>CM051025.1:23459398-25919398 GCA_027627225.1 Congeria kusceri
AAAAAAAGACTAGCTAGTGCCGAAACTCTGGGTTATTATGACAAAAGCGCGCCGACAAAGGTCATAGTTGACGCGAGTCCGGTAGGACTAGGTGCCGTGCTTGTGCAGGTACAAAATGGTGAGAATCGCGTAATTAGTTACGCAAGTAGGAGTTTAATTGATGTTGAGAGGAGATACTCACAAACTGAAAAGGAAGGTTTAAGCGTGGTGTGGGCGCTAGAGAGTTTTCACCCGTGGCTTTATGGTATAGAGTTTGAGCTCCTTACTGATCACAAGCCACTTGAATTCATTTATGGTCCAAGGTCAAAACCCTGTGCTAGACTTGAACGATGGGTACTTAGCCTGCAACCGTACCGATTTACGGTTAAACATGTGAACGGTCGAGACAATATCGCAGATGCACTGTCGCGACTTCCGCTCAAGCACAGTTCAAAGACGATTGACAGTGTAGATGACCATGAATAAGTTAAATTTGTTGCGCGCGAAGCAACGCCCAGCGCAATGACCACTCGAGAAATTGAGGAGGTATCATGCCGTGATGTTGAGACAAGCAAATTACGAGATAGCGTGACGTATGGGACATGGGAGAAAAATGAGCAAACCCAGTTCATACATATCAAGGATGAGCTGTGCGTAATTGGTTACTTAGTACTGAGGGGTACGCGAATCGTTGTCCCGCGAGAATTACGCAAGCGCGTGTTAGACTTAGGTCACATAGGTCATCCAGGAATCGTGTCTATGAAAAGCAATTTGAGGACAAGAGTATGGTGGCCAGGTATTGATAAAGAAATCGAAAATTATTGTAAGACGTGTTATGGTTGTCAGTTGGTAAGCCAGCCCATCATCTCCCGAACCAATGACAAGAACAGAACTCCCAAATGCCCCGTGGCAAGACTTAGCGGCGGATGTGTTAGGGCCGTTACCATCGGGTGATTACATATTTATATGTGTTGACTATTACAGTCGATATGTTGAGCTTGAGGTGACCAAAACTATTACGAGCGAGAAATTGGCGTCAATTTTGAGCAAATGGTTTTTGACTCATGGCTTGCCATTGTCTCTGCGAACAGACAATGCAAGTAGTTTTGTATGCGAGTACTTCGAAAATTTCTTGAAATCACAAGGCATTGAACACCGGCGAAATACCCCTTTGTGGCCTCAAGCAAACGGGGAGGTTGAACGTCAAAACCGGTCAATTCTCAAGCGTCTACGCATCTCTCAAAGTCAGAATCGTAATTGGAAATTAAATCTCAATGATTACCTGATAATGTATCGAAGCACACCCCACGCAGTGACTGGCATGTCGCCTGCTGAGATGCTGTTCGGTCGTAAAATCAGAACGCGTGTTCCTGAAATTAATACATTTAGGCGGGAAGATAGTGAAATCCGTGATCGGGATTCCGAACAAAAGGGAAAAGGGAAAGTATATTCCGATGCGCACCGAAATGCGAAAAACAGTGAAATTGTGTCAGGAGACAGAGTGCTTCTAAAGCAAAATCGAAACAATAAACTTGATACGCCGTTCAGTTCTGATAAATATACGGTATTTAGTAAGAGCGGAAATAGTGTTGTTGTTCGAGCCGACGCCGACGGTACCGAATACCGGCGGAATGCGACTCACATGAGAAACTGAATGAACGAAACGCGCCTCAGACAGACTCAGAATCAAATGTTTCAGTTAATGAAAATGATCAAAATAGCGAGCATTCAGAAATATATTATGGAAAAGATGGGCCGAATAGGATTCGAAAAATGCCTGAGAAATTCAACGACTACGCCATGACAAACGTTCTGGTTAATTAGCGTGATAATTTAATGTTGTAACTCAGAGACAGCGCTGTGCTTGTAAACACATTTGCAGCTGGTGCCAGTAAATTTCATTTAGACTGACATTTGCATCAGCGTTATCAAATAGGCTATAAAATGAAATTGATAAACGGTCAGATGGTTTGCACGTTAATGTCAGACCAGGTTTAATGCGAAATGTATTAGAACATTAGACTTGCTAGCAGCATTGTTTTATCTTGTTTTATCAAATGTGAATGCATTGTATATGTTTGTATTATTAATGGCTTAAAAAAAAGGAGGGATTGTGGTGTAGCGTGCACTGGCCACGCCCACAGGCATGACACGCCCATTGCTTGAATGCCTCTGCGATAGCAGAGAGTTAGAATTGTATGCTCGTGGAGTACGGATGTGAATAAAAAGAGATTTACCTTCAATGGTGTTCAGCCTTTCACTAGTACCTTAAATGGTGTTCCTTAAATGGTGTTATTAACTGTGTGTTCTTACAATAGAAACACTACACAGTCAAACACCGAATAGAGCTATATACCACATAAATCGCCAGTTTTTCATGAAAACAAACAATATAATTTTACAGACATTCGGGAATTTGCCATTATGTCACCATAGAATAAATGAGTTTATCAGAGCCTTGCAAAATACCAGAACAACAACAATTTGATTAACCAAAGAAAAACAATGCTGCAAATCTTATCCATGAGAATGCAGAATTGGTGAAGTTCAGGTTTAAACAATATCTGGAAAGCTTGTCGAGCCGAATAAATTGTTTTCAGCGTAAAGCAATTAGCTATAAACAAAAATTTCATGTGTGATATCTCGACATGTTGCGCAGAATTAGTTTCTTTTGAAACTTGATCTACATGAAGCGTGAAAGTGCTGATAACTTTATCATTGATTCAGTGTGCGTTGTTGAACCTGATTTGAATGCGTTTATTTGGTACATGTATGTGATTATTATTCCATGATTGTTTTTATGAATGATAATACTTTATTCTCACTATAATGTATGTAGACATGCGTTATTATCAATGGACTTATTATTCCTATTTTCATATGTCATAATTATATATTTCATTGATCTTTTATGTTAGAATATGTTTCAATAGTTTTTTGAGTCTTGAAAGTTTCTTTCATAAGAAGATGTTCCATTAATCAGATTCCAATTTCATGAAACAAATTATACGAGTATATAATTTACATCTCCAAATGCTAATACATATCAAAGACTCCGTCAAATCGTTTTGGTTGGTTAAAAAACATGCGCCAGGGACGGGGTCGTTTTTCTTATATGGTTATATTGAAAACTTAAAAAATCTTCTTTTCTGAGACCGCATACTGGATTTCGAAAACATTTCAATTTCATAGAAATGTTCCTTGTGTGACCCTTTACCAAATTCCTTTAAATTAGTTTGATTTGTTAAAGACATGGAGGTCAGGGGGTGGGGCAATTTTCCTAATAAACTATTTGAAAACTTTGAAAATCTTCTCTTGAAATAGTTTCACAAAAAGTTTCCTACTATGTTCCTTAAAACTGTTCTGATTCGCTAATAACCTTGCAGTCAGTGGAACTTCGTTAACTTATCAACGTTTTAGTTTAAACATCTCTAAACAACATATACATATATCTGTCAAGGCACTTATTCGATTTAAAGTGAGAAGTTCGTTGAATGCAGGGGGGTGTGAACGGAGCGACAGCTAGATATAGTTTAGAATAGTTTAATATACCGGGTAGTATTAAAGAGGGTATTGAAATAACTACCCATTCCTAAAAATAAGCAGTTTTTACAAATATATACGAATAATAAAATGAATGAATAAATAATGCATATGTATTTGTACTGTTTTGTTGAGTGACAAAAACTACTTAAATTGGCATACATATATTGATAAATGAATTCCTTTATATGCAATAATAAGATGTTTAAACAGTTAAATGCATAGTTGTAGTACTAAATTTATATTTATAAATATTATAACGAAGGAACATGTCAAATGCAATTATTTTTTAACAAATGTAGGATGCATCAATATTATAATCGTTGCATAAGTATAGCCTTTAATATTTAAAAAGCACTTAAATTTAATATATATTAAAATACAAAAGTTTGTTTTCGGTATCTTAAACTGTTTTCGGTATCTAGCCATACCCCTTACTACAGTTTGGCTCTTTGGAGCCCGACCCGTCTCAATTTTACTGCAATTTTTAAGAGCGATATTATTTTTAGTGAGCGTGAGGGTGTGATTAAACAGAAAGCGTGAGACTTGACATTACACTTTAACAAGCCATTATGATTTATTAAACTCGGTTGAGGGACCCATTTTGGCCTTATTGTTTCCAACTTTTGCAGTTTGTCGTTATGTGTGTTCACTTCATATTAAGCAAAGAATTAAAATGAGCATAGTGCCGGCTATTTTTAATAATGCATATTGTTTATTTACACAAGATGTATTTAAAAATTTGAAAATCTACGCGTTAGAATTAACTCCATGATCTACGTCTTTAAAAGAACGTCGTTTTATACGCGACGTCACCGTCTTTGATCTTTCCTTGCGGCATCTTTTATGTAGTTTATAAGGCATTGGGAAATTCTCTTCTACAAACAGACTATCACTGACATTTAGTATAAATTTAACTAACCGTTAAAAATGACCGCCGGACTGATCAAAATTTAACGACTGATCAGTTTCAACGACATTTTGATCAAAATTTAATGTTGAAATGTTAGCTGGGTCATTTCTCAACGTTAAAAAAGGACCCACGGTGTCAATTGTCAACGGGGTCAATATTTAATGTTACACCTGCACCACTGGTCGCCGAAACTAGGTGTTTGACACAAAACAGAGACGTATCAATGTCATACATGTACAATAAATATTTTTGCATATCATCATCATCAAATGCACATTGTTTCACTGGATAAATTAAAGGAACGAACGGGCGGACAGATGAACATTTTGTACACTACTTATTGTGAAATGTACTCGCATGATTGATGTGTAAACTTTATTAAAAGGCAAGTGATGCCGACATTGTGCCAAACACTAATGTTTTGTAATACAATTCAATTTTGCTGACTATTGGTGCCGAGAAAAAATATGTAATCGCTATGAATTGGAGCCAAAGTTTTGGATACCGCTCTACTTTATCACGTTATATCTTTCTTATAATGGCTATAAATGTATAAACGTGAAATTAGGTGTGATTGCTAATGGAATATTGACCAAAACGATGGTCGATTTAGATGTTTGGAAACTAAACTGTTTATTGAGACAAAGCTATATAAACTCGAAAGTAACCAATTATTTGACTTGAATTTCGACTTGAAATCACATATTAGTCGAAAAGTATAGATGTAATTTATGTGGTATCCTGTGCCAATTCTGTATTGTCTCTGATATATTTATATAATATGAACATTTTAGAAAACAAAATAATGTAATCCACAAATAAAGGCATAAATACCCACGTCCTATATACTATCGTATTGGCTGAACTTTGGCGCCGGTACTACGGTGTGGATTTATTTACCGGTACTTACGTATTGGTAGGAGTCTAGGAGGTGTATGCTAAGCTGAAGTAAATGTGTATCTTCTTCGAAACTGAGCGAGCGAAGCGAAAGCAAAAAGAAAGGCATATTATTTATCCGTATGTCCATATATGTATGGCCCGGAAGTTTTAGGGGGTGCAGGGTGATTATCGATGAATGGAAATACTTCCTGTAACACTAGCTGGGGAGGAGGTAAAATGTTAATGGCAAAAAGCTGGAAAGGTCTGTCATTGTTGACCGTGCAGTAGGGTTTCCGAACCAACACTTGAGCAATCCATGCCATATTCAGGATAGTATTATACCGTAAAGGCGCCTGAAGAAGTCAAATCAGTATGACACAGTTTGGGTTATTGCGTGTTTCTAGAGGCAACGCCAAACTGGTATAATTTATAATCGAATCAAATAATCAAGTTCAACTGGTATTTATTCAAATGTTTCGAAATAAATAAATTATATCAATATACAATGAATAGAAACAACAAAAATAAAAACCTTATAACTGACTGTTGTAACGGATATTGCAAATACCCTGTTTGGCTTAATGCGAGTACTTTTTTATTGGATCTCTTTTTATAAAAAGAAGTGTTTTGATAACTAATAAATAAGGATTGTAGCGCAAAAGTATTTCAGTTTCCTAATTAACACGAACGTAATAAATTGCATATGCATACTTTGTGTTTTCGTAAAACTTTTTTTCAAAGAAATTTACAACAATATAATTAATCGAATAAATACCACTGTAAGTTGACAACGTCAACAAAAAGAAAATGTCCTAATGTAACTAAGTTTCGATTAATAATGATTATTATTATTATCCCATGGCATGTACAGGCAACTTTTCAAACATGTGTTCTAATTTTTACCATGTTTTCAAGGTTTGAATGATTGTCGATTATTTTAACTTATGTATCAATCTTATATATAAGGCGTGTCGTAGGAAAACCGGGCTTAATGCATGTGCGTACAGTGTCGTCCCGGGACGACACTTTCTGCCTACAGTGCATTTATATCAAGAAGAGACTTCCTTAAAACAGAAAATACTATAAGAGCGGAAAGTGCCGTCCTCGATTAGCTTGTGCGGACTGCACATGCTAATCCGGGACGACACTTTACGCACATGCATTAAGCCCGGTTTCCCACGACACGCATTAAAAGTATAAAAATCGCAATGTCATCAAGCGCTGAGAGTTAAATGGATCTATTCACAGATTGAAAAATTAACAGTTTTCCAATCTTGTTACAAATTTCAAACGAAAATGAACATTATATATAAAGGAGAAAAATAACACACATGACACATAAATATATTGTAAATAATGTGTTGTTAAATAGTCATATTCAAATGAATAACATTAAAAAGCGTTTGTAACGAGAAAACACTTTAGGATAGAATATAGAGCTGTTCGTTTTGTTTATATTTTTGGAAAAGTGTTTGCAACGCAAAAAAAAACTGAAGGATGGAATATATAGAGGTGTTCTTTCCGTTGATATTTTTGAAAACGCGTTTGCAACGCGAGAAACTGAAGGATGGAATATATAGAGGTGTTATTTTCGTTGATATTTTTGAAACCTGTCACACTGACATTGGGTTAAAAAAGGGGGTAAATTAAGCATTTCTGTTTGGCCTAGAGATGAACGTGAAGACTGCATAATCCCAATCCAGAGTTTCGTTGGAGACACCACTTTTTCCTTTTTTTTCTTATACTTTTCATGATAGAATATGCAAACTGTTTAGCACAGATGCCTTACTTGTTGAAGATGTTGAAAAACTTTTATTATAAACATTTTACAAAAATGCGAAAATATGTTAACAATTCCAATTAATAGACGTTTCCCCAAATGTCAACCAAATGCAAATCAATCTAGTATGTTATCCAATCATTGTTCTCAAATATCACTTGTTACACGGTTAACCTATTGTACACAGACGAGAACGTGGTAAAGCGTGTGATGTATTTGCGCTTATCGATGAATGGTCATTATTAATCCTTGACCTAAAGCTGGGGAGAAGTTTTAATGTTAGTGGCAAATAACTGACAAGGTCTATATGTCTGTCTGTTTACAACACCGCCCGGCGGGTTGTTAGTAGTACACAGTCCACAGTAGGAACAGATGTCGACAAAATGGACCAGATGAAATATATCTCTGCTGTGCATGGTCATCGAAAAAACTTCTTGCAGAATCGTGTCAGTGCATAAATTCTGAAAGACAACGACAGCTTTTTTATTTGATAGGTTGTGAGAAGATGTATTTTAACAACGAACTTTCATGAAGAACAATTTTTTAATGTCAGTTTAATTACAAATATTAATATCAATATACGTTGGAATTCTTACTAATAAAACTTGATCTATTTACACATTTAACTGATTTATTCTTTAGCAGTTTAATGTTAACGGCGCATAACGATGGTGGCTAAAAAGTTTTTCATAACGGTCATGAAGGTGACATATATGTGCTGCGGTTATTTTAAGGTTTTGATCTTTATTTTAAAAATCTGATGATGATGATGATGATAATGATGATGATACTTATTAAAAAGCAATATAAACACAGAGGCTAAGGTTTATTCTATGTAAGCCATGCTGTTTATATTGTTGAACATCTGTACTTAATGAATTCACTTACACATGAAGTGTCCACGAGAGAACGCCGGGAATCCAGCGATTGATCCGAAGTTTCCGCTGAAGCCAATGGGCACCTGTGGTATAGGTTGGCCGCGGAAGGGGTCTGACCAGCCCTGGGACACCTGCTGGAGTGTCTGCGGGTTGCCGTCCCACCCGTCGAGCAGGCCGTTGGCGTACCTTTCGCCACTGCCAGCACCACCGTGGCGGGGCAGACCTGAATATGGAGTATGTAAGAATGATTAATATTAAGAATAATTTTAAATTTAGAGTTGTTTATCGGTCAATAAACAACGGTTAAGAGTTCTGATCTGTTTGGAGTTCCGATGCGCAGGAATTATACCACGAGGGTGTAATGCGAAAATTAGTTCCATTTAAATATGATCTGATCAATACATTGTGCAATTACAATGAGAACATTTTACAACTATGTTTATTAAAGAAATAATGTTCGATTTAGAGCTGTGTATCTGCTAAAACAAACGGGTTAGAGTTCTGATGCATAGGTTCAATATACATACGCGGATCAGAACGACGATCGTGCGAAATTTATCTCAGGCCTTAACAGTACGGCCTTTCTATGATTTCGAAGTATAACATAGTTATCTCCCATGTTATACAGCGTTCAGCAATAGCAACATTAAATTAGGAGTGTGAAGTTGGCAATGACATCGAAAATCGAAGATCGAAATTCGAAAATCGAGCTGGTGTAAATTTCGAGCCAGCTCTGACATCGACATTCAAACATTAAACCCGAATATCGAGCTGGTGGGAATATCGAGCCAGCTCTGACATCGACATTCAACCATTAAACGCGAATATCGAGCTGGTGCTAATATCGAGCCAGCTCTGACGTCGACATTCAAACATTAAACGCCAACACCGAGCTGTTGCGAATATCGAGCCAGGTCTGAGATCGGCATTCAAACATTAAACGCGAAAATCGGGCTGGTGTAAATATCGAGCCAGCTCTGACATCGACATTCAAACATTAAACGCGAATATCGAGCTGGTGCGAATATCGAGCCAGGTTTGACATCGACATTTAAACATTAAACGCGAATATCGAGCTGGTGCCAATATCGAGCCAGCTCTGAGATCAACATTCAAACATTGAACGCGAATATCGATCTGGTGCCAATGTCGAGCCAGCTCAAAAATCGACATTCAAATATTAAACGCGAATATCGAGCTGGTGCGAATATCGAGCCAGCTCTGACATCAACATTTGAACGTTCAACGCGCATATCGAGCTGGTGCGAATATCGAGCCAGCTCTGACGTCGACATTCAAACATTAAACGCGAATATCGAGCTAGTGCGAATATCGAGCCAGCTTTGACATCGACATTCAAACATTAAACGCGAATATCGAGCTGGTGCTAATATCGAGCCAGCTCTGAGATCGACATTCAAACTTTAAACGCGAATATCGAGCTGGTGCCAATATCGAGCCAGGTCAAAGATCGACATTCAAACATTAAATGCCAATATCGTGCTGGTGCAAATATCGAGCCAGCCCTGAGATATACATTCCAACATTAAACGCGAATATCGAACTGGCGCAAATATCGAGCCAGCTCTGAGATCGACATTCTAACATAAAACGCGAATATCGAGCTGGTGCGAATATCGAGCCAGTACTTAGATCGACATTCAAACATTCAACGCGAATATCGAGCTGGTGCTAATATCCAGCCAGCTCTGACATCGACTTTCAAACATTAAACGCGAATATCGAGCTAGTGCGAATATCAAGCCAGCTCTGACATCGACATTCAATTATTAGTCGCGAATGTCGAGCTCGTGCGAATATCGAGTCAGCTCTGACATCGACATTCAAACATAAAACGCGGACGAATATCGAGCCAGATCTGACATTGACATTTAAACATTCAACGCAAATATCGATCTAATCCGAGTATTGAGCCAGCTCTGACATCAACATTCAAACATTCAACACGAATATCGAGCTGATGCGAATATCGATCCAGCTCTGAGATCGACATTCACACATTCAACGTGAATATCGAGCTGGTGCTAATATCCAGCCAGCTCTGACATCGACTTTCACACATTAAACGCGAATATCGAGCTAGTGCGAATATCAAGCCAGCTCTGACATCGACTTTCAATTATTAATCGCGAATGTCGAGCTCGTGCGAATATCGAGCCAGTTCGGACATCGACATTCAAACATAAAACGCGGATATCGAGCTGGTGCGAATATCGAGCCAGCTCTGACATCGACATTGAAACATTCAACGCCAATATCGAGCTGGTGCGAGTATTGAGCCAGCTCTGACATCGACATTCAATAATTAATCGCGAGTGTCGAGCTGGTGTGAATATCGAGCCAGCTCTGACATCGATATTCAAACATAAAACGCGAATATCGAGCTGGTGGAAATATCGAGCCAGCTCTGACATCGACATTGAAATATCCAACGAGAATATCGAGCTCGTGCGAGTATTGAGCTAGCTCTAACATCGACATTCAAATATTCAACGCGAATATCGAGCTGGTGCGAATATCGAGCCAGCTCTGAGATCGACATTAAAACATTCAACGCGAATATCGAGCTGGTGCGAGTATTGAGCCAGCTCTGACATCAACATTCAAACATTCCACGCGAATATTGAGCTGGTGCGAATATCGAGCCAGCTCTGACATCGACATTCAAACATTAAACGAGAATATCGAGCTGGTGGCAATATCGAGCCAGCTCTGACATCGACATTCAAACATTAAACGCGGATATCGAGCTGGTGCGAATATCGAGCCAGCTCTGACATCGACATTCAAACATTAAACGCGAATATCGAACTGGTGCCAATATCGAGCCAGCTCTGAGATCGACATTCAAACTTTAAACGCGAATTTCGAGCTGGTGCCAATATAGAGCCAGTTCAAAGATCGACATTCAAACATTCAACGCGAATATCGTGCTGGTGCCAATATCGAGCCAGCTCTGAGATATACATTCAAACATAAAACGCTAATATCGAACTGGTGCAAATATCGAGCCAACTCTGAGATCGACATTCAAACATAAAACGCGAATATATAGCTGGTGCGAATATCGAGCCAGCACTTAGATCGACATTCAAACATTCAACGCGAATATCGAGCTGGTGCTAATATCCAGCCAGCTCTGACATCGACTTTCAAACATTTAACGCGAATATCGGGCTAGTACGAATATCAAGCCAGCTCTGACATCGACATTCAATTATTAATCGCGAATGTCCAGCTCGTGCGAATATCGAGCCAGCTATGACATTGACATTCAAACATAAAACGCGAATATCGAGCTGGTGCGAATATCGAGCCAGCTCTGACACCGACATTTAAACATTCAACGCGAATATCGAGCTGGTGCGAGTATTGAGTCAGCTCTGACATCAACATTAAAATATTGTACGCGAATATCTAGCTGGTGTGAATATCGAGCCAGCTCTGAGATCAACATTTAAACATTCAACGCGAATATCGAGCTGGTGCGAGTATTGAGCCAGCTCTGACATCAACATTCAAACACTCCACGCGAATATTGAGCTGGTGCGAATATCGAGCAAGCTCTGACATCGACATTCAAACATTCAACGCGAATATCGAGCTGGTGCGAATATCGAGCCAGCTCTGACATCGACATTCAAACATTAAACGCGAATATCGAGCTGGTGCTAATATCCAGCCAGCTCTGACATCGACATTCAATTATTCAATTCAATTATTAATCGCGAATGTCGAGCTCGTGTGAATATCGAGCCAGCTCTGACATCAACATTCAAACATAAAACGCGAATATCGAGCTGGTGCGAATATCGAGCCAGCTCTGACATCGACATTTAAACATTAAACGCGAATATCGAGCTGGTGCGAATATCGAGCCAGCTTTGACATCGACATTCAAACATTAAACGCGAATATCGAGCTGGTGCCAATATCCTTCCAGCTCTGAGATCGACATTAAAACCTTACACGCGAATATCGAGCTGGTGCCAATATCGAGCCAGTTCAAAAATCGGCATTCAAACATCAAACGCGAATATCGTGCTGGTGCAAATATCGAGCCAGGTCTGAGATATACATTCCAACATTAAACGCGAATATCGAACTGGCGCAAATATCGAGCCAGCTCTGAGATCGATATTCAAACATAAAACGCGAATATATAGCTGGTGCGAATATCGAGCCAGCAATTAGATCGACATTCAAACATTAAACGCGAATATCGAGCTGGCGCTAATATCAAGCCAGCTCTGACATCGACATTTAAACATTCAACGCGAATATCGAGCTGGTGCGATTATTGAGCCAACTCTGACATCAACATTAAAACATTCCACGCGAATATTGAGCTGGTGCGAATATCGAGCCAGCTCTGAGATCGACATTCAAACATTCAACGCGAATATCGAGCTGGTGCGATTATTGAGCCAACTCTGACATCAACATTCAAACATTCCACGCGAATATTGAGCTGGTGCGAATATCGAGCCAGCTCTGAGATCGACATTCAAACATTCAAAGCGAATATCGAGCTGGTGCGAATATCGGGCCAGCTCTGACATCGACATTCACACATTAAACGCGAATATCGAGCTGTTGGCAATATTGAGCCAGCTCTGACAACGAAATTCAAAAATTAAATGTGAATATCGAACTGGTGCGAACATCGAGCAAGCTCTGAATTCGACATTTAAACATTAAACGCGAAAACCGAGCTTGTGCGAATATCGAGCCAGGACTGAGATCGACATTCAAATATTAAACGCGAATATCGAGCTGGTGCGAATATCGAGCCAGCTCTGAGATCGACATTCAAACATTAAAGGCAAATATCGAGCTGATACTAATATCGAGCACCAGCTCGATATTCGTGTTTAAATTTCGATCTCAGAGCTGGCTCGATATTCGCACCAGCTCGATATTCACGTTTAATGTTTGAATGTCGATGACAGAGCTGGCTCGATATTCGCACCACCTCGATATTCGCGTTTAATGTTTGAAAGTCGATCTCCGAGCTGGCTCGATATTGGCACCAGCTCGATATTCGCGTTGAATGTTTAAATCTCGATGTCAGAGCTGGCTCGATATTCGCACCAGCTCGATATTCGCGTTGAATGTTTGAATGTCAGTGTCAGAGCTTGCTCGATATTCGCACCTTCTCGATATTCTCGTTGAATGTTTGAATGTCGATCTCAGAGCTGGCTCGATATTCGCACCAGCTCGATATCCGCGTTGAATGTCGATGTCAGAACTGGCTAATTATCGGCACCAGCTCGATATTCGCATTTAATGCTTGAATGTCGATATAAAGGCTGGCTCGATATTGGCACCAGATCGATATTCGCGTTTAATGTTTGAATGTCAATCTCAGAGCTGCCTCGATATTGGCACCAGCTCGATATTCGCATTTAATGCTTGAATGTCGATATAAAGGCTGGCTCGATTCGATATTGGCACCAGATCGATATTCGCGTTTAATGTTTGAATGTCGATCTCAAAGCTGGCTCGATATTGGCACGAGCTTGATATTCGCGATTTATGTTTAAAAGTCGATCTCAGAGCTGGCTCGATATTCGCACCAGCTCGATATTCGCGTTTAATGTTTGAATATCGATGTCATGGCTGTCTCGATATTCGCACCAGCTCGATATTCGCGTTTAATGTTTCAATGTCGATCTCAAAGAAGGCTCGATATTCGTACCAGCTCGATATTCGCGTTTAATGTTTTAATGTTGATGTGAGAGCTGGCTCGGTATTCCCACCAGCTCGATATTCGCGTTTACTGTTTGAATGCTGATGTGAGAGCTGGCTCGGTATTCGCACCAGCTCGATATTCGCGTTTAATGGTTGAATGTCGATCTCAGAGCTGGCTCGATATTGGCACAAGCTCGATATTCGCGTTTAATGTTTGATTGTCGATGTCAGAGCTGACTCGATATTCGCACTAGCTCGATATTGGCGTTTAATTTTTGAATATCGATGTCAGACCTGGCTCGATATTCGCACCAGCTCGATATTAGCTTTGAATGCTTGAATGTCGTTCTCAGAGCTGGCTCGATATTCGCACCAGCTCGATATTCGCCTTTAAAGTTTGAATGTCGATGTCAGAGCTGGCTCGATATTCGCACTGGCTCGATGTTCGCGTTTAATGTTTGAATGTCGATCTCAGAGCTGGCCCGATATTGGCACCAGCTCGATATTCGCGTTGAGTGTTTTAATGTCGATGTCAGAGTTGGCTTTTTATTCGCACCAGCTCGATATTCGAATTTCGATCTTCGATTTTCGATGCCATTGCCAACTTCACATACTTCATTAAATTTTAACTTGCTCAACTATTTGACTCGAAGTTTTCTGTGCTCTTGATAATGGGACTGACATTTCTAGAATGATTCGTTTTCATAGTACATTCATTTAAGTTACTTGATATTACATTGTATATAAATATGCGAATTTATTAGCCAAAACATGATTTGAACAAAGTCGACCACTCTCTTCTGAGAGATATAAATATTTAAAATACGATGTTATACCGTTTGCTTTTGTCATGGACGAAGTGCAAATAAAAGCGATCATTTTCTATATATAACATAGATTACGCCAACGTACCATGTTCTCCCATTCTGAGCTCGCGTCCGAAGGTGGTGCTACCCAAAATGCGACGGATGAAATCGGGATCCTCTCGTATTCCGGTATTAGCACCTCCTCTTCGTGACGTCATCATCTGATGCCGACCGGCACGTCCCATACCACCACCGTGAGACATGCCCTGCATGCGTGCATGCACGCCTGCTCCCAAATCCACACGTGGCATTATGGTGTCAAGTTGCAGGTTTCTGTTGAAGAATTCCACTGCGACAGAAAATCAAAAGGTGCATAAACGCTATAATATTTAAGTGTTAATAAATTTCAAAATATCACGCCTAAGCCATTAATTACTATTGCGTTTTAAATACAGCTTTCGATGTTATACATTATTGTACCATAATGTTCAAGCATTAAAGGTTAAGCAACATTCAGCAATACTTTACTTTCCCCTGTTTCAAGAAAATAGAATAACGGAATTTAAGTAAACTAGAGTGTTTGTTTATCCAAAAACACAGTATTAAACGGTACATTTGAAGCATTTAAATATTGCGACAATATATATGGGAAGTCAACGAAATACGTAGATATTTAACTGGTCAATGGGTATACGACAAATTTGCACATTTTATTGTTTACCTGTAGAACGAGATGACATCCCTAGGTCTGATTGTCCAGTAAACCCTCTTGAATATTGTTCAAAATTTGCAGACGACTGGCCAAAATTGCCTAATGACTGACCCAAATTTTCAGATGACTGACCGAAATTTCCAGACGACAGATCCAAATTTCCAGGCGATTGGCCAAAATTTCCAGACGACTGACCAAAATTGCCCGACGACTGGCCAAAGTTATCGAAGGACTTACCAAAACTTCCAGATAATTGGTCAAAATTTCCAAAAGACGGACCGACATTTCCAGAAGACAGATCAACATTTCCAGACGACTGGCCAAAATTATCTGTTGATTGGCCAAAATTATCTAAGGACTGACCGAAGTTTCCTGATGACTGACCAAAATTTCCAGAGGATTGTCCGAGAATGTGTTGTGTGTTCGTCATAGAAGCATCTTGCTGCATGTGATTTGCTGCAATGATTCAAGTGAATTAAATGGAAATTTTGAAAATGTTATGAACCCCCAGCTGCATCAGAGGTAGAGAAAGGCTTATTTAATATATCTTTGTTCATTATGTAAAGTTGTTGAAGGGTCTTATACGCAAGTATCAACAACTGGGGAACTTGGTATCGCTATTTGTCAACAGTATTTAAGATAAATAAACAAAGTGAAACTCAAGCTGCATTCACAGGAGTTAACTCGTTATAAGCAACACTAGGTCCTTTATTTTAAAAAATGCACCGGAAACCAATATGAAGAATTCAAAAGCAAAGTTTTATTGCGTTTTGATTAAAGGTATTTTATGTCTATACAGATATTTTTTATCATTGCATAGATAAGCCATGCGTATAAATAGTACTTCAGAGCTGTAACAATGACCAATCATCTAAATCAAATTGTTCGGCAAATAAGTCATATTAAACTATTTTCTCGTTCTCATAATGACATAGAACTGCCATACGATAACCACTTATGGTTCGCGAAAACATGCGTGTTAACTTCTTAAAGCATTCGCGAATAGATTCGTGTTATCACTTACTTATCATGATATTTATCTGGATATTAAGATAGCGTTTGAGAATATTTTTCTGCAATATATTTCATTATTATACTAAAGGGCTTTCAAGTGCCCAGAACTGACATTCGATACATTTTCTGCGGGTTGCGAGGCCTTCCGAATTATCTACTAACACGAATATTATCATGATAATTACAACGCGAACCTTAACTAGATAATATTCGTGTTACTACTTAATTTGTGCTCGAGGTCTTTCGCATTATCTTACTAACACAAATATTTATCATGATAATTATCTGACAACGCAAATCTTATTCAGTTAATATTCTTGTTACCATTTAATGTGTGCGCGAGGTCTTCCGCATTATCTTACTAACACAAATATTATCATGATAATTATCTCATAACGCGAATCTTAACTAGATAATATTCGTGTTACCACTTAATTTGTGCGCGAGGTCTTCCGCATTATCTTAATAACACGAATATTATCATGGTAATTATCTGACAACGCGAATCTTAACTAGATAATAATCGTGTTACCACTTAATTCGGCGCGAGATCTGTATTATCTTACTAACAGGAATATTATCATGATAATTATCTGACAACGCGAATCTTAACTAGATAATATTCGTGTTGTCACTTAATTTGAGCGCGAGGTCTTCCGCATTATCTTACTAACACGAATAGTATTATGATAAATATCTTACAACACAAATCTTTACTAGATAATATTCGTGTTACCACTTAAAAGATTGTCACGATAAATATCTGACACCCAAATCTTGTCTAGTTAATATTCGCGATACCACTTAATTTTCGTGTATCGCAAATGTGTTCGCTAACCAATTCATGTTGCGAGTTATCTAACACGAATATTATAATGATAATTATCCTACAACGCAAAATGTAACTACTGAACATTTGTGATACTACATACGTTTTTATTAACTAAAATTCCGATGTCATTTCTGGGCAGTTTCAAGCCTGCTTTTCATTAAGCAATAAATATCTTACGTCGAAAAAATTCGCAAACGCTCTTAAGATATAAGATAAATAACACAAATATTTAGTGGTAACACGAACATCTTCGGGAATCTTAAGTAGTTATCGTAAGGTAGTTCTATGCCACAATACGTTCTTGTTACTTGTCTCGTCCATTTCAATTGGCAGTGGCTATTTTATTGTAATTTTATCCAGAAAAAACAAGTATTTAATCAAACTGTACACAAATATTGCTTTGTTGCAGAACGGACACTATATCTGGCTACCTGCCAATCAGGAATAGAGAAGGAATGTGAACATTCTTACCGTGAATAAGGGCGACCTCTATGGCCATTACAATGGGTAATAACGAGAGCTTAAATTTCATGGTGACTCTGAAACGAATCAAAATGCATAAAAATCATGCTATTTTGAAACTTATTCCATATTTCAGCGAGTTTATTTTGTTTTTCTGTATTCAATAACTGTGACATCAAAAGGTAACTGGTGGGCGGAGCCTGATATGCAAGCTTCTCAATACTTAGCAATAAGTAGCGAGCGGTATATTGAAATTTAGTTGTAATTAATACGCACGCTACTTTTTGCACCGTAATCTTGCACATTTGGATCGCATCAAGTGACCATTCGACAGCGCTAAATGTAGAAACGACACAGATGCCAAGCATGTCAGACATCACGTGACGTTTAGGAAGTGCCCATGGGATCAGCATCGTAGAAAGTTGCGATGTGATTTGTAAATATGGTATAAAAACACTTGTAGCACCCTTTGACCTCAATATGTTAATTATTTAAACTCGCCCTACGGGCTCGTTAAATAACTAACATATTTCAGTCAAAGTATGCTACAACTATTATATAAAACATACCAAATCACCGGGAATGCTAACAAGGCAATGTCATCTGTTAACGCCAGAAAATGTAATGAGTTCAAACCAGATTGTTCTTTGAATGCCTGAAAATATTCATGGAGATGTTAATAACGTATTGCATCAATGGAATAAATCCGGGTATTTCTGGGAACTGTTTTAATATTATCGGTAAAACTACATGCATGTTCAACACATGATAATTCGAGCCAATCACAATTAGCTGTTTAAATCTAATTATCATACAACCGAACATGACATTCGATTAGATGTTTAAATCTAGTTATCATTTAACCGTACATGACATTCGATTAGCTGTTTAAATCTAGTTATCATTTAACCGTACATGACATTCCATTAGCTGTTTAAATCTAGTTATCATACAACCGTACATGACATTCCATTAGCTGTTTAAATCTAGTTATCATTTAACCGTACATGACATTCGATTAGCTGTTTAAATCTAGTTATCATTTAACCGTACATGACATTCGATTAGCTGTTTAAATCTAGTTATCATACAACCGTACATGACATTCCATTAGCTGTTTAAATCTAGTTATCATTTAACCGTACATGACATTCGATTAGCTGTTTAAATCTAGTTATCATACAACCGTACATGACATTCCATTAGCTGTTTAAATCTAGTTATCATACAACCGTACATGACATTCCATTAGCTGTTTAAATCTAGTTATCATACAACCGTACATGACATTCGATTAGCTGTTTAAATCTAGTTATCTTACAACCGTACATGACATTCGATTAGCTGTTTAAATCTAATTATCATACAACCGTACATGACATTCCATTAGCTGTTTAAATCTAGTTATCATACAACCGTACATGACATTCCATTAGCTGTTTAAATCTAGTTATCATACAACCGTACATGACATTCGATTAGCTGTTTAAATCTAATTATCATACAACCGTACATGACATTCCATTAGCTGTTTAAATCTAGTTATCATTTAACCGTACATGACATTCCATTAGCTGTTTAAATCTAGTTATCATACAACCGTACATGACATTCGATAATTACTTTCAGAGACAATCGCTGTTTATCATCAAACATGTGTTGTCATAACCATTAGTTTCTTTTTCGTATTTCTAAAATATACACTTAACACAATTCGCAATTTGGCACCGATACAAAAGACTCGGAAGATATAATATAATAATCTGTCATAGAAATATACGTGTACTTGAATGCATAAAATAATTGTCTGCTTATACCTTAAGCAGTGCTATGGATAGAAACCAACTCTCAATATGTTGTATGTTGCCAATTATTTATTGGCTATATGCATTCAACATTTACCAAAACAGACATGACTCACAAAGTAACTGTACTTTTTCAACCTTTTGGTTAAAACACAGTTGCCAATCCAAAAGAGTCTATTACTATAATAGAAGTAAGAACACGCCATAAATAAACGGGTTATTAAAATATTTTCATCGAATAAAACATGTGTTGTACGCATTAAAGGAAAATGTAAAACAATAAACTGGCATGTCTTAACAAGACGGCGCGCGTGTAAAATCTTTCTTTTCAATCAAGTGTAATTAAAATTGAACTTGAAACAACAGGATATTGCCATTAGATGTTTGGCATTATGTATATACATACATTTTATGACTGAAAAACTTAACGAAATGTAGAAACGTGGTGCATTTTATATACATGTCCAATAAAATCATGAAATTTGCTTTTTAAGAAGAGAAAACGTTACGAATCCGGAAATGCCATCCATTAGAGGCGACAGTAATTAACGGGCGTTTTTGGTTTTGTAGTCGGAACGAAGCATTCAAATTGTTCTTCAAATGCTGAAGAATACAAATTTTTCAATAAGTGTGTTTATCGCAAAAAGGTTTTAAGCTTGTCTTATACGACAATGACATAGGTTACGACTGTGCCTTTACACAGTAGTGCCCAGCACCTGCTTATAGCACATATTTTGGAGGACACATATATTTTGGAGGACACATATATTTTGGAGGACACACATATTTTGGAGGACACATATATAATGCAGATTTCAAATATATACAAAAAAACGTGTGCATTTACATGTACTTGCAAAAAGTTGATCGATTGACAACTGAAAATATTGTATAATAAGTACATATAAGGTATGAAGAAAAAGACAATTCAATTGTCAATATCCTTACTATTACTACTTGCAAATATAATGTATAACCTGTAACATCGTGTGGTCTTTTATGAATCGTGAGTTTATTGGTCGTTATTCAGGAGGAGAACTATAGGGTTAGGGTGAATAAATGCCGTTATGTTATGTTGCATTGATTATCTGTAACTATTACAGTGCGTCGTCTATACTTTTATTATTAATAATATTAATATTACACAAATCATCAAAGAAATACAACGTAGGTTATCATACTCTGATAAAGCTTGGGTATTAATTAGTGTGCTCAATAACATATACTGTTATACTGCATTATTATAACTATATATATATAACTTTCGCTGTCGTGTATAAAGCCATTGCATAGATTTTAATGTTATAAAAGTCACGCGCATATAGTTTTTATTGTGTAATAATTACTTATATATATTAACTTTCTTTTACAAAAAAACAACAACAACGGAAATGTCCATGTTTTTTTACTGTAGTGCTTTATCCTGAATTCTAAAAGCAGATACTTATACATATACAGTCAATAAGCAAATACAAAATGGTTTTAATAAATTTCATAAATGTGCGATTACCACTTATAAATACAACTTATATGAAACACCTAAAACAGTGACACATTCCTTCTACGAAATGACAGATTATTTCATTTACCTTTCGTCTTATTAGCTGAAGTAGTTTCCCAAAGTCTAATGGATAGCTAGCACAAGCACAGATCCTAATTCGTCAAACTAACGGACTCCTCTGCAGCACGTGAAGACATCAACAGACAGGTATGCAGAAATAGAAAACACCGCTAGCCTATGATTGTGCAAGGTAGGCTTTGATTGTACAACCAACTGGACACATAGACGAGCCATTGATTGTCACGTTGGAGGATCATAAAGCTGTCTTCAATGACAACTCAGCCCGATGGCCCAAGAAAGGTTATATCTAGCCAATTAATCAGACATTATTACAGGTTGTTACACTTTAAACAGTGGATCGATGTTCATTCAGACGATACTCATAGCGAAATGTTTTAGTTCTAGCCGCGATTCATGTTCGCTTCATTACCTTGATAAACTAAAAACTAATAAAAGATAATGATAATTGTATTCATGTGAAAATTACTTGTAATGTCACCCAATGAAAAAAAATGCTCTTTTTTCTAAATTACCAATAACGTGCTCATTACCATCTGAAATCGGTCACTTTAAAGTTTTGCGCTTTAAAAAAAATCTATTTAAATGTCAATTGCCTTTGTCAATTGATAAAAAAAATTAAATAACTTATATCACTTTGTGGATGACATATAATAGTATGTCGTTACACAGAAATTGTTAGAAAACAGAACTTACTGCTAATTATATAATTACTATAGGTCTTAGTCGTATACTGTGATACTTCAAATAGCTAGAACTCTGAATATGCATATGTCAGCACATTATCCGGACATTGTATGCTTTGGTGGAACAAATGTTTGCACGCTGAGTGTACGCACCACTTACCTGCAGACGTAACAAGCGTTTCTCTTGATCTGAGTGAGTAATAGGCATGCTTCTTGCATTGTCATGTCCGTCCGTTATGCCCCAATAGCTAGTCTTAGGGACATAAAATAACCTGTCTAGTCGATATGTTGAAAGGTAATTGATATTCAAATCGTTTATCACATAAAATAAACACAATTTAACCTTTCAACATGACGAAAATAAAACGTACGGTTCATTTTTAAATTGAGAAATATGATGTTCCAGTATTCTTTGCATACTATCAAAAATCGTATCAACATTTGTGTGTCTTGAGTCTCGGCTCGGAACCATGAAGATTAAATTATTGTTTTGTGTTTGAACCCCTCCCCCCACCCCCCACCCCAAAAAACAACAACAGTTGGTTCTTTACTTTCATGTTTAATCAGACAATATATTGCGAAGATATGCGACATCGCGTACACTGAAGGTCGAACCAAAATTTTGTGGTGTTTCATCATTAGAGAGAAGCAGTTTCGGGGGTAGCAAATAGCAATGCAAGGAAACGTGTATAATGTATGGTTCAATCTTTTGAATCTTAAGTTCGGCTTGTTCTTTGTAATCGTTTATACTTCAAATGTATGTGTCTGTTTCTTTAACATACCGTACCAATTAATGATACAAATCAAAGCAGTTGGTTTGCACGTTTGACGAAGTTATTAAAATGCAGCACATATTGCCCTTGGACAAATGTCATTCGGATACCCCTCTACCTCAACAAGACAGAAAGTGACAGGTATTTATTATGTCATCAAATCAATTAATACCTGACAACTTGAACATAAAATAGTGTCATATTTTAACACATAATGTGTTAATTTTGTGCCTCGTGTCATTAGGTATACGTGCAAATGTATTTCATAAAGACTGCACTGTCTTATAGTAAAAACAAGAATTCAAATGAGTCTAATTAGTAATCTGCATTCCTTGAACGTACCGTTTTTAACAGACAATTCATGACAAATCGAGTATGATTGATCATAAGAAATCGATGAATAATTTATTAGATGTCATGTTACGTCTCGTGCAAGGTAATTGTCGATTTGTTTTCTGTTAACATATGCATACAAAAGTATTTGTTAAGTTAATATTCTGGTGTTCAGAAAAAAAGTTTAACATTATTTCACGCATACCATTTGTCCCTATAATGACATAGTATTAATGAAACTTTGAAAAAGGCGATTCATATCCGCGATAATCAGTAATCATATAAATCAGATTATCTGTACCAAATTGTACATGAGGTTTTGTGCGTTCAGGTGCCATATTCCAGAAACATCATTCTTAATTAATTCTACCTTAAATATGTTCACTTAAGTTCCGATTTTTGTAAGGTAATATGTTTAACACTACATAAAAATTAGTGAAAATTATCCAATAACATGTAAGTAAATAGTAGTTCGATAAGTTGATTATTAGTGAACACTAAGCAGAATCTCATATGCACACATGGAATAAAATGCTGAAGGAAAATAATGATTTTAAGGCTAAGGATAAGATTTTACTTAAGATTGTTCTGGATTACGACCCCAGAACCGCAATTAAATCAAGCACTACTATATTAGCCTCGTGGGCGGTTACGACCCCAGAACCGCAATTCAATCAAGCATTACTATATTAGCTGCGTGGGCGGTTACGACCCCAGAACCGCAATTCAATCAAGCATTACTGTATTAGCTGCGTGGGCGGTTACGACCCCAGAACCGCAATTCAATCAAGCATTACTGTATTAGCTGCGTGGGCGGCTACGACCCCAGAACCGCAATTCAATCAAGCATTACTGTATTAGCTGCGTGGGCGGATACGACCCCAGAACCGCAATTCAATCAAGCATTACTGTATTAACTGCGTGGGCGGATACGACCCCACAACCGCAATTCAATCAAGAATTACTGTATTAGCTGCGTGGGCGGATACGACCCCAGAACCGCAATTCAATCAAGCATTACTGTATTAGCTGCATGGGCGGTTACGACCCCAGAACCGCAATTCAATCAAGCATTACTGTATTAGCTGCGTGGGCGGATACGACCCCTCAACTGCAATTCAATCAAGCATTACTGTATTAGCTGCGTGGGCGGATACGACCCCAGAACCGCAATTCAATCAAGCATTACTATATTAGCTGCGTGGGCCGATACGACCCCAGAACCGCAATTCAATCAAGCATTACTATATTGGCTGCGTGGGCGGATACATCGTCGTCAGTGATGCCACGAATTCGTAAATTATGCCTCATGCTTAAACAGTTAAATGATTATAAATCCAGAACTATTTTATGTTTAATAATTGTGTTCAGTTTGAAAAATGACGCAGTGAAATTTATCTTTGACCAATATAATTACAACACTACTATTAAAACTGCTTTTTAGAATATGTACATTACGTTAGCAGCGACAGTTTGACACATGGATGTATATGGATCCTTTTGCTGACCTTGGGAGGAGTGTTACAACTAGAAAGGTCTATCAAAGTTATATAAATATGCGTTGGATTGTAAAATGCAATATGTAGATTCTATAGAGGACAGAGTCATGTAGGAAGGTACACACACGTCATGCATTCCAGTGCTGGACATTAAATACATGTAATACTACTGTTCTGACAAACAATGTTTAAAAAATCTACTTTGTATTCGGCGCCCCAAATGTCTATTAATCATATAACTTATTTTTTTCACATGTACGAATGTTGTGTTTAGTTTTTACATGTTAAACGGTTAAATCGGTGTTTAAACATCAAACAAATAAAAACATAACCTGATTGGTTAGACAATCTTGAAATCCGAAGGTGAAGACAACAGAGTTTCTACTAATGGATCCTCTGCAGGAATTATCACCTAAATAGACCTCTACGGATGCCGCCGAGTGATACAGCTGTTGAAGCAGCGTGCTATCAACAGAAACGTTCCAACCTATGCTTGTACATCCAATGTGTATAGAAGAGTCTAGGTCGAGATTGTTGATAGATACTGTGGTACTAGCTGAAGCCGGCGTTGTCAATGCACCGGTGTGTAATCTGGTCGAAGATGTACGTGGGTACAACGAACTTGCTGACGACGCTGTAGATGCGACTGCAAATAAGGTAAATAAGGCGAACAGCCGTGTCGATCATAGATATATAAACCTATAGGTCAAATGACACCAAAACGGAAGTCACATCCTCAGGGTTACATGCTGTCAGTTAGATAATAAACACATAGGGTTCAGTGTATAATGCATATGATTTTTAAAATACAGTTTAATTGATATGTTTTGGTATCAATTTAAAGGTATATATGTAAGAAATAAGAAAAAAACAGTTTTAGGCACTACTTTATCTTAAATGGTTCCCAGCTTCATAACTTTTGGCCCATGTATTCATGCACAAAATGGCAGCCCCCATGCCTGTCAAAACCGGTGTGTTTATTATAACGTAAATATTTTGAGTTACAACGTATAGAAATTTTTGACGTGTTTTTTTTTTTAAAAGGTTATGGCATTATTTTTCCAACAATGTATGGTGATATATTGGGAAGTCGCTTGGTCATGGTGAAAATTGAGATCAAACATTGAATATTTTATATGTAACAATGAAGGAATTTATTTGCACATGCGTAACCTATATCTATGGTGTCGATATGTCGATGTTGGTTGCGTGTTACCTTTCAAGCGCCTTTCGGTTTAAACACGGTATGAACATGTTTATGTAGAAACATAGTTTTCAGTCGAATGAACTCACGTTTTGTATCATAACACTTGTGTCAATTTGAAATTTACATATTGCATACTTTTGCCAGCTAGTATTGTACATATTTATTAAATTTCAACATCTAATCTTCTCTTAAATCTAAGAACTGAATTTCGGACAGTTTGATTCGGATTGCATATAATACATTAAAGTCCCGAACATTTTGGACCAGATAACGTTTTGCACGTTGTCAGTAAGTGATAATACATGGCCTTGCAGACTTCAAGATGGTCCCACAAATATGATTAGTTTAATTAAATATAGGATGTTTAATTAATACTGGTATGGACTATGGTGGTACTTAGTAACTTACAGTATTAAGCAGTACTGGTTGAGGACCAATAACCAAAGAGGTCCAATAACCAAAGTGGTCCAATAACCAAAGACCTGGTATAATTGATTAAAATTCTTTCGATCATGTTACTCAAACGTACATTCGAACGTTACCGTGAACACTGCACATTTTCAATTGTTTCTAATAAGTATTAATAAAAATGCAGCAGTTCATAATTTTTGTTTACATGTGTTCTGTCAAAATTTGTCAGGAACTTGAAATCAACATGTGGGAGGCCCTCCATGAGGTCCACTACATGCTTGTAACAAATCAAACAGCTAACTGCCTGTTTTTTCGTATAATTATAACTTACCCATTTTATATGTTCAGTCTGATATAAACGCCCATTAAATTATCTGTAAAATCGTCTAATTGCAATGAAAACTATTTAGGCCATTCTGTTTTATTACTTTGTTAAGCGTCCGTGTGCGCGTAGGTTTTAAGCTCCGTCAGCCAAAAAAAAACATTTTGATAAGAGTTAAAAGCGCTAAAGAACGACTGCCTAGTCACTCTTATCACTCTTATCATTGATATTTACATTTGGTACCACCACGATAGTGCTTTTTCTTGCTTTTCCTGATATTTTATATGACAAAAGATAGTGCCAGTAGTATTGGTGTTGTTTAACCCTTTGTATACAATAGTTGTCGCCCTTTGTTCCAACATTGCCATGGTACAGTTTTGTCAATAAAACACATTTTACAAAGTTCGTCGGAGCTTTTCTTCCTTACTGGTGTGGTGGCAGTGGCATTAACGAATCAACCACACGTATTCAAGACTCAAAAATCAGTATATACAACAATAATACCATATACATGTATGTTCGGAAAGGAATTTTTCTCACCCAGAGAACGACGAGACGGTTCTTGTCAAGTAGCTGTTTAATCTTTGAATCTTTCTTTGACACGCAAACCACCCGGTCGATCAGTATCTCAATGGCTACTCAACTATCCCCTTAGCAGTGGCATATAACTGAGTATGAAAGTACTGTATGACATCGTTTGAGTCATGGCTTCAAAACCTACAACTTTTCTTAGTCAAGGGGTTAGATGGACTATAAGGTTAGCACAAACCCTATGCATGGTTTCACCGACAATGGAAAGGACGTTCCACAGACTAGTCGCCATACTGCTGCACAGAAAGTTACTCACCTTGAGTTTATGAAAGACCAAATAGCTTACATTTGCCCTGTGATATCAAGAAAGTCCACAGTGAACAATTCATAATTACTGCAGGTTTATTTGAACGCAGCATACAACGCGAGCAAAGCGATGCCGCCAGGCACACACATACATACAATGTGAAAAAGTAACAACAAACTTGGATTCAGTCGAAATTGAATAGGGTCATATTTGAAAAAATGCTCTTGTGAATTTATTAACTTTAATCTCAGAAGTGCCTCTGCAATTAAATTATTACAATATTGACAAAGTGCCACATATTGACAATACTTGCATATAATGTATACCTTATTGTATCTCATTCATGTACTCTTATATAAAACTATGTCAATTTATGTTTTATTATTATGCTAAATTTCTGTCAACTCAACTGTTGAAATGTTTTGTATTATATTTTAATATTTCATTAATTGATAGTCTTTTAACTAGTCAGTAGTTTTAAATATGTTTCATATGATGTTTCTGTTATAAAAGCATCAAAACTTTTCCATTTTCTATTATCAACATCAAGAAAATTGGTTTGTTTTTTCGAAACAAGTTTGTGTGCTTTTTTGCGAATAGGTAGCTAGGTTTTACAAAATGAGGTTGACTCTTAACAAAATATAAAAACAGAATGGCCTTATTTGTATATGCACATTGTTCCGATACAAGGGGAATAATTTGTACAAGCTAAAACAGTCAAAATGCTTGATTATTCAATACATATAACATATTAAAAAAGTTACATGTGTACAATTGCTCGGGAATTTCACAGAACAATATTGTCTTCAGTTATTGGTCCTCCATTTGAGAATTTTTGCTTAAGATAGTGCCCCCCAGTCGGGGTTCACTAAAATGTCAATTCAAAGTCATAACATCCACTAAGTGAAATCGCAAGAAGAAATACTGACATTGATTCAGTTGCAGTTTCATTTCATTAAAATGCATATTAACAATACCAGATATATTTATGTGGTATATCTGGTTATTAGCCCTCGACCAGTATTCATGTGTTATTTATAAACGTATAAGTATTAAAATAATTTTTGCATATTCCTAAAGACAAATCTGTCCATCTTTTATGTCACCAACAAGGTAACTCTTAGAAGGTCAAAGGTAAACATTGGCACTTTGCTTGGTGGGATTTTAGAATTACGTGGCACAAATGTTTGCCTCAGCGAGATTGCATGTTGCGCGCATAAGTCAGGTCTGTAGATCAAAGGTCAAGGTCACAATTAGAGGTCAACAGTCAAAATTGGCAATTTGTTTATCCTTGCTATAACATGGCAATATCTTCAGCAGTCATATTACTGAATTCGTCTCATTAACTTTCACTTACAAGTCTAGTATTGTCAAAGCGGCTAATAAAAATTCTTATTCTAGTTTGATCATGACTACCAGTATTTTGTTCAACTAACAATTTTGATTGTTATCATTGAACAGCACAGGATTTCACATTTAAATTCTGTTTATGTTGTAATGTTTGTATTATGTCTGTATCCAGATGAGTCGCAAACAAACGCCCAGTGAATTCCTGAAGAAGATTATCGGTAGGCCTGTGGTTGTGAAGTTAAACTCTGGAGTGGATTACAGAGGTACATTTGAGTTGTGTTGTAGGAAAACCGGTCTTAATGCATGTATGTAAAATGTCGTCCCGGATCAGCCTGTGCTGTCCGCTATTATGGTATTTTCTGTTTCAAGGAAGTCTCTTCTAAACATAAATCCACTGTAGGCGTAAAGTGCCGTCCCAGATCAGCCTGTGCGGACTGCACAGGCAGATCTTGGACGACACTTTACACATATCCACTAAGCCCGGTTTTCGCACAACATGCCTCATTTTGTCTCTTTATGCTGAAAGTTTTTAAGTTGTTCCGATTGTAAAACTTACATACATCAGTAGATTTAACAATGTTTTCGTAATACGAAAAAAAAAGTTGTCAGCATTGTAAACTGTTTAGCAACACAGCATGTGTTTATATTATGTTGGAATAGTATTAAACTATGCTGAACGTCCAGATTGAAAAACATTTATTTAGTGTTGTGTTTCATAGCGGATTAGTTTAACTGTAAATAATTAATCAGTAATGCGTACTGACATGTTACAAAACCAACACATTAAGATATTTTCCACTAAATTGAGGTGAAATCTGTGCAAAGGTCGATCATTCACAATATAAAAAAGTACCTATACATTTTCAGAATTTTTGAAAATGTATAAATTAAAAAATACATATACAAAAAGTGTTTTACATTATAGTTAGGCATGGAGTACTATGTTTTTGTAAATATACATTTCTGGTTACAATTATATTCGAAACAGTGTTAATTCAAAGCGGACCCTGTGCTTTTAAGAAAAACGAGCATGTATTATTAAAAAAATACAATGAGATACTGATTTAAGACGCTGACCCAGTCTTGTTTTTAATTGTGTTTGGCAAGATATATAATCCCCTTATATGCAAGTTATGACATGCTTTGCAGGGATTTCAATAGACGCAGAATCCTGCGTTTTGACGCAATCAAATGGAAATTGACTAGTTTTTGACGCGAGCATAAAATCTGCCTTGCGTATATTTGACGCAACACAAAACTGACCCGCGCGTCCAGTCTTACACAGTGCATGTTTATAGCACCTGCTTTCATAAGCTGCTGTCAAGTCAATGGGTAGTGTACCTCCGCCCTGTAGGCGGAGCTTTATCGCTCAGAAAAATAGATATTGACCAATTAAAACGCAGAGTTTAAACTCTCTTGCCAATGACATGAACAATCGGCGTAATATACATGTAACCACACATTAGTAAGTACACATGCGCCCGTTGGAGTATGCTTATTCATGAAAAGTACACACAATTTACTCACCTGTTTCCGTTATTGATAATATCCAAATTTAGGTTAAATCCTAAATAACTGACTGTTTTAAATTACTTTCCTTTAAATTTTGGGTAAAATATTATTTAAATATTGAATAAAGATTGTGTCTCTAATGTGTTTATCATTTAGTTATTTGATAAAGAACTTATGACTACAATTTGTTGCTTTAACTTAAAAAGCTACAGGCAAAATATTGTATGTACAAACATCACCATTTGCTGCATATGGTAATTTAACCCCTGCAATTCTCAATTTGACTCCTCAAATTTTCAGACCAGGGGTAATTTGACTCCTGGCTCTGTAAAATCTATTGAAATCCCTGGCTTTGGATTAACACTTAACTGGCATTCATTATTCAAAATGTGCACATGTACAAACTGGTCTTAATAATAATTATGTGTAATCAAAGAAACTACATGTAACAGTATGTTTTGTAGATACACTAAAACAGCAATAAAAATAATTATGTGCTAATCAAAGAAACTACGTGTATAAACTGTAGATACACTAAAAACTGCAACTGCCTTGTTTTGTTAGATTTCTGAAATTTATTTTTCTCCTTCCGCGTAAAGCTGACTGCACAGGCTGATCCGGGATGACACTTTCCACTTTTAGGGAATTTTCTGTCCCTTCTAAGCAAAAATCAATTGTAGGCGGAAAGTGTCGTCCCGAATTAGCCTGTGCAGGCTGATCCAGGACGACACTTTACAAACATGCTTTCAGCCTGGTTTTCCACCGACAGTCTTCATATTTTTGTCTTCCTTGTCTGACATATGTCTAGATTGCTCAGGTTTTGTCTATTGCCAATTATTATCCAGTAGATGAACATAGATCTCTTAGCCTTTCTGTTTGTCCAAGGTTGTTTATAAATGGATTTGACGTTAATCGATTGAATTATTATGCAACCATGTGCTATTATTTACCACTTAAATATAAACCCATAATTGGTCAACTCAATTCTTGATTGACAAGTATCTACTGGTCAATTGGGTCTGTTTGCCTCGCAGGTGTGCTGGCATGCCTGGATGGGTACATGAACATCGCACTGGAACAGACAGAAGAATATGTGAACGGTCAGCTGAAAAACAAATATGGGGATGCCTTTATAAGAGGAAATAATGGTAAGGCCAGTGCCCAGAGCTCAGGGGCTACCAATCATTTCCATTGGGCTCAAGCAATGTCAAATTACAAGCCCACCGGGCTACTAAAGCTTTTCCAATTATCTGCATTAATTATTGTTCTTTAGTATTTTATATATTATAAAAATATGTATGATTTAATTATACCCCCACAAACGAAGTTTAGTGGGTGTATATAGGAGTGAGCTCGTCGGTCCGTCGGTCTGTTGGTTTTGGGTTTCTGGATGATAACCCCAGAAAGGCTTGATATATTCAAATAATTTTTGGTACGTGTGTAACATCATAGAAAATTCTCTAAAAACATGATTTTCGGACGAAAACTCAAGAATGGCTTGACATGTTCAAATAATTATTGGTATACATGTGTAGCATCATAAAATATGGGTCATGTTCAACTTTAGTTACAAACCACTAAATTTTGACAGAGTTATGGCCCTTTATTTGACTTAAATTCCCTAAAAACATGGTTTCCTGACGATAACTCAACAATGGCTTGACATGTTTAGATAATTATTGGTACACATGTGTAGCATCATCATAAAATACAAGTCAAGTTCCACTTTGGTTACACACCACTAAATTTTGACACAGTTATGGCCCCTCTTTTTGACTTAAATTCCCGAAAAACACGGACAATAACTCATGCAAGGCTTCACATATTTAATTTATTTGTGGTACATAGGTGTAGCATCATAAAATACAGATTAAGTTCAACTTTGGTTACAAACCACTAAATGTTGACAGAGCTATGGCTCTTATTGAAATTAATTTTTTTCCAAATACGTTGTTGACCATTCACGAATTAAAGCATTCTCTCGGTCCATTTCTTTTGAATGAATGCCATAGTTTTGTGACAAGGCCATATTGTGGGGGTATATCCGTCACTCATGTGACAATTCTAGTTAATACAGATTATTCTTATCATCCAGAAAAGATCATTCATATTTCTGAAATAATTTGAAAACATAATTGCTCGTCTTTCTGTGTGATTCATGTAAAAATTATTGGTCTACTGATTAAAAATCCTGGTAGCCCACTGGGCTACCTGCACATTTTAAAAATTAAATTTGTATTTACAACAGTTGTTAATGAGGTTTTTTGTGGGTGTGTGCCCCTTCCACAAGTAATAGGGAACTACACTTTGGCACACACATTCCAAATCTGGCAGGGTGTAATGCCAGGGCCCTCAATCGGTAATTTTTACAGCCAAAATAAGGCTGCTTTCTCCAGCAAAAACAGTTATTTTTCCCTTGAAAGGTCAGAAATTCCTGTAGAAGCTAATATTTTATACAAAAACTAACATAATTGTTTTACCTGTAAAGAAAAACTTTCAATCAGAGTGTATTTTTACTCACAATAATGTAGCAACTGATACTAGTATATCTAGAATGGTTTATTTACAGACTATTGAAACTATTAGTATGTTATTTAAAAAATTCCCCCTTGTTATAAAATGACGCTCAAATTCCCCATCTGAGGGCTGCGGGTAGCATCCCCCAAAACAGAGAGAGGGTCCTGCATGCAGTAAACATGTGCCACAAATAAGCTCCATATACATTTAAGCATTGTAATTACTTTGATATTTATTTTGTATACTTTCAGCAGCTGACAATACCTGAAACCATTTTGCAATATATTTTAATTGGATTTATTCAATTCAGTGAAATCAGTTGAAGTTATTCAATGTTGATATTTGCTTTCAAATGTGTTATATTTGTAAGATTTACACGTATTGCTGAATTTAATCAGATTAATGTCCCTTTCTTCAGTCAGACATTTTTCACGAGTATGATCAATACAACCCAGCAGAAGATTATTCTTTTGTTTTACCTTGTTCATTGTAGATTTTTACTAAAAATAAGTTTTATTTGCAGCTTTCTTACATTTCAAAGAGCCTTCAACTGGATAATTAAATTTATTTAGTAATTAATATTCATTTAGACAATAGTACATTGCTATAAGGGGAACACTCAGAACTTTTGATCTAACCTTTTGTTTGTTAGCAAAACAACAAGTAAACAAAGATGCTGCTTTAAAATGTGTTATGTCTAAATGGTCCTAAAGTAAGATTTCGAGACTGCCTTTATCATCTTGTTTGTGAGTTTATAAAAATAATTGAGGCGTGTCGTGGGAAACACGGGCTTAATGCATTCTGCGTTAAGTGTTGTCCTGAATCAGCCTGTACAGGCTAATCGATGACGACATTTTCCGCTGTTATGGTATTTTCGGTTTCAAGGAATCCCATCTAAACATAAATCCACTGTAGCGGAAAGTATCATCCCGGATTAGCCCATGCGGACTGTACAGTCCGGGCAACACTTTATGCATACTTATGCATTCTGCCCGATTTATCCCACGACATGCCTCAGATGTATTGTAGTTTACAACTGAGGTGTATGAGTGCTTACTACTGATATGTTTGTGACTACAAAGCTGCTTGTCTCCAAAACAGCTTGAAGTTCATTTATGTTTCTGTGTTACAAAGAATTTAAAATGGTTTATGTTACCAGAGATGAATAATCTCATATTGCAGATCACCAGATAAAGTGCATACATGTATTGTTTACTCAGGGCAAAGCACAAGATATGCACAGAAATACAAATGTAAAATCAGGGCATACATTTTGCATTTTGCTCAAAATTGTCTGAATATGAATGGAATAAAAGATCACCTTCTGTGTAAGATAAGAACATTTGAAAAAATAAATTAAAAACATAATTATTATCTTCTTGAAAGTGTCTGCTACACCTTGTAAGGTTACTCCTTTGCATTCTTTGTCTCCATTAAGCTGTACAATGGATTTTCCAACTGAAAGAACATTGATCCACATAAATCATGGTTAGAGTGTACATTAAATTTTACTCTCTACACCAAAACCTATCTTGAGCACTCAGATGTTACCTGACTTGTCCATTTTTGAAAAGCTGTTTGCCACTTGTCAATGCAGTAATTATAAATTCTGGCAAATTTTGTCCATGCAAGATCTGGGACAAGCTGGGTACGGTAATATGGACTGTTGATTTCCCCCCCCCCATCAGCCCCCCCCCCCCCCCACCGCCTCTTGGTCTATGTGTTTTCAGTTTATATTCCCATGCTGCTATATTTCGAGTGTCGAACTCCAGCGTTTTTTAGGGCCAATTTGGGGCCAAAATATGGCCCCATTACCCGGCTTAAAAGGTTTATAATTTTCCCCTATATTAACCTTGAAATCCCGTAAGAATGTTAGCTTTATTTTGAAAAAAAATAGCTTGAGCAAAATTGGGCAAAAATTGACTAAGATAGCAATTTTTCATCAAACCAAGTTTGTGCATAATCTTTGTTATTATTTTTAGATAACATTTCATGACTGTTTAATAACAAAGTAGAATATAAAAACGTAATAATGCATTTCTAAAAAACATAATCCCCATTTACCGTAAAATTCCCCATCTGAAGGGCCCCGCCACCTTTCCCCCAAAGGTGAAAAAAACCCACTGAACTCAAACAACTACAAAACTAAACTGAATTTGCAGGCGCTCTTGACTGAAAAAAGAATACAATAAGTGTACTCACATAAAATAAATGTATGGATCTTTAAATATATTAGTTACTGTAAAATAAATAGAGTCTTCACTGCAATATCATTTCTTTCTTTTTTTCTATTGATGTGTATGTCTACTTGAATTTTGTGTGGTATATCTTATACATGTAAGTACAAGGAAATCACTTGTTATTTGTGATTTCAATGGTCTGGGGCATTTTACTTCAAAACAGACATTTTAAAACTAAAATATGCAATGTACATGTACATGGTGTTTTGGTTCAAATTGATATTTCAAGAGTTGAAAACCTTATACCTGTACATGTATCTTGCATGTATCTTCTGAGGCTTATTTGCATCATTTAAATAATGAAATAATTAACAGATCTCTTTGATTATTTATAAAATTGTTATTACTGAAATGTTGCTTAATGTATAAATACGCATGTAATAGCCATGCAGCTTCAAAGATAAAGGGAAAATCTCATTAAACTGGCCAATTGTTTGATCAGTTCTGTATTATAAATTAAAATTAATACAGCAGGTGAAAATGAAAGAGGAACCTTTGGTGGCAAACCTATTATCTCCCATAGTGGATCAAGACGAAGGTAGACCAAATTGTACATTTGTCCTAAGTTAGAAAACAGCCATGAAAACGGGGGATTTCAAACAGATGCGGTTGGCATATAGGGATTGTCCTGTCCGTCCCTCCTTCTGTTGGCCCCTCCTTGACAAGGTTAAGTAGATTTTACCATTTTGTCTAGCCCCAACACAGCTTACTACAACACTTGGATACTTTTTTTTTTTTTTTGTGATCCGATTCTTTATTTACCTCGTCCATAGGTATGTGCAGGTCGAGGTCATCCTGCTCCATACCTTACAATGTTTGATGTTAGTAGACAGACAGTTTAAATACAATAAAAGTTAGTGTATAATAATATTTGTTGAGTTGTCTTTAACATCTTTATAGATTACTGATAATGTTATAGAAGAGGCAAAATAAATATTTTTATATGAATGCATGTACAACAAAATAGCAAAAAACACTCACTTTCGGCATACCTACAAACACAAATATGAAAGAAAGAAGAAAGGAAATAAAAAAAAAAAAAACAACAGACAATCGTGTTTGGACTTCTGACAATATAATCTTGAAATCATTGCGAGACATACAGCAAAATGGTATCGGGTAAGTATTAGAACAATAAAAAACTAGTATAATTATGATATTGGATACACTACACTACTTCATCGTGGATTGGATTGGCAAGTAGCTGTACAATTGCCCATTTTTGCTTTTCTTTTTCTTGACATTTGCCATTGTTTTGAATGTCCCATGATAATCGTAAACTTTTACTTAGTCCTAGTTTAGTGGGTGGGACCTTTTTTTTCTTACACATAAATATATATTTTTTCAATTCTAAGATAAAAATATTTATTTCACTCATGGTTTCATTTGTACTGCCAAGTATCATAGTTTGACAACAAATTTCAGAATATTTGTGCATATTATGTGACCTTAAAAATTGAATAACATAATTGACAACAATTTGTGTAAAGTAGCAGTCCCAGAATAAATGTATAATAGTTTCTTCATGTTCTTTGCAAAAAGTACATAAATTATCCTGTGCAATATTCATTTTATACAGTAACGATTTAGTTCATAGGATTCTGTGCACAATTCTTGTCTGAAACCACTGGGTGTATGTATCTCTGGAAATGTTAAAAACAAGTCTATGTACTTTTTTCCATTCAATGTTATTGAAAGATATATTCCATTTCGATTGGCAAGTTGGTATATCTGTGTTGGAGGTAAACGTTTTATATACAATTTTGTTTTGGTTTTGCATCAAGACTATATTATTTAAATAAAAGGATGTAAATGCACATTCTATATCTGGCTTTTTTATAACATCAAAGCCTGACATTTTTATAAAGTTCTTCACTGTTCTAATTAAGCCTTCATAAAATAGAAAATTAATTTGTATACCAATGTAAGATTCTAACAAATCCTTACTCACACTTGGATACTTACACTGTTGTTGCTTATGACCATTCCCTATCCACCCATATCACCGTAACCCAACCTCACTTTGACCTTCACTTTGACCTAATTTGCACTTAGAATAATTCAAATGGGCTGTTTCTTGGTTAACTAGATTTTACTGTTTTGTCTAGCACTGACACCGCTGCTACAACACTTGGATACTTACACATTTGTTGCTTATAACCATTCCCGATCTACCCATATCACCCAACCCCACTTTGGCCTAGACCTAATTTGGACTTACATAATAATTCAAAAGTGCTTTTTCTTGGTTAACTAGATTTTACCGGTTCGTCTAGCACCAACACCGCTTACTACAACACTTGGATATTTACACAGTTGTTACTTATGACCGTTCCCAATCCACCCATATCACCCAACCTCACGTTGACATTGAACATGACCTGATTTGGACTACGACATGGGCTATCCAGCACCAACCAGGGGCATGTGTGTTTATCAAACACAGAATCTTGTTCATCCAATCTTCACCAATTGTGCAGTTTGTCTATGAATGGAGGATTAAAGGTGAAGTCGAGTATAAGCATGTTCGGACCAGAAACACCAGAGTTATTGCCTCTTGTGTGTGGAAAAAAACATCAACAAGTTATCAATGATTGGCTTGCATGATTTTTTAATCAGTGTTGACCAAACTTACACAGTTTGTGTTTGACCATAAAAATTGATTTATAAAATTTGGTTTCCAACAGTTGCAAATCTTGCATGCAGTTATTGGTACATGCAACACTGATGGCTTCAGAGTGTGCATTAACATCATTTATCATCATTGGACATAAAGTTATCGAAGAAAAAGCAAAACATGGCCTTATAGCACAGCGATTGCAATTATCGCATTGCAACTAGTCCCTCAAAACTGTCTGCAAAAAAGACATCAAATCTACTGTTTCTGATTTTTCCAGAATTGTCACTGACTTTATGAAAAAGGGTCAGGTCAGAATATCGAGAAAATAATTTGAGAACGGCATTAGCAAAAACACCGCACATCCTTTACCCAACTCTTACTTTAGTTAGTCCATTGCACTAACCGATGTTTTAAATCAAATCGATCCTATCCCCCTTTGCATATTGTTCAGATACCTTAATTTTCAAACCTGTCATAGCAGTATGATCTTTTTCTGTACCAGTTCTCAGGTGAGCGCTTTGGGTCATCATGGCCCTCTTGTTCACATTTGGGGGAAAGGTGGAAGGGCTCTTCAGTTGGGATTGTTTATGAAAATGACTTTATCATAGTCAATGTTTGTCACATTTTTGTTAATTTCTTTTGAAATTAAGCTCACATCCTGAGAGGAATTTTAAGGTGAATACAGGGTAAAAATAAATACTTTTTGAGCAGGGGAATGGGGCCTTATTGGATCTTAAAAAAACACTGCCTTCTCTCGAATTTCTCGTTGGCTAAAAAAAAATTGATGGACTTATATTTTGCTCCTATACATTCATGCAAATTTATTTTGTTTGGCCCAAATTTGCTAGGGTCAAATTTTCTGATGGCTCGAAGTGTTTGTCACCGTTCCTGGAGTTACAGCTTTTTCACAGATTTAATTGTTTGTTTGACTCAAACACACTCTGGTCGCTTGGGCCAGTCCTTATTTATTTTCTTTTGTTTACATTTTTTTTTGTGGAACATGTCCACTGGCAGGTTGAAAAAAATAAAAGTGTTCAAATCTTTACACAACGAACGATTTCCATTTAACAATTTACTCGTTTATAATTAATAACAATATCAACATTAAAACACACTATTATGTGAAGTTAGAACAAGACGTCGAACATGGTATAAACTGGATGCAGTTCAACCATTTGTATTCATGAATTTTACAGAGTAAATAAGTGTAATAGATGCCTGCATATATTTAACGGCATCATTAAAATAGAGTTTACCACAAAGCTGTATACTTGTATGGATTTACAAAATGTAAAGTGAAATGCCTTTTTAAAAGAAGACAATTTAACCTGTGCATGACTGAAATCCACAACTGCCCGAACACAGAATTTTCTCGGAGGTATGGGACTGAAGATTTCTGAAATTAGTATATAGTGCGCAATTATTGTTCGTGCTATTTCTCAGCAACTGCAGGCCAGATTTCAATGAAACTTTATAGGAAGCTTCATTGCCAAGAGGAGGAGTGTATATTACCAGGACATTCGGCTTCAATAATTTTTCTTGGAGTTATGGGACTTTGAAGATTTCAGTTGTGTCATGACTCTTTCTCTGGAACTGCTAAATTTCAATGATACTTGATGGGAAGTTAAAGAACTAGGATGAAATAACCATATTAGAGTAATGATCCATCTCTGTGATTTATTTTTGTGTGTTTTTATTGTAGTTTTACAATTTTGCTTCTTCTTCAGACTTCATGTTAATATGGTATTTGTGTGATATGCTCACATACGTTTTTGATGTCAGATTTGGTCCTGCAGTTCTAGTAATTTTTAGTCATTTTACTATCTCGGCCCTTCTTATTGCATTTATCTTGCTTGACAAATCACATTCCAGGGGAGCATCCATCAGTTTTACTGATATCCTTGTTTGGACTTGATAAGCAAGACCAACTATATATCCAACAATATATAGGGGTAGGAATAAAAATTCTACACATCCCTTTCCTTCATAATTTCAATCAGGCATTTAACTAAAACACACCAACTATTAGATAGGTGTATCTACATGTAACTATATTAAATTTACTTCATTTGAATGGGATACATTTTGTAATTTTATCGTCAGTTATTTCATCAAATATTTCAACAACATGCCAGCAGCAATTACATTATACAAACAAGTATGAAAATAACTTGACAATCCATTAATCACTCTGTAAACAGCCTGCCTTCTTGGTATTAAATGAAATCAAATTAGTAGTTGTGCCTTCAAGCAATATATTGGAAACATTTAAAATATTAAATTTGTTTTTCTTAATGTACAAATGTCATGGTGTTTCAGAAAGTTTCAAGGTAACATTGCTAATGTCTGTTGAAATTAAAAAAAAAAAACTGTCATGTGCTGTCTATTTCAGGCTTTATACAGGATTATCTAGTACAGAGGTGCAGACAGTGTTCACTGTTCATATAGCTGCAATGCTTGTTTCAATTCATCAATAAATCAATTGTAAATGGCCCGATTTGATTGTCTATACTTAACCAACCAATTCCGATAAGATTCTCTTTTATATATTTATAGATGATTTGTCATCAAACTGTTCATTAAAAGTATTGTGTTCGTGTAGATTGGTTAATTAAATTGATCATGGCATCATGGTTGCTGTTATTTTTAACTACTTGCAAAACATTATCCATTTTCCATGAGCCTTATTATGTCCCCCATAGAAGATGTCGGGGTACATTGGTTTACTAATGTCGGTCGGTCTGTCGGTAGGCCATTTTTGTTTCCGCTCTCAAAGTTCAACAGTTTTCATCAGATCCTCATCAAACTTCATGAAAATGTTTGTGGTCATAATATCTCGACCAAGTTTGAAAATCAGCCAAATTGTCCCAGGAATTGTTGAGTTATGGCCTTGAATTATCTAAAATTTGCATTTTTAGATGTTTCGGCTCTCTATGTTCAACAGTTTTAATCCAATCTTCACCAAACTTCAGCAAAATGTTTGTGGCCATAATATCTAAGCCAAGTTTGATAATCAGCCAAATCGTCCCAGACAGTACATAGTTGTGGCCTTTGATTGATCTAAAATTGGCCTTTTTAGCAGTATACACTCTTTGTCCAACAGTTTTCATCCAATCATCACCTAACTTGATATTTAGGGCCCCGCAAATTTTTTGCGAGTGCCCTATAGCAATCAACCTGTCCATCCGTCCGCCCACAATTTTCATGTTTTTCTTTCATAACTTTAAAACCGTTACAGCTATTAATTGAAACTTCATAGGTGGATAGATCTCATTAAGGAGAAGTGCAGTGCACAAGAACCATTACTCTGCACTTCATGGTTCTGGAGTTATTGCCCTTTGTTAATTTTTCATACATCGTTTTTCATTTTCAGACGGAGTCAACTTTTGGTTTCAGCTCTCTAACTTGAGAAAGAATTGAAATATTTTCATGAAACTGCATCCATAGATACCTTATATCGAGACCTGGCTTGGGATTACATAGGGGGTGGATGGGGTCACTGTCAAGGTCACCATTACAAAATATATAAAAACGGTTTCCGCTCAATTACTCGAGAACAAATTGAGCTATTGTAATTCAACTTCATACATATGGGTAGATACCTTTTATCAAGACATCGCTTGGGATTGCATAGGGGGTTGTTATGTAACCTAAATTTTTCTTTACTATATTGCATTTAATGTCATGAAAACGCCAAAAACAAGTCTGTAAAAAGAAAACATCAAATTGAAATATTCAATTAAATGATGATTCGAATCGAATCACAGCGAGCCAGGTCTTAATCATTACAGCTCTAACTGTTTGCTGAATAAAATACAAATATGAGTGTTTAATGCAAATGTTATACCAATGCACAGAGGTTTGCAGTGGCTCTAAGGACATTTTAGCATTCTGAATACAAATAATTCCAACTTAAACTATAAAAACACTTGAAATCAATACAGCTTGGCAGCTTTACAACTAATAATTTAAACTTCCCCCTTCCCTAGCTTTAGTCAACTATTTGACTGATAGCCCTAGCTATTCTACTCACCCATTCATGGGTGACAGCACAATGCTCTGGTTAAGGTTTGCAGCATATCTCTGCAAATACTACAGATATTCAGGTGAAACTTCACGCATGTCTTCGGGGTCATTATATGCGGTCACTTAACAAGGCCCATAACTCTGACCTGCAATTTAGCCCCTTTTAGCTCGACTATTCACCGAATAGTTCAAGCTATACTTCTTACCTGTTCGTCAGCGTCAGCTTAATGCTCTGGTTAAGGTTTGTGTGTAACAAGTCCATATCTGTGTAACTACTACTGATTTTCAATTGAAACTTCTCACATGTCTTTGGGGTCATTATGTGAGGTCATTGACCTTGGCCCATAACTCTGAACTGCAATTTAGCAGAATTATGCCCCTTTTTGCACTTAGAAAATCAGTTTCAAGTTTGCGTGCAATAACTCCATATCTCTATATGTACTGCAGATATTCAAACTATATATTAGGTCACTGACCAAGGTCCATAACTCTGTCAGAGCAGTATGAATAGTCGAGCACACTGTCCTGAGTCATTTCTTGTTTATCTAATCTTGACTAAACTTGCACAGCTTGTGAATGATCCTACAGATCCTACAGTAAGATCTCAGAATAAGTCAAAGAATTGCCCAGATTGGGGCACAAGTATCAAAATTATTGCCCCTAATTTGTGAGAAAAAGGCAAAAAATGTTCAAGATAGAGATTATATTTTTCAACCAATCTCGACCAAACATGTTCAATTTGTGTAGAACTGTATGAAACAGGCTAAGAATGGAGCATAAGCACCTGTATTATTGCCCCATTTCAATGCATGTATTTGATTTCTAAATTAAAACTTCATTTTATACAAACTTTCTATGCTTGTGTATGGCCATGATTTTTTTATAATGGCCAATTTACATTGAACCTGACATTGATCCATTGAGCCGAATTTCTAGGCATAATTGTTGACATATAGAGTTTAGAAAAGATTCCACTGATATCGCAGTAAGCATTTAGGGGGACCCAGCGATAGTTGGCTGACATCTTCCTATCGACCAAAATATTTGCCAAATTTTTTAGTAGGCTGGTTATGCATGCATCTGTTGATTGCCAGATAAAGAGCGCAGTAGACCAGACAGGCATCTGTATTGCCAGGTCGACAACAGAGGTAATATGGCTGACGTGGTTCAAATTTGTATGTGATGACATTAGATGTCAGAACTAATATCTGTCATTCAATGCCAGGGGCCAGGAGCACCTTGGGCCATCTTGTTTCTTGTTGCAATGCTTCAAAGTGCTTCTTAATTTCCAAAGAAAAATCTGGTTTTTGGATTGGCATATGTCGGTGGGCGGGTGGGCGTAAACAATTTCTTGAGAGCTGAACTTCTACATAACTCGTTGTATTTCGACCAAACTTTCACAGACCTATTGTCACAAAGTGCCGAAGAGCATATTGTCGGGTTTTTAAGATTCAGTCATTTTGGGCGTAATTATGGCATATTGTTTATTTTGCACATGTGTAGTAAATAGTGAACAATCTCTTTAGAGTGCAACTCCTATGTTTCTTAAGTGCTTTCCACCAAACTTTCAAAAAACTATATGTCACCAAGTGCCCCTGCGCATATTGTCGGGCTTTTGTGATTTGATCATTATGGGTGGAATTGTGGCCATTTGTTTATTTTGAACATAATATTTATTTAATATATAGTGTACAATCTGTTGTGAGCGCAGCTCCTTCAACGTTTCTTCTAAGGGATTTCGACCAAACTTTCACAGAACTATTGTCACCAAGTGCCCCAGCGCTTTTTGTCGGGCTTTTGTGATTCTATCATTTTTGGTGGAATTATGGCCTTTTAATTGTTTTGCACATTTGTAATATATATAGAACAATATACTTCGAGTGCAACTCCTCCTACATTTCTTAAAGGATTTTGACCATATAAATTTTGACCATCCCATCTCTTTGCAGTGCTATATATTTTGACAGCATGTACTCTACTCAAAGTCCTAAACCGCCACTGCAATAATGGGTATAACTTTGAAATTATATCAATTGAAATTATACATGAGTGTCCAGTGTTTGTGTAATATGATATGAATGAAATATATTATAAATTATGAAAAATATTACCATGTTCTTAGTGTTATTCAAAAAAAATAAAAAATGAATAATGCGTAAGGTGTTTTTACTGACAATATCGGGTGGCTGCTTAGGACTTTTGAGTAGATATATACATGTTGAGTAGATATATATATGTTGAGTAGATATATATATATTAAGTAGATATATATATGTTGAGTAGATATATATATATGTTGAGTAGATATATATATGTTGAGTAGATATATATATGTTGAGTAGATATATATATGTTGAGTAGATATATATATGTTGAGTAGATATATATATATGTTGAGTAGATATATATATATATGAGTAGATATATATATGTTGAGTAGATATATATATATGTTGAGTAGATATATATATATATGAGTAGATATATATATGTTGAGTAGATATATATATATGTTGACCAATTCTCGTTGCAGTATTGTACATTTCAACAGTGTTAGAGTGTTGACCTTCTTTTCTTTTGCATGATCACCTTTCGCTTTGCAGTGCCATACATTGCAACAGTATTTGTATGTTAAGCATTAATTATTTTCTCTTTGCAGTGCCATACATTTCAACAGTATTTGTATGTTAAGTATTAATTATTTTCTCTTTGCAGTGCCATACATTTTAACAGTATTTGTATGTTAAGTATTAATTATTTTCTCTTTGCAGTGCCATACATTTTAACAGTATTTGTATGTTAAGTATTAATTATTTTCTCTTTGCAGTGCCATACATTTTAACAGTATTTGTATGTTAAGCATTCATTATTTTCTCTTTGCAGTGCCATACATTTTAACAGTATTTGTATGTTAAGCATTAATTATTTTCTCTTTGCAGTGCCATACATTTCAACAGTATTTCTATGATGGTCACCTTTTCTGTACTTTGCAGTGCTATGCATTTTAACAGTATTTCTATGATGATCATCTTTTCTGTACTTTTCAGTGCCATACATTTCAACAGTACTTTTATGATGGTTACCTTTTCTGTACTTAGCAGTGCCATACATTTCAACAGTATTTCTATGATGGTCACCTTTTCTGTACTTTGCAGTGTCATACATTTCAACACTATACCTATGGTGGTTACCTTTTCTGTACTTTGCAGTGCCATACCAGGGTTGCCACTTAACTTTTAAAGTTAGGGAAACATGATTTTTTTTCAAGGTCAGTGAATTGTCAGGGAAATCTGGAAAATGGTCATTGAAAATTAAAATTTTAGAGAAGTCAGGGAAAATTGAATTCTGGGTTGATGTTCAAAATTTTAAGTGGCTATGACAGTCTCTAAGCAGTATTTCCAAACACATTTTGGTGTGATTGTGTATAAACATAATGTTAATTTGTTTGAATCAATTTTGTGACTTTTGAAGACTGAAAGGCCTTACAACCCTTGCCTCCAGAGCAGTCACATGCATCCTTACTCTACATGCTTCAACTTTAAGGTTACACTTACCAATAGATAAATAATAATAGATCTACACATATGAGTAAATTTAAGTTTCAAACATGAGTAAACAACCAATATTTAATGATGCTTGGTTGACTGACTCTGAGTTTTCAGATTGGGTAAGAAAGGATTCAACAAACATCAAAAAAGCTTTTTTTTGTGTGGTGGAGGATTTTTGCTTGAAAATATTGGGAAGCAGGCTCTTATAATAGCCATGCCAATGGAAAGAAGCACAAAGATAAGTTTGCAGTAGTATCAAAAGTGACGAACATTCTTTCTGCCTTTGTAAAGGTTATAACCCTAGTAGCACCCATGAAGCAGAGTTACTCATTTTGTCATGTGCACATTATTCAGTTTCATGTAATTCTGGGGTTTGATATATCTGAAACAAAATAAATATAAACAGTGGATTGGACGGCTGTATGGGAGGAGGAGGCCTAAAAAAGATATCGTGGTATTGGTCAGTGAAAAGTATAATTTAGTCTGGGAAAAGTCAGTGAATTTCATTTTCTCAACAAAGTGGCAACCCTGCATGATACATTTCAACAGTATTTCTATGATGGTCACGTGTTTTCTGTACTTTGCAGTGCCATACATTTCAACAGTATTTCTGTGATGGTCACCTTTTCTGTACTATGCAATGTCATACATTTCAACAGTATTTCTATGATGGTTACATTTTCTGTACTTTGCAGTGCCACACATTTCAACAGTATTTCTATGATGGTCACCTATTCTGTACTTTGCAATGTCATACATTTCAACAGTATTTCTATGATGGTCACCTTTTCTGTACTTTGCAGTGCCATACATTTCGACAGTATTTCTATGATGGTCACCTTTTCTGTACTTTGCAGTGCCATACATTTCAACAGTATTTCTATGATGGTCACCTTTTCTGTACTTTGCAGTGCTATACATTTCAACAGTATTTCTATGATGGTTACCTTTTTTGTACTTTGCAGTGCTATACATTTCAACAGTATTTCTATGATGGTCACCTTTTCTGTACTTTGCAGTGCCATACATTTCAACAGTATTTCTATGATGATCATCTTTTCTGTACTTTGCAGTGCTATACATGTCAACAGTATTTCTATGATGGTTACCTTTTTTGTACTTTGCAGTGCCATACATTTCAGCAGTATTTCTATGATGGTTACCTTTTTTGTACTTTGCAGTGCTATACATTTCAACAGTATTTCTATGATGGTTACCTTTTTTGTACTTTGCAGTGCTATACATATCAACAACCAAGCGGAGAGTTTGAGGATGGTATACCTTCAGATGAATCAACATTTTTGCATGTTCGAATTCTGCAGAGGCAGCAACATATTAATGTAAACAATCTTCATACCAGTGCAAAACACATTACATTCTTAAGAAACAGTGGCACTCGTACATTGTATTGAGATATCTCTTGAAATTGTTGAAGTCTCAATATTGAAGATGTTTGAAATGGAGAACATAGAGTGTGTCATAAAAAACATAATTTGGACAACCAATGTTAACATATTTTAGACAGTTTGCATTTGCTATTTGAAATGTATGTTAACTATACTGTATATGTACTATGAATTAATTTTGGCTGTATTGGTCACCAGTATATCATGCATATTAAATAAGGATAGAAATGTTAGTTTTATTATTTTATTTAATGTATAGTATGATATCTAACATACGCATGTATGTACTTGTTTGTAATCTACATAACCAGCATATTTTTGTATTATCGTTTCTTGGTCAGCAATTTCATTGTCTTATATTGTTTCAAAGGTTTCACATAAATAATGACTGGATGTGTCAGAAGATAGAATGTTGAATTAAAATTGATAAAGAGTCTGTGTTAATTGTTCATTGTACTTTATTCTGAATCATGTCTTAAGATGGTCACATTATGTGACCGGTGGTCTAGAAATAGAGAATATTAGGTAAGTGTTAAATGAAGATTGTATCATGCGAGGTTTAGAAAGTGAGAAGCACGAAGTTGACAATAATACTCATTGTTCTTATTTCATTCAATAGTAAATACAACTGACCTTTAGTGCAATAGTGTGTGAAAAAGTAGTACTGATTATAAAGAGTACATGGGCAAAGCCTATTGTTGAATACACCTTTGGTTTACACGCCGGGCTGGTATCAAACTGATTTCAGTGTAAAAATGGAATAAATAATGCAGTTCGCACAGGCTAATTCGGGACGGCACTTTCCGCCTACAGTGTATTTATGTTTAGAAGAGACTTCCTGGAAACAGAAAATACCATAAAAGCGGAAAGTGCAGTCCGCACAGGCTAATCCGGGACAACACTTTACGCACATGCATTAAGACCGGTTTTCTCACGACGCGTCTCTAATGTTTTCACATTAAGACTCTCAGGGTACGCTTAATTAGGGCCCTGCAAATTTTTGGCGGATGCCCAATAGTTATCGCCCTGTCTGTCCGTCCGTCCACATTTGTAATGTTTTTCCTTCATAACTTCAAAGCGTTTAAGCTCTTAAAGGGGCTTATTCACAGATTTTCGTATTTTATTTTTATTTATTATCTGCAAACTAAAGCAGTTGGACTAACCAAAAACAAATGTTATATAAAGAAAAAAAAAATTAACAAAGTTCCTTGCCCAGTACTTGAACCATGTCCAGGGGGATCAAAGTCTATCGCACTAACAACCATTTCAATTGATGATTTTTCATAAACGACACTACATTTATATTTCCAATATATTTCATTGTCAGTCGTGTTATTTTGCTTTTTTATATATAATGCATTTTTATGCCCCCACAAAGTGGGAGGCATTAAGCATTGCACTTGTCCATCCATCCGTAAGTCTGTCCGTACATACGTCCCAAAATCTTGTGGTCTCAACTCCTCTAAGTGGTGGGTGGATATCGCTAAAACTTTCACAGCTGAAGAACCTTAATGTGTAGATGATCGTAAAGGAAGAAATTTTGACTGCGACCAATTTTTGCGGAATTATGGCCCTTTGTCATTTTTCCATTAACAGAATATATACTACTGGAAATTATGTGGACTCAACTCCTCTTAAACCGCTGAGCAAAATTTTGTTCAAACTTTCACAGATGAAGAATCTTCCCGTGTAGGTGATTGTAAAGGAAGAAATTTTGGATGCGGCCAGGTTTGGCAGAATTATGGCCCTTTGTCATTTTTCCACTATAGAGTATATACTTCCCAAAATTCTGTGGACTCAACTCCTTTTGAACAGCAGATTTCGATCAAACTTTCACGGCTGAAGAACCTTTATCATGTAGGTGATTGTATAGAAAGGAATTATGGCTGTGACCAATTATTGGCAGAATTATGGCCCTTTGTCATTGTTTCCACTATACAATATGTATGAAAATGGAGGGAAACATTATTGTTGGTGACACACACCCCTTGTCTTTGACACATTTAGTTCTTTTTGGAATCTATGGCAAAATATTTAAAAATTGTTAATTTGCCAGTCTGGGAAAAGGCACCATCCTTTAATTAGAAACTTCAGAATTTGAAAGGTCTGATTGAGGAGAATTGCAGTGCACAAGAACCATTACTCTGCTCTTCATAATTCTGCTGTTATTGCCCTTCATCATTTTTTATGGCCCCAAAGGAGGTCATTTCAAAATCGAACCATCCATCTGTGCGTTTTTTATAAAGTCAAATATCTTTTATACTAGCTAAGATACTTACTTGAAACTTAAAATACCGTGACTAGGTTTAGTAGATTTTAGCATTTCGTCTAGCACCAATACCGCTTACTGCAATACTTGGATACTTATACAGTTGTTGCTTATGACCATTCCCTATCCACCCATATCACACAACCTCACTTTCACCTTGACCTATTTTGCAAATGGGCTGTACTTACTTACCTAGATTTTACCGTTTCATCTGGAACCAACACCGCTTACTACAACACTTTGATATTTCCACAGTCGTTACTTATGACCGTTCTCAATCCACCAATGTCACCCAACCTCACTTAGACCTTGACCTGATTTGGACTAAGAAATGGGCTATCCAGCACCAACCGGGGGCATGTGTTTATCAAACACAGAATCTTGTTTAACTTAGAAATTTTGGTTAAAGTTTTTCATAAGTATTTCCATAGCATCCATTTTCATTTTGGTGTCAATGTGGCACTTACTTAAAGCGCTTTTGGGGGCATATGCCACCTGATAGTGACAGCATTGTATATGCATGTTATGCATCGTAGTCGCACCGTACGTCCGTGGGTGGGTCCATCCATCCAGACTTTGTTTCCGCTCTGTAACTTTTTAATGCCCGGATGGATTTTAAAATAACTTCAGATTCTTATTCCCCATGACTAGACGTGGTGTCACATACAACTCCCATGCTCGTCCATCAAAGGTCAAGGTCACAGTTCAAGGTCAAAGATCATGAATGTTTGTTTCCGCTCCATAACTTCTAACTGCCTGGATGGATTTTAATATAACTTCAGATTATTATTCCACATGACCAAACAATGTGTCGCGTACAACTCCCCGGCTCGTCTGTCAAAGGTCAAGGTCACAATTCAAGGTCAAAGGTCATACATTTGTGTTTCCGCTCCATAACTTCTAAATGCCTGGAAGGATTTTAATATAACGTCAGATTATTATTCCCCATGACTAAAAAATGTGTCGCTCTTTGTCCATTGTCCACAATTTACTTTAAACCATTTTTAGCTTGACTATTCGAAGAATATGCTTTCCTACTAGCCCCGGCGGCGGCATCTGAATTGGTTAAATTTTATTCAAAAGTCTTGTAACTTCAAAACTACATAAATCATTCACTTGAAACGTGGAATAAACCTTTTTCATCACTCTACTATCAGGGGCAACATTCCCCATAACTCTGTTTTGTATTTTGACACAGTTATGCCCCTTTTTCTGGTTAAAGTTTACATTCAAAAGTTTGGTAATTTCAAAGTTATTCACTTGAAACTTGGAACTAATCTTTTCCATTAATTCTGGTATCGGGGGCAACATTCCCCATGACTCTGTTTTGTATTTTGACAGTGGTATGCTTTATTTGCACTTAGATTTTCTGGTTAAAGTTTATATTCAAAAGTTTGTAACTTCAAAACTACATAAGTTATTCACTTGAAACTTGGAACTAACCTTAAGTTTGTCATCAACTCCAGTATTAGGAGCAGCAGTCCCCATAACTCTGTTTTGTATTTTGAAAAAATTATGTTCCTTTTTCACATATATTTCCTGGTTAAAGTTTATATTCAAAAGTGTTGTAACTTCAGAACTACATAAGCTATATTCACTTAAAACTTGGAATATACCTTTGACATCAACTCCTGTATCTGGGCGAACCTTCCCCATAACTATATTTTGTATTTGACGTAGTTATGTTCCTTTTTTACATCGATTTTCTGGTTAAAGTTTATATTCAAAAGAAGTTTTGTAACTTCAGAACTACATAAGCTATTCACTTGAAACTTATAATATACCTTTGTCATCAACTCCAGTATCAGGTGCATCATTCCCAATAACTGTGTTTTGTATTTTGACAGAGTTATGCCCATTTTTCACATAGATTTGCTGATTAAATTTATATTCAAACGTTTTGTTACTTCAAAACTACATAAGTTATTTACCTGAAAATTGACATGCACCTGTGTCATCAACTGCAGCACCAGGGACAACATTCCCAATAACTCTTTTTTTTTGTATCTTGACAGAGGTATGTCCCTTTTTCGCATAGATTTTCTTGTTAAAGTTTATATTCAGAAGTCTTATACCTTAAAAACTACATAGGTTATTCACTTGAAAATTGGAATATACCTTTGCTATCAACTCCATCATCAGGTTCAACAATCTCCATAACTCTGTTTTGTATTTTTACAGAGGTGCGCCCACTTTTTACATAGATTTTGTGGTTAAAGCTTTTGTTCCAAAATCTTTGAATTTATAAACTGTGTAAGGTTTTCACTTATAAGTTTTTTATTTTAACAAATTTGTGCCACTTTTTAAAATATGTACAAACTCAAATGCTTTGAATAGTCAAGCGCGGTGTAAACTGACAGTTCTTGTTTTTTTCTGAAACAATTTGGTGGGTTTATACCAAACTTGTCAGAAATGTTCTTGGGGTGGTCCCATCCCAAAGTCCTATTCAAAGGAAAATGTGGAAAACTTGTTGCCATGGCGTCGAAAATATAAGAAAACAAGCAAGCTCCTTGTCATAAACCACTAGCTGAATTTCGAAATAATTTCGCAGTAATGTTTCTTGGGTGACCTTATATGATTTACTTATATCATACATTAATTCTTCAAATATGTTGATTCGTTGGGAAACATGGTCGCCAGGCGATAAGGACATTTGCCTTTATATGGCTTTACAACTTTGACAATCTTCTTGACAGAAGCCATTGGGGAGCAGGCAAAACCGGCCCCAGTCTAAAACGGCCCCAAAAAGGCCAAAGCGGCCCCAAATTTAGGCAAAACCGGCCCCAACTTTTTATATATTAATTTAAGTGGATATTATCTTATGTATGTGTATATAATATACAATTATTGCGTTTAATTTCTAAATTTTGTATTAGTTGTACATGAATAGAGGGCCTAATTATCGTATGAATTACCAACTAATCATTATAGATCAACTTCAAAAAGGTTGTGTTGATATAAAACAGATATTGCTGTGTGTATAATTATGTTGAAATAAAACGTTTGAAGTTGTTGGTTTTTTGTTTCTTTTTATTTATTTATGGTATATAAAAGGTGGCATAATTTGTCGCATATAAATGGTGGCATAATTTGTCGCATATAAATGGTGGCATAATTTTCGCATAAATAAGCAGCCAATTAATGACGTAACGATTGAGAAAAACAACCTTTATAATAACGTTTAACAGCGTACATCAAAGATGATCGGCATTTCAAACACTGCAAACTGTTGATCAGAATTAAAGGAATGGTAAGTATAAGTAGGGGTACAGTTTTAATGAAATTGTAAAGAACATTACTTGTATTTATTCAATCTTTAAGTGTCAATTTACGCTTTCGTCCGACGAGGAGGCGTCTCCAAGCAGCTCCCGTTGCTGTTCATCATGATGTAGGGTCGAAAGACTAGCGACTTCGTAAAGGTGTTGCAGGTAACGTAAGCGAGATTAATGTCATAACCATTAAATGGATAATGGATATGATTAATAGCTGACAGTAAAGAACCGCAACTTCATTTATAATTGCAACAGTTTAATTTAAAACGAATTATTGCATTTAAAATAGTAAAGAACGGCAAATTTATTTTAATGTATTATATCAATTTGCTTTATTGTATTTATTTCAGGAGGTCAAGAAAGGCAATCTAACATTCCTCATGGAGGAAGTTTAATTGAATGTGATTTCGAAAAAGCATTATGGAAAGCTGTCAGATTCGTTTTTCCGCTGGCGAATATTAAAGGATGTGCTTTTCACTGGGGCCAAGCAGTTTGGCGGAATGTTCAGATATTTAATAATCACTTCTATTAATTATTATATTTTATCTACTAATTGTACTTGCATCGTCGACCAGCCTACCCGCACCAATAACGACGTTGAGGGTATGCCAAAAATTAAGTATTTATTAAATAATTAAGCAGTTCAAATAAGACCATTTACAATTAAAACGCTGTATGACCTTACAATCTCGGTGGAGTTCGATAATGGGCCAAATCCGACCAGACACACCAGAATTTGTGCCCCATTTTATGAGAAAAAAACTGCAAAATGGACTTTGTGCAATATACAATATACAGACTTCATTTGATTTTTACCAAACTTGCACAGCTTGTATATGAGCATAAGATTTCAAAATAATCCGAATATGGTCTGGATTGGGGTACAGACACCAGAGTTATTGTCCCTTGTTTATGAGAAAAAAAGGCAAAAATTGTCAATGTGGAGCGTGGAGCCATTTTTTGTCTAATCTTGACCAAACTTGCACTGTGTGTGACCATAAGGTCTCAGTCGAAGTTGAATATGGGTCAGATCGGACCGTTCTACTGTCTGGTGACCCTACTCTACAAGAAGGCGAGATGTCCTTGCAGCGGACGCAGCGCCGGGTCTAACGGTCCATGCAGTCTCAGGTCTTCTCGGTGTTTCATGTGACACTAACGGAATTCCTTAATTAAAGTCATTTTGATTCGTTGAGCCTATAGGTTGACCGCACGGCACCCTCAGAGTGCCGTTACAGTGAGTTGACTACTACATTGTTATTATTATTTCTATTACTATTATTATCATTATTTTACGACGGTAAAGTTGTATTTAACATGTTTAAAACTACGTTCACTTGTTTTTAACTACATTTAATTTCCTTGTACAATCACCAATATTTTCATAGAAAGAACAGTTTTGGTATCTCGTTTTCTAGTATGGTAAAATGTAATCAATCATCCGAATATTGACACTTCGTTTTCAAGGAAATTCAAACAGATAAGACGTGGATCATAAACATATACATATATCGTATGTATAATTGAGCTAATGAACATTTATTGGAAACGTTCCTAGGGAAAAAGTATTGCTTTTTATTTCACGGGATTGTTATTCAAAACTTACAAAACAGAAATGAACATGAAAAACACTTGTAAACGTATGCTGAAAATTCTGCGCGTGTAAATATATAATTAAAATATATAGTAGTTATACTATAACGCACTGTATGTCAGACTGCAAAATATTCGTAGCTTTTTAGCTCACCTGAGCACGAAGTTGATATAGGGGACTGTCCTGCGTTGTACGGCGTCCGTTTTCCGTAATGCGTCAACAATTGTGCCCGTGGACGAGATTTCACTTTTCATTCAATCTTGGCCAAACTTGCACAGTTTGTGTATGACCATAAAATCTCGGTTAAGTTCGATAATGGGCCAAATCCGACCAGACACACCATAAGTATTGCCCCTTTTTCATGAGAAAAACAGCAAAATGGACTTTGTGCAATATACAATATACAGACTTCATTATGGACAATGTGCAATATACAATATACAGACTTCATTTTATTTTTACCAAACTTGCACAGCTTGTGTATGAGCATAAGATTTCAAAATAATCCGAATATGGTCTGGATTGGGGTACAAACACCAGAGCTATTGTCCCTTGTTTGTGAGAAACAAAGGCAAAAATTGTCAATGTGGAGCATGGAGCCATTTTTTGTCTAATCTTGACCGAACTTGCACTGTGTGTGACCATAAGGTCTCGGTCGAAGTTGAATATTGGTCAGATCGGACCGTTCTACTGTCTGGTGACCCTACTCTACAAGAAGGCGAGATGTCCTTGCAGCGGACGCAGCGCCGGGTCTAACGGTCCATGCAGTCTCAGGTCTTCTCGGTGTTTCATGTGACACTAACGGAATTCCTTAATTAAAGTCATTTTGATTCGTTGAGCCTATAGGTTGACCGCACGGCACCCTCAGAGTGCCGTTACAGTGAGTTGACTACTACATTCTTATTATTATTTCTATTACTATTATTATCACTTTTTTACGACGGTAAAGTTGTATTTAACATGTTTAAAGCTACGTTCATTTGTTTTTAACTACATTTAATTTCCTTGTACAATCACCAATATTTTCATAGAAAGAACAGTTTTGGTATCTCGTTTTCTCGTATGTTAAAATGTAATCAATCATCCAAATATTGACACTTCCTTTTCAAGGAAATTCAAACAGATAAGACGTGGATCATAAACATATACATATATCGTATGTATAATTGAGCTAATGAACATTTATTGGAAACGTCCCTAGGGAAAAAGTATTGCTTTTTATTTCACGGGATTGTTATTCAAAACTTACAAAACAGAAATGAAAATGAAAAACACCTGTAAACGTATGCTGAAAATTCTGCGCGTGTAAATATATAATTAAAATGTATAGTAGTTATACTATAACGCACTGTATGTCAGATTGCAAAATATTCGTAGCTTTTTAGCTCACCTGAGCACGAAGTTGATATAGGGGACTGTCCTGCGTTGTACGGCGTCCGTTTTCCGTAATGCGTCAACAATTGTGCCCGTGGACGAGACTTCACTTTTCATTCAATCTTGGCCAAACTTGCACGGTTTGTGTATGACCATAAAATCTCGGTTAAGTTCGATAATGGGCCAAATCCGACCAGACACACCATAATTATTGCCCATTTTTCATAAGAAAAACTGCAAAATGGACTTAGTGTATGAGCATAAGATTTCAAAATAATCCAAATATGGGCTAGATTATGGTACAAATTGACCTTGTTTGTGAGAAAAAAAAAGCAAAAATGGTCAATGTGGAGCATTGAGACATTTTTTGTCTAATCTTCACCAAACTTGCACTGTTTGTGCATGACCATAAGGTCTCAGTCGAAGTTGAATATGGGCCAGATCGGACTAGAAAGACCAGATTTTTCGCCTCTTTTTTGCGAAAAAAATCCACAATTCGTCAATAATTGGCCTTCAGTCTCCAGAGAGAGTTCATTTTACATTCAATGTTGACTTAACTTGCACAGTTTGTGTATGACCATAAGATCTCATCTGGGAGTAGTAATGATAGAACCAGGAATACTAGAGTTATTTCCTCTTTTTTATGAGAAAACTTGCATTAGTTGGACTTTGTGCAACATAAAAACTTCATTACATGAAATATTGATCAAACTTGCACACATTTTGTATGATCTCATAAGAAACCAAATGATTACCCAGATTGGGATACAAACATATCCCTCTTGTTTTATGTTTTACACGTTCCAATTCTGGTATTTTGGCATGGTGTACTATGTTTGTTCCCAAAGATTTATAATTTGCAAAAATATAGAAATTGGGGACATATTAATGTTGACATATTTCGATTGCAATTACATAAAAAGACATTATCATGACCATAATTTTGAAATACGAGTATAGCTCGATGCGGTCATCTGCTTTCTTCTCCCTGTCAGCGAATGTTCGTGCAGTAGAATTTTTGGTAAAATTTACTTCCATATCTCTGTACTCGAGTTTTTCTTCTTGTGGTTCTTTTGCCCACACGTATATAATGCTGGGTATATTAACCTCGATTTTTGTTTTATATAAATAATTATTGTCTAGAAACGAAATACTTAGAGAGTTAGAATAAATATTTTTCGTACTAACACAAATGCAAATTATCCATAATTTGTCGGAAATATAGCTATACCTGTTACAACGAAATCCTATAATATAAAAATCATTTTCTCGTCAAGTAAATTTTGTTTTGCAGTCAAATAAATAATGCAAAAAGACACAAACACACACTCTTCCAAACTTCTTAATTTGTAAGCAGTTTGAATAATACAAGCTAATAATAATACATGATAAAACATTTTAAGGTTGGTTGCCACTTTTGTTGGCAGCCTGATTTTAGATATGCGCATGTCAACTTTTTTCTCCTTGGGGTCGATGTTTTTGCGATGTGGAATTCAGTACTGCACTATACGTTTTATAATCAAAGATTCATTTGATTGTATATATTACTACGAGCTTATATAACAAATGTCATATTTCCGTTTACGCACTTTCAATTAAGAAATAAATTTCGATTTTGAGGTGTTTTTCTGTAAATAAAATTCGTTGTTTATTTACAGATAAACAACGATAAGCGAAAATTATTTCGATTCTGATATGACCAGACAACATATTCTGCAATTACAATGCGAACTATATTTTACAGTTTCAGAACAACTTTTTTGAGTTGTTTATTTGCAATTTAACAACTGAAATTTAGCGCGTGTCATGTTAGAATATAATGTTAACACACGGCCTTAGAATTTCTATTTTTAGCTCACGGTCACCTGAGCACATTTAAACAACATCTCCTCCTAAACCACTTGGCAGATTTTCACCAGACTTCACAAAAATGATCGTTGGGTGACCCTCTTTCAACGTTGTTCAAATCGTTACGGTCCGCTGCATATGTAGGCCACCAGAGCTAAATTAGATTTCAAAATTGAAAACTTTAAAAATCTTCTTATCTGAAACCGCAGGGCCCAGAGGTTTCATATTTGGTATGTAACATCCTATAGTGGTCCTCTACAAAGATTGTTCAAATTATGTCCCTGGGGTCAAAACTGGCCACGCCCCGGGGGTCACATGGTTTAAATAGAATATATTACAAAATGGCTTTAAAAATCTTCTCTGAAGCCGCAAGGCCCAGAGGTGTCATATTTGGTATGTAACATCCTTTAGTGGTCCTTTACAAAGTTTGTTCAAATTATGCCCCTGGGGTCAAAACGGGCCACGCCCAGGGGTCACATGGTTTATATAAAATATATAGCAAAATGGCTTTAAAAATCTTCTCTGAAACCACAAGGCCCAGAGGTTTAATATTTGGTATGTAGCATCCTATAGTGGTCCTATACAAAGATTGTTCAAATTATGCCTCTGGGGTCAAAACTAGCCGCGCCCCGGGGGTCACATTGGTTACATAAACCTAAATAGCAAAATGTCTTTAAAAATCTACTTCTTTGAAACCGCAAGGCCCAAAGGTTTCATACTTGGTATGTAACATCATATAGTGGTCCTCTACAAATGGTGTTCAATTTATGCCCCTGTGTTCAAAGTAGCTACGACCCAGGGGTCACAATATTTATATAGACTTAAATAGCAAATGACTATAAAAATCTTCTCAGAAACCGCAAGGCCCAGAAGTTTCTTATTTGGTATGTAACATTCTTTAGTGGGCCTCTACATAGATTGTTCAAATTAAGCCCCTGGAGTCAAAACTGGCCACGCCTCGGGGGTCACATGGTTTATATAGACTTAAATAGCAAAATGACTTTAAAATTCTTCTCTTCTGAAACCGCATGGGATGCAAATTCCAATTGGGTTACAAGGTCTCAGGTGAGCGTCCTAGGGCACTCAGGGCCCTCTTGTTTGTGCTAAAATCTTACAACTTAGCAATTGTGTTGCTAAATTGTTCTTTGTATTACTCATCAATAAACTTTCTGTGCGTTGAGCGCTTTAGTTTTCAATGTACATTAAGATGTGCTGCACAGTTTACAAGAGTCACTGTGCAATTGTATGTTTAATATGAATGGAGAACGTTTAATGTTTAAATTATATTCGAGGCGTGTCGTGAGAAAACCGGGCTAAATGCATGTGCGTAAAGTGTCGTCCCGGATTAGCCTGCGCAGTCCGCAGAGGCAAATTAAGGACAGTAAATTCCGCTTTTATAGTATTTTCTGTTTCAAGGAAGTCTCTTCCAAACATAAATCCAAAGTTGGCGGAAAGTGCAGTTCCGGATTAGTCCGGGACGACACTACGCACATGCAGTAAGCCCGGTTTTCCCACGACACGCCTCAAATTGTGTTTTCTTGTTTATGAATCAACACGTCAACACCGACAACTGTACATGTAGTTTTTCTAGAAATTGGGAGTGTTCTATGCGATACTGTATCCTAGATCACACCCCTGAGGCAAAGTTTCGAAATATTGAAATAGTATCCGTTATTTCCTTGTACAAAACATAAAACGATCACTCGTATCTAACTACTCGTCAGTTGGACAGGACCATGGCTTCTAGCAGTATGTTCGTTACAAGTTTGTTGATTGTGCTGCTTCTGGGGGCGCTCTGGAGTAATGTCCAAGGAAACGGTATGTACTTTATTTAAATGTTGCATGTGCCTGTTAGTAATCATCAATGAATTTAAGTAATCCTCAATGAATTTGTATAACGTCTATTATTCGTTATTTGTTGTATATTATCCTCTGTTGTGAACTAAAATTCAATATTTTGGATAGATCTTGGAACAAATTGCACTACCCCATGCAACCATGGAACAGAAGGCGTCACATGCGTATCTTCAGACATAACTGGAACACTTATCAATCGTTGTGGTTGTCCTGGTAAGTTTGATATTGTATATTGCAGGTGTTTTTAGATTTCCATATTAAACCTGAGTAGTTGTCGTAGATATGATTATACAATAAAGTCATTAAGCAATTGTTAGGTTATTCTCCTATTCGATTTCAGGAATTGTAGGTGCGAACTGCACTGCCAATGCTCAATGCCAATCCGTTGATCCTAACTCTGAGTGCAACCCAGGCAGTTGCAGATGTTCCGGATCTTCAACTGTAATTGCGGTTTGCCAGACAGGTACGTACAATATTTACACGTGTCATGGCACCTCGAACGATGTGCGCTGTTATTTTGTTCAGGTATTCACCTTGATTTTCTGTGCGTAAAATTCCTACGAAATGGCAATGTTTGTAATTGCTGCATAGATGTCCGTTATTATTGGTGTATGTCTACACTTTCTGTGAAGTACCTTATACGTGTCTGTACTGCCTACGGCTTATAACTTTCTGAAAGTTATTGTTATCCGAGATTTCAAATGTAATTAACTGTGTACAAGATGTTTACCTTTCTGTGGCGTAATTGTGTAATATGCAATGTCTTTGTTACTACTGTGTCACTATTGATTTTCGTTAGAAGTATATTTTATAAGATCTTATGTTCTGATACAGAAACTAAATTTTCAGTGAGTCAGCCGGCTTGTTTTCTCAGTACTTCGTGTACAATGAAAAGATAGTGTCAGTTTATGTAGATATTTAATGTACTCGTAATGTCTTGAAACAAATCTATTAATATGTAAAGATGGAAAACCTGGGGGACTTTGCGATGGTAATGCTACAAATATGTGCACTGGAGACAAGAATGCCGAATGTTCCGCACTCGGTCTATGTAGATGTCGTTCTGGCACGAGGCTTGTTAACGGCGTGTGTACTTTGAGTAAGTACAAGCAATATTTCGTATCACTTCTTATTTATGTACATAAACTATATAATATCGCATTCTAGTGACATTTGAGCATAAGTGTATATATATATTTACTACCTGATATATATTGTTCACAGTTTAAGCTTTAAAATTTAAGTCAGTCATCTTCGTGACTTCTTTGTACCCACTATTTGGCATTCTAAGCGAATCATGGGGAGCAGCAAATCGTATCGTTTCATATTAGCTTGCATGAAACCAACACCACATTTCCTAGTGACAATAGGTATAACGTTTACTTTTGGTTGGTAAACATACATTGTGTTCAAAGTAATATATAGAGGATATTTGTTGATTTCGGTGTCAGATTGTTTTTTATTTCACGAGTGTTCATAGAAAATAATATTCGTGAAAATATTTATGTTCTTCTAGCACGTGTTTAATTAAATACGATCTTACTTCGAAGTTTTCTTTAAATTTTATGATTTTTTTCCACCTTTTTTTACATTTTAATTGCTATCGAATTGGGTTTAATTGGAAAATACGTCATGACGTCAAATAATAACGTCATTTCATAGTGTTGAGTGCGGCATCTTTGACAGTCTGTTTCATTTGCTGTCTTAAATCAGGAACCAGTGTAAAACAGTAAAAATTACCTGAGTGGCAGTTTCACTGTTTTAAAACAGTGAATTACAGATTTTATTTCTCTTGGATTTGCCTATAAATCACTGGAAAGCATAAAATAAAGCACGTTAAGTCAGTCAGCACCTATGGAAATTCCCTTCTGCTACATTTTTTACATCAATGCCTTTGGTACCAAAGATATCCTGCTTTCCAGCCGGATCACTGGGAGGTTTGTGTGACACGGGCGCCACCTGTCCGTTGGACAAAAATGCACAGTGTGATATTAACACCAACATGTGCATGTGTGTACCTAATTCCACAGGATTCAACGGAGTGTGCGTTTTGGGTAAGCACAACAGGCGTTTCCGGTTGGAATTGTGCCATAATTAAGTAAAATATTAAAAACCAGTTTTAAATACGTTTATCTATCAACATATTTATCAAATACACATATTCTGGAACTAAAGTTATCTGGTCTGTCATTATATTTCTAATGCAGTTACTGTATATAATTTTTTTTAATGCACAAACTTCAGTCTTTAGCACGACCCTTAAGCCACTCGACTCGCACTAGACGGAATTTACACTCGAAATACCAGCTCTATACAGCAAGTCCAGCGTCATCTTCAGAATATCATTATCTCACCAGATACGCAAGCTAGATTTCAAGACCTAATATTTACTGAAAGCGATGTACTTATGTAGCTTTGATGACTTTTCTCGTAATCACAATCACTATCCATTCCTTTCAATGACCATGTAATTATTTTTCATTATTTCACGTTATACGCTTAGCTTACTACGCTACAGGTTTTGCGCTATCATGATGACTTTTACATTATCGTAACTTATTCAAAAATAATTGCACATTTGACAGTTGTTTACTAAGACTGCCTTACAGTGTTTTCCTTGAGCATTTCAAAGTATTTACTGTTTGTTTATTACTCGTAGACCCGTTGTTTTCCTTTAATTTTTCAATGTTGTCTTATGTTATAGCATTTTTGTTTATAGCCGTATCTGCGGTGATTATATCAGCATTTCGTTCATAATGTCCATTCTTTCCTTATACCAGTGTTTCGTACTTGATATCAGTGTTTCCTTCCATAATTGTATTACAGACGGCGCCCCGTTTGGACGATGTAATGTTTCAACACCCTGCCGGGATAAACACTCATCTTGCGTACACGGAATGTGCATGTGCAATGCCAACGCCGACCTCATCGAGGGCACATGCATATTAAGTATGAGTTATCGGTGTTTATAAAGCCTTTTGAACGATATATTATATTTACATGTAAATTGAACATATCTGTACTGGGATGTTTAATTTGTTGACAAGGTATTGAAGAGTGTTTATACGATTTTTAGCTCGACTATTCACCGAATAGTTCGAGCTATACTGCTCACCCGTTCGTCGGCGTCGCCGTAATGCTCTAGTTAAGGTTTGCTTGAAACAAGTAAATATCTCTTTAACTTATACAGTTATGCAATTGAAACTTCGCACATGTCTTCGGGGGTCATTATGTAAGGTCACTGACCAAGGGCCGTAATTCTGACCGGAAATTTAGCAGAATTATGCCCTTCCATGTACTTAGAAAATTCAGGTTAAAGTTTGCGTGCAACAACTTCATATCTCGATATCTACTACATATATTTAATTAAAACTACACACATGTCTTCAGAGTCATTATATAAGGTCACCAGCCAAGGCCCATAACTGTGACCAGCATTTTAGCAAAATAATGCCCCATTTTTTACTGACAAAGGCCCATAACTCTGACAAAACGGTTTGAATAGTGGATCGCGCTGTCCTGAGACAGCTCTTGTTTCTTTGAACAAATTAAACAATAAAATAAAACAATGTTACTTATTGTAACCGTTTTACATACAATCATAGAATAAACAACGTTTCCTTAATCCTAAAAAAATATTGTCAGCCATGTAAACTGTTCGTCAACGCAGTCTGTTTACTTTGCTGAATATAGTGGGAAACCATGCTGTACTGTCTGAATAAGAAAACGCATGAATTATGAGTTGTGTTTCGGAGCACGTAACTGTAACTGTTAATAAGTAATCAGTAATGCGAACTTGTGCTAGAAAACCTATTTTGATATTTACCATGAAATCAAGGTTTGAATTATGTGTAAAGTCATTAACTTTTTCATCACATTTACATTTTCAGAAAACATTTACAAACATGTATAAAATTGCATGGTTTTTAGTAACTAGTTTTCTTATCCATTACTGAATGCATATCATTTATATGTCATGTCAAATTGTCTTGATTAATACTGTTTTAACAAAAACTGCTTTACAATTACAGTTAGGCATAGGACACTATGTTTGTGTCAGTTTACAAGTACTTCAGCTCTACATACAATTAGAATGCTATTATTTTCGAAATAGTGTTAATTCAAAGCAGACTCTGCCATTAAACGACAAACGTACTTTTACTGTATAGATGCTTTACAAAATAGTTTAACAACTTAATTCAGAAGTGCAAATCTAAAAAAAAAAACAGTGAACGTGCACTGTTCTTTTTGAATGAGTTTGCTTTATAAGAATATGTTAAGAAAAAATTATTATTACAAAACCAATAAAAATGCACACAATCTTCACATTTTCTTTCCTTTTGTCGTTAATTTCCTTGCGAAATAATCAATAACTCTTTCATGCTTTATTTAATGTAAATGTAAATGGTAAATTTATTGTATTTTCTACACCTACATTAAACTAGAGGGCGTTCCTGGAGGTCGATGTGACGGTGGCACAGGGCAGTCGTGCACGGGAGATAAAAACGCTATCTGTACAAACGGCATGTGCATGTGTCGATTTGGATTTACAAACATCCAGTCACACTGCATTGCAAGTGAGATTTTAGTCTATTGTCATGTTAGGCCAACATTTTTTATGTTTTTTTTTACGGCAACTTTTTTTTTATTGAGTCGGTGATTAAAATTAAAATAATTTTTTTTTACAGCAATCGACAAAATATATACATTATAACTTAAAAGAGGAGCTTTTTTCTAACTGAAGACATTTTTAACAGTCAAGGCTAAAAACAAGATTTTAAAAGACATGCTAGTTTAAACGTTAATTCATAAATTTGAAACTCTTTAAATAAGTATTTGAACAGATACAATGATTACTTTATACTTTTCTAAACATCTGTATGTCCTTGTTACTAGTACATGTGCTGTGAATAGAATACTAAGTCGGCGGGGAAATTATAAATAAAATTCACAATGGTTACTTTTATTTTTATATGTTTTTGTTGAAACTTAGGGTAAAGATTCACGTACAACCAACGATAAAAAATGTTGGCCTTTTGTGGTGACAGAGTGACAACTGTCAGTTGGTGTTCAATTGTTCAATTCACTCCAAATTTCGAACAATAAGAAACAAGACCATATTATTAATTAGACAAGCTAAAGAGAATTACTACGAAAGGTTAAGTGTAAAACTTAAACACAACAATCTTGCACCTAAGGACTGGTGGAGGATTCTTAAGTCATTTATCAATAAGACTAATAATAACATTATATCTGCGCTCGTGAATCCTGCCGACAACTCCACTTCAACTGATTGTTGTGAGAAAGCGAACATTCTAAACAACTTTTTTGAAAGTCAGTCAAAAATTTACATTAATAACGACGACGCACCGGAGCCCATCTATGTACCAATTGCAAACTCGCTAGAGTCGATCATTATCACACCTACTGATGTTCACGATATTCTTAAGTCACTTTCTGTTGACAAAGCATCTGGGCCTGATGGTATAAGTAACCGTATTTTAAAAGAGTGTCGGCTTGAACTGTCCACTCCTCTATGTGACTTCTTTAATTTCTCGCTCAACAAATGTATATTGCCCAGCTGTTGGAAAGAAGCTAATGTCAGTGCAGTTTTTAAAAAGGGTGATCCAAAAGTAGTAAGTAACTATCGACCAATTTCGCTGCTTAATACAATGGAAAATGTTTTTGAAAAAATAATATTTAAACATGTTTATAACCATCTCATTAATAATAGAATACTTACCTCATTTCAGTCCGGGTTCTTGCCGGGTGACTCTACCACAAATCAACTTACCTATATATACGATACGTTCTGCAAAGCCCTTGACAATGGGCTAGAGGTTAAAGCTGTCTTTTTTGACATCAGTAAGGCCTTTGACAAGGTCTGGCACCAAGGTCTGTTACTCAAACTCCAAGCTATTGGCATTCGCGGAAAGTTACATTCTTGGTTTGTAAACTACCTACATGGAAGACGCCAACGCGTAGTGCTCCCAGGCGCATGCTCTAACTGGGCCACACTTAAGCTGGTGTCCCCCAGGGCTCTATATTAGGGCCCTTATTATTTTTAATCTTTATAAACGATATTGTTAATGATATCCAAAGTAATATTCGCCTTTTTGCTGACGACACATCCTTATACATAATTATATATGACCCTAACACCTCAAATGCAATATTACAAAACGACATCGACAAAATATCTAACTGGGCTCTAAAATGGCATGTTGCATTTAACCCCTCCAAGTCAGAAACATTAACTTTCTCAAGAAAACAACAACCGAATCAATATCACTTTACAATGCTCTCCACAAATATACTAGATGTCAGTTCTCATAAACATCTCGGAGTTATTCTTTCGAACGATTGCAAATGGCACATGCATATTAAATATATAACAGACAAAGCCTGGAGTAGAATTAATATTATGCGCAAATTGAGATTCAAACTTGACCGAAAATCGCTCGAAATAATTTATACATCGTTTATACGCCCCTTATTAGAATACTCAGATGTAATATGGGATAATTGCACCCAGGCAGAAAAACACGAATTAGACAAAATTCAAAACGAAGCGGCACGAATTGCATGCGGATCATCAAAGTTAGTTTCCCTATCAGAATTACATAATGAAATTAAATGGGAACCTTTGCAAGATCGACGCGATAAACATCAACTTATATTATTTTACAAAATGCAAAATTTACTTACACCTCAGTATTTGATGGATCTGGTACCTCAACATATTGGTTCTGTTTCTAGGTATAATCTTCGAAACGCTAATGATCTTCGTACATCAAAAACTAGATCTACTCTTTATTATAATTCGTTCTTACCCGCAGTTATTAGAAAATGGAATAGTTTACCAGAATTAGTAAAAAATAGCGACTCGTTGAATATCTTTAAATACAATCTTAACCGAAACGTAGTCTAGAACCCTTCGTACTATTATGTCGGTAAGCGCTATCTACAAATACTTCATACGAGGCTAAGAACCAATTCAATTTCGCTAAATGAACATCTCTTTGTAAAACATGTCGTTGCTTCCCCACTGTGTTCCTGTGGTGATATTGAATCGAATCATCACTTCTTTTTTATGTGCCCATATTTTAACACAATACGAGCTAAATTAATTAACAATATTTATAGAATAAGTCGCAACGTAGACCTCAATGTAATATTATTCGGCAATATAAATCTAGACGATAATGTAAATTCCACTATATTTCTTCACGTCCAAGAGTATTTAAGCGAATCCCGACGATTTTCTTAACAATCCGATTCCGATTCCGTCGTCAGCTGTTTATTTATTCCGTGCATCACCAGTCCTCCACTCCTTGTTTTGTTTTTTATCCTTTTTTTTTGTTTGTTTGTTTGTTGTTTGTTTGTTTTTTTTCTCGCCTCACTCGTTTGTCTTTCTAAAACTTATATACCTATAACATATACATCTTTATCTGGCTTCAATGCTTGTTGTTTGTTCTATAAAACCTTGCCATCTATATGTGTAAAAACTATTTCAAGGAGAGAAACTATATAAGAATTTAATTCGTTCGTTTCAATCCTTTTCTTATTCTTATTGCATTGTGCATCTATTTGTATATTTGCTAGTTGTACACGAGAAATAAATATGTTTAAACTAATTCACTGCAGTGCGAGGGAAATAATAAATTTCACGTAAACTTTCACACTAGGTTATATTGGTAGAGTTCCGTACGCTGCTTGACTCCCTCCTATCGTACAATACGTGACTGCAGTGGGAAATTATTATTGTATATAAATGATCATAACTATGTTGTATGCATTTGTGTGCATTAACAGATAGCATAACTTCTCTTACAGTAACAAAAAGCTTCGACGAAAGTAAGGGTCTGTTTTTCAACCGTTAAACTTAGCGACATCGTTACAGTTGTATATTAGTGTTGCTAAAGATAATTGTTCAGCAAAACAAGCGTTTTCGTCTTTGCACAATCGAAAATATCAGATAGATAATTATTATTTCTCATATTTATGATTCAAAACGTAGATGGTGCGGCCACGGGAGCATGTGTCGGCAACCTGTGTCCACTGGACGTATACGCCCAATGTTTGTCGGGAATGTGCGCGTGCAGGACTGGCACTACCTTGGTTGGAGACATGTGCGTGCCAAGTAAGTGCAACATGGTAGCTTGTTATAAACCAAATGAGGCATGTCGTGGGAAAACCGGGCTAAATGCAAGCGCGTAAACTGTCGTGTCTATGCAGTCCGCACAGCCTACTGCAGAACGACACTTTCCGCTTACAGTGGTTTTATGTTTAGAAGAGACTTCTTCGAAACAGAAAATACCATAAAAGCGGAAAGTGCAGTCCTGGATTAGCCTCTGTGGACTGCCCAGGTTTCCCACGACACGCCTCAATTCATATTTCATTCTTGTTCTGGGTTGTACTGAAGCTAGTCATTAATATGGGTTAACTATCGCATCACAAACAAAAGGCTGACAACATTTCTTAACATTTTTCGGCGTAGCTGTCTAAGATCACTTTTGACCTAGATTTTTTGTGATAATTATGCAGCGGGAAAATGGAATGCCACTAGAATCGGGCAAATTTTCTAATTTTAGGGAATGCAAACTTAAAACAATCGTTTAACGTATACTAATAACTGTTGCTTACTTTTCGGGGTTAAAATTTACATAATTGTTATTATAAGCGGTTAAAATAAAGTTATAAAAATATCTTCGACATACACTATAGAAATTAGCATAATTATGAACCATTTTACTCATTGTATGTCATGATCAGACTGTTATAATCATTCACAAAATTAAATAACTATATTGTTTAGCCTACATAATCGGCGCGCTCTATAAATAGCAATTACAGTGCTACAATTCACGGGGACGACAGACGGTCACAACGTACACTATATCATACCTCAGGCCATAGTTTTTATTTTTCGATTTACGGGAGCGCCGGTCCTAAATATTGCAAAACCCAAATAAAAATAAAATTCAAAATCGTATATTTTTTTCCGCCGGTCGTCTCTGCTTCCCGAATTATAAAATAAATTGGTATTGTGTAACCTATTTACGACAACGTCATTTCGTAGTAATTTTTGCGCGCCAGTAGACTGCTTTACAAATTGACGTTATTTTCTGGCGTTCTGCGCATATATTTTATTGTAAAAACGGGAAAACCAGTCTAGCTAGGGGACAATATTAAAACATCAATAGCGGTTGCGGCCGCTGTGTAGTTTAAAGTTGCGCGACCGCTGTGTATTTTAAAATTGCTATCAAAAACAGAAAGAAAAAATAATAATTAATTAAAATCATACAGTTACATTCTGTTGAAAAAAAGTTATAATGAAATAATATCAGAAAGCAGTATGGGACGAAATATTTAGCAGGTGCCCGAAATGCGAAAACAATTTATTCATATACGCAACACATTAAAAACATTTTATACACAAATACGTTCTAATCATAAACAATATAATTGTATATGTTCCTTCGTGCAAAGAATGTAAAGTATTCGTGTTTAAATACGTATATTTTCATATTTTTCCATGGGTACGAAATGGGTACGAATGTATGTTTTCTTCTAGTGCGGTTCGTACCAAATTTGAAAAAAAAAATGTTCTTGTATATTTTTTCTTAGACTTTGAGCTTAAAAACGATGTGAATTAACAACAATGTAGATCAACCACATGCACATTATGCAAAAAAACTGTTTTAGAATACAATACAGAATATGCGTTCTACATTGATTTAGGCCAGATTGTTTATAAATTTAAGATTGATGGGATATTTGTTTCAAAAAAGATATAACTTGGAAAATCCAAATAGTAGTTATAAAACCCTCTAATAATATGGAAAAAGACCTTTACTTCTAATTCTAGATTAACCTTTCTTGTAATAATATATTTTGCAATTTAGGTGCAGTTATAATAAATTAATATTTTTTTTAATTTTTATCATTTTATTTTTATTATTATTTCCGATGCTCACTTTTTTCTATGTTATTTTTATTTGTATTCCCTCCTACTGGTGCTCAGTTTTGAAAAAGTTCCCGTAAATCTAAAAATAAAAAAACTGGCTGCACTTGATTATTTCTCTATATAATGCATATAAACTGCAGCGGGCAACAATTTGATATGTCGCCCGGCAATGTCGCCCGCTACCGCTATGTCGCCCGGTGCGCACATGAAACGGGATTGTTCGGTATAATAAAATTAATATTTACTTCCTTGAGGGTGACAGTGCGTCTCGTCAACCCTTGACAAACACTGTCGACCTCGGCTGAAGCTTCTGTCGACAGTGTTGCCTTGGGTTGACAATACGCACTGTCACCCTCAAGGAAGTCAATATTTATACAATGTTGCCTGTTGAGCTCGCAAGCACAAAATATAAAGTGGTACATTTCTGGTATTTTTCTGATAAATACGCCAAAAAAATATTAGCAAATTTGATTGAGCTTATATTTCCTATTATTTTATCATTGTGTAAAAATATCATAGTACGCTGTAACCGACTGTCGTCCCCGTGAATTCCTACCCAGCAGAAGAATCTTACTAAAAATAGCGCGCGGTAAAGCTGTGTTAATACACACGCATCAATTAGCGTCCGGAGAAACCTTAACCCGAGAATTTCAATAAATATAGCGCGCGGTAAAGCTGTGTTAATACACACGCATCAATTAGCGTCCGGAGAAACCTTAACCCGAGAATTTCAATAAACCCGAGAATTTCAATAAATGGAGAATTTATAAACAAACCCGAGAATTTCAATAAATGGAGAATTTATAAACTTACTGCGCATGTTAATTTATATTTGAATTGTGGTTGTGTTTAATTAAGAATTATTTATAATTGCACCGTTCTATCACAACAACAACAACATTTATTCAGCAATAAAGCTTATACAAGCTCATAGCCTACATAATATGAATAAGTATAAATATTTACAAGTAATGGCAGAAGTGGAACGTATAATTGTCTAATAAAATGGTTAAACACAATTATATTTTTATTGACAAGAAGTAAAGAGAATAAATATATAATTGGAGAGAAACAAACATTATTGCTCATATGTTAGTTAAATACTAATAGGAGGAAGTATTTAATGATAAAAAAATCAAACATGTTTGCGTGAAATAAAAATCAGTAGTTCCGTAGTTTATGACTAGGATACTTAAAATTTTACTGGTAAACGATGTTTTAATTACGTTCTAATTGGCGTCTTAAATTAGTTGCTTTATAAATGAACTTCGCTACACTTATTATTTCATTTTTATTTTCGCTGGACATTAATCTTTTAAACTTTGAAATTGTTGGCCACCTGCAAAAATGTTGTTTTAGGAGTTTCTTTCTAATGTGTGTATATATTGGACAGACTAACAAGAAATGATACTCATTTTCTATTGCGTTCATGTTGCAAAATTTACACTGACGATTTTCTCTGTCAATATTATGATATCGTCCTCTTTCTGTTTCTAGATTATGTGATTACAACCGGAGCCTACTTAAGGCGATTTTATATTTTGTTTCATTTACATTGTCTAAATACGTTTCTAGTGTTAAGTTTTGTTTAAATAAGCAATAAGAAGATAGGCGTGGAGAATTGTTCACCTCGCTATGCCAGGTTTGTGTATAACTGTCTAGTATTCTTTGTTTGCATTGTATTAACTGCGCTTCGGTTATGTTTTGGTTAATCCATAGGTCAGACATGCCAATGTTTTCGAGAATGGTTTTCACGTGACAAGCCCAGTTTTGATTGTTATATGTATGACCGTTATTCGCATCGTTTTTTAGCATGTTATACATTATCAGCTTCTTATTCTGTCTATAAAAATGATAAACATCTTTTTATCAGTAAAATGTGGTGAAAGAAGTCTCGTAATACGTCGAAAGGTTATTCATGTTACTTTAACTTCATTTGCGTAGCATGAATACACTATGTGCAGTACTAATGATACATAAACATAGACATTTTATTCAAATCCAATATGCCAGATGTGGCACATGAGGACAACAAATGTACATAGTTGAAAAACTACATACATATATTTGTACAACATGCATAAGAATATATGTTGAACGGAGAAGGATCTAAAATATTTAAATTTGTTTTTCGTCATAAGTTATTATTCTGTTCATGCAAGTCAAAACATACCAAAATGTCATACAAATAGTTGATTATTAACAACTCCACATAATAACTATGCTGTGTTGCTATTATAATACCAACAGACCATCAACAAAGTATCTCACATTACTGAGGCAAAGTACTCTGTGGGTGAAAATATAAAATAACATCCGTATAATAGACCCTATCGAAACGATATAAAGAGCTACTGTGGTTATATATTCTGCCATAAATGCAACAATTTATCTTTTGTACTGCATTTAATAATAAATAGAATGTATAATCTTAGTGAGACAAAAGAAATTCAAACAAAAAATAAAGGCATAATAAAATAATATGAAATACAAAATGCTAAGGATATGCAAAATGTATTATTTGATGCAACACGTACATACAAGTGTCGTTAAGTAACAATTCAAATAAAAGTAAAGGCATAATAAGATGGAATAAGATGAAATACGAAATACCACGAATAACATACAATAACATAATAACCAACATATACATACAAGTGTCGTTAAGCAGCATTAATACTCATACAGACAACGATCAGATAATGTAGGATAATAGAAAGTATTAATAATTTTATCAAAATGTTGGAAAAACAAGAATAACAACCGAATTAAAAAACAATATTGAAACGATATTGTTAAAAAAAAACAGAACATAACCGAACTATGAACCCTATCGAAACGAAATATAGAGCGTCTGCGGTTATCAATTGTGTCATATATTAAAAAATTTATCTTGTATTCTGAATTTTGATTAAAATGTTGCTATATAGTCTTAGTGAGCCAAAACAAATTACAACTTATAAAAATAAAGGCATTATAAAGTATATGAAATACAAAATACCAATTTAGTTTGTAAATTAATATGCAACATGAATACTCGTAAAGAAATCAATCAATAATTAAAACAGGAAGGATCTTTATGTTTTATCGATAAAATATTATATAATTATCTTGTTTGCTCTTTAACTTTAAAGCCGATATATGTATAGCAAGCTATTTTTTTAAGGTAGTAACATCTTCTGAATTCAAAAGTGCCATAAATTGCGGCATACTAGGTATAATATAGTATATTATTTAACATAACTATGTACACCTGTCTGATATATATACTAATTTTCATTCATTCCCGCTTTTATTTTTCTGACAATGTTAATTTGTTAAATTTGCCTTACAAATTCCTGTTCACGGTACAGATATTAACAATGATTGAGTTTATCTCAAATTAATTTTGGTGCCGATAAGTTGTCTTATGGTCTCCGAAAAATCTAGTGTCCGAGAAGTCCCCTTAGTAGGGACCGAAAAATCTGGGGTCCGAGAAGTCTCCTTAGTAGCGACCGAAAAATATGGGGTCCGAGAAGTCACGTAACCGATCATCTTGGTCCTCTTGTATTAGATTAAGGGCAAAAAAATTACATCTCAATATTAATTTCAACGCCGATTATCTTTTTTAAAGACATTTCTTGTTTTTCAACAGATGGAGCAGCCAGTGGAGTGTGCGACGGCACTGGGAACTCCATGTGTACACTGGACAGGAACGCTCAATGTGTGGGCGGGTTCTGTGTGTGCAAACCCGGCTTTACCATGATCCAAGGGAGCTGTGTACCAAGTGAGTGTTCTATGATTTTTCGTTTCTCCAAGGAAACATCGGTGGAATTTATGTTTCTGTAATAGCATAATTGACGAGTAATTAACGTAGTTAATTGAGTTGTAAATCCTAAATTTAACATTAAAAAATATGTAACGACAATAATAATAATAATAATAATAATAATAATGATAATAATAATAACAACAACAACAAAACAACAGCAACAACAACAATAGTAATAACGGTGATGGTGATGTTGATGATGAAGAAGAAGACTATGATGATGATGATGATGATGGTGATGATGATGATGGTTGAACTTTTATTAGCTGGTGGCTTAAACGGGATGTGTGACGCAAGCAACATGTGCCCCCTCGACAGAAACGCAGTGTGCGTAAGCATGATGTGTATGTGCAAGAATGGAACCACTGCCAACTGTGGAATGTGCGTCCAAGGTAGGGACTGAAAGGATGTTTGTTGGTCATCATAACTATATATGTGGCGTGGCGTGGGAAACACTGGCTTAAAAAAAAATGCATGTACGTAGTGTCGTCCCGGAATATCCTGTGCAGTCCGCACAGGCGAATACGGGACGACACTTTACGCACATGCATTCAGCCTTGGTTTCCCACGACACGCCTCATATGCACTTAAACATAATTAAACTCGCATGTATTGAGGCAACCATAGGACGTTCGAATAAGCCAACTTCTATCTTTTCAAACCGATAACATAGACAATGAATTGACATAGACAATGAATTGTTAGGTAGCAATTCAACATTTCTTTACAGTTTCCAATTGTTCTTCCACTTTTTTGTGCCCATTCCGAACTATTGTAGAGGGTCAATTCCATTTATTCCCCAAAAATGCATCGCAAACATCATCACGTGATCCTTTGTGTAAACTAATTGTAAATTAGTCTTCCGTCACGGACACATGGCAAACAGTTCGGATTGTTCTACAGATATCAAACGGAGTAAATTGATTTAGTTTTAATTGTTGAAATATCTACTACATGTGCATACATAATGGCAAGATGAACTTAATACGTGCACCCTGTTAAAACTTATCAATCTAACGTTTGAACCTAAGTTAAAGGGACTTGTTCACAGATTTTTGTATCTTTTAAATACGCCACGAAATCTATTAACTATCTATTAAGAAACAAATTAATGAAATTGGACTTAAAGGGCTCAAATACTTTAACAAAAAAGCATGTAAAAAAAAACGAAAAAAACAACAGTTGCTATGCACGTGGTTCGAATTTCAGGATTCTGGATTACAAATTTAACGCGTTACCTCTCGGTCATTCTGATTTATTTACTTGTCCGTGTATTTTTACTTTATGTAAGTGATTCACCATTTTTCAACAATTTCAACGAAAACAATAGAAATACTCTAAACTTGTAAATCGTTAAACGTTACAACCGCTTTATAATTTTATCAATTTCAACTGATGATTTGCCATTAACGAAACGATATTTACCGAAAATATTTAAATCAGTAGTGTTATTTCGCTCCTTTATATGCACTATTCTTTTATTTTTTGAATCTGTGACAAAAAGTTTGAAAACTGTCAACTCGTCAATCTGTGAACTGGTCCCTTTAACATAACTGTTTGCATCACAAGCAAATGCACGCATTATTTTCAGACGGATCTGTTGGTGGCACCTGTACCGGAAACACATGTTCGGACCGCTACGCCGTCTGCACCAGCGGTCGGTGTGTCTGCAGGACCGGCTACACCGCACACAACGGGTGCTGCCGGCTGGGTAGCCCGGGTGAGTATAAGCTTGACGCTTCTGTATCAGTGTTAGTGTACAGGTGAAGACAATCATTCAATCTCTGCTCAGTATGTTTATAATACAAATCGTTCTTGTTCTTTATTTCCTTTAACTGGCATCAATGTCCATCCTTAAACAACAGTGTTGAAGTATTGTTAAAAAAACATTTCCATTGTCTCATGATACACAAAAAGTAAGTAAAAAACCCATTTCGTATTTGTATGATATTATGGACTATTTTTTTCACGTTGCATAGATTGAACAGATAGCTCGTTTGCTCTGTTTCAGGAGCACCCAGACCAGGCCCGGGCGTTATTCACCACCACGACAACCACGATCATTAAAATCCCCTTCAAAACTCAAAGTACTGTAAACATCTGTCCACGCCTATGACATTTTAATTTTTGGAAATATGTGGCTGATGTAATATAAAGTTTGGTTAAGTTTTAATTTATGTTAATTATTTTATTTCTTTTAATTCAGCTATCTTTTCGATTCATGTTGTTTGTTGTTTTAAGCGTTAATATCATGTTGCTTATTATATTGGACTGAAAATTCTGAATGTATCAATGATTGTAATACCTGTCCTTTCAAACCTATATTAATTAAAACAAAATTTGATGAAGCGTGCAGTACGTATTTAACGTTATGGAATCGGACGTTTTTTTCTATTGCCCCTGACTTGTTAAGGGCAACAAATGAAGGCATCAGACTGAAAGTGTTTACTTATTGACGTCTTTTGCTGGAATGTATTATAGAACTGTAAATAAAATTATTTTGAAACTCATATTGTATTGATGAAATGAAAATCTAAGTCATTGATTTATTATGAAAGTAAGTCTATGTCCCGTATTCACCAGCCAATTCTTAGACTTAAGAATATAATATTGACTTAGACTCGAGAAATAATACTTCAGTGTTTGCAAATATACTGGGTATCAATGTCGCTTATGTCATTAACTTATCATTCTAAATGAAAAATGGTGTAATTAGAGATGGTGAATGCCAATTTAGATTCAAAGTTAAGGCGCTCTTAGAACAGTACAGTTTCAACAATATTTTTAGTCTTAAGTCAATGAATCGGTTGGTGAAGGTAGGTTGCCCTGAGCGCACGGTGACCGTTCTAGAGCTATGGCAAGTAATACAACACCTTTCGCTGACATTAAATGCACAGATTAGTAATAAAGGACCGCAAATCTGGGAAAATATATATGAATATTAACATCGATATTCATTCAATTTCTTCACTTCAACGAAGTCCTTTATAAATCCGCAGTAAATTACCTAAGTTTAGAAAGACATCCTACCAACCAAGTTTGATGCTCGTAAACATCAATAAAACATTAAATGTGGCGTGTCGTGGGGAAAACGGGCTTAATGCATGTGCGTAGTGTCGTCCTGGCTTAGCCTGTGCAGTCCGCACAGGCTAAACCGGGACGACACTTTCCGCCTAAGGTATATTTATGTTTAGACGAGACTTCCTTGAACCAGAAAATACCATAAAATACCGCTAATCCGGCACTTTAAGCCCGGTTTTCACACGACACGCCACATTTAATGTTTTATTGATGTAAAGAATATGGATTATAAAGAGACAAACGAGGTAACCAGTGCCTGCTTAAATGAGGCAAGTGGTGTTTGCTAAATGGATCCTTTCTGTACATACAAAAATGTACTGTCAGGAAACTGATTATCAAATACATGTTTTTGTTCATAAAAACAAATATGAGTGTTTTCGTTTAACGTTATTCAAGATATATATACGTGCAATAACATGTACATACACAATTGTAACTGATCCATTAAGCAAGGCCACCGCCAATTTTAAAAATGCATCAAAGGAGAAGCCATACAAGATGCATGCACAAAAAATAACGAACGTGTAAATGATATATGTCTATATTAAGTTTCATTTCACTAGTTAGCGCTATATACAATTATTGTTTTTTGTTTTTTGGATTTTTCGCCGTATTCAACAGTATTTCAGTCATATAACGGCGGTCAGTTAAACTACTCACACTGTTCCTGGGTAAGCTGGTTTACCAGTACTAAGTGCACATACTGGTTTACCAGTAACTGACAACTGCCCTACTTGAATCAGAGGTAGCGGGAGAATGGCCGTAGAAATAATTTCATGACCAATCCCCACATAAGTTATGTGGCCGGGCTGGGAATCGAATAATTTCTTTATTACATTATGATCATGCTTGAAAATATCCCTTAAGTCCAAGTTTGCGTAACCGGGTCTGAGTTTTAAATAAGTCCATGTATGCAATCACATACAACAGAGTGGGGTTCATAACCGGGTCTGAGTTTTAAATAAGTCCATGTATGCAATCACGTACAACAGAGTGGGGTTCATAACCGGGTCTGAGTTTTAAATAAGACCATGTATGCAATCACGTACAACAGAGTTGGGTTCATAACCGGGTCTGAGTTTTAAATAAGTCCATGTATGCAGTCACGTACAACAGAGTGGGGTTCATAACCGGGTCTGAGTTTTAAATAAGTCCATGTATGCAATCACGTACAACAGAGTGGGGTTCATAACCGGGTCTGAGTTTTAAATAAGTCCATGTATGCAATCACGTACAACAGAGTGAGGTTCATAACCGGGTCTGAGTATTAAATAATTCCATGTATGCAATCACGGACAACAGAGTGGGGTTCATAACCGGGTCTGAGTTTTAAATAAGTCCATGTATGCAATCACGTACAACAGAGTGGGGTTCATAACCGGGTCTGAGTTTTAAATAAGTCCATGTATGCAATCGCGTACAACAGAGTGGGGTTCATAACCGGGTCTGAGTTTTAAATAAGTCCATGTATGCATTCACGTACAACAGAGTGGGGTTCATAACCGGGTCTGAGTTTTAAATAAGTCCTTTTACGCAATCAAGTCCAACAGAGTGGGGTTCATAACCGGGTCTGAGTTTTAAATAAGACCATGTATGCAATCACGTACAACAGAGTTGGGTTCATAACCGGGTCTGAGTTTTAAATAAGTCCATGTATGCAATCACGTACAACAGAGTGGGGTTCATAACCGGGTCTGAGTTTTAAATAAGTCCATGTATGCAATCACGTACAACAGAGTGGGGTTCATAACCGGGTCTGAGTATTAAATAATTCCATGTATGCAATCACGGACAACAGAGTGGGGTTCATAACCGGGTCTGAGTTTTAAATAAGTCCATGTATGCAATCACGTACAACAGAGTGGGGTTCATAACCGGGTCTGAGTTTTAAATAAGTCCATGTATGCAATCGCGTACAACAGAGTGGGGTTCATAACCGGGTCTCAGTTTAAATAAGTCCATGTATGCATTCACGTACAACAGAGTGGGGTTCATAACCGGGTCTGAGTTTTAAATAAGTCCTTTTACGCAATCAAGTCCAACAGAGTGGGGTTCATAACCGGGTCTGAGTTTTAAATAAGTCCTTGTTTATAATCAAGTACAACAGAGTGGGGTTCATAACCGGGTCTGAGTTTTACATAAGTCCTTGTATGCAATCAAGTACAACATATTGGGGTTCATAACCGGGTCTGAGTTTAAATACGTCCGTACATGCAATCAAGTACAACAGAGTGGTGTTTCTTAATATTTATTTTTGTATTTCTACTTGTTTAATCAAACAGGAAATGCTGACTGGATGATACACGGCGGTCAGTATTTTCGCTGAAAAACGCACACAACATGTGCTAAACAATGCACATACAGCGTTGGTTGCATAAAAAGCATGAAAAAACAGATATTTGTATTTACATAATTTCACTGAAAACATTGATTACATACTATGAATGGTTCAATTCTTTTGGCGATGTCGTATTCACAGAGCCTTCACAATTACTAGTAGAAACCCATCAATAAGTGTAAATTAACACTGAGATACTGGTTTCGTGGAAATGAATTAAAGATAAAGGCAACTATACAAGATAGTCCTTTAAATTTAAAGGTGTGTCCTAGACATTGTTCCGTTAGCATATACAGATTCTTTTTTAATAAGACAAAATGTAAATGTGTATGCCCAAATGTTAATACTAGTATATAAATACGATTTGCACATTCAGTGTTAATGTTTCATGAACAAAGTAGATGCTTAAACGAGTAATTTACTTTTTTGGATTGCTTTAATAATACACGATTTAAAAAAAATCCACACATATGTTGTTTTGAGTAATTCGATTATATAATATATATTTGTACGTATCTGCATATTCTTGCCCAACACTGTGTTTGCATTTATATCGTGGCAATGTGGCGTACAAGATACGTCGACATAACATACCGTAATACATTAAAATTTTAGAGAATTAATACAGGAAACTGCCTAAGAAACCACTAACATTATTAACAGGTCTCCCCTAACGACAATGGCCCTTGTACAGGGTGAAACCTGGCCTGCAGGCACACAGACCGTTAGTGCAGATGGCGAATTTGTTAGCGCACTTGGAACCGATACATACTCCACCAACAGACCTGTCTAGAAGAACAAAATATAAAAGCGGATAACATCTAATTTCTGACTATAATAACGATTACATTTCTACAAGTGTATGTTGATCATAACAACTATTGTATGTATTAACTAGTTTATGTGGTAAATCAAAAGGTTAGAAAAACATCTGTCCATTTCGACGTGTTATATTCCTTGGTATGTGGGACTCGGGACGTCATTTAGGCGTAAAAATAAGTTTGTTTCAGGTTACATGGTAGGTAGGTAGGGATTTAATTTTTTTATTATTATTTTATTTGGTAAATGGTCAACTTAACGATTTTAAAACTAAATAAATATTCAAAACATATCGGCTATATCCTAAACATTGTTTTGAAGTGGATACTATCAAAACAAAACACTTATTTATCCAAAAACATTTAATTATTGGAAAAAGGTAAATAAAACAAAAATATCCGACAAACTCAATAAAATGTACTAGGGTCGGCGCTTTTTTTAGGGTAGGTCGGGTAACCTGAAACAAACATATTTTCATACGCCTTATAGAACGAAGAATAACGACAGAGAGATATTGTGACTTCGCGTATAGCGTTCGATAACACATATTTGGCAGGTGCCGTGCGTAAACATTGTAATACGAGTATTTCTATACAATATAATACAATTACGAGGCATAAGCAAACAGTACCATTCGGGTTCCTTGTACAATACTACCTGCAATGCAATGTCCTTTTAGTGCGGAATGTCGGGTATCGCACACACGGATGCCATTCATGCAGACCGCGTGGTGGTCAAGGAGACAAGGTGTACCATGGCCCAAGGAGCATCCACCACCGAGCCGTCCTTCTGGGTTATAAGGGACGTTGATCAAACATTTATTTGTTCAATAACTTACTTTTTTACAGCTAATATACTATTACTAGTATGTTGTTTCTAAATATGTATACACGCAATTACTATTAAAATATACATGTAATACTTGTATAATAATAATCATCATTATTATGGTTATATTTTGCAAATGTTGATAATGATGATGATGTTGATGATAATGATGATGATAAGGATAAGGACTGTGCTGCTGCTGATGATGATGTTGATGATAATAGCAATGATGACGATAAGGATGCTGCTGCTGCCGATGAAGATGATAATGATGATGACGATGGTGGTGGTGGACAATGATGAGGATGCTGTTACTGCAGCTGCTGCTGCTGCTACTGCAGCTGCTGATGATGATGATAATGATGAAGAGTTAGTAATAAAGTCCATACCATTGACACGTTCCGTTGATAGCAGTGGTTCCAGACCTGCACACACATGCCATGTCGACGCAAATGGCGTTTCTGTCACCAGGGCACGTACCGTTCATATCACATCTCCCGTGTAAGCCACCAGCTTACAAAGTTCAAACAAACTATGTACACGTACATACAAAATAAATATTCGTTGTTTGTATTAACAATATTATAGTTCACGTTCTACGTATTACATACTCAAATTATAAACACAATTTGTAGATATTTAGGATTTAACTTTGACTATAATTGCACCAACGTTTTGGTTCAGAAAGGAACTATAGAACACTAACTTGGTACACAGCTCCCTTGGATCATGATAAAGCCGGTGGTGTTGCCTACACAGAGCCCGCCCATACATTGAGCGTTCCTGTCCCGTGTACACATGGAGTTCCCTGCGCCGTCACACACTCCACTGGCTGCGCCATCTAACAAACGCCATTAACTGTTGTTATAGCGTTTTCATTGCATCATAAAACATAATTGCAAATATAACTCAAAGCATAAACTGTGTTGTAAAAAGTGTTTGTTTTGTTGCAATAATGTTCACAGATGGAAAAATAAATTAAGAACAGTCATATACTGGCTTTTGCATATTACAAACCATAAAATGAACTTACTTGGGACGCACATGTCTCCAACCAAGGTGGTGCCAGTCCTGCACTCGCACGTTCCCGACAAACATTGGGTTTATACGTCCAGTGGACACAGGTTGCCGACACGTGATCCCGTGGCCGCACCTTCTACGTTGCAATTATTAATATTTTGTGTACATGTAAAGTCATTATAAGGCCTATGCTAGTATTTCATATGCGGTAAGAGAGTGAAGTCGCAGGGTAATGTTCTGTGAACAACGTTGTCCAATTCAGCAATAATACAACAACATTCGTGAAACTGGTGGATGTTCTCCAATAATGCGCGTTGTCCATGGTAATGCATTTATGTAACGTATAGACATACGCTAAATATCACTAGAAGCGCTAGAAAAAAAAACAGTTGTCAAAACTATGTAAGCACGAGAAACTAATACCATACCACTATGCAGATGACGCACATACGCTAACAAAATGAAAGGCCTTTAAAGTGTCACTGAATTTGAGTCATTGGTGCATGAGATCTAGCGCGGAAACCAACACACAACGAACCGAGTAAAAAATCAGACCAGAAGGATCTGACAATATCCGCATGTCCTTTTTGGTACAGCTGTTACAAATTAAGTTTAATCGAATGTTAATCATTGGATTCTAAGACCTAATGCATAACAAAATACCCTATTAAGAATCAACGATCCGTGAATCCATACTGGATCAAACTGATTATATGAGCGTGTTCAATTGGTAGAGAAGTTGCACACGCTATTTCATAATCAAAGGGAAATAACTAATTAAATAATCATCCTGAACATCGTGACAATATGCCCTTGTCCACTTATATTAGTAGGCATTATGCACTTAAAAGTGTCAGTGAATTTGAATATGTGTTCTTTTAAGGAGCGAGCAAACGAAAAAAAGAATACCTCAAAGCGTAACAAACTGACAATTACGCACATATCCTCTGGGTAGGGATGCAAAAATCGAGTCATTAGTTTCTGACAATCACGCTTGGAAACATAATTCAACACGGACGCAAGGACGGGCGGACAGAACGAACGATGTATTAAGTTTGCGGGGAAACGCGTTTGACACTCGGACAACTGATTGGCAACACAATTAGAATTCGGACGGATGGAAAAAGCAGTGACTGGGATCATGAAAATATGTCTAGAATGGATTGCACTCATATTTAACTAGGATCAAATATCGGCTCAGATTTAACCAGGATCAAATATTGGCTCAGATTTAACCAGCATCAAATATTTACTCAGAGTTAGCCAGCATCAAATATTTGATCAGATTTAACCAGGATCTTTGGCTCAGATTTAACCAGGATCTAATATTTGATGAGAATTTAACCAAAATCAAATGTTGGCTCAGAATTAACCAGGATCAAGTATTTTTTATCAGATCTAACCAGGATCCAATATTGACTCAGATTTTAATTTCGAGCCAGCGATACAAATGCACGTGCTGTCAATGCAAGAGGAATGCTTATCGCTACACGGCACTCCTATGCCACATCGGCCAAACGGGGCACCATCTGTGGTCGAAATACGGAAACATACATTGCATTCTATCGAAGTTTAAGACATGTTATAGTATGGTTCAATTGCATTTCGTCATCATTTGCTGTTGAAAAGGTTGAAACAATGGCAATTTTACATAATGTTACTAATTCAGAAAATGTAGAACTACATAAACGTATTCCTAGGTTAAGGTTATTGGGACAATAATCAGCATTGTGTTCCAGAGAGGTTGGGTAGACGTGTACACGCAGTATGACTACAGGTTGGGTAGACGTGTACACGCAGTATGACTACAGGTTGGGTAGACGTGTACACGCAGTATGACTACAGGTTGGGTAGACGTGTACACGCAGTATGACTACAGGTTGGGTAGACGTGTACACGCAGTATGACTACAGGTTGGGTAGACGTGCACACGCAGTATGATTACAGATTGGGTAGACGTGCATACGCAGTATGACTACAGGTTGGTAAGACGTGTACACGCATATGACTACAGGTTGGCTAGACGTGTACGCGCAGTATGACTTCAGGTTGGCTAGACGTGTACACGCAGTATGACTACAGGTTGGTAAGACGTGTACACGCTTATGACTACAGGTTGGCTAGACGTGCACACGCAGTATGACTACAGGTTGGCTAGACGTGTACACGCAGTATGACTACAAGGGTATTTCTCATCTAACAATATTTATATTAAGTTGCTAAACAAGATTATATTGTATGACTTACCCAAACTGCAAATTCCGTTGACGACAATCGATCCACTCACACACACGCACGTGCCCTTGCTGTCTTCACAACGAGCGTTTTTGTCCAACGGACACGTATTCATGACGTCACACATACCTCCAACCGAGCCTCCTAGAATTACAAAGACTGTTTATATTGTCAGACGAAACTTTTGTGGATTCTACTACAAGTAAATTAAGCAAACGAAAACACAACCCAAGTATTTTTAGGGTTTGACTGCGTTTAGCTTATGCCAACAATTATCTCAGAAATACGATATATATATAGATCTGCCAAAGCGTTTATACGGAGTTGTAAATATTTCCGCATAATTCTATGCTCTTATAGAAAAGGCAATGAGGGACGGCAAGTAACATGATGAAATTAATACATGATTGTATTACTTACGACGTACGCATAAGGTCGCTTCCATTTCTGCATTCACACAAGTTTGTAGCAGTATTACATACGGCGTTTTTTGTCAAGTGGACACGTTCTTGCAACACAATGTCCACCGAGTGCTCCGACTATAAAAACAAACAAGAAAGGTGGACATTCCGCAAAAACCACATTTTTCGAACGAAATGCATAACAGTCAGCACAATAATGAAAGAAAATTCTGGGTGCCATATGCATTCCTAAGCGAGGTCTCGTTAAAAGGTATCTATGTATGAAGTTTCATTAAAATATCGCAATGCGTTCTCAAATTATTGAGCAGAAACCGTTTTTGTATTTTTAGTAACATTGACCTTGACGTTGATCTCACCCACCCCATATGCAATCCCAAGCGTGGTCTGGATACAAGGTATCTATGTATAAAGTTTGAATTAAATATCTTGATGCATTGTAATGTTATTGAGCGGAAACCATTTTTCTATTTTTAGTAATGGAGACCTTGACCCCACCCACCCTTATGCAATCCCAAGCGAGGTCTCAATATAAGGTATCTATGTATGAAGTTTCATTAAAAAATATCGATGCATTGTCAAGTTATTGAGCAAAAACCAATTTTCTATTTTTAGTAACTGTGACCTTGACCTTAACCCCGCCCACCACATATGCAATCCCAAGAGAGGTCACAATATAAGGTATTTATGTATGAAGTTTCATTAAACTATCTTAATGCGTTCTCAAGTTATTAAGCGGAAACCATTTTATATTTTTTGTAACTGTCACCTTGACCTTGACCACACCCACCCCATATGCAATCTCAAGCAAGGCTTCGATATAGGGTATATATGTATGAAAATTCATTAAAATATCTCGATGCGTTCTTAAGTTATCGAGTAGAAACCTTTTATATTTTTAGTGACCTTGACCTTGACCCCACCCACCACATATGCAATTCCAGGCGAGGTCTTGATAGAAGGTATCTATGTATGAAGTTTCATTAAAATATCTCGATGCCTTCTCAATTTATTGAGCGGAAACCATTTTTCTATTTTTAGTAACGGTGACCTTGACCCCACCCACCGAAATTGAAATTGAAGTCAAAGCAATGACAACTGCGAGTTTAAAAAGTTTTGTCTCAATCATTAGTTTAGTTCACAAAAATATAAATCGGCAAACATTTCGTTCAGTGCTCCATTAGCAACCACGCCAAATGTCATATTGTTTTATGTATTCATAAAAAAGATATTACGTGATAAAAGTAGAGGGGTGTCCGCAACGTTCGTTCCAATTCATGGCGATTTCATATATTTTCCGGCAATATATTTCAGCGAAATTGACACAACGTCGGCATCACTTGTCGTATTAATTCACAACGCAATCGTAGGATCGGGTATCTTTTACAATATTTCGTATAAAATACATGTTAATCTGTTTGTCCGTAAGTTCGTTTCGATGAAAAAAAAAACCCAGTGCATAGAACATTTGAAGAATATTGATGAGCATGACTGTGGACGTGTGCGTTATTTAATGACATTGACTTCGAAAAGAGACCAATTTAAACAATGGCAATTCGCTGCTAAAACAGGTGCATGACATACAGATGAACCAACTTGTCTTTCGAATGTAGTGCGGTGTAGTATTAATTTCATGAATCAGTGAAACAAAGTGCATTCGATGATGATGATGTTGTTGCTGTTGTTGTTGATGATGATGATGATGATGATGATAATGATGGTGATAATGTGCCAAGATGTATCATATATTTTCGACAGGGATCACTGCAGATCCACAGACAACATAAAGGGGTTATACATGCACAATCAAAAGTTTACGCCCCCCCCCCCCCTCTAACCCGAAATCCAGGATCCGCCCCTGGTTATTTAAATATTTAAGATACGAAATATATTTCGTACATGATTAACGAAGCAGTAAAACGACAAATTTGCATGATGCAAACGGATTGGTAGCTGTGTCCGATTTGACAACGAAAACATGAAAATATGGCAATGTTTCTGGGATTGGCGAGAGTCGGTGAGTTTAATATGGCAATGTTTCTGGGATTGGCGAGGGTCGGTGAGTATATGGCAATGTTTCTGGGATTGGCGAGGGTCGGTGAGTATATGGCAATGTTTCTGGGATTGGCGAGAGTCGGTGAGTTTTATTTGGTGCATGGCCTCTTTCTTCTTCCTGCCCCTATTAATTCATCTTACCGCCTGTCCGTCCATATTTTCGTCATACCATCTTTTCATCCATTTATCACCCTACATCCATCTATCTGTTCATCATTTAAATTACACATTTCATATATACAGCGCTACCTCCTTAAGAACTCCCTACCTCCCATCTTCAACCATCTCTCCATCCATCCATTAAACAATATCTCCATCTCTCCATCCAACCATTCCTCCATCCATCCATTAAACAATATGTCCATCTCTCTATCCATCCATCGCTCCATTCATCCAGTCCTCCGTTTATCCATGTATTAGACCATCCTCATATCCATCTCACTCCCCATCGCTCCATAATCCCTTCATCCATCAATCCATCCAACCATCCATCCATCCAACTATCTTTCCATCCATCCGTCAAGCCATCCATCCCTCTATCCATCAATCTCTCTAATCCATTTATCAATGTAGCCATCCATCCGACCATTTTCCATCTCTCCATCTACCCATCCCTCAATCCATCTATCCATGCATATGTCCATAAATTCGTCATACAGCCATTAATCCATCTGACTGTTTATCCATCCTTCCCTTTATCCATCCATCTCTCTATACATCAATCTTTCCTTTCATCTTTACATCCATCCATCTCCACCCAACTCAACATCTATAGCTCCAACCATCACGCTATCCATCCAACGCTCTACCAATCTACCCATCCATCCATTCTTTCCTCTATCCAGTCAGTCCTCCATCCATACCTTCATCCTATTCCTCTATCTTTACATCCATCCATCCATCCATCCATTAATTCATTCACTCATTAGTTCATTCTACATTCCTCCATCTACCCATCCCTTTGTCTTAATTTATCGATCCACACCTCCCACCACTCATCCATGTTTCCATCTCTCCGTCCGTCCATCTCTCCACCTATCTCTCCATATCCATCCATCTCTCTATCCATCCATCCAACCATCCATCTATTATATTCCTCCATCCATTTATCCTTCCATTACTCCCTCCACCCATCTACCATCCATCCATTCATCCATCCGTCCATACTTCTATTAGTCTGTCGTTCCATCTAGTCATTCGTTCAACCACATATTAGTATTGGTGCATGCGGAACGGACTTTTCATTACTGATATTAAGAGCACTACATGTTGTAATATGCATACCCACCATACATTTACTTGAAAAGACATGCCATCGATTTGTTTTGACGCTTCGCTTTGCCTTTATCGGCCATTTTGATTTGGTAACAAACGTAGGTAAATAAACTTAAACTCAAATTAAACTGTGTAAAGCGTATTGAATTTATATACATTCATGTGTAACAATTTTCAATTTATTGACTAACTTTATTGTAAGCATCATTGCATTGTGCGTTTACATAACTATTTTTTTGGTGATATACTGTATGTCGGTTCTAAATAATACAATTTACAGGTGGATGACTTGCTTTGTTGATGCAAGTTTTAATTTAAATATGTTGATGTACATGAAAATGCATTTTCCAATATTAAAATTCAGCAATAATATGCATTATCTATATACCGGTTGATGAAATGTATAAATATTGAAATGTATTTGCATTAGAAATGTAGTTATACCAGCAGGACAAATTATTCATAATCAAAACGCTGACAGTATCTAAAGACTGTTTGTGACAAAATAAACTATAAGCATGTGCATTATGAGTGCATTTTTGCTAACAGGAAACTTTTGTATGAAGTTCTATTTCCCACCTTTAAACTTTATAATTTGGCTTCTTATTTAATAGTATACAACACCATGATGAAAAATGATGCGTAAGTAACGAAACAATATTTTGTTCGAGATAATTATCTTATGCAAACGTAATTATATACAAGCCAGTTTACAAGTCAATCTGCAAGGGCCAGAATAACCGATGAAGCTTAGTAGTTTGGCGTATCGATTGTTAGTGCTTCTAAGCCAACGATCTATAAATAAAAAAAGTTTATTTATAGATCTTTCTTCGAAGCCTACTGCGTCAAAATAGATCACACGATTCTGCTGTTTTGCGATGCATGATGGAGAAATCCTGTCGTTAAGGTCAGTGAAGTATTTCAATTCCGAGGGTCGTCTAATAAACCTATACTAGTGTGGTGTCCACATTGAATGAAGACATTAATTTGGTTCAACAAATTAAGAAAGCATATGTAATTTTAAACAAAGCAACATGGTTTAACGATGCAAATTTACTTATTTGAAGAGCTATGGTCAAACGTATCATGACCAAAAGGTACCATGTTTTTCTTGGTCAAAACGTGCAAAAATGACGAAAACGTTCAATGTTTTATTTTTTTGGTCAAAACGTAACAAAAACTGACCAAAACGTATAATGTTTAATTTGGTAAAAAAAAGGTCAAAACGTGCAATCAGACAAGTTAGAACGTACAGTTTGTTCGAACAAAATATATCGCCAATGACTAATACATATATTTTGTAAATAAGCACGGCTTGAGTAGAAAAGATTAACAATGTATTGACAAGAAAACATTGAAGTCTGATATGGAAACATATACGAGTTATGGTCAAAACATACCATGACCAAAACGTACAATGTTTGTCTTACTGCTTACAGAACAACATAAAAAAATGAAAGCATTCGACAGTTCCGGCATTCCATAGTCAACTGTTCTGTCATCAATATGTTGCTTATGAATTTTGATGGGATTGGAAGTATGCGGAAAACGTGTACACCTACTATCAATTAATCACTATTAGGTTAGAAACCAGTAAATCCAATTCCCATAGGGTCCCATTATAAAACGGCAAACTTTCCAAGCATTTTTCTAGCATTTCCTTTATTTCAGATTGTGCAAGCCTGGTATCAATTTAAAGATCAATCTGTCCTCTTCCAAAATTTGCAATAAAAAAGATATGTCATGTTACTTCTAAGAAAATGCATCTCACTTGAAAATGCAGGCACCGGTAGAAAACAGGGTTTCGGCAGTCATATTTCGACAAAAGCCCCATACCACAGTAAACACACCCCAAAAGTTCACCTTTCAAGTTAGCCCCCTATGAAATGCACCAAAATGCTGCAGACACGCATAGGATAATAGAAATAACCACAAAAGGCATGTCTGAGATATCTAAATGGCTTTTATGCCAGAAGAGAAGAGGAACTCTTTAGTAATAGGCACTACTTTTGAATGGACCACGGAAGGATACACAATGATTTACTGGTATCTAACCTTAAATAAAACTCATCATTTTGCTATCATGAAAAAAGCTCTTCTACATCATTATTAGCCTACTTGTACCACAAATGCAAAATTTCAGGTCGATCCGCTAAGTAGAAATGCCCCCAAAACGCATTTGAGATTGACACATGATAAGCCATCTGTCTTGCGCTTCAGTACTTGAATTGTATAGGGAGCGTGAACTAAAATTCGCACCTAAATCACATAAACCAGTCAAAATACCAGTTCATTCGGACTTATTTTAATGTAATGGACAGTAATAAGGTATAAAACGTGTAATATTCGCGTATAACATGATTCGATGTGCTGTGAGCTGCATAAGGCGAGTTTCCGAATTTTTTTGCATTTATTTTACCCGAAAAAAACAGGTTTCGCTTAAAAAAAGTGTAGATAACGAGTCAGTTACGATATTATTCACATTTATTTCCTTGAAAAATTATAAACTCAATAAAATAACACAGTTACATGGTGATTTTATGTATAAGTTGACCCTAAAGGGCCGGTCCCTGGTTTTCTTAAAGGTTAAAAACCAGTAAATCCAATTCCCATAGGGTCTCATTATAAAACGGCAAACTTTCCAAGTTCCTTTAATAGAGATTGTGCAAGCCTGGTATCAATTTAAAGATCAATCTGTCCTTTTCCAAAATGTGCAATAAAAAGATATGTCATGTTACTTCTAAGAAAATGCATCTCACTTGAATGCAGGCACCGGTAGAAAACAGGGTTTCGGCAGTCATATTTCGACAAAAGCCCCATACCACAGTAAACACACCCCAAAAATTCACCTGTCATGTGAGCCTCCAATCAAATGCACCAAAATATTGCAGACACGCATAGGATAATATAAATAACCACAAAAGGCATGTCTGAGATACCTAAATGGCTTTTATGCCAGAAGAGAAGAGGAACTCTTTAGTAATAGACACTACTTTTGAATGGACCACGGAGGGATACACAATGATTTACTGGTATCTAACCTATTAAACCACAGTCTAGACATGAAATTGCAATTTCTTTACATACATGTATCGCTAGGTGGGGGGAACGCAAACTGTCGATATTGCTTCACTACATAAGTTCTTTTGGAATAACATAAAAAACACAATAATTATGGTATGGGCGGTACAACTAAAATGACACAAAACAAAAGTTTCGGCTACAAGAACATACACGTGGCTATAATAAAGGCATAAGACGCTGCTTGGTTTATAAATGGCCCATGTTAGTGTGTTACATGTATGTGGAATATAAGCACTATAAAAGTAAGCAACCACTAATACCAGCCAATAAATACCTATAAGGACCAGGTGTATGTCACTTTATTCACATTTTTGTTGAATAATTACTTTTGTTTCTTCAAACTTGAAACTTGTTTATTTGCTTAAACGCCTATTTCTACATATAAAATACATATTCAACGGCGTTGTACAATAATAAATAAATGTAAAAATAAAACATCATCTACACCGATACATCAATAAAGTGACAATCATGAATAATCATAACTCATCAGAATACAAATACCTTATTTACAGAAAGATATAGAAGTGAAAATTACACAATAAATATTCACTAATAACACCAACATACATCAAATCACTAGCAGAAGGATTCTTTTTAATGTTATGTGACTACACATTTCAAAACAATGTAAAATATTCTCTATAAAGAAATGACTTTTCAAATGTTTCTTAAAAGTGTTCAATGACACGCTTTGTCTTAAGTTCAAAGGCAGTTCTTTCCAAATTCTAGGTCCAACAGTACTGAAACTTCTGTCACTGAAAGTCTTCATCTTATTGAAAGGAACAACATAACAACCAAATGATGATTCTGAGGATCTAAGTGTGCGTTTTGAGACTTTACTGGACAAAAGTTCAATTAGATATTGTGGGGCGTTCCCAAAAGAACAGTTGTACATGTAAGTAAGAATTTTAAAATTAATTCTCGCCTTAATGGGTAACCAGTGCAGATCATACAGTGCCTGTTTGGAACTGTCATACATATTTATGTTCAGAACAAGTTTAGCACACATATTTTGAATACGTTGCAATTTACCAATTTCTGCCTGAGTGATGATACCATAGAGAATGACATTGCAATAATCTAAGTGAGAAATCACTAATGACAGAACTAAGATCAATAAGTACCATGTATATCATAATAACGAAACAATGTATGGAAACAGTAAACATTGAGTTTTATGATATACATTTACTTGTACAATAACCACTGTAATTAATGTTATCATGTAGGTTTTCATTCGTTAACGTACACAAACGCACGCATTTATTTTGGGCAAATGTCAATTACGGGTTTGAACTGAATGCCTGATCAAACAAGAAACAAGATAAGAGAAAAAGTCTTATCACATAAACCATGGTTAACTGATACAATTGAAATATTTGCTGGGACACTATAGCAGAAATATCTTCAGTGAAGTATTTTCCTAAGCTTTAAAGTAATCCAGTTTCTTTAACTTTATATTCCACGTATATATGTTGGATTATTGTTTTGTAGAGTATCGACTATATTATTTATTCCTTTGTACTTAAAGGTAACGGAATTCACACGTCAGTATGTAGTTCTATAAACATTGTATTAAAATGGAATTTAAGTGACACTATTTTAAAATATTTATGAAATACGGTCCCAGATTTGAAAAAAATGTACATATCACGTAAGCAGTACGTTAATGTGAATGATATACCTAAGACTTGGGTCAAACCGCTACATTTAACTTAAAGTCAAACTAAATGTATAAGTGGCCAAATATATACATGTCATGGACATTTAACAGCCAACTTATAGCCTGGCAAAAATGGCTAAGGTATGTTAAGCTTGTGTATACACTTTGCCATGAATTTTTTGGGTTATTGGATAGTGTTTAATGTTAAAACACTGGTCCTACAAGTAAACTGTGTATAACCATTAGCTGTTTTGCCAATCATGGTTGCGACGAAAAATACTCGCAGTGGTTACTTCCCTTTGGCGGTTTATAGTTTATAGTAACCACTGCCACCACGGGCTAATCTGGTTTGAAATTTATTATTATTAATTATTATTATTATTATTAATGTTATTATTATTATTATTATTATTATTATTATTATTATTAAAAAACGCCCTCTGAAATATTGCAGTATTGTCTTGACATTTAATGAGGGTTAAAACAGAGAAAAATAAGAAAAATATAAACTTAACAACGCCAGGATTTTACGTTTATTTTAATCTGCTTTTCCCACTATTTCACTATACATCATAAATTTGATACGAGCTATGTAGGACCATATTTATCACAATCAGCCTTCATATCTTTCAGAAACCATATTTTTCACATCTGCGAAAAATAGGATCGCATTCTTCGCAGGTGTGAAAAATTCTTCACACATCACAGTCTTATTGTTCACATTTTCTGTGAAGCTTGTGATCGCATCCAGTTTTTGATATGCTATGAAATATTATTCTTCTGTGATCCTCAGGCATACCTCTTTCTGGGCTTCTTCACACTTAAAAATGTCACAAATGAGATAATATTCTTCACAGGTGTCACTGTGTGAAAAATATGATTTGTGAAAAATGTGATTTTACAGAACTATAAATATGCTCGAAACTAGTCAAGAACCTAGTGAAGGTAAATGGCGACCAGAGGCCCAGATAAGGCGCGTACACGCGTAAAATACGCACACAAACTTGGTAGATACGCAGAGAAAAATATAATTTTTTGTACAATTACGCAGAGAAATTAAAAGTTGAGTGTACATTTACGCACATTTTCCCTAAATTGCGCGCACATAACGTCAAATGTTAGAGACTGGAAGGCAGACAAAGATTGAAGTATTGACAGGTCGGCCTATCTGCATGTGCAGTTGAATTGTATTATAAAGTCGAACAATGTTCAGAAGTCTTTTTATAACGTTTTTGTATTCAAATGGTGTTGCTTCATACCTTAGGATTATTACAATAATAAGAAAGGGTTTTTACACATTGCAATAACTTTTTGATACATTTACAACCACTTATTCTACACAGAGTGTACATTTACCCCCATACATTCTGGAGAGTGTGCATTTACTCCCATATTTTCAGAAGTACGCGTACATTTACCCCCTGTACAAAAGCTTATCTGGAGCTTATCTGGAGCACTGGTGGCGACAATGACTTAATCGAATAGGCGCTTTGAACTTTTTGGCGAACTGCAAGATATTCTAAATAAAACACTAGAAAGTTCGTTTAAGTTTCCTATTGTGTAAAATTTCAACAATAAAAAAAACTGTTCTCAAAACTGGTCAAATAACCTTAATTTAAGGAAATGTAAACTAGTATTCTTCCTAATTAATAACTGATACTTTCGTTAAATCTAAATTAAACTCCCAGTAAGTATCTTAACTTGCAACACCATGCAAGTTCATTTTAACTGAAGAATTGGCAAATATGAAATTGATTATTCCGATGTTTGTTTTGGTATCGGCAAACCTGAGGCTTGGTCTGCGAATGACTCGTACTCTCTATAACTGGTGTTCACCATTCATTGGTTAATCAATTATCGCTCTGGGAGGTATAGTGTGATTCTTGTTTTTACGTATAACGTCAACGACTGATTTAACGATGTGAAAAATGATGAAGCAACTAGTGGAATATAGACGTCACGTAGAATTTATTATGAGAGAAAAGCCGTGCGCAGAAACATTTCTATTTATGTGCATAATTTCGTACTTGAGAAAATGTACGTATTGTTTTGACTACTCTTAAGGAATGAAGCGAAATGCTGCAAAGGAATTTGTGAAAACGAAAATATGTTATGGCTTAAAAGGTTGTTAAATGTTACGCGAGGACTTAGTTTGAGGATTTATTGCAAGATTTTAACACCGTGAAAAAGAATTTAGTCGTTTCTTTTTCAGATAACGTTGAAGTGTCACAGTAAAATGGCAACGAGTGTCAGTGCTCGGCTTATTTGCGGCGAAGTGACACGTGGTTAACACGTGTCTAAAACATTGTAGGGACCCTTAATGTCACGTGTTTGACAGGCATGGGATGTGCTGCTTCGATAGGGGAATCCACTAATGCCGTACAGAACTGGACATTACAGCGGGTCTCGCGGGAGAGGAGTGCGTGGCCGACCCCCAACAGGGTCGCTAACGAGGCCACTCCACGCAGCTGGATTAACATCACCCAACAACTAGGACCCGGCGGTGGCAGCGTAAGTTCAAATAAAACTAGAGGTATTTGAGAGCGATAATTCATATTTAACTTTCAAAAAATTATGGCAAGAACGCGGACATAGTACGTTCGTATGTAACTTTTTTAAAACTATATAAACGTCATGATACCGTCCTTCGACAGTCAGGAAGGGCTGTCAGATATCAGAAATCTTTGCTCATATGCTGATGATACTTTCTGGCTTTCAAGGGACAATATATGTAGACTCATATTTACCTGTTACAGAACTAGGATCATATTTACCTGTTACAGAACTAGGATCATATTTACCTGTTACAGAACTAGGATCATATTTACCTGTTACAGAACTAGGATCATATTTACCTGTTACAGAACTAGGGTCATATTTACCTGTTACAGAACTAGGAAAAGAACGCTTTCTGTGTAAGCTCATATTTACCTGTTATAGAACTAGGGAAAGAACGCTTTCTGTGTAAGTTCATATTTACCTGTTACAGAACTAGGGAAAGAACGCTTTCTGTGTAAGCTCATATTTACCTGTTACAGAACTAGGGAAAGAACGCTTTCTGTGTAAGTTCATATTTACCTGTTACAGAACTAGGGAAAGAACGCTTTCTGTGTAAGTTCATATTTACCTGTTCTAGAACTAGGGAAAGAACGCTTTCTGTGTAAGCTCATATTTACCTGTTACAGAACTAGGGAAAGAACGCTTTCTGTGTAAGCTCATATTTACCTGTTACAGAACTAGGGAAAGAACGCTTTCTGTGTAAGCTCATATTTACCTGTTACAGAACTATGGAAAGAACGCTTTCTGTGTAAGCTCATATTTACCTGTTCTAGAACTAGGGAAAGAACGCTTTCTGTGTAAGCTCATATTTACCTGTTCTCGAACTAGGGAAAGAACGCTTTCTGTGTAAGCTCATATTTACCTGTTACAGAACTAGGGAAATAACGCTTTCTGTGTAAGCTCATATTTACCTGTTACAGAACTAGGGAAAGAACGCTTTCTGTGTAAGCTCATATTTACCTGTTACAGAACTAGGGAAAGAACGCTTTCTGTGTAAGCTCATATTTACCTGTTACAGAACTAGGAAAAGAACGCTTTCTGTGTAAGCTCATATTTACCTGTTATAGAACTAGGGAAAGAACGCTTTCTGTGTAAGCTCATATTTACCTGTTACAGAACTAGGGAAAGAACGCTTTCTGTGTAAGCTCATATTTACCTGTTACAGAACTAGGGAAAGAACGCTTTCTGTGTAAGCTCATATTTAACTTCACTAGAACGACGTATCTAAATTTTCAAGGGACTTTATGTGTATATACACATTTTAACTTCCAGATGACGATATACATCTATATAAACGTAGTTAGTGCGAGTTCATATTTACCTTTCAAAATAGGTGATACAACATGGGCAATGTATGTTCATATTAATCATTTTTAGAAATAAAAATAATAATTATGTGTCTTATAACATGATAATTTTATGTATTAACCGTGTATAAAACTTGGAATATAACATGGGGGTTCCAATTTCGAATTTGCCTTTCTTAGAACGGATATAACGAAGAACTTGAGATATAACGTGACCAATAATTATTCGTATTGATCTTGCTTATAGAAATACATTAATAATAATTAAAATAGTATTATGTACTAAAGTTAAAATAGTTTGCAAAATAAATTTTAATATAACAGTCTTATTCCTAATTTAACTCTTGTTTCTATTGTTGTGTGTTCAAACTATTTGAATTCGACAGTCTTATCTGATTGGCTGATCAATAAACGATTTAGGTGGAAGTTCTGCGAATTAGTAGAGACCGACTTACAATAGGAATTCATACCATCACGGCAGAAAGGCTCGAAAATCGTTATTTAGTTGGTACCTTCTATTTATTTAGATGAAACATTGAACAATAAGTAGGTACCTACTAAACTAAATTATTAGTAGGTACCTACTAATTATTTAGTAGGTACCTACTAAATCTGAGTTGTAACCCGTATCGTACGCTATAATGAACAGCGTTAGTTTATATTTCCCTAGAACTACTGATAATATAATTTTGATAGCGTACATTCATATTTACCTTTTTACAACAAGATAACATGGGCCGTATTGGTCACATGTCACCTTCTACAAACCAGTGATGTTTGATAACCAGTTCATATGTTAATTTCCTTTTTCCATTAACATATTATATGTGCACTACAAATATAATGTCGTCAACCAAAGTTACAAATTAACATAATTATACTTCGCATTTTCCTGAGAATTTTAGAGGTAAATACATGTTCTTCATTAGTAACAACCAAAATACAAAATAAACTTTTAATTAATTTATATTTGTTTATTTATATGCCATATTTTATTTACTCTTTGTACATAGATACATACACACACACACATACACACATATAATCAACGTTCACTTAACTGCATTAAAATTCTCATATTAGCATGAAACAAAAAAATATGTTACCCTCAAAAGAGGTAGACATCCTACGCCCCCATACGAGTGCCATTGATTATTTAGTAATCAGTGCAATGATTTCTGTTGTCATGGGCATAGTCCCGCCACAAACAGGACAGAACGTTTACGTGTAAAAAAATAAACCGGAGGGCGAAATCAGTTCATTTAGAGGTTGACTTGGGTTACATAATCTGCTTTTATTGTAGGTTAGAAACCTGTAAATCAAATCTCCTTATGGTTTCATAGTAAAATAGCAAAATGCCCTGGCGTTGTTCACCTCTTTTCTTTACTTCAGATTTTTGCGAGTCAGATCTTTAGTAAATGAAGCTTCCCTCTAATTTCAAAATTAAAAGAAAAAAAGTATAAATTCTAAGAAAATTTATCTGACTTGATTGTAGTCACCTGTAAGACACACAGAATGTATGCAATTTCGACAATGGTTCTTGAAGTCAATAAATAAACTGCTGGAAATCAACATTCAAGCCATTCGGGCGGTAATTCGTCGTTTTAAGAAAATACAATCATTTAAACATTTAAACCAGTGTCCTGTATGTGAAATATTTCTTTTAACCGAATAAAAAACGAAATAGTTACAGCCTATATTCGAGAGGACCGCCGGGTACTCCCCGAATATTGACTGGTATCTATCCATGTAAACAAAGCAAAAGTCTCTATTTCTTTTGTTCACCGACTCTTGCCTTAAGTCCCTTGCTGCAAGCCGCGAAAGCCATCACTATACTATCTGCTATCTGCAATATGTAATTTTGATATTACGTTTGGCATGTCACATAATTATTTACTTGAACATTTAGAAAGCATTTGGAGAGCGCAGACCCCTGCCAATCCAGCGCATTCACTTAATGTGTTGATCATGTAATTAGCTATACAGCATACTGTGACAGGTCAATTGGCTCAATCTCTTAAACAATAAAGACTCATTTAAAATCGTCCTCGATCTAGACCAAGATCTAACTATTTGTTCCGGAAAATTGACATTACAAGCAATTCGGTGTCATATTAATCATAATGTCCTGGAGAAATTTCAGGAAATAACCATTAGAAACAGAGTTCTGTATGCTAAATGTCTCTTGTCACGAAAGAAAACAGTCGAACTATTTGAGATACGGCCTACTTTCGAGAGATGTCGGATAATGTACTGGTATCTAACCCATTTAGTAATACCTACTTATAACTACTAGGTAGCTTTTTGAGATAAGAAATTAATTCCTAGGGTGATTTAAATAGTGCATAACCTTTATTTAAACGTCATCAGTGCACGTATTCACCAACCCATTCTTAGACTTAAGAAAAAAGAATAGACTTAGACTCGAGAAAAATACTTGTGCATTAGCAATATGTCGTGTGCCAATGTTGAGTGCGTCATTTAAAACTCGGTCTAAACAAACAATGCTAAGAGTAATGTTGGTGAATACCATGTAAAATTCAAATTAGTAGCCGTCTTGGAACAGAACAGTTTCAAAATTATTCCTTATTATTAATTATCAAGTATAAGAATGTCTTATGAATGTGGACCCTGATCTGAAATTAGAAAGATCGAGGACTTCAGTCCAATTAGCAAAACATTAAACACAAGGGATACTCTGTAGGCGCCAATGCAATATATGCTAGTGATGCACTGAGGGTTAAACCTAAGACACTATCAATGCATCGCATAGGAAGCAATTAACCTTCAAAGAAACAAGCAACGGACGTTTGCGAAAACTATATCCGATAATGGAAATAAATCATTCAATAGACTTGTTAATCAAGGCAACCGAAGACGCACATGGCAAGATTCAGATGGTAGGGTTGAAGCAATTGGGTGCACAACATGCCGTGATCACAATTTTTTCTTTAATACAAAAAGACGTCAATTAAACTACTGAAGTGAATGTAAGTGAAATATAGTCATTTAAAAACATAACTTGGTAATTTTATCTAGCGGTAATATAACAATATTACATTATGGTCAAGTTCATTACATGCAAGTATTTAATTTGCCAATAAAACCGCACACAACAACTAAACACAGACACGTGTCAGATGGTCTCCTTGATCGCAATGATACCATGAGACTGACGTCGGTCAATTTAAATTTGGGGGTTTCAAAACAAGCTTAGGCGTAAAAATATGTTTGTTTCAGGTTACATGCCTACAATTGTTTTTATTTATTAGGTAAATGGCCAACTTGTAGATGCTACAACTGAATAAATATTCAAAAAATACCAGTAATATCTTAAAACATTGTTTTGAAATGGGTGCTATCAAAACAAAACACTTATTTATCCAAAAACATATACTTATTAAAAAAAGTAAATTAAGAAAAATCTGACAAACTTATCTGACAAACTCAATAAAACGTTCTAGGGTCGGGACATGTTTTAGGGTAGGTCGGGTAACATATTCTTTTTACGCCTTACCAACCTTTACCCTTGTTGCACTAGTTTTCGTGAATAAATGTTCGTCCTCTACATCAAATTTGCTAAATGATATTTAAAATGGAATAGGTAGTTTTGCCAAACAAAACAAGTTAATTAAGAAACGGAGATTGGGATTCAGCGTTTATGGTACATTTCGATAACTGAGCATGAATCTAGATGCAATTATACATTGTTTTCAGTGGCACCATTTCCCTAACATATTTTTGATGAACCGTAGACACACATGTAATAATCAGTTTGTTTAATAACTGTAGCAAACTAAAAGCACCGGATCTGTTCAATCGTATGGCTATTGTCATACCAATCGGGATCTTGAATAGGTTTCATGCCTTATGAAAACAAAGTGACAGTAATTGAACCAACAGACGGATGGGTGTTGGGTTTAACATTCGTCTTCAAAGTACGCATGTGTACATGCACTTACTGTCGTTTGATCTCTTTAAAGCGTGTGGGATACGTTAACGAGCATTAATGATTCTTTGACCAGTAAGAGTCAAAATAGAGAAAAAAATGCACCCGCATGTGACACAGGGTTTCAGATAACAGTCATTATGTTCTTTCAGAAGCCTTTGTCGAGCGGAAGATGCGCGGATAATTATTTTAAAGACGACAGCTTCCCCGCAGACGACAGTTCCATATTCCGGAAGAAGAAGGTGACCAAGGCAGTTGTGTGGAAGCGACCTCAGGTACGAAGACTGATCTTCCATGTTGAACTATGTCTTAAAGTGACATCGGGCTATAGAAACATCATGTATTTACCTTAAACTCTTTTCACACACGTCTTGATTCATGTATGGTTATATTTTCAAAACTACATAAATATTATTGAATCCAATGGCAGTTAAGGAAAAAGTAGTTGATATTATGTTGATAATTGGTGAGCAATTAGAAGAATTTCGTGTATACATGCAATACATTGTCAAGAAAAACGATATCGTATCATGCATGTAGAACAATGGCTTAAAGTGACCTGAGTTGGCATTCAAAAACCTATGTAACATTTAAATAATTTATTCATATAAGGTTTTCAATGTGAAATTCATGTACGAGTACACGCGCAATATTGTTAAAAAGCAACATATGTTCAGTCTTTACGTGAAGAAAACCTTTAATGCAAATTTAATCATAAATGACGCAGTCATAGACTTGAAGAATTTTATGTCATTTTGATTCCGGGACTAGTATTATGTATAGCAGAATAAATTGTACAAACCATTCATTATATAATGCTCAACCAATTTGGCAAAAACATTGTATGAGGTTATGTTATTATGTTTATTCTTATTTATTTTATTTTGCCTGATTTTGATTCATTCTTATGTGTAACTATTACCGGGGCGGATTTTTCCAGTCTTAATATAGCTATTGACAATAAAAAAACAAACACTGTCTATAGCATCTGACCTTAGAAAAAGGAACGTATATCAAATTATTGCGATTAAGCTCAAAAACCAGACTGTTTAATATCTCTAATGTCGATCAACTGCTATTGGATTTATCACTTGCTTCCAATGAGGCTGGCTCGCGAAGGAAAGCTCGATTGCATTGGGATTCAATGGACCTTATGTGCAATGTTCAATAGGCTTTTTAGAATAAATCATGTTTAAATGTATTAATTGTTTCTAATCAGTTATAATGGTGTAAATAATCTCTAATATTTTTTAATCAATCAAGTTACCAATACAGTTATGAACGTCACCATATTGGCAACGTATTCGTATACTCGGCTATGTAATAACAAGAGGGTATACCTGCAATCTAAAGGGACCTCGCATGTTTTATGCATTTAAAAATGTAATAAAATGCCTTAATTGCAATAATTAAAGCATCTGGGCTTACAACTCAAATATTCCATCAAGAAAAGCAAAAAAAAAGAACGTATGACTCCACCGGGGCTTGAACCTACCACCTCCGGATCAAACGGTCTAACGTACATAAGCGTGTATTATTAACGCTTGAAAAGAGATTAGATTTATAAAAATTGCGACGAAAAGCGTTATCAACGATATAATATCAGAAAATCTCGAAAATAAATACATATTCATATTTTTCCTCAAAAAGGAACACATTGTATATGATCGCGTCAACTGCGGTTAATAATTTATTTCTTTGTTACATATTGGGCCATTAACCATTCTAAATGCCGTTTCTTCTCTACTCCAGGACATTCACCCTAACGCCACCTTGATCGCCGACGGCACCAGCCGGCACGACATGAAGCAGGGCGACCTGAACAACTGCTGGTTCCTCTCCACCTTGTCCGCAATCGCCGAGAAACCGCAGCTCATCTCGAAGGTAACAGTGGCATTTATCTATAGCTTTTCTTCAGTTTTTCTTCATCCCTATAAATTGACCTTGTTAATAGCTTTTCAACAGTGTTCCTTCACTAGTATAGATCTCCAAGGTAACACTGACCTTTATTTGACATAAGTTATATTTTTTTTTAGTTTACGTTCTCAGCACTATATAGTTCTTAAGTAACCTCGATATTTTTTTCAAAATTCATACATAATAACTTTTCAGTTCTTCTTTATTTTTATAGATCACCAGGTAATAGTTGTCTTTATTTGACATAAGTAACAGCTTTTCTTCAGTTTTTTTCACTCCTTTAGATTTCCAAGGCTAACGTGACCTTTTTCTTGCATAATTTCCTAGATCAACGCGAAGTCTTTCTTCACTTCTATAGATATTCTCAAGGTAACATACAAGCATTTCCTGAAAAAGTTTCTCTTCAATCATACCATTGTGTCCATTTTTTACCATTTTAACGTTCGTGGAAAATAAATAAATTGACCTTTATTCAAAGAATAAATTATTATTTTTCTAGTTCCAGGGCAAGTTACAAAACGCAGAACAGCACCAATTTTCCAATATACGTGATATAAACTTATCGTGCAAAATGTTGCCGTAGATATTGGCTAATTACTCTATAGGTCATGAAATATGCGAACAACGGAAACAGTTTCATAAATAGTTCATTAGCGGGTTTCCGATGGAATCCTAGACGTCAGTATTGCATATTTTATGGTATGGGTTTTGTGACAGCAAATCTTAAATCATGCATTAGCAACAAGTTTACAAGTTTATTTCCATTCGTAAACAAAGGCCTCCGGCCCAAAATACATGTCAATATAATAATGCAATACAATCAAAATGTAATAAACAGTTTCAGTTGAATAGGAAAAATAGTAACAAAATATTAAGTATTTTGAGAGTTAACAATTTGTAGGAGATGATATATATAACATGATACTTGTTTTATTTTTGCTTCGTCAACAGATGATATTCGTTGATGATAATTAACGCCCAAATGAGTGTCCATTGTGAAACATATATAGAAGAATAAAAGAAGATGCATAACAGACACAACAATTGGAAAATAACATTTAAAAGCAAACACAACGATTGTAAAACATGTACAAAAATAACAATTTGTTCAGGTAGTGAATAATCAACATATGGTATTGTAAAAGTTATTTCGTAACCTTTTACATGTTTGATATTCAGTTCATTTACGTAGATCTACTGAAGAGTGCTATGTAATAAATTATACGATATATTAGATATTTCAAAGAGCAGATTTATTTTACAGCATTTATAAGTCATGTCGAAATAACATAAGCTACATGGAATTATGCTTTTGTAGAAAAACCCCTGCAATTAAACACCATTTTATTTTATATTGATCAATTTAATAGCTGCAAATACAAACCAAGTATCGTTGTTGGCTTAAATACAAATTGTTTTTATTACCACGATTTTATTATGCAATTCTTTTATGTTGGAAACAGAGCGTATTAATTTCGGACATAGTCATTATTAGTGATGAATTATGATGAATTATATGATGAATGTTCTAACGGACATAAAACAGTTCACACTTTTTGAAGCAAAGACATGTCAACAAACGGCTTCTCCATCTGCTGTTAACATTGTCATTGCACATAATCATTAAATATCTATCGTCTGAGGACAGCCCCTTTCATTCGCCATCAATCTTCACGTTAACTTTTAGATGATGCTTGTAAAATTTCCGTTTCATTATACGTCATACTCTCGGATCGATTTCAGATTCCAGACGACTATACTTTCGCCATAAATCTCCATGTTAAGGTTTGGATAATTCCCGAACACTTTACCTTTCATCTGATGTCATTCTCTGGATTGATTTTCAGATTATTCCAGACGACTATTCCTTCCATTCGGCATCATACTCTGGTCGTTTCCGCTGCCGGTTTTGGCAGTTTGGCGACTGGGTGGACGTCTACATCGACGATCGCCTGCCGACTGTTTCCAACAACCTGCTGTTCGCGTTCTCTTCCGCCCCAGAGGAGTTCTGGATCTCGCTTGTTGAAAAGGCCTATGCTAAGTATGTTGAATTGAAAAAAACTATTTAGTTATCTATATATTTGCTTGTAAAATGTACCCATGCCCTAAGCACGACAGTGTTGTATGTGATATGGTGTCCGCCTTTTTTTTCGATCACGAGTTCCTGAATTTATATATTTATGAAGAATGATCTTTCTGAAACACAACAATTACTAGTTCTACCCCATGAAGTGGATTCGAACAAGCCTCCATAACCATCATGTTTTGACACATTGCCAGTCGCATGCAAACTGGTGTATTTAGTTCCAAAGGTGTACATTTAGCTGAATGCAAACCACTATATATTCGTGCAGTATTTTGATTTATTAGTTGAACGAGTCTCACCCAAATAGTTACATTTCATATCACTCAGTCTCATATGGTAGTATATCGGAATCAATTATGTTATTATAAGAGTGCCTTACACTATGTAAACTGGATGTAGGGACACTCTTATCGTCTTATTACTATTGGTAGAAAGGCGTACATAACAACTGACAAATTCAATTATATAAGGTTAAAGAATAATGTTTGCCCTTTATATATTATAAACCCGTTATGTTACTGGAAAAAAAAAAAAAAATGTATTTAACATGAGATTTCTGCAAATAAGATTTTGTAAATAATTCGTGAACGCCTTTTGTTTTTGAGAATGAAGAAAATAAGAAACCTTTCTCCAAATAACAATAACTGAACATTGACCTCTCATCTAGTAACTGTTAATAGCACAAACTGCTACTTTGATTTATAAGATTCTTAAGAATATTCACGGCTATCACTTTCTCACAGATCAATCCGTGAAATCAGGTCAAACCAGAATAATACCAGCTAGAGCGGACAATTTGATATTGAAATTGACAAATCTTGTATGACCAAGTAGCAATTAAATCGATTGACGATATATGGTCAAATAAAACCATCGAACCAGCCTCTCGTGAAGCTGGCATCCGTTGTGACGGATGTCTTTGCTGTTAATGATGTTTTGTAAACAATGATTGCTACTTTTCTGTGAACACAATGACGGCACATTACGTAGATAGCATCTTGAGGTCGATTTTCCTCTGCCATGTCCGCCATGTTGACGCGTTGGTAATCGTTCAAGTTTCATATTCGCTGTAGGAGACGAAAACAGGAAAGCTTTAACAGGATATAGTTAATTTTGCAATGTTCAATGATCATTTATAGATGTCAGTTGTACTAGTTGTTACGACTGAGCTTGTGTGGACATTACTTTGATGGGTCGCCTTCTCTGGCTAACTATTTGTATTTATGGGGTTGAGTTTGTTTTAACATATGAGGATCCTTGACATTCGATAATGATATATTACATTGACATTTTGGAACATCGTTGCCAAACGTCCTTTTGTATATTTGTGTCCGACAAGTCTGACATTTGTCAATTATAATAGCGTTATTATATGATCCAAAATACGAAGCATATACTGTAGATCCCCTGTTCAATAATTACAGCGATATTTTTACAGCACATTATGATGAATGATATACATCAGTGTTTTGTTTTCGCTAATTGCTGTGCCTTTTATCCCTCTGACAAAATATCCTCCATTTCCCCCCCAAATAGTTAATTTTATTCCCCCAAGTATTTGGTAATTTACAGGTGGGTTCGAAAAAAAAAAACGCTTATTGAATGATAATTAAATTTGAATCGGCACCATTGTCAAAATGTTGTTCAGTAGATGAAATATTACACATATTAATCATTTAAAAAAGCAAAATTACCACACATTTCATGAAAAGTAAACTTTTTAAAATATTCCCTTTTGTGAAATTTGTTGCGTTAAAGTTCCCCATTTCGTGGGAACAGGCAGTTAGGAAATTTGAAAAACAATCACTGTACAAGTACATAGTAACAAATGAAACGCAAACCATTTTACCCATGTTTCCTGCAATCTAGACGCTTAAATATTATCCGCTGTCCTAACATTAACAACGAAATGTGTTAGAGCGAACGACATGGTTTAAATTTAATGAGCTTGGTTTTCCTACAACACGAATTCAAACACGTCGACTTAATAATTCAATCAATCCACAAAGCTTCTTAGTGAAAAGTTAAGTAAATTTCTTAAAATGATAAAATTTATCGCGTGTGAGGTTGGTTTATTTGACATTTATTTTCTCTCAACTGGTTTTAATCTGATACAGACTTCATAAATGCTTCTTCGTAATTTTACCAAATTTCAAGTACAGATTATTCATTTCTCGTGGAAAATAGTATATGATTTTTTTTTCACTTAAGTACAATGTAAGTTAAGATTACCCTTAAAAGCTTTGTTTAAACCAGCCCAAATTAAGGCCCGTATTCACAAAGCTCCTTTGGAAAAACATTCCTTAAATTTATAACATTTCTTAAATCTGTGGCTGTTTTGTGTAGAGTTCTTTTTACATTTAAATGTTTCAAACTGGTAAGTATTGCATCGATAGGTAATATTTTACCATTTTGTAAACAGTTATCATTAGATTTCACATAGAGAACATTTGACCTGAAATAAAAACTAAAGAACAACGTAAGTTAAGATTACACTTAAGCTGGTGAATACCAGTGCAGATCAAATCTTATTAGCTAGTTATAACTGCCATGTACTCGTATTACTTCAAAGATTGAACGGGTCGTACGAGGCGTTGGAGTACGGTTTCGAGGCGGACGCGTTTACGGACATGACCGGCGGGCTGGCGGAGTGGTACAACCCGGCCGAACTCAAGGACCACGACTTCTACCTGATCCGGGCCGCCTTCCAGAGTGGCGCTGTCATCGGCTGCCTTAGCGTGGTAGGCAGTAATTGACAATAGCTCCATGCTGCTTTAATATTTATTGGTATATGTACGACTGAGTGTTTCATGCTGTAATCTGAGTGCAGAAGATGTGTATCCCTGTACAAAGAAATTTAGGTAGGCTGTTTAATTAATGTCATAGTCTGGATTGTAACAAGATGGAATAAGAATCACCTAAGTGCGCTTAAAACCGCTTGAACTCAATACATACAAACGTGTATAGGCACAGGGCAACGTTACGCAACGATGGCTGGCAAACATGAAGTTTAACTGAATCGTAAACATATAAATGGCATATGTAGTCAGAATTTGATAAATTGACTGTATGCATTTATGATATTTGACATCGAATATTCCAATAAGCGCCATCTTTCCAGAACAAAGAAGACCAGGCGGAACGGGAACGTCGGGGGATGGTGTCCAACCACTCGTACGTGATCACAGGCGTTAACGAGATCCCGTACCTGGATGCCACGACAAAGCTGATTCGGGTACGCAACCCCTGGGGCGACACGGAGTGGCAGGGGGCCTGGAGTGACGGGTACGTTACTTGAGGTTTTACTGATATATGCAGAGGTTTTGTATTGGTGCAGGAAGGGGAAAACAACAGATGTCGTAAATGTCTAAACTGCGAAATACTCAAAGATCTAGACTAACAAACACTGAATAGTTTCGTTTGTGTCTATGCAAGACCGACTTATATTAAGTAACGTGTATTTTATATTATTTTGCTACGATTTACTTTTCTTTTTGAAATCTGTGACAACGGATTTTGGAAATTATCACTTTTCAAATCAATTATTAGGTCACCAAAACGATGAAGAATATTTCACATGTAAATGGAATATACAATGTCTTAGACGGGTGTTTACCGATATATACTTTGTCTAGTTTTATTCACTGTTTGACTCAGTTTGCGTTTAAACAACAATGTTAGAAATGCGAAAACATACATTGAGCGCATTCTATTACTTTCATTAAAGTATTATTTATTCCGTGTGGGCATAATTGTGCTTATTAACAACACCGTTAGAGCTTAAAATGTTAAATATATCATTGAAGACATGATACATTTGTATTAAAAATGGAGTGTTCATTGAATTCTGACCTGGTTTGGCTTTTGTGCAATAATAAATAGTCCAAACTGTTTATTCCTCTGATCTCAGTTACCAAGTTAAAATTAACAACATTTGTAGACACCCCTACTGACACACATAGTTTAGTACATGCCCTTCAAATAATATCATATAATATGCATATATTTTTTTACAGCTCCGACCAATGGTTGCATGTTCCTAATGACGTCAAACAACAGCTGGAACTGACGTCACAAGATGACGGCGAATTCTGGATGTGTTTTAATGATTTCAGAAAAGAATACTGCAATATGATCATATGCAATATTTCTCCCAATTTTGACCATGATGGCATTAGTGATAAAGCAGGTAAATAGTCATAACAGAACATGTTATTTATTCTTAGAACATTTGTTCATTTCGTGAGGCAAATCATGTTATTGTGAGGCATATACAATTCGTTTTTGAAATGGTATAATTTTTTTAAAATATAAATAAGTCCAGCTGAAGCATGGACCGAATTTGAAACACGTCCTGTTACTGTTACAATCCCAAGCTGTAAAATTTCCTGTGAGTGGTATTATTATCAACAAAAGAAACCTTGACATCCTTGATAGTGATATTTAACCATAGATGATAATATTACCATAGTCACTGTTGAGTTGCTAATTGATATATTGGCATATATCACATATTGACTCACGGAACCATTGTTGGAGGCTTTATTTGCAATAGTCTTTTTCTTAAACAAACTTCTATTCTATTGAGTTGACAATTATTAATACTTTTATATATTCCGTTATGGGTTAATACAAACACAAGGTATCAGAAACAAAGTCATAATATTTGACATGTCAGCAATAGGCACAGCAAATGACACATTAAAGATGCTTAATACTATTTAAAAGTCCTATAAATCTTATAATTTGTCTTACATTTTTTAAATTTATTTTCTATGTGAACCGTTATTTCCAGAATACCAGAAAAGCCTGAAAGGTCGATGGAAGGCTGGATACAACGCTGGCGGTTGGTTAGAGTGTCCAACGTTCCACATCAACCCCCAGTACATCATTACCATCTACCCAGATAGTAAGTGACTATTCCGTTGTATCAAATGAAGCCAAGAACACCTATCCCCTATTCATCATCACCATCTACCCGAATAGTAAGTGACTATTCCGTTGTATCAAATGAAGCCAAGAACACCTATACCCAATACATCACCACCATCTACCCAAATAGTAAGTGACTATTCCGTTGCAGAAAGTGAAACAAGAACAACTAAACCCCAATACATTATCACCATCTACCCAATAGTAAGTGAAATTCCGTTGCAGAAAGTGAAAGAAGAACAACTAAACCCCAATAACTCATCACCATTTACCCAGATAGTAAGTGACTATTCCGTTGCAGAAAGTGAAACAAGAACAACTAAACTCCAAAACATTATCACCATATACACAGACAGTAAGTGGCTATTCGGTTATTTGAAATGAAACAAGCCCAACTACCCCAAATCATCATCACAATATGCACAGACAGTATGTATTTATTCTGTTATATCAAAAGAAACACGCCCAGCACCTACACAGTCAGTAAGTGACTATTCCGTTGTTTTAAATGCAACAAGCACATATATCCCCAGTAAATCATCACCATCTACCCCGAGAGTAAGTGGCTATTCAGTTGTAGAAAGTGAAACAAGCACACACATTCCTGGAACATCATCGCCATATAGCCAGACTGTTAGTGACTAGTATGTTATATCAATTGAAACAAGCACATAAATTCCCGGTACATCATCCCCATCTACCCAGACAGTAAGTAACTATATGTTATATCAAAAGAAACAATGCCAGCACCCCCAGTACATCATCGCCATCTACCCTGACAATTATGACTATTCTGTTGTATCAAATGCAACAAGTACATATATTCCCAGTACATCATCACCATCTACCCGGACAGCTAGTGACTATTCTGTTGTATTAAATGAAACCAACACATCAATCTCCAGTACATCATCACCATCTACCCAGACAGTAAGTGACTTTTCTGTTATATCAAATGCAACCAGCACATATATCCCCACAACATCATCACCATTTACCCAGTCAGTAAGTGACTATTCTGTTATATCAAATGAAACATGTCCAGCACCCTTAAAACATCATCACCTTCTACCCAGACAGTAAGTGACTATTGGAAGTAAACCATATGACAAGCGTTACCATGATATTTTCTTAGCAGTTAAGCAGTTGGGAATGATTATCATTGTAAATTTATTACTTAGTATGTTATTTTCGTCAAACAAGTCAATGATGATGTTTCTTAGCACATTCAGACAGAATATTGCCTATTTAAACATACTAAATTATACTTAATTATGATATAAAGAATACATATTAATATACTCTATCGCCAAAATAGAATATATTTGTAGAAACCTTTGGAGAAAGACGTGGGGCTAGATACTCGTTATTTCAGTAAATATATTTCAATAGTGACTAAATGATTACAATTTTAGTTATTTTGACAAAGGTTGTCAACCTAAATTATCATGTTCATGTGTATACAAGTACTATTTAATTGTATTAATATACTTTTTTTATTACATGTGTATTAATTCAGAGTTTTAATTTGTAGCACAAACATTTTCACAGTTACTTTATAATATAAAGCTATTTATATTATATATAAATATAATTATTATTATGTAAATTGTCACAAACCTGGGATTGTCATCGGTTTTACACCTTCCTACCCTTTTATATAGGCGTTTTAATAATCGGCAAATGCCCGGATGTCAAATTATTAGGAATCTTGTACAATCTGGGAAAGACTGCTACATTACTTTAACAGTTCCTGGATACATTTGAACAATAAACTAACACTATACAATACCGACTCATCATGTTCCATAACATAAGTGAGATGTTCGGTGTTGTATGGCCATGCTTCTAAATAAGGTTATTGCACACCTTAAAACACACGAAGGAATGACAAAATATACGTTAACTAATTATAGCAAGGGATTCCAGTATGTTACAATTAAAAACAGTATCGGATTCCGCAATGCAAACGCGTTTAACACTCAATGCATGAAGAATCTGTCATTGCCACGGTCACTTATATATTTTCAGATTCCATTAGCTTGTTCTAGTTCCGACTGGCGGTTCATATCTACAATTGGAACGACGTACCTGTACTGTTAATAAAACATAATGGGATCCAATTATTTCTCTTGACAGGAAGCAAACCTGTCAGAGCAATGTCTCATAAATAGCTGTCGTTTTTTAAGAGTTAGGCAATTCAAATAAAACGAAACGTTACTGTCGGAAGGTTTCTGGGCTACCACACGACATTTATCCATTAGTATGTAATATTTGATTTACTTAATTGTCTTAGAATATCTTGAAGTCACGAACGATCACTTAATGTGAATTTCCTGGCATGAAAAATACGAATATCTGATGTACGTATCGTGTTATGAAACCAAATCTCCAACTATACAGTTTCAAGTCTTTTATAACAATTCAATAAATCAAGTCAACTAGTTTGAACATGCCTGTATGTAAAATCCATCTAAATTTACACAAACATATACTTGTCTTTATTGTAACCGTAGGGAGTTATGTATTGTTAAAAGAATTAACGATACGCTATGGGATGTATAACCACACCTACATGTACCTAGGTTAAACCCCAACAAACACCGTTGCAGGTGTACGAATGTCCGTCCAACAATTTAGTCCTAAATGGCTTAAAATATTGTCAATCAAATGTCGTCGTTAAGTCAAATGCATTTTGAAAACGGTGTTTTTCGAAGATGGAACTGAATATGTGTAATTATAAAACCAAAAGGGATCCGCCAATTTATTAAACAGGAGAGGTAAAGTATTTCAATAGTAATTTTTTCCTTGACTCTTTTTCAGCCACGGTACAAAGACGTTTCAACGGCCGTCTTCCGCTTGTGGTCTCATTACTACAGGTGTATAAGCGTCCACAAAAACTAGAAGGAGTGGGACTGTTTGCCATAGGGTTTGAAATCTTCCAGGTAATATACATTTTTATTATTGTGCCACTAATATTTTATACTCCTCCCCAGCTAATTCCACTGGATTATTTTCAATTCATTAGTTTATCATTCACGTTGTTGTTTATACTAGGTTGTATCATCCAAGAGCTTACAAATAAAGTGAGCAATGTTTGACCGAACATGCATTGACGTAAACACGTCGTATGTTCTACTATAGGGAATAGTAATTTGATTAAAACAGCATTTTATCGAGTATACGTATGATATTCTTTTTTTTCAATGAAAGGTTTATTGACGCATATTCTGTCCAAGCAACTTGATATTGACTGTACGATAGTATCGCATGTGATGCGTTGTGATCAATGAATTAATTTTCCTTCTGTTAGCGTTAATGAACCGCAATCTGATCATCGGTGTTAAGTCTAAATTCGTGTCGACCGTTGAACACGCTCTGTACTACTGGTTACTTTCGGATGCTGTTAAAGAGCTATGGATGTCGTTTACATAGCTATTACGTCGTCGTGTTGAGTTCGGTACTTTAGTGAGTACTGTTGAAAAAGTAATTATTACTCGTACATGAGATCTGCCTAGATGTCGAGCTTTTAACGACTCTTAGGGCACGATTTATAATGATTATCAACATCATGTGAACGAAAATACGAGGATGAAATGGTTGTTATTGCTATTGCAGAATACAAGAGCGATGTACACTTCACATTAAAATAGTACTACGAAAATTATTAGTCGTATAGTTGACCATTTATTTTATCAACACCATTATATTTATCGATATATGTTACCTGTACATTTACTGTGACTTTTAGCGATACGGATCTGAAACAGGACGCATAAACCAGACGTTTTTCGACCAAACTGACCCTTTGATGCCTGAGAATGAAGAGACGTACGCCGAATATAGAGAGACCGCAGGTAAATGACAGGCATGAACTATAAGAACTCTATTGCAATATATAACCGTGACCAAGAACTCAAAACTGTCCTTAAAGCTCCTTACGAAAGGTTAACAAAGTTGACATCTTTATTTTCTTGAGAATCCACCTAATAACAAACAGTGTTTCACTCTTTACAGAAATCAAATATTTGAGATAGTTCAAATATAAGAGAAATGTGTTACTAAATAACTTAATGAATACTGGACATTATCAAATCAATGCTTATGAAGGTAGCTAACTTGTCATGACATGCTTTCTTGTTATTTACCTTTATCAAAATGCTAATGCGTTTTTTATATGCGCATGTATTATAATAGCTGTGTACTTAGAAACAAAATTACATCTGTGAAAGCAACATTCAAAGCTATTGTGTATGCGTAAAAGGAATGTACTTGATTGAAGGTCGATTTTTCCTTGACCCTGGGGAGTACATACTGGTTCCATCAACACAACAACCAAATCAAGAACGCTCGTACCTTCTGCGTCTGTTTTCAGTCGGTGCCATGGACTGTCGGTAATGACCAGATACCATGAAAGTTATATTGCTGTTTAATCGCCCCCCGTATTAAAAACATGTAATACACGTTTTATCATTACATATAAGTGCACTTGTTATTTGTATTGTGGCATAAACTTTCTTCATTGAGATTTGTATAATTGTGGTTTGCAGTATCATAGTTTAGCTAATAAGTGTGTGTGTGTTTTGCACATATATGTTACCAACCTGTAAATTACCCCAAATATACTATGGGAGATTGTAGTCTTCCTTAAATATACTATGGGAGATTGTAGTCTTCCTTAAATATACTATGGGAGATTGTAGTCTTCCTTAAATATACTATGGGAGATTGTAGTCTTCCTTAAATATACTATGGGAGATTGTAGTCTTCCTTAAATATACTATGGGAGATTGTAGTCTTCCTTAAATATACTATGGGAGATTGTAGTCTTCCTTAAATATAACTATGGGAGAATGTAGTCTTCCTTAAATATACTATGGGAGATTGTAGTCTTCCTTAAATATACTATGGGAGATTGTAGTCTTCCTTAAAATCAGAGCTTACTTACGAAATACTATATGTTACATAAATATTACTTTGTTGAATGGTCGTAGTCTTGTTTTTTGTAAATGACTATTTCAAGTGTATTGTCTATTACAGAGCCTACGAGAATATCTATGAACACGATTGGGATACAGATCTCAGATGAATTAAACCTGGAAATATTGGTATTGTGTCAATACCAGGATTTAAAAAGAAGAAGTTCTGATCTCAGATGATCGCGACCTGGAAATATTGAATGGAATGGTGTGTATCACAAGAGCCCTATAAGACCATGTTGACGCTCGCGAGGTGTTCAATGGACGAAATGAAAAGTACACTTTCAACCGGTGTCCGTATCTCGGATATGAGTTATAAAATTCAGACAGGAAGAGAAAGAAGTCGACGAGTAACTGACGAAACTTGCCACCTATGCCTGTGTTCGATAGTGTTTACAACATTGCACGCTACACAAAACAAACAAAACGCACAATTTACGAACAGAAATCGACGTAGTTTGTTACATGTACTTTTTTCAATAATGAAATAGTATTGTGTTTTCCAAATAGAAGTATCGTCTAGATGTGAACTTAATTTTGCAACTTTAACACGTGCCAGATTCCTGCCGCCAATGCCGATCTATACGGTTATTCGGATAGTATTCGGATATTACCTACGAACAACCGGATACCAATTTTGGTAGCCGTTGACATCCGTACAAATATATAAACACAGATTGCTATGGGGGTTGTGCACTGATATTAAATGAATCCTAGCTGGTTTTCGCCATGCAAAATGACGCAGGGAACAAACATGTACATAACAAGCCCTATTGGAACGAAGATGCAGGCATGTTACTGATAGTGTTTGAAAGTGCATACAAAATAGACAAACATGGTTTTCAGTTGGGTAAGCTGTTATTTAATCCGTTCTATAATGTTATCACCACGATAAGTGATACAGCCTGTAAACACGTAAATGACATGCCCATATGGGAAAGATCATGCAAGCGTGTTGCAAATGCACTTTTGTGATATGCTGAAGGATCTAAACGCCAAACAAGAAATAGTTCCAGTTATGATAGACATTTTATCAAATTTTATAATACTGCCATAATTACAAACTAGGATTTGCTACTGACTGTTAGAATAGTTATAAATGTCATATTTTTGTATGCATGTATATATAACGTATGTCTTTATAAAGAGGATAATTATGTGGAGTGAATAACCACTTCAGTGTGTGTATCGGTTTATTCCGTCTGAAATAGTATCTGGGATATTATACTTATGCACTTTAACTGATCAAAAACGTTCAGTTGTATTTTATATATTTACATTAAAAATTATCATTCAAATAAAGGTACATGTATTTTCAATTGTGGTCCTTGTTACAGAAGAACGTATCAGATCTAAAATAGTTCACACAGAAAGATTCGTTACAATATCCATACAATACTACCGTTGAAATAGCCTCCTAACATCGAAACATATATTTCATTGAAGAGTAGAAGTTTATAGACCCTACGTACATAAATCAACTTCCTTAAAAATATCCAAATTAAAGGTTAGCAACATAACGTTATGACGTTCTCATTTCCGAGCCAAATGGTAACAAATGGTTGACATTAAGCATTTAATAATTAGAACTTCACTTTTCCACGAATACGGAGGTGTCTAGGGCATGAAATCCACGTGTTCCTAGTTTTTAAAAAAAACTGCAGTGGGGACGTGACGCATTACATCTTTTCCCATGTTTCCTGCAGAAACCTACTTTTATTTGAAACCATGCAGTTATGCATTAATATGTTTATATGTCATGGTTAACGATATTAATTGAAACAACGATGTCTTTAATAGCGACTGCTTGATGCTCAACACTGTCATTGATGACACTTTCCGGTTCAATGTCAAAACGCTGACTGGCTCCGTTATTTTTGTCCATTAGATCATTAATTCCTTCAACTGACACCGTTAATGTATATTTGTGTCTGAAGTAAGTTTCCAAGAAAATCACTTCCTTGAAAGGTCAGAATTCGAATAACATAATTACGCAGTTTTCTGAGAAATTCTTTAATAGACACGTTCGTGTCGTTTAGAAATCAGAATAACGCAATGATTCGACAAATATAACACACACCTGATACAAACTATACAAACTTGTTCTGAAAGAGTAATGTTTTGGTTATATTTTAACATTGAACAAACGCAAACTTTGCAATCGCTTATATCGTTTTGTCGATATGGCAAACAACTGCAATTATTGCAACTAACATTTCAGATGGTTTGAAACAATTCTATATCTACCATTGTTTTGTTTTTAATGTCATTTTGTTCTAAACGAAATGCCAGATTTGTTTATCATCTGCCTATTTAATTGTTTATTTTTAATAGCAATGTTTATAATCAAAAGAAGTTGCATACAATTCTTAGCAAGAATTGGATTTATTTTATCATACAGGGCGATAAAAATGTATAAGTACGTGAGGTAATACACTTTGTGGGAACTCTAAAAGAGATTCTCGTAAGTCAAGCTGCATTGAAAGTTGTGAAGGTCAAATACTAGAAAACTTTCGAAAACAATTAGCAGTATCGAATAACTTGATGCAAACTGTTATGAATTCCATGTTCAGTAACTGCTTGATTAAAGTTCGCAAGGCGTTTGTGTCTTCGTGTGTGTTGGTAGAGAAAGGAAACATTTTGTGAACAGAATGGGCCTCAAGTTAGTTTACATCTTTTGTTTTTAATTCATGAAAGATTTTTTCTTTGTTTTTCATGAAAGAAATATATATTATTTGTTTTCATTTTTGAAAAATTTTGCTTTAATTGTTTTCAAGTTATGAAAACAGTGCATTGCTATTTTTTCGTAAAAAAACAATATAGAGCGATGAAAAAAAAAGTGATTCTAGTAAGCATGGTAATATTTAGTTAACAGAAATATAAGTTTGCTACTTTGCAATATAGTTAATCTAAACTTTCCATTATACATTGATATGTCAGAAACCCGTTGTTGTTTTTTAAATCAACATTTCTAGACTAGAATCAAGCAGCCAACAATAAACGATTCAAACATTTCCTGTGAGTTCCCTTATGAGTACGGGCTAGGTTGATCAATATAAGTTGATCAATATATCTTTACAAGCAAAAGTAATGGCAATATGATAAAATGTGTTGTATCAAACTTAGAACACTTACCTTCAGCACATAATATATACTAGGAATAAACGATCGACACGTATGTTGTTACATATTTTACAGAAATGTTATTGTTGTCGATGTAAGGTGTTTGTGTAAATATTTCTTAACATAAATATGAGTTACATTTTAAATATAAAACTAGATAAAATATTCTTCAGCTTGATTGTGTCGCCTGAATAGGCGACATATAGGTGTTACTTTTGTCGGCGGCGGCGTCGGCGGTGTCGGCGGCGGCGTCCGCTTTCGCTTGTCCGGAGCATAACTCTTAGACTATTAGAGCTATCAACATGAAACTTCATAGGTAAATAGATCTCATTGAGGGAAAGTGCAGTGCACAAGAACCGTTACTCTGCACCTCATGCTTTTGGAGTTATTGTCCTTTGTTTATTTTCATACTAAATTTTTGTCCGGAGCATATTTCTTAAGACTATGAAAGATATCAGCTTGAAACTTCATAGGTAGATAGATCTCATTGACGGAAAGTGCAGTGCACAAGAACTGGTAGTCTGCACCTCATACTTTTGGAGTTATTGCCCTTTTTTTTATTTTCCTACTTAATTTTTGTCCGGATAATAACTCTAAGACTATGAAAGATATCAGCTTGAAACTTCATAGGTAAATATATCTCGTTGAGGAAAAGTGCAGTGCACAAGAGTTATTGCCCTTTGTTTATTTTCCTACTTAATTTTTGTCCGGAGCATAACTCTTAGACTATGAAACTTGAAACTTCACAGGTAGATAGATCTCATTGAGGAGACGTGCAGTGCACAAGAACCGTTACTCTGCATTACATACTTTTGGAGTTACTGCCCTTTGTTTATTTTCATACTTAATTTTTGTCCGGAGACTAACTCTAAGACTATCAAAGCTATCAACTTGAAACTTCATAGGTAGATAGATCTTATTGAGGAGAAGTGCAGTGCACAAGAACCATCATTCTGCACTTCATACTTTCGGAGTTATTGCAATTAGCCAGAGTGCAGTGCTTTTGAAGATGTCAATAAATCTGTTTAAAAAAATGAGCATTATCCTTAAGTGCTTCTTCATTTGGATTCACGTTAGCTATCCGGCGTCAGGCAACACATTCGACTCGCGGAGTTCTAGTTTTTGTGTGTTAACAGAATTATTTGTTTCCAAAAAACTCACACAGTAATATGCAAATTGATCTGTTTTATCATATCTTTGCATTTACATATCAGACGTTTAACTGTTCACATATCTTACACAAAATGCACGTGGTAAAGCTTGTGAAATGTTTGTAAAATCTTACCGAATGGAACTTGATCTGTTAACAATTGTTATAATATTAGTGGCAATAACTAGAAAGGTCTATTGCATTGAGGTTTTGTAAAGGACTAAACGTTATAAATGGCAAATATGTCAACCCGATTGTACATACACAAACAGAATAATATTGCTGATGATTTAAAACCCTTGAATTAACATGACATTGAAAATCCTGTTTGTTTTAGAATTAGTTCAATCGACTGCCGATATCCGGCTCAAAACTAGGGATCGATTAAGACCCACATGAAGTTGGCATCCGTTCTGACAATTGTCATTTATAATATGTTTTTAATATATGAGATTACACAGCATGCTTAGTTCGAATTCCTATCATCAATGTTGGCAATTTCGCGTTTTATTTGGTTGTTGCTAAGGATACTGATAACCTAAAATACGAGTATTATTGGCACGTACGTACTAAAACTTAAAATGAACATTGAAATTTCAAGCGTATTCCTGTTCGGGATGCCTTTGCCATTTTGGAACAATATAATATTATTTTATCTTTTATCTACCCCCGTCACACCGAACTAGCGTCCTTTGTGCGTTTCTACGTCGACACAGGACGCGGTAGGATCGCCATGGACGCCGTTAGGTCTTGGTGAGAAAGAGTAAAACCTAGTGTTTTAGTTTACTCGACTTTGAACGCGCTACAGGTCCAAACAGGTAAGAAGAATGACTGCAGCACTGCAGCGAAGAAGCAACGTGAATATCTGAAGTTTTACTTCAACTCAGCCGCGGGATCACTTACTTGGCAGGACAATATGATATGAACATAAACATTTTGCTTGTCATTATCCTTGTAGGAGTATCATATTTGTTGATGCTCTCTAAGCCAGACCACCATGGCTTTCTCTTCTTCATCTGTACGAGAGAAACTCTACCTTGACTAGGCTGTCACACTGTGGAACACTGACAATAGACTCTGTGTCTGTCTCTGAGTTTCTGTCAGAGGATGACGTCGGTGGTGCCGACCTAGCTGCTCGGCTTCGCCCACGGACATTCTTTTAAGTTGTCTTAGGAGTTAAATGCAAATCTTTACACCTTGAAGAGTAGATTCACGAATGAAATTGTCCGAAAAACTGCAGCGTTTTATACGCAGTGTAAATGCAATAAAAAGGTCGTGGTTGGAAGGCAACACAGCATCACAGAACACAGCAGGACGTGGTTTACATATAAAATATGATTGAAATTAAAAAAAAAAAATAAAGAAAAATCATAGCTCTTAATGCGTCTGTTGGCTTTTTTTTTAACTGCTTGGGCGTTTGTAGACTTTAATTATTTTCGGTGAGACTTAATTGATCTCTATTTAATTCAATGTACTATTTGCTAAACGTTATTGATGATACCGCCATCGTGCTGGTGTTATTGTTTGTAAATGAATTGAATGAGTAAAGTAACCTACCACAACAACCTACTAAAATATACCGGTATTAGCTTCCCGACGTTTTAGTAATACATTTCTTAATATTAATTGTTCTTAGAACTTTCCGTATATTATATCCTCAAAAGAATATTATATCGTTATATTATATCGTTATATGTAAAAGTGCATCTGTAAGTGTGTTTATATTGTTAACTATTTTTTCCACATAGGCGGCTATATTCGACAGCCTTCTAAAGTTCCATAGGCGACCTTGTTGATCTAATAGACAAGTACAATGAATCTGTTCTCAAACAAATTAATTACTAAAATGATTTGTGTGAGAAAACACATTAATCTGTTTATTCAGTGTAATACGAGATCTGTCTACAAGTTTGTCATCGAACAGACTCCCTTAATGCTGCTGGCATCAGGTCAAATGTGACATTTGTGATTGCTTAAATGTCTTAAAACAATGCCACATATCTTTCAGTCAACGTGCAGTGCCGACACAAATTATGGAAATCCATCATTTCAGTCGATTTCCCCAACGTCATGATCAGGAAATTGTAATTGGTTTTACTTCGAAGTGGACCATTTGCATAACGGCTGTCAAAACAAGTATTAAATAAGTGAATTGCTAAATGCCAAAGATGGAAATATAAATGCTTAAATAGTTAATTCGTGGTAGGTCAATGCAAAAATTTGTAAATTGCATATACACATTAATACTAGTATGTCAATTTGCTGAACAAGATATGATTTATATTTGAAAGTTATCGAGCTCCACATTAAGTTAATTCACGTTCAATAAAATTATATAAATTACATAATTACATAACAGAATCTTTGTTCTAAGTTGTCACTTCGTAGTTAATGGATTTAATATTGCCTGTATATGACAGTATATAAACATGCACATATATACTGCAGCACATTCGATTCGTTATTATTATTTGAAGATCGAAAGTGTCACAAAAACAAACAATGCATGTAAGTGTAATTAAAAAAAATAAAAACAACAAAGACATCGACTCTTTCTGTCCGACCGTCTGTTACATTGACAACGATAGTACCCAGAAACAAGAATAAAAACAATAGATGCCTTTTTACTTTTATTAATATTTCTAGATTTAAATATGCAAATCAGACTAGTTCTGTCTGGTTCTATCTCTGTCACACTACAAACATGATACAAAACTAACTAGACATAATTGTCATCTATTTCTGGCTCATACATACAGAATAAAACAAATGATAATTAATTTTTTTTTAAATAAGGAAAATGTATGAAAATAAATTTGAAACGAACTTAATAAGTAGAAGTAGTATTTATAATAATAATAATATTATTATTATTATCATTATTATTATTATTATTATTATTATTAGAGAGAGAGAGAGAGGGAGAGAGAGAGGGAGAGAGAGAGAGAGAGGGAGGGAGGGAGAGAGAGAGAGAGAGGGAGAGAGAGAGAGAGATCCGAATATACTTTGCGTACTTGTGCCTTGTTCTATGTTCCCGATTAAGGACAGATGATGCATTGTTGTGTTTACAGATGGTAACTCGCTGGATTGGTGTTGTTACTTTTTACAATCAATTACAATTGGCCGACCTTGTTTGTGACGATAATAAAACACCGGACGTTGCTGTATTCAGTTACCAGGTACAAGGATGGTTTGCGTGTCACATTGATTAATGCAGTGTAACTAATGATATTTTCTATGGTTCTATTGTACCCAGTTGATCATCGTGTAATCGATGATGTTTATCGTTGCGTCGTTGTCATAAGGCTGTCCTTTCAAGATGCTGTGTTAATCATACATATACTCACATTGTATCCAACGTCCTACTTGAAATGTTGCTTACGTGGCATATCTCCTGCTACAAAATCGAATTGTTTTTTTTAGATAGAATTGGTCATGAAATGTAGTTGAATAAAAAAATAACGAGGATGCTTCCTCTATTGTTTGCCATGTACGAGACAATTTTCTTCCTGCAGACAAGATTTATCTTGATTACAAATAGTCCATGTGTCTACAGTAGGAATATTATATGCGTAGACAACACGAAACCGGTGCATTTATGGTTGATTCTGAGTGACAAACATTGCTTGAGACTAACAAACATCGTATTCAGACTGACAAACATCGCATTAGGAATGACAAATATCGCACTGAGGTTGACAACCATCGCATTGAGACTGACTAACATCGCATTAAGACTGACAAACACCGCATTAAGACAGACAAATATCGCAATGAGGTTGACAAACATCGAATTGAGACTGACAACATATCTGATCAAGGCTGACGTAAAGTGCATTGATTTTTTTTTACTTTTAATCAATCTATATATACATGCATACGGTTTCAGCGGTATACGCATTGTTTAATGTCGTTTGTTTGCGTTTCCTTTTCTCTAACGTCTCAAATATTTATATAAATCAATGTAGGAATCGCTCTCGCATTAAATAATCTTAAACGTGTTTTAGTTTTGTCATGTTCTCTGTTATTTAAGTATTGTATTTATTACAGTGTGTTGTTGTAATGTGTTTTTTAACGATGCCAATACTGTTTCCTTATGTATATCACTGTATTTAGAGTAACTAATTCTACTTTGTACTGATTTTATAACAACTAGAAAGACAACACCTGAGGGCTTGATAGGCTGTATTTGAAATCCATTCATTGATTAGGCACAGAATAAAATGCACACCATACATAAACAATTTTTCAAGTCCAGTGACAGTCGACACACGACAGGGTTTTGTTTGTTATAGTATCATACATGAAGACAACCTTTTAAATCCGATTGTATATAATAAAAATTATCTGCACTTAAAACAATCGTCACGCGTAAAATGGTACTATATCTCGGCATTTTACGTTATATTTCAACAAGTAGAATGTTACATAACTGCGCAACTATACCCTCTCGTACCGTACGTAATTACCTTCAATGACTTCATAATAATGGTCATAATTGGCTTATGTTAGCTTCAATCAATGGCAATCTGATAGAAGCTGTTATATGTGATTTCACGCGCTTCAATCAATCGCAATCTGATAGAAGCTGTTATATGTGATTTCACACGCTTCAATCAATCGCAATCTGATAGAAGCTGTTATATGTGATTTCACACGCTTCAATCAATCGCAATCTGATAGAAGCTGTTATATGTGATTTCACGCGGACTTTAAGCGCGCTCTACATCATATGAGTTAATACTTTGATTCAAGTTAATTCTTCAACCGACCTTAATAGCAACATTAATGATACATTTGTGGACTGATGCCCTGTACAAAGTTTTCATTGACATTTATTGAAAACCTTCAGATGTTATTTTTAAAAAATAAACATATGATAATACCAGGAATAATTCCACTATCATAATACCAAAACAATGTTAACCCACCAACCGCAAACACGTATTTACTGAAGTTTTTGTTGCACGTGCCTGTTGTTCACAGTACGTTTGTTAATTAACTAATGGTTAATTAACTAATGCAATAACTACAGGAATATGTGAACGTTCGTGTATAATTAATTACTTCTTTTTATGTCGCTGTTATTTAATCCGTCCTCTGTTTATTAAAAACCAATACATGTATTTATAGTCATGTCCCAGAAGCTGCTAGATTGTTAATAAAGTCTGGATTGCATCCGCTAGTGCCGTTTTGTGTCTAACTGCTTCTTTTGTTTACAAGGGTGTATCTGTCTAAATATGTAATCTCATTAATATGCCGTCATTGTAGGATCAGTTTTCATTTAACATAGGTTTCTAAGAAAAATCCTTATTAAAGCCTTAAACACCCAATAAACACCCCTAATAATTATGTTCGCGTATTCTTAAAAAAAAAAGGCGCTAATAGTTGTTTTTGTAATCTGAGACTTCGTGTCTGAGACTTCATGTACTGTATAATCAAACTGTACCTTGAAATACTATTTTTCTTGAAACAGCAACCTAAGTAGACTGCTTAAATAATTGAACTGTCACGTTTGAGCAATTGGTTGCTTTAAATGGGCGAAGTATTGATGAATAAGAATGCACCAAGGTATAATTTGAAATTGACTGATTTACGTATGAAGAGTTTCATTAACATCTTGATAACAATTTAAGAAATTCAACATTCACTAAAGCTTCTTGGTGTCTACAGACTTCATCTTTTCAGTGCGACTTTATCGACCACTATTAAACTGGTAAACTGTTCGCTGTGTTTTTTCATATTTGCTGTTATTCCCACATAAATATTGAATTGTGTTATCTGTTAATATATCAATATGCGTTGGTCGGATAAGGTCGTTCTGCCATAGGCGACTGGTGTTGACAACCTAATCGACTAAAGTCGATATAGAGTGATACCATAAATCCTTCCTACACTTTTATTAACCCAAAAAGGTTTGTTTGCAATACCCAACTATATCTATTTTGAGACCATCCGTCACAGCCTACCACATTAACATATTTGGTAGAAGTAATACGAGAGTGTGTCAACACGTTGCGACACGATTTTGATTGAACGGACCCCTTTTAAGCCGACATCAAAGGTGGTGTGTGTCTTTGATTTACTGTCTTAAAACAATGTCACATATTCTTCATTCAACGCGCAGCATTGACAGCAAATTACGGAAATCCATCTAGTGGAAAGATGGTAATAAACTAAATGTTAACTGCGTTATGGGCAGTTTGCATAACGACTGCCTAAACACGCATGAAAGAGCTATATAACAAATATTGTCTTTTTCTGGGACACATTAAAACCAATACATCGAAAGTTGCTACAAATAAGTATCTATATGGAAACATTTACCCACATAGGTGATGCACGTTGGTAACGTTGGTTACTTTGTTGTTTCGTCTTTGTTTTTAGAATGATCGGTTATTCGTGTAATACATACACACACACAGTATGTTACCCCGGTCAACAAGTATTTGCTAGGGAACAATATCGACGCATCACATCATATTTAATTTAAAAAGAGGAGTATAAATTTACAGAAACACGTAACTGTCCATACTGAAGGGACTGTATACGACAGCATATAAAATGTAAATATAAATGCTGCAGCATATTCCATTCGTTATTTATTTACTGAACGATTGCCTGTTTGATGTGTTCAGCAGGCTTCTGCCGAGCCGTTTTTTTATTCGTGCCGAACCTGATAATATTACACAAGACCAGGCAGTAACCTGTTTTTCTATTTATCATACCACATTTTTCGTAAAACATCAACAAACGAGCTGATTTGTATATATTTAAAATAGTACTATTTCCAGATTGAAAAGCGTGATTTTGGACAACGCAAGTAAAACTGTGAAGTTTTGTATTTTTGGGTTGAAAAGTAACTTACATGCAAATATTCTATAATAGATATATACAGTTTGATTTATTAAGAATACACGTTTAAATTATGGCTGGACGAGAAGACAAAGTATACTCTATAAGTTGTCTCCCATCGTTTTTGCACGTGGATGGTTGTATTGTAAAGTTAGTTTAATAAAATGCAATATAATGTAAATCGTAATTTATCTTCCTAACACTGTTGGCAGGAACATAGCCTTGAGTTATAACAACATAGATGCGAAAAACTCGAGAAAATCAGTATTTTTTTTCAATTAATTCATGTAGAAAAGTCTTATTTTGAATCAGGCATATGTGTCTATGTATTATATAACGAATAGTATACTTTCGTCTTTACAGCGTCAAATTAAATGCTAACGAGATATCTGCACATCACGCCTGTATGATATAAGTATAATTTTGTAATAGATCTTATTTTTGATAAACGACAAGAGAAATTCATGGTGGTTATCAAGAATAAGACAGTCCGTGTATTCATTAGAGCCGCAGTCCATAGAATTCAATACACCTTAAATTGGCATTAGATCGTATGGACGTTAATGACGCGTATGCGAATGAAAACTGTTTCTTATTCACGAAAGGCATTTTATAATGTATATGTTCGAATACGCTTGATACGCACACAATGTTCACTAATGTACATGCTAATTTCCGCCAGAAGCATCACCAGCTATCGCATACAGATAAAAGGTTACCAAAACGTATTTATTTTATCGATTTCAATGTGTGTTTTTTTTATCGGTTTGATGTCCATTAGAAACGATTTCGGCTAAGTTTTTTTTTATTAACATATTTCTGGACTTCTGGACTACTGCTTTAAACGTATTGTAATGTACAATATACATGTACATGATATGTAACTATTGTTAAAGAGGACACAGTAGCGAAAGAGGACCCGGATGTTGGGTAAAAATAATCAAAACCGAACATTTCCTGTAAGATGTCAACAACAATATTACGTCAATACACTACTAATCCAACGTGGATAGGCAATCAGGAAGTTTTGGAATTTGATTAAAGTTGTAATTTCCTAGTAGGACGACAAGGAAGATGACATTGCCTCCATAAAACGCGCCTTTGGAATGCCTTGTCTGATTGAAATCGTACTGAAATTTCAATACTATGAGGATCTAAGTACCAATTATAAAGGTCGAGATGGCGACTATCTATGCGTCAGTCAGCATATTCGGGAAAGTGCAAAAAAGTCAGACCATTGGGACTGTGCTAAAATTAATCTGAAGACGTTTACTGTGTCAGCCAGTGAGGACGTTTGGGAAAGTGCTAAAAGTGTCATCTTTCGACATTAATTTCGTCAGTAAGTCGAAGCATTGACAAAATTGCATCTAAAAGAAATCACTCTACGTCAACTCTGTCACACAGGCAGTGATGTGGTGAGTTGCTAAAAGTGTAAATTTTTCGATGTAAATTACGTCAGAAGTGAAGTTATTGGGACAGTGCTAAAAGGATAATATTTTTAAGTTAATTCCATAATGTACATTTTTTAAAATATTTATGTTAAGCTATAACTGTTTCTTAGTGAAAATTGCATTTTTGCATGGAGTTTAAATACATTGTTGTTATTTAGATGCATTTATTTGATGAACATTATACCAAAACAATTATATCTGCCAACAGTTGTGCAGGTTTAATGTTCGGTATTAAGAACTTATTTACATGAGCGCAGTCTCCATGTGCGATATTACATCTGAAATACGCTTTATATTTATGTTTCTTTCTTTTTTAAGGACAAAATCGTTCTTTAATATCGACTGTTTAATTAAACAAACTGTTTAATCATGCACCATAATCTAAGCCGCGATGTTCTTAAGGTTAAAAACGTGTTCCACGTGTTTGATCATTTAAGATAAAGATGTAGACGTTCTTCAGTTGAATGAAACTGACTCGTGCACTTTTCTTGAAAAACAAACAACATATCAGAATTGCTCGACTATGCATATGTCGCAGCTACGTGCAGATAAGTCAGCATCTTTACTACTAAACTAACGAACTGATTTTGGTCAAAATGGAACAAATTGAAACGGCAAATTGGTACCCAATATAGATATGAACGTTTTACACATATAATTCTTGAAATACAATGAAAACGGAGTTTTCTGGCGTTAATTATATTATTATCATTTTAGATTTGGGAACACCCTTGCATGTAACATGTACATTCACATGAAATCAGTCAGTTGTTCGTGCTGTCGACATTTTATGAGCATGTTTTTTTTGCAAAACACGCTTTCTGGATGAGATATCTTTATCACATGCTATACCTTGTTTTCCATGTAATACAGCCATTACGAATATTTTTATCTTGCACATGTGTAAGATAACATTTTGAGCGTTTTTATTGGCTACATATTCTTTGACTGACCAATCGCATGACGTTATTTTGGGTGAAATGACGTCGATAACATGAAATTACGTCACGTCAGTAAACAGCTTTGAGGATTTATATACTGTTTTGGTAAACGTAGAAGGGTTTTATTTTGTTTAAAATCATGTGATAAAAAAGATCTGACACTCTTTGTCATTTCATACCATATTTTATTAAACTCGTCCAGGAAATTCGTTAGTAAGCTCGCCAAAGACTCGTTTAATAAAATATGGTATAACATGACAACTCGTGTCAGATCCTATGTGACCAGTCGCACGTTATTCGTTCCTGGTAGCGTAACACGACGTCGCGTCAATATGTCAAGCTGCCTATTAACTTTTTAATAAGAAATGTTTTAAGTTTATTGTCTTATGTACGAACAAATGTGTATATTACTTCGGATGCTTAAATAAATTAGGAATAAACCGTATTTTTAAGTATTTGTTAAACTTAAGAAAACAAAATCTTAAATTCAAATTCCTACTGTCGAAAACGTATCATCAATAAACATCGGCTCTGAGCAGCAAACCCGTCTGTGTATTTATGAATAGTTGCCAGTGGATACGACTTACTCGTCAGATATTCATGTCAGAGCAACTGATAATAGGGCAAGTCAACTGCCGTGGTTAGTTTGTTCCGAGCACGCCACTTCCGCTTCCGGTCCCTTTCATATTGCATATTAAGTAGCCTTAGCGCGGTCTCCGCTTTCCCGACACTTTTGTAAATTTGACTTTGTATTCTCGCTCAAAATCGATGATTCATTTTAATAAGTATTTCCAATTTTACATTTATACTTCTGTTTATCTTTTTTTAATTTTAGCATGCCATTATGTGCGATCAGAATAACGCATAATTTGTCCATTTTTGTAGCAAAACCCCCTCCCCACCCCCACTCCAAAAAGTTTTTATAATAGTATTAAAATAATCTCCATAAATATGTTCTGATATTGCCAAGCAAAAATTATACTATTATATATATATGATGAAAATATAATCATATAATATCGGATATTATCCATAGTTGTTGAGCATTACATAGTTGAGCGCATTCGTATTATAAATGCACCTATAAAAAACAAACGTTCCTAGCGGAAAAAAACGCTAGAATGACGTCTAACCAAAATCATGTTTATATTCTGTATAGAGGACAATTATAAAGGCGCAATACATGAAGAAATCCGAATCATAATTTAATAAAATGTACACACGTGACTAAAAGCACTATTTACTGTTTCATTATGAGATTTAAATATTAAATGGTGATATGAAAAAAAAATTGCAATTATTACAAAAACAATATATGATTATTAAAAAACAAGCATACTTTTGAAGAACAGGGGACATTCTAAAGAACGTAAAAAACACCAAAAACATTTAGTTTCATTTTTATTGTTGTGCATTACGTTTTTACAATAATTTTTACTTGTGTTATGTATATCTTCTAAAGCATTTCTGAAACATGTTTGTATATTATTTACACCTTACTCGATAACAGAGGAATTAAAAACGTATCAGATAAATCGGGCGGACATTGTTTAGATTTTTTGTAAAACTGTTATAATTAATGTATATAATGTAACGACTGTGGCAATATTCTGAAATCGTTAACCCTGACATGTCTTGTTGTGAATTATATGTTCAAGTTTAAAAATAAATAACATAAAAAAAAAATAACACGAGTTTGATCTCCGCCGTGTTCTTGCAATTTACAATAAAATGACGTTTCGGACATCGTTAAAGAAAATACACGCATGGTGTAAAAAGTATCTAACTATAATCTGAATAATTGCAAATTCGCCATATTTTAAAAATAATACATATTCAACATTTGGACCAAAATTCCGTACGTATAGTCTACATCTTCATTTTATTATCAAAGCATTTGTGAAAACCCTGATGTCCCTTATGTTAGCCGGGACAATTCAACGGACTTTCTTTTTTGCAAATTTTACCTTATATGAATTTTACTAATCACCATTATTTTTTCGCAGTTGAAAACGGAAATGAGGTCTCGGTCCAACATGGACAAAATAGACGTGTATCTTTTAGCGCCGCGGAAATACAGACGACATTTCGTTTCAAACAGAAATTAACTGTTACGCGGGACATTGCACAATTTGACGTTCGACGATGACATGCTTTTCTTGAAATAAATTTACAAAATAATGTATGTTATGAGACTAATAAAAATAAAGCAAACTTTATGTGGATTAATTTGGTATAATTTATAGCAAATTCTTTGAATATTTCGCGTTTTTATGAAGTTTTAAAGATAGTCCGATAGGCGTATTTATAAACTGACGTCATTAACGTGCGACTGGTCATATGTATTTTATGTGGATAAAATGTTTGTTGAAGAATGTATATTGAACGGTTGAATAACGAATGGATTTTTAGAGGGTCAGTGTATGTAAATAGTATCTTAATAAAGGTGGTTATTGCGTATGGTACTTTTGGCATAACAATATTTAAACAAATAAGTTCAAAGCCATGTTCAAACATGCAAGCCTTAATTCTGTTGACGGTAATTAAAACAAATCACTGTAATTTATGTATGAACGAATATTTTGCAAAATAAGAAATATTAAGTTGTTTCTTAAAAAATTGCCTCTCCTGCAATATGAAATCTATGAAAGTGAAATATAGCACAGACAAAAAATATCGTCGTGCTCATATAAATAATGACACAATTCTTTTTTATTACTTCTAATGATCATCTGACAATATTTAACAATCATCTAACAAACAGAAAAGAACAAAAAAAAGAATGGCCAACAAACATTAATTTACAATAACGCAATACATTTATAAATACAAATAGTGCATGGGGGTAAAATATGGTGGTATATCAGTGTGATACGCACACAACATGGACTGTGGTAGGAATTGACATCCAACAGTATAAACAAGCAAGGGTTTTAAATGCGAATGAATAATAAAGTTCAACAGCGTTTCAGTAAGAACATGCAGTGTTTGGATTAGAGTTGTTTTATTAATTTGTCAACTCAGAAAATGAAATGAAATTTTGTTGACCATAAAGGCATTTCAACAAGCCCATTATCAAGATAGGTTCTTAAATGCGGATGTGTTATAATAAAGTTGATGAACGTTCCAGAAAGAACATGCAAGGTTTAGGGGGTGTTATGTTGTTTTACTTAGTCGATTCAGAAAATGGAATGAGAACCTTGTTTTAATGTCGACCATATAATCGTGTATATGCCCATAATCTTGCTCGTTAGAAACTTAATCATAATGCATGTCTGTTCAATTAAGATAACGTTGTAGTGCTTAGCTATTAATCTTGGCGTGAATCGATCCGGTTCAAGGACTTTCATTCCATTTATTAACACATGTTTGAAACAATACACGTGACACAAACACATGCCTGCTAGCGATGAGACCTCGAAAAAGTTGTTAGCGGTGAAACCTTGAAAAAGTGGGAACAGTGTTCATATCATTATATTCATTCATAACATTTAGTCTTATAAAGTATTAAAACTATCAAGTACAAATGTAGTTATATGTCAATAATCAACAAGCAATACGATATCAACAATCAAAACTAGGTCAATAATAATCGAAGAATAAATGTGTATGTGTTCTATGGTGTTGAGTGTATTCGCATGTATAAGAAGTTAACAAGTACCATAGAGGCTATAAGTGTAGTTGCTGTTGTTTGTATTAGTCCGTCCATTACACACTTTAACAGGTTGACAACAAAATTATATCTATGACATTCTTGAGTCTTTAATTCCGTACTAATGCTTTGACAAGTTTGCAGATTTGGTAAAGGCTAGGTCAGTGATCAAATAAAATATCTGAACACGAATTTTCTATATATAATAGCAGTGTTATGCCTGCATTATTTCCATTTCAGAAGCAATAGCAGAATGGTAGATGCACAGTCATCATAATGCGACGACAGATTACTCTTTTCCCAGCTCTTAGATGTTGCACCTTTTGGCATTTTCTTTTCTGCATTTACAGTAGGATTCGCTGTATTTTATAGCTTCCATAAACACACACATTGTTTCAATGATTGTAACCACTATATACAAACAAAAGAATTAACAACGGTTACTTTAACAGTGTACGCCTACGTATATTGCATAAATTAGCACAATGTACATGTCGCTTGAGGTGTTTAAAATTTCAAACCAATAAATATTTATACAACTTTCCGGAAAAACGACAGTGTCAATAAAATGTTTAACAAGAATTTCCAGAGTCACACATACTATTACGATAAGTATAGTTATGTTTAATATCTTGTATATTTGCGTCCATCGCGGCCCAGATACACATCCGGTGTCTGGACGTCCGTCCGTACGCTGCGTGAGTGTACAGACGCCCTCTCCGTGCGGTATGCCGGCGGAGGGGTGCGAACGTTGAGACCGTAAGGCTCCCGATTGGGATTGTAATAATGGCGTATATTGGTCACTGGGGTTTGTGGCTGCGGCGACGCAAACTTCCGGTTGTAAGAATAATCGCTTCGTTGGTGTTCACGAAATTTGTCGTAACTGTGCACTTCCATCCTTTCGTCCGGTCGTACACGTCGGATTTTGCCTCGGTTGCTCTGGTAACTCCGTATGTCTGGAATCATGAGGACGCCAGCCAGGAAGCAGAGGAGGAAGGCGACGACGGCGAGACCGAACGAGTAGCCGGGGTAGTGCTCTGAGGCAACCAGCGCGAGCCAGATGATCATCCCGATGATGCCCAGGGTCACTGAAATAGACATGTACACATGGAGATGATAAAAAGGACTCGCAATTTATATTCCAACTCTGAACGTTTTTCAGTAAACATGCACACATATAAATGTCAGTTTGTGTGCATTTCACATTTCTCAACCCTCTACAGCACATTTACACGTTATTTCTCAATGATGTTTCTGTCAAATTTGTTTAACGAATCATGCATTTTGCCATATTTTATTCATTGAAATCTTCGTCAAAGTCGGGAGGATTGTTAAAATGTGTTAAACATTTATCAAAGTTACATTTTTCTTTTTTGTGATATCACGATAGAGATTGTTTCGTGAAGCAATCAATGCTTGTATACACCTCATTATTCTGTAAGGCCTTACCAGTGACGAAGCACAGGATGGTGATGGTGACGGCGATGGACATCTCGCGGAACCTCTCGGAGGACACGTACATGGCGGCGATGATCGCACACACTATCACCAGCACCAGCACAATGCACTCGAACGCCTGCACGGCCTTGAAGGACGCTGCAAGTGGTGGTATAGCATTTGTCAGTCATCGAGGTAAGTTGTATAACTGAATCAGCGTGATGTTTGATAGTTAAGGAATTCAGCATACTCACACACAAGCACCCTTCCAGCCTTGAAGGACGCTAGAAGTGAAGACAAAAATCCTTGGTCATGCATTGAGGTAAATATTTATATTATACAACTTTACGGATTTCAGACTGACATACACGCCTCGTCGTTATATTATTCTAAGCCTTACCGGATACATTACAAGTACAAATGAACAAATAGTAACAAGTTATTCTCTGTAAATCTGAACCATGTATTTTACTAGTAGTCGAATTTAGTGTGTATTGCACATTTCGATATACCGTATACAATTAGCAACGGTTAAGTACTTTATCTGCACGTTTTTACATTTCTGTCAAATACCTTCCAGACTGAACGTGTTTAATTTCACAGAACATTTGCCTAGTGAAATAATGGGATATTTTGTATTTTCGCGAGTTATCGATTGCGAATTAATGGTGAAATGTTCTTGTTATTAGTGCATATTTGTAATTTATAAGATCTTTTTATGAAATAATGGTCAAACTAGTACATATAATAAACATGTCTGTATTGGTGGCACACGTTTGAGTAGGGTATGATTGTTTAGATTAACGGATTTTGATTATCATTTGGCGAACATCGCACCGTTTGAACAACTGAACTAATTGACATATTTAACCTGATTACTCTCCCTTCCTTGCTCATACTGTAAGCACTCTCTGTGCTTTTTGTAGATCTCTCTTTAAGTCTTTGATCTATAACTATTAGTTGTTGGGGTTGGTTAAATGAAGGACGAGGCGAGCTTTCAGGGTTTTTAGATGTTATTTGTCATAAAAACAGTAACTTTGAACTCGTATAAATGCGCGCCACAGACACAGCCGAACAATGATCCGTATAATAAACTGAACTATAAGCTTGTTCACTTTTATTACAAGATATTCATTAGAAGTCTATAAGTATTTCTGTTTCATGTGTTAAACTTGATGGTGGGGTGTAACCGCTGCTGTATTCGAATTATTTACCTTTTTGAGTGTTGGTCTGAAAGTTCATGATGTTTATTAAGATTTTGGAATGATCGAATGATGATCTCGGCAGGTTCTGCGCGCCTTTTATAGCAACTGATGCTGGAGCTGGATGCTGGATCTGACTTTTAACCAATCAGAATCGAGCAAACACTTCCAGCATCAACAGTGTTATTCGGTCATATGCAAACATAAAAACATAATATGATTTATACGATACGAACAAGTTATACAATCCAATTGTTTCATATCTATACATGTAAAAGGTAAAACTGCTTCATCCTATTTAGCCTTGATAATAAAGACATTCTAATTAAAATAACAAAGTTCATCAATCCAGCTTGGTTCCAGCACTACGCGAAACAGCAGAAAATAGGCCCGACATAAACGGGATAAAATACAGGGAATAATTACTTCTGATTATTATCACAAGTTATAAATGCAATATTTAGACACATAACTTCAATAAACAATAAACAATTAAATGCTTTAGTAACAGTTGTACCGAAGAAATACGTAACTACGCGATGCTTCAATGTCACAATGGCAGTAATGAACGCAAAACAAATGCTGGATTCATCATAGCATCTCATTCCTGGAATTGTTTGTGTGAAAATATAATCTGGATTTACTGATAATCATACCGGCAATCTATTACTGGTAAGAATTGAATTAACGATATGTCCGCGTACAAAAATCAAAAGTGCAGTAGTAATTCGGACGTGACTGTTTCCGTCCTATAGGCTGTTACAATACACCTGGTCACCCAAATAAGTGATGATGTAGATATTTTAGAACCGTGTATGCGTTCGTAAAACTCGTCAGTTATCTTAAACTAATATTGAACTTAATAGTTTTAAGCGGAAGGTCCATTACGCAATCCAGTAGACGACAATTTTCGCCTTTCGTGTCTGCGCGTTTTACCATAGTGCGGAATATACAAGAAAATAAAATTTCGCATTGTCGCATTGTCGCATCGTCGCATCGTCGTATCATATGCCCAGGATAATATGCACGAACTGATGTGGACTGTCGCACCGATATTTATAATATTAATACGCACAGCCTGACTATATAACGTTTATTTTTAGAACACACATTTTGGTTTCCATTATGATATAATCGACCCTATATACTTGATATTCTATATTACACTCTATGTGCTATGTTTACTGTAGGTTTACTGTAGGTTACAATGTACTAATTCAAATCCTTATGTAATTTAATGAAAAGGCGATAACTTTAACCAAAAATAAATGCAACATTTTGCACATAGGGACCCTCATAACCTAACTTTTCGTAAAGAGCATTCTTAGCTGAATTGATTTAAGCAATAAAAAGGGTATGTCATTCAATATGTAAGACAAAACTCGACACTAAACAAAGTTGACTGTTTTATCACCATCTGTTTACCGGCTACTTTCTAGTTGAATGTCACCCGCCTCAGAGCAAGTATCATACTGTAGTCTCCAATCTTAAAACATATCAGTGATTTATAAGTGCATACCAATGCTTACCCTACCAACATCTCCAAATAAAAGAATATCAAAGCAAGTGTCTAAACCTAGAAACATGTCTTCGAGTTAAACTTGTTGATTTATTTTGAGAGTACAGCCCTACATGACTTATCTATTTAGTGTAATGTGACCTAGAAGAAAACTCAAAGCTATTATATCGCAAACAACCAATTCTACATCATTCTAAACATATATCTAATGTGCATGCAAAATTTCAGACCGAGCAACAAAGTAGAAATGCTTGAAAACGCATTTGAGAATGACGCATGATAAGCAATCTGGCTTGCGTTTTCAGTGTTTTGATTATATGGGGGTGCCTGAGTCAAATTGTGTACTTAATTCATAGAAATCTGTCAAAATACTAGAATATGTTTACATAGTTTATTGTAATAGAGATAAATATTGTTTAAAACGTGTTCATTTTTGGTTTGAGCATGATTTGGTGTTCTGCGAGGTGCACAAGACGGGTTTCTGTACTGTTTTTCTTTTCCTTTTTTACTTGAAAAAGCCGTTTTCGCTGTAAAAATCGTAATGCACATTCAAATTATGATATTTATCGCATTTTTCTATGAAACTTATTACAGCCAATAAAACCACACCAATAAAAATGGTGATTTTATGTAAACATCGCCCGTTTAGTGCCGCTCCCTGTTTTGTGTTTAATGTAATTTAAACAAACTATTTTATGTACCCGGTGTCAGGGCAGGAATTTCATCCTGCCAGCAATTAATCCGAGGGCAAACTCCTGCAGTAGTTACTTCACCATCGGTTCTCTTCTCAGTTACCACTGCCACCACGCGTTAAAAATTTACAGATTTGGAAGTTTTCAATGAAGACGATTATGAGGAGATTGAAGATTTATTTTTTACAAAGTTTTAATTTTATCATTATTATTTTATAACAATGACACAGACATGTTTCATTATTGGTTAAGGTATATATATTACGAGTTAAATGAAAAACAAAAAATAAATTAATAAATAAGTGAACATAACGAAGGGTTTGTATGTTGTCCATGTTTTATCATGTGCTTGTCCACGATTTTATTTCGCGCGAAGTGTTTGCCTATGGTCGCGTGGAACTTCATGCCGGCAGGGATATGCCGGCAGGGATTTAAACCAGCTTTGCTTAAATCTCTGCGCGGAGGTCGGATGCGACGATGCGACATTTAAGTGTTCATTTTATGTAGATCTCGCACTTAAATGTATGACGGAGATCGAAATTTCAGACATGTAAGTGCGATAATATTCGTCCAAATTTCGTATGTTCTATGAATTTTCTACGGGAGAAAATGCGAAATGTACTTCGTGTTATTGAATCTTCCTGACCTTATACAGAGCGAATTTTAACTGGCAGAATCAGAATTTTGTTTAACAGTCTTGTCAAAATTAGTGTAGTATGAAAGTACCGTGTGTTGTTTTATGATAATCATGTACCAATCATGCCAGGTGTGTTTATGACACGTCCGCAGTACGAGGTGGAGACTTTCTGTAGAGTCTAACGTGGCCTATAGCTGTGATATGCAAATCAATATACATACAACAACGGCGTTTGTATGCCTAATAGAAAATCGAGAAAAATTCCAAAATTCATACTTTTTATACGAATATTCGGATACTAATTTTATATCCGGATATAAACATGGTACCCGGATATTCGGATATCCGTTGACATCCCTAATTATATTCAATGTATACACAAACATATCCTCGCGTGATCCTCAGTCCGTATCATCGGTATGTGTATGCAAGGTAAACTCTGACCAAAAGTGAAACATTAGTTTAGTTAAACCTGGTTATTTAAGCTCGATTATCATCAAAGCCTGGAGGCTTAAAAGGTTTCGGGTCCGTTTTCTGGGTAGAACCAGTACTTGACTGCTGTTTGATTTCTGTTTTTTTTGTTAGCAGGTGGTCTCTGAAATGATACATGCGTGATATCCAATTGTGTTCGGATTCTTCGGCTCGGAATGATGTACATACATATGAATGTTGTATATATTATCCGCTCTTCATCGGGCGATTATGTTCACAAAATCAGCATTTCCTTACTTATGGCAATGGCATAAAACAATATAGACAACCACATAGATGCGTCTGTTTCGAGCAGTTAATAGACTAGAGTTGGTCATGAATGTGTCTTGTGCAGCATCAAGCAATGACCAAAAACAACAATTAGATATCTAAGCTGGATTAAATGCGAGTGAAATGACCATGCATCAAACAGTTCTAAGAACCTGCAAAGTACCATGTTTGTTGCATTTAATTTTATTAAAAATTGTAAACGTAAACAGAATTCCAAGTTTTCCTTGTGTTCAAGAAACACATCAACTATGAGGTTGGAATAAGTTCCAGTTTGATGTAATGGTTAGTGATATTAATTTCAGGACATTTAAATTTCCCTACATCCACTAGAAAAAAAAATCAGAATAGTTTACGCTTTTGGCACCTATGATTATTAAATTTCATTTTCCGTTAGTAAATACTTAAGCTTTTGCAAGACTAGAACCATAGTGCAAGTTTATATATTAGTCCAACGGGCGAATTATTTCAAACAATAATCAATATATACTGGACCAAAAAAGTAACTTTCGTAAAGTACAAGCCAAATTGTCAGTTACGTAAGAGATGTACACACATAAATACATGTGGTTATTCTAAAAACGTTCTTCTTTGCAAAATCGACCAGTTAATCCCAGTAGATTCATAGGACAACCCAACAGACAACAAACAAAAGATTTGAATCAAATTTATTCAAACGTTTCAACTTTATCTTAATTCAAACTTAGCAAAAGTGTCTTTGTTGGTTCAGTATTAATAAAAAAAGCCAATGTGTAAGGTGTAAACGTGAACAATAAGACCGATTGCTGCAAACTGCTTTTTGCGTTAACTTTCGTTTTTAATGCATCGTAGATTATTGTACTAAAATGATATCTCTATATAACATACATATATCTTTTAATACAATGTGAAATGTATATTAAATTGAACTTAAAATTCAACTAAAATTTGATAAGCAACTGGTGACGGCAGAGGTTGAAACGTCGCAGCAGGGTCGATTACTGTTGGGAGTTTGATAACGCGGATACACATTGAACATATCCGATATCAGTCAATATCATGACATATAAACAGGTTATATTTAAATTTCAATACTGCTTCATTTTGTCAGTCAGGCATGATACATATACATAAATGGTAATTATTTATACATTATATCGATGCGCAATATTGAACACGATGTTAAAGACCTTTGAAAGACGATTCATTATACAAGCGCACTTATGATGCCCACTTAAAAAATCTGATGATGATCTCAATAAAATCATGAACGGTTTCGGTATAGGAAACATTTCAAACGACATATAGAATAAAAGAGCTGAAGGCACTGCAGTTGTTCGCTATTGCGTAACACTGGGCACATCATAGACAGTCTGGGCAATTAGATAGGGATGATATACGTCACCTTAAATATTGTGGTTGTAAATGTTTATATAAAAGAAAATATTAATTTACGTATTTATCATAGCATTTGTTCAATATTATAAATATGACTTGAACATTGCTCAGCGATATATACTATTCAAAATGGCAAGTTTAAATACAATATTGCCTCGTAAACATGTAAATCCAATTTTGAAATAAATATATCGTCATTGTGTAATTATGTTCTTTTTTTCTCAATCATGCCGTTTTGAATTGTTTCAATTCAATATGTGTAGCTGAGAAATTTAGGTCCATTGTAAATAGTTTGCCACTATTTAAACCGTAATCAGGTGTAAAAACTAGATAAAGTCACTTTCAGCAGCTTCAAACTATGTACGAGTACACTATGTTTAAAGCCTTTCAAAAAATAAATTCAAAATGAAAAAACAATGTCGGGCAAGAAACCTAATGAGACAAATTATTTGTCCGATTTTCAAAAGAAAGCTCTTTCTTTGGGCTACAAACATATATTAATTTAATGACATTCCTATTTGACATTCCGACATTAAATATGCATTACTAACACACATAATCTGGATATACATGTATAATTATAGTGAAAAACGACAATTATGAGTTTCATAACCGGACACTCTCTGTGGAAGACAGATGATTACGCTGTAAAGATCAAAAGCTGTGGAGTTGAACAAAACTCAATATTAACCTTAAAAGCAAACAAGATGATGAATATTACAAATATTAAACAGTATATTAATGCAAAGACTGTGCTACAAGCTTTTCAACCGTACTAGCAAGTGTTTTACGTTCTTTGAATGAAGTTACTATCAAAATATTGTTGGTTTCTTTTGGAAATTTCTTTAAATGTATTCCCTTTCAATTAAGTAAGCATCTTGAGTAGCAAAGGTGTCAAACGGTATATGAAAAAATTCTCAAACCCTGCCGGGAATCGAACCCGGGTTTATCAGAATGCAAGTCCGACATGCTATCCAATAGGCTATTGACGCAACAAATCTGCACGTTGAAAATTCTGACTATTGCTGTTTCTGATATTATTAGTGTATCCGACCTCAATCGTGATTCATCGACTATATCCGTAATGCTCCGTAAAAATCAACCTCTACTGCGTAATAATCGCTCAACTGTTCTTTATCGTGATTATGACGGCCACGTAAATAATAAAATGAGTAATCAACATTCCCTACTAAACAAATTCACTACTCAACCAATAATCTTTACATGAGTCGGCGGTAACGAGATGAATAGGTAAGGGTTAGATTTTGGCTATTCGGCTCGTCTCGTGAACTAAGACTTTCATTCATTTATGTATCAGGACGTTATATAACGTACTATTTTATTGTTCTTCCGCGAGTACAGTCATATTTGATCCAACATTGAAAGTTGTTGACTTAAGTTTACCCAACATGTCATGTTCTAATTAAATTCACTATCGTACTGATTGTCATTTGACAAATTAAGCGATATTCAAAACGGCACTTCTTACTTGCGCGTAGTCGACTGGCCTAAAGCTGTTAGGATCATAGTTCTTAGACTGTTAAATTTTGGAATTGCGGTGTCTTTAGTTGTTCTGCGAACAACTAAAAACCTCTCAAACACTTCGGTACATTTATCACTGCCATTGTGTTCTTGCCAACTCTTTTCATGCGCCTTTAGTGTCAATTGATAGAAACCCTCAGTGGACTTATTATTCCATTAATAAAAGAGCACAAACAGAATAAATAAAATATTATAATAAATATGAGATTTAAAAGATCGATAATTATTTTCACGGTGATATTGACTGTGTGAATGAGTTGGATTTTATCAAGAGCAGAATTAATTCAAATCAATGGTAAATCAATTGCACAATATGCTGAGCATTTCATAACAATATGTAAAACGCAAAACAAATCTAGATCTAATCGCATACCACTGAATTGATGCTAAGCATGATGAGGTTTTATTTTCTTTGATCTATTCGCATTTTGGAGACGACTATTATAAGTATAATTAATAATGACCTGAAATAAAATGAACGCAACGTGACCAGATTGCCAGACAAAAGGTGTATTACATATTATACAATTATTGCACAATAGTATTAGTAATATTCGTGTATATGGGTATTGTCCAAAAACCGTACTGCAAGTGTGAAGATTACTGGCGTCTAGATATTAAAACCTAACATGAGAATGAATAAAAGTACATGTACGAGAATGACGACGTGTTTACTTTATCAAGTATATTTGTAAAAATTTCAAAATAAAATACAATGAACAAAAATGAAGCAACAGTGAATAGAAATCATCAAACGTATTATTTTGAATCGTATAAGAAACGTGTGTTAACATGTTTAAGTCACAAAAGTCAAATTGCTTAGCAAAAGGTTCAACTCATAGTGACAGACGTCAACGTCAACCGTATAACATGTTTCCTCGAATGTGTGCATTCATTTTGCGTTATTTGTACCAATGCAACTCATTCTGAAGACGACAAGAAGACGGAATCCTTATAATACCGTACATGTATAAATGCAAATCTATCAAGTATTGCTTGTAGAAAAAGATGCACAGCTATGATGGATGTGGGAACTGGTGGTGATAGTGTAAATAGTCTTCAGTGACAATAACAGAACAGAACAGAACAGAACATTTTATTTAAGACTTGTACAAGTACATCGTCTACAACACATATCAATATAATACATGCAATCAACATGACATAGCGTAGTGTTAAATAATTCTAATCAATGCGTATTTCGATGCAAATAACATTAATGCATGTCGTTGTATATTTTATACATGTATGATATGTCATATGCGTATTTAAAATGTATTTAATGTAGATTATATTTAACATGTTCAAACATCTCCATCTTGGGGATAAAAGAAAATCAGTAGATGTCAGTTTTTAATAATGTTGTTTTAGAATGGATTGAGTTATGACACTGTGATGAAGACTCGTAGAAGCAACATCTTTATATAATTTTTAAATAAAGGCCAGGGTCTTCTACTGTTGATTTAGCCTGTTTAACCTACATTCTAACATGACACGCGAAAAATGCCCGTTTTTTTAATTGTCAATAAAGAAATCGAAAAAGTAGTTCCGAAACTGTATAATATAGTTCGCGTTGTAATTGCAGAATGTATTGTCAGGTCATGTTAAAATCGAAATAATTTTCGCAAATATCATTGTTTATCTGTAAATAAACAACTATTTTTCGTTCTGATGCGTATATTAAAACACTCGGGCTTACGCCCACGTAGTTTGATTCTTGAGCATCATAACTCAAAACTGTTGTGCTTTTTACAGATAAACAATTCAGAATCAAAAACTATGTCTTAAATATCTAACGTTCGATATGAAGAACTATGCACTGGTAAGTATGTACTTTAGGTCGAGGACATCTGACTGTTAACTAAATTACGGCCTTGATGCAGAAATACATCAGTTTGTCGCCAAAGAGCGCCAAGCAATGTCCCACAATGCAATTCAATGGGAATAGTGAACATAACTGACATTTCTTTAATATTGTTCCACCATGCCATTAAAGACATGTCATGCGGAAATATTTGGTTGTTTTTTTGGCCTACATGACAACCTGTATTTGGTTAGCGTGCTTTTTAGTTTGTAAGCTCGTATTATACGCCATAGTCAACAAACTTTCACGCTCAAAGTCCATATGGAATGAAAAAGATTTATTTCGTCAAAGGAAACATATGCTGAAGTAAACAACCGCAATGACCGACTCGCTAGAATTTAAATTCAATCCACAATTCGCTGTCAGATTGACTGTTATTGAAGTTGAACACCACATTGAAAGAAAGTGGACCGAGGTCTAATTTTTGTCATAGATGTCAGTAACATGGCTCCTTTTTCGTATAAAGTCTTATTAATATGGGGTGATTTCCTAACCTAAATGCAATCATTAATTATTTATATCGTGTTTCTTACGGTTATTTTTATAAGATCTTCTTACTAATGTGTTAACAGAATATTTGAATATAAGTTCAATTAGGTACAATGGAATTTCATCGAAGGTGATAAGCAGTCAATTAGACTTTAATAGCGATGGGTTTAAGGGCCGTATCGACCGCTAATACGGTATAAACAAATTTACATAAAATTTATATTTTTAGAAGTATTTATCAACTTATTGCTCAACACATAGGTCTCGTTTTAATAAACCAAGAGTAAAATATTGATTTTATAAATATAAATATAAAAAGTGGTCACCGTGACACTTTTTGCGGGCTCGGGAAAATAAGTCGTAATAGTAAAAGCGATAAGATTGCAATGTACATGATGTACCGTTATGCGCATGCACACTGTTCATAACTGTATTGTAGAGTGGGAAAGTTTTCATTGAAGTGCGCGTTTTTATAGGCGCGAGTTAGAATCCTGTGGAACCGTGTATCGAAAAACAAATTTTTGGCATTGTATTTATTTTTTCTTAACGATCACATCAATATATCGCTGCTAAAAATATTCTTAAAAAATGGAAATATGCCTCGCATTAATACGTGTCTATAAATAAGGGAAATACCGTCAATATGCCCCTTTAAATGTCAAACGAATACACTTGTTGATCAATAATAATTACAGCAGTGTTCCTAACTTCCTACACAACTTAATTAATTTGATTATAGTGAAAACTTTTTTGTATTTGTTTTAGGGGAATTGTGTATTAAATTAAACGTTAACTGTTACGCCTAAAGGAATGCTATATGTGTTTACACGTACATATTCAGAAAGTTAAATGATAGGTGAGAAAATCATAATCAAATAAGTAACTGATTAGTGTGTGTCCATGCAAACTGTCTGTTAACTAGAAGTATATACAGTAGACTGTGGTAAATTTCTATCGAGTGCACCGTGATTTTCCCCTATATCGCTCCAAGAAGACTTGTTAGTTGGGTCTTTTAGTACCCGATATAAAGCACTTATAGTACGTACACTGCAAATCGGTTTTACGTCTCATGCGAAAGATGAGTAAGTAGGTTAGGGTGTATCGGGGTCTCGAATATGCGACCCATTGGTTGTGAAGCCAGTACTTTATCACTATAAATAAAGGAATCACTTAACACACTACGTGTATGTGTGTGTATTTCGAAGTTTGTGAGATCCTTCTGCGCCTGAGGCTGCATTATGTGTGGACCCGGAATGTGTCCCAGCACTCCGACCTAATTAATTTACTAGACACTCACGAAAGTTGGGACGAAGTTTGAATCATAACTGCTATTTCCAGCTATTTATTTTTTACTGAAAGATATTTTAATTTTGGTGTGGTTTTGTGCTATGGGGGGAAACCGGAGTCCCCAGAGGAAACCCCACCTGTCCGGTATGGTGACCACCAACCAAACTCACATGCGCCGGGAGTGGGAAGCGAACCCGGGACGCCTAGGTGGGAAGCGAGCGTACCAACCACTACGCTAGCAGGACAGCCACACACTACGTGTACTAATCAAGACGCCTTTTATACGGACGGCATTCTACGTTGACTCACCTGTCTTGTAAGAACTGGGTACGTCCATGTCAGAGCAGGCGGAGTCGTGCCCCCCAGAGCAGTTCGTTGCCTTAAACAGGCCCGAGCTGAACACGAGGTTTTCCTGGATGGTTTCCGTCTGCATCCAGTAGTTGGTCGCGAAGCCAGCAACGTGCAGCGCCGTGGCTAGCACGAGGATCACGACCGATACCTTCGCCCATGCGCTTGCGGATCCAAACACGTTCTTCATCGTGAAGTGGTTACTTTGTTATACAGCTTGTATTGCTCATCTAAAATAAGCACAAACAACGTTACCAGTTGTTTGATATTTTTATGTATTAACTGAAATGAACAAGTTCTATATACGGTAAGCAGATCAACTACATATAGTTATTAAATTGAAACTGTGCATGTACCAGTAAATTTATTTATATTATACTGTAGCTATATTGCACAAAGATGTCAACTTTTCATGAAAATCTTTTTTTGTTCGTGATAACTAACAGTATTTCGCGATCTAATGCAGTACTGGGCACTATTTTTGGCCGGATGCGCAGCTCTTTTAAGCCGTCGTTTAAGCGGCTTATTGTAAAATCAAGTTGTTCACCTTCACGATTTGAGCGCTAATTTTTAAGCCGTTGGGCTGAGAAACTCGAGGACGGTTTATTTTTGTGTCGGGTTGCTCAGCTCTGTTCGTCATTGTTTTAATCGCTCAATAATAAATCTGATTGAGAGCAGGTTCATCCAACATAAATACCTTAAAAAGTAAGTTTTATCATCATCATCATCATCATCATCGACCTCATGATCATCATCATCATCATCAGTATTATTAATATCATTATTATTATGATTATTATTATTATTATTATTATTATTACTGTTGTGGTAGTAGTAATAGAAGTAGTACATTGTAGATGTTTGTAATATTAGTAGTATTACTAGTAGCATTAGTAGTAGTAGTAGTATTAGTAGTGGTAGTAGTAGTAGTAGTAGTAGTAGTAGTAGTAGTAGTAGTAGTAGTAGTAGTAGTAGTAGTAGTAGTAGCAGTAGTAGTAGTAGTAGTAGCAGTAGTAGTAGTAGTAGCAGTAGTAGTAGTAGTAGTAGTAGTAGTAGTAGTAGTAGTAGTAGTAGTAGTAGTAGTAGTATTAGTAGTAATAGTATAACATTATTGTAAGAAAAATCAATGGTAAAAATAACATTATACCGGTTAATCAAAGAAATGCGTTATGTCCGCTTTGTTTGGTACTGAGTAATAATAAAAACGTCAATGTACATCAAAGTATTGTGTTGTTTATAACATGCCAACCCATATTTAATTAGCATAGATTTGCTTGTATTCAAAACAAATACATCATATTAAATATTATGTACATAAACGAAACAGGTCATATTACATCAACTGACAGATGTCCAAAGTGTGAATTTTTGTAATGATTTCCTATGCGTGTTTAACATATAGCACAATTACATGTATATACGAAATTACCACTTAACATCACAAATTGCTTGTCCTAAAAACGACAATATTTGAAAACTAATATGATAAATACTGCATGCAGATAGTCCAACTAGTCGAGAATTATTCCCAAAAAATAAACTACTATTAATCAATGGCACGGGTCATATTTGGATTGTATTTACATTTTGTTTAATATTGCAAAGCTACAAACATATAATCAACTTCTATCAGTTTGTAAATATTTTACGCTACTTCAAACAATAACGAAGGCGAATGAAATAAAATACTTGTACATATTATTTTACTGTTGTAATCGTACTTATATAGGATAAATATCACTTACTTTTGTTCTGTGAATTGTCTGTTATAACGAACGTTATTAATAGTAGTAGTATCATACAGAACACCTGCAGACTGGAGTATTTCATATTTGTCAAAGAGCAATAATTTAACTAACAGGGTGAATATGAGACGTGCATATAAACACGCAAAACACATCGAGAACTAGATTTCAAATAATGTCTACAATAAATTACAGCAATAAAAGATATTTTATATTACTTAAAGAAATTATTAACACCATTATTGTCAACATGTTATGCAATTTTGTAACGGTTCTGGGACACAAAAACATATTTATATTTAGCAGTACATCGAATATATACTTGAATCACACAAGCATAAATAAGCTTTAAGCTGAGCAAAAAGACTGATCCTCGGATCCAGTAAGCGCTTAACTTCAAATGTGAGCAACTCGATTTGAGACGGCTTATTTATTGGATAAACCGAGGCTCAAATGATCCGTCTCACAGGAGTTTAGCTGAACAACAGGCCATTGGACTTCTGTGTTGACAACCAGATAATATTTTCACGAAAACATCAAAGTGTTTCGCGAAAGTTACAAAAGTGTATATTAAAGTTTTTCAAGTTTTCGTGAAAATTGTAATATCCTGCCAAAATGGCGTTCAGAGCTAGGAATCCTGATTTACGAATTTTATGTGCAAGGTGGCTCAACACATACACTGGCTTTACATGGGTCATATGTTCGAATTCACTAAGCATGCAATTAAAAACTCCAGCCCTTAAATTTGATACTTACACCTTATAAAACACTCAAAATGCTGCTCAGTTTCACTGTATCCCTATTTAGTATAATTTTCTCCCCTGCCAATTCGAATTTTTGGCTGAAACTGTATAGTGCCGCCTAACAGTATAAAAGGGCCAGAGGTTTAGAAAATGTTTACTCTTCAGTTACACACTGGTCTGTCAGGAGCAGAAGGATGAAAACACATTTTCTATTTTCTCTGGTGTTATTGATTATTTTTCTTTGAAATTTGGCACACAAGTAAACTAACAGATACGCTTTTGGCATATTAAAAATGAATGCTATAAAACACAATTTAAACTTGTTTTCAATTAAAATATTTTGTTGTCTGCTAGAAAATTCTAATTTCCCTGGAAAAGATAATCCCACCCACAAAAAGGTCATGAACTTTACACAGCCAGTAGACAGCTGCTGACTCAGTGCAGTGTTTACATCCTGGGTCTCATCTGATAGATGGCAGGAGAAGAAAGATGCTTAGTTGTCAAAACTTTCCATTACTCTCTTGTTCAAACACGTGTCTCTGTTTACAAACTGACTGCTCTTATCACCAATCAGTGTCTGATAAGCTCAGCCCACTCTCTGAATGTTTGTTAATTGCTTTACCACCGCAAAATCAGAGAAGTGGACCCGGCGTTTACGTAAAGTAAAAACAAGAAATGTCTTTTAAAAAGACAATCGGCGTTGAAATTAAGTATTGAGATGTCATTTAAAAATTACCTAAACAGACGGCCAAGATGAATTTGTCAAGCCAATTTAACAAATTAACAATGTAAGAAGATAATTTCGGGAATGAATTAAAATTATTATGTACCAGACGAGTCTATATAGTTATTTATAGTACCGGTAATATACCATTCATGTTAGTTATCTAATATAATAAATAAGCATTTATACTGTGTATCCCAATAAAAAGCAAAAGTCAGGGAACATTCAGCGATTTATTTTTGATAACGCAAACATAAAAATTCATTAGACTATGACGATTTTTAAATTAAATCAATAGACATATGATATATCAAGGGTTCCTGTGTAAAATTAGTATTGCAAATTGTGTATTCATGCTACGCGAATAACAATTCGACGTATTCCGAATCTTTTTTTTTTGTAACATTTTATCTATTGAAAATGTAGCATGTTTTTACAGATTAAATAACATCTACTGGAGAAGTTGATAGAAAAATGCAATTATAATAATAATAAATTGTAACCACAATTTTAATTCAAATTAACAGTAAGTTTATAATATAAATTCCCCATTTATTGAAATTTTTAGGTTTATGATTCTCTGAACGCTATTATTGATGCATGTACGAATATATTAACAGAGCTATACACAGTTTTTTTCTAGCTACGCGCGCTATTTTTAGAATGACACTACTGTTTCTGGAATGAGATGAACTCGCTAGAATCAATGGGCTACATGGAACGGCAACTCTGTGAGTGAGATTGATGAATGGGAACATTGCACAATTGCTATTTATAGAGCGTACTGCTTATATAAATGTAGGCTAAATAAAACAGTTATTTCGTTACGTGAATGAATATAGCATTCTGTTTATGGCATACAAGGAGAAAATATGTTCATCATTAGCCTCAGTTCTAGAGTATATGTCGAGGATACGTTTAAAACTTCATTTTAACCGCTTATGTAAACAATTATGTAAATTTTTAATCCCCAAAAGTATGCAACAGTTATTGGTATACGTTAAACCATTGTTTGAAGATTGCATTCCCTAAAATTAGAAAATTTGCCCAATTCTATTGGCATTCAATTTTCACGCTGCATAATTATCGCAAGAAATCTAGGTCAAAAGTGATCTTAGACAGCTACGCCGAAAAACAGCCATATCATACTTAATGACTAGTCAGTTTTAGTTACTCTTAGGCGCTCATTCAGGTCTTTTAATTTCCACCCATCCTTGACTATAAATCACTGATTAAAATGTCAACTATATAAACCCAAGGCTTATGAATTCAAATATCGAATCTATGGACAATCTTTAATCTTCTCGAGACACATGATTGGTTAACTGAATTTGTCGCAATCAGCTGCTGCTACTAATATGCAGGTATGTATAGGCCAGAGATTTTGTATTCTTTGTTTCTCGGGCATCTTTGGAAATATTGTCCAATTGGAAGCGGACAAAAATAATAACAAAAAATGTTGCCCGTCGTGAGAAAACCGGTCTTAATGCATGTGCGTAAAGTGTCGTCCCGGATTAGCCTGTGCAGTACAAGAACCAGCACTTTCCGCCTATAGTGTATTTATGTTTAGAAGAGACTTCCATGAAACAGAAAATACCACAAAAGCGGGAAGTGCCGTCCCGGACGACACTTTACGCACATGCATTAAGTCCGGTTTTCCAACGACGCGCCTCAAATCTATTTTTAAAACACTTTTTGCAATAAACATGACAATAATAATAATAAAACAATGCAATCTTTAAAACAATATGTTTGTTTCAGGCTACCCGACCTACCTTAAAAAAATCTCCCGATCCTAGAACATTTAATTGAGTTTCTCAAATATTTTTTGTTTTATTTGACTTTTTCCAAAAATTATAATTATGTTTTTTGGATAAATAAGCTTTTGTTTTGATATCATCCACCTCAAAACGATGTTTAAGGATATTAGCGACATGTTTTGAATATCCATTTAGTTCTAGAATCTTAAAGTTGACTATTTACCAATTAAAAAATAATATAAAAAAACAAACCCCTACTCTTTAAATATCAATAAATATCAATATGGAATGCGACATAAGTGGGAAAATAGATTTTTATCATTTCTTTGGTTTGTTTATTTTACGATATCGGTTGCGTTCCTTTTTTTGGTATTTAAAAAAAAGAAAATTGGGTCGGCGGAACCGATAAACTAACAATCAATAAACGCTGGCCTTATGTCATTTCATTGATTTTCGCCTTCCTATCGAATTTTAAACAGGTTTATAATATACTCTATATCAAAGCAGCCTTCTTGATAACTGCACCTGAAGATAATTATTTCCCCCTTTAATACGACGAGTGCATGTTTTTCTTGTTGTTCCAAATCAAATCAGTAAAATCAAACTTTCCTGTGCATCCTACTGCATTTAGAATGTGTTCTAACGGTGATGGAACGTCAAAAATATATATTGATTTAATAAATCACGATCATCATCGTTATCATCATCGTCATCATTATCAGCAGCAGCACCATCATCATCAGCACCATCATCTTGGGTATTAATACTATCATTTTAATTTGTATCATTACATCAACATCATCGCCGCTTTTGTTTCTTCAACGTCATTATCATTATGATCATCTTGATCATTATCATGATCATCATCATTATCATCATCATCATTATCATCATCATCATTATCAGCATCATCCTCAGCAGCAGCAGCAGCAGCAGCAATATCACACTCATTACCATCATCATCATCATCATCATCATTATATTATTATTATTATTATTATTATCATCATCATCATTATTATTATTATTATTATTATCATCATCATTATTATTATTATTTACTATTATTATAAGTAGTAGTATTGTTATTGTTATTATTAATTTTATTATTATTATTATTATTATTATTATCATTATCATTATTATTATTATTATTATTATTATTATTATTATTTACTATTATTTTTAATGTTAGTGGTATTGTTATTGTTATAATTATTTTTATTCATTTTATTATTATTATTATTACTATTATTATTAGCAGTAGCAGTAGTAGTAGTAGTAGTAGTAGTAGTAGTAGTAGTAGTAGTAGTAGTAGTAGTAGTAGTAGTAGTAGTAGTAGTAGTAGTAGTAGTAATAGTAGTAGTAGTAGTAGTAGTAGTACTGGCTAAAATGCGGCTATATATTTTCTTTGAGTTTAAAAAAAATAATTTAAATTTTTTACCGATTGTGAAAATCCATGTTCGTTCCGAAATACTTCACGAAAAACATAGAAATGGTGATCTAACTGTCTAGAAAGGGGTTTAAGATTTATAAACAAGTCGTCTTACCTTTTTATCACTTATTTCTTTACATCTTTAGAATGTAGGGCATCCATTGAAACGCAAATTAAATAGCTGCAATACAATGAAATCGAGCGAATCATATCATAGAATTTATTAATACGACCACTTATACATAGGGACGAGAGAAAGAACTCAAGCATCTTGTGTTTGCTCTTTTTCGATCAGTGATAATAGATTAAATTCTATTCAGCAATATTGATTTCTTTTGTGAACTTTTGTGAACATTTGTGTTTACGTCTATTCCACTCAATACTTGTTCACAGAGCAAACGACTACCGCAGTGGGAAAGTAAATAAACGGAAATCACGAAATGCGTCGAAATACAAATACTAATTTATTTCGTAAAGACCAAAATTCTACATTGTATAAAACTGTCGACGACAAAAAAAATCACACTAGTCTGTTGTTATAAATATGTAACATCAGCAACGGAACTTCAGACGTGATCAGATGTGAAATTGTGTTTCGCCCCATAAAAAATATTTGGATTTGTATTAATTGTATTGCTTATGCTTCGATCCTGAATTTATATTTCACAGAAATTTGTTTTCTTGTTTTACTGGTCAACCTATGTAGGACCGCAGTCCGCACAGGCTAATCCGGGACGGCACTTTGCGCTTTAATGGTATTTTCTGTTTCACTGAAGTGTCTTCTAACCACAAATGCACTTTAAGCGGAAAGTGTCGTCCCGGATTAGCCTGTGCGGACTGCACAGGCTAATCCGGGACGACACTTTACGCACATTCATTAAGACTGGGTTTCTCACGACGCGCCACATATATACATATAGTTCTATATATGCTTAGAACAACACAATCATGTTCTTTTTCGCAAATGATGTGCACTCGTACAAGAACCAGTACAAGTAATGTAAATATCTGACGTAGTCCATGCCTTAAGTTTTAGTCGAATTATTTTACCTGCAAACTATTGTGTCGCTGTTTTAAATAAAACACTTTGATCATCTTTTTATAAATACCTGTATACAGTTCGAATGGTACATACATATATTCGTTATACAAAACACAAAACAACACATTTTATAATCGTGTTTCTTTCATAATATCATAATTTTCGAATTGTTATTTTACTCTTCTAACACATGAATATGTTTTAATATAATCGAACTGACTGGAAGACATTTTTCTAATTTACTATTTATTAGTGCACTTTTATGTCTATATCATATTGTACTGCCAAGGAACTGATCCCGCGACTGAGTTGAAGTACAACTTCAGATATTTACGTTGTGTCTTCGTTCCGCGTTGAGTATGTTCACGTCGTTGCGCCACGAAACAAGGACAACGTTATGGTTCTCGTCTTCATGGTCAAGAGTTAAGTTCTGTAGTGTTGGGAAGCGCATTCGCATTATGTTGTGGAGGAAGACACATGCCTCTACAAGGAGTCTTGCTGTCTCAGGCGTCTGCTGCATAGTCCATCAGAACTTGCCGACGCTGGGGTAGAATACCGAAGGCATTCTCAACTATTCTTCTGCCACGGGAGATGTGATAGTTGTAGATTCGCTGTTCCTTTGTAAGGTTCCGGAGACCAAAGGCATCGGCGCCAAGAAGGAAATATATGTTATCCTGGTCGTCATGAGGTAGAGGTGCCGGTGCTTGAAAGCCTATTGATCCATCTGAGAGACACTCTTTAAGTTCTGAGTCGTTGTAGATCATGGCATCAGACATGTAGCCATCTCCCCTACATCTATCCATTAGAAGTTGTAGTCATCATCTACTAGTCCCATTAATACGATGGAGAAGAATCCATTGTAGTTGTGGTACAGGTTCCCACTGTTGGCTGGCTTTCTTATGGCTACAGTATGTGCTTTCCATCAAGCGCGCCGCATGCGTGAGGGACGTTCCAGCGGCGCTCGAAGTTTCCGCCACTGCAATCCATTCTCCAGGAGTAGTAGGACACTTCATCATTTCATCCTTGTACTCGTCTACGGTCCTTGGCAGACTTCCTTAACCACGAGAGACATATGTTCGCTAGTCGGAAGTCGAACTTCATGCTGGCGTTGAGTGACTGCCAGCTTTGTCCTCGAGTCGATGGCTTTCCTGTTGTTTGCATCCTGCTTGGTGATACGTTGGCGGAGCCTGGTAAGCAACTCATCAAACATTTCTGGTGGGACCCTAAGGAAGTTCAGGAACGATGCAGGATGAGGCGGTTGTGGTGACCAAACTGTTCTCTGTGGACTTCCTCGAGCCATAGTCTAACCCAGCATCTTCTTTGCCATGCCCCCATCTTTTTTTCGTATCAGACGTAAAGGTATTTGTTGATGGTCATTTTCCTGCTGCTGGACAAGTATCATGTCTTGTGCCAGCAATAAGTTATCCATTTCTTCTTTGACAATAACAAGTATATATTAAGTCCTGGTGACTTTGAGAGACACTGATGAATGTAAACTACAAACAATGGGCTTTATAATGAAAGCCATGGTCGCCAAAGGGATGCGCTAGAAACGCGGTGCAAACGCCATGGTCGTAGAGGGAATCCCAAAGAAACGCCATGAACGTTTAAAGGACGCATGGTGGACGTCAAAGGGTCGCAGGCAAAAATAAGATTTTCGATAACAAACGCACTGACACTGTAGTAAGGACGCCATGAACGCGATAAGTCGTGATAAGAACCCCATAGACGTACTAAGAACGCAATAAGGTCGCCGTAGGGTCTCCGGGCGTTCTATGAGTCAATTCTCTGCGTTTCCACGGCGACTCTAGTGCGTCTATACTACGTCCTTCTGGCGTTCTTCGCGTTCCTACCGCGTTGCTTCTGCATCCATGGCGTCCTCATGGCGATCCTTTGGCATTCTAGCCAGGACGCCTTAAGAACGCCGAACCTCGGTGATTACTTTGAACACGTTTATAGTAGTCACCGTCAGTGTTCGACCTAAGGCGTTCTTGGTGTTCCCACGACGTCTTTATGCGTTCTCACGACGACCCCATTTTCGTTCCGAAATACTTCACGAAAAACATCGAAATGGTGATCTAACAGTCTAACAAGGGGTTTAAGATTTATAAACAAGACGTCTTACCTTTTCATCACTTATTTCTGTTAATCTTTAAAATGTAGGGCGTCAATTGAAAAGCAAATTAAATAGCTGCAATACAATGGAAATCGAGCCGTAAGAACGGTGTGACGGGGGTATTATGCAATATAGAATTTAAGCTCGGAGTTAAGTCAGTGTTCTCTACTGCACATAATTTGTGCAAACACACCGTCGAGATAGTAATTAAAGGGGCAATGTACACAAAAGTTGTTGTATTTATTTGAAAATGTCATACAAATGCAATACTAAAGCATTTCGGCTAAAAATGCAAGTATTTTACGAAGAAAAGTATAAAAGACATACCACCTCAATGACCTCAGGATCCAAGTGTGGCACGCTAAACACTCGGCCAGACTGTCTGATATACTTAGTGTGACACGCTAAACACTCGGCCAGACTGTCTGATATACTCAGTGTGACACGCTAAACACTCGGCCAGACTGTCTGATATACTTAGTGTGACACGCTAAACACTCGGCCAGACTGTCTGATATACTCAGTGTGACACGCTAAACACTCGACCAGACTGTCTGATATACGTAGTGTCACACGCTAAACACTCGGCCAGACTGTCTGATATACTTAGTGTCACACGCTAAACACTCGGCCAGACTGTCTGATATACTTAGTGTCACACGCTAAACACTCGGCCAGACTGTCTGATATACGTAGTGTCACACGCTAAACACTCGGCCAGACTGTCTGATATACGTAGTGTCACGCGCTAAACACTCGGCCAGACTGTCTGATATACGATTGTTCATATCATTTTTTCTGCATAAGCGTATCGAAATAACAATACGACTTGAAGTACCGGTAATAAATGGAACGATAAAAATATCGAAAAAAACTCAGCTAATATAATTGTATTTGAGTTTTCTAAAATTATGTAGTAGTAACCTAATGAGTAATCGTCAGGTGAAGTGGATAAACACCTAAACGTCATTGAATATAATTATACTCAGTTTATAATAAATAACAACAAAATGTTTACAATTTGATATATCTATTGCCACAATAAATCTGTATAATTAAAATACATACACTTTGAACAGTCAACATTACAACGTGCAATAGTGTAGTATGATGCCAAATATTACGTACAAATAACGTACTGCATGAAGAGGGCCGGGGTGGGGGGGTGGGGTATTTATAAAGCTGCTTAGAAAAAATTTAAGTTAATTGTTCGAAATCAAGTCCTAAAGCGTTTGGTCGTTTCAATTACTGACCAGTTCGCATTTATCATATCTAAAAATTTAACAGTGAACGGTAAACGGGCCGGGCCGGCTAGCTCAGGTGACAGAGCGCTGGACTGTCAATCAGGGAATTCGTGAGTTCGAACCCCTGCCCGGCTACATAACTTGTGTGGGGGCTGGTCATGAAATTTTTTCTACGGCCATTCTCCCCCTACCTCTGATTCAGTAGGGCAGTTGTCAGTTACTGGCATGTGCACTTAGTACTGGGAAACCGTTTAGAGTCGGCAAAGTGTGAGTGACTGACCGCCGTGAAATACTGTTAAAACGGCAAAAAATCCAAACAAACGAACAAACTGAACGGTAAACGGACATTAGCCTTCGAACATTATCCCCTTCCTAAAAAAAATCATAGGCGGTCTAGTGCCCCGTCCAGATTTTCCAGGGCGGACAATAGCTCCTTCCCCATTCTTTAAACGAGTACAGTATCCCCTTCCAACTAGGACAACATTCATACCAAAAAAAATCCCTTCACAAATGTTAATGAGGCGTGTCGTGGGAAAACCTGGATTAATGAATGTGCGTAAAGTGCGTACAGTCCGCACAGGCTAATCCGGGACGGCACTTTCCGCTTTTAAGGTATTTCTGTTTCAAGGATGTCTCTCCTTGACATAAAACCAGCACTAGCACGGGCTAATCCGGGACGACACTTTACGCGCATGCATTTAGCCTGATTTTCCCATGACAGGCCTCATAAATATATGAGTGAAACCCGAGTGAACATATGCGTTTTATGTTGGCACATGTCTAATACAAATTATTGATTTTGAAACCAATCAGATTTTGTTTTCACTTAAAAACTTAAGGTTTTATAAGAAGCTTAATAATACGATCCTTTTTTACCTGAATATAAAAGCGGAGGTTGTGCTGTAGCGCTAGATTATGACGAATTTGTGTCGCTATTAGTTTGTTTTTGTGTTTTTAGCATTTACGACATATGTCACTTTTTAGTGTTTTTACTTCGTATTTCACGTACGTAATTGTTGTGTAGTCTGCAATGCCAACTAACTTATTAAAATGATACTACAACACTTGCTTATGATTCTATATCTTTTTACATTATTATTATTATTATTATTATTATTATTATTATTATTATTATTATTAGTATTATTATTATTATTATTATTATATGTTATTATGTTGTTTTTGCGGTATTCATACATAGTTCAATTTTACCTACATGTTTTCTTAAATGCCAATAAACGGTACTGTTTGTGAAAATTATTCACATATGGTATTGGTATTCTCTAACATTAAACACCAGAAATAGTATCAAATTATAAGGTAATAGATAGAAATTGCGCTGACATTGACTATGGATCTTGCAATATTGTTAAATGCAGACGACATAACGGGCTTAGTCACAGGTGTAAAATGCGTCACACCAGACGACAGGAGAGAAAAGGGCCGGAAATGTGATAACTGCTAATTAACTGTTACCATATTTACAGTATCATAATATTTATTAAGCATAAACTCCGCGAGTTTTCTATGTATAATCTATATATTATACATTATGAACTACATTGTTAATTTTCATTATCCGTTATACCAGAACATTGTTTTCATAAATCAAACACGTAAACAATGTTTAAGAAGATCTAGTAAATACATTACATACTTTTTGTTTCAAACTCTCGCTTTCCAGCCCTTTACAAAGGTTCTTTTACTAATTATGATAACATGTACATCTTTACTGCATGAAAAAATCATACGTTTATCTTGATACACAATGGTTCTGATGAAAGCATACGTAGCAAGAAACCTACCAAAGAACATTATACAATATCCACAGAGAGATTTAGCTGATTCCGAGTATAGCTCGTATGAAATCCGTGCCGCTACGAACTTCCGCGTGACCATAGTCCAATCATCTGTTTTTTCCGAAAATTAAAATCACGGTGTATATGGCCACCGTATACTGATGTAATACAACTACGTTACTTTTATAATGAATGGATGGGCACCGCATACTTATGGACAAAAAACTTAGTGCAGTGCAAGAAAATGTTAATTTCTACGGGTTTTCATCATTATATTACAATAATTTTTGTTCTACGGAACACAGTGGATATCACTACTAAATATGATTACAACACATTTTCCAGAAATTCGTCCCTCGTCATAGACGAAGTGAAAAAGTGTCAATGTCTTTTATTCATGAAGTGAATTTTCAGATATATATTGAGATTTCTCTTCCAGTTTGGCTATAATTCGTGTGATATAACCTCATTTAAGTTTCTGTGATCTCATCGCTGTGTGTTTGGTGAAAAATACGTTTGGAACTATAAACTTTATATTGAAACTTAAAGTTTAAATGCGAATTATGCATATCATTCAATACAGGTACTTGTTTTTGACCGCGATCTTCACCATGCTAGCACTATTTTACTAAAATTGAACGTTCATGTGTGGCTTAAATCATTTTTTGTTCCGTGCAACTTGTGGTTTTATCATAGAGTATCTGGATTGTTAAATATTTGAATTTAAATACACATATATCGTGCCTGTTTAACGACTTTTTCCACGAAGTATACTGTGCCTTCCAATTTTATTTCAACAGTATGCGGTGACAATATGCACCGTGAACATGGTGGACAGAAGAAAACAGCGGACTTCATAAAATCATTGCGTTCTTATGCTTCTTGCTTACTTTTTTAGTAATCTCTCTTTTTTTATTTTAACCCTTAGTAATATATTATATATGTCTTAACCAATAATGCAATAATTCAGAGGGATTTTATAAACATTACAATAATAATAATTATTATAATTATAATTATTATAATTATAATAAAATAACTTGAAAGTATCTAAAATGATTTTACTCGTGGTGGTAGTGGGTACTGTTAACTACCAGGGGAAGTAACCGCTGCAAGAAGTATGACAAATATGCTGTGATCTCCCCTGGTAATCTGTCCGCCACAATTCCCAAGTTTTGAGCAAAATGCGTTCAGCATAGGGATGGCAACGAATACCAAAATTGATATTCGAATATTCCATTGAAGAAGTATTCGAATATTCGATCATCGGATTCAGTACTGGTAAACAGATGGAAATGTATTACTAATGTGACTTAATTGTTTAGTTTATGGCCACAACAACGTACGATGAGAAAAATGCGGCAAATACACTTTAAAGGGACCTGTTTACAGATTGACGAGTTGACAATTTTTCAACTTTTTGTCACCGATTCCAAAAAATTAAAGAACAGTGTATACAAAGGAGCAGAATAACACTACGGACCTAGAAATATACTGTAAAAACCGTTTCGTTTATGAGTAATAATCAGTTGAAATTGATAAATTATAAAGCGTTTGTAATGCTAAACGATGGAATAATTTTGAGTGTTTCTATTGTTTTCGTTGAAACTGTTGACATCACGTGGAACACTTACATAAAGTAAATAATGCAGTGGAGACTATAAAAGTAGACATGGCCGAGTGGTTACGGTCATAGCCTTTTAAACCGGAGGTCCCGGGTTCGAACCCCGGAGGAACCTTTTTATCTTAAATACTTTTCTTGTTATTATACTTGAGCTTTTTAGTTCCGATGCTTAAATCTGTCGAGTTAAGACATTTAATGCATACTTTAAAAAATGCGACAATCGGTGAACAAGTCCCTTTAATCTACATTTTGCGATTTTGCAATTTTGCAATTTCAATCAATGGGAAAGACTTCCAACCATTTATTTAGCACTTGCAAATCTTCGCTGATAAATTTGCTGTCAGTTTCCACGACATAACATGTTCGAGAGTACATGTACAATGTACGCAGTAACACCTATTAGCACATAGAACACGCTTTAACCTCCTACTTGCCGTATAAGTGACTTGTGAACTGAGAACAGACCGTGGTCGATATAATGGGACTAGCAATAACAACGAACTGTCGTCTACATAACAATTGGATGATACTACGGTAGATTTTGACACATATCCTTTGTATTTGAGATGTTAGGATGACACGAAAACGCTATATATCTTTAGGGACCGACATTGACAAATACTGTATTTAATGTGCTTATTAAAATTAAATTAATAAACAAATAAGACGTAACGTCAAAAGTTGGCGTACATTTGAAAAAAATACTGTTCGGCAACATAAAGACTCTGTATCTTAAAGTTAGATAAATAAATATTAATAAATTATACAACAAAATAAAGATCTGAAAAATATCTACACTTTGTTCAAATTAAAAAATATTTCATTTGCTTGAACGAATAAAGGGGAAGATCGGAATAAATCCAAACACACCGATATATTGACCATTACGAGCGTAACAAAACGCCACATTTCAAAAAGCCTCAACTGATGTTTTTCTGTCAATTTTCAACATTTTTGCGGGAAAATTGGTTGAATGCGGTCAATGACGTCAATATTGAAGGACAAATATACGGAGACATGTAAGACACTTGAAAGGTCTGCGACAATCACTACCATACCAAGAGTTGATGAAGAAGAGGGTGAGAGTGCGGTAGAAATTAAGGTTACAGACTCAATTCGACAGGGCAGTCTTGTGGCGGTATTCACCGAAGATGAAAATACGCCTAACTACCTTTTGAAGGCTAAGGAAAAATCGTTTTCCCTCACCAAAAATGAAACGGACGATTGGGGTAACACATTTGCTGCTGGGAATGAAGTGATACGTGAGTTGTATTACGAGAGACAGGAAGATTTAGTATACAAAATTGTAAAACAGGCTTTAATTTTAATTCACACAGTGCTTGGTGCGTACAGTGATGTTCAAACTCTCAACTATACCAGATGAATTACATGAAGACATTATTGACAGGATTGACGCAATGAATTAGTAACGAAAACTGTTATAAAATGTTCACCCGACGTGAAATAATATAAAATGAATAATTTCTCTTATAAATGTTTAAATTGTACTTTGTTTTCATTTGTTTTATTAAATGCAGCAGCATAAGATAATGCGACGTAAATCAATTAATACTTTGCTAAAAAAAGACGTTACGTCCAAGTAATCGAATATTTAACACTATAAAATATGAGGATTGAGAAAATGCGACAAATTTCTCAGTCCTCATATTTTCTAGTGTTAAATATGCAGAGTATGCAGAGTAATTGTTTATATTAAGTAGTTTCATAACACAATACAGTTTTATAAATTAGTATATTGTGTTTTATGAAAGCTATTGAACAATTTTACAAACATTGTTATTTTTAAAGCATAGATTTTTATTATTAGCTCCGCACCCACACTGCAAAGCTCTATATATATTAAGGGAATCGTTTAGTTCATAATATTTTCTTTTATATGTTAAGCAGTGTGCTCGGGCAATGGTTTCCAACCGAAGTCCCGAGGGTAAACAACCCCAATCATTCATATTCGAATACATAAATTTTATTCGAATAGTTTTCATTATTCGAATATGCGTTGCCATCCTTAGTTCAGCATTATGAAAACTTCAGGTATGGCTCGTTTGTCCATACACAATCAGCCAAATTAACAGTTTATTGTTGCTATTATTATACATAATTATATTAGTATTGCTGCTGCTTTTGTTCTGATTGGCGTGGAGCGAAAACAACACACGTTTTGACGAGCGTTTTCGAATTCAGAAAATAGCGACATGATTGGTTACATTCCCAGGTTTTATTCTGGGACAGAATAGGAATAATGATATCCAGAAGGGTATCCGGACAAAAGCCCCATGCCCAAAAGCCCCTTGATCTAAAACTGCACACGTGGGCATAAGCCCCTTCGTATATTTGACAGAGTGGACATCAGCCCCTAGATATGACAGAGTGGACAAAAGCCCCTTGATGATCTTAAGTTGTGCCCACATCCCTTGTATTTTCATTGAAATATAAAGTTTATGTTTATTAATATAAAGGGCAACTTCAAATTCACAGATGGAATAAAATGTTGTTGTTCGAAGTATAGTTGTACTTGAATGGAGTTATCAAAATTTATTCATTGCAATAATGAAAATTATTCCTTTGATAGGATGAAATTTTCTATTGAACTTCATACCCAATATCATCAATGGGCTTTTGTCCACCCTGTTAAATCTACCAAGGGGCTTATGTCCACTCTGAGAAATATTCCAAGGGGTTTATGTCCATATGTAAATTTTTAGACCAAAGGGCTTTTGGGCAAGCGGCTTTTGTACTACACTCATCCAGGAGTATTTTCCGCACTAACTCTATACTTCATATAAGTGCACACGTTATGCACCGTCCAATATGGAAATGACATAAATGGTTATAATAGGGATGTACTGGCCAATGTACATAAATATGAACTAGCATGTACAATGTTCGTTTACAAAGTTGTAGCAAGTAACGTGCTAACTTAATATATTCCAAATGTTCAAGAACACATTTTCTCCGACGGTCCCGATATGTTTACGGCCAGCTCAAAATGGTCTCACCCAAAACCTGTCCTTTGACCCAGTCGACCAACTACATGTAATTTCAATCAACTACGTTAAATTCTATGGTTCAACAATGTTTTCGACTCCTCTGTCTCGTTGTTGAGGTACGGGTGGGCGCTGCAGGACTTGCAGCAGGTGCGCTTGTAGGCGGGGTAGTCACACAGGGCCAACTCCGCCACCAGGAGGCAGTTCTCGCTCTCGTCCGTGCAGTCTGCAATAGCATAGCAGAATGTAAGGCGTACCATTTGTGTCAAAAGTGAATGTATGTAGTCTGCAATTGACACAGCAGAATGTATGGCGTACCATTTGTGTCAAAAATGAATGTATCTAGTCTGCAGTTGCCACAGCAGAATGTATGGCATACCATTTTATTCAAAAGTGAATGTAACTAGTCTGCAATTGTCACAACAAAATGTGCGGCGTATGACGTACCGTCAAAACGTATGCAATCTGCAATGAAACAGCAGAAATTGTCTTGCAAACCAATAGCGTCAAAAGTGAAAATAAATGGTCTTCACAGCAGATTGCACGGCGTACCATTTCTGTTGTAGCAGTAAGTATGCAATACCATTGGTGTCAACAGTAAAAATATTAAGTTTGCCAAAATACAGAAGAAAGCATGACGTTTTTATTTACGCCACTAAAATGTTTCACTGGATCGCGTATAAGGCAACGAATATAAAACAATGAGATATACCGAGACTATCACAGGACTTTGCCCGGCAAGTCCGCGTGGCTGCGGGTCTCTCTAGGACGTCGCAGCTGCCGAAAGGGGCCGGAAGTTCGGACCCTGACCACACACACTTAAACGTGCGGGCTCGAATACCCTTTTCGCCGCAATCCGCTATGCACTAAAAATATAGAATATCCATAACTAGCATCTCAATGATTGGTAAAGCTTCTACGTAAACTTGACGTATTATAGACACCAAATAAAATTTCCATACAGATGCGGGTAGATCTACGTTGCATCTCAATGATTAGTAAAACTATAGCACAAACATGACGTATTGAAAATAACTACATGTATATTGAATATTCATACGCTTGACCTCACTGATAAGGTAAACCACTAGAAAGACGTGGCGTGTCGTTAAAATAAGTAGAATTATTTATCTTTTCTCTCAATGAATGTTCATAATATTACATAAGCATCGTGTTTTCTTGGATATTTGGTTCAACCGTGAGTGTCTTTTCTTAATTGCAATATTATAATGCACCATTTACTACTCCTAATTGCGAAAAGAAAGTGCATTTTAAAAGTCGTACATCCATTTGGATGAATGTGCAGTGCCTTCTTTTGCGAATCGTGCATGTGTAACAATATCTTAATACAGTGTTAACATGCGAACACGGTCCATTTAGTAGTTGTACCTCCGACCACTTGGAGGTGAGCCACTTGACCGAGCAGTTCCGGTTGAGGCAGTCCCCGATGGAGTCCGGCGGGAAGCCGAGGTCGGCGCACCAGGAGCTGTTCGTCACGGTGTCGTTAAACAAGTTCACACAATCCACGGAGCGCCGCTGAATCGAGTACTCGTACCGGACACAGTCCTGGTCCGAACACTGGTGGAATAAGGATAAGATACCATGTATATTTAGATAAAACCTATTTGATAATCTCGATTGTGTCAAAAGCCTCAGGTAACTGAGACACTATCGAGTCCGTTATCTGGGAAGAACAAGTACTAGTATTTGGTGTCTTTGAGAAAGATGAATCGAACGCTCCCCTAGCAAGGATCGAACTGACGACCTCCTGATCGCAAGGCGGACCCCATATCCATTGCACAACTGCGACTGTTTGGTTTAATATTATATAACTAGACTGCACCCGGACAGCGCAGACCTCCGCCAAGGCAGCTCATTCCCCAGTTGTTTTACAACTAGTGCGATATACAGTTTAATGGGGCATTTTGACATATCATAAAATAATTTAAAAAAAATCCGTGTAAAATTCCTTGATCCGGACTGTGATCCAGATCATTACCAAAATCTAACCATTTGTGACGACAAAACATAACTATCTTGGCAGAGGTAATAACAAGTTACTGTTTATTTTTTAATAATTATTCGGATTTTTTTCTGAGCCCTATCTCTTTTTTCCCCAGAAAAGAGTAGAATCTCTTTTTTTGCTAAACAGCTTATATTGTGTTGTTAACAACACAGGAATTAATATTTTTATTTGATTTCGACTAAGCTAATTTTTTTTCTATATAACGTATGTTACATCGGACATGTACAACAGCTCACCTCCGACCAGTTACCCGTACGCCACTCAACACACGGGTCCACATTGCAGCTCTGTATGAGCGCCGGGGACACCGCCGAGTGCCGGAAGCACTCTTCCTTGGGCAGGGCCGCATAGTACCGCGGGGAGATGAGCTCGCAGCTGATGTTACGCGACTGCAGGCCGCCGCCACACGTTACGCTGCACCTGGACCAGTCGGTGGATATGAGCGTCAGCGGCTTCCTTTTTCGATCTATTGGGTCTTTGTAATATATGGTTTTATTTAAAACATTATGATTATTTTCTTTACCGTGAACATATTTCTCTCGAAGTATTGTTGCTTGCAATATTTCGAACGAAGATATGAAAGTTATTGTAACATTTGCCTCTAATCCGCCGATGAGGCAGCTATACACAGCGTCATCGCGGCCCGGAAGCGCCTGTCGTATGCGCAAAGCTCCGGAGCGCGCCACCTTCGCGCGTTTAGAGCGTCTAAATTTTAAACCATTTTTAAACCAAGTTACTTTCTGACGGTCCAAACCGACATTTGGACATTTTATGACAATGTTTGTGTCAGGTAATATATGGGCTTCCATTCCCGCCAACAGTCGGATGGTTCTAATTTTGTTCAGTTGAAAGAACTTCAAATTTTTCACTTTAATCTTCGGTTCAGGACAAGCCGTCAAGTTGCACGTCATTTCCGTCAGTGGTTTTTCTGTGACGTCACAATCTGACAACGAGACGTTGACGAGGCTGGCGTTCTTTACTCGCTGACATAGAGTTACGCGCGTCTGAACGCCATTGCCACACGTGACCGAACACTGGAAAGGTATTCCAAAAATAAACTTGTATGAAAAAGCAGTCATTTCTTTCCATTTTTAAATTGTTTGAATGCACACAAAAATATCTGCAAATCTAAGTAGATGCCGTGAAACATAATAGGACAAATATCAATTCATTAAACCCTTATAAATGTTAATGATACTGAACTCCATATGGGCATAAAAATTTTCGTTTTTAGCTCACCTGAGCACAACGTGCTCCTGGTGAGCTTTTGTGATCACCTTTTGTCCGTCGTGCGTCGTGCGTCGTTCGTCGTACGTCGTGCGTCAACATTTTCATTCAAACAACATCTCCTCCTAAACCGCTGAGCAGATTTTCACCAAACTTCACAGGAATGATCCTTGGGTGACCCTCTTTCAAAATTGTTCAAATCGTTTTGGTCCGCTGCATATGTAGGTCACCAGAGCTAAAATAGATTTAAAAAGTCAAAACTTTAAAAATCTTCTTCTCTGAAACTGCATGGCTGAGAGCTTTAATATTTGGTATTTGGCATCCTCTAATTTATTGTTCAAATGATGCCCCTGGGGTCAAAACTTGCCACTCCCCGGGGGTCACGTTTATATAGACTTATATAGCAAAATGACTTCTCCTCTGAAACCGCAGGGCCCAGAGGTTTCATATTTGGTATGTAACATTTAAAAGTGGTCCTCTACAAAGATTGTTAAAATGATGCCCCTGGGGTCAAAACTGGCAATGCCCCGGGGGTCACATTATTTATATAGAATTAAATAGCTAAATGACTTTGAAAATCTTCTCTGAAACCACAAGGCCTAGAGGTTTGGTATGTAGTTGGTAACATTGTATAGTGGTCCTCTACAAAGATTATTCAAATGTTGCCCCTGGGGTCAAAACTGGCCACGCCCCGGGGGTCACATGGTTTATATAGACTTAAATAGTTAAATGACTTTAAAAATCTTATCATCTGAAACCGCAAGACCCAGAGGTTTCATATTTGGTATGTAACATTACATAGTGGTCCCCTACAAAGATTGTTCAAATGATGCCCCTGGGGTCAAAACTGGCCACGCCCCAGTTGTCACATGGTTTATGTAGACTTAAATAGCTAAATGACTTTGAAAATCTTCTTCTCTGAATCCGCAAGGCCCAGAGGTTTGGTATTTGGTTGGTAACATTGTATAGGGGTCCTCTACAAAGATTGTTCAAATGATGCCCTTGGGGTGAAAACTGGCCACGCCCCGGGGGTCATATTGTTTATATAGACTTAAAATAGCAAAATTACTGCAAAAATCTTTCCTCTGAAACCGCAAAGCCTAGTGAATTCATATTTGGTATGTGGCATCCTCTAGTGGTCCTCTGCAAAGAGTGTTCAAATGATGCCCCTGTGGTCAAAACTGGCCACGCCCCGGGGGTCACATTATTTATATAGACTTAAATAGCAAAATTACTTAAAAATATTCTCCTCTGAAACCGCAAGGCCCGGTGGTTTCATATTTTGTATGTAACATTGCATAGTGGTCCTCTACAAAGATTTAACAAATGATGCCCTTGGGTCAAAACTAGCCATGCCCCGGGGTCACATTGTTTATATAGACTTAAGTAACACAATGACTTTAAAAATCTTCTCCTCTTTTTCTCTGAAACACTGAGGCCCAGTGGTTTTATATTTAGTATGTAACATTGTATAGTGGTCCTCTACAAAGATTGTTTAAATGATGCCCCTGGAGTCAAAACTGGCCACGCCCAGGGGGTCACATAGTTTATACAGACTTAAATAACAAAATGACTTCAAAAATTTTCTCATCTGAAATGCAAGGCCCAGTGATTTAGTATTTGGTATGTAACATTGTTTTGTGGTCCTCTACAAAGATTGTTCAAATTATGCCCCTGGAGTCTAAACTGGCCACGCCCCTGTGGTCACATGGGTTTTATAGACTTAAATAGCAAAATGACTTTAAAAATCTTCTCCTCTGAAACCGCAATGTCCCAAGGTTTCATAGTTTGTATGCAACATTGTAAAGTGATCCTCTACAAAGGTTACTTAAATTATGCCCCTGGGATCAAACCTGGTCACGCCCTGGGGGTCTCATGGTATCTTTAGACTTATATGGCAAGTGGATTTTAAAAATCTTCTATGAAACTGCAAGGCCCAGAGGTTTCATATTTTGTATGTAACATTGTGTAGTGGTCCTCTACAAAGAATGTTCAAATGATGCCCCTGTAGTTGAAAGTGGCCATGCCCTGTGGGTCATATGATTTATATAGACTATTCAAATCTTCTCCTCAAACTGCAAGGCCCAGATCTTTATACAATGTCAGTGGTTTAGTGCCATTTGGCCCTCTTGTTATTAGCCATTATGATGCCTTAAACTCAGGTGAGCGACCTAGGGCAATCGTGGCCCTCTTGTCTTGTAGTTATGCCGAAACGGTAAAACATGCGTAAAACCATCACTATTTGTATGGAACACAATCAAATACTGTCATAAACTGTATATTTCATGGAAAAATAGAAGTTGAATACCGGTAAGCTCGCACTTTCCTTGGACACAGTATTCCAGATTTAAAAATAGCGCGGCTTTCCCCAATAAAAGCAAGCGCCTGATTCAAGTGTGGAATGCGCGACTCGACAAAACTAACTGCCACATGATTATCCTAAACATAAACGGCACTATTTTTTAATTACTCGATGGGTTATAGCGTTTGCAGACGTTATAGATTTTAGGACGATAAAAAGGAAGAAAACTATATACACTCTTTTTCTCAGGTAAATAAAAACATACGTGTTTAATTTTTATATGGGTTCTATACGATTACGTAAGAAAATCATGTATTTTTGACAATTTTCCTTTGTTTTTACGATAGGACCATCTGGAGTTCAGTCGCTTTAAATGTAGCTTGAAGAAAGAAAACTTTGATTTTATTTATAGACACCATAATTAAAACTACTTTCTTGAAACTACGAAATTTACGTTTAGCAGGTAGTTCAAAATGTTGTTATTGTGCGTACATTAAGTAAAACATGCACATGTGTATAGTCGCGCAGCATAATACAGAAAAAAACGGCACATATAATAACCGTTTATATGTTCTATTTATATACATGATGGCGTCACGGCGTTGAAATATTAAAATCGAATCATATTGTGAGCACGTGACTCTCGTACCTTCGACCAGTTGCCCACGGTCCAGTGGGCCGGGCAGTCCATTTCGTTGCAATAGGTTATCTTAGGGGGACCGGGCTGGGCACACATGAAGTCTGAAACGTGACGTGATATAGGTACGTGTTCACGTGACGTGATATAGGTACGTGTTCACAGGAAACAGGTACCAGGCTAGATTTATATAAATTATTGTGTACATGGGTCTCGTCTTAAGACATGCACGATTTGTCAGTGTCATTTTTTCTAACAAACATATCAAGTGCCGACACCTTTTGGTTTATTAAAACTCACCTTTTGGTTTATTAAACCTCCATTGAATAATGTTTCGAAGTACCGGTATTCTTTTTTACTTTTAAATTGATGGCATACGTGTATGGTAAGACAGATGGCATACGTGTATGGTAAGACAGATGGCATACGTGTATGGTAAGACAGATGGCATACGTGTATGGTAAGACAGATGGCATACGTGTATGGTAAGACAGATGGCATACGTGTATGGTAAGACAGATGGCATACGTGTATGGTAAGACAGATGGCATACGTGTATGGTAAGACAGATGGCATACGTGTATGGTAAGACACTGAAGGTCACTGTTACAATTTACCAAGTCATTCAGATATCCACAAATTACATAAATAAAACAAATCAATCTACATCTCCATAACTAAATAGTTCGATTTTACGGGAAATCGAGTGTACCAATTATTGCATTGGATCGATTAGGTGGTAATGCCCTTAGGTGGTAATGTTACCCGGGAGGTTGAGAACTGAATGCTGCGCATACTCCTGTATACATTTCACCGTGCGGTTCTTCACGCCCCCGCCACACGACTTGGAACACTCCCCGTAGGGCCCGAGGTCCCATCTAGAAAATGCGGTAACAAGGTGAATTAAGAAGGCGTGTGTCATTAAAAACATGGAAAGTTTAGCTAGCTATTATTAACAATTTGACCCAGTTTAGGTTGTTCTGAAAAACTAATAAGGTAGAAGTGAAGGCATACATCCAGAGTCCATAGTGAATGCAGCTTTGGTTAGGAAGAACATAATACACTACATAATCCCAGCTATAACTAGCGTTTGCATTTACAACATACCGCGCAATAGTATTTCATTGCAATTTCTTTTTTCAAACCAACGGCCATGTAAACTTTCATAACATGAATACGTATTACATACTTTCACGCGTATTAATACCTTTGTATGCAGGGCCTGTCATTGCAGACCCGCCTCTCGACCTGCACGTGCGGGGCATCTGCGCAGAACGAGTCCTCCACTGTCGTCTGGTTGACCTTGGACATGCACGCGAAAACCGTCTCTTGGATGCCTGCAGACGACGGTGAATCGATAATTGAATAGAACGAATACATAGACGTATAGAGGATTACAGAACATTCTAACATAGCACGCGCAGTTTTCTATAGACAAAGAACAACATTCAGCGTTGATAAACTACCAACAAACAATTCAAAAAAATAGTTCCGAAACTGTAAAATATAGTTCGCATTGAAATCACAGAAAATATCAGGTCATGTTAGAATCGAAATAATTTTCGCATTATCGCTATTTATCGGCTAATAAACACCGATTTGTCATTCTGATGCGGTACACTAAACTTAAATTAATAACTCCAAATCGTTGTTTATTAGCCGATGAACATTTCTAAATCGAAAATTATTTCTCTAATATAACACTTATAATTAGAAAGGTTGTATGAAAGCATGGCTCTGAATGAGAGCTTTCGAATCTAGATAGCTAGCTACGGTTGAGGCATTTGTCACACTTACTTCATAGATCTTTCAAAACGGTTATTAGAACAACAAGATTGTTGCAACAAAGTTTCAATTATACTTGTGTACTAACATTTTTTTCATAGCGCTTTCAAACATATTACTAGAGGAACATGATTGTTCTGAGAACTATATTATACTTGTATAGTAACGAAGCTGTTGTATGCACATATATGGATATATTGCACTTCACAAGCGTACTGAAAGAAAAATGTATAATCAAATATAGTGTCGCAAGTTAAAGAAGATAGCCCAATTCCAATGCGGCATGTTAATAAGTAATAATCCTTATTACTTATTAGACATGTCGAGAGAAACCCGGGCTTAATGCATTTGTGTACAGTGTCCTACCGGATTAGCCTGTGCAGTCCGCACAGGCTAATCCAGGACGGCTCTTTCCGCCTACAGTGGATTTATGTTTAGAAGAGACTTCCTTGAAACAGAAAATACCATAGAAGCGGAAAGTGCCGTCCCGGATTAGCCTGTGCGGACTGCACAGACTAATCCGGGACGACACTTTACACTCATTCATTAAGCCCGGTTTTCCCACGACACGCCTCTTATGTTTTCTGTTCGTCGTCGTCGGCTACCTCCGAGGCAGGTGTGGCTGCAGGCGGTCATGCCGACGGACACCCAGTGGTACTGGTCGTAGCAGGGCTCCACCATGCACTTCTCTTTCTCGGCCGGCTTCGCCTCTGGAACGCAGCAAAATCATTTATTTTTAACAAAATGTATACACCCATTAGGTTCAAACACGTTATTCATTGTCTTTAAGTACCCCAATACATGTATTACCCAAGCATGTCATTGTGAGTATATTTATTTCTCTCAGATCTCTGATACTAAATAAACCGTTTCTTTAATTCCCGTTATTCTCATATTTAATGTCAAGCCATGTGAACTTCACGTGCTGGCAGCAAGTCACGGGTATCAATTTGGACCCGTATACATAATGCTCCTTAGTGAAAACTTTCGTAAGTTTTTTTTTTTTAATAAAAAAAAAATCCGTGTGTGTTTTATTAAAACATTATTTTGCAGTAAATTATTATATTCTGATAAATAATCAACAGATGCTTTTTATTCTACCAAATATCGAATATAAAATATTAACTTTCACATGGAAAATTTCATTTGCAATGTTCACTTAAGTTACGACTTTCGTTAGGAGCTTTGTGGATATGGCCCCACTTCGTCATCAGACTCACCGCCCGCGCAGTCTTCGTCGGGGAGGTCCACGTAATCGTCAAGGTAACGCAGGAACACCTGGCAGCGGACGTACCGGAAGTGGATCCCCTCGCCGCACGTGGCGCTGCACGAGTCCCACGTGGTTGTCACGAATCTGGTTCATGCCAAATAAATGGATTCTTACGAAAATAAATACAATCGCGACCTATATTTCATGTGCTGTTCTTTTATAAACTGCATTGGCATATGCGCGATATGAAGGCTTGATTTGATCCCATCTTCACGCTGTCATTGACGAAATAAAACCCCGTGGGATAAACTAAGTGTATTCCACACTGTGGTAATATAAGTGTCGCGTGCACGGACTACGTTTTCACGATACAGTCGCATTGTTTACTTTTGCATTTTCTGGTCAGTCGTTTGAAGATAATTTACATGCATTGTATTTAAAATACGCACACATGTTTTCCGAAACAATCAGAATAAATGTTTATTCGCACACGTACTTCGTTTCAGAGTTTTTGAAAACAAGCAGAAAGGTAATGGTTATTTATTTTGTATTGATTTATTTATAGATTATACATTGTAAGGATAATTACGCAGTTGTGTCTTTGTTGACTTTAAAGGTCATTTTCGTTGTGCAAGTTGCTATTTGATTATTTTTTGTACTAATAACACACACATATACAATAAAGCTTGATAACAGTCTAAGTTTTGTTCATTGTATTTCTGGAATAATGAGACTACGTTTTTTATTAAAATTCGTACATTTTGCATTCATAACTAGTAAGGGCTGTCCGGTTAGCGCAGTGGTTGGTACACTCACTTCTCACCTAGGCGACCCAGGTTCGCTTCCCATTCCCGGCGCATGTGAGTTTGGTTGGTGGTCACCAAACCGGACATGTGGGGTTTCCTTCGGGTACTCCGGTTTTCCCCCACAACACAAGACCACACCAAAATCAAAATACCTTTCTGTAAAAAATAAATAGCTGGAAATTGCAGCTACGATTCAAAATTCGTCCCAACTCTTGTGAGTCTCTTAAGTTAATTAGGTAGGAGTGCTGGGACACACTCCGGGTCCTCACATTATGCAGCCTCAGCGCGGAAGGACCTCATAAGCTTCGAAATACACACATACACAATTCAATACTAGTAAAAGCAGTTGTACTACCAGTTAATGAATTTCACGGTTTGTTAAGCATTTGTTTTTATATAGTTTGGAAGAAAAAAAATGATGGAATAAATATAATACTCGGATTAGTGTTGAATATAGAGAAGTTTATCTTGCTCGGCGCGAACATCAGAAGCGCTCGCCAAGGCTCGCGCTTCCGGTGTTTTAAGACTCGCAAGATAAACTTCTCTATATTCAATACTCACCTAGTATTCTATATATAGTATACGCTTGTTTCGCTTGTATAATATTAACGCAACTTTTGCAGGAAAATGTAACGTTAAATATTAAAGCATCACCTTGGCGTGTACAGGTCTTCTTTCGTGATGGCCTGGTCTCCTTGCATACCGTCCGCGCCTACAAACTCGCCTACTTTCCTCTCTTGGATGTCCCCTGCAGGTACAGACAATCACGTTAAAACGACTATGTCCACGAAAAGGGCCCGAAGGGGAGGCAACAATAGTAAAAATAATCTGAAATGTATGAGGCGTGTCGTGGGAAAAGCAGGCTTAATGCATGTGCGTAAAGTGTAGTCCCGGATTAGCCTATGCAGTCCGCACAGATAAATCCAGGACGGCACTTTCCGCCTGGTATTTATGTTTAGAAGAGACTTTCTTGCAACAGAAAATACCATAAAAGCGTAAAGTGCCGTCCTAGATTAGCCCGTGCGGAGTGCACAGGCTAATCCGGGACGACACTTTACGCACATGCATTAAGCCCGCTTTTCCCACGACACGCCACAGATCTATTAATATAGGGATATAATAAAGGTGAATATTTAAAGGTTAATGCACAGCGCCGGTGTGACATCTGTCCATAATGGCACACCTAATCAGTAATGGCCCGAGGGCTTTAGCCCGGGGGACATTACTTATTAGGTGTGCCATTATGGATAGATGTCACACCGGAGCCGTTTTTAAACCTTTTTATTGCGTATGTCAAATAAAAGAGTTTCTGTATTATTTGTATTGGTGCAATGTCATTAAACCAGTTAAATTATCAAATGCAATGGCTATAAACGTAATTCTTTATTTTGAATACATAAAGAAAGTTGCCGAAAACGCATAATTATACGGCTAGGGCACTGTCGTATTATATTGTTTATAATACAAATTGTGGTTTATACGAAAAAGATCTATATTAATAATTATTATGTTCAAATTTGGTTCTCGATCGATGTATGAAAATCAAATTTTCGTTGATCACGGGTCCAAGACATTCAATTGCTGAAGTACGGTAGATAAAATCTGTTTTTCCTAAATTTTTCTTTCCATTTAAAACAATAAATAAAGACATCGAATAAACAGTCCCTTTTAATGTTTTCTTATTGATTCCCCGTACGAAATCTCCTCAATATAATTTAAAATATTTCTTAATACGGAATTCTGCTTATCTGAAAATAACGCGTGATTGCGTTACAAAGCGCGCCATTTTCGTGAAATGACGTCACGTTGTTTTGCACAGGCGCGCGTTTCTCATTATGGATATTTGGCACACCTAATATTACGACGTCGAAATCAACCACATAATGCTTGTTGTTTAACGTAAATGTGTTACTATATATAGAAACATATGCAATAATGTATATTTAATCGAAAAAGTGTTCGCACGTTAAAAAAGAAAATTATACTGCTGTATGTTAACTTAGGTCTTTTTTGCTGTGCTCATTTCGTATTTCCATTATGATTTCTGAATTGTGAGTATCTTCTATAACTATGGTTTGCACATGTAATTCTCACAAGCCAAAAAGCGCTGTCGATTGTCATGTGTTCGTATGACTCCGACGTCGTGAGTTCGATACCCACTGCGAGTTTTCGTTTTGCCATATTTTTTTGTTAATTTGTTTTTAGCAAAAATCACATATTAAAGTTAGAAAAGACACCGAATGTTAAACTTTTCAGGTTTTTACAAGTGTGATAGCAAACACACAGTTCAGTTTAGTGCAAGGCAGTATATCCGATGTTTCTAAGGCTAAGATACGTTGACGCTTAGCTGTAAGGTATTAACGATCCTTTGTTCCTATGGCTAAGTTAGGCTTCCACTTACCTGTGAGTTTCCTAAGGTCCTATGCTTCTATGACTACCGGTAAGTAGGCTGCCACTAATATCTTTTAGGTATTAACGGTCTTTTGTTTTTATGGCTAGTTAGGTTTCCACTTATCTGTGAGTTATCTACGGTCCTATGTTTCTATAACTAAGTAGGCTACCACTAATATGTTTAGGTATTAACGATCCTTTGTTTCTATGGCTAGGTTAGGCTTCCACTTACCTGAGAGTTATTTACGGTCCTATGTTTCTATGACTAAGTAGGCTGCCGCTAATATCTGTAAGGCATTAACGGTCCTTTGTTTTTATGGCTAGTTTAGGTTTCCACTTATCTGTGAGTTATCTACGGTCCTATGTTTCTATAACAAAGTAGGCTGCCACTAATATCTTTTAGGTATTTATGGTCCTATGTTTCTATGGCTAAGTTAGGCTTCCACTTATCTGTGAGTTATCTACGGTCCTATGTTTCTATAACTAAGTAGGCTGCCACTAATATCTTTACGGTATTCACGGTCCTATCACTCCTTTGTTTCTTAGGCTAAGCTAGGTTGTCACTTTACGGTCATCTGTGTCTTAGGCTAAGCTAGGTTGTCACTTTACGGTCATCTGTGTCTTAAGCAAAGCTAGGTTGTCACTTTACGGTCATCTGTGTCTTAGGCTAAGCTAGGTTGTCACTTTACGGTCATCTGTTTCTTAGGCTAAGCTAGGTTGTCACTTTACGGTCATCTGTGTCTTAGGCAAAGCTAGGGTGTCACTCTCCTGTTAGGCCTTAAAGATTATATTTCTAAAGCTAAGTTGTGCAGTCACTTACTTGTCAGGACTTTACGGGCCTGTTTCTGAGACTACGCTATGTTGCCGTTCAGTCACTTACTTGTCAGGACTTTACGGGCCTGTTTCTGAGACTGCGCTATGTTGCCGTGCAGTCACTTACTTGTCAGGACTTTACGGGCCTGTTTCTGAGACTATGCTATGTTGCCGTGCAGTCACTTACTTGTCAAGACTTTACGGCCTGTTTCTGAGACTACGCTATGTTGCCGTGCAGTGACTTACTTGTCAGGTATCTACGAGCCTGTTTCTGAGACTACGCTATGTTGCCGTGCAGTGACTTACTTGTCAGGACTTTACGGGCCTGTTTCTGAGACTACGCTATGTTGCCGTGCAGTGACTTACTTGTCAGGACTTTACGAGCCTGTTTCTGAGACTACGCTATGTTGCCGTGCAGTGACTTACTTGTCAGGACTTTACGGGCCTGTTTCTGAGACTACGCTATGTTGCCGTTCAGTCACTTGTCAGGACTTTACGGGCCTGTTTCTGAGACTACGCTATGTTGCCGTGCAGTGACTTACTTGTCAGGACTTTACGGGCCTGTTTCTGAGACTGCGCTATGTTGCCGTGCAGTGACTTACTTGTCAGGTATCTACGAGCCTGTTTCTGAGACTACGCTATGTTGCCGTGCAGTGACTTACTTGTCAGGTATCTACGAGCCTGTTTCTGAGACTACGCTATGTTGCCGTGCAGTGACTTACTTGTCAGGACTTTACGGGCCTGTTTCTGAGACTACGCTATGTTGCCGTTCAGTCACTTGTCAGGTCTTTACGGGCCTGTTTCTGAGACTACGCTATGTTGCCGTGCAGTGACTTACTTGTCAGGACTTTACGAGCCTGTTTCTGAGACTACGCTATGTTGCCGTGCAGTGACTTACTTGTCAGGACTTTACGGGCCTGTTTCTGAGACTACGCTATGTTGCCGTTCAGTCACTTGTCAGGACTTTACGGGCCTGTTTCTGAGACTACGCTATGTTGCCGTGCAGTGACTTACTTGTCAGGTATCTACGGGCCTGTTTCTGAGACGACGCTATGTTGCAGTGCAGTGACTTACTTGTCAGGTATCTACGGGCCTGTTTCTGAGACGACGCTATGTTGCCGCTTACCTGTTAGACCTTCACTATTATATCTCTAAGGCTCAGCTGGCTTGTCACTTACCTGTCCGGTGTTATGGTCCTATCTGTTTAAAGCTAAGATATGGTGTCACCTACCTGTAAGGTTATAGCAGGGTATGCCGGTTGTGCAGGTCTTCGCGGTGCTTGATTTCTAAGACTACGCCTGACTGTCACCTAACTGTGAGGTCATAGCAGGGGATGCCTGTACTGCAGGTATTCACGGTGCGCGGTGTTTAAGACTAGGCATGACTGTCACCTACCTGTGAGGTCGTAGCAGGGGATGCCGGCAGTGCAGGTCCTCTCGGTGCGCGGTTGCTAAGACTACGCCTGTCACCTACCTGTGAGGTCGTAGCAGGGGATGCCGGTAGTGCATGTCTTCACAGTTCGCGGTTTCTCCACCTCGCGACAGAACACGTCCCCCACGTGGCGGCACACCACCTCGCGCTGCTGCACTCCCGTACCGCAGCTCACACTGCACTGTTGTAAACACGTTTTCATATTGCTATTTAAACGTATAATTTAAACATGCCGGCATTGCATTTAGTATGCACCGAACTAAATATGCTTAATTTAACACCATTATATAACGGCGCTTCGAAAATCATTATAAAAGGGACCAAACTACGACAGGAAAACAAGAAAAGATAAGATTGAACATACCGTATAGTATGCTGGAAACTGGACTATGATAGGGGTTTCATATTATTCTCTTACAAAAATCAGCAAACAAAAGTACTCTACTTTTCTTGATTTAACTTATATCTTCAATCAAACAGTTGCTGGTTTATTATATGTAATGTATTCAATAAAACGTAAAACAAAATCACGCAAATGCCCATATGGATAATAAATTGGTATTTGCAAGAAACGACATAAACCTTGGCTATCAATTTATTCGGCTATGTTGAGACTGTTATATACATGCCTGAAAAATACAGGTTTAGATATTTTGCCACATCGCTGCATTTCCACGCAGCGAATTAACTGAACATAGCTAAAAACTAAAAATCCTGCTACCACTAACTTTCTTGTTACCATAGTCAGAGCACAATATGTATAAAGAAAATGGTCGACACGTCGAAGAAAACAAAATGGTCACTGTGAAATTCTCGCGTTGTTATTTAGACATGTTTTCCCTTTTTATACTGTTGGCGGAAGCTAACGGTCTTTTGAGAGGGTAATTTCCAAAACATGTATCGCGGACAACTACTTCTTTTCTTTGCAGGCTATTAGTCAGTAAATCGAAACCAGAAAGTGTCCTTCTTCAAAACAGCAAAATTTCACACCCGTTTTCTTACATTTTTATTATTTAAGATAATGTACGTAATATGTATTATAACGTGTATATCATGTAATGTATTACAATTACAGTTTGTAAAAAGGTCAATTTATAAAAAAGATAACTTTAAACTAATGACATCCCTACTTTTAATATTTACTTGTATGTAACCGAAATATTTACCGGAGTGTTCTGGAACAAGACCACCAAAGTAATGCGCTACATCGGTTATTTTTGACTCGTTGCGAACGTTTTTTTTCTTGTTACCAATTCTCATTCTGAATTTTTTTGACAACAAATAACTACAATTCATTAATTTTAAACTGTGCTATGGACAATAGAGAGCTTGCATCGTATGATCTATTTTGACCCAGTAGGCTACGAACAAAGTTCTATAAATAAACGTGTTTATTTATAGATATTTGGCTACGAACCACTAACAATCGGTGCGCCTAACTACTACGCTTCATCGGTTATTCTGGCCCTTGCAGATTGACTTGTTAACTGGAATGTATATAATTTGTTTGCATAAGATAATTAGCTCGAACCAAATATATTTTTTTTCGTTACTTACAAATAAGTTTTCACGATGATGTCGTATAATATTGAATAAGAAGCCAAATTATTAAGTTTAAAGGTGGGAAATTGAACTTCATTCAAACAAATGTTTCCTTTTAGCAAAAATGCACTGATAATTCACATGCTTTTAGTTTTTTTTGGCGCCAACAGTCTTTCTACGCTGTCAGCGTTTAGATTAATTTTACAATCAGTATTTATACATCCGGACCAATTATGCACTATTTCTGAAGTTGCTTTATAAAAAAATCAAGATTTTTAAAGAAAAATTCCTTCCAGATCTGGGAGGGTTTCTTGGTAGTAGGAGTGACTGCTTACCATCTAGGGGGAGTAACCGCTGTGAGGCGTTTACCATCACACTATTCGCAGCGATTACTTCCCCTTTGCGGTTAACAGTAACCACTACCACTACCACTAAAATCCTTCAAGATCGAGAAGGAATTATTTTAGATTTTTTTAAAGATTTTTTGTATTATTATTTTATAAAACTCCCTTTAAAACAGTGCATTATTGGTCAAAACATATGTATTGAGGGTTAAAATAAAAAAAATAAGATAAACAAGAAACGCGGAAATTCCACGAAAAACAAATTTTTCGAACGAAATGCATAAAAGTCAGAACAATAATAAAAGAAAGTTCTGGGTGCAAGGTGAAGGTCATAAACCTATGGCTAGAAAATAGTGACCTTGATCTTGCAATCCAAAGCAAGGTCTCAATATCTACATATGAAGTTTTCATTAAATATCTAAATTCGTTCTCAAGTTACTGAGTGGAAACCGTTTTTTTTATTTTTAGTAATGGTGACCTTGACATTGACCCTACCCAACCCATATGCAATTGCAAGCGAGGTATAGATATAAGGCATCTACATATTAAATGTTCATTAAAAGAGCTCAATTCGTTCTCTAGGTATTGAGCGCAAACTGTCTATTTTTAGTAACGGTGACCTTGCCCCACCCATCACATATGCAATCACAAGCAAGGTCTATATATAAGGTATCTAAATATAAAGTTTCATTAAAATATCTCAATTTGTTCTCAATTTATTGAGCGCACCATTCTTCTTTTTTTAGTAACGGTGACCTTGACCCTGACCCCGCCCACCCCATATGCAATCCCAAGCAAGGTCTTAATATAAGGTATCTATGTATGAAGTTTCATTAAAATATCTCAATGCGTTCTCAAGGTATTGAGCGGAAACCGTTTTTCTATTTTAAGTAACGGTGACCTTAACCTTATCCCACCCACCCCATATGCAATTTTAAGCGAGGACTCAATATAAGGTATATATGTATGAAGTTTCATTAAAAAATCTCGATGCGTTCTCAAGTTATTGAGGGCAAACCGTGTTTCTAGTTTTAGTAACAGTGACCTTGACCTTGACCCCGCCCACCCCATATGCAGTCCCAAGCGAGGTCTTGATATAAGGTATCTATGTATAAAGTTTCATTACAATAGTTCCGTTCTCAAGTTAGCGAGTGGCAACGAAAAGTTGACGCCGCCACACCGCCATACCACCCGCCCGCCCGCCGAACGACATAACCCAATCTAATAACCGAAAGTGTTCTTCGAAAAATTTGGTTAATTAAAACAATTAACCTAACAACGAAATGATTTAACGGTGTCCATGTTTTTTCTCCTGCTTGTCTACGATTTTAATTCGCGCAATGTGATTTGACTGTGGTCACGTAGAACTTCGTATTGGCAGGGATTCAATACGAGCTATGCTCGGGACCAGACAAATCTCTGCGTGCATGTTGTTTAGCCTGACTGTACGTACCACGGACCACTCGCCCGCGTACCACGTTGGACACATCAGTCCGTTGCACGATTTCCTCGAGGATGGGCGCTTGTTCTCGTCGCACTCGCTGTCCCGAACGAGAAGTTGCGAGCCGTCCTCGTTCGTCTTGACGCACGTGACGATTCTCCACGAGATCCCGCCACCACAGTCACGTGTGCAGTTTTGCCAGGGGCCGACCCGCCAACTGAAATGTGTTTGTGTGCGTTTTTACATTTAAATTCTGACTGAAATGGGCATAAACAACAATAATATGGAATTGGAATGTTCCATTAAAAGGCATGCCAACATTTCAGTATTCGATCTATTCCCTCATATAAATATCGGCAACATACATGTAGTATACTCAGCACTAAACGACGATCTATATTTTTAAGCACACTACGTTATTTTTTCTCAAAATTTATTTTAAAATAAAAATGTGTGTATTTGTAATGTATACATTTTTAGCTCGAATTTTCGAAGAAAAAAGTCCAGCTATTGTCGTCGCTCTGTCGTCTGCGTCAGCTTCTGCGTTAGTTAAGTTTTCTGGTAAAGTTTTGTGTCCATTTCTCAAAAACTATCAAAGGCATCCATTTGAAACTGTCAATACTTGTTCACTATCGAAAGGGTACTCCATTACAGCAAGGCAGATAACTCTGTGATTTGTATTTCCAGAGTTATCTTCCCTACAACTTTGCATATTTTGACATTTTTTTGGAAAATATAAAATATCTCAACGACTATCAAAGGCATTAAACTGAAACTCAAGGTACTTGTATATGGTGCTGATCTCATTCTGCAGACAAGAGGAGGTAACTCTTTCAAGGCTTTTTTGGAGTTATTACCCAATTTTTCAACGTACAATTTTCCTTTTAGGTCAAATGTCTCAATACCTATATGTGGTATATTGACTTGAAACTCAAAATACTTTATCACAGTGATGAACTTATTCTGTAGACACGAGGAGGTAACTCTATCAAGGATTTTACTTCAGTAATTTCCTTTTTTCACTTAAAAATTTCGCTTTAATAAAACTCAGAATATCTATAACAGGGGGGGTGGGGTCGTAAAGTGAACTCTGGCTACCTAAGTGGGGCAAAAAAACAGCTGGTGCTCGAAATGGCCGGTTTTTAACAAATTCTGGATGCTTTTCTTTGGTTCGTACAGCTTTTTCCCAATATTCCATACAATCACGTGTAATTGTGTAAGGGTAAGGCTAAACTGCATATCGATAGTCATAAAATGGTATGACAGTTGTCTTTAAACTATTAAAATGCGAAAAAATGTTGTAAGATCTACAAGTCAACAACACACCTGCACACACTGTACCTTCAATAACTATTTTATATGAAAAGTTAGTATTGAAATAAAACACGTGATTATATGGAATATTGGGCCACTCAGTGAGCATATTCTTGGGATAAAAAGCGGATAAAAAGCTGTACGAACCATAAAAAACATCCAGCATTTGTTTCAAAACCGGCCATTCTGAGCATCAGCTGTTTTTTGCCTCCTTTAAAGGAAGCGAGAGTTCACTTTACGAACTTCCCCCTGTATAAGAGGTATTGACTTAAAACACAAAATACTTGGTCACAGTTATGAAACCAATCTGTAGAAAAGATTAGGAAAATACATCAAGGATTCTGATGGAGCAATTTCCCTTTTTTCAACTTATAATTTTTAGCTTTAGGTCAAATTTTTCACTATCTCCAAGAGGTATTGACTTGAAATTCAAAATACTTCATGACAGTGATAAACTTATTATAACAACAAAAGGCTAAAGGACTTTGAAATATGAGAAAGTCGAGCGTCCAGCACCCGTTGGCGGTGCTCTTGTTTATTTAGTCGTCGGATCGATATGAACATGATGCTTAAAAGAAATATGTTATACCAGCAACTATATACATTTGAACAAGATTCTCTAGGTGCTTACTCCGACGGGCACGCGCCCTGGCTGCACGTGGTGCGTGTATCGGTGGGCATGTCAACGTGCGCGCACGCATGCGCGTCCACCACGCGGCTGTCGTGGGTGTCAAAGCACAGCAGACGTTTATCTTTCACACCTAGCTAACAGAGAACATCAGTGAAAGAAACATAAGCACATAAGTCCTAGTATCTTTTTTTGTTGTTGTTTAAAAAACAACAACTGCGTATATAATGATCTGTTGGGAGGATTATAGTAAGATTTAGTATGAAAGTATTGTGTGCACAGTGTGTATACATAGCGGCCCATACATGAATTATTTTGTATAAAACATTTATATTTACACATTTATCAGTTTTATATATTAATACGGGAAATTCAATTTGCCTTCCTTATTTGTAAAATTATCACAGACGCCGAATTTCTTTGTAAAAATAGTTGTTGTTTCCGATATTCAAATGTTTACATATATGCGAATCGAATGAACAAATACTCGTATATACTAAATAACATATTGTAACATATACTCGTATAATTATAATAACGTGATAAATTAATTACATGAAACAAATTCAGTATTAATCATGACAACATTTTACATGTATATTTACACAAATTATATGTTAAAATGTACTTTTTTGTTCAATCAATATATTTATTGAAATTTGTATTTTGTGATGGTTCTATGTGTATCAGTTAGGTTTAACGCTGGTAGTTAAATAGTAGAGTGTGACCTTTTGTTAAATTGTCGCAGTGATGGATGTGGTCGATAGGTTGTGATCCGAACCCATGAGTCTTTTATACGACCCCACGTATTAGTCCATGAAGAAATAGCCAGGGTACTAAATACGGTCTTAACACACCCATGAGTCTTCTAAAAGACCCCACGTATCAGTTCCATGAAGAAATAACCAGCGTACTAAATATGTCTTAACACACCCATGAGTCTTTTAAAAGACCCCAAGTATTAGTTCCATGAAGAAATTGCCAGCGTACTAAATACGGTCATAACACACCAAAAAGTTTCAAGTAAAGAACTACGACTTTATAGTTACACTGGCATATGAAACCACATTACATTACATTAATAGTGGCGATTTTGTATTGCATATACAGTTACTTGTGTTAGACTACACTATGCTTCTTCTACTTAAAGAATTTTTTTTAGAAAATAATTCATATTCTAAACGACTTTTGCCATACTGTACCACCACTTGGATTTCTAAATACAATTTACAAGTTGCTGTCTCCTTTTAATAAAACAAATTGTGATTTCCTAAGGCCATTTTACTTCTCTGTTTGTGTCTGCATCAGAGACCATTATTATCGACGCAGTTGTTACCGTGCTATTTTTGCTTGTTTTGCGCTATAACACCATTCGTTTAATAAATCGTTAACCTTCTAAATGATTTTGATCAATGAAACATTAAACTAACACCTGTTCAAAATACGTTAACCTGACAATTAAAATAGCATCATATCAACTCTGCCATCGGAAAGCCATATCAATAAATCAGCCAATCAATATGTTATGTATACTTTTATCTGGAATAGATCAACTTGCCCGGCGCACAAAATATATAATATTTCAACATGGTGTTCTTTGCAGTATACCCCGATGTAAAACACCACAAAACGTCTACGTTGATTGATTAACAATATTCGATAATTGCGTCGTAAACCCAGGTCTGTGAAATGTTATATACGGGGATTGTTGAATGGCGTGATATCAAGATACACAGAAAACAGGATTTACAATCAGGTAACTGACAGTTCTAGTCGTTAGAACGCCAGAAATAACTCAGAACTATCACACTGTTATCTTGCAAACGATTAAGCAATTATTTACTAATGGATACCGCAAGTCATGTTTTCGGAAGTTATTTGATAATAGTCCTTGGCATTTCGCATAATCCGCGGCGGCATACCAATTAATAGCGGAATTCGTATTCAATATCAATTGTACCCTAGTCAAAGCAATTACCGTACGGGTTTGGCTTGGAATAGTTAGCAAACTAGAAGACGGTCGACAGGCTGTCCGTATTATCGCAAAGGAATTCGCTTTCCGATTGATGAGCTGAATTAATCGAATTGCGGTCGGTGTAAATAACCTTAGAAACCCTTCAGAAAAGTCAACTATAGGCACCGCTATTCTCCGAAACGTGGATGCGGAACATTCCAGCTAAGATCAACAAACATCGCAGTTCTTTTACAATGCTATACAGTCACTTCAAGAATGAAAGATAATGAACTTCGCTCAGCATAGTGAATGGCTGAGGGAAAAACTATACACTATACATGTATATTATAATTAGCTATCGAACCAAATTGCAGGTTGTGCATTCATTCGACTTTTCGCATTTTCTTCGTCCGTTAGATTGTGTTTTGTTTGTTTATTCTTTTGTTTGTTCGTTCATTCATTCATTCATTCATTCATTCATTCATTCATTCATTCATTCATTCATTCATTCATTCATTCATTCATTCATTCATTCATTCATTCATTCATTCATTCATTCATTCATTTATTCATTCATTTATTCATTCATTTATTCATTCATCCATCCAACCAACCATCCATTCAATCATTCATTCGTTAATGAATATCAATAGTATTATAATATAATATTCATATTCTTCCATTAGTTTCATTTATTATTTCATGTATTCATTCTTTTCAGTATTCGTTATATATTTTCATTGATCCAATCACTCATCCATTTACATTCGTTTATGTGATGCATTTATCATATTTATTTGTTCGAATTAACGATTAGATAGGTGCACATATATATGACATTTCAGCTGTTTATCATTACATATTCAGCTGTGTAGGACCTTTTTTTCACAAATTATATTTTTCACACGTGTGAAAAATAAGATCTCGTTTTTCACAGGTTTGAAAAATAGGATCTCATTCGTCACACCTCGCAATCTCATTCTTCACATTTTCTGTGAAATTTGTGATCGAGTCCAGTTTTTGATAAGCACTCAAACCATATTCTTCACACATGAAAAAAGTGTTGAAATTTTCAAAAAAAGTGAATTTGTTACAACATAATCCTATATTTCACACTGTGTGTGCCCGAAAAATAAGGGTATGATTTACGGTACGGTACGTTATGCATGGTGTGGTACGATATGGGGCGGCATGGCATGGCATGGCATGTATGGTATGGTTTGTAATGCTTTGGTATGGAAATGTACGGTACGGTACGGTTAGGTACGGTACGGTTAGATACGGTTAGGTACGGTTAGGTACGGCACGGTACGATACTGTACTGTCCAAACGTACGTACCAATATGTGCGGTGGTTCTAATAAGGTCAATATATTACCGTCCGTGTATACGTATATTCTATTTCGGGCGGACATATGCATGGTTATTTTGGTTTTAATAATCCAAAATAAGACGTCTTTTTGTACGTATGTTCTGATGCGTGCAATTGGTAATATCCCAATAAAATGGTGTACATTCGTATGGACGTACGCGAGTATGCATTTCTATATCATAATTAGACCGTACAAACGTATTGACTAACGATTAAGCGCATGCATACATTTTAGTATATAGCTCCTAAATAGTGCTTAGTTTCTCATTGTGATGACAATACTGATGATGACGTTAACTATAATGATAATAATGGTGATGACGAGAATAATTGATGACGATGATAACGATGATGATGATGATGATGATGATGATGATGATGATGATGATGATGATGATGATGATGATGATGATAATGATGACGACGATGATGATGATAATAATAATAATGATGATGAGTACTGTATAATTGTGCTCAAAATATTAATTTCATCGATTGTCGCGATACAATTTCACCATAAAATATGTGAAAAATATGAACCGTACGCATACCCCGTTTTTGTCCAATCACATTCTTCACACTTATAAATGTGACAAATGATATCCTATTTTTCACAGGCATGTGAAAAATATGATTTGCGAAAAATATGAACCGTACGCATACCCCGTTTTTGTCCAATCACATTCTTCACACTTATAAATGTGACAAATGAGATCCTATTTTTCACAGGCATGTGAAAAATATGATTTGCGAAAAATATTATCCTACACAGCTGTAAACCATTACATAATATCAAATCGAGGGTTGAAACTAACTGCCCTCGAAATATTGTTTGGAAAATATGGATTGTTCTTGAGAACGAATGTGGTTACCTACACCGCATGTCACAGAGCAAGGCCCAAAGTCGGTCTGTATCCACGTGTGTCGACGTGACGTCATAGGGCGCGCACGTGAGCACGTGCTGTTGTTGCCGCCGCATATACCGCAGGCGTCCGCTAGCTGCTTAGAGTGGAGTCTGTAGTCGCAACCTACCTCCTGATGATGGACGAACAGTGATGATAAGCATAATGATAAAACTACACTTTAATACACGTACTGCCTTAAATAAAAGAACAACAAAATTGCTAAGATATTTTCAAGATATCAAGTTAATTGTGTTTAAATAAAGGAACAAATGCCATAAATTTGACACAGTTATTGTTATTGTGACTGTCAAAATTGCCGTTACTTCGTTCTATTTTCCACTTTTTGTACTAAACATTTTAGGTGAAATAATGGTCGTCATATTTTTGAAAACCGTAAACAAATAAAATGAAAATTTTGTACATGTACAAGTTTATATATATAGTATCATAAACAGAACGTCCAAAATTGATCACTGAATAATTTACGCGAAGACTCGCAATTTACTCGAACTACGTAATTCCATTTTCTATTAAAATGTGGAATGACCTTGATATAAACATTAGATCGATTGACAGCTTATCTGGTTTTAAACGACATCTTAAACAAATGTTTAATCCACCAACTGTAACGCCTTATTTTTTTATTGGTGACCGCTCGCAACAGATACACCACGCCAGAATACGAAATAATTGCAGTGACTTAAATGCTGATCTATATAGTAATCACTTACGCGATAGTCCAAAGTGTGCCTGTGCTAGTCCTCTTGAAGATGCCGACCATTATTTTTTTTAATGCCCATTCTACCGAACCCAACGCATTCGCCTATTCACTAACACCCGTCCATTTCATCCCCTAAGTGCATCTAAATTACTATTTGGTATACCCGAACGTTCCAACAGCGACATTAATAAACTATTCAGCGAAATACAACGTTATATTAAAAGCACAAATGGATTTAGTCGCTAAACACTCTTAACTTAATGTTTAGCTATCAAATAGCTCGTTGCATTCAACCTGATGTTTAGCTGGTTGGAGTGTGGAGCAATTTAATGATAAACAATATTTTTGCTATGTATTGCATTCTTAATAGAGTGGAGAAATATATTCTTTTGATTTTTTTTATAATCGTTTCTGATTAAAATTTGTAACATTTGTGCAACATATGTACTATTTTGCTGGATGTTATATTAAATAATCTGTTACCATTTCACAAATTTAATATATACATTGATATTTACATTATCTTATCCGCATCACACCAAATAGGTTACAGGGAAGGGTCGATTTCTAACGTTGTTCAAACTTGTGCCCCAACCCTTTTGCTTTTCAAATGTACACATGATCTTTCTGTTAAAATGTCAATGTATGTTTACATGTAAACATTTAAATGTATTTCAAAGAAATAAAATAGTATTAAACTAAACCGAATACTGAAATAAATACACGTTTTCCAAAACAATTAAGCTACTTACCACACATCTTCCGTTTATACACATGTCCATGGAGCCCTCGCGACATCGCGTGCCGTCCAGGACCTTAGGGGCCAAGATTGCGATCATGTTGGTCCCTTCCGCCAGACACGTGAGCGCACAAGGGTTCTTTTCCTCGTAGTACGGCACCCACCGGAAGTTGTAGCCGGAATAGGACGCGTCGTTGTAGGCGGCGCACTGCTCGCCCCTGAAGTCGGGAACATGTGGCGGACATGGCTGCAGCATTAGATAAATACGTCGAGGAAAATGTATTTCCATACATTTGCTAGGTTGTTGTTGTTTTCGCAGAAATCACGGACATGCATTAACTATGAACAACAACTTCAGCTACATGACTCGGTGCAGTCAATCTTACCTCGGTGTTGCATGTGGCGTATTCAATCCCCTCTCCCGCACAGTGGAAGCGCTGCCCCTCCTCCCAGCTGCACTTCCGGGTCTTGTAACGCGCCCCTCCGTCGCACGTGCGCGAACACTCGCTCCATCGACTCCATGACGTCCACTGGCTACCCGCCACGAGGCAAACGAGAACCTCGAAAGTAAACGAGTAACGGCTTAGTATAATAGGCGTTTCCAAAAAAATGTTAATCAATGCAAACAATCTAGTGGATTATCCAATCACTGCACTCGGATATCACGTGTTAAACGGTTAACCTGTTTTAAACGAAAGAGTACGAGGAAAGCTTGGTAAGGGTTAGTGAAGCTTGATAAATGAACATAAAAGCGTTAACAATAGCCGGGATGGAGTTTACAATATAAATAGCAAACCGAAAGGTCTATAAGACTAAATTGGACCCAGATCACTCCTCCAGTTTTTTTTATAAGCGAGCTTTTCTTTCAACTTGACTTTAGTTTAAAACCATCGATTCTACATTGAAATAAAAAATCATCTAAATATATTATTATTATTATTATCATTGTACACATCCACAAAACACTGTTTGACATCACTATAGTGTGACAACGAAATATTTAACAACTTTTACTGCATCTTAAAAACTGGTGTCAACACTGAGTTGTTTATATCTTCAAAGATGTCATCCATGCCGAACAACCACAGTTTTCGTGGATCGGTAACGTGCAGAGCGTGTTGTGTTCATACGGTGTGTGATTGTTATGTCATCGAGAAATGCAGACTGACAGTATTCAATAGTACAGAGGCGTGTCGTGGAAAACACAGGCTTAATGCATCTGCGTAAAGTGTCGTCCTGGATCACCATGTGCAGTCCGCACAAGCTAATCCAGGACGACTCCTTCCGCTTGCATGGCATTTTCTGTTTCAATAAAGTCTCTTCTAAACATAAATCCACTGTAGGCTAATCCGGGACGACATTTTACCCACATGCATTCAAAATGATTTTCCCACGACACGCCTCATATAGATTCCAGTGTGTGAATGTAACTTTCATTTACCGTATTAATGCATTTCCATTCCCTTAAAACCTAACATTCCGCTTTGGGCATAAAATATTGTTAATTGTACGAAGTAAACAAATAAATTAAACAATGCTACTTAATGGTACATCGATACATACTTTATTAGATTTAACAACGTCTTCTTAATCCGAACACCATTTTGTCAACCATGAAAACTGATTATCAACACAGAGTATATTTACATGCGTCTGATCAGTGTTTAATCAGTTTAAACTGTCCGATTTCGGAAATTAATCCTTTAACACTAGCTGGGGAGGAGTTTCACCTATTCGTGGTAAAACCCGGATCGGTCTATTTAATAGCAAGTACATGTAAAAAGTCATCCAGCGATCACACTGACGCTGCAAATCCAACAAACTAGGATACTAGTATTTCCCACTAAATCGAGGCTTGATTTATGTGTAAATGTCATGTTTAGACAATGTAAAATACAAAAATTGTTTGACAGTCTAAGAAGGCATATTAAACTTAATAATTTTCGATTTATCGTTGTTTATCGGCCAATAAACAACGATTTGGAGTTCTGATGCGTAGGAATTAAACCACGAAGGCGTTAGCCCGAGTTGTTTAATAGCCACGCATCAATACGACAACGAGTTGTTTATTGGCCGATTAACACCGATAATGCGAAAATTATTTCGATTCTAACATGATTTGACATATTGGTTTGCAATTGTAATTGGAACTACTTTTTACTATGCTCCGCTCAGAATCGGGACTTCTTTCGCATTGTTTATTGGATAGTTTAACAACGGTAATTTTGTTCTTTGTGTATAGAAAAATTAGCGAGTATCATGTTAGGATTTGATTTTGTCAATATACTCCCATTCTGAATACAAATAGAATTAAATTATATTTGAGATAGTGCATGGACACTGACATCCTATTGACGCACTTTATTGTCAGAAAAATACTGTCGAAAATGATAAATAGATAATCGACGTACAATTCGAAATCAAGATAAATTTGGGCGTTGTTGCTTGAGAAACTCATCTTAAAATGTGGAGTTGTCATGTAATGCTTTCTACGAATGTTTTTTTAAACAAATCGCATGATCCAAGGAATCCCTCAATATTTTATATTCTGAAATTGGCATGAAGAATGCTGAACTAGTATAATGTGATTAAAATGCCATGGGTATCATGCACATTATTCAAGAACATCTGGAGGGAATATCGTTGCCAGTTCCCCGCTCATTTCTCATCGACGATGGGGCTATTTGACGTAGTTTGAAGGACTTGCGGGTAAAATGCTAACAAAAATCCTGCGAAACATGACAGATGCGAGGTGTAATGTCTGTGCCGCGTGCAGTATGGAACCCGAGAGTACTGACTTGGTGTACGCACGTGAGGCTGTTAATTACATTGCGCTGTTAAATCCATCATTGCCTCTCTCAAGAGCAGATGTCTGCAATCTGCATGCGCGCATTCACGTAATCAATTCAAAATTCAAGTTAACTTATCCGTAAAGGTCTTGAAGAAACAGTTGTATAGTCATTGTTTTTACAAAAGACAGACAGACGGACGGACGGACAGACAGACAGATAGACCAGTAGATATTCTCCGCTTTGGTCATCGTCGCATTCGTCGTCGTCATCATAATCATCATCATCGTCATCATCGTCGTCTTGGTCGTCGTGATCGTCTTGGTCGTGGTCGTCGTCATCACGATAATCATTATCATCATCATCATCATCATCGTCGTCATCATCATCATCATCAGCAGCAGCAGCAGCAGCATCAGCATTATCATCATCATCATCATCATTCTCCTGCTCTCCCTCAAACTCATCATCATCATCGGTATCACCACAATCATTCACTTCTTCATGTCAGTCAATTACGCTAACGATGGCTAAAATTTGATTTACTAGAAATGATGTCGTGCATAAATTGTCATTTTTGATTTAGAAAGTAATTTTAATAGAAAAATGTTAAACATTTTTATAAAACAACGTTTAACGTTTAGGCTTTTACTACTAAATTGTTTCAACTACGAGTAATTTTTTTATCACATAAACTTATTCATGTAATTCCTGTCATCTATAATAACATCACGAATCTTTATAAATATTTTATTAAATGTTTCTGTTTCAGCAATCTACATTCCACAGTGTTTAGTTAATATTTGCAGCTTTCATCATACAATTTAAAGCACATATCATCAAAACGTCATTGTATAATAATAACACAATCAACGTCTAATCTCCATGCAGAATTAAAAAGGCAATTGAAATATTTAAATATACAACTTCGAAGACTTGTAATATGCATTACAAAAAGCCATTATTATCTTGAATGAATCATGATAGAATACCCAGCTGCGGTTCTTAAATCGCTAATTGAGATTACATTAGCTGACACAAGACTGAAGGGATGTGTAAACAATTGCGCCATTAGTTCAATGATTTATCTGGCTGTTTGAATGTGATAACCCGCAGTTAATTGTCGGCATTATTGCAACGTGTTCCTAAGCTCTCGGTTGTATACTAAATGCTTTTAAAAATTACAGGTTAAGAAGTGATTTAAAAACTTACAAATATATCTATCTGCAGGTGCGTTGTTATTCACAAAAATGAAGTTTTCTTATATGCGTATAGTTTGAGTATAACGCTATTTAACAAGTTTTTCCTCTATCCACCAATGTTGAGTGACAAAATTACTAATTCATATTTAAAGACATAAGAGATTTGTTTCATGACTACAAAGTGAATGCTTATAAACCATTGTTGGAGGTGCAGCACTTACACGCGAACCACAAATGTCCGTTAAGTGATTTGTTTAAGACCATTTTTATCGCAAATTACAATTGTTAAATTAGCATTGTATTAGGTGTTTCAGTTCATTAAATCAATGTCCTTTATTTGAATACCCAAAATAGTTACATTCCCCAGAATCAAGATTAAACATCAGCCACAAAGGACGAAGACAGCTGTCAGTTTGGTAATGCAGTTGAAGATTAGTAGTGGTATTTCCCACGTACAGAAGAAAAACTCACATATAAATTATTTTTTAATCAAGTGTTGTTTTTGGTGTATATTGAAATAATTGGCACTCAAATAATGTTGACGTCGTTAAAATATGGATGTATAAAATCAGTACGGTAAGATTACTGCCAAACAGTAGAATTTCAGAGCTAAATATAGCCATTCACTTTCGCTTTCAAACTAATGAAAGCAAGGTATTGATTGGTTGACTGAAAGGTCGTCAGAAAGTGACTTTCTACTGTGCGTCCTAAGATCATAATGCATAGAGTATTTTAGGATATGATTTTGACCAGATTACAGTCCTATTTAATCCGATTGCATACGAGTCACAGTATACAACATTTTAAACACAACACAGACACAAAACATTAATTGGGGCACGTCGTGAGAAAACCGGTCTTAATGCATGTGCGTAAAGTGTCGTCCCGGATTAGCCTGTACAGTCCGCACAGGCTAATCCGGGGCGGCACTTTCCGCTTTTATGGTATTTTTTGTTTCAATGAAGTCTCTTCTAAACATATATCCACTGTAGGCGGAAAGTGCCGTCCTGGATTAGCCTGTGCGGACTGCACAGGCTAATCCGGGACGACACTTTACGCACATGCATTAAGACAGGTTTTCCCACGACGCGCCTCAATTATAATCGTTATAAAGCAGATGTAAATTGTTACTCTTATTAAACTCATAGCATTGCAATTTTAAGTCTGTTGAAACATACATAATTATAGTTGTTAACGTAAGCACTGGCATTTTGGACACAAAGACCACTTATTATATATTACTTATTATTGTGTGTATGTCGAAATCTCATTTGATGACACGAAGACACTACTTCAGTGGATATATCACACTAGCTCCTGCTTATAGTTTGAAGTCGTCAACTATGTTTTGGATCCTATGCCAGTGGCAGGCGGAAACGTGATTATTTTATTTTAATTTCTACTGGCACAAATAATATGTATCTCAAAATAAATAAGGCTTACAGTAAACTATTTTATGATTCTATAAGTGTTTAATCATGTTTAAACTTTTTACATACTTAAAATTCCTTCACAGAGGCGCATACTGTTTGATGAGCTATCTCAGTACAGTCGTTTCGTGTTTCTCTGGGTCCTGTGAGACTCAATTAGTGTGGTACCACGTGAGAAGCTCTCAGTCGCGATCGCTATCTGTAGCTCACACTAGTATGAAGCATTATCAGAATGATATCAAGAATTTAAAGAGCGATATCATCTACCTAGTAATTGAGGGTAAAATGTTAAAATTGAGAGGAATTGAAATATCTTTGAACAAGAAATATCTTTAAAAAAGATATTCGGCGTTTTTGGCATTTTCTATAATGTCTTGAAATGTCTGTAACACAAATGTACCGTTTTTCAACTGCCATTATCATACAATATTTCATTTATTTAATTCCTGTCGTCTATAATGTCTTGACTTGATTTATAAACACCATGCAACCAATAATTATTCTTTATAAATATTTTATTTATGATCTGTAACTGTCTATAATGTCTTGACTTGATTTATAAACACCATGCAACCAATAATTATTCTTTATAAATATTTTATTTATGATATGTAACTGTCTATAATGTCTTGACTTGATTTATAAACACCACGCAACCAATAATTATTCTTTATAAATATTTTATTTATGATATGTAACTGTCTATAATGTCTTGACTTGATTTATAAACACCGTGCAACCAATAATTATTCTTTATAAATATTTTATTTATGATATGTAACTGTCTATAATGTCTTGAAATGTCTTGATATTTATGATATTTGAAATTTATGATATGTACCTGTCTATAATGTCTTGAAATGTCTGTAACACAAAAGTACCGTTTTTCAACTGCCATTATCATACAATATTTCATTTATTTAATTCCTGTCGTCTATAATGTCTTGACTTGATGTATAAACACCATGCAACCAATAATTATTCTTTATAAATATTTTATTTATGATATGTAACTGTCTATAATGTCTTGACTTGATTTATAAACACCGTGCAACCAATAATTATTCTTTATAAATATTTTATTTCTGATATGTAACTGTCTATAATGTCTTGACTTGATTTATAAACACCGTGCAACCAATAATTATTCTTTATAAATATTTTATTTATGATATGTAACTGTCTATAATGTCTTGAAATGTCTTGATATTTATGATATTTGAAATTTATTATATGTAACTGTCTATAATGTCTTGAAATGTCTGTAACACAAATGTACCGTTTTTCAACTGCGATTATCATAAAATATTTCATTTATTTAATTCCTGTCGTCTATAATGTCTTGACTTAATTTATAAACACCAAGTAACCAATAATTATTCTTTATAAATATTTTATTTATGATATGTAACTGTCTATAATGTCTTGACTTGATTTATAAACACCGTGCAACCAATAATTATTCTTTACAAATATTTTATTTATGATATGTAACTGTCTATAATGTCTTGAAATGTCTTGATATTTATGATATCTGAAATTTATGATATGTACCTGTCTATAATGTCTTGAAATGTCTGTAACACAAATGTACCGTTTTTCAACTGCCATTATCATACAATATTTCATTTATTTAATTCCTGTCGTCTATAATGTCTTGACTTGATTTATAAACACCATGCAACCAATAATTATTCTTTATAAATATTTTATTTATGATATGTAACTGTCTATAATGTCTTGACTTGATTTATAAACACCATGCAACCAATAATTATTCTTTATAAATATTTTATTTATGATATGTAACTGTCTATAATGTCTTGACTTGATTTATAAACACCGTGCAACCAATAATTATTCTTTATAAATATTTTATTTATGATATGTAACTGTCTATAATGTCTTGACTTGATTTATAAACACCGTGCAACCAATAATTATTCTTTATAAATATTTTATTTATGATATGTAACTGTCTATAATGTCTGGAAATGTCTTGATATTTATGATATTTGAAATTTATGATATGTAACTGTCGATAATGTCTTGAAATGTCTGTAACACAAATGTACCGTTTTTCAACTGCGATTATCATAAAATATTTCATTTATTTAATTCCTGTCGTCTATAATGTCTTGACTTAATTTATAAACACCAAGTAACCAATAATTATTCTTTATAAATATTTTATTTATGATATGTAACTGTCTATAATGTCTTGACTTGATTTATAAACACCGTGCAACCAATAATTATTCTTTACAAATATTTTATTTATGATATGTAACAGTCTATAATGTCTTGAAATGTCTTGATATTTATGATATCTGAAATTTATGATATGTACCTGTCTATAATGTCTTGAAATGTCTGTAACACAAATGTACCGTTTTTCAACTGCCATTATCATACAATATTTCATTTATTTAATTCCTGTCGTCTATAATGTCTTGACTTGATGTATAAACACCATGCAACCAATAATTATTCTTTATAAATATTTTATTTATGATATGTAACGGTCTATAATGTCTTGACTTGATTTATAAACACCATGCAACCAATAATTATTCTTTATAAATATTTTATTTATGATATGTAACTGCCTATAATGTCTTGACTTGATTTATAAACACCATGCAACCAATAATTATTCTTTATAAATATTTTATTTATGATATGTAACTGTCTATAATGTCTTGACTTGATTTATAAACACAGTGCAACCAATAATTATTCTTTATAAATATTTTATTTATGATATGTAACTGTCTCAGCAATCTACATTCCACAGTGTTAAGTAAATATTTACAGCTTTCATCACACAATGAAAAGCATATATCATCAAAACGTCATTGTATAATTATAACAAAATCAGCGTCTTATCTCCGGTATAATTTAATAGGCAATCCAAGTATTTGGATACACAATAGCGACGATTTGTAATATGCATTACAAAAAGCCATTGGAACCTTGAATGAATCATGATAGAATACCCAGCTGTGGAAATTATATCGCTTAATTGAGATTACATTAGCCTACAGAAGACTTAAGAGGATGTGTAAACAATTGCGCCATTACTTCAATGATTTATCCGGCTGTTTGAATGTGATAACCCGCAGTTAATTGTCGGCATTATTGCAACGAGATGCTTTAGCAAAATGCATTTAAATTATCCAGTTTCCAAAGTGGTTTATGGGGCAGATATTTAACGATTTAAGAACTTCGAAATATATCTATCTGCATTATTATAAAAAAAGTGGTTTTCGTATATGCAAATAATATAAGTTGAATGTATAACGATCTTAAAACGCTATGAAACAAGTTTTCAGTCCATCTATATCTATACTAGAAATGCAAGACGAAAGTGATTTATGAGGCAGATATTTAACGACTTAAGAACTTCGAAATATATCTATCTGCATTTTTATTAAAAAATGTAGTTTTCGTATATGCATATAGCATACGTTGAATGTATGACGATCTTGAAAAGCTATGAAACAAGTTTACCTTTGATCTATATCTATACTAGAACTATAAGACGAAAATAATTTACTACACATTTAAAGGCAAGTGAGATATGTTTCGTGACAGCAAAGTGAAACCGTGTAATACTTTTAACTTATACTCTAACTCGTATTTCGTACGGACATTTCCGTTCAAGCAATTTGAATACTCTTGGACGCTTCGTGGCAAAGATAAACGTTACTAAAATCCAGTTGCAAGTCAGAGTACTTTCAATCTGATGAAAGTGCACGATCTTTGGACTGGAAGATTTTATAACAGCACGTTTAATTACTTCTCGAAAACTCGGAATTTTCAAAACACTATTTATGTCTCCCCTAATGGAATTACTCGTTTCTAAAAGCATTTGACAGTCAGTTTCTTGATAAAGTAGTAGTGGTATTTTCCATGTATAAATAATATCGCATAAATATAATACATGTAGTTGTTCTTTAAACAAAGTGTCGTTTTCTTTGGTTTATGTTGTACAAATTGATTCTTAAACGATGTTTATGTTGTTAAAACGTGAATGTGTATTAACAGCACGTTGGTCTCCCACCAAACTAGTAGCTTTTAACCTTCTACTGGTCGTCCGCAGATCTAAATGCATAACGTATGTCAGGATATGATATTGACCAGATCGCAGTCCTTTTGAACCTTATTGCATATACATCATAGTATACAAGAGAAAACAGACACAAAACATATAATCAGTGTAAAAACCTCATAGCATTCCAATCGGCTTAAACATATCTAATTATACATGTAGTTGTAAATGTAAGTTCTGGCATTTTGGACAAGAAGACCACACTTGGTATTGTGTAGCACAGCATCATTAATTTTGATGCCAAGAAGACTCAAACTCAGTGAATATATCACATTAACCCGTGTCTATAGTTTGAAGTCACCATGTCACCATGTTTCCGGATTGTATGACAGTGGCAGACAGAAGAACAAACGTTAGGATTTTATTTGAATGGGATTGCCAAAATTACGGATAATAACGATGTAATATATCACATGAGTGTATTTAAAATCGAAAAAAGTCTTACAATAAACTATTGAATGATTCTATACGCGTTTTATCATGTTTAAACATCCTACATGCTTCAAATTCCTTCACAGAGGCACATACTGTTTGATTGCCTATCTCTCTATAGTCGTTTTGCGTTTCTCTGAGCCCTGAATGAGGCTCAATAAGCGGCTAACGTAAGAAGCTCTCAGTCGCGATCGCTCACACTCGAACAAATACGATACATAATCAGAACGGTATAAACAGAACGTAAAGCGTTTATAATAAACATTGTAATTGAGAGTAAAATGTTAAAAATGAAGGGAATTTGGAAAACAGAAAACCATGACATTGCCACCGTGGGTACCATTTTGTATGTCATCATCTTACATATGTTTTGCTAATTGCATACATTGTTCAAGACATTAACACAATTTTCATGATAATGTTAGAGACTTTAGAGCACATGCCTTTAACGACATTCGTCTCTTCGTAACACGAAGAAGTTAATTCAACTAAAATGTATAATTAAACCGTTTTGAACGCTGTTGAATTGTATCTGTGTCAAAAACGATGTCTCTCCAGTAACTAGTTCAGCTAGAAGCACAATGTGCACTATATAAGGCGTAAAAAAAGGTTGTTTGTTATCTCTTACCTGACCCCCTCCCCCTAATTTTTTCCGCCGACACTAAACGTTGTTTTTCCTATTGATCATTACATTTTACAGACTTTCGGTCAAAAGAGCAGTTTTCGCTTATATGCGGCTTTTCTTCGGTAATTCATATTTGAAAAAGTAAATTTCCAACTCATATTGTGAACATTAACGTCTTCTTCTATGACCTTATTTATAGCTAGGTACAGTTTCCTTGATGGGAGGTGTTTAAACATTTTACATGCAGTCCAATATACTTAAACTGTGTGGTGAATATGCCGCGAAGAAAAAAGGGCATAGAAAGAAAAAACGTTTTTTTACTCTCCAGCCCCCTTGATTTTTTTTGGAGATGTCAGCGGAAACAAACAATTATTTTTTGGGGCCTAAAGACGGTAATGCTAGTATGATCTACGTCCAAGTAAGCGTATTAGTTAACATTCTGCTTTGACATTGAAAAATGTCGGACACTTAACCCCGTCATAAAGCATCGCGGGCGGTCCCCATTGAAATTCCAGCCTATGTAATTGGTGTTTAAAAGAAACATAGTTGCGAGCGGCCAATTTCACCTTGTCATGGGTTGCAGTAAATGGTTATTCGTAAATAAGTTGTGTAAAACCCGTAATCAAAAATTATGAAAAACTCAACACATTTTGAACCAGTATAAAGCAATGCAGTAAATGTTATTTAAAAAAAAAAAAAAAAAAAATATTGTTTGCATTAAAATGTGTTTGCCTATTTATTTATTTATTAAGTAACTACAGGTTGTTACGGAAATTAACAAACTGCACTTTTAATGGACCTTGTGGATGTTGATTTTTGATTATCTTATCTAGAGTGACACTGGATGTGATTTGTAGTAGTAGTTGTTGTTGTTCTCTTAACATATTTCTGTATTTTACATAAATTATATATTACTACTAAACAGCCGACGCAGCGTGCGTGGGGGGAGGGGGCGACGCTCGGAACTGATGGTGACGCCACTATACTTGACACAAGGCATTAGAGCAACAGTGGAGGTTGACATGGTAACGCCTATTAAATATTGAATTCTTCACGTGACCGGGGTGAACAATGTCGAGAATGCGGTCATGTAGTCGCCATGCAAAATGGATTTCGTGTAGCGATTACTGCAAGGTTGACTGCACCAGACTAACAGTTAGATATAGATCTATACATTTATTTTACCATACAATTCACAGTAACATGCTAAAATAACATTATCATAACATACAAACAATTTAAAATGGAATTAATAAATGAGCCACGTCTTTTAACACTGCATGTCAAGGATAACACAAGAACGAGATGTGAAAAAATAACACATTTCCATTGTAGTCCTTCGACGACATAACACAATGCATTAATCGTTATGTATTATTCAGTACGACATACCCCCACAATGCACTGCTCGTTATGTATTATTCAGTACGACATACCACAATGCACTGCTCGTTATGTATTATTCAGTTAAATACTGTTGCGCTATATTAAGACAACTCGCCTATCATATTTTCTCAAGCTTATGAATTTCAAGACTTTCATTGTACTTTTTCCAAAACATGCAAAATATTTGTTTAGTTCTTTGTGTTTCGTAGTGCATATCCAAGCACCAAAATGACAGAACAAGAATCGAACAATTTGTTCTATTGTTGGTAATCGAGTGTACCAAACGATGCCTTGAAGATTTTTGCTGAAAACAAATACATGTACACAGTAATACACACGAAATACCAGCTATAAGCGTTAATCCTTAAAAATATACTTTATGTACGTTGTATATAGTTATTGCCTCCAGCAGCCATCAATATGTCGTATATTATCTTCAAACGCATGTTCGGAGCAATAAAAACCAGATATGTTCAGTTCTTAATAAAATATTGCATATCCTTAAATCTCAAAGCAAATGTCGAAAGACCCGTATAAAACACAATCAGGTTCCAGTCATAGTTTACCGTTATTTTCAATCAATAATATTTATATTAGCTCTGGTTATTGTTCATTTTACGATAGACGGGCGGTGTAAAAGACACTGGGTGTTCAGAGCATTGCAACATACAAATATTGCGTCCAGGTCGGTTTTCAACGAGCCCAAATAAAGGTCTTCCTGTTTGGCTGAGCTTACATTGTGTAATATTCAATATGAGGCGTGTCGAGGAAAAACCGGACTTAATGCATGTGCGTAAAGTGTCGTCCCGGATTAGCCTGTAAACTCCGCACAGGCTAATCCAGGACGAATATGACGCGTGTCGTTGAACAAACGGACTTAATGAATGTGCATAAAGTGTCGTCCCGGATTAGACTGTGCAGTCCGCACAGGCTAATCCAGGACGACACTTTCCGCTTTTATGGTATTTTCTGTTTCAAGGAAGTCTCTTCTAAACATAAATCCGATGTAGGCGGAAAGTGCCGTCCTGGATTAGCCTGTGCGGACTGCACAGGCTGATCCGGTATGACACTTTACGCACATGCATGAAGCCCGCCCACGACACGCTTAATATTTTGTCACGAATTGTGAAGGTATTGTAAGCAGATACGCCTTATTTAGATATACTTACTAAGTAACGCAGTAAATTATAATACTTTTTAACTGGTACATTGTCTGTGTTTAATGTTACATTTTCATTTGAAAATGTACAGAGTCATGTGATTTTATTATCAACACGTAAACTACAAAAATGTATGTTTATAATTAGGTCCTTTGCAAATTGAAATGATCTTAAATTGTGTGTCGTAAAATGGAATATTTTACAAATTGAATATTTATACAGATATATCTATTAAGTTGGAATATTCCAAACGATTAACCGCACTGCTATGGCAAGATGTGCATTAGTAAAAAAAACACTTACCCCAATTACGAGTATCCGATATGCCCAGTGCATTGTTAGACTGTATACAGCTCACGCCGTATACAGCTTACTCGTGAGCTGTATACGTTGACTATAAAACCGATTACAGCTTACACCGAATACAGCTCACCGTAAGCTGTATACGTCAAGATGATGCATATCGCCGTATATAGATCATGTCTAAAAGATGACAAGGATCGTAATCATTATCATCATTGTCGTCTTCGTCGTCAGCAACAGCGTCATTATCATCATCATCAGCAGCAGCAGAAGTCTTCATGAACACATTGTTGCGAATGCATGTTTGTAGTTGCTGTTGTTGTTGTTGCTGCTGCTGCTGCAGTCTGTCTGTCGACCTGTCCGTCCTTCCGTCCGCCATTCTGCCCGTCCGTCCGTCCGCCCATTCGTCTGTTCATTCGTCCTTCAATCGCAGTAACTTTTATTAGAAAAAATACAAGGGTCATTATTCTACCGTGGATGAGGTTGAGCTGTTAGTATCCTATTTGTCCGGCGTCCGTCGTGCGTCCGTCCGTCCGTCCACAATCACAATTGCTGCTGCTGTTACCGCTACTATATCTACTTCTTCTACTACTTCGACGAAGATGGTGATGATGATCAAGTATACTAGTAATCACAATAATGTATATTGTATACTAGTCAATCACCATGTGAGCTATATACGTTAATACAAAAGACCTATTTAAAAAAAAAAAAAAAATAAAAAAAAAAAAAGTATAATGTATATATCCAACGGATACAGCCACCGTACGCTGTATACGTTGTCAACCAACAAATATGGCTCACCGTAAGTTGTATACGTTGTCAATCACCGTATACAGCTCACACGTAAGCTATATACGGCGTGAGCTGTATACGGTCTAACAGTGCATGTTATTTGTCATTTCTAGCACATTTGCGTCTACATTTACCAGTAATCGAGCAAATCTAACCAACTAACATAACAATAATTTTACATCCAGTATTTCGCGATATGTATCTTTTTCAAACGCAAGCAAAGTATTCGAGGAAATGCCGACACCAGTCTGCCTCGTTCTAACATAGTTCTCTATAATTTCAGATCCAATTAATCGCGATATGTGTCATTTTCAGACGTATCGAACGATGCTGTCAGTGATTTACAACACTCAGTCTGATTGGCCCATTGCTGTCAAAAATCCGGTCCAACCGATAACGAACGAATAACGGGCTCGGATAACGAGCGAAGCCAATAAGCAGCAGTCCACTGTTTCTCTTAAAAAGCGTTTAAACCATACTATAAGACCAAATTGCATCAGTGCAGCATAGATATTAAACCTTTAAATCAAAATATAAGTATGTTAATAGAAAGTCATCCTTTTATATAAGGTATCCATGTATACTGGCACAAGTTGCAAAAACAACATGACAACATTGTTACAAATATTAAGTCCAAAATGATGCCAGCTCTTTCAATAGACTGTCTATTGGTAAACTAAATAAAGTTTAAAATAGTCTATCACATTGATGAATCTGCGAAGCGTTCATGCAAACATAACATGAGTAGTTATTTGGGAAATTACTTCACATCCAATTTAAACAAAGCAGATGTCAGAGTATGAGTGTGTTCTGTCAAAGATTGCTTTTACCTTTCTATGGAATTCTTCGCATTTCTACAAAAGTTGCTATATATTCATATGAAACCATCCATTTTTGCTCAAGCTATTAAATAAAAATGAACTTCATTGTTTGTCGCTATAATGTGTTATTTATCTTTTTCTACTAGTAGGTAAAAATAGACAGTGAAATTGTCAGCTGTTCTATAAACTATATTCTAATAGTTTATTGGATAGTGTTAGACTCACAATTACATTCTTAAAACATTCTCGTTTGAATATTTAGTCCATTGTCTGGCAGATAAAAGTTATCATATGTTTTGAGTAATTATAGAATATATATGTTTTATTTTCTTACTGCACTGCACTTTCTTTAACTTCCACAGACATTTCACTGGTTTCCAGTATACTACAAACTCAGTCAAATTTCTACCCGCCGTAACATTCACATGACCATACGCGACTCACAATGGCAAAGGCAAATGATTGATACCAAAATGTGAGCTTGACAAGATACCCTTGTCAGTTCACGCACTTTAATTAGTAATGCGCGGACAAAGCCTAAGAAGAAATTACAAACTTAGTTCATATGAAACCCCAAATAAGAACGTGAGGAAGGACTAACAGTGCTTGAACATGCATCCATTGAACATGGAATTTCAAATGTTTGCCTTACACACAGAAGTTGTCAACAGTTTAGAAAGCTGTTGACTTACGCTATCAAATTTCTTGCTCGAAATCAAAAGAAACATAATTATAGTGATCTACTAATATAGACATTTCTTATGATTCAAACATATTGTCTTTCATAGCTCGTGGCACCAATATATCTTAAACGTGCAAAAGTAAACGCACTCAGCATTAAACATTTACTACATTTATCAAAGTAATATTGTAACTCAAAGTGTCGATAATATCAAATACATTGATAACAACTTTAATAAAGTTTGATAGATTTATCATCTGGCGTTATCAATGATGACCGGAAATGAACAGTTCAACACCCTAATTAATTACAGCATTCTATTTAACATCGAGGTATCTGGCAAGTTTTCCTTAAAATTGAACAAATACCAATTTTGGTTAATCGTGAAAATGCACAAAACTTCAAATAAATTTGTGGGTTAACAAATCTTTTACCAGCAATCTTACAAGACTATACAGACCGTGTTGATTGGGATAAGCTAAATATCGTCTATGGTCGCGCATATCCATAACGCAATTAAAACAAACTTATTGTTTACTTTCGTTTAACAAATAAATAAGATTCACTTAAGTAAATTAGCACTTATCGGAGCAATTAATTGGGATACAATAATTACACGTTCATGGACTATGACGTTTACTATGGGCTTGACCGCATATATTCAAAGTCTATTTCAGTCTCATCAAAACATCGTATTAACATACATATCAAAGTATAGTATACAATATAGTGTTTAAACACTTAAAAAGATATTAAAACAGTAAAAATATTCCCACACTATTCCTTGATACTTCACGTTAATTATTTTAGGTTTATAGTAACCATGTAAATTATTAAATTATTACCGTAGCAACCTACTTAACCACTCAGAGACATGTCCAAACCAATGCTTATTACTGTCCATGAAAAAGCCATTAAAGCCTAATAATTTCACATGCAGAAGTGTTATTTGCGTGTTTGTTATGTTTTTGAATTCTGCAATTGCAATCGACCAATCGAAAAGATTTAACTAATAATGTATTTAACCATTCAGAAAGCCAGAACGTCCTTGTTTGAAGGAGATGACTGATAATAACATTGGTATTCTATTAGCGGTGTTTGTTGATATAATTCATTTATAAAAAAATATTAATAAAAAGTAAGAATTAAAGTTACATTATTTTACTTAATGATTTAGCAGGTCGTTGCCAAATGAGTCCCTAACAGTGTTCAACAACTGGCTCTACATGTATTAAGATGTTTTGAAGAAACCAATTCGAGCAAAAAAAAGAAATTTCTACAGCCGTGTCCAGTAACACTGAGTTGTATTTTGAATAAACCATATAAAAGATCAGTAAACATATCGAATAAAATAATAAAATAAATTAAAACATTTAAAGGCAAAATAATATAAAGTTCTTACCCCATAAATAAGTATCCAGTATTTCCATGTACGTGACATTGCTACGTTCGTCAAAGTAAGTATAATACCAGCGAGCAGAGTGAAAATCAGTTAAATACATCATCGATCATATTAAATCTGGTTTCTACATAACTATTTAACCAATGTAATCACATGGGCAGTAGCTACAATCCACGAGCACTGATGAACGTTGTCTGTGAAACACTTTAAAGTAGTAAGCTATGCACAAAATAAAATAAACGTCATTTTAATCCGCTAAGACTCAGTCAAAAGTGAACAGAACCTAAGTCGTTTAACTTAATAACAAATACATCCAATATCTGTCTAACGCACCGCACATCACCCAGCACACTTCAGTCCACAAGTGTCAAAGTTTTTTTACAAGTCTAATAGATGCGCTTCCAGCATCACAACAGCGAATTAACCTCCGCAATCCCAAACATCATGTGATGCACTAAATCGTTGTGAGGTTACCAAACTGGTCATTTATAACGAGCGTTTTGCCTCACAGTGTCATACTAGTACACACACTACATACAAATCACTTTCCTACACGTTTTAGTCAACCATAAGCCACTGCATTTATCCTTTCCGATTCCTCGTTCGATGCGCGAATTAATTATTCATCGTGATGTAGAACTCTGCACCCGTGGGAATGGAGCGGAGTGTTTCAGGCCGCTAAATGGATCCAAGTGTGTTACAACGATGTAAGAACCGCATTACGGATCACAGTACATACATCATTCACTTAACCACGTGCGACTATAACAGAGTTTATGATATTCGGTAGAGGTTAATCTATATGTACGTGTAACTAGCGTGGACTAGTTCTGAGAACAACAGATGGTAGCAAAAATTTGATGCGATGTACACGTTTTTATTTCTTCGCATACAGTCAAAGTTCAGGCGGTTTTTGGCCAAAGGAAAGATATATTGATTTGTTCATTTACTATATACAAATCTTCATTCAAAAGTTTTCAATTTCAAAACAATTTTCTTTTACATTTAGTTTAATCTCAGAACAATGCAATATGAATGTTCTCGCATCAATATCATTTACGGAGAAGCAAAGGCACGTCATTTTATGCACCCTAGCAGACATAAACTCGTAAATCTCGTTGGAATTGAAATGATTGGGGTGTTTTGATAATGCAGCTTTATAAACTTCGTGCACCGTGTAGTTAAACTAAAAAGCAATTACGCATGCAAAAGGAGTTCATCTGCAGCCGAAAGTCTGGCTAGGAGATGCCTTCGATAACTGAGATTCGACAATCTCTATTACGAGACTATTGAAATTATTTTAAAGGGATGATATTGCACCAAACTATTTTAAAAGCATTTATAACGGACATGTATGCGCTAAACCATCTGTGGTGCGCATAGGTTTTGAAAAGAGATAAACATTACGAATATAATCTTAATAAAACAACTACACAATTTTACTATTTTATGGACTTTCATACGAGCATTTTCGACATAAGGACATATGCACGAACAACGACGTAATGAACTTATCAAAAGCAACTACGATGTGTAGTGACTTCAAACATCTTTAGTGCCAAAAAATAAAATGAGTATGTTGACCTAATATTTACAATTAATTACCCTAAATGTTCGATTACCTATCAAACACATTCATATCTGACTTACCTTTGCACAAACTAGTCTGAAAACTTCACTTGATTGACACTGGGAGAACTCATTAGAACATTAAGGATGTAGAATACAACAAGAATCATGACATAATGTATTTATTCAAATAAAGTGTAATCTAAGATTGATAAAATAATGAATCTGATTCGTTTCACGTTTCCAGCTTTGATTATTCGATGTCAAATTTATTGAAATCAGTTATATTTATGTCAATATCTATGTTTGCATGTCACCTGTCAACCAGCAATTAACACAAAGAAAGTCAATATTTAACAAATAAATATTTATATCGTTTACGCAGATAAGTAGGACACATTTATCAAAATATATTGGGCCATAGCAAATAATTGCAAGCAAAGTGTAGTTTTAATGTAAATGACAATTTAAAATTAATGACCTAGCATCTTTCTAAACTAGTAGTAGTTAAAAGACTTTTGAATATAAACTTTAACCAGAAAATCTATGTGAGCATAACTATGTCAAAATACAAAACTGAGTTATGGGGAATGTTGCACCTGATGCTGGAGTTAGTGACAAATATGTACTACTTGTCATGTTATTTTAACAAAGAAAACAATATTTAGATTCTGCAAAAATGAATATATACAGAGAAATGGCTGATAGCCAGTAAATGACTTTTTACAATTTCAAGTTACGTATTTGTTAACACCACGTGTGTTTGTTGAAATACGTCATTGAAATAACATTTGCACAATATTTTAAAATGTTAAATATCAATACTGGCTATAAATGGACCTTTTCCAGACAACATTGGACATTTATATTGTGTTACATGATCAGCAACGATCATTCATAAAAGTCACAGCGCAGCTGATAAGCAATTATTTCAACCATATTTTGTTCATTTTTATCAATTGATTACAACTATGCAATTTCATTCAGCTATACTACACCTATGCTTGAAGTTACCCTTAATATAAGTTGTGTTAAGTCTTAGTTAACACATCGTATGTCATGCATTCGAATATTTCAATTCGCAACCAGCTATACTACACCTATGCTTGAAGTTACCCTTAATATAAGTTGTGTTAAGTCTTAGTTAACACATCGTATGTCATGCATTCGAATATTTCAATTCGCAACCAGCTATACTACACCTATGCTTGAAGTTACCCTTAATATAAGTTGTGTTAAGTCTTAGTTAACACATCGTATGTCATGCATTCGAATATTTTAATTCGCAACCAGCTATACTACACCTATGCTTGAAGTTACCCTTAATATAAGTTGTGTTAAGTCTTAGTTAACACATCGTATGTCATGCATTCTAATATTTCAATTCGCAACCAGCTATACTACACCTATGCTTGAAGTTACCCTTAATATAAGTTGTGTTAAGTCTTAGTTAACACATCGTATGTCATGCATTCGAATATTTCAATTCGCAACCAGATATACTACACATATGCTAGCAGTTACCTTTAGTATTAGTTGTGTTAAGGCGCAATTAATACATCGTATGTCCTGCATTTGAATGTTTCAATGCACATGTAAACATGTAATGATGTCATTCGTTACATATGTATGATCTCTAAAGTGAACATCATTATCAAATGCCGTTATCTTCTTTGAAGAACTATTAGTGAGAGTTGCAGCCATTGGCTACGAAACATTTAATGAAATATGAAAAATGAAGGTATTATACTACAAGGATGTCCATTTTTTCTATACAACTGACAAGTTTTAATCGTACGAATGTGAAATATTATGTATAACATATATGATTCTATAAATTTAAATATTTACATTATCTTAACTTACATTACTTTACTATCTTAAAAGAACAGGCTGGATTCTGTAACATACTTTACTGCGCAGCGTTCATGAAATCATAACATAAGAAGTTGTTTGGGAAATAACTTCCTATCCAATTTAAACAAAACTGGTGAGCAAGAGTTTACTGAAAAGAATTCGGTCTCGAAACCAGCACCACATATCGATCAAAACGGTTTAATTATACAATTTACTGCATTGCGTACTAAGACTAAAAGATGAATGTCGTTATGTGGTCTAGAGTCTAAACATGCTTATTGAAATTATAATTCTTGTAAGTGTGACCATGTCTTGAATAGTTTATGCAAAGATCAAAAGCTTATGTACGATGATTGCTGACAAACTGTTCCCCAAAGTGGCAAAGTCATAGTGTTTTTTTTTTCCAATCCCGTAATTTTTAACATTTCACTTTCAATTACTAGGTAGATTATAGCACTCTTTACATTCTTGATATCGTTCGAATAATGTTTCGTATTTTTTTGAGTGTGAGCTACAGATAGCGATCGCGACTAAGAGCTTCTTATGTGGTGCCGCTATTGGAGCCTCATTCAGGGCTCAGAGAAACGCAAAACGACTATAGGAGATATGTAATCAAACCGTACGTGCCTCTGTGAAGGGTTCTGAATGTAAGATGTTTAAATATGATAAAACACTTAATGAATATTAAAAGAGTTTAGTGTAAGTCTTATTCAATTCGATATACACTTTGTGTGATATAAGACACCGTCATTAATATAAGATCCGTACACGTGAGCTCATCTGCTGCCATTGTCAAAGGATCTGAAAACGTGGTAGATAATTAGTTCAAACTATAGGCAATAACTCGCGTGATATATCCACTGAAACAGTCTTCGCTGCATCAAATGAGATTGCTTCTTACGCAAAATGTGTTTACATTGCCATGATATTTCAATAAATATTCGAATTTCTTCAACATTAATGTTAGTTAGAAATGCATGTTAGAGTGCATGTTATGGTATTCAAACACTGCAGCATACATGCTCAATAACTGTTTCTGTGATATATTGTGGTTATACGGTGTTTTTTTTTAACAATGACATAACAGTTCACATATTTATTATTAATAGCATTTGAGTGATCTTGATTCTGTGGAAAAGAACTATTTTTGGTTATTGGGATAAATTCCATTGTATTTATGAACGTGTACACCTAATATAACTATTGTAATTTTGTAATGTAAATGGTTTTCACGTAAAAAAAAAACGCGTAAAGTCCATTTTTAATTGGTGCATGTGTTCCAGTTCAAACACGTGTTTTATAGATTGTGATCTATAGAAATGTCTTATGATTCAAATGCATACCTTCATATCGTGTGGTACCAATGTTTCTAACGTGTACAAATAAGTACTCAGCATTAAACATTCACCATATTCACTATATTTATCAAAGTAACAAGAGTCAATCAAAGTGTTAATAAATTCAAATAATATTGATTACAACTTTGAATAAAGTTTAATAGATTAACCATCTGGCGTCATCCACGATGACGGAAATGTACAGTTCAACACCCTAATTAAGTATTGCATTCGATTTAATACTGAGGTATCTGACAGGTTTTCATTAAAATTAACTAATATCAATTTTGGTTAATAGTGTGAAACGCATCAAACATCAACCAAATACGCGTGTTAACAAACGTTTAACAGAAATTCTACAACACCACACCATGATCTGTAACAGTTCCTCAAAATTAAAGATTTCGTTTGCAATCAACCATATTACGTTTATTTCTGCAAAACACCAATGACCATATCGAATTCAACCGATTAAAATTAAATGCACAATAATAAAACGACAATCTCTTACCCCAGATACGACTATCCAGTATTTAAATAGATCTGACATGCTTAGGTCAATGTAAGTATAATTCCAGACAAAAATAACAGCTAGCAGACTGAAAATCAGTTAAATACATAATCCATCATAAAATCTCTGGTTTCCATAGAACTATTAAACCAATATGATCACATGAGCAGTTGCTAAAATTCACGAGTTCTGATGCACAATGTCTTCGAAAAACTGTATATACGCTGTACACAAATACAAATAAAGGTAATTTTATTCCACACTTTTAATATATACTCTGACAGTGTACAACTGACTTTCCGACATGTTTTCGTTAATTAAACTCCGAAAATGCCACGGTTTGTATCCTCCGTAAGTCCTCCTGCAATGCATTCACATTGTGATAAAGTACTGGGCACCCGTGGGAACAGAGCGGAGTTTTTCAGGCCGCTCAACGAATCCAAGTAATTTACAAAGATGTTAGAAGCGCATTACGGATCACAGTGCATACATCATTCACTAAACCACGTGCGACAATAACAGCGTTAGTGACAATCGGTGATGTTTCCGTACGTGTTACTACCCTGGACTGGTTCTGAGAACAAACTGATGGTAGTAAATCATAACGTCTTTTTTTTTAGCAAAAGAAATATATTTTAATTTGTTTATTCACTAATACGTAAAAGTGTGTTCTATATACAAATCTTCATTCAAAGCTGTTCAATTTCAAAATAATATTGTCTAACTTTTTTTCTCGACACAGCGGAATATGAATGCTCTGGCATAAATATAATTTACGGAGAAAAAAGCTCAAAAATTTATGCACAAATAAAACCGTAAAACTCGTTGGAATGTTAAATAATTGGAGTGTTATGATAATTGTTTATGCAGCTTCTAAAACTTTGCGCAGCATGTAGTTAAAGTGAGAAGCAATTAAGAATTGAAACGCTCTTTTCGGCGCTTCTAATTTGCATAAAGCCGAAGGCTTTATGTACAAATTAGATACAAAAAAACTGACCTTCATACATCGATGAAGCGCCGAAAAGAGCGTTTCAATTCTTGTAATTACAATTATAATTACAATTGTGTGTATACCTTGAATTTTTACCTTAAAAGAGTAAATTAATTTGGGATTTATTTTTGGCAATTCGCGCATTAATACACTGAAGTATGATTCGTAGGCTCCGCCCCTTGCACTGCAGTACGTTGTGTAAATGTCGCATCGCAGCGGTATCTTAAATAATACAGTAGCTCTAGAGATAAAATTTACCTTTGAAATACTTTTGTTTTGATTGATATTTCGTAAGAGCAATTTTGAACAAGGTGTTTTGTATCCATAATGTACATGTAGCAAGAGACGGAAATATTGAAACGCGTTCCAGTTTAGATTTACGACTGAAGGCTAAACGAGTCGAAAGTTGTTTTCAGATAGTTGCAATTTTGTAAACGCCCATATACGTGTGTGTTGGAACCGTAGTTTATGCGTAAAATATATTTAAATAATTAATGTTTATTTTTACATTTGAAACGCAATGCTTCATATGTATGTTTTATTTATTTCTTTTGTGGTGAATTGGCCGTTTGTGCTGACCGTTTCGACCGGTCACCGTTTGGTACGGGTTTGACGCAGCGGAAGTAGTTCAGCAGTTCCCGTTTCCACATTGTACTTCTAAGAGGTCGTCTGTACCTTCGGGTGTTAGATCAGCGTACATCACTTCTGTTGAGCTAGCCTCCAGTCTTGGTCAACGTCGATAAGACATTGAAGGTACGTACTTCTTATTAAGTACAACAAATGGCGCTGCGAGCACAAACATAAGCGCATTTTTCAATTGTAAATTCTGATATCCGTAGCGGCGGAATTTTCTAGGCCGCCATCTTGAATTTGTGTAACACAATTTTATAATTGATATTACACAAAACATTCATTCATGTCATATTAATTTTGTATTTCTAGGTTACAAACAAGTAGTTTGTAATTGATTTCAACCAATGTTGCCGTTGTTCATGGCCAATTGGTTGAGTTTGGTGGTTTGTGGCCGCGTCATTATGCGGTGCAATGAACCGTGTTATGGTTTATTTATATTCTAAATTTAGATTGCTTTATGCAATATTTCTTGAGTATGTTCACAGTAGCCCTGGTCAAAGACGGTCGTTGATGATTTGTTTCTTGTGGTTGCTGTGAGACTTTAATTGTTTATTTTAATTATTAACAACAACACAACAACAATAATTTGATTGCACTGAGGATTGGTACTTTTGAGTTATATTGCTTACATTTGGCAATTAATTAGTGTCTATTGGCAATAAATCACAAACCATTAATAATAAGAATACAAATAATAAATTTAAACAATAGTCTTTGTTTTCCTGGTTTTCTTAAATTGAATAACAATTATTAATGGCGACCATACAGACCTTCGACAGCTGAATTGCAGACGGTCCGGGGAATAGGTCCTAAAGTGGCAGAAGCGATTGTTCGCTTAAGGGAGGCTGAGGGGCAGATCACGCGGGAGCAGCTGGCTTCGATACCCTATTTGAGGGCGTCCGAGCAAATGTGGGCAATGTTACGGTTCAGTAAATCTGAACAAGCGGAGGAGGGGGGTGATTTGAAAGAGGGTCCAATTATCGGGCCGGAAGTGAGCCTAGACAGCGAGGCTCAAGGGGTGATTGACAGGGTGCAGGTGGCGATTGATAATGCCATGTTACGTGCCCCCAGTGTGAGTGGAGGGGGGGCCGGGGCAAAAATCATGCAGCCTAAGGTGGAACCTATGGCACAACAGGTCAATATGCAGCCTGTGCAAATGCAGCCACAAGGCCAGCAGTGCCAAAACATTTTGGTTGGTACTCCTGGTCAACCGATGGGTTCAGGCAACCCGCACATGTTGCCGGTGGCCTACATGCTCCAGCCCGTGCAGCAGGCGTATGTAGCTTCACCCCAGGCGGCGCCAGTGGCGTCTTTGAACGTTGGTTTGCCGAGTTTTTCGGCACAGGCTGCACCATCAGCTACGCGTGGTGCGAGAAGGAACCTGGCTACCGCGCTTAGCGGTAATGTTAACTCCCCTATAACAGGTCATCAGAGGTCTGGGCTCCAGTCGTTGCCGAGATCTCTGGTGTATGACGGCAGGGGCAGTTGGCAAGCATTTCTAACGAAATTCTTGAAGTACGCTTCCATTTATGAATGGGACGAGGAGGAGAAGAGGGATTACCTCTGTCTGTGTTTAACGGATAAAGCGAGCGAGTTTTGCGCTTTGGTCACAGATAAGCAGGTTGAGCTGGACTACAGTGAGGTAGTCGAGAAGCTAGAGAGGCGGTTCGGTTACCGTGAGCTGCCGGAAACGGCAATGGTAACATTCTCGAATACGAGACAGGGGGACGAGGAGTTGTTGGACGACTGGGCCGACCGAGTCTTGACTCTGGCCGGTAAGGCGTTCCGGGATTTACCGGATGAATTCATGACCCAGCAGTCGATCTTGCGCTTCTGCGTGGAGGCTAGGGAAAGGGAGGCTGGGGAACAGGTTATTAACCAGAGACCCAGGTCTATAGAAGAGGCTATAGACAAAATGAAATGGGCAATCCATACTCATGGGTTGATTTACAGTAAGCCTAAAGTCGTAGGCTCTAGGGAGGAAGTAGAGGTTGCAGAAGTGAAGGTGGCCGCGAAAGGCAGGTCAGGTGAAAGGCTCGAGGCCTTAGAGAAGAAAGTCGAGAGGATGGAGGAGAAAATGGACATTTTAATGGGCAGGTTAGATACGCTCCTTACAAGGCGAAGCAGGAGCCCAACATCTCCTGGGGGGCAGTGTTGTAACTGCAACGAAACGGGACATGCAAAGCCTGACTGTCCCAGGTTGCGTGGCCGGACGCCGTCCCCGAGTAAGAACGACCGTTGCTACGGTTGCGATGAGTTTGGACATATAGAAAGAGTGTCCTTATGCCGCAAGAGAAACAGGCGGTGATAACTTGAAAGAGGTAAACAAGGTGACGTTCGCCGATTTAAATGGCAGGGGGTCAGTTTAGGCGGCCCTGGGCTGATCCCTAGATTGAAGGGCCAACAACTGTTAATGAAGGACCCGATGTTCCGGGTTAACGTGTGGTTGAATGGTCTTGCAATACAGGCCGTTATTGATACGGCTGCGGAGGTGACCCTAGTGTCCGATAGGGTAATGGAAAGGTTACCGGGTGATATACCGGTACTGGAGCATGTGTCCCTGATGACGGCTGGGAGACAGCTACTCATGAAAGGGGTCAGTGTTGGGCCTATAAGCATTAAGCTGGGGAGTAATGTGTTCATGGAAAGGGTGTATGTGGCTCCCATAGATGACAGCATGTTGCGAGGGCTTGACTTTATGAGAAAGCACGGAATGTTTATTGACCTTCAACAGTCATTAATTCGTGTTGGCAATGAGGTCGTTCCAATGGACGACAAGGTAGATAGTATAGTGCCACTGGCAGTGCGACCCGAGGTAAAGAGTCGGGTTGATGAGGCCAAAATGGTTGAGGAGATGGCAGCCCATGTCGGCCGTTCCAAACTTATGGAGCGACAGACCTGTGACGAGGACTTTCGTTTCGTTCAGAAATGGCTGATGCATGGTACTGAGCCTCCAGATGGATAATTGTTGGCAGTCTGGGGGAGACTGATTGAATGTACAGTGGGTTCCTGTGCAAGTGTGTGGAAGGGGGTGAGAAGGCGCGGTTTGGTGGCTTGGCCGACAATGCAGACCATTCCATTTGTTTCAGACATGGGCGTACCTGTAAGTGGTGAAGGTCCGTGTAGGGTGGTTGGACTTAGCCATGGACAGGAGAGGTTGGACGGGGGGAAAGACGGTCACGGTTGGTAGAGCGGGAGTCAGACCGAAGGTGTCCGGTCGGCGGCAGGGATAGGTCCAGGTCTCAGTTGGACGAGGTGTGTCCGGTAGGGAGGAGTCGTGGGCGGGATCAGGATTGTCCTGTGGGGTGCCAGTTTCGGACTCGGTGTGTGCGCAAGCACGTGAAAACCCGGTTTTCCGTAGGGACGCATGGGAGAGGCCGGAATTGGATGGTCTCCGGTTTTCAGGGGTCATGTGCCTTGTCAAGAACTTGGGTCTTAATACCCTGGACGAGGCTATGATCTTTGTTCACCGGGTACAGCTGGCCATTCCGGTGGACTCTGTCCTATACGAGAAGGACCGGGGTCGGTTGGAGAGAGTTTGCCGGCATTTTCACTGGCACATTCCCGGTGTCTTTAACTTGGCGCGAGTGAACTCCCGGGCACTCCTGTTCCACTGGAGGGTGATGGCCGCATTATTGCGACTGGCCGGGTCGGACTTGAGGTCGAAATTTTTCGACCTGGAGTTTGCTTGGCGTGGGATGGCTCAGGTGGCTGAACCGGCAGAGCCTGAAGGGGAGGTGTCCGATATTTTGTCGGATGCTGGGGAGGTGGACGAGGCAGACGTAGTCCGCGAGTGGGAGTGTGCTCGGAGTGCATTGCCAAACGCATTTGACAGCCACTTCCACCTGGATCGCAGCAAGGCGTCCGGAGTTAGTGGGATGGAGGTGTTGGTGGGGCACACCATAGGGCCTGTCCCTGAGCTACCTGTTCAGGTGAGTGTGGGGGGGGGGGGGTGCAGTTTTCTGCGACCCTCCGAGCTACCCAGGGGAGTACCCCTGTGTCGCTGGGTTTGAGTCGCCTGTGGGGGTGCATCCGAAAACATCCCTTGCTGACGTTGACCGGGCAGTCCGGTTGGTGGAAGTGGAGTTACGGAAGAGTGGGGTAGTGGCGTTGGGGGAGATTGGGCTGGACTGGACCAGGCCTGAGCAAGAGTGGCCCAAACAGGAGGAGATGTTTGTGGGCTTGCTGGAGCTGGCTTGCCCTAGGCGGCCAGTTGTCCTGCACATTCGGGGCAGGGACACTTACTCATGTGAGGTTAGTGCCCGTGCCCTCCGAGTGATGCGGGATAATGTAAGTCCCACGCAAACGGTGCATTTCCACTGTTTTGCGGGCACCGTGGACCAGGTCCTTAGCTGGTCCGCCGCATTTCCCCGGTGCTACTTCAGCATCTCGGGCTTGGCTTCGCACTTCGACGAAGTGCAGAAGTCAGCGGTAAGAAGGATACCGTTTGAACGTCTGTTGGTTGAGACCGACTCGCCATACCTTAGGGTCCGGCGCGGTGGTCACAATACTCCGGCGTATGTGGGGGACGTGGCCCGGGTGGTTGCCCAGATCCGGCAGACGACCCTGGATGAGGTCCTCCGTGTCGCTGCGGAGAATGGTAGGCGCCTCTACAACCTGTAGGGGTCGGGTGCAGGCAATTGGTGGAGGGGGGTTAGACCAATTGACGGGTAGCGGAGGACCTTGGGTCGGGTCGGGTCGGGTGTCGGGCTCGGTGGGGGGCAAGTAGTGGTCGAACCGTGTGATGCGGTTGTGGTGGTTGTTTATGACCTGTTGTCTGGTCAAGTTGGTCGGTCAAGGTTTGGCTTGTGTGCCGGGAAAGGTTGATCGCGTGGAGCGGTTAGTAGAAGGTGGTTGGGCCGGGAGACTGGCACAACCTGGGGGTTGGTATACCCAGTCGGCTGGAAGTGTGTGGCCAGTTAGGCCAGATCTTTCTGACCTAGGGTGACCGTGTCAGGGGATCTGGAACGGTGGTCAGCCAACGCGAGGCCTTCACATTAGTCAATTATTTGGTAGCAGTTTATGCACCAGGCTCTAAAGAAGAAATGTGTATCCCAGGTGGTTAGCATACCATATGGCATACCATATGACATGGAGGGAGGGGTTGATTGGAGATTTGGACTTTTGAACTAATTCTGGCAGCATAAAGCATATTTGAGCATTGTGTGCCCTAGGAAAATTGCTAGACAACCTTATTGTGTTTAATACATCTGATGGGGAGTCAAGCCTCGCATTGCCTGAATTGTCTGGCCAGATGTTTGGCCTGGGGGTGATGTTCTTGATAGGACTATTTTGGCGGGTAAGGGGGGGGGGTTAAAACAGGGGGGAATGTGGTGAATTGGCCGTTTGTGCTGATCGTTTCGACCGGTCAACGTTTGGTAAGGGTTTGACGCAGCGGAAGTAGTTCAGCAGTTCCGGTTTCCACATTGTACTTCTAAGAGGTCGTCTGTACCTTCGGGTGTTAGATCAGCGTACATCACTTCTGTTGAGCTAGCCTCCAGTCTTGGTCAACGTCGATAAGACATTGAAGGTACGTACTTCTTATTAAGTACAACACTTTAAACGACCCGTTAGGCCCTCGATGTTAGTGGATGTTTACACCCATTATGGCATGCATTTTAAAACTGTGTGTTGAGCAAATATTTCAACACCACATTTTTTGCACTTCGTGTTGAAACGTTTTGTGTAAGAAATTCGGCGAAATATAACTTACAGTGTGGATACAAAATTAAGACCAGAAAAAGGTAAACGACTTTTATTATTTTACTACTGATCAAAATATTAAATCCATTGAATTGTGTGTCATCGGCCGAAAATATCTACTGTACAGTAGATATATACCTATGCTTTTCATCACCTGTGTGACACAAATTAAAAAGGTCAATTGTTATGCATGTTTTTTTGCATAGAACTATAAACATGAAGACAGTTTTAATTGTTTAAGTCAACGCTACTAGTAAATGACAATTCTTTCATTTTTTACTCTTTTTTTTTTTGCTTCAGCTTCTGATGAAACTCCAGGCCCCAAGTGATAGAATTCGTAACGATTCACCACAATAAAGAATCGCCACATATCGATTCGCCACAGTTGAATGACGATTCGCCACAAACTGGATTTACAATATATATTTTGCCCTGTCGTGCAATGTAAATGGATAAATGTTGGGGAAAATGAACGGGTGAATTTTGTGCAAATCATCCTTAACTTATGCTTAATTGACCAACGTTAGCCTACTTCACGGAGTGTTTAGAGCTTCGCAGCTGGCGAGTCATTTGCGTACTTGGAAATGGGATTTTTACAATGATAAATGGGACATTCAGCTCCCAGAGGTGACAATTCGATGCAGCAAGCACATTTTTCGAGGTGTTCTTGTGGTATTCTTTTGCAAGCTCCACGGGGTGACTGCATGCCATGCTCGCTTGGTTTTCCGGTGGCTTTCTTGTCAAAAAAATGTGCGACGTTTGTTCAACTGGATGTCTGTTATTTGACTGGAACCTATTGTTTCTAAACCGTTCTTTGCCCTAATCTGTAAAATTGTGCATTTTTATGTTTGAGTTTGCTAAATTTCTTTTTTTTTCCTCTTTTGATAAATATAAATTTAATTATAAATAATAAATATTTTTATCCAAAAACTACTTTTTTTATGTGTGTGTTGAATTTTCTCTCGTTCTTTCTTTTCTTTCATGCATAATGCTCATCAAATAGGCAAAAAGAAACAAACAACATACATTTTACATTGTTTATTAATTCTTTTTTTTTACAATGCCATGTATAAATGTGAATAAATCTGTTAATCTCTATTTCTATTTGTGTGTGTGTGTGTGTGTGTGTGTGTGTGTGTTTGTGACAAGCACTGCATGTTAATAATAAAAAAAAGTAGTCCCTCATGAATATTAATTGAGGCAACCAGCTTCATTGAAAAATAAATGCCTGTCACATGATGCATTTCAGCCAATCAGAACACTGTAAAATGATGAGACCAAAGGAAATTGTAATTATTTATGTGTGCAAAAGAACTACATCTACAGCCAAATATCTGACAAGAAGATGCCTTGGATAATTGCGAGTCGACATTCAACGAGGCTAGTTACATCATTTCAAAGGGATGATTTTGCAAGAAACTATTTTAAAAGCATCTATCACGGTAAGCCATCTATGATGTGCTTATTTTGTTTTTTAAAGAGATATCCACTACGAACAAATACGTTATAGAAACAACTACAATATGTACTGTTATACGAGCACTACCACTTATAATAAGTTTTAGGGACTTAAATACAGAACTCTTTGGGGATATAAACTTCCACACGAGCATAACGGTTTTATCGTTTCACAGTCGACACAAGGACAATTACACGAACTACGACTTCATGAACTTATCACGACCAACAGCGACTTGAATGGATTAAAAAATCGTTAGTGACAATATGGTAAAATGAATATGCTGACCTAAGATTTAAAATTAATTTCCACATAATTTCGATAACATTTGAAAAAAATTCATTTCTGACTTACTTTTGAGCAGATTAACCAGTTTGAAAACGTCATATTTAATATTTTTTTCATTTCACGAAACACATACAATAATTGAAAATACATTTCACACACACAGTGTACTCATAAGAACCTTAATAATGTAGTTTACAACGAAGTCGTCCAAAGATCAAGACAGAATAATGAATCGGGTTTCTTTTTAAGTTTCCAGTTTTAGTAATTCGATGTCAAAGTCATTGAAAACAGTTATGTTATGTCAACAGTTGTGTTTAAATGTCAACTGTCAACCAGCAATTAACACAACGAAAGTCAATATTTAACAAATATACATATCGTTTTCGTAGATAAGTAATACAAAGTAATCAAAATAAATTGGACAAAAGCAAATAAGTACACATATGACAGAAATTCGAACGTGTTCAATACAAACTGTAGTATTTGTCTCACAGAATAAAATGATCGAGCATTTCTCTAAGCTATCCGGTTAAACTGACTGACATGCAATGAACCACCTATGATTTTATCAGATATATTGCTTCTCTAAGCTATACGGTTAAACTGAATGACAAGCAATGAACCACCAATGATTTTATCAGATATATTGCTAATAATATTAGGTTAATTAACAGCGTTCTGTATAATACGGTAATATATTTGGCCGAGTACACAACTGACATACCATATTGTAATTCAGCTGTGTACGAGTCCAAATATATCACGGTATTGTACAGAACGCTGTTAAATAATCTTTTTATTATATATGTATTTATATTTTTGTATTATTTGCATAATATTTACATTAAAACACACAGTCCGCGGAACAGTGTGCGCGCTGACAATATTAAAGGCACACACAAGGTGCTGCAAGTTAAGACAACCACCAATATTTAACTAAGATTTAATCAACCCATAAAATAAAACATTATGATCAAACACTAGTTTACATTTTCTTAAAATAAATAAAATTGTACTCGTTTATTTCCACTTGTTTACATTTAAAGACATTTGGTGTCCTGGTTTCTCGTAAAAGGAATGCAAATCCTATGCATGATTTTTGCATGGAAAAATCCCGTTATTGTGGTCAGTGAAGTGTTTCAAGTTCGAGGGTCGTCTAGTAAACCTATACTTTTATCAGAATTGAATAAAGACATTGGTACAACACATTGAGAAAACAGGTAATTATACAAAAAGCAACATGGTTTTTCTACGCAAATTTACTTATTATAGTGGTCAGAAACTTACCAAGTGATTTTTAGTTCGTAAATTGTTGTATGTATTATTTACTTTAAACTTAAAATACTGTACAAACCGTTTTAGAGAAAGACCTCAAAATGACTTGTCCAGTTTATGGCAAATGACATTACTGTTAGCAGTACAGTTTTTCATGAAAAGCATGGAACTTGTGAAAATCACCACACTAGCAAATAAACAAACCAAGTGTTTATAAACAGTTTACTTGGAGGATCGGTGTTTTTATTTTAAACGGTATTCAAAAATCAAACAGTTTCCTGACGTTCGGTATAATAGAAGCTTACACATACAATAATACAATTTTACCAGACATGTTTTAATTGTTTAATATAAATTTGACAATGTTCACCTTAGATGAGGCTTCAATATTTGACGTCGCTTTACGTGATAAATAATTGGCTAACATACACGTTTGTCTTTTATTCTGTAACCTGCACTAAATAATTGTAACTGCTAAAACAGCCTTCCGTACATTAGAATATATTTCACAAAAAGCGACCATGACCTTGTTCTACTAATTGTAAACATTTAGTGTGTAGAAACTATATTTAGACGTGTCGTGTTTAAAAGGTGGCGTGATCAATAGGACGTGTCTGCAGCGCGTTTGTTTAAATTAGAATAATACACGGAATATTCTACAGTTGATTAAAAGTGTTTCATTGATTGCGATATAACCTCGGAATATTATACTCTTGGAGAGGGTCGGACTGTCTTGGTGTATTAATAACAGACGAACAGAATGAATTTGAATAAACAACTGTAATTTATTGTACTTCGTACTTAAAGAATAATGTAAATAAAATAATATAGCTGTTTAGCAACAAATGTTAGCTGTAATATGTATCAACTTTATCGTTACGGTTTGTATTAATGTTAATGTTAATAGCAGACGTCGATTTAGAAATGTCCAGATTTACAATGAATTTATATCAGCAACAACGATTACGTTTCCATCCTCGCGTCCTCGATCCGTGTCCTCCTCCTTGTTAAAGTGTAGTAAAATGTTTAAATGTTAATGTCAATGTTAAAGTTAGTATAATTTTGTTAGTGAATTTTGCGATGCTACATTCCGAAATTACAAATGTGCAAAGCTAGCGTTCCTTCTGTGTCGTCACTTTTATACTATCCCGCGCTGTGATACTTCAAACGGTTCTTTGGTTCCTTCCAGCCAATCAGAACGCTTCCTCCTATATGACGTGTGTAGTGATCCTCCAATGATCGAGCTTTCGGAAAATTCCGAAAAGAATCCTTCCGCCGTAGAGAAAATAAACCCTTTCGAATATCCAAAAGTGCATACAAACACACTGCCCCTAATCGGTATAGCCCCTTTTTCACCAAGAACAGTAGTGGAATGTAACCGCAACACTAAGGTACAATATTGTACCAAATGCACAAATATAACAACTTAAAATAGTTTCAAGTGACAGAGGGCGCCGAAAGCAAACCAAATTCCAAAACACGGAGGATTAGGACATAATAAACGCAATTCCTAATGGCAATAAGTAAGTTTTCAATCCTTATTGTCTTTCTGAGTTGTATTTAACACCACAGTAATGGATCCAGTACATGTGGATGATAACACAGGTAAATGTTGCATAATTTCGTGACCTGTCAAATTTCGTTTCCGATTCATGCAATGTTTGAAAAGCATCGACCCTAAAATACAGTTATATAATCAATTAATTCGATGTGTAAATATGCTTTAGAAGTAATATGCCGCTCATATTACAATATTAAGAACTAGAATAACGCAATATAGATCTATATGAGTGATGTTATATGTAAACTTTAAAACAAAAATGAATAGTGACAACAGAAACCAGATGTCGCGGAACGATAGGATTGTTGTATGTCGTGTTGCAGGCTTTATTTCTGTGCGGGTAACATTACAAACAGTTAAATAAAATTGATAAATAATGTTAGGTGACATTCATACTCGGATATAGGTTTGGAGAAAACTTATTGTTTACACAAGCAAACGTGCTGACCAGACACGGCGATTTAGAAAACAAATTGCGTTTCTGGTTAGCATGGTTCACAAGAAAAAAATCTTCGTGGATATATGAAAAGTACTTGAAATGATTGTTGCTGGATTTTCAAAGACGTTTTGATAACGACGTGTGGATAGGATTCATCATTGATCGACTTAAACTTAAAGTTGCATATTCGTTCAGTTTTGGAGCTCTCGGACATTATCGTATGTTTATACTCAGACCGTCAAATACTGAAAATATTGTACGCACGCGCGTCCACTATGGTAAAATATTGGACGGTCACGTGGCCTGAATGACGACATATGATTGGAGGATATAAATAGGTATATAATAAATATACCTATTACATCGTTGTGCATTTTGTTATGTTCCGCTATAGTATTATGTATTATTATGATATTAGATGTGTCATTGTCATCGTTTTCAATGCAAGAAATGCATGGATTATTTTTACATATACATATAGTTTCCAATGGCCTATTTGTGTTCAATTGCATTTACATTGAGAACATACCAAGAGTAAAGAAAACTTTCAAGGCACATACAACGTCGAGCGTACAGAATATTACGTCCATATTGTAACTTGACAGATGTATAGAAATTTTAACAGCACAAACGACCATTAGTGCACGGATTATTACGTACATATGGTAACTGACAGCTGTATAGAAAACGTTCACATCACAAACTACAAAGCAATACAGAAAACTTTTAAAGCACAAACAACGACTACTGTGCGGAAAATAACGTACTTATGGCAAAATCAGGAGCGGTAGAGAAAGTTATCAAAGTACAAACAACGACTACAGAACAAACATTTCATAGGAACAGCTGGTAACCTCGCTACTGAGTAGCAGTTCAAGACAATTCAATTGGAGATTACTGCGTTAGATTTTTGTAAGATACATAGCCTCAGGGTACCAAATTCTCGACCGGTACCAATTCTCGAACGATTTTTATTATTAATCAAACTTATTTACATGTGAATCATTGAAACGAAAATATGTTGTCGTTTTAAGTAAGTCTAATATACACATGTTGTATTGGCAAACTTCCAACTTCACAGCCTCTTTTTCGGTAGCACATCTGCAGACGAAGTTTTATTCAACTACACAAAGTTTAAGTATGTGACCGGGAAATGTCGTGTTTCCTTTAGCAAAATCATTCTTTGTCACAAAAGTAGTATTGGTTTTAAGATGTAAACACTTGGAACAAAGCTGTCACTCAACTCTAGGCCTTTTACTGTGTTTACAACTGTCAAAATGACGTATTTATCACAATAATGCTGTTAAAGCATTCTACACAGATTTAATTAGGTTACACACAACTAAGTTATTTTTATTTCATTTTGGTTACATACAAATACCGGTATTTGTATTGATCATTGAATAATGAAAGCATTTCCTAGACGAAGACAATATATTTGAGTCTCTTTTATTCATTTTTGATCCACACATGGTATTAGTTAGAAAAGAAACACTGTCAATATGTGATCAGTATGATGTCAAGTAGAGTGATATAATTATATTTATTTGTTATATGAAATGTTCTGCATTATCTGTTGAGAGAGAGAGGATATTTGTTTGTTTTCGGTGTGATAACGATTGATATCATCACCGGAAAAGGAGAAAATTAATATTTTCGCGAGCGCTTGCGCGAGTGAAAATATGTAAATTGTCTCCCTTTCCGGTGATGATATCACGCGTTATCACACCGAAAACAAACACATTTTCTTTTTATTTATGCTTTATTAACCTCTGTTTTACATTATATTGGAAAATATCGCGGGAATCATAACGTCATGACGTCAAAATAATGACATCATTTCACAGTTTTGAGCCCGCATCGAATACAGTCTGTTTCATTTACTGCATTTTATCAGGACCCGAAAAAGTAGTCCCTCACTGTGAGTGATATAGGGATATATCTCACTGATATTTTTCTATATTTCATTACTTAGCATTATATATATATATATATATTGAGTGTTAAACTTCAAAGTGAACGTTACAAATCAAGAATTTGACGGTGTTCACATTGTTATCTTTCATTCTATAAATAGCGGTAACGTCAAACACATAGAACTCGATACTAAGACGGTTCACTAACAAAATATTGCTTTTTTTCTACACATTCGTAAAGAGGCGAAATATACTTCCAAAAAAGGAAAATACAATACAATTAATATCAAATTATTTTATCAGGAAAACTTGACATGGTGTGAAGACATAAATACAATGCAGTCACATGATCTTTTTATAGTATTCGCTTTTGCCACATTTACCGTTGTCCTGCACGAGAGCAATGAACCGATTGGAAAGTAAAATGTGGGTGTTTACTTCGTCGCCAAAGAACAGTGATAATCAGTAATGAGTTCACCTGATAAGGCATTAGTTCAGCAGTAATATATTAATTTGTTTGATAAATTTCTTTTGATACTGATACTGAATGTGTTGTAATTCAAACTTAAGACCACACCAGCCACATTCTTGGTCAATTGAATGTTAATTACCACATGCAAAACATACATGTTATATTCATTCTTTCCGTGTTGTTTTTTTGGCATCCGGTACGTATATTTGTTATTCTTACTCTCACCATTCTAGTTCCTGCTTGTGTGCATGCGTGTGTTCGTGCGTGCGTGTGATTTTAATATCCGATTTTTGATACTTACCACCTCGAACTCATTGTATTCTTTCTTTTGGAAAAGATTCAAACCTATATCACAGGCTTTGGGGCGCAGACAAGTGCAAATTAAGAACTTTATTGTGACAAATTACCATGCGTGGGATGTTTATGATCTCAGGGGTTATCTTATAAACGAACATTACACAACCGAGCAGTGCGTACAAGCAAATTAAGGACGAAAACCACATAAGTTTGGTGCATTTTATATGAATCTTCTTGATCTCTTTTGTGCGATTTGTATTAAATAAACTTATTACATTACGAGTGTATAAACGGTAACGGTTTTATATTAACGGGACTATGTCAACGAAAAGATCAAAGGGGCAACTGCAGTAAAAAAAATCTGAACATTAAATATTAATTTTGGCATGAAAAAGGAGTTCATGCAGTCTGAGAAAAAAAATCATTTTAGAATTTAGGTTGTGTTTGTTTGGCCCTTTTCTTCTTGGCACTTTGAGGTCAGATTTATGGGTATCTAATATAACCATAGTATGCTCATTGATTTTCACGAGCGCAGACGGTTACAGCGCTGTCTACGATCATTTGTTCTTACGACTCCGTCGTCGTGAATTGGATACACACTCTGGGTTTTCCTTTTTCAAGTATTTTTCTTAATTGTTATTTTTAATCAAAATTCTCATAATATAGCAATTATTCATACGTTATTTATTGTAAATGCCTTTCTATTGCTCCTTTCCTGAACATAATAACATTAAAATTGCTAAAGGAGATAACGTTGTCGTTCACATAGTCTATATAATAAATAAAATAAATGCCTACAATGACGTTGTATGGGTAAAAACGTTCATATGAAAACTAACATCACTAGGTTTTGTATAAGCGTGATGCGCCATCGCTATTCCTGAATTGATGCGACGTTTTGTAAATAAGAACACCTGGGGGTTCGCTGAAATACATCTTTAAAAATGAACTGTATTAACTTTATATCAATTCATTCGTATTATAGATTAACAGCCAATGTACACCTGAATAATAACGTACCAAACCATCAAACCTGATTGAAGACTGTCTTTTAAAGTTTACAAATGCATTTTGAGGATGATTTTCAACAGCTGCTTCATACCAGAAAGTATAGTTTCTTCTCTGATTATTTATATTATAATGTTTTATACAGGATATACAAGACACAGCGAAACAAATGTAAATGGTTATGGACCATAAAACAATTTCAACTCAAAAGTTACATTGAAAACCAGCATCATTATTATCAGCTGCAAACAGTCCAAAACACACAAAGAGGCTGAGTAGATTGTAATGAAAATTAGATTGCAACGTAATGCTCTACTCAAAATTATTAAGATTGCTATTGTTGTGGTTCAGCAATTATTCGTTGCCACTAAAACAAAAAAATGCAAGTTGTCAGGACAATCATGTAAAGCGTAGCATAGCAAGATACAATAACATTTACACAATCATGTAAAGCGTAGCATAGCTAGATACAATAACATTTACACAATCATGTAAAGCGTAGCATAGCTAGATACAATAACATTTACACAATCATGTAAAGCGTAGCATAGCTAGATACAATAACATTTACACAATCATGTAAAGCGTAGCATAGCTAGATACAATAACATTTACACAATCATGTAAAGCGTAGCATAGCTAGATACAATAACATTTACACAATCATGTAAAGCGTAGCATAGCTAGATACAATAACATTTACACAATCATGTAAAGCGTAGCATAGCTAGATACAATAACATTTACACATTGATAATCTCAACTAATGTGCATTATGAACTATCTGATAAGTTTTAAAGTTTTCGTTATATTTGCTTATCATGCGTAGTAGATCTATAATAAAAACAAATTTGTTGATGGTTTCCATCTTTAATTATAGAAAAAGTATATATTATCTTATACGAACAATATCAATAGTAGTATAATAAAAGATAAAGATATATGAAATGTGAATTACTATTTAAAAAAAGCTTTCCACGAAATAATAGACTCAAATATCCTTAAATTGCACAAAAATAAAGAACATTAATTGAACAAGTTTTCTTACCTGAGAAAGGATACACACAGCTATAAATATATCGTACATGATGTTTCCTGTTTCAGTATTCCATCAGAACATTGTCAATAATCCAAACGTTGCATGCATTCCTTAATTAGGAAACCCGATGTTACATATCAAGCTCATTCAGTTAAGTAACGGGTATCCTAATATCTCCTGTTTTTAATGGAAATAATATACCTTTAAGAGAAATCGTCTGAAATTCTTTTTACTATGTAGGCCTCAGTGAATTTTTTATTTGCAATCTAAAAACTAGACAATGTTTATAAGTGCACTGAACACAAATAGAAATAAATACCATGACCGTATAAAATCAACGCTATATTCATAATGTTTATGCGTAGCTGCAAAATTAGTCTCTAAACTTATTTTAAAATAAATATACACTCTACTCCTTGGCGTTTTAATCCGCGGAGTAATCCAAAGTATTTACACATCAAAATCTGCAAAAATCACCAAAATGTTAGCTGACACTACTTCAGTCAGCGCTCTGCAATTGCCAGCGAAATTGCATACATCTGTTAACAACCAAACGATGTACTGCATTTAAAGGCGCATTACCCTTACTTTAAAGGAAGTAGTTCACTATTTTTCATTACAGTTTTCTAACGTGTTTAAAGCAAATTGTTCACAGATTTTAAGCGACAAACGTATGTTGATGTAAATGAAGTTTTTTGCCATTGCAAGTAACAAATGCGCGTTGCTTGAAAGGGATATGTTGACAGATTTTGTCATTACAGATTTTAAGCGACAAACGTGCGTTGATGTAAACAAATTCGTTTATATTTTTGTCATTGCAGATTTTAAGTAAAAAATGTGTGTTTCTAAAATGGAATTTGTTTACAGCTTTTGTCATTACAGATTTTAAGCGACAGACGTGTTTACTTTAATAGTCTTGTTCACATATTTTGTAATTACATATTCAGCGAAAACCGCGTGTAGCTATAAAAAAAATTATCTTGATTTAAACGGAGTGTCCACTGATTATAACTGTTTTAGGCACATATAAACTAGTGAAACTTCATCGCAATCAAATGCATCACCAAATTGCTGGCAGTACCGGGGCTCGAACCAAGTACTTTCGATTCAAAAGAAGCAAAACACGTTATGTTTCCCGTTGCAGAAATACCTACAAATAATGCATATCTTGGCATCAAATGGAAACAACCCTTCACACACAAACCCAATGAATAAGATTGCGTTCATTGTTGTTTTTTTTTTTTTCAGAATGTGTATTTTCCCTGATGTGTATACCTTACGTACATTTCACGCCATAATATCCCAGTATAAATAAAGTGCATCGTATTTTCAAAATGTTAGTGCAGCGCGTTTCGTAGACAATACCATTTAAAGAGGGTATGTACACTGTTGGGAAATCCCCAATATTTGTTGCGTGTCGACTTAAGTTCTGTGCAGATGTGTTCATACGACACATGGGCACGTATTTTTTTTGTTTCTGCCACAAATACGATTAAACGTGTTGGTATCGCCGCTATGAATAAATTTGTCGTTATGAAAAAGTGCATTAAAAAACATGACATATGGTACATATAACTGTTTATTTTAATATTATTTTAACTTTCCTTTGTCATATTCGATTTCTCATTTGTGTTTTTAAAATATGAAAAAATGAAATGTTATTTATATTTAAACATTGTAAAAGTGGATCATTTTATTATTCTTAACAAAAACAGTAGCAGTAGCTTGTTTAAGTCATTCAACACTCGTTTCATGACTGTATACAGTTTAGCTGGCGATAATTCCTTAACCACGTATTATTTACATCACATACTGGTATCCGCAGCCGTATTTCGTTGTTATCTGTAATCTGAGTTGCCATTTTTGTCATCTGTAACACAAAATCAGACGTTGATCTGTTTACTATGAACAAGCCCTTTAAAGAGACAACTGATCTAAATGAAATTACATCCACGTCCGGTTGAGTGTTGTTTAGGGTCACCAAACATGTCGAACATTATCGTGCTATCAAGTTTTCCGAAACATCAAAACATATTTTTATTAAATGTTATAATAATTTAACAAAATGGCCTATGCTACTAGTTACCGGTAATACAAGTATCGTTTCGACATTTTGTTGTTTATGAGCGATCAAACTCAATTTATTGTGAAAGAACCCCAAGAAAAATTTCGGTCATCATCATTGAAGTATTTTTATTTATTTATATCCAGCTTTCAACATATGTTACTGGATATTCAGACATACCAATTACTCGTACATAACAATTACACCTTGATCCTAGATAATAAAAGTCAAGGTTTTCGATTGAGTATGTTTTTTGCAAGCATATATATATATATATATATATATCCTGGAAGTTCCAAACAACGTTTTGTAAACGTCATGCTTGATTCATAAAAATATTTTAAATCATTTGTATATGAAACTATTTATTTTATGGTCCCCGTTTATTATGTAAACATTTTGTCAATATCCAACACTTCAAGGGAATATGTCATCAAAAAGGGCCTCAAGGGGGCAATTTCTTAAAACAATCTGAAATTCAGATACTAATACTGACATATAATAATGGTAAAAACGGGGTATATATACTGATAAAGGAGTACGCGCATTCTGAGATAAACTCAATTTAAAGTATGGGTCTTGTTTGTTCCTTTTTCACGTTTACATTTTGACGTCTAATTGTGAGTATTTTCTATAACCATAGTTTTCACTCTACTTCTTATCAAGCATGATAGCGCAGTTGGTTAAAGCTCTGTCCACTGTCATTTCTTCGTATGACTCCTAAGTCGTCAGATAGATTCCTGCTAGGGGTTTTAATTTTTCAGACGTTTTTGCTAATTTGTTTGTATCAATTATCTTATTGTGTATTATATTATGTTTTATTAATTTCATTCGCACGTCTTTATAAAACGCATTTCTATCATATAATGCATGTATCATTTTTAGTGTAATAGGAATACAATTTTTTCGACGACAGAGGCCCTTTAAACTTATTTTGTATTTGATATAAGACGTGATTGCGATCATAAAGAAATCACGTGGACCGCTTAAAACCTCGGGTGCGGATCAACAGTTCAAAATACAACCTCTGTAACATCTTACTGAGGCGTACCTAGACCGAATTTGAATTTCCGCAATAAAGTATATGTTCTGAATTAGGGACCATTGATTTAGTGATCATAAACCTGTATCAAATTTCTGAAATATACGCATGTTTTTGTTGTAAAAGCATTCATTTCATTCATATGAAACATATCGTGTTGTCTATCGTATAGGTTGATGTCATGTCGAAGTCATATCTTCAAAACAGCAAAATTACGTACCTTTACTTTTTTGGTGTTTCATGTTGTGCGTGTTATAGCAATGATTGGTCATCAGTATAATAAAATTACTTCTTTAAAATTTGAACACGCTCCTTCTTTTCGCTACTTTTCACGTTATAAGCATGCAAACGTTTTATATGCACGTAATCGGCAATACCTAGTAACGCCCCTGCCTTCCGCACACATCGTCCTTCAACACGGCAGCTTTTGCCTACCATGGTACATAAAACGTCCAAACACTGTGAACAATGTTAAATGCCTAACATAAGTGTTATTTAACATGCGTTCGCTTGTCGCTTCTCGTTACAGATACGTTTCTCCAACCATTAACAATGTCCCACTGTCAGTATTTGGTCAGGGCGATGTCGAGATCAAAGCTTCTCGAATTAGTTAAGTGTTTGTTTTTAGGTCACTTTTCTTATGTCACAGGGTGAGAAAATTGTGCGGCTAGTCCGGGACTCGAACCCGGGACCCCTCGCTATCAGGGCGAGTGCTCTCCCGACTGAGCTAACCGGGCCGCCACACAACTTCTCCCCTTTAAGTGACCAAGTTCATGCCGTGACATACACCCTCGCTCAAATATGAATTCGTCCTCGAATTCAGGGATTCGTGGTGTTATATAATTACCACGGGCCCTCGGAGAGTTAACCCGGGTAACGTCACGGTCCCGCGTTGGGCGCCAAATGTCACAGGGTGAGAAAATTGTGCGGCCAGTCCGGTATGTCACCGCGTGGTGGAAAGCGCGCAGCCAGTCCGGGACTCGAACCCGGGACCTCTCGCTATCAGGGCGAATGCTCTACCCAGTGATTTAACCGGGCCGCTTACACACTAATCACCAATCCCGCTTTAGTTCGGTACCGTGACATTCTCCACTGCCAACTTGGAATTCGTCCTCGAATTCGAGTCATAGGGAACAGTATAAACCTGATCCCGACGAGCCCACGGGCAGGTTTTATGGAGAATTGCTCGTGCCACGGTCCCACGTTGGGCGCCAAATGTCACAGGGTGAGAAAATTGTGCGGCCAGTCCGGGACTCGAACCCGGGACCCCTCGCTATCAGGGCGAGTGCTCTCCCGAATGAGCTAACCGGGCCGCCGCACAACTTCTCCCCTTTAAGTGACCAAGTTCATGCCGTGACATACACCCTCGCTCAAATATGAATTCGTCCTCGAATTCAGGGATTCATGGTGTTATATAATTACCACGGGCCCTCGGAGAGTTGACCCGGGTAACGTCACGGCCCCACGTTGGGCGCCAAATGTCACAGGGTGAGAAAATTGTGCGGCCAGTCCGGGACTCGAACCCGGGACCCCTCGCTATCAGTGCTCTCCCGACTGAGCTAACCGGGCCGCCGCACAACTTCTCCCCTTTAAGTGACCAAGTTCATGCCGTGACATTTACATAATGATGCATTACGGTGGAAGCTTGCCTTGTTGACTTGACACACGACTGAAGGGACATTTAACACAAAATAAAGGAACAATTTAACTAAGCCTTTATAATGTCTACCTATAGCATTTAACTTGATTTATGAATAAATGAATATACTATATTTAAAACCCGTTAATGAAACAATTAAAGAACCTCTCAAAGTATTGGGCAATGTTAAAGAGCTGGTCCTGACTGCCCTGTCGCGCTCCTCTTAGCAGCACACTGTACCTTTTTTAGAGCTTATTTTAACTTAAGACTTTATTTTAACTCGTTTTTGTGTTATCCTTGATATATAATGTTGATTGACATAGATACATTAATGCATACATGTATCATTTGTTGTATGTTTTAACATTTTACATTGTACATTTTACGTTTTTTTCTATCTTTTTTAATCATAGTTCTTCCCCAGTTGCCTGATACAATATGATGACATTACGCACTTTCTAATAGCAATAAAAATCCATACACTTTCGTGATTGTCATACAATTAAACAAGAGGGCCCTGAGGGCCCTAGGACGCTCACCTGAGACCTTGTAACCCAACTGCAACCCGAGGCGTGGTTTATTTTTATCCCAGGGGCATAATTTGAACTATCTTGAACAAACCTATGGGCCTTGCGGTTTCAGGTAAAGATTTTAAAAGTTATTTTACTATTTAAGTCTTTATAAACCATGTGACCCCTCGGGGTGCGGCCATATTTGACCCTAAGAGCATAATTTATCAATCTTTGGAGAGGAGCACTATGCAATGTTGCGTATCAAATATAGGAAAGCTGTGGGCCTTGCTGTTTCAGAGAAGATTTTTAAAGTCATTTTGTAATTTAAGTCTATATAAACCATGTGACCCCTGGGCGTGACCAGTTTTTACCCCAGGGGCATAATTTGAACAATATTTGTAGAGGACCCAGAGTTCTTGGTAACGCGTAATTCGGCGTAGTTGGACGCACACTTTTATGAAAAGGACGCCATAAATATCGGTGTTAGATTCTAGGATGCAACCCTTTCCTCTGGCGTACGCATATTTTCCCAAGACAAAGAACGCCTACTCGGCAATAAACACATTCCCCTTCTGTACCAGTGTGTCAAATATCAACACGCAGGCGGAGTCAGCTTAACTACAGCTAACCAGTCAGCCAATAAGAACGTGTATGCAAATGAATGTTGTCGATAGAAAGTTTATCACGCCTCAATCTGCTTTGAATTAGTTGAGGTGTAAGTGATTTGTAACACTTTCCCGTTAGGTATGCGTTATTTATGTGCGTGTAATTAACACCCGCGTTTTTATTGCTACACATTTAAAGAAGGCAATATAATTTTTATTTATGCGAAATGAACATTTTACAAACTATAAGAATTAAGATGAATCTGTGTAACTTGACAATTTTCGTACACCGATCGCGTCAAGCGTCGATGGCCCCAGGTCGCTCACCTGAGTTTAAGGCATCATAATGGCTAATAACAAGAGGGAAAAATGGCACTAAACGCCTTATCTCAGTATGAAGATCTGGGCCTTGCAGTTTCAGATGTTTTTTTAGTCTATATCAACCATGTGACCTACACGGCATGGCCACCTTGTACCCCAGGGGCATAATTTGAACAATATTTGTAGTGGACCACTTTTCAATGTTACATACCCAATATGATTTCACTGGGCCTTGCGGTTTCAGAGGAGATTTTTCAAGTCATTTTGCTATTTAAATGTATATAAACCATGTGACCCCCAGAGGGTGGCCAAGTTTAACCCCAGGGACATCTTTTGAACAATCTTTGTAGACGACCGCTCCACAATGTTTCACGCAAAATATAAAACCTCTGGGTCTCACGGTTTCAACAAGGAAGATTTTTAAGGCCCACTTGCCATATAAGTCTATATAAATCATGTGACGCCCTGGGTCATGGCCACTTTTTACCCCATGGGCATAATTTGAACAATCTTTGTAGAGGACCACTATACAATGTTACATATCAAATACGAAAACACTGCGGTTTCAGGAGATTTTAAGGTCATTTGGCTATTTAAGTCTATATCAACAATGTGACCCCCAGGGCAGGGCCAGTTTTGACCCCAGGGGCATCATTTGAACAATCTTGGCAGAGGACCACTTTAAAATGTCACATACCACATATATAACCTTGCAGTTTCAGAGCCTGAGAGGGGAAGATTTTTAAAGTCATCTTGCTATTTAAGTCCATATCAACCATGTGAGCCCTGGGGTGTGGCCAGTTTTGACCCCAGGGGAATCATTTGAGCAATCTTTATAGAGGACCACTATACAATGTTTCCGACCAAATATGAAACCTCTGGGCCTTGTGGTTTCAGAGGAGAAGATTTTTAAAGTCATTTTGCTATTTACGTTTATATTAACCATGTGAACCCTAGGGTGTGGACAGTTTTGACCCCAGGGGCATCAATTGAACAATCTTTGTAGAGGACCACATTATACAATGTAACATACCAAATTTGAAACCTCTGGGCCTTGCGGTTTCAGAGGAGAAGATTTTTAAAGTCATTTTACTATTTAAGTCAATATAAACCATGTGATCCTCGGGATGTGGCCAGTTTTGACCCCAGAGGCATAATTTGAACAATCTTTGTAGAGGACCACTATTCAATGTTACATACCCAGGCCTTTCCCCAGGATTTTGCTAAGGCACAGGGGCAAATAACCGCGGTTGGGGGTGGGGGTGGGAGGGGGGGGGTACCCACTCCGACGTTAGATTTTTTTAAACTTTTTATGTGTACTAAATCAAATTCTACAGTAATTCAGAGCTAACAGAAGCACAACAATAAACAACCTTTTGATATAGATTTTTTCTCTCTTTTGTTTCCCAATGACATAACATAATCATAAAATTCACACACTAGAAAATGTATCAAGGAAACACAACAACATAAGTGGCAAAATTAATGTAACCTGCAAATAGATAATGACACGGTTTACCTAAATGTATACCTCTTTCAAAGAAGTTATTGGCATATTATCACAAAATTATCATAAATGACTTTAAACAAAGCTTTTTATTTTATACTTCATTTCATGTCTGAAATGTTCAGGTCTTCCACTATCCAACACTTATATCCAACACAAAATTCCATTTTAGTGCAAGCCCTGTACACAAATTTAGAAAGCTGTCCTTCATGGTTTTTGCTGGTGCCACATGTCCACCCACATGTTGATGAGGCATAGTGTTCATGTCCAATATCTGGTACTTAAAAGTTGTTCTTCTGAGAAGAGGTCCTTGGATGAAGGCTGCCAACAAGGCATAAAGAACGTTGATGGAGAGACATGATCTGTGTGTAGTTTTTTGTGTGCTGCACACATGTAATTAAACTGTACAAATGAAAGGTTTAAAGTAGATGACTAGACTTAAGGCTCTATGCTACATGTTTCTGTACATGCTGGAGATACAGACTGCAGTGTCAGAGCTACAGACTCAATTGCTGCATCATTTTGTCTTATAAAAAAATTGTGCAGACCCATCTAAGTTAGACTAGATATAGATCTAATTCTATCATTTCATATTTGGCATTTCATTATTATATTAGCAATATACACTTCGCCTGTTAACAAATTCAATGTAGTAGATCTAAAGTGAAAATGTATGATATAAGATTGTCTTATATACTGAGACTGATTGACTGCATTTCTTACACATTGCCTAAACATTACAACAAGCTAATTTACTTACACAACAACATGATTGACCATGCTGGTGGGTAAAATTTTCTATGCATTTCAATGGTCATCTGCAACGATTCTGTTAAGCACCCTCAAAACACTGTGTAACTGGCTAGCTGGTTTGATAAGATATAAAAATAGCACACTGTATACACCTAGCAGGAATGTCGTCTGCTGTATTGAGCTTTTAGTGTTAGAGGCTTATTGACATTATAGTGCTGCAGTATAAACAATGTGACCCCCCCCCCCCCCCCCGGGTATAGCAAGTTTTGATCCCAGGCGTATAATTTGAACAATCTTTGTAGAGGACCACTATACAATGTTACATACCAAATATAAAACCTCTGGGCCTTGCGGTTTGAGAGGAGAACATTTTTAAAGTCATTTTGCTTTTAAGTCTATATAAACCATGTGACCCCCGGGGTGTGGCCAATTTTGAACACAGGGGCATCATTTGAACAATCTTTGAAGAGGACCATTATACAATGTTACCAACCGAATATGAAACCTCTAGGCCTTGCAGTTTCAGAGGACAAGATTTTTAAAGTCATTTGGCTATTTAAGTCTGTATAAACCATGTGACCTCCGGGGTGTGGCCAGTTTTGACCCCAGTGGCAGCATTGTACATTCTTTGTAGAGGGCAACTATACAATGTTACATACCAAATATGAAACCTCTGGGCCATGCGGTTGCAGAGAAGATTTTAAAAGTCATTTTGCTATTTAAGTCTATATAAACCATGTCACCCCTGGGGTGTGGCCAGTTTTGACCCCAGGGGCATCATTTGAACAATCTTTGTAGAGGACCACTATACAATGTTACATACCAAATATGAAACCTCAAGGCCTTGTGGTTTCAGAGGAGAAGATTTTTAAAGTCATTTTGCTATATAAGTTTATATGAACCATGTGACCCCTGGGGCGTGGCCAGTTTTCACCCCAGAGGCATCATTTGAAAAATCTTAGTAGAGGACCACTAGAGGATGTCACATATCAAAAATGAAAGCTCTGAGCCTTGCGGTTTCATAGGAGAAGATTTTTCACTTTTTAAATCTATTTGTAGCTCTGGTGACCAACATGTGCAGCGGACCGGAAAGATTTGAACAACTTTGAAAGAGGTCCACCCAAGGATCATTCCTGTGAAGTTTGGTGAAAATCTGCCAAGCGGTTTAGGAGGAGATGTTGTTTGAATGAAAAGTTGACGACGCACACACGCACGCACGCACGACGGACAACGGGCGATCACAAAAGCTCACCATGAGCACTTTGTGCTCAGGTTAGCTAAAAACTCCGTAAAATCGGTGAATTTTTGGATCATTCTACAAACTGATTTTTTGTTTGCATTGTAATTGATTTCCCAGATGTGACGAAGTCTCCATTTAATGCAAACAATTATATGGTTTCGAGTTAATATACAAGGAATATGCAGCCTGGTATGTGTACAATAATAGGCCGGGTTAGATTACACCGAAAATGCTCTAAGCTACGTATTTCATGTTTGTACAGTCAAAAAGAGCATTTATGGGCCTTTGAATAAAGTCTCACTTTATACAATGGCACTGTGAAGGCTCTAAATAAGTATTGCACTAATGATAATTATAATATGGCACTTATGAAATTACCAATACCGGTATACATTAATTAATAACTGCATTCGTTCACTTGCACGGTTGGGAACCATTTCAAACTACCGTATAATACAAGTGTGAGTTTTCTTCCGTATCAAAATCGCACAAGTTTCGTTACTTACCGGTATTCTTATCAACGTAGCACGGCCATTTTTTCCTTTGGGGTTTAAATGTTTTAATTTACAAGATTGCATTTAACACCCTTTTTTCAATTTGCCAGCAATCATTCATCGTCTAGACTTGTTTGTGAACCGCCTATATCAGACAATACTCTTACACTCCATATTCCTATCAGGTTTGTCAACAATGCAGTTTGCAACGCGCTTGTTCGAGTGCTACTAAATTATTTTTTATTGTGATTCGCTTTTGACGAATAGCCTTAAATTGGCTCTATAGTCAGACCGGCTATTTTCTGTAAATCTATATGGCTTAACAAGCTCGTTTCCATTACTTAACAAGTAAAAAGGTTAATAAATCGTGGGACGGTGTCACATTTGATGTTTACAATGCAGACGCGGCGTTGCTTGATTAATCGGAGTGCCCAGGTTTGCCAAACAAAACCGGGTTTGATAGATTACGACTTGCAAACCGAGATCAGTCGCCAGACTTCTGTTGTGTTTTTCTTTTGCTACCAAATATTTTGAAGTATATTTGCGCATAATGCGCTCTCAGTCGGAGTTTTATAGCTCGCATTCATCATTCAGGTGGGGTATTCATAACATGCCTCGTGGTATACTTTGAGAAATCAGTAGCGTGGCATTTTCCTACGTTTTAAATCAAAACTATTGACTAAGTAGCAAATATTTATTTCGCGTATACACCAACATACGTATAGCATTCATGTCTTAATAGGGCAGCAGCCCATAAGAAATATAAACTTTGGATCAAAGCTGCCCTAACTCCTCTCAGTAATCCCTCCTTCTTCGGTTTCAGTTATGAGTTCTCGCAAAAATAGATAACTATTTTAACAAGAACAATGAGAAAATACAGACAAAACTAAGATATACAAAGTTCAACCAACGTCTTTTTATCTTTTGACTTCATATGACATAGGTATTTGTAAGAACATAGTCTTTATGGAAATCCATCCTACAAAAGAAGGAACTATATTAACTTTATTATACCATAAACAGTCACAATAGTTAACAAACAAAGCAAAGACGCCCGTCAGCGGACGATGACGTTTCACTCAGTGATGTGCTAAACAAAGCCAGTGCTGTGCTCTATGGTGTTGATGACAATAATACTAGTGTATTTGTGGATGATTCTGTGAAACATTTGGACGATATGGCGGAGTCTGGAGGTGAGCGTACATCTAGAGATATTATGAACTGCTTAAATGCTATTAAATGTAGGTTAGACAATGTCGAAATAAAGCTTTCTTCCATTGATAAACTTGAGGAAAGATTATCTAGTTTTGAGAAAGACATTAAATGCATGTGTTTAGCCCTTGACACGCGTATTAAGCGCGTTGAAGAGCAAGTCGATCGGCTCCAGCACGCTATAGAGGGGTCGGATATAGCCGTCGCTCAGGTGACGAGTCGGGTGGAGCACCTGGAGAAGGAGCGCGACAACTTCCGGGACGACCTGGCGTACCTGAAATCTCAATCGATGAGAAACAACCTCATTTTTACCGGCGTGCCAGAAGCTGCCGGAGAGACACCGGAAGTCACGGAAAGGAAGCTACGGACGCACCTTCATGAGGCCCTGAGGATCGCCAAGGACGCCGCTGATAGCATGCAGTTTGAAAGGGTGCACCGTTCCCCGAGTCAACCTACCCATGGCAAGACCCGATCTATCGTAGCGAAGTTCGCCTTCTTCAAGGACCGCCAGAGTGAACGGCGACAGTGGAAACATCTTAATGGTACTAACTTAAACGTTTTCGAACAGTTTCCGCCGGAAGTGGTTGCTAGGCGTAGAAAGCTGGTACCGAAGATGAAAGAGGCGAGGGGGCAAGGCAATAGAGCATGAATAGCCTACGACACCCTCTACACAGACGGCCGTCCAGTCAAGGAATAGCGGCACGATTGTTGATCCTCTGTCGTTTACAGAGACTAAGTTTAAATGGGACGAATCGTTGCGTAACCAGTTTAGATCAGGCATTATTTGTAGCCTACCTTTATTTAACAGAATTATTGATGATATTGATTGTACAAGCAGTGATTCTCTGAATATTGCATTAAATAAATTCCTTGATGTTATTCGCAATGTTGCTGATCCTTTATTTTCAAAGGAACACTTTATTTCTAACAAACCGAAATTTGAAGAATGTAGCGCTGTTCAACATGCAGATTGGTTTGACGATGAATGTAAAATGGCACATGCTCATTATGGATCTTTGTTGAATATTTTTAATTGTGATAAGTCGGACAATAATAGAATTCAATTGCTGCATTATAAAAAAGAGTATACACAATTATTAAATGCAAAGAAAAAGACATATTTGAGAATTAAGGTTAATGAAATCGAAGGATTAAAAAATCATAGACCCAGAGATTTTTGGAAATATTTTAAATCAAATACTAAAACGAAAATTTATACTATTTCATTAGAAGACTTTAGCAATTTTTTCTCTAATATAAGTAGTCGTTTGTTTGATTGTGTAAACGATGAGGCTGAAACATTTTGTTCAACACATACTTTTGAGTTACCAAATTCACGTTTCCCTGCATTAGATCAGCCTTTTACCGTTGACGAGATAAAAGCTTCCGTTAAACTGTTCAAGCGTAATAAAGCCCATGGAAGTGATTGTATGTTGAACGAATATTTAATTGAATATATTGATATTTTAGCTTTGCATATATGTGATTTGTTTAATGCGGTATTGAACTCTGGTCATTATCCTGAGAAATGGACGGAAGGTATTATAATCCCATTACATAAGAAAGGCGATACTACAAATGTTAATAATTATAGAGGAATTACCCTACTTAGTTGTTTATCTAAGCTATTTACTTCAGTTATTAATAGTAGATTAGAAACGTTTTGTTATCACTTTAACATCATTTCGGATGCCCAATTCGGATTTAGAAAAGGGCGCTCAACAATTGACGCAATATATACCCTTATGTCCTTAGTTCAAAAATATGTTAACGAAAATAAAATATTATATGTCATTTACGTTTATGTGATGAAATGCTTTGATACTGTATATAGAAATGCATTGTGGCTAAAAATGTTCAAATGTGGCATTGAAGGTAAATTATTAAGAATAATAAAAAATATGTACCAAAATGTTAAGTCATGTGTTAAGCATTGTTCATCATATTCAGAATATTTAAATTATGCTGTAGGTCTACGCCAAGGCAAGGGTATGTCCCCCTTGTTATTTTCTTTATCTATAGAAGATTTAGAACTATTCTGGTAGAATGAAGCTTCTTCCGGTTTAAGTATTGATGATATTGTACTGATATTATTACTATGTGCCGACGATATGGCAATCATAGGCAAATCTCCAGAAGAAGTGCAAAACCATTTAAATCTTTTATCTAATTATTGTAATTATTGGGGATTAAAGGTAAATACTAATAAAACTAAAATAACGGTGTTCTGCAAACGAGGAAGACTATTGCCGTCTGAAAAATGGACATATGACTGTCAGCAAATTGAAGTAGTAAACGATTTTAACTATTTTGGGAACTGTTTTTAATTATACTGGAAATTTTAATTTGATGAATCAAGAACATTTATGTGGTAAAGCACTAAAAGCAATGAATATGTTATTTAACAAATGTAAAGAGTTTAACCTTAAGCCCAAAACACAATGCCAACTGTTCGATGCTTTTGTTGGGTCTATTTTGAAAATACGCATGTGAGGTATGGGTTAATACAAAGTCATAAGACTTGGAAAGGGTGCACTTAAAGTTCTGTAAACGACTGTTAAACGTTAATCAAAATGTTTGTAATGCTACAGTCTATGGCGACTTAGGTAGATACGAATTTTTTTTCATCGACACGTAAGGATTGTTAAATACTGGTTTAAAATTACCCAAACTGAAAATATTATTATAAAATCCATATATTTGCAAGCTTTATACGATTGCCAAAACGGACGTTCAAACTGGGTTTTAAATCTTAAAAAGTTGTTAGTCAATTACAGTTTGTCTTACGTGTTTAATAATCCTAGCTCTGTTGATGTTAATACATTTATAACGCACTTAAAAAATGTTGTAATTGATACATATAAACAGGAGTGGTTTAGATCTGTTGTTAATAGTTCTGTTTTAGATATGTATCGTGTATTTAAGCCTATTTTCAATTATGAATACTATTTAGATTTGCTACCTAAAAAATTAAGACACTATGTCACAAAGCTTAGAACTTCGGCTCTGCCACTGAGAATTCAAACTGGAAGATATGCTGACCAGAATATCCCAAGAAACGAACGCTATTGTCTTTGTTGCAATGAATTAGACGTGGAAGATGAGTTTCACTTTGTCTGTAAATGTTCTTCATACTCTGATCTTAGGCGAAAGTATTTAAAGCAATGTTATTACAATAGACCTTCTGTTTACAAATTCCACCAATTGTTAAATACAACTAATAAATGCGCACTTATTAAGTTAGCAAAATTTGTAAAAGAAGCACTAATTATAAGAAATAATTGTCTTAATGTTGTGACATAACTATAAGTAGTTATCCTCCATAGAAATTACGAATGTGCATTATACTTATTTATATTAAGCTTTTACAAAAAATATATATGTACATGACTGTTAATTTGATTGTTTTTTGTTATTATTGTATTCACTATAATGTGACGAAATGTATGTATGTAAAACATTTTAGTGTTTAGACGATGTACACTGTACAAGTCTTAATAAATATTTGTCTTGTCTTGTCTTATATTAATTCATTCGAGTTATGAATGCACAGCCGAAGTACTCCGGAATAACAAACGATCAACAGATTGAAGACGAACAGTTTAAAAAGGACTCCTACACAAGTGAGCAAGATTACAATATAATGGTGTTTACTTGGTCTCCAAAGAACGGTGATAATAGTTAATGAGCGTACTTGATAAAGTATTGTTTTCAGCAGTAATGTGTTAATTTGGGTGATAAATTTCTTTTGATACTGGCACTGAATGTGTTGTTATTCAAATTGTATACCACGCAATCGTTGGTGCTAATTAATACATGCAAAACGTGTTTTTTTTATGCAATCCCGTGTATGGTTTATGCGGAAACATCAGTGACATCATATTAGTAATTTACCACTTTGATAATGGATCTACCAAGTAGCACATTTTCAAGCATAAAATAAAAATAAAATTTGTTGGTTTCTGTAGAATATCGTTTCTTTATTTACACGTGACCATAGAAAATATATCTTTCAATCGTGTTAATTTCTATGAAGACTCGTGAAATAAAATCGATATTGTACCGAAACCAAAACATTTCCTCTATATATTCATATATTCGTTGTGTTTTTGTGCACCTAGTATGCATATTGTTTATTCTTGTTATCACCATTGTAGTGCATGCATGTGTATGTGCGTGTGCGTTTGCGTGTGTGCATGCGTGCGTGTCTGTGTGCTTGCGTGTGAGCGTGCGTGCGTGTGTATGAATGTATGCGTGTATTAGCTTGTGCGTGCGATTTTAATATCCGTACTTTGCTACCACCTTGAACTCATTGTAGTCTTTCTTCTGGAAAAGGTTCAAACCTATATCACAGGCTTTGGGGCGCAGACAAGTGCAAATTAAGAACTTTATTGTGACAAATTACCATACGTGGGATGTTTATGAGCTCAGAGGTTATCTTATAAACGAACATTACACAACCGAGCAGTGCGTACAAGCAAATTAAGAACGAAAACGACACAAGTTTGGTGCATTTTGAGCAAAACTATTTAATTACAACCAGGTATACTTCTTCTATGCATGTTTGAAGCTACTTTAAGAGTTTAAATAAAAGTAGTTTTATGGCAAAACATCAACAACAGATACGAAACGGATAGTTTATTACGTTAATATAAAATTATCTGATGTTATAGTTGTTTTGCTCTATAAACTGTTGTTCTAGAACAGATATGTATTGCAACGAATAAACATAGAACCAGATTGTTTTATTTTCCTGCATTCACTGTTTCATAAAAAGAAATTTGCTGTTATTTTTCGCATGTATATATTTGACGTACATAAACTACAACAAACATATTTCCTATATAAATAGCCTTGTATACCGGTATGTACATTTCAGTGCATGTATACAAATTAAATGATTTTTGTTAGCTTTGTACACATATGTGTTTCTATCGCTACTTAGTTTACGCTTATAATTTAGATCGCCTTTTAAAACACATCAATATGTACAATACCTTCAAAGAAGACATCACTTTGATATCTTTTACAAAGCTTTAGCAAATTATTTCAAAAACAGTTACGTGCCAGTTACGTGCCACTTAGTGGAAGTCAATTCATTGACATCTTGTTGAAACTCGTTCGCACATAAATTATTTACATTTACTATAACGATTTTATCAATGTACATAGATAATAAAAAGTCTTTGTTAATTATTTAAAGAAGTTCGCATGCAAACACTGTCCCTAAGTATACGTCTTTTATTTAACAATGTCATAACAAGCTTTTCATGAACCCGGAAAATCGTACCTGACAGTTAAAAATGTTCATACCAATGCATACAAAATTGGCACATTCATACAACGAAAAGTGTATCCATTGTAAATTCTTAACGCATATCTTCTTTTTTGCATGAATCTTCCTGATTTCTTTTGTCCCATTCGTATAAACAAAACTTACTGCATTACACGTGTATACGAGTTGTTTTATTAATAAATAAACTAAATGCCTGCAGTTTAACATTGGTTATGTGTAACATTATTCCATCATTTAATACTGCTTCAAATTATCGTATCAAATTCACACATAAACTATGCTCATCGTATTAAATACATTATTTTGGAAGTATGCCTCTACAATGTGTTGTATGTTTAAAAAAACGTTCATATTAAAACAAATATCAATGGGTTTTGTATAAGTATGTTTCGCCATCACTATTCCCGAATTCATGTGACGTTTTGTAAATAAGAACACCTGGTGTTCGCTGAAATACATCCTTTTAAAGAACTGTAATTACTTTATATCAATTCATTTGTATTATAGATGTGCAACAATGTACATCTGAATATTAACGTACCATACCATTAAGCCTGAAGACTGTCGACTAAAGGGACAAGTTGACATCTTCATTATCTTGCATTATCTTGCGTCAAATGTATAACATGTTTGCATTTTTAGGTTGATTTTCAGCAACACCTGCCTACCAGAAAGTATAGTTTGTTCTCTGATTATTTATTTTATATTTTATACAGAGTACAAGTATACCAAGCAGAGCGAAACGCAGTAACTTCAAAGGTAAATGGTTATGGACCTTAAAACTATTTCAACTCAAGCGTTATATTGAAAACATGCATCATTATTCTCAGCTGCCAAATATTCGAAACACACACAGAATCAGAGTCATGCAAAATTAGATTGCAACGTAATGTTCCAGTTAAAATTATTACGATTCCTACTGTTATGGTTCAAGTCATTATGTTTTGCCCCAAAAACAAACAAAAGCACGTTGTCAGAACAATCATGTAAACTTGGCATAAAGTAAGATGCAAGAACATTCACACATTTATGATCGCAACTTATGTGCCTTATGAACTATGTGATAAGTTATTAAAGAATTTTAAGTTGTTTTTTTTAATTTGTTTGTCATGCGCAATAGATTTAAAATATATATAAAAAAATTCCTGAATGGTTTGCATCTTTAATTTAAAAAAAAGGTATCGATTATTAAAAACTCTAATAAAAGCAGTATAAAAGATAACGATGCATAAATCAGGAATTACTATGAAGAAGCAATCTACGAAATAATAGACCCAAACATCATTTAATTGCACACAAATATTGAACATTTATTAAACAAGTTTTCTTACCTGTGAAAGGATACACACAGGTATAAATCTATCGTGCATGATGTTTTCTTATTTCAGTATTCCATCAGAACATAGTCAGCATTCCAAACAACATAGCATGCTTTTAAAAATTAGGAAACCAAACTGTATGTCCATCCCATTCAGTTACGTAAAGAGTATCCTAATATCTTCTGTTTTGAATACACCTTAAATATAAATTGTTTAAATTTCTTTTAAATATGTAGGCCTCAATGAATTTTATATTTGCAATCTAAAAACTAGACCATGTTTGTAAGTACACTAAACAAAAATAGAAAAGAAATACCATGACGGTATAAAATCTACGCTATATTCATAAAAATTCTGCGTAGCTGCAAAATTAGTTTCTAAACTTATTTTAAAGTAAATATAAACTCCACTGCATGTCGTTTTAATCCGCGGAGTAATCCAAAGTATTTACATACATGTATCAAAATCTGCACAGATCACCGAAATGTTAACTGACACTGCTTCAGTCTGCGCTCTTCAATTGCTAACGAAATTGCATACATCTGTTAACAAACGAAAGATGTACCACATTTAAAGGCACATAACCATGTACTTCAAAAGAACTAGTTCACTTTTTTCATTACAGTTTTCTAACGTAAAACACGTGCTTATAACGAATCAATTCAGACTTTGACATTAAAGATTTTAAGCGACAAACGTGCGTTGATGTAAAGGGATTTGGTCAGTTGTTTGCCATTCCAGATTGTAAGTAACAAACGCGTGTTGCTTGAGAACATGTTTACAGACTTTGCCATTAAAGATTTTCAGCGACAAACGTGCGTTGATGTAAAGGGATTCGGTCAGATATTTGCCATTAAGATTTTAAGTAACAAACGCGTGTTGTTTACAAAGGGTTTCGTTCACAGATTTTGTTATTAAATATTTTTAAAACCCGTGTGCAGCTATAACAAATTAAATGTCTCGTGATTTAAACGGACGTGTCCACTAATTTTAGCATCTAAACCAGTGAACCTTTATATATTAAATGCAAACTAAACCCCAATCAAATGCATCACCAAAATGCTGGCAGTACCGGGGCTCGAACCAAGGACTTTCGGTTGAAAAGAATCAAAGCACGTTAGGTTTTCTGTTGCAGAAATATCTACAAATATCGCATATATCAGGATTAAATGGAATGGCATGACAAATCCAATTAATAACATAGATTTTTTTCAGAATGTGTATTTTCAATGACATATATAGCTTACATTTCACGCCATAATATCCCAGTGTAAATACACCAAACATGTCGAACATGGTTGCATTATCCGTGCTATCAAGTTTTCCCCGGTATTAAAACATATTTTTTTAAATAATTTTTACAATTATAATTATAATTAAACAAAATTAACTATTTTTCTATTTACCGGTAATACATGTATCGCGTCGACATATTGTTGCGTATGATTGATCAACTGATAAGTTCATCCTGAAAGAATCCCAAGAAACAGGTCGGTCGGTCATCATAGTTCAAGTATTTTTATTCAATTATATTCAGCATTTAAAATACAATACTGGATTTTCAGACATATCAATTACTCGTACATACTAAGTACACCTTGATCCTAGATAAAACAAACAAGGTTTAGCACGTTGTCATTGTTTACACGTCTTGTTTTATGCAAGCATCGATATATTTATAATTGAAGTTCCACACAACGTATTCTGGTCTTCATAGTTGATTCATAAAAATATGTTTAGCGTATACGTATATGAAATACGGTGGCATAGATGTGACATGTGCATGCTTTTTATTTATGTCGTGGGAACGAGATCTTATCTCGTGGGAACGAGATCTTATCTTGTGAGAACGACACAATTATGTCGTGGGAACGAGATATTTTTGTCGAGGGAACGACTTAATGAGCCAATCAAATTCCATGTTGCTCTCGCAGAAGAAAAACGATGTCTTTATATCTTAATCCAGCATTGAAATACGATATTATGTAAGCGTCTCTTGTATCAGCCATTTTGAAACATGCTTTTAAACAACGTGTATTCTGATTGGTTAACTATGTCGTTACCACGAGTTAATATGTCGTTCCCACGGGTTATTCATGTCGTTCCCACGAGAAAAGATCTCGCTCCCACGACTTAATATGTCGTAACCACGAGTTAAACATCTCGTTCCCACGACTTAATATGTCGTTACCATAATTATAAGATCTCGTTCCCACGAAATAAGATCTCGTTCCCACGACTTAATATGTCGTGAGAACGACATAAATAAAAACATGCACATGTCACATCTGTGCCACCGTAATGAAACCATACATTTCTTTTGAAAACATTTTGTCAATATCCAACACTTAAACTTATTTTGTCCTCGACATAAGACCTGATTACGATCATAAAGAAATCACGGGTGCGGATCAAAAAATCCAGAATACAAACTCTGTAAACACCTTACAGGTGTGGGTCTAGACCGAATTTGAGTATCCGCAGTAAAGTAAAAGTTGAGAATTTAATCGCCTTTTATTACATAATTTCTACTAAAAGCCTAACTCATTATTAAATGCAAAGTATATTTAAGTTGTATTAAAGACGCTCGCAACAAAAAGAAAATAATTGGTTGAATTTCTGCTTTTGCCTTTTTATTTCTTTATTGTATATAGGTTACAATATACTTATTTCATATCTAATGTCCATTCAAAATAAATATTTTTAATAGTAAAAGTTCATAAAGCATATATAATAATCAAAAACACACTATGCAATGTATTTCCAAACAAATTTAGTTCAGAAATGATATATTAAATGTCTTCATTCTATTGATACGTTGTTTATGCATGTTAAAACGAAACAGGAAAAAGGCTACACAGGTACCCTATATGAAATCCAATATTCCCCAAACAAGTTTGGTGAGCCATTTTTTTTTATTAATGATTTGGCGTAAATATACATTAGTGCATGTCTGTGCGAAATTTTAAGAAAATCTGTCGATTAGAACAAAATATGCATTTGATAAAAATGAATTTTCAGAAAGCATGATTAGTTCCCATTTGACACACTTAAATGTCCAGTCAAATTCATTATTTAAGAAGTAAATGTAGGTAAAACGTGTTTATTATCAACATACACATGTATATTGCCAAACAAAGCATGTACGAACATATAAGTTGAAAGAACCATAACCTTGTTTGAAAAATAACTATCCTATATACTTTAAACATTGATAAAAATCCAAACTGAAAAAGGGGCTTCGACAGGTACTGTATTCAAAACCCAATATATCCCGAACAAGGCCGGTGACCCCTATTTTTTAAGACTGTTTAAGTTTCAGTATACAACGACGCATGTATGTGGGATCCTTTAACAAAATCTGTCGTTTGGAAAAAAAAATATTTTATATTCTTATATTTGATAAATTATTTATGTTTCATAGGCAAATTTAATGCAAAATTCACCTCGTTAAGCGTTTATTACAAGTCATTTGATAAATGATAACTGTAGATAAAGCGCGTTTTATCAGTAAACTGCACTTGTATATTATCAAACGAAACATTTAAAAAAAGATGCATTTAAAAATCTCAATCTTTGTTTGAATCTAAGCGCTTTATATAATTCAACAATCTAAGTAACGCAAACTGAAAAAAGGCTTCGACAGATACCGTATTGAAAATTCAATATTTCCGGGAAAAGGCCGGTGACCCCTATTTTTAAAGACTGTTTAAGTTGTAGGATACATTGATGCATATTTGTGCCAAGGTTTAAGAAAATCTGTCGTTGGAAAAAAAAATTGAAGGAAATTGTAGCGAACGTCTTTACCACGCATTACGAGCAGAAAAAGCAATACATACATGTATGAGCTGATATCATGTCTCAAGTTCTTAACACTGTTAAGATATGTCTGTAGTTTTTCATATTTGCAGCACTTTTCACAATCTGACCAGCGTGCACGCTCTCTCTAATGCGTGCCGTATTTTCGGATGTGATTTTAATCAGATTGCACTATTCATTTCCGAGCAAGCGTTACGTTTTATATGCACGTATCGCAACATGACGAGTTACGCCCATGCCTTCCCAACACAGCGTCCTTCAACACGGTATCTTTTGCCTAAAATGGTACATCAAACACCCAAATGGTACATCAAACACCCATATGGGACATCAAACACCCAAATGGTACATCAAACACCCAAACACTATCAAGAATGTGTAATGCCTAACATAAGTGTTATTAAACATGCGTTCGCTTGTCGCTTCACGTTACAGATACGTTTCTCCAACCATTAACAATGGCCCACTGTCAGTATGTGGTCAGGGCGATGTCGAGATTACAGCTCCTTGAATTAGTAAAGTGTTTGTTTTTAGGACACCTTACTGACATACGGTGAAACCCTGCCTTGCTGACTTGACACACGACTGAAAGGGCCATTTAACACAACAGAAACCAACAAAGTAACGTATAATATTATAATGTTTACGTATACCGTTTAACTTGATTTATGAATAAATGAATAGACTATATTTAAAAACCTTTAATGTTATCATAATAGAACCTCTTTAAGTTTTGGACAATGTGGAAGAGCCGGTCCTGACTGTCCTGCCTCGCTCTTTTAAAGCAGCACACTTACCTTTTTTAACTTAAGAATTTATTTTTCACTCTTTTTTGTGTTATCCTTGACATATAATGTAGGATGACATGGCTATATTAATGCATACAGTATTTATCATTTTTTGCATGTTTTAATATTTTACTTGCCATGTAAATTGTACATGTTATGTTGAGATAAATTTTTATATCTATATTTTTTAGCTCACCTGAGCACGATGTGCTCGGTGAGCTATTGGTATAGGGGACCTCTCCGGCGTAGTCCGGCGTCCGTCGTCAATGTGCCGTCAACAATTTGGACCGTTATCGCGATAAAGACTACATTTTTTATTCAATCTTGATCTAACTTGCACAGTTTGTGTAAGACCTTAAAATTTCGGATGGGATTGTTATTGGGTCAGATCACACCAGTAAAACCAGCAAAAGAGCCCTTTTCCAACGTATAGACTTTCTTTTCCATCCAATCTTAACCAAACTTTCACAGTTTGTGTATGACCATCAGATATCAGCTGATGTCAAAAATGGGCCAGATCGTGTTTCAAACACTAGAGTTATTGCCCTTGTTTATTAAAATAAAGTGGACATTATTCGGGATAGAGAAAGACATGTTTCATCCAATCTTCACCAATCTTACACGGTTTGTCTATTACCATTAGATTACAGTTGAAGTCGAATATAAGCAAGATCGGATCAGAAACACCAGAGTTATTGTCCTTTGTTTGTGAAAAAACCTATGCAAAAATGGACATTACACAGGATAGAGTCATCATTTTTCATCCAATCTTTACCAATGTTGCACAGTTTGTCTATGACCGTAAGATTAAAGGTGAAGTCGAATATAAGCAAGATTGGACCAGAAACACCAGAGTTATTGCCATTTGTTTGTGAAAAAATATGCCAAAATGGACATTATTCAGGATAGAGACTTCATTTTTAATCCAATCTTCACCAATCGTGTAAAGTTTGTCTATGAACGTAAGACTACAGATGAAGTAGAATATAAGCATGATCTGGCTAGAAACACCAGAGTTATTGCCCCTTGTGTTTGGAAAAAAACACTAACAAGTTAGCAATTATTGGCTTGCACACACGATTTTTGATTCAATGTTGACCAAACTTACACAGTTTGCGCATGACCATAAAAATTGATTGATAAAATTTTATTTCCAACAGTTGCAAGACTTGCATGCAGTTATTTGTAAATGCAAATTTGATGTCTTCAGAGCCTGCATTAACATCATTTATCATCATTGGAAAGCAAATTATCAAAGAAAAAGCAAAACTTTACTTTATAGCACAGCCATCGCAATTATCGCAATACAACTAGTTTTCCAAAACTGTTGGCGAAAAAGACATCAGAATCTACCGTTTGTGCATTTTCCGTAATTGTCAATGACTTAATGAAAAAGGGTCAGGTAAGAATATCGAGAAAAATTATTTGAAAACCATTAGCAAAACAAAACCACATCCAGTACCCAAGTCATACTTTAGTTAGCCCATTGCACTTACCGATGTTTTAAATCAAAATTGATCCTACCCCCACCGTGTATTGTTACAGATACCTTAATTTTCAAACCTGTCACAACAGTATGGTCTTCATCTGTACCAGTTCTCCGGTGAGCGCTTTGGACCAGCATGGCCCTCTTGTTTATCATAGTTCTTGCCTAGTTGCCTGATCCTATATAATGACAGTACGTACTGTATAATAGCAATAAAAATCCATACACTATCGTGATTGCTAATCAATTAATAAACAACGTAAAGTAGGTAAGAATCAAAATCAGTTTTTGGATCATTCTACAAACTGACTTTTTGTTTGGATTGTAATTTAATTCCCAGATGTGACGAAATATACCTTTTATACAAGTAATTATATGGTTTCGAGTTAATATACAATGAATGTGCAGCTTTTTATGAGCACAATAATAGGCCGAGTTGGATTACCGTAATTACCCAAAGTATTGGGACACTTAAAAATAATTAGTTTTATTGTTAATTTGTTTGAGTGACAGCTAATGAAACCGTTAAGTTCACACTTAATAGTGAAATTTCAGATAAAATGTTATATGCGAAATTTCATTACTTGTATTCAAAGAGAAACTGATAAGAATCAACTAGTTACTTTTTCACTACGGTATAATAAAATATCTGAATGCAAATTGCATGATTCATGGTAGAGCCAGAGCCAGTGTAATGGAATTTCATTATTTAAGGTCATCTGAAAAGTTTTAACTAAGGAGCTTTGTTGAAACTGGGCCAGATCCAGAACACTGTCCCAAGATTATACTAGTTTTCATTTTTGTGAAAGGACATTAATGTTGGACTTGTAGATCTTGTGACTGGCCTAGAAGCAACTTCAAATAGTCTCTTTAGCGACATGGGTGGGTGCCTCCGCTTCTCATGTTGGAGACCCAGGCTCGAGTTGTTAGTTCCTGAGATCTCGTGCGAAAACGAACATATTCCATTAAAATGTATTATTTTTTATATAAAAAGGGCAATAACTCCCTGAAAAATCATCAGACCGGAACGACCTGAAACTATGCGTATGTCCCCTTGGTAGGGAAGCTGCATATAAAGTTTAATTGAAATCGGATTATTAGTTCTTGAGATCTCGAGCAGAAACGAAAATTTCCAACGAAAATGTCATATTTCTAATCAGAGGGCAATAACTCACTGAAAAATCATCGGACCGGAACGACCTGACAATATGCGCATGTCCACCCTATAGGGTAGGGATGCTGCATATAAAGTTTCATCAAATTCGGGTCATTAGTTCCTGAGATCTCGCGCGAAAACGAAGTATCGGACGGACGGAAGGACGGACGGACGGAAAGTAGGACGGACATGGAGTATGATGAATAAAATCATCAGGGAAATTCATTTCAAACCCGGACAAACTGAATTACAGCTAAATTAGAATTCGGGCGGACGAACGAAGCGGCGACTATATGCTTCCCCCTTTTGGGGAGCATAAAAATCTGAAAAATAAATATTAATTTTGGCATGCAATAAAGGTTAAAATAATGTACATATAATGCATTCTGAGAAAAAAAAATCATTGTAGAATTTAGGCTGTGTTCGTTTGGCCCTTTTCTTCTTGGCACTTTGAGGTCAGATTTATGGGTATCTAATATAACCATAGTATGCTAATTGATTTTCACAAGCGCAGACTGTTACAGCGCTGTCTACTATCATTTGTTCGTCGTCGTGAGTGCGATACCCACTCTGGGTTTCCTTTTTTCAAGTATTTTTCTTTACGGTTTTCAAATCAAAATTCTTACAATGTTGCTAATTATTTATACGTTATTTATGGTATATGACTTTCTATTGCTCTTTTCCAGAACATAACAACATTAAAATTGCTAAAGGAGATAACGTTTTCGTTGACATATAATTCTATAATTGTGCTGCGTCGTGGGAAAACCGGTCTTAATGAATGTGCGTAAAGTGTCGTCCCGGATTAGCCTGTGCAGTCCGCACAGGCTAATCCGGGACGGCGTTTTCCGCTTTTGTGGTATTTTCTGTTTCAAGGAAGTCTCTTCTAAACATAAATTCACTGTATGCGGAAAGTGCCGTCCTGGATTAGCCGGTGCGGACTGCACTGGCAATCCGGGACGACACTTTACGCACATGCATTAAGACCGGTTTTATCACGACGCACCTCATATAATAAATAGAATAAATGCCTACAATACGCTGTATGGGTAAAAACGTTCATATTAAAACAAATATCAATAGGTTTTGTATAAGTGTGTTTCGACATCGCTAATCCCGAATTCATGTGACGTTTTGTAAATAAGAACACCTGGTGTTCGCTGAAATACATCCTTTAAAAGGACTGCAATAACATTATATCGATTCATTTGTATTATAGATGTAGTATAGTATCCTTGTCTGATTATTTATTTTATAATGTTTAATATAGGGCACACAAAGCACTGCGAAACACAGTAACTTCAAACGTAAATGGTTATGGACCATAAAACAATTTCAACTCAAAACTTGCATTATTATTCTCAGCTGCAAACATTCCAAAACACACACAGAATCAGAGTAGATTCTAATGATTGCAACGTTATGCTCCACTCAAAATTAGTACGATTGCTATTGTTGTGGTTCAGCAATTATTCGTTGCCACAAAAACAAACAAAATGCATCTTGTCAGAACAATCATGTAAGCGAAGCATAGCAAGATACAATTACATTTATAGATAATCTCAACTTATATGATATGAACTATGTAATAACTTATGAAAAATGTTATAGTTTACTTTAGATTTGTTTATCATGCGTAATAGATGCATGGTTTGCATCTTGAATTATACATTTTTTATCGATTATCTGATACGAACTTTAATAATAGCTGTACAATAAAAGATAAGGATATAAGAATTATGAATTACAATGTACTATGAAGAAGCTATACACGAAATAATAAATAAAAGCATACTTTAATTGCACACAAATAGTGAACAGTCCTTAAACAAGTTTTCTTACCTGAGAAAGGATACACACAGCTGTAAATATATCGTGCATGATGTTTCTTGTTTCAGTATTCCATCAGAACATTGTCAATAATCCAAACATTGCATGCATTCCCAAATTAGGAAACCCGATGTAACAAAGTCTGTATGCACATCTAATTCAGTTAAGTAACGGGTATCCTAATATATTGCGTTTTCAATGTACAGAATATACCTTAAACAGAATCTTATAAATTTCTTTTTACTATGTAGGCCTCGGTGAATTTTATATTTGCAATCTTAAACTAGACCATGTTTGTATATGCACTGAATAAAATAGAAAAAAAATACCATGACGGTATAAAATCAACGCTAGATTCATAATATTTTTGCGTAACTGCCAAATAAATTTTCTAAGTTATACTAAAATAAATATAAAGTCCACTCCATGGCGTTTTAATCCGCGGAGTAATCCAACGTATTTACAAATCAACATCTTCACAGATCACCGAAATGTTAGCTGACACTGCTTCAGTCTGCGCTCTTCAGTTGCTAGCGAAATTGCATACATCTGTTAACAACCAAAAGATGTACCACATTTAAAGGCGCATTACCATGTTCTTTAAAGAAAGTAGTTCACTATTTTTCATCACAGTTTTCTAACGTGTTTAAAGCGAACTGTTCATGAATTTTAAGCGACAAACGTGTGTTTATGTAAAGGGACGTTTTTGCAATTGCAAGTAACAAACGTGCGTTGCTTGAAATGAACATGCATTTATTTACAGATTTTGACATCGCAGAGTTTAAGCGACAAACGTGCGTTCATTTTTAAGTAATAAACGCGTGTTTCTGAAAAGAAACTTGTTTAGAGATTTTTCTTAACAGATTTTAAGCGATTTGATGATTTTAATGGTCTCGTTCACAGATTTTGTAATTGCATATTTTAGCTTTGTATCATATGTAGCTTTAATTAATCAAATGCCTCGTGATTTAAACGGACGTGTTCACACCATTGAACCTTCATATATATTAAATGCAAACTATACTGCCGCAATCAAATTGATTGCTAAAATGCTGACAATAACGGGGCTCGAACCAGGGGCAAAACACGCTATGTTTTTTGGCTTTCGCCTCGGGATACATACTGCCCTCGGGTTGATAATATCAATGTCACACACACTGCCATTTGATATTTAGTTAATTATACCGTACAAAATTAAGTTAATGAAAAGGTAAAAACACGTTTTCATTCATTTAATTCTACCCATCAAGATTCAACTTTATTTTGTTGTTATCTGTAATCTGAGTTTTCATTTTTGTCAACCGTAACACAAAATCAGACCTCTATATGTTTTCTATGAAAAAAAAAACGTTTAAAGAGAAAAATGATCTAAATGAAATTACATCCACGTCCGGCTGAGTGTTGTTTAAGGGTCACCAAACATGTCGAACATGGTTGTATTATCCGTGCTATCAAGTTTTCCCCGACATCAAAACATATTTTTTAATTAAATTTCACGTTAATTTAACAAAATGACATACATGTATATTACTATTTACCGGTAATACATGTATCTTTTCGACGTTTTGTTGCGTATGATTGATCAAAATAAGTTAATTATGAAAGAATCCGAAGAAAAAGGTCGGTCGGTCATCATCATTCAAGTATTTTAATCATTTATGTAGAGAATTACAGGTTACTGCTAGTAAATTATTTTCATTGTTCTTCGCTTTTGACGAATAACCTTAAATTGGCTCTACGGTAAGACCGGCTATTTTCTGTAAATCTATATGGCTTAACAAGTTCGTTTCCATTACTTAACAAGTAAAAAGTTTAATAAATCGTGGACGGTGTCACATTGGAAGTTTACAATTCAGACACGGCGTCGCTTGATTAATCGGAGTGCCCAGATTTGCCAAACAAAACCGGGTCTGACAGATTACGACTTGCAAACCGAAACCGGTCACAAGGCTCGATTTGTGTTTTTCTTTTGCTTCCAAATATTTTGAAGTATTTTTACGCATAATGCGCTCTCAGTCGGAGTTTATCGTTCGCATTCATCATCCGGATGGGGTATTCATAACAAGCCTCGTGGTATACTTGAGAATTCAATAGCGTGGCATTTTCCTACGTTTTAAAGCAAAACTATTGACTTAGTAGGACATATTTTTTTCGCGTATACACCAACATACGTATAGCTTTCATGTCTAAATTTGGCGATCGTACTTCAAAGACATCGACAGATGTTAAATGTCAGTACACAAGTATGTTCATAAACCCAACATCGGCTAAAATAATAAGCAATTAATACTGTTCTAAATGAAATACAATTAATACACGTTTCCAAACCAATTTATATACATGTATATATTAAACTATATTTACCATCAATGTTTGGATGTAATTAATTAAATCATACACTACTCTCTAAAAATGGAAAATTAAACAAGACTTCCAATACAAAAAAAGTTGACAAGTATGTTATATTTGTTTTAATATGGCATCGTTTGTAAATGGTGGAAGAATTAACATGATTGTAAAATGTGAAGTAAGGGAGGTCACTTCGTTAGCTACTTACCGAATACTTCAACATTTAATTCCCTTGAATGCAATAAACGTGTTGGCAAATTAGAGGGAGCAGGAAAATGCGGCATCTATCAACCTACGCATGTATCAGAAAAACAATGACAAATAAATTAGGCTTGTCGTGGGAAAGTCGGTCTGAATGTATGTGAATGTATGTGCGAAAAGTGTCGTCTTGGATAAGCCTTTGCAGGCTAATCCGGGACGACACTCCGGGATGACACTTAACGCACATGCATTAAGCCTGGTTTTTCCACAACACGCCGCACATTGTTTAGCCTGACGAGATTGTTGACGTGTATCAAGCTTCTGTACAACATAACATGGTAAGGAAGCTTCATCACACGTATATCATTTTCGCTTAAAGAATGTATAAGTGATTCTAAGTTATTGTGAGGTTTAACAATTATATCTTAGTTCCTATTTTAAACTCAGTTTTAATCATTTAAGTACAGGTCCTGTGACTATTTAAAAAACAACATACGCCAAGTATTTTTCGTAAAGAAAAAGAAAACTATTAAAAAAAGAGGAAAACTTATTTCCAGAAAATTTATTTCTGCCAGTGAAATACACATACAGAGTTGTAATATTAAATTATGACATTCTACTTGTATTATCACTAACGTTTGACTTTTGAAACAATTCAGAATCTTTATGAAAATGATCACCGATTAATAAGCTTTGAGCAACAGACCAATATAATTAAATATTAATATGTTATTCTAGAGGTAACGAACTGACTTTACAACTCATGGATCGCATGTTCGCGCCCCGCTTAACTCTAACCGATTTTACTCGTCTTTCTCATGAGACGTTAAACCGATGAGCAGTGTACCAGGCGCTTCACATCGGGCACTAAAACTACGGCGTACCCGTTCTGTCCAAAGTACATGCTAGCTAAATATAGATGTAACTGTTGTTATAAAATTGTAACCGCAGTTACAATTTTATGACTGCAGTTATAAATTTGTAACGGCAGTCACATTTACAAATATAATTGCAGTAATATTTATACCAACAGTCATAACATATGGCAATCGTCATAAAATTATAACCGAATTATAACAAAATTATAATTCTGACCAAATGCTAAACGTAAGCTCTAAGTCTGTTTGGCGAATTAAATCACTACTTATATAATGCCCTTTTGTCAAAATTGCATTTATTTACTTAAATATATATTTTTTAATTATAAAAACAATTCAAAGATACATATTTTATAAATAAATGATTCAGAAAAAAAGTGTAACTGCAGATGACAACTGTCATATTTTTTACTTTCGGTATGAATTGTAACTGTAGTTATATTCGTAAATGAAACTGCTGTTACAAATGTATGACCGCAGTCATAAATTTTTAACTGCGGTTACAAGTTTATACCAACAGTTACATCTAAATTTAGCTGCCGTGCTAATATATGTACTGTTGACCCGAAGGGTACGCCATATAAAACACCCAGGTCGCCTCTGTCTCCTGTATTTTACGCTGTCCCTCGTAACTTAACTCTTAATGCAAGAGACTCGGTAAAAAAAACATCACCATAAACACGCAAGCTGCATTTATAGAAAACCTGAAACAAAAGCGATACTGAGCACTACTATTGACCATTCACAATTATGACCAACACTGTAGGCCATGTATATACAGTTTAAAGGGAGATATTAATATTATTGGAGATTATTTTGTAAAGTGTAATAACTAGTTTTAAGAAACTAATACAAAAGCATCCATCAGCAAAAAAATGGTGACGGCTTTTGGGGCTAGAACTTTGTTGTCTGAAAAGACTGTTACGCTAACCACAAGTTACAATCGACATACCGGTAATTTAAATTGAAGATTATTAATTTCAGGAATGAACGATTCATCAAATACTTATACATGTATTTCTGTGTCAGCAGCGTTAATATCGGGCTTTTTAATATGTATAGTTCTTTTTTGTGATGGTGTGTGAAAAAAAAAAAAAAAAATGCCATATTCAATTTGCCAATACGTCCCCTGGCATTGTCCAACATTTGCACAGACGTGATCCCGGTAGCAAAAGCTAGTGGCGGTAAAAAGGTCGGTCATTAAAAATAAATAGCCACGGTTATAATCAAGCTTGGTGAGCGTCCATAACACTTTGCCGAGTACCAACTACCATATGACTTTCTGGGTTAACCTTGGGCTTATTCTAGATAGCATTCTGAGTACACTTTGTAAGGTTAATGAAACATATGCAATACTGAATGAATGTAGCATGCCAAACAGAACTGTCGCTTAGAATTGTTCTAGCAAATGCAGCGGCTACTCGACGTATGGAGTGCTGGGAAAAAGTGTATACACAAATAGTACCACCATGGTATTTTTATCGTACATATACGGAACAGTAATTCAATAATTATTTTAGTTCTTAAATTTACTTCTTATATACCTAACATGTTTCATAAGACCAATTATAAGGGCAATAATAAATATCTGGATGCATTCACCTGTGTACGACTGTTGCATATCGTTGTTCAGTATTGCATTCCTCCTATAATAAAACGTGACGTGAACCATCAGATGAAAGTAGGCAGACGCTTGTGGCAGGATATCTCTTACTGTCGCCTTAAGGCAAAATGGTCGTATGCCTTGCATATCAAGAAAAATTACATGAAAAGGTTATGACAAACTAAATTTATTATATAAGACATTTATTCAGCAAATAAAGCTTACAAAAAGTTTCTAGTCAAAACACAGAATAAACACAATATTAACAAATACCCCCCCCCCCCCCCCCCCCAAGATACTCTAGTTTCTGGGATATTCATTTCACTTATTTTGAGACCGACTTGTCACTTTGTATATGTGTAAATTCTCGATTAATATATATTCATTTCTCCATACATAAAATGTTTAAAAAACACAATATTTTCCCTGGAACAACCAAACATTATTTTCATTCATCGACCATCCATCACTTATTATTACGTGGTTCGTTCGTTTGTTCGTTCATTTCATGTAACGCGCGTCAGTTTAAGTCACAATTACACGATAATTCGTTCTTTCGCTCGCTCCCTCCTTCCTTCCTTCATACCTTCCTTCCTTCCTACCTTCCTTCCTTCATTCATTCCATACATCCTTCGTTCCTTAATTCCTTCATTGCTTCATCTTCTCATGATCAGTCGATATGTCTATCGTTTATTCAGCCATCCATCCATTAACCATTTAATTAACATATAAATCCATTTTCATATTGTACATTTTCAAGCATTCGCTCATTTCTGAATTATTAGAAAATATCGATATTTTAAGAGCTTATAATTTTTTTCTTTTCACACTGGCCACAATCAATAATAAAAAGCCAGTGCGGCAAACAATCTGTATGCGAATTTGATATACATATGAACAAAATCCCTAACAACATACTTATCACATTTCCTCTCTCTCAACAGCACGTTTGTACTACAACCAACACACGTTTTGTTAATTAACTTCTCGTTGTTGGAGGCAATGATTACCTGTATATCTTATGTGTATCGAATCAGACTTTGTTTAACGCAAGCTTGCATAATCGCCGACATGTGCGAATACATGGGAGCCGCCGCGATATACATCAATCAATTATTAGTGAAAGTTGGCCGCAGTCGGATTCGCATCTGCGCGAGGCTTGACTCTGCGGAAATATCGTCTGCATAAGGGGCCTATCAGTGACGCGATCCTCCTGGCAAGGGGTCACCACTATTGTATGATTAGTATCTACGCCTATTAAAATAACGTAAAACATGTTAACTATAGAAGGTATTGTAGTAAAGGTTGACTAATAATTATTAGCTTGACAATCAACAGCCCGGCGCATCTGAATCACAGAAGCCTTATTGCGTAATGTCTGTATCTATATACGAAATGTTTACTAATATTAGATTGACTATTTTGACTACCTTTATGTGAATAATGTGGCCTTAATATTAACATATTTATTTAAAATTGCAGCATTTTTTTTTTGAACATGTTACTGTTACTTTTTTCTTTTTTCCCGAAAGCCATACGCCAACTGTTGCAGTCCTACTCAAATAGAATGTAAAGCATTTTCATGTAATGGCGCGTCTGATTTGAAGCTACATTAACAGATTGTTTCCTCAGCTGCTGTTGCAGAATAAATATTAAAATACTCCGAAGAGTGGACCCATAACCGTGAAGCAATACCCGTTATTATTTTCATCGCGCCATTAAATTATATATTAATATTAAATATTTCGTTTTGAATGGTTACAATTAAGCAATAACACACCTGAGTTCTTTTATCGCAATAACCTATGGTTTATTAGATTTCTTGGCGGTTCACTGTATTACAACTGCATTCAAACTACTTTTCATGTGTCCTTATAATTTATTTTACCATTTATATTTCGAACAAGTCACTATTAATACTGAATGTAACTCAAGTTGTTTTTAAACTTAATAAACATAAAACAAAAACAGACGTAGAACCTCATATATAACTACATGTAGCTGGTATATGTAGTAAACTTCACATTTTGTCGGTGATCTAGAAAATAAAACATCCCTACCAGAAAATGCTAAGTGCTTCATTCAGCAAATCTAGAAATTCATCACAAACTACTCTAGCAGATCTAGAAAGTAATCACAGACTACTCTAGCAAGTCCAGAAAGTAATCACAGACTACTCTAGCAGATATAGAAAGTAACCACAGACTACTCTAGCAGATCTAGAAAGTAATCACAGACTACTCTAACAGATCTAGAAAGTAATCACAGACTACTCTAGCAGATCTAGAAAGTAATCACAGACTACTCTAGCAGATATAGAAAGTAATCACAGACTACTCTAGCAGATCTAGAAAGTAATCACATACTACTCTAGCAAGTCCAGAAAATAATCACAATCTACTCTAGCAGATCTAGAAAGTAATCACAGACTACTCTAGCAGATCTAGAAAGAAATCACATACTACTCTAGCATGTCCAGAAAGTAATCACAGACTACTCTAGCAGAACTAGAAAGTAATCACAGACTGCTCTAGCAAGTCCAGAAAGTAATCACAGACTACTCTAGCAGATCTAGAAAGTAAACCCAGACTACTCTAGCAAGTCCGGAAAGTAATCACAGACTACTCTAGCAGATCAAGAAAGTAATCACAGACTACTTTAGCAAGTCCAGAAAGTAATCACAGACTACTCTAGCAGATCTAGAAAGTAATCACAGACTACTCTAACAGGGCAAGAAAGTAATCACAGACTACTCTAGCAGCTATAGAAAGTAATCACAGACTACTCTAGCAGGACCAGAAAGTAATCACAGACTACTCTAGCAGCTATAGAAAGTAATCACAGACTACTCTAGCAGCTATAGAAAGTAATCACAGACTACTCTAGCAGCTATAGAAAGTAATCACAGACTACTCTAGCAGGACCAGAAAGTAATCACAGACTACTCTAGCAGCTATAGAAAGTAATCACTGACTACTCTAGCAGGACCAGAAAGTAATCACAGACTACTCTAGCAAGTCCAGAAAGTAATCACAGACTACTCTAGCAGCTATAGAAAGTAATCACAGACTACTCTAGCAGGACCAGAAAGTAATCACAGACTACTCTAACAGGTATAGAAAGTAATCACAGACTACTCTAGCAAGTCCGGAAAGTAATCACAGACTACTCTAGCAGATCTAGAAAGTAATCATATACTACTCTAGCAGGTCCAAAAAGTAATAACAGACTACTCTAGCAGATCTAGAAAGTAATCAGACTACTCTAGCAGACCTAGAAAGTAATCACATACTACTCTAGCAAGTCCAGAAAGTAATCACAGACTACTCTAGCAGGTCCAGAAGTAATCACAGACTACTCTAGCAGATCTAGAAAGTAACCACAGACTACTCTAGCAGATATAGAAAGTAATCACAGACTACTCTAGCAAGTCCAGAAAGTAATCACAGACTACTCTAACAGATCTAGAAAGTAATCACAGACTACTCTAACAGATCTAGAAAGTAATCACAGACTACGCTAACAGGTATAGAAAGTAATCACTGACTACTCTAACAGGTATAGAAAGTAATCACAGACTACTCTAGCAAGTCCAGAAAGTAATCACAGACTACTCTAACAGATCTAGAAAGTAATCACAGACTACTCTAACAGATCTAGAAAGTAATCACAGACTACGCTAACAGGTATAGAAAGTAATCACTGACTACTCTAACAGGTATAGAAAGTTATCACAGACTACTCTAGCAGGTATAGAAAGTAATCACAACTACTCCAACAGGTATAGAAAGTAATCACATACTACTCTAACAGGTATAGAAAGTAATCACAGACTACTCTAACAGATCAAGAAAGTAATCACAGACTACTCTAGCAGGTCCAGAAAGTAATCACAGACTACTCTTACAGATCAAGAAAGTAATCACAGACTACTCTAGCAAGTCCAGAAAGTAATCACAGACTACTCTAGCAGATCTAGAAAGTAATCACAGACTACTCTAGCAGATCAAGAAAGTAATCACAGACTACTCTAACAGATCTAGAAAGTAATCACAGACTACTCTTACAGATCAAGAAAGTAATCACAGACTACTCTAGCAAGTCCAGAAAGTAACCACAGACTACTCTAGCAGATATAGAAAGTAATCACAGACTACTCTAGCAGATCTAGAAAGTAATCACAGACTACTCTAGCAGGTATAGAAAGACTACTCTAACAAGTCCAGAAAGTTATCACAGACTACTCTAGCAGATCTAGAAAGTAATCACAGACTACTCTAGCAGATCAAGAAAGTAATCACAGACTACTCTAGCAGATCAAGAAAGTAATCACAGACTACTCTAGCAGATCTAGCAAGTAATCACATACTACTCTAGCAGGTCTACAATGTCATCACAGACTACTCTAGCAGAGTAATCACAGACTACTCTAACAAGTCCAGAAAGTTATCACATACTACTCTAGCAGATCTAGAAAGTAATCACAGACTACTCTAGCAGATCAAGAAAGTAATCACAGACTACTCTAGCAGATCTAGCAAGTAATCACATACTACTCTAGCAGGTCTACAATGTCATCACAGACTACTCTAGAAAGTAAATATATATTACTCTAGCATATATTGAAAGTAAATACAGACTACTATATAGCATAATCATTATTTTCTGCGACAATAGAAATGGAGCTACAGCATTAAAAACTTCAGGTTGAAAATTGTTCCTTTTCAATGCCATGGTTCTATATAAAAAAGTAAATGCAGACAACTCTGGCATATGTATAAAGTAAATACAGACAACCCTAGCATGTATATAACGTAAATACAGACTACCCAAGCGGATATCTCGTAGAGAGTAACATGTAGCATACCATAGCAGATTGAAGACGGAAATTTCAGTGGACGCTACAAGATCTAGAAAGTATTACTAGTATTTATTCTCGCCTAGCAAATCGAGAAAATAAATGCTATTCCCGCAGATAAAAACATGTTACTTTCACAAATAGCAACAGAAAGTACACAATTCCGCTACTTAGAGAAATGATTTGTAACTGTTCTGATCATGGCGCCACTCGTTCGGGTACTGTCCTGTGGACGTTCACAAATTTTTAAACCTCCATACCATGATTATAATGATGACTAAACTCAAAACACTAAGACTTCACAAAGCAGCTCTATGCCAACAAAATCAAGAAAGATTCAGGCATAAATTCGCTGGAAGTGTTATTTTTCTGGCGCGTGCCAACATTCTCGTGAGCAGACACGACCAAGTGTTTGCCTGATATCCGCGGAGCTGTATGCAAAAAAAAACAACAAGAAATTTGAAGTACGCTGCAAGTAGTCTTTTAGTGTGTATTATATAAGTATACTTCGGAATAAGATATATACATGTATTTCAACATTGGAATTAATCATATAATTCTGGTGAAAAATATATTTTGTAATTCATTGATTAAAATGCTTATTATATTACACAATATATTGGGGAAACGTTCATGTCGTATATGTATACCAAAGAGCATACATAATATTTAACTTGGGTCTATTATAATATCTAACAAGCACCTTGCCAATTCAAATTGAACGTACGGGGATTTTGAAACGCCGTAATCATTTACGCATTTAAGAACGCAAACGATCATCATCATTATCATCATTATCATCATGCCATCATCAATACCATTATTATGTTCTTTTTATGCTTTACGGTGGTTAATATGGAAATATCATTGAAATGAAATTGGTAAATAACTGTTTTAAAACAGTGAAAATTACCACTTTGATAATGGAACTACTTTTTCACTGGAAAGTCAGAAAAATACCAAAATAACACATAAAATAAAAATAAAATCGATATTCTACCGAAACCAGTAAATATCCTCTATATCTTAATAATAATAATAATAATAATAATAATACCAAAATCAACAGCATTATCATTATTACCATCACATTCCACCACCATTACCATTAGTATCATCATCGTAATCACAATAATCCTCCTCATCATCCCTACTGTAAGCCGTTCCGTCACGTTATTTTGTTTGGGTAGACAACTTGTATCACGAGTACCTGCATGGAAGTCACGTGCAACTTTACGCCTTCTAGTTTAAGTTTTAAACCTAATTATTTAAGCTCGATTTTGTCGATAGCAAGAAGCTTACTGGGGCATTTTCGAGTCCGTTTCCTGGGTAGAACCAATACTTGGTATATTTTGAGAAAGACCATTCGAACGCTCCCGGAACAGGGATTTAACTCAGTCACAGCCACCCGATCGCAAGGCGGACACCATAACCATTACACCACTGCGGCCTGCCCGCGTTGCCTTATATCCAATGTGTTAATAAATTGAATTATTACACCAAGTTATTACTCGTATAACAAGTGTAATAAATGGCAGCAAATTGTAAGTAAATTGAGAGTACGTGAACTCTTCTTTAATTTTACTAGTACATTCTAGTGGTATATGTTGATTCCTGTAAACAGACACGCTGATATTCAGATCCCGTAAAGGGCCCTCTACACGGTTAACCTTGGTTTATAAAACTTGATTTATAAATCAAAGTTTTCCGTGTATATTTGTCTACTACACTGGTTTATAAACTTTTCTGGAGGTGTACGACACATTTATAGGATAGAGCATGCTCTATTTCTGTAAACCTTGGAGTACAGGCCCCACACAGAGATCTGATTTATTTTCCAATTATAGCCCCGCCTGAATACAATTCCAGGGCAACTTGATATTGTTAGATTATATTTTAAGCATTTGTATGAGTTCATACTGGTCAACATTCAACAATGGCTTTGCCTTGGAACTTAAGTGCTACTGCAAATAAAGTTTTGCTTATTATAATAAAATTTTTGAATGACACATGGTCTTCCATATTAAAACCATAACAATGCATTATAAAATTATGCACCTATAAAATTAAATCTGGTTATTCAGCGAATCATTCATTGTCTTCCTACCATGTTATTCCTTCTTATTTGTTAAACAAACAAATAATTAATAAACTAACACAGCAATACGCCTTCTTTAAAGTTGCCGTTGTTAAAAGGAATGGAAATAACTGTTTCATAAACCACGGTTTATCGTGTAAATAGGCGTGATGTACTCCTTTGCTTTATAAATCAATGTGTATCGTGTAGACGGGCCTTAAAAGCGCTACAAATGTGTAAACTAGAGTTAATCTGATAAGACATACACTGCAGAGTGTTGCTTCACACTCAGCTGATAAGCCTTGCCAACGATTAAACATTGCCCCGGGAAATACATTCGTATAAGCTTATACAAACTCGGCTTCGAATTTAGCAGCAACGATAGTAAACGTACATTTCTAGACCATGTGCCCATAATGACAATACTTTGCACTTCCTATCAACTCTAAATGTCGGTGGTTTGACAGAAATGTTTCTTTTCAATTATTATCAAAGTTTGTTACTTGATATGTACCTGTAAACATGGCGATAATACCGGGCATATAAGCTATGAACAGTATTCGACTCACGTCTGTGTTAACGTTTCCTTTGATTCACCTGGGCCAGTTCAAGTTATTCCTCGTAGGTAAAAAATCTGAAACTTTAAAACGACGAAAACTTTCTAAGGAACAATAAACAAATCCCCATTTAACGAGAAGCATGTACACACAACGGGGAGTGGTCAATTGGTCACTCGACAGATGTTGTCACTTAATCAAATTCGATCTAATCGGACCAGTACTTATTATGATCCCTGTTGGAACTGAGTGGAAACGCCTGTTTTCTCGTCTGCTTTCCGTGCATTTTCCAAAGAAGGTTGTAACACAATCATGTTCGCCCATGACGTAGACCAAGATGGCGGCTACCCTAAGTAAGAACGCTTCTGATTGGTCACTGATGGAATTCCGATAAACTCCCCCTAATATTGTCTGCGAGCTGAGCTGTAGTACTCCAGCATAGCCCTTTCGAGTTCTCGGCAGCAGGGTGGATTTGAAGGCTCTCATCTGCTAAGTCACTTCTAGCTTTTACACATTCCTGTTATTTTGTTTGTGGTAGGAGAAACCTAACTAAAAACCAAAATGGATGCCATCAAGAAGAAGATGCAGGCGATGAAAATCGAGAAGGAGAATGCTTTGGATAAAGCAGAACAGTTGGAACAGAAATTGAGGGATACTGAAGAAAGCAAGGCCAAGGTAAGACTACTTTTTTCTTTCGTTCGCTAATGTATACTAGAAAATCTCTATGGTTTATGTTTTCCACGCTGTCGATGAATGTACCATTGTAACGCCAACCAACGAATACCAGTTTCACATAGTGTTCTTAACGGTTTTTCATTGGCAATGGCATCAAATGAAAATATAAGTATGTCTTTAATGTTATCAAACTGTGTAGAAATCGCATGATTATTATGTGTATCTATGTTTTCTATATATTTTTGTATCAAACTTCAACTAGCTATTGTATTTCTATTCCTTTCTAAAAATCGTAATTTAAAAGCTGCTAGTTGTAGACTTTTTTCACAACACCGCTGGAAAGCGCTTAAAACTCCTGTATACAGCACAGTCGTAATGTACCTGGAAATATCCGCCTGTACGCTGCTTTGCACAACATGTCGGCCATCTTGAAATTTGAGCCTCGTTCTAAAAAATAAATGACTAATTGAATAACCAATTGTATTGCATACAATATGTGAATCACTAACACGTTTAAAACATTTCGTAGAAAATATAGTATGTAACTGTTTATTAAAGTATCGCATGCATATGAATGAAATACAAACTGAATATATAGCATGAATACGTTACATACTGACGACAATGTCGCTCGTGTCTGCTCGAGTTTGAATTAACGCACCATACGATGTCGAAGTCAGTTTTATAGGGAATGCTACTTGCTTGTACCGTGTTCTCATGTGATTTTATCTCATACGAGTACTTGCTTCTTTGCATTTTCAATTATATCGAATTAGTGAGTACATACTATAATTTGCAAACGTATTTTACTGGAAAATGCAGCGCAACTAAAGGAATCAAGTAAACCGTTCCTATACAGATAGTTTAATTAACGTGAAATAAATTGACATAATTTTACACATTAACTGGTGAGTTCATGCGAAACCTGAAGAAATACACTGTGCATTAATCACATTAAAGTTAATAGACCCCGCGTTTCTGCCTGTTTACAGGGAGCTAAAATTAAACATGTTGATATTACGCTGGTGGCCCCTGTGTCGTGTATAATGTTACTACAACACTTGTGGCTCCTGTTTCAGATCGAGGAAGAACTCCAGACCCTCCAGAAGAAGTACACGAACCTGGAGAACGAGTTCGACCAGGTCAACGAGAAATACAACGACGGCGTTGTGAAAATCGAGGCATCCGAGAAACGAGTAACCGAGGTAGGTACACGTGATCGACGTGCTTTCACTGTTACATGGTTAGGTGCCGTTGCATGGCTATTGCTTGCGTAGACTTGTGATTTCCGGTTTCCCAATACTGTTGCCTACCAGATATTTTGAAAATATAAAGAGTGGGCTGAATGCAAAAAATTGTTCGATCTAAGTATCAAGAGTTTCTCATAAGATTGTCCGAAAGGTAGCCAGCAGGAATGTCCGGCGGCATTTGGGTGGTCAAGCGATAGAAAAAGAGTGAATGACCATTTATTGGCAAGCTATTTCGGAAAATATCTGTGTTATTCGACTGTACGATCGACCGTGGGGTTGCAGACGCCGTGCGGTGTCTACGTCCTTACATAGTGGGATGCCAACAGCAAACGGTTATTGTACTCTGTGTCATACATTGCGATGTTCATGTCCTTGAGTGAACGCAAAATGGTCTATATGTGTTTAAAAGTGCAATAAGATAAGTCAGTTTCGCATTAACATTGGATGTGCATGTGTATTAGCTGTTGCTCTGCGGTGCACATTATATGCTGTTAGAGCTGTTGCTCTGCGGTGCACATTATATGCTGTTAGAGCTGCAATGTTTTGCTGACATGCCTTCGATGTTGTAATGGTGGTCTAGTTATAATTGTTGAATGTTTACTTTATACATGATATAATTATGTTAGACATAAAAATCGTATGTCTGAATGATAAATACAGATTTTTTTCATCCAGAATTTGGTAAGTTTAGGCAATGTTTCCATTAATAAACTGATATGGAACTACTAGTATGTATCTGTATTATATCTTAAAATTACAAAGTAAACACTAGTTATAAAAATGGTTCGAGAAATTTAACAACAAAATTAATTTCAAAATGAAATAAATCATACATAGAAATGCATACATGATACACGCATTGGCTCGTAAGTTCTAATGAATTCATTATGAATCACGGTAAATGTACATGCACAGATGGCAGTGCGTAATCAGCCTTAATGAGTAGCACATGTAGGCACTGACAAAATGGAAGTTTCTTCTGAGTAGATAAATAATTATTATGTTGCTGATATGCTCACTACCCAGGTGAGCGTGTACACTGATCTATAATGATTGCATATGTGCCGATAATAAGCACCTGTATATTAACGGGGGCCATCAAATTCGGTTGATGATGCTTTAGGGTATATAGTCCTTCAACGGCCTAGTGTTAAACCTAGCCTTTTATGAATATGCCGTTCTATGGAATGTAGTGTTTATTTAAAGCTTTACATCTAGGTTATATTCGTTAAATCCGATGTATCCCAATTGTAGCTCAGAATTTGACCAGCGCCAATGCTATTATTCATTACAAAAGCGTGTTAACATAAATTAGAAAAAAAAAACATATATATTACAAATACAATCAAATACACTGAAACAAAATTTAAAAGTTTAAATAAATGAAGGTTGCATGCTTACGTTTTGCTGATTGTACGAAATAATTCATCACGTTGTGCTTACCTAAGAATTTCCAACGTAGGTGTTTTTCATTTCCTCGTGCATTCGGCCATCTGCAAGTTTGCAGCTTTCTGTATTCTACGGTACACAGTTTTGACCATGTGCCAAATTGTTTCTCAGAAATCTGTAGAATGTCGGTTGGTGTTTGCACGGTTCCTAGCTGATTAACCCGTGCCTAATTCCGTTGCTAAGTAACGTTATTATCTAGAAAGCGCAAGGCTTATCAGTCAGCGATTGTTCTCTTGGAGATTCATAATCCAGTCGTTACCTGTATGTTAAGAAGCTTTCAAAAACACATATATAATTACGTTAATAATTAATTAAATACCAAGAGCGATTTTTGTTCGCAGCGTAGTCCAATATTATTGAAAAAGATTTCTTCTTGTGTGATACTTCAAAGAAAACGTCTTTAACGGTTGCTGACGACTAAACTGATTGAACTTGGCGCTCTTACAAGTTCACAACGGATCTTGATTCTGATGAAAACGGGTAATAACTAGGTACTCACACAAGTAATACTTTAATTCAGTTACTTCCCTTACTAAGCCCGTAAAATCGAAAGTAGAAAAGTAGTGCCGCATACATGTGTTAAAATTTTAACATAAAATGATAATTTTTAAAGTAAAATGACATTATCAGTGTTATTTGTTACATAGAAGCAAAATAGATTATAAATAAATGTAACGGGGTGTTGAATGAGGTCAACTCGTTGTTAAGTTTCGATATTTATTCCAGTATATTAAATATAAAATAATAAACCATTTAGAACAGTGAAAACCTATCACACTTCATTCACACATCACCTTACACACATAACTGTACACTGGTTACATAAACATTCTTCATGTTTAACCATTGAAGATTTATTTATTGTTAATATAGGCTATATAAGCTAATGGTTTTTTTTTCCAGCAACACAATATGTAACTCATTCGGTTAACAAACGCTTTAGCATGTTTAATGTGCAATTGTAATAAGATTTTAAATATGCCCGTATGCCCCACCTCATTTTATGCAAATAAGGCACTTTCCGTAAAAGGAAATGCATAGTAGGCCGTAAATGTCACGTGACCACACGGTGTGTCATCTGTCAAGTATTCAACCTTGCTTATCATTTAGGTTCATTTACTTAAAACTAAGGGTCTCAATAACAAGTAACGACAAATTATTGGTTTAAAACTGGACTTAAGTTATATAATAACACTAAAATAAAATTTATTTAAAAATAACCATTTGACATTTAGATTTATTTTGTTACGCGACAGTGTGTTATTTGGTCCATCCGGTTTTACGGAGGCAGCCATTTTAGTCTGGGATTATACAATTTAGTGCAAAAACAATGAATTCGCGTCCAAATTCAATGGCAATGGCAGGCGCTGGCCCCTTAAAAGCTTTGAAGGATAAAATGCAAAGCTTAAGAGAAGAACTGGACGAATATCGGGAAAAATACGAGTTAGCAGAAAAACAAGTGGCAGCAGAGAGGTTGGAAAGAGAAAAGGTGTCGGCTCTTTTCATTTCCGCATTTGTAAAGTATAACTTTTGTAAATTGCACGAATATAATATTTTTCCAAACTGGACATCTTTAGTCGTTATGAAAATTTCGTATATGTCGACAAGTTAAGATTTTATCCTGAACAAGTGGTAGCGTTTTATTAAGTTGATCAAAATGTCGCGTTACACCCCATTGGGTGCCCCATAATGAGTTATACAGGTATCTTGTAGAGTCATGTCATATTGAAATATTTCAGGTGATACAACGATGTTTTGTTGACTTTCAATTAAGAATTTCATTTGTGGCATTTATCTTCTGCAGATGTGACTAAAACTCGTTTCACAGTGTATTTATTACTTCATTGTGTTCTGATCAACAACTGAAATTAATTGCAATTTATGTATTTTACTTTTTTAGCTTATTTGAAAAATAATAATGAAAGTAAAATAATGTTTTGGAATGTACAATTTATAATCGTGAAGTTATTTATAAAGTGCAGCTTTCGTTGTCTCCATGTATCTTAATATTTTATCCAAAAAGTCAGGTGAAAAGATAAGTTTCATTGACAGAGATATAACAGACATGTTCTATGGCAAAGAAATAAATTAATTTTAATAAAAATTATTTGTATAGCTTGCAAAAGCAGTCTGAAGTTTATGTCTCACATTAAGTTATTAATCACAGTTTAAATATTATTAGATAGCTGGCTACAGCCATAATTCAAAACTTAAATGTATTGTATCTTGATAATATGCAGTACTTTCTATGTATGTTGGGCATCGAGTCTGCTCTTTTTAATCATAAAAATATCATCATGATTGTAAAAATAGGACAGATGGATTTTGAATACCATAATAAAGGTGGTTAATTAATAAATGAATACAAAAACATATTACGGACATGGCTTGTAACTATACCTCTCCTACACTCTACAATCATAGCATACTTGTACCTGTTAATTTCCTCAGGGTATTGTTGATTATACAGTATACCTGTGTTCTATACAGTGCATGGTATGCTAATCTTTATTATTCTGTGACCTATCATATCATTATGGGAGGGTTTATTTGCAGTTCATGTTTGGTTACAACACTTTATAGCCAAGGTATAAATTTACTGGCAACTTCTGAAGTGGAAATAATCCTTGATGAATGTATATTTGATGCTCATAAAGTCCTAGTACATCAACTTATTTTTGATGTATGTTTACTTTAATAAAACTTAAGACATCATACTTAAAGACGTTCGCAACAAAAAGAAAATAATTGGGTTAATTTCTCCTTGTGCTTCATTTTTTCTTTATTGTATATAGGTTACAGTATACTAATTTCATCTCTAATGTCCATTCAAAATAAATATTTTTAATAGTAAAAGTTCATAAAGCATATATAATAATCAAAAACACACTTGTGCAATGTATTTCCAAACAAATTTAGTTCAGAAATGATCCATTAAATATCTCCATTCTATGGATACGTTGTTTATGTATGTTAAAACGAAACAGGAAAAAAAGCTCTCAAACAAGTTCGGTGGGCCATTCTTTTTATTAATGTTTTGGTGTAAGCATACATTGATGCATGTATGTGCGAACTGTTAAGAAAATCTGTCGTTTGGAACAAAATATTCATTAGGTAAAATGAAGTTTCAGAAAGCATTATTAGTTCCCATTTGACACACTTAAATGTCCAGCCAAATTCAGTATTTAAGCAGTAAATGTAGGTAAAGTGTTTAACTTTTTATTATCAACATACACATGTATATTGCCAACAAAGCATGTACAAATAAATCAGTTGAAAGAACCATAACCTTGTTTGTAAAATATAATTAAACCATCGGTAAAAATCCAACTGATAAAAAGGGCTTCGACAGGTACCGTATTAAAAACCCAATATTTCCGTAAAAAGGCCTGTGACCCCTATTTTTTAAGACTGTTTAAGTTTTAGAATACATTGATGCATGTTTGTGCCAAGTTTTAAGAAAATCTGTCGTTGGAAGAAAAAGGAAATTGTTGCAAACGTCTTTAACTTCAGATGTAATTATCTATTTTAATAATTAGAAATTTCTACATAATACATTTTGATTTTTTATGTGTTCACTTGTTAAAAATATGTTAAGGTCATTACATTTTTGTTATGATAAAAAAAAGATCTAGTTGGCAGCCTATTTATAAAAAGCTGAATTGCATTTATTTAGAAGCATGCATTTATAAACTATCCAAAATTACTCTGTATGTTTGAAAGATTCTAATGTTTACAGAGATTGTTCATTTAACCTTCTTCAGATATTTTAATTTTATTGACCAATTTCTTGAGTGATTTTAAGAAAATGTGTGTACATGTGTTAGCATTTTTTTGTTGTCCAAAACAAGGAAAATCATTTGATATTTGGGATGATAAGTCTTCTGTCATATTTTGAATACAGATAAAATTAACATTCAGCCAGGTTTTGAAATACCACAGTGAAATGAAGGTCTACATTTCACATTGTAGTGCAAGTTATTTAGAAAGAAGTGTATATCTATTTATTTGTGTATGTAATTATCATTACTTAACCCATTGAACAACTGGTTCTAATGTTATCACGAAATTGATACTTACCTAGTATTTCTTGTGTAATTTCACCAAGCTAATTGTGAGGGTGGGTAGAATTTTGTATGTAATTTAACTACTAGTTTTAAGTACATAATGACAATTGTTGGGATATTTATTTGGCCAGATTCTTGAAATTAACTACACAATTCGTCTTATTAAGAGTAAATGACATAGCTATTGAACTAAGCTATTAATTGAGACATGAACTTCATTAGACATTTGAAATCATTGTAATTACTGGTACCTGAACTACAGAACATATTGTGTAAATTTAAATTTGAATAATTTTGTCATATGAAGCATATTGTCATAAACAGTGAATAGTTGAAAACATATGAGGGGCGTCGTGGGAAAACCGGACGGCATTTTCCGCTTTAATGGTATTTTCTGTTTCAAGGAAGTATCTTCTAAAATAAATCCACTGTAGGCGGAAAGTGCCGTACTGGATTAGCCTGTGCAGACTGCACAGGCTAATCCGGGACGACACTACGCACATGCATTAAGACCGGTTTCCCACGACGCGCCTCATTTCCTGTATTGGCCCATGTTTGCATCAACGTAATGCATTAGAAATGGCAAACTACACCATAATATGATCACTTGACATGTGAACAATTACATATTTTAAAATAAATCATTTAAAAATGTGGTGTAATAAATATTAACAGGGAAACAACCTATCTGTTTGCAGTAGCAACTAGCAACATCTGATTCCTTAGCGAGTTTCTAAATTTCCTTCACATCAAACCATTCATAACATAACAACTGCAGCATTAAATTACATTGTAAGCTAAAATAGATTCTTGCTCGCTAGGAATGTCAACTAGAAAATGCTCGTGTAACCTTTTTCTCATTTCTTATGCAGGCCTTTACCGTCTGTTAAACCTTGATAGTAATATTCTATGTCTTGATAGCTCGTACATTCCTCAATATCCAGACATGAATGAAGCTGATTGTGAGTCTTCATTCTTGTCAGGTTTCACATTCCTAGGCATTAGTGTCTAACCTTTGTGACCTGTTTACTCTCTTTTCTGAGGTATACAACTACATTACATGCTCTGGCTTTTTAATTACGTGAACAATGTAACCTGTGATGTGTTTTTATTGTAAGTTTATACTAAGGTTTGTGATTATATAATGTGTATTCTGAATGTGTATTCTGATTGCACACATTGTACACACGTGTTGCACAAAAAGCCTAGCATATTGCCAAATGTAATTCTTTATCACTTAATATCAAATTTATAATTTAAGAATGAGTCATTAAGCCCTTGTGAGTAGTAAATAGTTAGGTTGCTCAGCTGCTCTGAAGAGGGTGTACAGATAGGACAATAGGTTGTGAGAATTTCTGCTCAAATCAAGAAGGAAGATGTAAAATAGTTTGTTGGTTGTAGAACAGCAGTTCTATCTGGGTATGGAGGAGGTTTCATTGATAGTGTGGGAAATTAAATGCATCTTGAAGTATTGTTTCCTGAACTTGAAATGTCATGTACAATGAAAGCATTGTAAAGCCAAATTAAGGCAAGTTGGTAGACACGTTTTTTAGCAAGATATCCATCTAATACACTTTTAAATACATTAAGGAATTCCAAAAGGTCTGAGCAAGCATCTAGGCAAATAAAGCTCAGTGTAACAGTACAATGCACAACTTTGTGACATTCGTATTAGTTTTTTCTGAGCCAAATAGTTGGAAGTTTCCCAATTAATATGTGTTGCACATCATGCTGCATGTATTTAAGGCATTCATGGTTGACAACAGCAGTGGCCAACATTGAGGTTGGACCCAGTTAAAGATAGATATTCCAACATATGTCTCTTTGCATGCGAATTTCAAAATCATTATTATGCCCTCTTTATTCTGCCTAAATACAAATGCAATCATACAGAAATTGAACGTAAATTCATGTTAGTTCTTAAATGTCATATCAAAATAGCTAAAATGTCAAATCATTGCTGCTTTATCTGTGTATCCTTTGTATTGGTAATATACATAAAATAAAACTATATGGTATTTGTTCTATAAACAGGTAAATTGTTGTACACCTTAATGGAACTATACATTTTGGATTGAAGCACTTATTGTTTTTTGTAGCTTATTAATTCATAAAAATGTTGTCCTTTTAATATGATAATAGTAATGTTTTATCGTTTCGATCCTATATATGAATGTGTTCATCATTGGTAACTCAACGCCATGTTTGTGTGCGTGTTTCAGTGTGAGGAGGAGATCAAGGGCTACACTCGTAGGATACAGCTGCTAGAAGATGACTTGGACCGCACACAGCAGAAACTGGAGGAGGCCACTGGCAAGCTGGAGGAGGCCACCAAAACAGCAGATGAGAGTGAGAGGTACGCCACCCCCTCCACACCGGGCCCCGTACTCACCAACCCATTCTTAGACTTAAGAATAAAGAATAGACTTACACTTAAAAGAAAAATCCTTGCATGTTCACATATATGCTGGTACCACTGTCGATTATTTCATTAACAAATCGTTCTAAAATAAAGAATGCCAAATTTAAATTAAGGGTTAGTGAATACCACTATTAAGATTCAAATTAACCGCCTTTTTAGAACAGAACAGCTTTAAGAATATTCTGAAGTCTTAAGTCTGAATGTGTTGAAAAATACGAGCCCTTGTATCACTGTAGCTGTATGGTATTATATGTACCAATGTAGTCATCTACTTGGTTGGTCGCAGTCTTTCAAATCATTTCAGTTTCTGCTCAAGTCATTGATCCAATACTGGCCACAATCATGGTCTGGTCATTTATCTGTTGTTAATTACTACTGGCTGTATTATATACTGGCCACTGAAAAACTTTCAAAATTAAGTAGAAACCTGTTAGAGCTCTCCACCAGCCATGAAGGCCAGTGTTCTGGTGATTTTTCCTGGACCTGGTACAGTTTTACAGGCTTTGTCCGAGGTCTGATAGATTTGCGGTCTGATAGATTTGCGCAAGACTGCAAATGTGTTACTTTTCAACATTTGTAAAAAGATAGTTTGATCATTTCCTGCACTTGTTGAATGCATTGTTTATGTGGACATTTCTTAGTTGCTGAAACTGTATCTGCGGTTTGAAAGACTGAAATAATATACCAAGAAATGTATGTGGTGGATTTCAGGTTTTAATTTCTCACTCTGGCATGATAATTTTTGCAAGTACAGATTCTTGAAGAAAGGGTATAAGAATATGCATTAAACAGGGCTTAATTGGTATTGAAAAGCATGAAATTACTGGGACTTCTGAAAACAAACTGATTGCCAGAGTGAATGGGTTGGTTGTATATATAAACAGTCATCTAACATCAGGATTGGGAAAATGTAAAATATTTCAATCAAAGACCAAAAAGATAAATGATACATTCAAAAGGATCAATACATGTACACAATTGCCAATCCTGAATGATGCTGTAAAAACATATGTATCACAGTGCACCACTTTCTGGTAACTGCATATGAAGTACACTTGTAAAGCCTTGAAAACTGCAACACTCAGAAAGTCATTGTGATGCAGTTCTCAGGCTGACGATAACAGGGCACATTAAGTTGTATTTTAAGAGAGTGAAAGTTTCATCCATGTACTTGTTTAGATTATAGCGAAATATAGATGCGTCTTTTGTTCACTAGCAGACATTGGCTTGAATGCATATTTCATCTTGAAAAATTATTGCCCTGACTTAAAAATGTAATTCTGAGTGTAGCACATGTTTCAAAACGAAAAATATACTGGGTTGAAAGGTACATGTAAATGGAGAACTCGACACAAGCAGGGTGGTGGATTAAAATATCCATGCCCAGTCTTCCAAATTGGTTCTGCTGTAATTAATTGTGGTCCACATCATGAGTCTTGTTAATCTTGTTTCAGCTCATTGCCAAGTTTATGATAAATACTTGGTTAACAGTCCGGTACAAAACAGAGTAATTGAAAATGAAAAGAACTTGATTTGGAAGACGTGATATATTGTCATTGCTTATACAAGTTGAAAAATGAATTTTGGCTTAAGTTTATTTGTACGTTTTCAGTGAAGTCAATGATACCCATCACTTGCATACAGAAATAGATATTGCTTGTTGTTATGGGAAAGGAACCCCTGTGGCATTAAATGCTCTTGTAATTGATGAAGGCTATTGATTTATAATGTTTTTCATCAATCTATTGATCAATCCCAGTGGACATGGATGCATACAGGATGCCTAGCATTTGGTTCTGGCATTACAGCATTCTTAGGATGCTTAAACATTAAGTGGGGATACCTGTCAGTTTGCTAGGCCAGTGGTTTTGACACTGACAGTTGCAACACCATGTGGAGTAATGCTGATAAATTGATTCATATCTTAACTGGTGATCAGCAAAATGCTGAAGGGGTTCACCTATTTCTCTGATGAGCATTTTGCATGGTATGCATGGTACCTGATAATAAAGATAACATACTGTCAATGATATGCAGTGTTGAATGTTCTGTACTCATTTGTTATTTATTGAAAACACCATGTCCATGTTTTCCAGGTATTGTATTAAAAAAGTAACTGTTTCACTTCAAAAATTTATATCCTGGATTCATTTTTCAACTCCTATGAGTCTTGTCGATAATATGCTTTTATTTAATGCTAAGTAGTGAAATATGGAAAAATATGAGTGAGGTATATCCCTGTAGCACTCACAGTGAGGGACTACTTTTTTGGGTCCCGATTTAATACGGTAAATGAAAAGGAACGTCATCGATGCCGTGCTCAAAACTGTGAAATGATGTCATTATTTTGATGTTATGATTCCTGTGATATTTTCCAATAAAATGTAAAACAAAGGTTAATAAAGGCATTAAATAAAAAGAAAATTTGTTTGTTTTTGGTGTGATAACGGGTTATATTATCACCGAAAAGGGGGGCAATTAACATATTTTTACTCGCGCAAGCGCTCGTGAAAATATTAATTGTCTCACTTTCGGGTTATGATATCACGCTTAATCACACCGAAAACAAACAGATATCCTCTATTTATTGTGCTCATATTGTTAAAGTGATAACAACTGTGCTTCAGTAACCTTGCATATATGTTTTTGACAACAAAACAAACATTACCAGTTTCACAGCCTTGTAATTAATATTATAATATTATAGCCAGTCTATTAGGTTTGTAAGGAAAACCTTGTATGCAAAATGAACATTGTGCAATCTGTTTAAGACTACCTCGTTTCAATGGCTGTTTGTACATCAGATTTAAGTATAAATCCACTTGAAAAGAAATCATTTCCACCTGATTTATGTTTCCATAGCAATCATAATAAGGCTTTTGAAGTTACTGAAGGACAGTGTTTAAATGATAATCTGTCGTTGGTAAAATAACTAAACCCAGTATGTGCTCATTAGAATTCATATTTTTAACTTTACATTTGTTAAAATTTGTCTGAAGGACCTAATGATATTTGGATAGCATGATTTCATAATGCACTCATTGGTTTTTATTTTTGATGAATTCGTGATTGTCGTTTTGTTGATAAATTATGTTTCATGCCAACAGTCTGGAAAAGTGTCTTGTTCATAGAAATTAAAACAGTAAACAAATTGCAGTGCTAAGGAGCATTCCTAATTGTACATACATGCTCATAATTGTTTGATTTCCATAGCATGTGTCATACCAAGTATGTCAGCTGTTCATACAGGGCCTTATCGATGACAGATTGGTGGCATTTAACTGCCTCCTTAAAATACCATACATTTTCTAGCTCTTTTGTTACCGACAACTGGGTGAAATGTTTTTAATGTTGTGATTTTGATTTCCTTCTTAATATTCATTGCAAATTAACAGCTCAGAATTTTAACTAAACTACATGTATGATAAAGAAATTACTTATTGAATTTTATAATCATTAATTTTACACAAATAATGCGGCTTGTAATTTCATGTATTTAATTTGTATGGTTTTTATGGTGAACTATATAAATAATGAATCGTAATTATTATTAATTTTAATTGTTATATTTCTTTAATAATGTATTTTCCAAAGAAGCTAGAGTTGCATAGTTTGTACACTGTGGCTTTAATTGCTAGCAAGCTAACCATTGAAGGCAGGCATGTCATGTGCTGTCCATATGTCCTGTTGAATACATACTAACCTTGTACATTTTGTACAGTTCATAGCATCACCGTAGCATTAAACATGTACAGCATGCTTATCTATCCAATATTTTCTTTTGTTTTTGAATAATTTTTTAAATGTTTTGTTTTTATATTAACCAAATCTAAAACTTTAAACTATTTTATTCTTTAATTTTATAAAGTCTAAAAAAAATTAGATTTCTTATTTCGGCTACACCTTTCAACCATTTTAGTTTGTCTGTCTTTTTTTGGAGAAATGCTTTTTGCTGCTTCAAATAACAAACGCTGTCCAAAAGAAAAAAACTTGTAACAAAAATAATTCAGGTTTTCTGTTTGAATCCTGGTTTTGCTTGACAACCTAGCAAACATTGCATGATGCCTCTTGTAGAGCCCGAAGGACCCTCGACTCTCGCAGCAAGATTGACGAAGACCGCTGTGAGCAGTTGGAGATTCAACTAAAAAAACTAGAAATCATTGCAAATGATGCCGAAACTAAATATGAGGAGGTAGGTCACATCACCGCTACAGCCAATAGGAAAGCTTGCTGGCAATTAGGGGTCACATGATCAGTGAATCCGTGAAATGTCATTGGACAATTTTATGTTTGGCTTAAAAAGCAAATATTGGCAAAAATTGGTAAACCGTGGCATTTTTGTGGTTTCACTGACGACGCTTTACTTAATAGTGAGGCTGAAACATGCGTCTAAAATTCACTTCTGTGTTTTACACAGAGCGAGGAGAAGCCTTGAAAACAAAACATACTTAGACGAAGGGCGATTGGAGAAATTAGAACAAAGTCTCAAACATATGGAACTTATAGCAAATGAGGCAGAGGCAAAATATGAAGAGGTAGGGTTTGTAGGTCAACCTTTAGTGTTGACAATGTTACATCAGGCCGGTGGAGTGGGATCGCCTATTCTTCCAAACTGATAGAACATTGTCCATGTAGCACTGTAGCAATATTGACTGATAGTGCCTTATTTCTTCAACAGGAACTACCCGTTGTTTCACAGATGGTCTAAATCAAGGGGCATGGTCGAAATCAAGGTTTCAGAACGAAAACGTAGTTCGATATTGTGTTATAACTTGTCCTTTTATCCTCAGAGGGCGCAAGGTGCTAGAGAGCAGAAGCATTGCTGATGACGACAGGATTGACCAATTAGAAAAGCAAGTGAAGGATGCTAAATACGTAGCCGAAGAGGCCGACCGTAAATACGATGAGGTGAACTTGAATTGCTGGCCTGTTGCATGCCCACCTTCAGCGCGTTGCCCACTCACTTCTATATAGATTTGAATGCATTGCAAAATGGATATGCGTGTGTGTGTGTGTGTGTTGAGTATTGAACAATGAGGTCAGTTGTTGTACCATTGCCCTTCCAGGCTTGGTCTTCACATGCAAAATACAAGGGTTTAGTGTCACCATATTTAGTATATCAATCTCTGTTCAGAGGGAAGATGAAACATTTCTTGAAGTGTGTGCACTTGTTTATAGGGTCTGTTAAGTGCATAATCAAAAGTTCTGCCCAAATGCTACATACTTGAAATGTTTGTACAACAGCTGATTTCATTTCTTAATACATAAATATTCTTTGTTTTTATATTCTTTATGAATCATTATTTGACTTAAAATATTGTACAAGTAATGCATCATTTGTAATGATAACTAGAATGCATTGCAGGATAATTGATTGATCTGTCACAAATATCATTGTTCTAGAAATCATTTATTTATCGATACATGTGCATTTAGATGTTTAAGTGCATGTATCCCTTATGTGATCTAACGTACCAGGTACTGTGTGATTACTTTCGTTAAACCAAACTCTTAATGATAAGGCCAATTATTTAATATAAATATAGCTCAGACTTGCATCAATAAATAATCGATGAAACTTATTGAGTAGTTTGTTGGATGTTTCACAACAATTTCTTCCAGAGTTTGTCAAAATGTGAATTAAATATCTGTTGGTTTGAATGAAAGTAATCATTAAGCAGTATCATTTAACATAGTTGTAAATAGCTACACTTGTCTAGGAGCAAATGTGTTTATTACAGACTTCAGATTACTGTTTGAAAGCGGCTGATAGTGAAGTTTCAATTTTGAATCTAAATAAGTCCTTTCTTCTTTTTGTGTTTGACATAAAGTTTCAGATATGAAATATATACATATATAAAGAGATAATTGTTCATGTCTATTTACATATGCTGTCAAACTTAAAGCTGTTTTCACAAATCAAGAGCCTGCTTGTGAATAACATATTTGCTTCTCTATACTCATAAATTGATTGAACTTGAATGAAACTGAATGTTGGACTGGTTTTCAATTGCTTGCATTGATAGTTTGCTCTAGTTTGAAATCATACTGTCTGGTAGGACAATTCATTTGTGTGGAAAATAGGAACATTCAAGGTTTAAAGGAAGAAAAAAGATTGCATGCTTGCCAATATATAAAAACAGTTTTTGTTGTGTTAAAGGGACAGCCTTCCAACATTTTGATTGCCTAATTGTATAAGTAGAAGGATGATAAAATTGCTTATTGCGAGGTCCTACTCAGACAGTATTTGCATTCTTGCTCAGTTATCGTAGCATTTTTGTAAAAGAAGAGACAAAAAACAACATTATTTGGTAAATCATAGAATGTTGTACAAGAATGAAAGCTTGTTAGATAAAAGCCCCCATTTTACTTAGGCATATGCTAACTGAGCAAACATTGTTTTAGGACCGTATCTAACATGTCAACTAACTAACCATTCATTTCGGAATGCCTTAGGGACTGTCCATAGGTGAGCATGCATGCCCGAACAAGGACCCTGGGTGTTTGCCTGCAGCGTGTTGTGTCAACCCGGCATGATCGTGACGACTCGTGCACGGCACGAAGAAATAACACACACTGTGTTTTGTTTCCCGTTTAGGCTGCCCGTAAGCTCGCCATCACTGAGGTCGATCTTGAGCGCTCGGAAACCCGTCTGGAGGCCGCTGAAGCGTATGTATCTCAGTTTATGTCTGTCCAGCCCCACACTCAGTCTGTGGGAAGGACATTTTATGCTGTACTGTTGAGGTGTACAACTTGTTAGGTGTTTGTTGGTCTGCACAGTGTGGCCCTGGTTCACTGAACATTTTCATATATCCTAATGTTTATAGGCAAATCAGCATGTCCTCAGTTTTTGTGTGTGCAAAGCATTAAATATTGTTTATTAAGCTCTTGATTTGCATTTGGCTAAAACGACTGTCTGCAACTTGATCAATTTATGCATACCGGTACTATAATACTTAAGCTAAGTGCCCCAGCCTCGGATGTTGTTGAGGGCCAATATCCTGATTACATTCTGGCACTTTGAAACCAGCCCCTGTCAGACCAGTAAATACATGGCAAGCTGTTCACTCCAGATAGCAATGTGGCCCAGGCATCCTGTATGGGCCTATCCAGCAACATAAACAATCCAACTTTGTTATTTGCCATTTCTTATAAACAATCGTGCTTCTACTTTGGGGTGTGAGAGAAGAAAATAAAGCTCCACTTGTTTATCTGTTTATTTGAAGGCAAAAACAATAATACCAGGGATTGTTTATATATGTGGAGCAGTCTGTACAGGCTACTGGCCCATTTGCTTGATTGTAACAAAACATTTGAGATTAAAACTGAAAGGCTTATGAATGTTTTTCTTTGATTTCATGCAAAATGATAGAGTGCTCGCAAATTGATAGTAACAGAATCAACCTTAGAGAGAACTGAAGATCAGTTGCAAGACTGCCAGAGGTATGCCAAAATCTAAACATAGTAACACCATGATCATCTGGTTGTCTTGGTAACACTAGTGTAGTCATGGTTACGGGTATATTTTTTGCAATAGATTGTCTATAGCTTTTCCTTCTGTTCTGTCACTCTTGATTTGTGGCTGGTGTGGTGATAGAGGCTACACAGCTGCAAATGATATTCTGTAGCTCACAACTGTGCTCTGACTGGCCATTTCTAACTCACATTGTTGCTGTAAAACCCTGTCCTAGTGTAATCAGTGCTACTTCTTGGTCCCACAAAAATGTGTTGAGCTAGCACAATTTGAATAATGGTGGTATTTCGGCGGTTAAGAATTTAACTCAAATTTTGTTAACTAATGAAACTAAATATTTCAAACTTCATATAGTGGTGGTGGTGGTGATGATGAGGCTGATGATGGTAATGATAATGATACAGCTTTAAAAATAAGAAAGCTCATGAAGTGATAAAACCATTTTAAAGTTAACCATGAACATGTCGCTTAGGAATGTTTCAAAAAGTTATAGTAGCAATACAGCCATTTATACCACATTGGCGCAGGTTGTATCATATCATGTGTTAGTTGTAAAAAGGAAAACCTGTCAAGTGTGACAGATAGGCGAAAGAAACTGGATATGTATTTGGTAACTGATAACACATTGAATGTTTGGCTTTTTGAAAAGGATAGCTCGAATAAACTGTAATGAAATCGGTGTGCTGGTGGGAACTTATTGGGAGTAGGTGGGTGGGGAAAGCCGGCATACCTGCCCAGCCATGATACCGATAGTACGTTTGAAATGCTGACTCTTACCCTTCTCTGTTGTCAGTAATTACTTTGGAACACCCAAGCTATTCATGCCTTTATAAACTACTGCCGCTGTTCAAATATATTTGGCTAGAATTTCCCTAGTACCTGTAAAACATTGGTAGATTTTTCTCTGAATTATACCTGTTGAACATTATTACAAAAAACAATAACCGAACCTCTGTTATGAGTCAGATGAGGAAATACTTGTGAGCATTCTTCATTATCAATTAGAACTTAAAGTAGCATTTGCTGTTCTGCTGTTTGTTAAATCATGACTTTGTACCAGTAAGCGAGGGAGAGTAATCAAAATAAACAAAATTGTATTTGTATTTTTTATGTCCACATTTGTTGTTTTAACACACAAGCTGATGTCACCATGTTTATTGTATTGTTTGATAACAAAGTACACTGGTGCAGTGTAGTTATATCAACATGTATTGAAAACTGCTATTTTCAAACAGTGATATAAAACCACATGCTTCTTTACATGTACCTCGTGATGATACTCTTGAATGTTGAGGGCCTCTTATCCTTGGTGGTAATCAACATGTTGTCAGTGCTGTTGGTTGATCAAGTTCTCCAGCCAAGTTACTAGCAACCACCTATCTAGCAGTGTTCATAGATATTGGTGGACCCATTGCCAGTAGGACTATAACAACCTGCTGCATGTTATCTAGGTGTTACTGATAGCTGTGTACATTCTGAAAGTTAACTTCTGTATGGAACTGGCTTTAAGTAATCTTACACCAAGACTCTCGTTAATTGCTGTATGGTGGCTTTTATGGCTATAATGTGACCTGCTATGTACATGTGATTACGTTAAGCTATTTAAGATATTTTTGATCCATCCCTTGTACAGAGTTTAACACAATGATGTCATAGCGTTTACATGCCATTAGAATATTTGAGTTAAGTCACCAAATATTCTCAAATAAAATGCCTTTTATGGTTAACAGATAAACAGGATGTTACATCAATATAATGAATATAATGTCTTTGCTATGATTTTTTTTGTGTAATGAATTTAACCAGAGCAGATTTGAAAATCGTATCTCTAGTTTTCATTGCTCGGTATTTACATTAGACATGCCTTGATTTATATGGTTGGAATGCACATATTTTTGCATGATTGAACATTGATTTAAATTGTGTAATCACCTCTATGCATTAGTATGAACACGTAGATAGGTGGTTGTTGTTACTGTAATGTTTATTGCTACATGTTTTCAGGGACCCCGTCTCTACCTTGTTTTCTGTTCTGAACTTTGCATGTTCACTTACTTGTTTTGTTGGACAAACAGTTCAGCTGGCTATCAGCAGTCTCTGAAATTAACTTTCAAAAATTACTTGCCATTTGGGCCAGTAACTATAATGTTTACTTGCCCGAAACATTTTTTACTACCCCCAATTTTTTTAAATTAAAGCTTAACAACTAACAGCAGTTCATCATTTTATTATATAGAAATAACGAGACTTAGTGTTATAGAAGTGTGTTATATGTGTGTTTCTCTACTTAATTAGCATTTTGCCTGATCCAGTTTACATATGTTGACATAGTCTCTAGAAGACTTGTTATGTTTTGGTACATAATAGGCAGTTCTAATTTGATTTGATTACTTGCCACGAGGGCGATCTGCTAAAAATGTATTCTGTGCCCGACAATATCTTGACTTACCACGGGCGAGCGGGCTAGTGGTAATTTCGAAGACTGTATCAGTATAAAAAGCTTATTCAATTGGTTAAACCAACTGCACCCGTTTTGGAAATATTCATTCATTCACTAGTCTTTGAAAATATTACTATTTTGATGAAAATGTGAATTTGAACTTCATTGTATTTATTCTTATTATTGTACAATTATCCTAATTATAACATGTTCGTAGCCGAATGCTGATCTTAAGCAGAGTTCTATAACTTGAACATCATCGATTTGGGGTATTGCTTGCTCAGTTTAAAATATTTACAAAATTGATGACAGGTTAACTTAAGTAATTGTGAGGCAGGCTTAACTGTTATGCATGGAGTCTGTTGCAATTTAACCCATTTTCCCATTCATTTGCAATGTAATTGTGTTAGTGGAATTTAATCAACAATGATTAATACTTAAGTGTTTAAAACATATTTTTTATTTCTAATAAAAAAGCTAAGCAGTATTGCTTTAATGATCCAAGAAAACCCAGTTACAACCGTAAAATGACATTTTCTCTTTGTATATAAAGAATATAAGAATTGTTTATATGTGTGTTGTATAAATTGTATTTTTTGGCAAAATTGGTGTTACTTTGTATTGTGTTCTAATTTCTTTTCATTTTAATGACAACCGTTATTAATGATGAACATTTTTGGAATAGATCTTTGAATTAATTTGTTTGCACAGCATTAATTTTATTTATATGTATAGAATTGAATTTTTAAATAACGATAATTGAGTTTGAAGATTAACATGTAATTAACTGTCAATGGATTAACTGAATGACTTGTTGCGTTTGCCTGTGCATGGTACATTGTGTGTGTGTGATTTACCCCAATTTCAGAAAAATTCGTGAGTTAGAAGAGGAGCACATAAGTTTAGGGCAACAAGCTCGGAGTTTTGAATCTGATTTTAACAAGGTATGTCGTTACCCCACCCTCCTGTTACTAATATTACATAGCAGTATATTACTAATGGTGTTGGTTTTCTTTAGTTTTAGATTTAAGGAAATGGGAGTTTTAATTGTGGTATTCTTCAATTTTATATTTAATTTTTGTAATTGATCAGTATTGACAATAATAAATACATTGTTTCATATGTAGATTTAATTTTCAAAGTTGAGTAATTGTGGAACATTTTCACTACAAAAACTTCCATTTTGCCATACATTGCCTGAGCTTAGCTGTAATGCCTTGGAAAAGTTGATATAGCAGTTACCACTATAACTGTTAATTAATGTAAACAAGAAATTTTAATAATTAATTACATTGTAATTACACGTGTGATTACTCAGGCAGTGTGAAAATACAGAAGATGTAGATCTATATGACATTTAGATCTGCATTTTCTATGATAGTTTAGTTGAGAGGGAAGGCTTTGCAAGCTATAGTGGTTTTGCAATGTCTTCTATCTGCAATAACTGTTTAACACATACATGGTAGTATCTGCAAGTCCCTATGTGTGTTGAGTGCCATTTGATTACCACGTAACTGTGTGTCTCCCGCCCCTTGCCGGCCAGCCGCCCGATCAGCATGAGATCCACACTGAGCATGTGAATGGAGTGATGTGTGTGTGTCGTGGCCTTGCTACAGCCCACGACCTCTCCGTCTAGGCAGTGGACACCCGCTACCAGCCAGTTTTTCTCGTGCTGTTGTCGTCAACCGCTTGCCGTACCCGGATGCCTTCCGCCGCAGCCGCGAAACCTTGCTCTCCATTGCACATGATGACATGTCCAGTAAATGCCTTTCTTACTTTTCAGCAAAATTACTGAACTCAGCGAGGAACTAGCTGTCATCGGTAATAACGCTAAGGCCCTTCAGAACGCAGTTGACCAGGTAAGAGACTCGTTAACGGGACTTGCAGAGCCATGTATGTTAGTGCTAACAAAAACATTTGCATTGCAGGAAAATTCTCGAGTTGGAGGAGGAATTGAAAGTTGTAGGCAACAACATGAAATCGCTTGAAATAAGCGAGCAGGAGGTAACAGTAACTAGGCACAAGGTTTTCTCTCACAGGCATGGTTTTTTGCTGCGCCATGCTGCTTGAAGAGAAACAAATCAACAACCAAACTACTACTACTCTGTGTTGATATGGGCATGTTCAATGTCTATGTATCATGTTTACTGTACAAAATGTTTGTTTACTATGAAAATGTTGAATGTTGCGTCCATCTTGACTGCTATATGTTCTTGAGGCTCTTTCCACACCGCTAGTGACTCATATTTGGCTTCAGAAAATACATAAGTGGCGCGTCGTGAGAAAACCGGTCTTAATGCATGTGCGTAAAGTGTCGTCCCGGATTAGCATGTGCAGTCCGCACAGGCTAATCCAGGAGGGCACTTTCCGCTTGTATGGTATTTTCTGTTTCAAGGAAGTCTCTTCTAAACATAAATACGCTGTAGGCGGAAAGTGTCGTCCCGGATTAGCCTGTGCGGACTGCACAGGCTAATCCGGGACGACACTTTACGCACATGCATTAAGTCCGGTTTTCCCATGATGCGCATCATAATTTATAACAAAAGTTTTCAATATAGATCCCAAATAACCAATTTTATTTAATTATTACATTTTATGCAGATTTAACATTCATAATATGTTCAATAGTGTTTTTTTTCAACAAATCTGACAAAGCTATGGAAAGAGTCAAAATCATTGCAAAATGACATTCATTTTAAAATACATGTACAGTATATGAATATGTTCTTTTGTTTCAGTTTGTTTATTATTGATGTTGAATGTCATATTGCAACTTTGTTATTATCCCACACACTGAAAACTCTAAAACTTAAAATACCTGCAAGAATCATTACTAAATATTAAAAATTAAGATTATACATTTCCTTATAAATTTTTTTTAAGAACTTCTCAAAAGTTCTCATAATTTTCTGGTCAGTTTCTGCATTACTGTAACTATGTAATTTAAGTGCAGTGGTATAATATAAATTCAAAATTACAGTTTTCAGTTATGAATACGGGTGTTTGGGATATTGTTCAGTGTACAGTAAATGTGTTACAGTACACATGCTGGGTCACATGTACAGACCCTGTGGCAAGTGAACATGCATAGAGCTTGTAGCTGGTCTCAAGGTGGCTCAGTTCTCTCCCTTTGTTCAGTCCCCACAAGCTAATGCATCAACCTGGCCTCGGTTTGGTCCGGTCCCGCAAGATGATGTATCAATCTGGTCTCTGTCAAATTGGCCGTAAATTCACAAATAAAATGATGTTTACCTAGTCAGTAACCTAAGCAAATGACCTGTGATGACGGTATTTTTCAGAACAAAGTACAGTATTTTTCCAAACAATTATTGATAAATAATAATTGTTCACCATCATCAATGCATGTGATTGTAGTAAATAATGGTTTATCGATGAATTATTCAGGTCACAACTACATGTACAGTATGTTTTTATGTAGCTGTCCAAATATCTCAGAATGTCAGAAACCCAGTCCTTCAGAATTGGGGAACATAGCACAAAACAAACAGTGGGAAATTCATGGTATAAGTCCGTTCTGTGGGGAAAAATGAATATAAAAAATGAGAATATTACTTTTTAAGACCTCAGAAGGGGGAAAAATGTATATTCAAGAACTGAGCTGCTCTTGAACATGTAGTTATTGTTTAGCGATACAGTGTTTAGCTCTACGTTAATATCTAATTGTGTTTACATACTAAAGTGCACATACTTTGTACATGTCTATGACACACTGTTAACAATGTCATGCAAGTGGTAGAAACGCAGCATACACTTTGCTTACGCTGCATGGGTGTAGCTCCAGCCGCAGTAAATAAGTGCAAGTTTTTCATGAATTGTCAGAAACAGTTACCTGGTAGTTACTTAAAGCACCTAAAAAACTCTTATTAAAGTCTGTTGAAAAGTATTACAATGCTTATGATATTACTATTTCGACAATTTTTAAGGACTTCTAAAGGACAAAAGATCAAATTTGGTAGATATTTAATTAAAAAATATCATTTTTGCATGTGCATTAATTAGTCAGTGAATGTCATTAACAATATGCACAAGCTAAATTAAGTTTAACTGGCATGCGTTAAGTAAAGCAATATTTCGATAGAACAAGTTGGCACGCGATCAATCAGTATGACATTGGTGCAGACTAGAGGGTGCGGTACTTGTACTAGAACAGAACACGTAGCCTGCCCTGGGGTAAATGTGTACAGACATTAGGAAATTATGGAAATATGTCGCAACAGTTTGCTGCAGATATGTCATTATTTTTGCAGAAGGTTCATTATAAGCAATTTAACCCTAACGTCTTCAGTGTAAAATGATAGTGTTGATACCTTTTCGTTAAAAAAAATGAAATCAACATAAGGAATTGTTAACTTGGTAAATACTTGTATATAATGAAGTCAGGTAAAACTGTTTTATTTCTACTCTGAATCTCATGGTCTGTCAGAATACCACAGGCAAGTACTGCAAGGTCAGAGTTGCCCATGGGTGTGAGATACGTCCAATATCCATGTTTGTTCTGTTGTAGGCATCTCAGAGAGAGGACAGCTACGAGGAAACCATCCGTGACCTGACCCAGAGACTCAAGGACGTAAGTTGTCATGGCAACGCTTTTGTGCTTCTCGTGCTTGTCAAAGCTGCAAGTGGCTGTAAATTAGTGTCCATATAAATGCAAATTTACATACAGTGTTAGAAATTCAAATGTATGATGGAACTGGTATTCAGTTGAAGTCAGTAATTAGTGTAATTTTAAATGAAAATGTGTAATACCTTTGCAGTGTTGTATTACATTTGTTTACAGTGATTTTTGTTAAGTATAGCACATTGTCTGGTAGTCGAACAAACAGAAACAACAAAACAGAAATATCCTGCAGTTGTTCTCATGTTATACTGTCTCAATTAGGCTGAAAACCGTGCTGCTGAAGCTGAACGTGTGGTCAACAAACTTCAGAAGGAGGTTGACAGATTAGAAGGTAACCCACGGGCGCCCGGCCCCGGGATGCATGACCCCCCACCCGCTGAGTGATGTCAATGCTGGCTTCATGAACAAAACTTATGTGTTGTTTCAGCACTTTCGACGTGCCGTGACTGTAGCTTGTCTGGATGAACGATGAAATGAAGATGTTTAGGACATGAAGATTTTTTGTTGCTAACCAGTATCCATTGTCTGTTGTACTACAGTACTAGGCTTGGATTACACTACAGATAATAATACTGCATTGATACAGAAAACGGTACTATAATAACAGTCATAAATAATTAACTTCAATTTAAAGATAGGAAAATCTTTTGAAGCATATCCTGTCAATTGTTTCTGCATCTGAAGCAATGTTGACTTTTTTTATGGGGTTGACAATCTTCATTTCAGAGCTGGGCTCGCGCCCACCCCCCACTCATTACGCACAACCAACGCCCGTCCAGATAAACCCCAGTCTCTTGCATCAGTCTGTGCAATTGCAACCATACCAGCAATCGGAAGGATTCTCTGATTTTTAAATGGTTTGAAAGGTTATGTCTTTCCTGAAAATGCAACCTCTATCCAGTATATTAACAGAATTATGTTCAAAACATAATCCAATAGTTCACCTTGTATACTATCCAGTACCAGTCCATGTTATGTATTTAGCACAGGGCATCGTGCATAACATTAAACCACCCACATTTTACCTGCACCATTCTAAAGTGCCAATCTGTTTCAGATTACTGTGAAAATAAATGTTATCAGCATCTCATGTATCAAATAAATTTGACCAGTGCACAGCTCTAAATGGGGTTTCAGATCACATTTTAACTTGTGACAGATTTCAAAGATGTAAAGTATCACTATCCAAGCCTATACCACAGTATTACAGACTGACCAGGGATATCATTGCAGAGTTGATGATACTGTTCCAGCAATTGTGCAATGATTTCCTGTAATTACAATAACAGCATGAGGTTTCTTTTTGTTTCAGACCACCTTCTAGCCAATGTTTGTTTTCATTTCATGCATGAGTTGATACCCTTGTTATGTGCAATGTATCATAGACATCAGTCCAGGCAATGTTTTGTCATTTAAGTAATGTTCAAATGCCATTTTTTGAAGGCATTGTGTAAGTCCTTGTTTAAGATGCACTGAATTTTTTTTTTATGTGATTTAAAATAGTGTGGTTTAATATGCGAGAAATTTACGTATTGTATACATGGAATACAACTCTGGCCATGATACATTGCTCTGTGTGATATGCCACTGAGAATTCCTTCTTTTATCCAAAAGTAATTGTATTGTTTCTATGAATAGTGTCTTCACCTTGTTGGCAGACAAAAAATGGAATGTGAATTACATCGGCAATTTTGAAATTAAACATTTCTGAAATGGAGGAATTCTCAGTCACCATTCTTCAGGTTACTAAATAACAATGTAGTAGATGCAACTGTTACTGAGTGTGGCAACTAACAGAAATAGTTTTAAAATGTATGGAGAACTTGCTTATATGATTTAACCCTCTATTGTTTTGGACAAGTACCTTTGTTTGAGAATTGAGTCCGAGGACTGAGTCTTTTATGCAAAATTGGTTTAAGTTAGAATGTCTGCATTGTTGGGCGAATTCAAATCACATGTAAAATTCAATTAAAGCTGTGCATTGGATTTTTTATAAAGTATTAAGCAAGCATCTCCATTCACTTTCGTTGTTTATTCCAATAACAGCATATGATGCATTGTATGATTGTTTGCAATGAATGAGACGTGTTACCGTGTGTTGGCTGCATGTGACCATGTTGTTTTCTATCTCTCCTGCACCGCAGCGTGAGAGGAGGATGGAGGACGCGGAACGCGAGAATGCCCGTCTCAAGTCCGAGCAGGAGGCCATGGAGAGTAGGTGTCCCCCTTGTTTGTAGAACATTCTCTGGGGTCATAACTGGGGTCATCGGGCGTAAGGTTGGGAGTTACAAGTTTTAAGTGTTGAAGTTGCTTTGGGGGTGTATTCTGACTGGGGAGGAGTGTAATGAAGTCAAAACTAAGGGTTTTAATTGTATTGACAGTAAAAGGAATTTTTTCAGCTTGTATAAGGCAGTATAAAATACTTGTTATGAAAATTGAAAAAGACTTGCAACAAATTGCATTCATTTGGTAATATGTGGGGCAGTTAATAAGGCTGGAAATGGACAGTAGATAATGATTTGTATGTGATTGTAGAGAAGTGTATTGCGAAAGCCAATGACATTAAAGTTCTGGAGATGGAGCTCCAGTTTGCAGTTTTGGCTGTGAAAGACTTCTAGATTTGTAAGACAGGCACACAGTCTGACGGTTAAGGGAGAATTACAAAGGCTGTTAAATGTTTTATCTATATCTGTCATGTGATGGGTGCCACTGGAGGGGGTTTCAAAGGGTCAAGGGGCCCATAGTTACAATCTGTCTGAAGTTGGGGCACTCTGGGTTCTGGGACAGCACCGAGGGGAGAGACCTACTGGTAGAAAACTTTGTTCTGTTTTTGATGTGCATGCTGTTTTTGAACCATAGTCTTCAACAAAAGCAATAAAGATGTGTCCGTATACATCTTTTGTATAAATTTTGTTACAAAAATGATACTCCCACTATTGAGATAAGAAATTTGTAATTACTGAAACCATTACCAGTCATTGAAAGAGGCAGTTTGACCCAACAAGCAAAAATTCTTATATGATCAATTTGGGGCAATAAAGGGTTACAAGTCTGCCTATATAACCTTGAGAATGTGAGCATGCTTATTCAGTGGTGGGCTCTTGCTCATTTTGACCACTGCATTACTAAAACTGTCTGATCATGAGTTCCATCCAAGGAAGTGTATAACAGATTGCAGTTTAATTTCAAAAAGATCTGTATGAACTTTGAAGACTATGGAACATAGATGTAATTCAATGTTGATTTTGCTGGTGACCCGCGTGTTTTGCATCTGTGTTTGATTGCATGTGAAACGATGCTGGTTGTTGTTTGCAGAGAAGTATGATGTCTTGATGACCAACTATATGGCAATTAAAGAGGAGATGGAGAGCACATTTGCTGATCTTGATAATATGTGAGCATGTATTCCTCCGTGTAATCTTCATAGTAGTGTATCAAGGTAATTTGCACTCGCACGGTAGGTGTGTTTGCTTTTTTCTAAGACATGGCCTTGTCATTCCATTTGTGTTTTGATATATTAACAGTATTACATATGTATTTATGAAAGTTTCATACATACCGGTACTTGTGTTGTCAAATTTTGTAAGAAAATGGATAACCTCAGTTTGTAGAATGCTTTCAACCTTTTAACATACAATTGTTGTCAAAATAAATGGTAAAAGTAAATTGTGTCAACAACAGAAACCTGATCTATTATTAGTCACATTTTTCATCTTATACAGTTCAGCTTCTTATCCAAAGTATATAGAGCATATAATATAATTATCCTTATTTGGTTGAAAGGTTCAGTCACATTTGTGTCCAGTTTTGGTTTCTGCATCAAGCATTTGTGTGAATTCCCACAGTACATGTTGTCTGTCTTGTCCCTCAGTACTAACATAACAATGTTCCTTCGACAGTACCTATTTCTTTGATGTTTACAATTCAGTTTCAACTTTTAGTTGTATTGCTTTAAAAAGATCAACATTACTAAAATCATTGCCTAATTAAAAATAATTATACATTATTAATGCTCAGCATTAATTTTATATATAACATGTTGAAAATAAGGATAAACCAATGTTTTAAATATACTTGTAATAACTCATATGGAAACCAATGTTTACGGAAACCCATGTTTTAAAAATATTAGTAACACGTTGTAATTCATGCAAGTACTTCTTGTACTAGAGGAATTGCCAGGTCATAGCAATAACACATGACAATGTTGTTCGTTCACAGATGAGTTGCTTGCTGAAAAGGAGAAGTACAAGCAGATTAGCGACGAGTTGGATCAAACATTTGCTGAATTGGCTGGCATGTGAGGTGGTCAACGTCCGTCCTGCAAACAAAATAGAAAACACACTTCATCAACATTTCAACGATGCCCTGTTTCGCAGATGAATTACCTTCAAGAAGCATTATTCGGCTTTAACTTTCGGACAATGTGAATGATAACCATGCTGAAGTAAAAACTCTCAATATAAGACACTTATTGCAAATGTGAATACTTTTGTGACATTTTTTTTCTATATTGCTTTGAGCTTCTTAGTTTTTGTACATTTAGAGAGTGTGTGTGTTTTTCTGGAGAAAATTATAATTGTCTCGCCTAGACAGGCATTCTATTATTTATAACGTATTGTTATGGTTTGCTTAATTTGTCTTGGTCATTGTGGGTGATAAATTTTAATGTTTTCGTTATGTTCAGGTGATTCAGCAAATGATGTTTAATGGTCGCTATGCTCTACTGTATATTAACGTAACTCCTTCGAAAATCTAAATCTACTTTTTCCAAATAATTTGTATGTATGTATGTATGTATGTAATTAAAAAATGGCCATCGTTCAGCCAACGTTTGTGAGGTTACTTACTCCCTTCACAAACTCTGACGTGGATTTTTCACCGACGGGTTTTCTTATTGATCTGAGCAGCCCTGGACCTTAAATGAAGATATTCTTGTATCATTTGTTTTGGTGTAGGGTTAAAGAGTCTCTCTTGTAAGGAGTGTGTTTTGTTCATTTCTCTATAACATCTCACTGCTGCAGTGTGAGTAGTCTCATGAAACTTTGGCGGCTGCCTAGAGAAGGAGGGGGGGCCGGCCCTTGGCATGCTGGGAGTACGTCAGTGCCGACGACAAGTGTACAGGTCTAACGGACCCCGCTAACATCAGCCAGTACCATCAGCTCAGCTCCATAAGCATTGAACAGCGCATGCTTACCACACTGTAACACCATCTTAAAATGGCAATATCCAGCCCCATTGCCGTCTGGACTTCAGTACTTTAGCATGCCAACGCCGCTTTCCCGAATTCTGAGAGGTGTAATTACTGTTCATAGACGTATGTTATTTGAACACTGTGTGTAAAAAATGACTTGTAGCCCAAATATATACGAACAAAGATCATATATCATTTATGGAAAACTTATTTACTGTGTAAATTAATATTTTGTATTATGCAAAAAAAATTGGCATTATTTTTTTTTTTGTGTGTCGTAGACAATATCGTTATGATCAAAGCAGTTTAGTTTACTGGACTTATAGTATTTTTGTTAATATGTCGTATAGGGAGATGTTGTAAATATGTCTTCGGAATTCAGTTCGCTTGGCCTGTCACTGCGGAAACGTTTCTCCTGGATATTGCCAGTTTTGACTTTTAACCTTCAATAAAAAAAATATTGTTACTCAGTTCTAGTTTTCTTATTTTAACCTTCGGCTTTCCCATGAACAAATGGTTGTTGGTATTTCCTGTGAATTTACAGTAATACTAATGTTTTAATCCGTGGTAATGATAGACTAAGATTTTCAAAATATTAATACAATTAAGTCTAGCATAATTCAGGAGTTGCTAAATTATTAGATGTCTTCTCTGAAATTTGTTGTAGTAATGGAAACATTGCATTTTATTGCCAGTGAAAATGAAATACTGCAAAGCTTGGTGACAATTTGTTCAAACTGGGACTTGTTGAACTCGGAACAGTCCAGCACATGTAAATGAAAACATAACAGAACTATGCATATACATTTCTTTTAAATGAGGTTTTAATTTAAATCTACCAATACAGTTGTAGCGGTTGAATTTATACTTTATTCTGTACATTATGATGACGAAGATAAGCAGTGAGAGAATCTTGCAAGTTTGTTGTGGTTTGAAAAAAAAAGCCTGGTGTAAAAATACAAACATGATGCTAGAATCGGTAGTTTCGAGTTAGAAAAATAGCTTTAAAAATCTTACAGATAAGTAGTCTACAAAATAAAGAAAGTCTATCTGCAGATAAATTATATATACTACTAAGTACTCAAAATACAGAGGTGAACTAAAATATTCATTAAAAACAACAACTATGCATACATGTATCACTAATAGTGATATGGTTTTCACAGCCCATTTGAAGTGCCTGTTTTTTCTGTTCATATAATCTGGGCTAGTATCCACCAGCCCATTCTTAGACTTAAGAATAAAGAATAGAACTGGACTCGAGAAAAAATATTTGTGTAGTCATAATTATGCTAGACATTAATATTATGCCATTAAAAATTAGTCTAAATAAAGAATGCTAAGAGTTGGTTAATACCAATTGAAAATCAAATTAGCAGGCTTCATAAAACAACACTTTAAGGAATATTCTTAAGTCTAAGAATGTGTTTGTGAATTCGGGCCCTAGGTCGGTTTTCACAAAGATCCTAGGAAAATATTAACGCCCTGGGTCGGTTTTCACAAAGATTCTAAGGAAAATCTGAACTAATGTAGAATTTACCGGTAAGTGGAAATTTCAGATCAATTTGTGTGTGTGAAATCTAATGATTTCTGTTTACACAAGGGTACCAATATTTACTAGTTTGAATCATTTTAAAATAAAATGATTTATACATGAAACAGCTAAAGACTTGAGAAATTTTATGAATTATAGAAAATTGCTTAATTTTTCCCTTGGGAGCTTTGTGAACACCAGCCCTGATGTTGTGAATTTCAAATCGGGGTGGAGGACTACCTTGTAAGACCAGCCATTGACATAATCCAGGTGTCTCGAAAGGAACCTTGTGATAAGAAAACTGAAACCCAAATTTGAAATCAAGCCCGTGAATTGAAGATCCATGATGTGTAGGAAGACAGTGATTTGCTACATATTTCGATGTGAACACGCATAAAACACTGGCTTTGGACAGGCGATAATTGTACTCGTATAGGGACCAACACAGGATTGCGCGGAAACGGATATTGACGAATACAGAACACGTTTATTTGAGGCTCCAGCCAATAGCTCAAGTTATTACTGAATTTGTTTTACCTTGTTGTTTTTTTTACTGTTACAACAATATAAACAGAACTCGGTGCAGTTAACTTGCAGCAATTGACCTATCAGTGAGATTTGATTGAACAGTGCATTGAACTATGCAGTTAGGATCACATTGTTTGTCAATGATGTACACTATATTACGCAAATGGCGTTTACCCGAGATAAAACTAAAGGGGGCTGTTATCAAATCAATCAATCTATTATTTTGTAGACCTCCTGCTTTGCTGAATTTGTATTTTTTCGTTGTCCCTCTAGGAAACAGTCTATAAAACCGTCAAAATTAATGTACTATAAATGGAACTTCCAACAGTGTACGAATGTGATCACTCGCTGAACAAGTCTTGTGTTCTAAGAAACATAACAGTAACAAGTATGAAAACATTTACCTTTCTTGAATAATTTTATAATTCAAAACAAATGAAGCAGTGTCAAAATACAAAGAAACTGAACTCGTATTCGCGACATAACGGGTAATCACAAATATGCCAGTTATCATGTACACATATTTAAGCATTTTCTCAATAAATTATAATAAAATAAGTGCAACACACAAATCTCTTAAACTAATAGGCAACTAGCTGGATGTTTAAACATGCCATCTTGCGGTGCATTACTAGTATATTGGGCATATATGGTAATGGAGACATGTTGCCAAGGGCAATTTCAAAATGGTGCAGATGAAACCCGTGACTTCCAGCAGCTATACAACCCCATACAATGGTGCAGATGAAACCCGCGACTACCAGCAGCTATAAAACCCCATAAAATAAAACTAGATGCAAGACGTCTGACGACATCTCAGTGGTAGGGTATTGTTGTCATTTAACATTTATTCGAAACTGCCAGCAGCATGGCAATTTATTAATTACTGGTATGCAAGTGCATGTAAATGTAACTGGATACAATATACGTGCATAACAATGAGACGATAAAACCAAGTTTTCCATTTTAGGTCATTCTGACACTTGGATGCATAATATTGTGCACTTTTACAATTACTCTGGAAACAATTATGATTAACGTGTGAAGCTTTAAAGCCTGAAAAGAATATTGGTCAAAGTCAAAACATCCATTATATCACAGGGTTTGTATACAAGATTGTAACCATTAGTATACTGAAAGCACATTGTTTAAATAATTTAGCATACCATGTTAATGATTTTACGGACATTGTAACCTAACAATGTTTGACATACAATCAAGTGTTGTAGGTGAAGTCTAAATGAACAAGCACGATTCACGCTAACTAAAAATATGTGTAAGCCACATTTACCAGATTTGGTTTTATGTTAAAAACGGCGATCCTCTAGCCAAATTCTTTAATCAAATTTCCAGCCATTGGCTAATTTTGTGACCTGCATAATAAACCCTTAATACTTACTACCATTACACTATAATTAATCAAATCGTGTCAATTGATGCAATACGCAACTTTAGTAGGACGTCATACACAGCAGAAATTCAAAATATTACAATGATGCACAGTTTAACATGACCTGTGCACTAGCTATTATTTCTGCTATGTCTGGAATGTCAAGTATCTAATGCTCACTTAATCTAACAAATACCAACCAATAAAGCGTATCGGCAAAAATCTAAGCCAGAAATGCACACAGTAGCATTGGAAATGGCTTCAACAGTAATTTGACAGATGGTACTTGAACAATACTGTACTTTTAACACCCTAGATGTTTCTCATTGGTAGGCTTTAATGGCATATTTTTTACATGGTGCCTTTCGTCATTGTAAGCATGTCGATTGTCACATTATTGAACCCGTGTACCATTTCTCTTCAGACCCACCATCCCACAGAGGTGGTTGGATGGGGACTGAAGACACCTATTAAAGGCGTATCCATGGAAAATGATGTTAAGTGTCGTTACTGTTAGGTGACTGCTCCTAGTTAAGATATATTAATCGGGAATATTGACACCTGATTTTAACTTACATGTGGAAAAAAACAACGTAGATGTGATCATCTTTCAAGTGGTTCGCTTACAAATTGAGCCAATCACAAAACCAATGACGAGGACATAAATGCTCCAACATCTGCGGCGGTAATGGAAATGCCAAAGCATGACGGGTAATCTATCATATTTCATGTGGTTCGCATATAAATGGATCAAATCACCAAATGCTTATAATAATTAAAAAGTTGCATCTAAATGCTCCAACAGTTGCGGCAGTAGGGGAAATGCCAAACAAAAATAGGAAATTTAACCTGTTCACATTATTATGTTAATAAATCAGTATATCATGTCCAGGAAAGTTCAATGTAATAATATTGAGATTATAATTTGTCCCTACGCGGACATATTTCCATAAAGTTTCAGCGTTCCTTACTATTTTTGAGGATTTGTTTCTTTTACTGTTAGAATATGTTTATTGTCCACGGTGGGAGATGTAAACTGTTTTGATGTTAAATAAAAAAAAATTATATATATATATTAATCTAAGTTATTTAACCTTGGCTACACGATCTGGAAACATATTTGAATAAAGATATGAAGGGCCTATTATCCACTAGGGGTGCAAAAAATTTCATTTAGTGTTTAACATATATTATACTGTTAATACAAAGTGCAATGGATCTATTATACGCAACAATTTTATTAGCGCATCCATATACATGATGAAAGCAATTTAAGTAAATATGCAATGTATCTTATACCTTATAATTAAATATATAATTAAAGGTGAAGTATTTATTGGGCTGCCACGCCCGCACTGTGAATACTAACAATGTTTTAATAACACAGCGTACTCGGGCAATGGTTTTAAACCGAAGCCCCAAGGATGAACAAGCAGTTCATTCAGTCATGATGTCAAGTAATAAAACCCCATCACTAACCAAATTACTTGAACACCAAGTAGCTTTAACATCTCAAGTCTGTCTAAAATACAGCAAAACAAGGCGATTTAAATCACAGCATGCAGGGAGCGTACCTAGGCTGAAGCTGAGCATGCGCACTCGTTTCATTTTGATAACAGGGGATACCATCTTATAGACTAATGTTGGTATCTACCATGCTTGGCCTATTTGACAATGAAATTTCAGTTGTCATGTATGGGTTACAATTTATAAGTACAAGCACACACGAGTATGCACGAGACACCCTGGCATTCCAAAATGAACAGTGTGAATCTGCTAGTTAATGAAAAGATTTATTAACCAACACACATTTTTGTGTATGTTTTGAAATTATAATATACGTTTACAGTAAGCAAATAAATAAATATAAATATATAATACCAATAACACACTATTACGTGAAGTTAGAATTAAGAAATAATGTTCTATTTATCCTTGTTTATCAGCCAATAAACAACGATTTGAAGTACTTATTTGTAGGAATTAAACGAGGGAATTACCTCGAGTTGTTTAATAGCCATGCATCAGAACGACAAAGAGTTGCTTATTGGGTAGTTTAACGACAACTGTGTTCTTTGTCTATAGAAAAATTAGCGAGTTAGAATAAGACATCAAATATATATAATAAACATGTTATGTCTCTTGACAAACATATTACTGGGCAATTCATTAAGTTCAGATATGTTCATTTAATTCAGACATTCTTTGTAGTATTTTATGCATGTTTCCTTTATCTTTTCCTACAAAATATATTTTTTACAGTTTTCACTTTCATTAAAATCTGTGTCCATGCATGCATGCGGACCTATTTTATTGTTTAAATTAAGTTCGTGCATAAAGCGTACAGTTCAGAGGTAAGATCAATTTCAATGATGTAGTAACAAAGGTAGATGTCCACTGTACTCTGTACTTTGCAAAACCTTTTATTTTCTACAGTTAATGACATATAAAACAATGTCATCAGTTTATTGTAATTTCTTATTCTTACTTCACATAATTGTGTGTTTAATCTTGAAATGTGTGCAAATTGTTCCTTAGAGCATAATTATGAATTATAAGTAAATAAACAAATAAACTTAAAACATTTTTATTTGAATAAGCTACAAAGGTATCATTTATTTATCATCGCCATAAATTTGGGAACAAGATATTCTTTCATACACCATTCACACATTTTTGTATACACAGTTTTGTATCAAATATTCACAAACATGTACACTGTGGGTTAAAGTGCATAAACAAAATTTGTAAACTTTCAAACATTTTCAATGTATACACAACATACTGGATAGGAATTATATATTTAAGTCATGTACACTAATCTAAAAAAAAAATCTATGAAAAGTGAATAATACCCATTGTTCTACACTTAGATACAGGGTACATAACTCTGCAATGCTCATGCTTTCCACAAAAATGTATTTCTACCACCAATACACTACATGCTTATACAAAATACATCAAGCTTTTTAAAAGCCTGTATAAAATGTAAAATAATTTCATCCTGCAAACTCCATTTTATTCACATAAGCCTGAAAAAAAAACATCCGTTGGTGATATGCATATGGAACACGCCAAAGCCTGGTAATAATTCAACTCGACATCAAAATTGAACTTTTACAAATATTAATAATACTCCAATTAACTGAACGATTTCTTCAACAATTTAACTTCGCAACCATCTGATTTACTGCTTACCTTGTTAACACAAAAGAAGGCATGGTTTTGCTTCTGATTGAAATTAATCAACGGCTTGAGAGGAGCTTAAATTAGTAGTACAAAAACAAAGGTCTATTGTGGCAATTGTATCTAAACCATACACACTGTTAGTACAAACATTTATTATAATCCAGTGGAAACTATACAGGCAATTTAGCAGGGCTTGCATTAAGGGAAGTCTGGGAGTAACTTACTCTCAGTTTTGGTCATGAACTTCCAAAATTGAAACCATGGAAGTCTAAATATAACACTTAAATATATCTATTTACCTAATGTTTACATCTTCCAATGATTTAATTGGCATATTAGCACCTAATTATCAAAAATGACCTTAAACAAAGCTCGTACTTCATTTCATACCAAGTTACAGAGAAAATACAGAAACAATATATATTTTTTCAACAAAAATATACGACTTTTTGTCAATTTTTTCGAGAAAGTATAGGAATTTTATAGTAAAAATACTTCATTATAATGACGCTATGGGGTCTTATTCTAGCCTGATAAGTCTTACAGTTTGTGTTTTAATGAACACATCATTTGCTAAACATATTCATGGCAATCAATGTGCTAGTCAGACATGCATGCCATGCCATGGTGTCCTAAATAATTTGAGTATGTTTAATGCGAGCGAAGCAAGCGCAATAAAAAAGAAGTATAGGTTCGCGATATACTGTTCACAGACCAATTTCAGATGCGTGAATTACCAAATTTTTAAAAAATATTGGAACAATTTTTAAAATATAGGAAAATATAGAAAATATAGGAGATTTTTCAAAATATAGGATTTCTTTCCAAAATATAGCAATATATGAATTGGTTGACATGTCCTAAATGCTCAGGACTTCCTATATCCAACATTTTGAAGTCAGAACTTCCAAAAATTTCACCTTAGTGCAAACCCTGAATAAACTACAGCAACAGCTAGAAGACTCCATTAGGTCCTTACCAACCCTATCAAAGTTTTCCAATAAGAGGGGACACTGGCTATATTCCAAGTATTATGCACAAGTATTATGCACAACCAATGTCCTGAATCATGTACAGTACTTAATACCTGTATTACAAACGTCTAAGGTGCAACATTTTTATCACAGGTACTGATACATTTTTTTATGCAAAAAAGGGTAAGAGAAACGGACAGCAAAATTACCAGTTTGTCACGAACAAAAAGTGTTAAAAATGCATGGTGGGCAGACACAAAAATGGAACAGATATTTTCTAAGCCTATACAAAAACAGAAATGTTACATTCAACAAAGTATTAAAAGGACCTGTTGTCAAAGATCCCAAACAGAAAAATACATTATATATAAACAAGCCAAATAACATTACTGACAAAGAAATATATTGGAAATAATAGTGTTGTTTATGACAAATCATCAACAGAAATGAAAGGGATAAAATTATAAAGCGTTTGTAACATGCTTTTCACTTACATAGTGTTCAAGATTCACTACTGTGATAGGCCGTCAGAATGGCCGAGTGGTTAGTGTGACAGATTTTTGATCCCGGCAAGTATAGGTTCTTATCTTCATATGAGGCGCGACGTGGGAAAACCGGTCTTAATGCATGTGCGTAAAGTGTCGTCCCAGATTAGCCTGTGCAGTCCGCACAGGCTAATCCAGGACAGCACTTTCCGCCTACAGTGGATTTATGCTTAGAAGATACTTCCTTGAAACAGAAAATACCATTAAAGCGGAAAGTGCTGTCCTGGATTAGCCTGTGCGGACTGCACAGGCTAATCTGGGACGACACTTTACGCACATGCATTAAGACCGGTTTTCCCACATCGGACTGCACAGGCTAATCCAGGACGACAATTTTTGCACATGCATTAAGTCCGGTTTTTCCAAGACGCGCCTTATATTTGTTTTTGCTTTGTCCATAAACTTTTGGTTTTGCAGTTATAACATTAAATGAGATTTAAAAAATTGGAAAATCTGTGAAACAAGTCCCTTTTAATGGGTGAGCCAGCATACTAATGCTGTAGACACACAGACACATTTATACAACATCGTAGAGATTTATTGCGGCAACTTGTATTAAATTGCAATGGCAACGATATTCAGACATTCCACCATAAAAGTGACTTAAATAAAATGCTGTTTCAAACAAATGAAGTAAACTGACAACATGTTAACTTTCACGTCATTTCAGAAGCTGTGTAAACAATTAAATATATTACAATAATATTCTGTTTTACTACCATACATATTTACAATGATGGTAAGAAAAAAAAGGAAAAACTAAACTTCTAACATGGTATTCAAAGCATTACTGTCATTACCGCATTTTTAGAAAGTAATTGCATTTACACAATCTCCGGAAATTGCTTTAAATTAAATAATACTGCGTTCCAGACAACAAGCATGGCGTATGGATTTTTGAATTTTCCATGACAAACAGCTGATCAGGTTCAAGGAAACAGTATCATTACAGCGTTATGAAATTTTCACATTGCATATATACGGTCCCTTTCTTTTGGACACAATAAATATTATCATACACTGAATTTCTTGGCAGTGAATAACTAACATACAATTTTTGAACAATCAGTAACAAAACATTTTAGCAGACTACAAAGTTCTTCTGTACATTATTTTTTCATTATACTGGTTGGCGAGTAGTAGCCGTGATTTTTTCGTAGTTTTTCTCTATTTTCAATCACATAAGTTAATACTTTAAAAAAAACTTGTTGCAGTACAAAGTTCGGCTCCTTCTGTTTATGAGGATTTAAACACCTTTTCAAGATGTAATATGGTTTTTTCCATACAAGGGTCACGAAAGGGGTAATAAATAAGCATTAATTGAAGCAATAAGACTAGAAGTATCCGTGATTTTTCCTTTCAATTGCAAATGCGATTTTTGTGCTCAACACCTCAAGATTTTAATTGCTCTAAACTATTTTACATTCTACATACATACATCATTATGATGTAATATTATTAAATTCTATACCAGATTAGCGGTGATAATGCAAATACTAACACAAGTTTATGCAGGACAAGAGCTGTCAGAGGGCAGCGCGCTCGACACTTCGAAGTATTTAAGTTGGTACATATTTTGGATAGTGGAAGGGGCATAAATTTGTTAAAATACAAAACTTTTAAGTGAAGCCTTGTATAGCTTATACATTTTTGGAACAAAAACATTAACCACAAAATCTATCTAAACAGTGCGTATAACTCTGTCAAAATACAAAACAGAGTTATGGGTAATGTTGCCCCTGATACTAGAGTTGATGACAAAGGTTAGTTCTAAGTTTCAAGTGAATAACTTATGTAGTTTTGAAGTTACAAAACTTTTGAATATAAACTTTAACTGTGAAAAGGGGGCATAACTCTGTCAAAATACAAAACAGAGTTACAGGTAATGTTCCCCCTGGTACTAGAGTTGATGACAAAGGTTAGTTCCAAGTTTCAAGTGAAAAGCTTATGTAGTATTGAAGTTACAAAACTTTTGAATACAAATTTTTACCAGAAAATCTATGTGCCAAAGGGGCATACCTCTGTCAAAATACAATAAGAGTTATGGGGAATGTTGCCCCTGATACTGGAGTTGATGACAATGGTTAGTTCCAAGTTTCAAGTGAATAACTTATGTAGTTTTGAAGTTACAAAACTTTTGAATATAAACTTTAACCAGACAATCTAAGTGAAAAAAGGGCATAACTCTGTCAAAATACAAAACAGAGTAGGGAATGTTGCCCCTGATACTGGAATTGATGACAAAGGTATAATCCAAGTTTCAAGTGAATAACTTATGCAGTTTTGAAGTTACAAGACTTTTGAATAAAAACTTTAACCAAAGCACACGCGGACGCCGGTGTAGTAGAATAGCTCACCTATTCTTCGAATAGTCGAGCTAAAAATGGTCTTTTTATTACCCCTTTGGCGCCCCTTAACAATTTGCTGATGGTAAATGGGAGATAACCATGTTATTATTGAAGAATACGCCTGCATTGAAATTGTGTCAAAGTCGTCACAAAACTAGCTTTATACTTGAGAAAACATTTTAAAATTGCTGTTGTTAATATTTTTTTGAGTAAACATTTTGCAATTGCAATTCTTGATTTTTTTTTAAAATCTATGTCACGAAAAATGCGTGTTGCATGTATGAATGGTGGTGTTTGAAGTCTAAAATTGCTGGTTTATGTGAATAACCTAGAATCACCCTTGGTAAACCGAAAATAGGGAAGTAAAAGATAAAAATAGGTTTCCAATTATAGATTTATGCGTATGCACAAAGATGTGCGCGAAAATGCCTCGCGAGGAGTAAAGTTGTTTAGGGATTTTTTTTTTAACAAAAATGTAAATATCTTGAAAAATATGGAGTTTTGGAGACTTCAAATTGTTCTGTGTTTGGAACAGTTGCTAGGTGATGTGTGTAAACTCTACATTTAGTGTTGGAGAGCTTTTACACCTTTTAATATACAAATCATGGATACTGCTAGTTCACGGATACTACTCGCCAACCAATAATAATCATTATAATTAAAATAATTCTTATAAATTACAACATTAACAAATTAAATAGTATCCACCTTAATATTTTATTTTTTTTAAAAATATGTACCATTTAATAACCATTACACAAATTGTATCATAGAGATTAAACAAACAATATAATAAAATATGTATTATTATTTCCTTCAAAATGTCTGTACATTAACTGGGCAATTTTGTGACATCTCCCTCTATTCCCTTGACAATCAGAAAACAAACTGACAAAAACTATTTAGATGTTATATATACGACTATCTAGAGACAGAATATATATGTAACTGCAAAGGAAAAAAAATACATGCAAAAATAATGAAATTGTTATATAATTTATGGATTTAAAAGTAGCTGTGTTACCAGCATTATTACTATTAAGTGATGTTTTAAAGACATCCATTAGAAGAGAACAATCTTTTTAGATAAAGTCACTGTGAGACAATGGAAATCACTTTAAAGTTTTAAAGCATGTGCAACCGAAATGAAATTTAAACATGTCCTAAATGCCATGTTCCCTCTTAGATGAAAGTACAACATGTCCTCAATGCCATGTTCCCTCTTCACGTATGTAAAGTACATTCAACAACTCAAATGAACACTTCTTTGTCAAAAGGCAAGCCAACAATTCTTTAAGCATTAAAACACTAACCCACACCTTGTATGGAAACTTCCTTCAATAAAATGAACATTAATCCTCACTTAGGAGTAATCACTTATAAGGGCACACACACATAACATTTTGCTTGTTCTTTGAATGCAGTCAAAGCAATAAAATCTACATCTCTGATGAGAATCATAAAATAAACAAAATGCATACTTAACAAGTCTGAGCTTTTATTTTGCAATAAGTATTTGCACCTAAACATGCATGGAAAAAAAATCAAATCAAATACTGAAGCATAAGAGAGAAGTTGTTGAAGATTGTATGGTGTTGAAGCCAGTCTAAGGGAGACAATTGCTATCACAAGCCGTCCTGGTACTCCCAGGTGTCCTTCTCGTATCCCTCATGAACGTGGTCCAGTAGGACCTTCCTGCGGCTATCACAGTACCTGAAATGTACACGACCTGCTGTGTACAAACCAAATTAATATTTAGTGTTTAAGTGTTGCACGCATTGTTCTAAATTGTATAGACAACGGGTCACTTGCCTCAAATAAAGGACCAGAGTTAATTAGGGTTTCTCTCCTGGTGATGTCTCGGGAGTTTCATTATTCTTATATACAACTTTGTTTTATTATAGGGATACACATTTACAAACGCCCAGTTGCCAATGGCCAGTTGTTCAGCAGCTGGGAGACCGGGTCCAATTAGTAATGACGCCCAGTTGCCAATGGCCAGTTGTTCAGCAGCTGGGAGACCGGGTCCAATTAGTAATGACGCCCAGTTGCCAATGGCCAGTTGTTCAGCAGCTGGGAGACCGGGTCCAAATAGTAATGACGCCAGTTGCCAATGGCCAGTTGTTCAGCAGCTGGGAGACCTGGTCCAATTAGTACAAATGCCCAGTTGCCAATGGCCAGTTGTTCAGCAGCTGGGAGACCGGGTCCAAATAGTAATGACGCCAGTTGCCAATGGCCAGTTGTTCAGCAGCTAGGAGACCTGGTCCAATTAGTACAAATGCCCAGTTGCCAATGGCCAGTTGTTCAGCAGCTGGGAGACCGGGTCCAATTAGTACAAACGCCCAGTTGCCAATGGCCAGTTGTTCAGCAGCTAGGAGACCGGGTCCAATTAGTACAAATGCCCAGTTGCCAATGGCCAGTTGTTCAGCAGCTGGGCGACCGGGTCCAATTAGTAATGAGCCCAGTTGGCTAACTGCATATTTTTGGAGGATTTTGAACATATCACACTCTTTAATGCATATCTCGAGACTCCATTGTAACATGTTGTCAATAAGAGGCATTGCATCATATTCTATGTTTGGGAAAAAAACAACACGATTTTTGACAACACACTCAAAACATTTGAGTAATTGTGTTGACAAAAAGTTTCCAATGAGGTCATGATTTGGCTCATGAGTGGCTCATGATTTCAGGGCAGGGCTCAGGTTTTCAGGGTAGGGAGCCCAGTCAGTGCCCTGACATTAACGACTAACAGCTATTAAAATTTGGAACCAAGTTTTTATGCACATAAAACTTTACCTATTATTAATAATTGGTTTGCTTTGATAAAGATCAATTAACAAGACATACTTTACTTTTACATGCACATTATTTCATTCCCAAGTTAACAGTCTGATTATTTAATCAACCGGATCATGGTTCCACCTCTACCTGTATTTGTCCTGGACTTTCTGTTTGATGTCAATGAGGAGTTCCGATGTGATATCCCGCTCCAGGTACTCAGAAAGCTGCTCCGTGGCATGCTCCAAGTCCTTCTGGTTATCCTACGGGATATCAAGTTAAGGAAATCAGTGCATCCATGCTACTGTAAAATCATGTTATTTCCTGTTAGTCTAATTTTCTAGTGTTTTTGGGGTCTGAACATAGCCAGAATTTAAGACCAAGTGAATTACCCATTTTTTCAAGAAAGACCAAAACTTTGACACTGCGAAATACAATTATTTACAGTATTCTAAGGAGTAAACACTCATTGCCAGTTAAGGAATAACCACTGATTACCCACTAGCTTTCAGACATAATTACAATTTCAAATTACATGGATCTTGCATTTTTGGCCACCATTTGTTAACTAGCCAGTATAAATTCTAGTTTTTACCCTTTAGGTAATTACAGAAATCATTATTTGTCAGCATTGCTTTTCTACTCTGGTACTAATTATATAAATTGGTGCTGTTAAAACAATATGTTGAAATCATCAAACTCATACAATTCTAATACAACACATCAGGATTTAACACTATATCAAAACACACAACAGCTTATTTACTCAGTACTCCAATAATATTACATTTCATTTAATAAGAGTGCGTTCTGAGACTACATGTGTATGTTCCTTTCAGAAACCAGAATGGACATGAGAATCTTTCCTCTTTTTCCACTGAAAATTTGATCAGAAACGTGGTTGAACATTGTCAAAACTACAGGTAAAACAGATAAAATTTGGAGGGGGGTTACGGGTTTCTGCAGCTTCTTTTCAACATTTGAGGCGTGTCGTGGGAAAACCAGGTTTAATGCACATGCAGAAATTGTCATCCGTTATGGTGTTTTCTGTTTCAAGGAAATCTCTTCTAAACAATTTTTATAAATCCACTGTAGGTGGAAAGTGCCATCCTGGATTAACCTGTGCGCACTGCACAGGCTGATCCGGGACAACACTTTACGCACATGCATTAAGCCCAGTTTTCCCATGACACACCTCCTTTCCATTCTCATGCCTGCTGAAATCAGTACGTACCTCAAAAATGATGGACTGGTTGTTCTTGTTCAGATAGAAGGCAAACACGTATGTGTACATGAGGGTCTGTCTACAGCTGCAAAGCACGTCGACGGCCACCTTGAGGAACTGCACCTCGATCCAGGACATGGAGTGCTGCTGCATCTCCTCCATCTTCAGCTTCACCGCCTGGTACAACTGCAAACAGCACACGATGCAATAGTGATGGGAATCCATCCAAAACAGATTCCACAATTTATCCAAACTAAATGTCACTGATGAATCAATTAATCACGACTTAGTACATACATGTATATGCAAAACTAGTCTAATCATTGATTTAAAAGTTGATTAATTATTTAAATAGTTGCTAAATATTATGCTGTTTATGATATAATATTATTTTTTATTTTACCAGTTTCAAGCTGATAAGGAAGTTTTTTCATTACAACTGTTTGAAACAAATAGCTTCTTTAAAATATATAGGGGCTGTTCCAGGAAAAAAGGTGATGGGGTGTTGGAACGCCGATGTAATAAAAATCGGTGGGTGGGGGGTGATAGAGGGGATAAAATTGTGTTGGCTAGGGGTATTTTTTCAACTATAATTGTGTTGTATGGGGTTTATAAAACATTCTAATTGTGTTGTTAGGGGGTAATTTTCCACAAAGACCGATCTGTTCGAATTGAAACTTTCATAAAACAGCCGGCAGTCGGGGCTTATTATTACGAAGTGCGAATTATTTCATTATTTTATGTGGTACGATAATTGATGGGTACGAAAACATGCAGTAAACGACCATGTATTACGCGCACAATTTTACCCTAAAATTCAGCTATGAAAATTTGGTGCACCCTTTACACGGTAACAGTCATTTTCAGTATACATGCGGCTTGCCATACTTCTCGGTCTCGCTGGGATTGTCCCGCTTTTGCGAGTTTTGTCCCGTTCAGATGCATTTTGTCCCAGTCAATCACAAAAATTGATGTTAGTGTGCAATAAAAGTTGCATTGGGCCAACAATTTACTTCTTATCGCTAATCCCTTAATAGATCCGTATGACAACAATGCCCGCTAGCCATGTGTCAAAGAGGAGCAGTAATGATAACCAAAACAGCGGTGTTTTGTCACGCTTTTGCGGGATGGTGGTCATATAATCTGCTGTCGCTAATTGCTGTTAGTCATCACGTGGAGGGTGTATACAGTAGCTGTATGTCATAGGTCAATACTGACCTATCTGAATGACAATTACGATACCTATTCGGCTGTTTTGTTTTTTATTGTTCAAGAGGAAATGTTAACTGCATATGTTCACCATACAGATAACTAATTTTGATGTTATGTGCTACGAAATTTTTATTCAAAAGTAAAGATCTCACAGTTATCTGCACTTCAAAGTTTTTGAATGGCAATCAATACACCCATGCTTTCCATGCAGATGACGTGACGTTGAGCATGCCAGCATAATTTTCGCGCGCTTTTCTTGCAGAACAAAGGATTTTCATATATGTGCATTTTAACTCTATATATAATTTGTATTTACGTCACATGATAGGCGTTTTGGATTTGACTTTATTATAAAGAAATTTGAAATTTATTTAAACTGTCACGTTTCCTTCTACTGAAAACTTAACACCTTTGTGTGTATTACTCACACGTCTTTGGTAACTATACAACATTACCAGAGTAAATAATGCTCTATGCAGAAGGTCTTTAACATTTGACGCACTTAAGCACGACGTGCACCAGGAAAATTTCCCGCCGTTTTTGCTAGAACAAAGCATATATAATAGACGTTTCAAAGCAAGATTTTTATTCTTCATTAATTATCCAATCAGTACTACGAGTTCAACAGTGGTATATATGTATTATGTACATGAATGATATTACAAGTAATGTTACGATCGCGATCCATGGACCCTGCGACAAAATAACAGTATTAAGGTGTCCCGCTAAAATGTCAAATGTCTCGCCGATTTTTTTGTCAATGTCCCATTTTGGCCTGAAAAAAATTATGGCATTTATCTTCAGCCATGTTTTGTTTTAAAATTTTAGTTATATTTTCGGTATTTTTATTTTACAATTAATTCATAATTTTCTTATTAACAAAACATTGCATACAATTACCTTGCATCATATTTCCAATTTAAACAAACAATAAAAACACAGTCATTGATAATAACACCTGTTACAACTGAGAAGAGTGAAAGTGCAACGTCATCAATTAGCCAGGTCCCTAAATCTGCAAGCCGTTAGCAACACCCATAGCAACAGTGTCAGTTTGATTTCAAAAACGATCCATGGACCCTGCGACGAAAAAACAGTATTAAGGTGTCCCGCTAAAATGTCAAATGTCCCTCCAATTTTTTGTCAATGTCCCATTTTGGCCTGAAAAAAATTACGCATTTATTTTCAGCCATGTTTTGTTTTAAAATTTTAGTTATATTTTCTTTATTTTTTTTGTATATTTAATTCATAATTTTCTTATTAACAAAACATTGCATACAATTACCTTGCATCATATTTCCAATTTAAACAAACAATAAACACACAGTCATTGATAATAACACCTGTTACAACTGAGAAGAGTGAAAGTGCAACGTCATCAATTAGCCAGGTCCCTAAATCTGCAAGCCGTTAGTAACACCCATAGCAACAGTGTCAGTTTGAATTCAAAAACTCTTTTATGTAACTGCTGAGCTGGGGTCATTGTCTAGCGGTTTGTAGCACTAAGTGTGTAACACGATTGGCCCGTGGTCTGTGAAAAAAGCATCAATTAATGCTACTGTACCTGAACAATGCAAGCACTGTTGATAAGAGCATTAATCAATTAGATTTCTAGAGCAAATGTCAAGGGTGTGAAAAAAAAACAGACAGGAACTGTTGTTTTGTTGGTGGGGATAAATTAGAGATTTAAATGGGAGTGACAAAATATACACTTATTGGAATAAAAAAAAAAAAATGGAATTGTGTTATGGCATAAAACTTACTGAATATTAACATGAATAATTAAAGGTAATTATTTATGCGTATCTGAATTTTAACTGATAACGTCTTTTATGAAAGAAAATTCAGTACAATATTCCAGAACAACAACAACAAAAAACATGGACAACATTTGGTAAAAATAACATCAACAGACATGAAAAAACAACAGCTGTTGTTTTCAGTTTTTTACCTCAAATTTTGCTTCAAAAATCGAAGAAGTCACATAAAGAAAATATCTTACGATGATCTTCGTACCGGTCAAGTACTATCGCCCCAAATCAAGTTTGTTCTGGCACGGATTGGAAATTTCTGTTTCCCCACATTAACATTAACATAATGAACATGCCTCATACGTTGTGATTTTGCGACTGATATATCTGTATCTCGGACTAACATACACGGATAGCTGGATGTTTGAATGTATCAAATTGAATAAGAGCAGACAAAAAAAATTCTGCCTCTGTCGTATAAGAATAAAAGAATTACATATTAACAATTTTAATTGTAGTGGTAGTGGCTGTAAAGCGTAATACTAATGTGCAGCTGGGGGGTATCTGACTTTTTCCAATTCTGTTGGTTGGGAATTGAAAAAAAATAAAGTTGTGTTGGTGGTACCCCATTGTTGGACTGGCGTTCCACCCCCAAATCATGTTTTTTTTCTGGAACAGCCCTAATGACAAACACAACCGGTTACAATGCACACAACAGTCATCGATTCATAATATCCAATCGTTATCATAGGATCATCATAATTTGCTGTTGTTGTTTTTTATAATGTAGTCCCATGGTTGTTATGTAAATTTGAGTATCAATGAAAACAATTACCCCCAATGCCAAAAACAGATTAACACACACTTCAATTTAGCCAAATGAAACTTGATACGTGAAATATCTCTTGATACGTGAAATATCTCTTGATACGTGAAATATCTCTTAACTGTTTAAAATAAACTTTGAGACAAGTTAACTTACTTTGTTTTCAAACTTGAGGCTCTGCATATGATTCATGTAGCGGTTGCAGTAGAAGAGGTACCTCTGGAGCTGGCAGCGAGATTTCTGAAACAAAAGTTGGTATGATTATCAACTGTTGACCCTAAACTGTACAGTATGGTTTTACAAATCATATAATAGGGGTTATTATTGCAGAAGAGGCAATCCCATCTTCAACAGTTGGCGATTTCTGTGAAAAAACTGGGATTTAATTCAAACTACCTACACTGCACACATACAGATTTTCTACATGTACAAACATTAGGTTAAGGTTTTTGATTGTAAATCACTGTTACTGTTCAAATTTCTGAACAACCAGTATTAGTGTGCATTACAGTGACATATACTGCTGAAACCTTTACTGACGTTTTTTGTTTGTTTCTAAATCATTTTTGTTGGAAGTGTTTCGTGCATTTCTTAACTGTTAATAAAAGGAAAAAGGTTTGGTTTAAACGGTGTTTATTCAGAAAAGAAACGTGTCGCACACGGTGACAAAGTGACAAAATATACATAGAAATTGTTTATGGATTGGAAAACAAGCTTTGAAAAACTTATATAAATTCCTTTCCATTTGATTATTTTGCTCATAAGATGTACATATACGTTGGTTATGTGGCGACCTTGAATAATCAACTATTTAAAATGCACATACACAAATCTAGAAGAATTATTATATTGTACTAGATGAATTCTTGTATTAATAGATCGTACAATTTAATTTGTTTTGAAGTTTGTCTCAAATTTAATAACATGTGAGATTTAATAATTTAAGACAATTAATTATGTTTCTTATAATAATGAAACAGAAGTAAAATAAGCAAAAAGGGGAAACATAAGAGAGAAATACATATGTTATACCAACGACAAAGAAAAAAAAAGGGGGGGGGGCGCATCTGCAGACTTGGAAGGATGTCATTTTCTTCGTTCGGAAAAAGTTTCCCAGTTTAATTTATGTAAGAGTTTTTGTATATTGCAGTACTGTGTCGCGCCAGATACTATACGGGCTGCTTCGTGTTGGACTGCTTCAATTTCAGCTTTTTGTGCATTTGTGCAGTTATCCCAAACAATATCACCATATTCAAGAACAGGACGAATAAATGTAAAATACATCTTCCGTAGACATAATCTGGAGAGAGAAAATTTAAGAGACCCGAGTATTCCTATCCTTTTCCTTGCTTTGCATATAGCAAGTTGAATATGGGTTGACCACTAAGCGTCCTCAGAGTAAGGCCGAGATGTTAATGTGTTTGAACTTTGGATATTTTTACGTGACTCATAGAAACATCCGGATAGACTAATTTGTAAAGTTTACGTGAAAAAAGTATAGATTCAGTTTTTGACGGGTTAAATGAAACTAACCATTGCTGTGACCAGTTGAAGATAGTGCGAAGGTCATTATTAAGGATATTGGTACTAGTTATGGGATCGTCCACAATTATCTAAATGCTTGTGAATAGTAGAGGACCCAATATAGAGCCTTGTGGGATGCCTGCTCCTAGAGATGATTCGAGATGAAGAAGAACTACGATACAGAGCGAAAAGGGATCCATCGATTCCGATTGAAGATAATTTAAATAGTAGACCTTGGTGCCAGACTCGATCAAACGCTTTTGAAATGTCACAAAAAATAGCTCTGACTCCTCTGCCTTCATCCAATGCTGATAAAATATCATTGTATAGAAATGTAAGTTAGTTGACCGTAGAGTCGCCCTTAATAAATCCAGACTGAAATGAAGATAGAAGGTTATTCGAGATAAGGTAGTTGTAAACATATTTGTACACACACCTTTCCATTAATTTGCCAAGACAACTAAGAAGTGAGATTGGTCGATAATTTGACTGTTGGGATGGGTCATCTTTTTTTTAAATAAGAGCAACGTTCGCGAGTTACCATCTTGATAGAAGCTTATTAAAGAATAAAGATAAAGGCGTTGCAAGTTCACGGGCACCTTCACGAATTAATCGCAGATTTTAAAGATCTGGTCCAAAAGCCTTTGTTGGATTGACGATAGATATTGCGTCAAGGACGTCCTGTGATAATATGCAAATACTGGAGAAGACAGTATCGGTAACTATGACAAGTGGAGGGGTCGAATGGTCGTTATTTTCGAGTTTCGGCTGTTTGCAGAAATAAACATAAAGTAGAGTACATTTGTCAGAGTCATTTGACGTTGCCTGTCCATCACTGATTAAAGTTGGTAGATGATCGGTAGTTTTATTATTAAGAAGAGAGTTTGCTAGTTTATACCATGATTTTGTTGTAGGCGGTGAAGACTTAAAGGTTTGGGAGACAAGTCGAGCACACAAGTAGTTTACAAGAGCAGAGTGAGAAATACCTCTTGACTGTCTCTATGGGAGACAAGTCGAGCACACAAGTAGTTTACAAGAGCAGAGTGAGAAATACCTCTTGACTGTCTCTAGCTTTCTTGGCCTCGTCTTCGTCATATCTGTTACAGTTGTACCTATAACATGATAATGAGTGTAAACAATATTATTTTGATCTGATTTTACACACAGTAACACATCCATACATGTAGCCATGATTGAAGTCTTTTGTCTGTAATTTCTGACTAACTACAGCTTTTGTTGTACAATCAACACTATCGACACAGTCACGTTTTATCAATCCCTAGTATAAACAAAATTCATTTATCAATGTTCAATATGAAAATGCATCTTGTCCAACACCAGACAATCTACTAAAGTAATGCGTGTGGAATACACGAGAAATACTGAACACGAATGGACAAGACAACAGTCAGACAAACATGTCAGAAAAGACCAGAATTTGTGTCCAGTTGTTAGCCAATTACATGTAAATAGTATACACAGGTATTGCATTATGATGTCTACATATTTATTTATAACTTATTAAGGATTTCAATGTGATACAGTTAATTTGGTTAACTTTTAAGCAGGGGGAGCCCTGGAAAGGTCTGATTTGAACATTCTCAATGGTTACCATGATGACCCATGGGGCTCCCAGGGCCCGAGGCACACCCAGCAGAAATCCGCCTTGCAGTTTTGATTCTTGCATATCATGTGGTTACAGCCCCCGTCCTTCTCAATCGTCACGTGACACTTCGGACACTCCTGGTTAGTCGAAATCACATGGTTAGGTCAGGGCCCATATTTACAAAGACCCTTAGGGAAAACTTGAGCATTTTTTTTTTATTCATATAATTCCTTCAGTCTCTGGCTGTTTTATGTAGAGGTCACTTCACATTAAAATGCTTCAAACTAGAAATTATTACTTAGATGTATCATATTACAGTAGAACCTGTCTAAACCGAATGGCGTCGGGACCGGGCCGATCGTTTGGTTTTCAGAGGTGTTCGGTTTACCCAGGTTTTTATTAAATGTCATTTTCCTTTAAAAATGTACGTTCTATTTTATATGTTAGCATACAACAACATGCTACTGTTAGCACTTTTATTATTGTTTATTATTTTTGTTATTTGAAAGTAAAAAATGTGTATTTGTACATGAAACGACACTCAAATTATCAATCAAACACGTTATTGTATTAAACGTACAACTTATTTACATCTGTTTAAAGAAATTACCAATTGTTGACTGCTTTGATTAGTTTAAACATATTTATTTTAGTTTGATTGTATCGCAAGCCTTATATAGATCAGTGATCGAAATATTGCCATAATTTACTAAATGTTTAAATTAATTACTCTGTTGTGAAACATTTAAAAGTATACACTGTACATAAATTTCAACATAAAACATGAACAACTAATCTGTTTTTCACAAGTTGACTATTGCCGTATGCACCGACTAGCTGATAGCTAATTGCCCCACTGCCCAGTGATCACCATGGCGATTATGCCCTTTGTGTGTAATAGTGTCACCAATGATCGGGTTCACACTACAGCAGTATCGCAAAGTGACACCTGACAGGATACACCGTTTGGTTTATTCAGGTTTTTTATGGTTGAATGAGCTCGGTTTTGACAGGGTTCGGTTTATTACGTTTTTTTTATATATAAAATGAGAAGGAAAAAATTGGGACCGACACAACCGTTCGATTTTGACAGGGATTCGGTTTTCACAGGGTTTGGTTAGGACAGGTTTCACTGTATAATATTTTGTAGGCAGAAACCAATTGATTTCACATACAAAAATTATCTTAAATTTTCACCAAAGTACTACTTTAGAGCATTTACGCAGGAAAAATAAAATTTGGGTGTACACTTACGCAGGAAAAATAAAATTTGGGATTACATTTACGCAGGAAAAATAACATTTGGGAGTACATTTACACAGGAAAAATAAAAATCAGTGTACATTAACGCACAATTAGCCGGCGTACGTCACATTTAAGTGACAGAAAGAAATATAGAAGAAGACAAAAGTTTTCACAGGCTTGCACACCTGGATGTGCAGTTTATATGTTCGGTAGACAACAATAAAATTCTTACTATGTTCGGAATTCTTCCTTGTAACATTATTGTATCTAAATGTAGGTATTGCTACATTATAAAGAATATCGTAATGAACTCGGTTGTTGTTTTATTTCTCAAATGTCAACGGTAAAGTTTACTTGTGAGAAAATGTACCAGAAACTATCTTACACAGAGTGTATATTTACCCCCATAAATACTGGAGTGTATATTTACCCCCATAAATACTGGAGAGTGTATATTTACCCCCATAAATACTGGCGAGTGCATATTTACCCCCATAAATACTGGAGTGTGTATATTTACCCCCATAAATACTGGAGAGTGTACATTTACTCCCAAATTTTGAGAAGTAAGTGTACATTTACCCCCAGTACAAAAGTTTATCTGGAGCACTGACTTTAGTGGAGATTTGTTCTCAGGAGCTTTGTGAATACCAGCCCAGGTGTATGTGTCACTACCGAGGGCAACACTAGAATGGCATTAGCCTGCATTGAACTTTTTTATGCAAAATGCTCTTTATTACATCTAAGTACAGGGAGGATGGGATGGGACCCAGGCTGTTGATTTCGGCAAAATTTACACAACACAATTTTTTTGGTAACGGGGAACCAAATTCAGATGAAGAAAACTGCATGAATGTTTAGAAATTGTGTTTGGGGATGATGCCTACATTCAGCCCCTGCTTTACAAGGTAAAAAAAGCCCCAAAGTATTGTCTTAAAGGCATGCTTAATGTTAAAGTGTGTACTTACTTTTGTATTGGCAGCTATCCAGTTGGAAGTTTCACTGTCATCATCACATTTCTTGATCCAACGTCTCAGCCAAATACATTTCACTGGGTCATGCCAATTTTCACCGCATGCAAAGCTGTAAAGCATTAGTGTAAGAAAAAATGTGTTTTACAACCTGCTTAAACACAGTAAACATTTCAATGAAAGTGCAGTTATTTGTTAAAAAGAAAAGTATGCAAACTGCATTAAAAGTTGCATTAAAATAGAACTACATTTCATTAAAATAGAACTACATTTACTATTTTAATTTTACTAACTGTGATATATGTTTTGAATATATTGAAGTGTTTGAATATTTTTAGGATTATGTTCAAAGGAAAATATATACAGAGACCAATATTTTAGAAAATTAACCTGAGTCATAGTATTGAAATATATCAAAACTGTCATAAAATGTTTACCAGAATGTATGGCCACAGACACAACGAACAGGTTTGACATCGTAATGTTTGACTTTTACTACATGTCCACAGTCTGGGGAGGGACACCAGCGGAGTAGACGATTGCACTGTAACAGAGAGACATGGGAGTTCTCAATCACACTGTAACCGAGAGACATGGGAGTTTTCAATCATACTGTAACAGAGAGACATGTGTGTTCTCAATCACACTGTAACCGAGAGACATGAGAGTGTTCAATCATACTGTAACAGAGAGACATGGGAGTTGTCAATTACAGTGTTACAGGGAGACATGTGTGTTCTCAATCACACTGTAACAGAGAGACATGGGAGTTGTCAATTACAGTGTTACAGAGAGACATGGGAGTTCTCAATCAAACTGTAACAGAGAAATATGAAAGTTCTCAATCACACTGTAACCGAGAGACATGAGAGTTTAACATACTGTAACAGAGACACATGGGTGTTCTCAATCACACTTTAACAGTAACAGAGAGACATGGAAGTTCTCAATCAAACTGTTACAGAGAGACATTGGTGTTCTCAATCACACTGTAACTGAGATACATGGGAGTTGTCAATTACACTATAACAGAGAGACATGGAAATTCTCAATCACAATGTAACAGAGAGACACGAGAGTCCTCAATCACACTGTTACAGAGAGACATGGGTGTCCTCAATCATACTGTAACATAGAGACATGGGAGTCCTCAACCAAACTGTACTTGAGAGACATGCAAGTTCTCAATCAATCTCACAATCTGTTAACTCTAATAGATAAAGATCTTGGATCATGAAAAGTACTGGGCAACAATCAAAAGGAACAGGTAAACATATTAATAGGATTACTTCTTTTTTTCCCTAAAATGTTTAACAGTTTAGTTCACATCATCCCAAAGGTGTAGCATGGTGAAGGATAAAAAAGGAACATGGTACAGCACCTTGCTGTTTGGCACTAGAAAAATTAACATACTCAACAATTAATATAATTTTGTGAAGGATCGAAAAGGGTAAAGCACCTTGCTGTTTGGCACTAGAAAAATTAACATACTCAACAATTAATATAATTTTGTAAGACTGTTTAGCCACAAGTATATGCTCTGTAAGTTTATGATGCAGATAGTTATAATTTTAAAAATATCTACAATAATAAAAATTTGTGTTAATCTCTTCAAATGAACATTACAGAAGCTTCTATATTCACATATTATATTTCAATGTTTAATTTTTTTTCTTATTCAAGCAGAATTGTTAAAAGTACATGAAAACCAAATCAAATTCGCTTTTAAATTTGTTTCTAATATGATTAAAGGCAAATCTGCATGTTTAAAAATATTTTATTTAAAATAAACAAATAATATAACAAGAAGGCCAAGATGGCCCTAGGTCGCTCACCTGAGTTTAAGGCATTATAAAGGCTTATAACAATTACGACGGCCAAATGACCCTAAAACACTTACCTAAATAAAGATCTGGGCCTTGCAGTTTCACGAGACGATTTTTAAAGTCTATATAAACCATGTGACCCCCAGGGCGTGGCCACTTTCTACACTTGGGAAATATATGAACAATCTTTGTAGAGGACCTTGCGGTTTCAGAGGAGATTTTTAAAGTTATTTTGCTATTAAAGTCTATATGTAAACCATGTGACCCCCGGGGCGTGGCCTGTTTTTACCGCAGGGGCATAATTTGAACAGTCTTTGTAGACGACCACTAGACAATGTTTCATGCTAAATATGAAACCTCTGGGCATTACAGTTTCAAACGAGAAGATTTTTAAGGCCTACTTGCCATATAAGTCATTTTGCTATTTAAATCTTTATAAACAAAGTGACCCCCGCGGTGGGGCCAGATTTGACCCCAGGGGCATTATTTGAACAATCATTGTAGAGGACAACTATACAATGTTACATACCAAATATGAACCTCTGGGCCTTTCGGTCTCAGAGAAGAAGATTTTTAAAGTCATTTTGCTATTTAAGTCTATATAAACAAAGTGACCCCCAGGGCGTGGCCAGTTTTGACCCCAGGGGAATAATTTGAACAAACTTTGTAGAGGACCACTAGAGGATGTCACATATCAAATTTCAAAGCTCCAAGTCTAGTGGTTTCAGAGAAGAAGATTTTTAATGTTTTCAGTGTTTAAATATATTTTTAGCTCTGGTGACCTACATATGCAGTGGACAGGAACGATTTGAACAATTTTGAAAGAGGGTCACCCAAGGATCATTCCTGTGAAGTTTGGTGAAAATCTGCCCAGGGGTTTACAAGAAGATGCTCTTTGAATGAAAATGTTGATGCACGACGGACGGCACACAAAGCAGACGGACAAAAGGCGATCCTAAAAGCTCACCATGAGCACGTTGTGCTCAGGTGAGCTAAAAACACACACAGACTTTAAAAGTACTGTAATTCATAAAGTGATCATGTTCCATATTAATATAAAACTGCCAAAAATAACAGAATACATAATATGAGGCGTGTCGTGGGAAAACCGGGCTTAATGCATGTGCGTACAGTGTCGTCCCGGAGAAGTCTGTGCAGTCTGCACAGGCCAATCCAGGATGACACTTTCCGCTTGTATGGTATTTTCTGTTTCAATGAAGTCTCTTCTAAACATAAATCCCCAGTATGTGAGAAGTGTCGTCGAAGATTAGCCGGTGTGGACTGCACAGGCTAATCTGGGCACAATTTACACACATGCATTAAGCCCATATATAATGAAATACTTTCCTACAACATGCCTCATATATAATGAAATACTTTCCTACAACATGCCTCACATATAATGAAATACTTTCCTACAACATGCCTCATATATAATGAAATACTTTCCTACAACATGCCTCATATATAATGAAATACTTTCCCACAACATGCCTCACATATACTGTAATACTTTCCTACAACATGCCTCATATATAATGAAATACTTTCCTACAACATGCCTCACATATAATGAAATACTTTCCTACAACATGCCTCACATATAATGAAATACTTTCCTACAACATGCCTCATATATAATGAAATACTTTCCTACAACATGCCTCATATATAATGAAATACTTTCCTACAACATGCCTCATATATAATGAAATACTTTCCTACAACATGCCTCACATATAATGAAATACTTTCCAACAACATGCCTCATATATAATGAAATACTTTCCTACAACATGCCTCACATATAATGAAATACTTTCCTACAACATGCCTCATATATAATGAAATACTTGCCTACAACATGCCTCACATAGAATGAAATACTTTCCTACAACATGCCTCATATATAATGAAATACTTTCCTACAACATGCCTCACATATAATGAAATACTTTCCTACAACATGCCTCACATATAATGAAATACTTTCCTACAACATGCCTCACATATAATGAAATACTTTCCTACAACATGCCTCACATATAATGAAATACTTTCCTACAACATGCCTCACATATAATGAAATACTTACTTCAACAAAACTATTTGTAATAAGGTGCTGGTACTTTAATCTCACTTTTGCGTCTTTTATTAAATCCCTGAAATCAAACAACATGTCTTAAAACAGGGTTTTCGTTTTCAAATCAAAACCAGCTATATATGGACAATTCCACAAATGACAATAATTATATGCAAATAAAAGTATCAGATTATCTGGTAAGGGAATAAAGTTACCACTAATTCTTAACAGATTAAGTTCTAGCACACTCTTTTGTTCCAGAGTAAGCATGCTAGCACTTGCAGGTAAAAACAGTTTGCAAATCAACAAAACTCTTCACAATACATACTGGAATGACAAGCATTAGTATCAGTGGCTAAAATGGGAAATATTGCATACACATAAAACGCTGACAACTGCTTTAAAATAAATTGAATGTATACATAGAATTTCATCAATCTGTCAACAAAATGTAATTGACTCAATAAAATATATGTACCTGTTTTAACCGAAGGCTATTTAATGATAAACTGTCTAAATTGCATTTAATCTTGTTCTACTTATAGACTACTTTGTTAATTCATAAAAACTTAATCCAATATTTCTAGTTGGCATCACACATCAACAAAACTAAACTGCCAGATTGCAGAACAATTTCAGCAATGATCAACATGTTTTTTTTTAACACAGCTATTTAATAAAATTATGATCGACAAAGAATCCACATAATTCTCCAATGTCAACCTGGCTGGTATCAACAACGCTCCTTAAAAAGGTTAAGGAAATATTTAAAAATCATAAAATTCACTATCATCAAAGTTTGAGGCTGCGTCGTTTAAAGAAAGTTTTGTCACTAACAGATTTATTCTGGTTTTAAATCACACTATGCTTCTTATGTTAACATAGTTCAAATATAAAACATTGATTTTCACATATGAGGTGCGTCGTTGGAAAACCGGCTTAATGCATGTGCGTAAAGTGTCGTCCCGGACGGCACTTTCCGCCTAAAGTGGATTTATGGTAAGAAGAGACTTCCATGAAACAGAAAATACCATAAAAGCGAAAAGTGCTGTCCCGGATTAACCTGTGCAGCGACACTTTACGCACATGCATTAAGACCGTTTTTTTCACGACGCCCCTCATATAAACTTTCATTTGAAATGTTATAACTCAAGTTTTCTAAATTTCTGATTTAACAAAGTTATGGGCCATGTGTCCCACTTACATGACAGTGACATCATCTACTAGAATATCACAACCGTACGCGGCACAGGATATCGTCTGTCCCATGCCTTCGTCTATGATTTTCGAGGTAAGATAATCGGTCCAGCATCTAAAGCAGAACTTGTGACCGCACTCTAAACCTGCCATTTCCTGCAAAAATCGTCATAAAAACATTCAATTGTGTCAATAAAATGTATGAGCCAATCTAAATCATTATTCCTGTCTTGTCTTGAACACCTTTTCCTTCTTGTAACATATGCTTTGCTGTTCAAACATTGTTATTATTGAGTTAAAACTGTTCAAATAAATTCATAAAGATAATTATTTAATCATACGTAATTGTGTGCACCATTCTCTCATATTTTTTTATTCTACCATTTGCAAGGTGGATATGTATGATATATTGGCACTCATTTTTAGAAATATGCAGGCCTCCTAGCAGACCTCGATGAAAATTAAGGTTTTTATAAAGGTTCTAATTTTACAAAATAAAGGCTTTTTAGGGAAAATTTGGTTAAAATTGAAGAGCAAATAAAGGTTAATTTCGACCATCTAATTTGATGGATAGTAAACGAAACAGACCTTTCATTTCAATTGTACTTCAATTGTTAATAAAATAGTTGTGACAACAAAAATAAACACTGCACACTTATTATACATAGAAAACAACAATAATCCATATGGAAAAGATCACTTACAGGAAAATATCCAGAACAATGTAGCAGAGTGTTACACATTACCACAGTTCAATATTTGTATAAAGTAAATATTTTAAGCGATGTAAAACATATTTGCAGGAATAGTAACAATAATATACTCTGGCAAGTTATGGGTCAAATTGTCAAAACTGTATTTGAGCATGAGGCAAAAATACCATACAAATGCAGATGATGCAAAATTGCAAAAGAAATCAAAAGCCCTTCATTGTAAGAACAATTGCTTAGTTGGAACATCATTGCAAAAGATCATCTCATCACTGCATTTTAGCTTCTGTTTTAATTATCATTTGATCTCACACAGTAGAATACAATATGAGGTTCTTAAAAAAGCAAACAATTGTTCGTAAAATGTAGTTGATATGCACACTTCAAACAGTAGGTACAAGTATGTTGGACTATTCCCTCAAAATTTCAATTAGCAAGAATAATCACTGTGATGGTATATACAACTTGAAAGGCAGTCCTCAGATTTTTTTTTTTTTATGTATACTGCACACTGAATGTTAATAATTATTCTTACAAGTGTGAAAATTAAAAATAGCAATAAAACTACACTGTACTAACTCATTTAAAGCTTTAATTAAGCATCAAGGTAGTTTAGGCAACTGAACAATTCTTTGTCATGTCCATGATCTTGCCTTTGTCACAATCTGAATACTGTCACTTTCAAAGCCAAGAGTCGCTAACTTTCTTGCTCAGTGTGTAAACAAAGCAGTAAGTATTCATTTTGCTGGGCATCACCACAAACTTGCGAAATCAACAAGAGACCTTTTCCTGACTACAATTTCAGTCATTTGTACTTCAATTGTTTCTAACTGTCTTCTATTATATATATATAAGCTTTTAAATATTAAGTCTCTTCATGATCTTGTACATTTTAAAAGAAAAACAAATAATATCAAGTATTCCTGTTTTGGCCATCACCAAAAGGCAGCAGTGAAAACCAAAAAAGAGCAGGTTCCAGCAACCACTATTTTGTTCTGGACCTTGGAAAATGTTCTGATTTAATTAAGTCTATGGTCTTCCATGTCTAATCTTCGACTATTGAACTATTCAACAAGTAATGAATTTATCCTCAATGTTTAGTATTGTCATTAATTACCAGGGGAGTTACAGAGATATTATTGTTCATTAATATTAAGATTTATTGCTCCGATGCTGTATTTACAAGGTTTTGTCTTAAGTCTTGTAAAATTTAAGCTCCACACATAGATGTGAAGTTTTTAAGGTTTTAAAGGTTTCACTAGGAGGCCTGAATATGAAGATCTACATACATTATAAGAAGAGCCTACTGAACCTATGTTGATCATAATTTATATAATTTATTTTGGGTTTCTGTTATCTTAAATAACATATAATGAAAATGTAAACTGTTCTAAACAACAAAACTTAGCAAACCTGTCACCACATTACTGTAGATACTCTTTGTCAATTACAGTAAGTGCATTTCACTGTGCCCATTGACACTGTAACATACAGAAATCCCTCTTTCAATTTGGTTAGAAACAAATGAAATACAACTGATAACATGAACAGCATTGTGTATAGGACTCACCATATGTGGCTTTACAAAGCAGCATATTTCACACATAGTTTCACTCGTTGATGTGGTGGTGGAACCTCGTGTTGCTCTCTACAGCACAAGAACAATAATAGTAGCAATAAGTATGAGAACCAGTAACAGATTGCATTGTTTTAGTTGCATTAACAAGTCTATAATAAAGTGCAAGTGATACATTAATGTTCATATTAAATTGCAAACAAGTCAAATTATTAAGTTTTCAGCAAAATGAAATCCACGATATTAAGGGGATTTTTTTAAAACTGAAATGGTTTATAACATCATCCCAGCTTTTTATACATATTAACTGCCACTGAACAAGTAATTTATAAGAACCAAAATCACCTAGGGTGGCCACTGGAATTCCTAATTAACATATATTTATATTTCCCAGATTTTTTCCCAGTTTATAAATGTCTGGAACGTAATTTTTCCTTACATGCATTGCCGGAATACATGAATAAATAGAGATAATATATATAACTATCTGTCTTCCATCCTGATGACTGTCATTTTTTCACAATTTTAATATTCTCTGAATTTTCCTCAATTGTTTCATGTTTCTTAGAGACCTGTGGCCATCTCATTACCATAAGAACACTTATGTTTTAATTACTGTTTTCAGTATTAAATTCAATAGCAACCTTTTGTCTAGGATCTTTTCGGTATGGACTGACAACATGAGCCTCCGAGAACAGACTGTCTTGATCACCATCATAGTACCTGAAGGAGAATGATGTTGCATTGAACTATTTGTTAAAAAGAATACATACCCTGAATGTAAATGCTGTAAATAAACAATTGAGGCGCATCGTGGGAAAACCGGACTTAATGCATGTGCGTAAAGTGCCATCCCGGATTAGCCTGTGCTGTTCGCACAGGCTAATCCGGGATGTCACTTTCTGCTTTTATGGGTTTTTTCTGTTTCAAGGAAGTCTCTTCTAAACATAAATCCACTGCAGGCGGAAAGTGCTGTCCTGGATTAGCCTGTGCGGACTGCACAGGCTAATCCGGGACGACATTTTACGCACATGCATTGTCCCACGACGCGCCTCAATTTTGGTTGGATCCATATCCGGAATGCTGACTACAATCTTTCAATACACCTTTCATATCAACATAAGCTGCATGTATTTTCATGTGTACTGGCGCAGTGCCTTAATCCGCCACTTGCCTAAATCCGCCACCCCATCCCAATAAGCGTTTTTTTTAACGGCGACTTCTATTTTGTTGATCTCAGTCAATCAGATACTTTCCCTTAACAATGCTGACGACTTTTTATCTTGATTTGTGCATTATTGTGTACATAACCCCTAAATGCAAACTAACTGCATGCGGGGAATCTATTTCATACTGCGCATGCGCAGTTTTGATGCCCCGCATTGTGTCCATGATAAAATTAAATTATCGCGTTTTAATATTATGTCCACGTGAGCATGTGCAGCATAAAAATAACCATAATTCATTGGCATTACATACAATAAAATGCAGAAAAAATTGCATATTAAGAGCGCAAATGTATCGCTACTCAAAACCCTCATTTGTCCCACATGTACGCAGGGCCTCAGGTTCAGAGCTATTTTCTTAAAAACAAATGAGTATTGGGCAGAAATTGAAACATTATATTAACAGCAGACAGCAAGCTGCTTAATATAGAAAAGTAAATAAGAACAATATAGTCAAATGTGGAATAAGCACGTCACGGTTCTGATCTACGGTTTTCACCAAGCAACTTCGGATCACCGTGTTCTTTTTTAAACACTAGAAAATGAACATTAGATAAACAAAAGTGGGATTTTTGTCAATAGGAGTCAATACAAGCTGCTTTGAAAACAGAATTTATAACACATTGTTATTTTCTAGCAGTTTGAATATTTTAAAGAGAGGTGGCGGATTTAGGCACTCCAGCGCTCATATTTTACACTGTTTAGGCCTTCAATCTCGATAAATATTTTTCATTTGCCAAGTATTTGAAATGTCACGAAAACATGCCAGCAAATGCACATTAAACCTAACTTGATTTATGTAAATTTTTATGTCAATCATTAAACAACTATGAAAATATCGTAAAAATACCCCCCAAATGTGGCGGATTTAAGCACTGCGCCAGTAAAGCATGTTTTGCTACAAAACGCACAAACATTCTGTCAACTTCTGCAAGACCAGATGCCACATATGGTAGAGCTAAAGCAAAACTAATTTTATATGTTCCGCCCCACAGCTAGTATTTTCTTTTTTGCGTAATTACTCTGCATTCTACACGGACGGGTAGCTGATGACTACCTTGAAAATAGGCCGAGTCACTCAAAGTGCATCTACATTTGATGCCAAGTGACGCAGAGCAATTACTCAGCATTTTCAAACAACACACCTATCTATTCAGCATCAACTGACCTCTGACTCATTCTCCAAAAACTCTGCTAATTATCTAATTCTTTGTTTCGTGTAAGCCATAGTGTTTTGTAAAAAATGCGTGTACTGGCCTCATGCTGAATGCTATATAATTCATTTCAAAAGTGATCAAAATATGACGTGCAGACAGTCGTGTTGTCTTACAACGTTATCAATTTTTTTAATTGTTGTTAGTGTGACAGATTATATCAATAATTTATAAATGACCGTGAAACAAAATGACAATATAACAATTACAGGTTTCAAATTGACTAGTGTATACGTTTCTTGTCACAACCCATGTTTTCATTCTTAAATGATTATTTACTGGTATTGTTTAAGTATAACATCTACACTTAAAAATACGGATTTGCTTGGCCAACATGATCATTGAGGTGGGTCTGCACTTTTCAATGACACTAGATCTTTTTTAGATACTGCGTTTGTTAATGGGTCTTCGATTAAAGATTTTGGGGGTATTTTGTTTAAGCTTCAGCATGTTGTTTTTATCTGAAAATATTCCTTCGGTATACCTCTCCATTAATTTTTCTTTGTCCCATCTGAAATGGTTCAGAAGTATTCTTGTTATGGTTGCTGGAATCTGAAATTGCATAAAATAAGTAATTTATTACCAAATTCTTTTGCTGAAGAAACTTGTTCTTCTAAAATGTATGAAAAGATTCGGCTAGATTGAACTTTACCGGTACGCGGACTGCGCATGCTCAATGAGTCGGTGCTCACTGCTATGTACAAGTAAACAAATCGGATTTAGCGATCGACTACACCCAACTATGCCGATAGTTCGAGTTATGTTTGTTACGAAATCAACAGTTTAAATGTTGTGTTTTCTTTGTTTTATCAACCATTTTCATTATTTAAATAGGTTGAGATATCAAAATGATTTTCTACAGTTTTTGAACTGACCAAACTTTGTATCATGAAATTGAATATTTGACACTAGAAAAAAGCGGGGGGGGGGAGGGCGGCAGCCCCCATTATGAAAGAAAACATTTCATTCACTTAACGTTTTTACATCATGTTGAAAAATCCCAATTTGCGACTAACCTCAATAATATACAGTTGCCATTGATAGTTCTCGTTGCAACTGTTTTTTGAAAATTCACTTTACAAAATTAAAAATGATTTAAAATGTGTTTATCTTTAGTTTTTAACTGATTTTTTTTTAAATATAGATCTAAGTCAAACTATGTTTTAAAATAGCAGGGCGGCATTTAGAAAACATTATATCGTTTGAAAACATAGTGTTTAAATGCCTATAGTGCGCTATTTTCATCAAAATTGGTCGCGTTACGATGTTTTGACATTTATTTCAAAATGGCGGTAAGGCACATTAGATTTCGTTCTCCTTGCAATTTGTTGTTATTATTAATTAATATTCTTAAGGAATATTAACCATAAAATGCACCAACAAGCTCAAAAAACATGTTATTTTTCACTTTTATTGCCATTTCTTGTCGTTGTATATACAAGCACCTAAGGTGCCTAAATAAGCATGCGCGTCTTAGATACACACGAAATACATTAGGCCTTACAAAAAATTAGCTTTGTTTCCAGATACCCGACCGACCCTTTTTTACCGCCGACTTTTTTTCGAGGCAAATCGGTCATGGCCGGGGCGTTTGCTGATAACGTCGAAAATAATCAAGAAAAGTGGATGTCTTTGCCATTTTCATACATGTAGATCTAATTATTGTCGTCGTAAACTTTCATAACTTTAAAATTCAATTTCAAGTATGGGAATTACTCTTCAATGGTTATTTTAAACTTTAGATTATTAATTGAGACTTTTCCCGCACAACGGCGCTGTTTGCACGCGGGTCTCAAGTGTGACTTGCTGTTTGTCATGTAGGCCACTTCCTCCGGACGATTTTACGTTCGGATAGGAGAACAAAATCATTTTCAATACTCTTTGCATATTTCTTACGTTGATTATGTGAATTCAACACAGTAAAACGATGTTTTCATTATACAGAAATTATTATTATGAAACTTGTATAATGCAGACGACATAATGTTAAGCTGGACATTTTGCATTTTCTATAAGAAGGCGGTCCGATACGAATTTCAAAATCAATCTCATTGCGTTTTCTTTCCACAATTGGATATTTAACGTAATCCTAAGATAAGGATTTATTTCTTATGTGCTTCCCCTGGAGACATCGGCACGGAAGGTAAATAATAGCAAGAAGAAACATGACAATGCGAACACTTGTAGGAAGTCACGGAATTAGACGAATGTTTAGTATATAATCAATACCTAGCTGGGTTGTGGCAGAGAAATAATCACTGAAGAAAACATGCAATAATCAATCAAAGTATTTTTGAGATAACATCTGATGATACTTAAACAAACATTATATACTAAAACTATAAATCTTAAGTCTATATTAAATCAATATGTGAATGTAAAAATAAATAAAATAAAAATGCCGACCAACCGACCCTTCACTTTTTGGAGATGTAACCAGAAACAAACATAATTTTTGTTTAGGCCTTATTCTTGTCACAGGGTGAGAAAATTGTGCAGCCAGTCCGGGACTCGAACCCGGGACACCTCGCTATCAGGGCGAGTGCCCTCCCGACTGAGCTAACCGGGCCGCCACACAACTTCTCCCCTTTAAGTGACCAAGTTCATGCCGTGACATACACCCTCGCTCAAATATGAATTCGTCCTCGAATTCAGGGATTCATGGTGTTATATAATTACCACAGGCCCTCGGAGAGTTAACCCGGGTAACGTCACGGTCCCACGTTGGGTGCCAAATGTCACAGGGTGAGAAAATTGTGCGGCTAGTCCGGGACTCGAACCCGGGACCCCTCGCTGTCAGGGCGAGTGCTCTCCCGACTGAGCTAACCGGGCCGCCACACAACTTCTCCCCTTTAAGTGACCAAGTTCATGCCGTGACATACTAATAAAACACGTACCGGTAAAGTACAATTGAAATTAAATTCTGTTTACAAATATGTTAACTGTACACAATTAATAGCCCTATAAAATACATTTAAGTTAAAGAAAATGGCCAGAAAATGTCATTAAATCAATAATTTAGAGATTGACTTTTAAATATGTGTTAAGAATTGTTTACCTGAACAACAGCATTAACTTCTTTAATGCATTCCACCATGACATGCACAATTTTGTCAGCTGTTAAAACTTCATAAGGAAATTCTTCTGTTTCTTGAGAATCTGATGTAGTGGAGGGTTCCGGCTCCATAGCTATATCAACAAAGTCTTCATCATTACTTTCCTCCTCTTGGGATTCCTCCTCCTCCTCTTCAAAAACCATTTCATCTTCACTATCCATTTTGGTGTGTTTAGTAACTACGCATATGTTGTTGAAGTTTAATAAAAATTATGTCACAAGCGGATCAGTATTTATTTACATTCGTGACGTCATTTCTTGTACAAATACCCCTATTTCCTCGTCTTTAGTTTCTGAAATTTGACAAAAATATACAAAACCAAGTAAGCATACATCAACATCGACTTCTTAATGATGATAATAATATATAATACAGCACAAACGACATTTCTATATCTACAAATTACTTGTCAGTTTTGTCTGTTTTCTATCGCCCTTGGAATTGTGGGATTCAGTATTCATTACACTTTTAGTGGTTTCACAAAGGAGAGCTTCCGGCGGATCGATAATTCTGGAATGACAAATTCCAAATCCTCGCAGCGGTTACCTCCCCTGTATATTAACTACCATCACAAGTACAATCCTTCCAGATTTGGAAGGATTACGTGTTGGAAACTTTTACTTTTTTAATGCAACTCAGTGCAATTTTCTACATTATTGGACTTTTTATATATCGTTTGCAGTCAATAATGAAAACAGAAAATAACTAATTAAAACCATAAATAATACGTAGATGATTTAAATTGATCATCATCACGTGGTTTGATATGACGGCAGGGATTTGATTAGAGCTTTGCTCGGAACCAGTCAAATCTCTGCGCGGAGGTTAGACAAATTCGAAATAGATTAGCTCCCTTGCATTGTAAAGTCACTATTCGAGAGTTGCAAATCATCAATGTCATTACGATATTCATTTCATAATCCTTACAAATATCTGTTGCAAACATCGGAACCACCAAATGACCTAACATTTCCAAATAGATGAGATAGTCATATAATTGTACTTTTCAACCGCCAGGTGGATTCTGTCTAAAGTTTTCAAAAGACTAGCAACATTATCAAAAAATCCACGTGTGTAAAACCATAACGAAATAAATTAATAAACAATAAATGCACTTGTAATGTATTTTTCATTTACTCACTCGCCCATAAACAACCCATTATAAACATTTAATTACACGACATTTAAACATGCTTACTATTTAAACGTTTTCCTATATTATTTACGTAGCCATATGTTGGTGATTTCTATTGGCATATATAATATAGCTACATTAATTTAATCTATCGTGAGATTAATAACCTACTTAATTATATATAAATATATATATAATGTATATAACGCCGTGTATTTTATTTGAATAAAATAAGTGAAATTAGAAGTGAATTATGTTTTTATTTAGCTCATTCAATAGCTGTTTTGAAACGTACAATTATTAGTTAAACGTTGTACCCCTTTAAGTTGAACGTTAACTTGTGCGTTTACTTGTTATGCCCCTGGTTACTATAATTGCATTGATATATCTCTCAAACAAATTTCTCTCCCTTTCATCAATGTCAGTCCTCACTTTTTAGGAATAATAATTTAAGAATGAAACCCAAACATTTTAGTGTTAGTTTATATATGACGATCGTCAATGTATGAAGTGTTGAGACCAATGTTATACATGTATAGTGTATGCTGTAATTACATGTGTGCATATATATGATACTTCCTCATTAAATTAGAACTTGTAATATTCTGACAACATTGTTGTTGAGACATAGCTTTTCCATTTGGACGAACACTTTTCTTTCCAACTCAAATCATTTTTGTAGTGACTGACATTTGGAACTGATCTTGTGCTGTACATAGGGAAAAACGGAAGAAGCCGATGAACACGAACGGACACGTAATCAAACCAATTTACTTCGCCAACCGAATATAGACTGAAATGTAACCTTGGTTGGTCTCGTCGAACGCTGCGTTAACTGAAAACGTTCTCTTAATGGGCACAATTATTTCATCGAAATTCATCTCAAAATTTGAAACCCATGCACGTGTTATTTCGCTCAAAACATCAGATCGCTCCAAAGCTGTCACTTGCACAAACATGTTGGGGGCACAAATGATGTTCGCAATTATGATGACTATGTTATGTTATCTTGTGGGCTTCAAGATTTTTTATAAGGTTGCTACTACAAACGTATAGGATAATATATAATGCTTACCTACACAAGAATACTACTCGTGCATCACACCTGCATATTTTAAACGAATACGAACACATAATTATATATAATTCTCTTCATTAATAATTAATACTGTGTAATTTCAAAACGAAAAAAACATTATTTATGAACCACGCCCGTACTATTCCGTCTTCCCCCAACTGACTTTGCAGACATATACAACTGTGAGGCGATAGAAAATTTAAAATTAAAATTAATGTAGCTGCGATTTCCTATATGTACTGAGTATTTTGTTTAAATGGACGCAAATTTGTAGAGGCAAATGGTTAGTGTTGTATTATGAAACAGACTATAGCTACCACTAGTGGTAACCTAGTACCATGTTCAGATGCCGCACTGTATTATTAAACTTCGTAGTGGTAACACGTGTAGTGTTGTTCTTCACATTAGTGAATACTCATTTGAGTTCACCATTATAAGTTAATAAAAAAGTCATATACACAATAGTGCAACAAACATAAAACATGGTGTCAGAATGGAAACAATGGACCTACGTCAAAATCGGATTACTTAAATGCAGTTAAACACAATTTGTGCTAAATAATTTACTGAAGCAAGTTTAGGAAATGGCTTTATCTGCAATAACACCACCAGTTATGGACTGGAACAGTTCGAACTTACCATCCACGTGGGAGAAATATGAAAGACACATAACATTAATATTCTCTGGACCATTGAAAGAAAAATCGGAAGAGACGAAGATTGCGTTCTTACTCATATGGGTCGGTGAAAAAGGCCAAGACATTACTCAAGCATGGACTTTGACAGAAGAAGAAAAAACACAACTACAGACATACTTTGACAAATTCCAGAAACACGTGAAACCAAATTAAACCCAGTATTTGCCAGATATCAATTCTACAAGGAAAATCAGAATAATGACAACATCGAACAATTCGTGACAAGGCTCAAACTAAAAATTACTGACTGTCGGTTTCCAGCAAATACACAGGATGAAATGATTCGAGACCGAATAGTATTTGGTGTCAACAATAAAAAACTACGCGAGAAACTAATTAACGAAGGTGAAAACTTGACACTTGACAAAGCAACACAAATATCGCAAAACTTCGAATACTGTAGACAACAAATGTCGCTAATCAACCAAAACCAACAAGACGTACACCTCGTCAACACTCGTGACAATGGACGTGCACGTGGCGGTAGAAGAGGTCGAGACCAAGGTCGACACCCAGCACATAGGGGAGTCCAGCAGACAGCCCCAAACCAGGCAAATGGATGGGATCGACGGTGTGAGTGCTGCGGCAACCCGCCTCACAAAGAACGGACACAATGCCCAGCATGGGGAGAGACATGCAACAGGTGTCATAAGAAAAATCACTGGAAACGAGTGTGCAAAGCGAAATACGTGTACGATGTCGATCATTATGACAGTGACAGTGAACCCACACAGGAAGACGATTCGTGGATGAACACTTATTTTATAGACATGGTAAGTCAAACACAATCGTTTGCCCAATCGTCTACTCCTAATAAAGCACTCGTAAATGTAAGCATTGGTCCCAATTTGCATGACATACAATTCAAAATTGATACCGGGTCGAGCGTAAACACAATCCCTCAAAAATACTTCGAATCGCTCAATATCAAAGCCCCTTTTAAAGCCACCGACTCAAGACTGACTTCGTACTCAGGCGATAACATACATGTTCTGGGCAAAATCAATCTGAAATGCAAATACCGTGCAACAGAGACGCGCGCGACGTTCTACATTGTAAATAGCGCACAACCTCTGATTGGTCTGCAAACCTCGCTTGATTTAGGCCTGTTGCAATTGACATACGCGGTTGACAAACAGAATGACAGTCATATGACTAAGGAATATGTCATGTTTGAACATGGCGAGCTATTTAAAGGTATCGGAACCCTCCCAGGCAAAGGTAAATTGCACATCCGCGAAGATGCGATTCCGGTGGTGACGCCACCAAGACGCGTGCCGGAAGCCTTAAAATCTCGCCTCAAGTCCGAACTTGAGGAAATGGTCAAGGGCAGATTTGTAAGGCCTGTGTCGGAACCAACAGACTGGGTCAATCCAATCGTGGTTGTTGAAAAACCCAACGGCAAATTACGGATCTGCCTAGATCCAAAACAACTCAACAACGCGATACTCCGTCCGCATTACGCAACGTCAACAATCGAAGACGTAATTGCAAAATTGTCAGGTGCAACGCGCTTTAGTTTACTTGATTTAACACACGCATACTGGAGTGTTGAATTAGACGACATCCTGGTCTGGGGACGCACCCCCCAGGAACATGATCAAAATTTGACTCAGGTATTGCTACGCGCACGCGAACGCGGTATCAAATTCAACCCGCTAAAATGCACAATCGGGGTAAAATCAGTACCATTTCTTTGGTCACGTGATTACTGACAACGGACTACAAGCCGACCCGAAGAAAATTGAGGCAATTACAAAATTGCCGGTCCCAGAAAGCCGCGAAAAGGTCGAAACCGTGCTAGGGCTCGTGAATTACATGGCAAAATTCGCGCCAACATAAAACAGTTAGGCCTCAACAAATGGTTAGGCCTATACTTGCCTAAAGCAAAAGACATTCATTTCAGTTTGGTCAAAGGTAAATTTCTAATCGAATTGAAGGGTGAAGACGGAATACCGTATGGTACCCGAAACTACAAAGAAACACGTGTACAACTGTCAAATATGATGACCACTTAACCAACTCACATGTATGCGCCGAGACATGAAGCCAAAAACGGTTTGCTTTGGTGAAGTATACTGTATGTGTACTAATCACTTCGCCAATCGAATGGTGATGTTTAGTTTACGTTGCAGACGGATATAATTAAATGAGTCTTTTTAATTTGTTTGAACACAAATTTATATAATAACGTATTGATACGACTCTGGTTTAAACGCCAAAACTTTTTTGATACTTTACAATTTCAGTAATGTCTCACTTTTGTAAATCTGTAGAACGTTGTTTCTTTCGACAAAACGACATTTTGCATTAGATAACCTCTTAAGAAAAAACACTATTGAGTTGGTGTCAAACCGACAATGGACGAATCGGACAGGCACGAAACAATCGGGGACGTACCGTCTTGTAATATCGAAATACAATGGCGGAAATGAAAACATCTATAAACTGTAATAGCAATAAAAGTGTGTGATTTGTGTAAGTGTTCATCGATTTTCAATGGGAATCCTGTGAATTTTGATAGGTGAAATAGTTTTAATGTGTTGTGTATTAATAGTTTATTGAAGAACCACCGAATATTATAACGTTAAACCATTTGTTAAAATCGTATTCCTTAGTTGTAAATTTGGTGGGTGGAGTAGTGTTCAGCAATGCATAACCAAGTTTGCAACCACACCATTTGAGATGGAGGGTTTACCCCAAGAAATTTTAAAGGGATGTCGGGCACAGATGGGGTGGGCTTGGCAGGGGTGTCCCCTCCTTGCAATATTAGAAAATCGTACGTATTACTTCTAGGAACATAAATTGGTGCAATATGTGGTATACTTAATGGTGTGCACGAGCCACAGGACATGGGGGTCCTTTTAATTTGGTTGTCCTTCCATCCATTTGTTTGTTCTTTTGTTGATTATTAATTCATTCCGTCATTTATTTCATCATTCATTCATTTACTCATTCATTCATTTACTCATTCATTCATGTACTCACTCATTTACTTATTAATTAGTTCGTTAGTTTGTTTGCTTGCTGGCTTGTTTGCTTGCTCGCCCGTTCGTTCGTTCGTTCATTAATTTACTCATGCATTCATTGACTCGTTAATTAGTTTACTCCAAGGGCTCCACATATTGTCACAATATTCTTTTTTTCATATTAAACTGTAAATTTCATTTTTGAGATATATACAATACATAGGCTTAGGGTCAGCTCTGAGGTCATGTGCCCTCGGTGGCTAATTGAAGTGCATTCATTGATTCAAGTATCGTTCGATGCACCACTTACTGTCTTCAGTTGCAGAACCACCTTATTTAATCGATAATCTTTGACAAGCGCATGTGTTGGGAATAAACAATGATTTAGGCATGTTGCGGCAATTTAAGGATTTCATGAGACCTGATTACGAAGGGATGTTGGCACCGACAGACCTTATTGGCCTGGGGGAAACCCTGATGGATAGAGTTAATTTCTCCTTTAAAGATTATGATTAACATGTATACATTAGGAATTTTCTACAAAAGTGCAGAACAAACTATTTGTGTATATATTATATAAATGATCTATGACTGAACAATTAGTTACACTGAATTCCAATAAAAATATGGCAAATCTCGTAAAATAATATGTTAGATTACTGCCACCAAGTATAAAAGGTAATTCAAACAAAGGTATTACATTAAAATAATAATATTGTAATTGTATTTATTATTATGAATAATATTGTAGTCATAATCATTATTATTTTAGCACATTTTGACTTATGTAAGATACACTTTTAGTTTCTGGTACTGGTAGTCTCATAAACTACTTTTCCCCAATAGGAGATGGAAGAAGGCCACTCCCAAAATTATTTATGGAATAGGATACTAGCTTATAACTTGATTGTAGTTGCTGTGTAGCTCTTAATATTTTCAAGGGGTCGTTCTGCCATTCAGCCGTTGTTATGAACATATGAATATTTTACCCTAAAAATACTGGTTTACTATTTGACGACAACATTTTCAGCATTACACCCTGTTATAAAATGAGCATGATTTCAAGTGGTAAAATTTCATTGAAGAACAATTGGCTTAAGAATATATTTGCCCAATACATAGTTAACTTATTAAATGGACCAATCATCTTTTCTGAGCAGTTTACCTCTTTTGATAGAAAAATAAAAATTTGGTTTGTGGTATTGCACACTTCTTGTGATATGAACATAATTCTATTTCAGGTGCGTGCCATGGTTTTCTGATTAAATGGCATTTTCCCTGAAACAAGCACCTGTCTATGTAAGTATTTCTCCATATGATATATTTTGTCTGGGCCAAAAACAAAATTATGTTTGTTTCCCCTTCCCGACCTATACAAAATAGGGTTGTGTAGGTAGGTAGGAAATTTTTTTTGTTTGGAAACAATTAATACATTGTAAATACGCTACAGTTGTGTAAAATTGAACTATCATAGTAATTTATTCAGTGATATATTTAATAAATAACAATATGTACATGTAATCATGTATAACAGACATGATTAAAATTATTGTCCAAATTAACTAATACATCCGATACTGTCAACACAGCAGTGTTCAAATGGCAAGTGTTTGACTGTTTGCTTCACATGCACGCTTGGGTATATTTGTACCCACTGCATTATGTTCATTACCACTGCGTTTTTGTACCATTTCATACTCGGACCAGACAAAATAGTTTTAACACCCTCCGAACCCCCAATTTTTGTTCGGGTCGCAGCAATTGCGGTGGGTAGGTAGGGAAGGGGAAACAAATACAATTTTATTTTTGGCCCTGTATTTGTTGACATGCAGCACACACATTATACATGGATACAACATAACATATTGTCAGGAGCTCATCAATAACTTACGATTTAATCAGAACTAATATTTCCCTGCGATACTAGCAGCTCTTTCCCCCCTGCTGCCCCTCTACCAGGGCTGGTAAACACAGAAATGTTTAATATTGTTTGAATTTCAGTACATTTGTGAAAATATTGACTGGCAAATGAATAGACTTTGCACGTTTAAAAACCTTAATTACCTGTATAAGCATTTAATTGATAAATGCCATGGATTGACCAATTTATAAGAAACTGCCAAAGAATTGGTCCGACTTTCCACCCTGCTCCTTTTGAGCAGCACTCTCTAACATTTTTTGATCCTAGATCTTTCCCTAAAAATAGCATAGTAGTCTGAACGGTGGCGGGCCCTTCAGATGGCAAATTTTGCGGCAAACTGGGGAATTTTGAGTTACAAATAGGGGAAAAATATATACCTTTTAAGCACGGAAATGGGGCCGAATTTCGGCCCCAAATTGGCCATAAAAAAGCACTGACTTGTATACCTGTGTTCGTTCTCTGTCCGCAGGGTGGGGCGACACTGCTGGTGGAGTTTGGGCTGGATGTGCCCTTGTCGTCCCAGGCCTCGTACTACGTGGTTTACGAGAGTACCCAGCAGCGCCATGTGACCACTGCTAGACTCCTCTCACCCACCAAGCTACATTCTATAGTGCCAAGTGAGTATACTGCTGCTATTTTGAATCATATTAAATGTTGTCACACTAGCTGTAGTATTCATTGTTCAGTATTATGCAATTTGAAGTTTACAAGTTGAAAGGAGCAATTAAAAGACATATGAGGCGTGTCATGGTAAAACCGGACTTAATGCGCGTATGTAAAGTGTCATCCGGGATCATCCATCGGCGGTGTTGTTGGTGGAAGTAGCGGCGGCTTCCCCTTCAGTTTGTGCAGACAATAACTTGAGAATTTTGTGCAATCATTATGAAACTTTAGGGAAGTGTTAGTAGGCATAAAAGGAAGGTTAATTTCTATGTTTAGCATAATTGCTCTCATCGTACTTGAGTTATGCCCCTCTTAAAAAAAAATTGTCAAAATAAGGCTTGTGCAGACAATAACTTGAGAAGTTTTTGTGCAATCATTATGAAACTTTTGGGCAGTGTTAGTAGGCTTAAAAGGAAGGTTAAGTTCAATTTTCTGCATAATTGCTCGTATCGTACTTGAGTTATTAACCTATAAAAAAATAGTTCAAATAAGGCTTGTGCAGACAATAACATGATAAGTTTGTATGCAATCATTATGAAACTTTAGGGAAGTGTTAGTAGGCATAAAAGGAAGGTTAAGTTTGGTTTTTGGCATAATTGCTCTTATCGTAATTGAGTTATGCCCCGTCAGGTGACACATCCGATTCACGGAGTTCTAGTACGGCCTTCGTCGTAAATGGGTTGCCCAATGCCCGGGACAAGTAGATTTGATTTCGGGCTAGCAGAAAATGCCGGATGCTTGCCCGATCTGGCAAGTGTTTTCAGAGGCTGTATATATTATGTGGAAACAGAAATGCATTAAAAATAAAATTCAAGATTGTTTCTTCGAAGAAAATATTTATAAAACCAGTTATTTTATTGGCACATAAAGTATTTACACATAAACATATGACGTCATCATGCTGTGCGGTCTTCATTGTTGTGTAGACGCTTATTGAAATATATAGACAATTGATCGTAGTAGAGTAAACGCTTCTCCGTTCAAAAGCTTAAGATGCAGACTACCTTAGTTGAAGTACATGCTAGTTTGGCTGAAATTGAAGTGTACTCATACTTGCATTGTATGCAGTAATTAACAAATATATAAATAACTATTTTATTTTGAATATGAAATTAATTGCACAAGTGCATGTTGTTTGAAAGTAAGACTGGATATAAATGCTTTTCTTTGGTAGGAACTATTTTGGAACTACTTTCGTCATTTGTAGCTTGCAGTTTAATAAGAGTGAAATAACGGGTTGCTTCACCCTGCTCCTTGTTTAGTTTCTCTCTGCTGCCCCTCTGAGTTGGTTCACAGAGAAATGTTGAATATATATCTTTTGAAATACAAGATATTTGTGCAAATATGATTATCCAAAAAATATACTTTGTATAAAAACCTTAGTTACAAGCATTTAAGTGAGTTATCAAGTTATTAGAGAATATCAACAAATTGGTCCAGCTGTCCACCCCTCTCCTTTTGAGCAGAGCCACATACCTTTTGGACATTAGATATTTCCTTGTTTATCTTTTAAATCACATTTGACACATGACGTACAAAATATGATGAACCTTATGCATTTCCCATTTTGAGGGAGAACAACAAAAACAAGATGACAGACATGACTATGGAAATAAAATATGAATAAATAAAATTGTAGAACACATCATTTTCTTATATTGCTGTAAAGTAGCATGTGAAGTTTGGACAAGTTAAACGATTTCGGGCAAGTGGTTTTGCTAACAAGCTTGCCCGAACTGGCAAGTGCTTTGAAAAAATTAGGGTGAAGACTGCTAGTAATGTAGTATAGTATTTTTTGTTTCAAGGAAGTTTCTTCTAAACATAAATCCACTTTAGGCAGAAAGTGCTGTCCTGTATTAGCCTGTGCAGATTGCACAGGCGGATCCGGGATGACACTTTACGCACATGCATTCAGCCCAGTTTTCCCACGACAGGCGTCACATATTTTTTTAAATGGGGAACTTGAATAGTTTCTCCAAGAATATACACCCATAAAAATGTTTATCTCAGGTGTGTGTTTCTTCATCTATTTCAGTTGATTTCTTCCTTGTGAATTCAAATTTATTTTGATTTTGAAAAACATTGACATTACTGTGCATAATGTGAAGTTCATAGACATAAAAATGTTGTTTGTAAATAATTTATCGTTATTTTGAGAAAGGCCCAATGCCGAAATGTCAATTAAAAGGAGAATGATCAAATTTTAAAATTTATTTGAAATATCTGTGCAGAACTTTGTTTGACATACATGGCGATTATTGTGTTGGACTAATGATCACTTAACTCAAGCGTTATGAAATTACTTGTTTAAAACAGCTTACGCAGATTCATCATATTTCATTAGAATTTCTTTCTTAAATGTTTAAAATTGAGTCTTAAATGTTTAAAATTGAGTATTATAATCTTCCTCAAAGAATTGCTGTGATGTAAGTGTAACCTGTGAGCATGGAATTATTTGTGCAGTTTAAACATGGATTTTCAGTTAAGGCAATAATTACGTTCATATATTATATGTTATAATGTACAAGGATCATATTTTTGTAGAAAGTCAATCTGTCCTTAGGTCCGCCGATCACGCTTATGTTGTATCCGGATTTTGTGTATCCGAAAATGGTGCATGTCCGAACATGCGTATTTTAAATTATAACTATTATCTTCAAAGTTTTCACGCAACAAACTTCAATAAATTTTCAATTCTATGTCTTTTGTGAGTTTTAACTTCGCAAAAATTTAAAGATAACTTAATAATTCAATAAGTACAATGAAAACGCCCTTTCTGTCTCTGAATTATGTGTATCCGAAAAATAATGTATGTCCGAAATTGTGTATTTTAATTATTAACATAAACTACAAAGTTTCAAGTTTCCATAGCTTAATCGTCAATAAACTTTTAATTTCTGTGTCTGTTATTAGAGTTTTGCTGAACAAAATTTGAATTATAATGTAATACAATATGGTCACTTTGTATATTATGAACATTAATTAAGACAACTAACAAATAAACCAAATGTATTGAACTATGTTTTTACTGCGATGTTTAGATACATTGCATATAAATATTATATATCATTGTAAATACAGCACAGTATTTTGACAGAGTGCTGCCCCTTTTTCACACAGATTTTCAGGTTAAAGTTATTCACTTGAAACTTGGAATATACCTTTGTCATCAACTCCAGTAACAAGGAAAATATTCCCTATAACTCTGTTTGTGTTTTAACAGAGTTATGCCCCATTTTAGCTCACCTGAGCACAAACTGCTCATGGTGAGCTTTTGTGATCGCCCGTTGTCCGTCGTGAGTGCGTGCGTGCGTCGTCAACTTTTCATTTAAACAACATCTCCTCCTAAACCGCTTGGCAGATTTTCACCAAACTTCACAGGAATGATCCTTGGGTGGACCTCTTTCAAAGTTGTTCACATCTTTCCAGTCCACTGCATATGCAGGTCACCAGAGCTAAAAATAGATTTAAAAAGTAAAAACTTTAAAAATCCTCTCCTATGAAACCGAAAGACTCAGAGCTTTCATATTTGATATGTGACATCCTCTAGTGGTCCTCTACAAAGATTGTTCAAATAATTCCCTGGGGTCAAAACTGGCCACGCCCCGGGGGTCACATGGGTTATATAGACTTGTATAGCAAAATGACTTTAAAAACCTTCTCCTCTGAAACAGCAAGGCCTAGAGGTTTCATATTTGGTATATAACATTGTATAGTGGTTCTCTACAAATATTGTTCAAATGATGCCCCTGGGGTCAAAATTGGCCACACCCCGGGGGTCACATGATTTATATAGACTTAAATAGCAAAATGACTTCAAAAATCTTCTCCTCTAAAACTTCAAGGCCTTGAGGTTTCATATTTGGTTAGTAACATTGTATAGTGGTCCTTTACAAAGATTGTCAAAATGATGCCCCTGGGTTCAAAATTGGCCACACCTCGGGGGTTACATGGTTGTATTCAGACTTAAATTGTAAAATGACTTTAAAAATCTTCTCCTTTGAAACTGCAAGGCCCAGAGGTTTTATATTTGGTATGAAACATTGTACATTGTATAGTAGTCCTTTACAAAGATTGTTCAAATCATGCCCCTGGGGTCAAAACTGGCAACACCACAGGGGTCACATGGTTTATATAGACTGAAAATAGCAAACAAACTTTTAAAATCTTCTCTAAAACCGCTTGGCACAGAGGTTTTATATTTATGTAACATTGTATAGTGGTCCTCTACAAACTTTGTTAAAATAATGCCCCTGGGGTAAAAACTGGCCACACCCCGGGTGTCGCATGGTTTTTATTGACTTAAATAGCAAAATGACTTTAAAAATCTCTGAAATCTCACGACCTACAGGTTTTATATTTGGTATGTAACATTGTATACCATAAATACCCAGTCATAAGTGTAAACGTCTCATAAGTCAAGAAGTTAAAATTCATTGCAGAAACGTATTTCTAATGATAACCATTTCATAAGTCGAGTTAGAATGATCATAAAACACCATCTGAAAAGTGGCCAGAGTATGCCCTAATAAGTAGGTATATTGTAAAGTCTGCAGTAAATGCCTTGAAGCTGAAATCACTGCCAAATCCTCTTTAACAGATCTTGATTTACACAAAAACCGGTTCCACCCAGTTTAATTAGCAATATGCAGAACACAAAAATCATGGGTTTCATCTGCAGGTTTATTGATTTTTTATTGGTGGCTGATGGTCTAACTGGGGCCCAAAGTGGGGAAATTAAGTTAATTAAAATAGAGTAGATAGTTTCATTCACAGTTTGTATGTTATTTAATAATGAAACAGTTATGCATTTTGTCTTAATTGTTGTTATTTAATAGAAAGGGCAAACTGTGATAATTATGAGTGGATTATAGTGTGTGGATTAGCAAATATGCAGGTAAGAAATAAACTGCATTTGACAAATATTTCAATATAATATGCTACGATTTTTTGTGAACTACCTCATGAGTCGAATGCACTTTATAACCACGATTTTTTACGGTAGTCGTCCTTTACAAAGATTGTTAAAATGACGCCCCTGGGGTCAAAATTGTGCACACCCCGTGGGTCACATGGTTTATATAGGCTTAATTAGCAAAATGACTTCAAAAATCTTCTCCTCTGAAACTGCAAGGTCCAGAAGTTTCATTTTTAGTATGTAACGTTGTATAGTGGTCCTCTACAAAGATTGTTCAAATGATGCCACTGGGGTCAAACTGGGCTACCACGGGGGTCACATGGTTATATAGACTTAATTAGCAAAATGACTTTAAAAATCTTTTCTGAAACCGAGAGTCCTAGAGGTTTCATATTTGGTATGTAACATTGTATGGTGGTCCTCTACAAAGATTAAGATTGTTCAAATGATGCCCCTGGGGTCAAAACTGGGCACACCCCAGGGGTCACATGGTTTATAAAGACTTAAAAGTTAAATAGCAAAATGACTTTAAAAATCTTCTCCTCTGAAACTGCTATGCCCAGAGGTTTTCTACATGGTATGTAACATTGTATAGTTGTCCTCTGCAAAGATTGTTCAAATGATGTCCCAGGGGTCAAAACTGTCCCTGCCCTGGGGGTCACATTGTTTATATAGACTTAAATAGCAAAATAACTTAAAAATCTCCTCTGAAACCGGAGTGTTTTCGAATTTTGACATTGTATAGTAGTTCTCTACAAAGATTGTTAAAGTATGCCCCTGGGGTAAAAAGTGGCCATGACCCGGGGTCACATGGTTTATATAGACTTACATGGAAAGTGGGACTTTAAAAATCTTCCTTGTTGAAACTGTAAGGATCAGAGGTTTTATATTTTGCGTGAAACATTGTTGAGTGGTTTTCTACACAGATTGTTCCAATGATGCCCCTGGGGGTCACATGGTTTATACACATTTAAATAGCAAAATGACTTTAAAATCTTCTCCTTTGAAACTGCAAGGCCCAGTGGTTTCATGTTTGGTATGTAACATTGAATAGTGGTCCACTACAAATATTTTGCAAATTATGCCCCTGGGGTAGAAAGTGACCACGCCCTGTGGGTCACATGGTTTATATAGACTAAAAAGACTTCTGAACCTGCAAGGCCCAGATTTTTATACTCAGGTAAGGGGTTTAGTGCCATTTTGCCCTCTTGTTATTAGCCATTATGATGCCTTATACTCAGGTGAGCGACCTAGGGCCATCATGGCCCTCTTGTTCACATAGATTTTGTTGTTGAAGTTTATATTCAAAAGTTATAACTTTAAACTACAAGTTTTTCACCTTAAACTTGGAATGCACCTTTGTCATCAACTGCAGCATCAGGGGCAACATTCCTCATAACTCAGTTGTGTATTTTGACAGAATTTTGCACCTTTTTCACATAGATTTTCTGATTAAAGTTTACATTTAGAAGTCTTCTACCTTGAAAAATACATCGGTTATTCACTTGAAACTCGGATTATACCTTTGCAATTAACTCCAGCATCAGGTTCAACAATCTCCATAACTCTGATTTGTATTTTGACAGATGAATGCCCACTATTTAAAAAGATTTTCTTGTTAAAGTTTTTGTTCCAAAATCTTAAAATAAAATATTGTTTATTTTCCCGCCCGCGACCCATGCTAATAAAGGGTGGGTCGGTAGGTCGGAAAAATATTATATTTTTATACACAATAAGTCATTTTCATTCATGTTTTCCTTATTTTCGAAATGTAACGTTATAGTATAAATTCTTAATATTTTCGTTGTTGTAGATTAATAACGTTCTGCTTATTTACGTAATGCTATGTTCTAATTACCTTACAATAATTTATCAAAATTGAACAAACAATAACATACGTTAAAAACAAGAGCGTTAATAATAAAAACCTGTTAAAAAAGTTGCCGGGCATTCCAAACAGAATGCTGTTAGCACCAGCCATAGCAACGGTGAGCTGAAAAGCGTGTTACACGCTTAGTACGTGGATAGTGTTTAAAAGCATCAATCTAATACTGTATCTGAACAACGCAAATGCTAGAGCATAAATGAATTAGTATTCTATGGAAATAAAAACATATAGGACTTTGTTCATTAATAAAAAGAAAGCAACAGAACATTTTTGATAAATTAAAGTAAAGGCGCTGAAGTTGATTTACTTTCATTTTTGACAAGGGCTTTAGTTCCGCTAACTTTCATTCAAATGTTGCCTCAGTCAAAGTTTTTGCATAATTCTAATCCGTGTGCAGTGATGAGTTTGAATAACACTTTCGTTAATTATTACTAGATCTAGTAATTGTATTTTTTTAAACAAAATAAGAAGTTTGACGCGATCAGTTTGTCGAGTTACATGACGTCGTAATTTATATTCTTAGTAAGAGGTTCCTTGCACCAAAAATCACCAAAATTATGATATTTATTTATAATTATTTATTTATTTACTATTTTAATTTGTAGTAATTATTACTAACGCGGCTGTTATAAACATGCATATCTATAACAAAACACATACCTAACACGAATGTGTTACAAATGACTTGCACCTTTACCAATTAAAATTAGAATGAGGGCGTGATAAACTTTCTAACGACGACGCTCATTTGGATGTTGGAAATTTAATGCGTTCTCATTAGCTGACTGTTTGGCTCTCATTAAGCTGACTCCTGCTGCATCAAGATTTATTGATAAAGGACACTTGGTGCATAAAGGCGAGTTTGTTATTTGCTGGTGGGCATTCTTTGTCTTTAAAAAAACATGCATATGCAGTCGGAAATGGTTGCGCCCTAGAATCTGACACTGAATGTTATGACGTCCTTTTCGTAAAAGCATGCATCAAAATACGTCAAATTACACGATACCGAGAACTGTCCGTTTAAAGTCATTTTATAAGCGTCTTTTGAAAGTAAGATTTGTACATGCTATTGGATTCTTTTTAAGGATTCGCACCCCGCATTTTCACACACAAATAAAATAAAATATTGTTTTCTTTGGTCTATAAAATTTGTTGGGTCGCGGCGATTTTGCTGGGTCGGTCGCGGGGAGGGGAAACAAACAATACTTTAGGCCTAAACTATAAAACTTAAAAGTTTTGTATTTCAACAAATTTATGCCCTGTCCACTTTCCAAAATATGTACCAACTAAAATACTTAGAATAGTCGAGCACGCTGTCCTCTGACAGCTCTTTTTTTTGGAAATTTTAATCGAGAATTTAATCGATTCTCATCCTATCCAGATCACTGGCTGATGGATGAGAGTTAAAAAAAAAAAGCAGTACCTTAAAGATGGGGAAATGTTCTATCTGTACCATGATTAAGACTCGGGCCATTATTAGTGTTTGTTGTCTCACAGTTCCCAGTGTTGACTTTGGTCAGATAACTGGACAAGTTCTACCATAAGATCCCATGTAGATTTGTCAGCTATTGATACTTCTGTCATACTTCAGTTTATGTCAACACTGCCAGGTAAACAGATAGCCTCATGGCTGTTTTCCCTATGTCAATTTATTATAAGAACTCGGTGATTGTCAGTGACTGGTAGTGGTTGAGATAGAATTTTGGGCTACTGTTGGAAAAAGATGTGTGTGGTGTGTTTTGTTCTTTGATCAAATTCTCTTAACTCAATTTCGTTCAATTTTTTTTTTTCTCAAAACTAGTACGTTCATTAATAGTATTGTGTTCTTAGAACTGTGTACACCTGAGGTAGCTCAGATGTATTTAACATTCGTGGAACAGTTGTCTGGTTTGGTGAATAAATGAACATCTTGCTAGCTTTTTTTAGCAGAGTCCCATAAAACTGTATTTTCGGCTGTAAAATATTAGTTTTACTGGGAGCTGTTAGTTATATTATTTTCAATGGAAGTGAAGTCTTCAATCGCTAGTGTTGATACTTATTTAGTACACATGTTGTCATTTATTGAAATATTTTATTTTTAACAGTGTGTTACATATGTGAGAAAACTGTACAGAAAAGATACGGTTGAATTGCTGTCTTCATGTCTTTTCCTAACATATCTTCTTGTTATTATACTATTAAATGCATGTTTAATTGCATATGAAACGTTTGCATCATCTAGCTATTGTATTTTACCACATGAGTGTTTTGAATGAATGAACTTGCATTTTTAAAATCATCAAATGTCTTTACATTTTAATAGTTTACAAACTTCCTAATCAGAATGTGTGTCCAAAATAAGAACATATGCACGGTTTAGTATTCTTTATTTAACAAGTCACATAAAACTCCAAAGACAGAATCATTAACCGTCATGTTTGTTTAAAATAGAATGTGTAACAAATGTAAATACCAGTATTTCACTCCTTCAACAAAAGTGTTGTAACAAGATTTATGATGGTGTATTTATTGCCTGTACTTTTTAACCCCCAGTGTACATGGACTATACACCAGAGTGGGGATAAGGCCATACCAATTTAATTTTGTTTTGCGTCCTCGTGCTGGTAGGTTTTCAGATGACTGAACGAAAATCAACATTTTATAATGTGAGTTGGAAAGAGTATAACAATTTGGAAAAAAAAGAAGAAAAAATATTTGTTTAGGTGTTTTTTATGCATCTAGTCACCGCTTTGTCCGTCCGTCAAAATTTTAATTTCACTGCAGTGAGTGAAACGAATTTCCACGATGATTTTATCCATCATACTCTATGTCCGTCCTTCCGCCTTTCCATCCTTCCCTCAGTACGGTACTTCATTACCACGCGAGATCTCAGGAACTAATGACCCGAATTTGAAGAAACTTTTATATGCAGCATGTAACAGGCTGTTGAATGAGGTCAACTGGTTGTTAAGTTTCGATATTTATTCCAGTAAATGTATAAAAATGAACCTGAAAAGTAGAAATTATGCATTAAATATATTACATGCAATAATTAATATGCATTAAATATATTATAAATAGTATAACTTAATTATACAATAAATTCAACAATACAATTCATTAAGCAAATAGGTTAACTGCATAAATCTTTAAATAAGAGAACAAAATACAATAAGACAAAAAAATAAAATACAAATCTTACCAAGCAGGGCAAAATGACTTGGTCAATATTCCTTTGCAGGATACTATTGTGTATATAATGACTGAAGTCGCTGGTGACAAAGGTAAGAATGTGCTGGGTTTCTTGTTAGAAAAAGGGACATGTTAGCTAATTGACCTTACAACGAGATTTGATTGACCATGTGTTCAGCCATTCAGAAAGCTAGGACTTAATTGTTTGACGGACATGGCTTGTATAAACATTCGTTCACTCTCAATGGTGTTTGAAGGACTTGGTACTTAGTGTTTTACCCTGGAAGGCAAAGGGGCATGGCGCAATATATTCAAAAAGGGCATTTTAGCGCGCTGTGTTCTTTTAAAAATAGGGCACACATGTGTCAGTATGTTGGCTATGGGTATCATATATATATATATATATATATATAAAGGCATGTTAGCACACTCTTGTACCAAATACAAGTTTTGGCACACACAATATTTCACTATTCACACTGATTAAACTTACGAGCAAAACCTATGGTATGTTTTATATCTGCCGAACGTGTTTATTTTATGTAATTCTCTTTAAATAACGTGAGTAGTACGCGGCGTGTTTTAATATAAACTTGATTGTTCGTAACGTACGGTGAAATTTGGGAAGCAAATTCGGTGGATCACATAATTATATTCTTAGTAATTATAGATCGATACGTTATATTTACAATCCTAAAGATTCGTAGCAAATATGTAGTTACCTTTCAGCCCTCCGCACAAATTTTAATAAACTAATGGTATGTTTTGCCACTTTTACACTCTCCTTTCGAATTTGTGCCAACCTCGGTTTGCACAACGGCATTTTCCGTCTTCACAAATATAAGCAACAAGTTAATTAAAAAAACGTGTTCACAAATTATTATCCGACGATTTGAAACACAGGTACAAAAACAATATACAATAACATAATTTACTGTATGTCCAATGCACTGATCAGAACTGCTCGACATATGTAAGGTTTTGATTAGGAAAGTTTGAAAATAAAATATAATCTGTACAGTAGATTCCACTTAATTGAATATCGGATAATTGAATATTTTGCTTAATTGAATAAAGATTGAAAACACCAAACCGTTTGCATTCATTCCCATTGTAAAAACACCGCCTAATCTGATAGAAAATATGGTGTCCTCCGGTTAATTGAATAGCCAATTATCAGTTGTAGGCGTATAGTCCGCTCGATAATCTCATAATCTCCGAGGATACGTATCATATCGCAAGTTTTGACAGTCACGCTTCTATGACCGTCTTGTTATTATTTCACACCACGCATGAATGCAGCGTCAGTTGAATGTCACGTGACTAATAGGTGTAATTTGCGGGTCAAGTACAGCGCATACACATCTAGAAAGCAATGTAGCCTGTTAGTGATTATTACTAGTGAATTATTTTTCAAATGCACCGTATAATGGATAACAAGCATCTATGAACGCTTTTCTGCATATTTATTAGCATTCTAAAGTATGAAACATTTTGTTACGTAACAGGTTTGACATTATATCATCAAAATGGATTAAATAAGATCATAACATATCTGATTAACATTGAAATAATTTAAATATGACTGATTCCGCATATATTAATACTCCGGTTATTTGAATATTCGGACGTGACAAATGGGCTATTCAATTAAGCGGAATCTACTGTAATATAAATTTCTGTGTGAGGCCATCTTAAATGACACGTCCGGGAATATTTTGTGGGGGCTAGTATTTTTTTTTTACATTTGGGGCCCACAAGGTTTTGACAGGTAAGTCATATTTGACATGCATACCAATATACTACTTGGTTCCCTTTCACACCTCAAGTCTCTAGACAGAGAAACCGACTACGGGTGGCAGGTATTTGACCCGAAGTTATGCTACTGAAGGTAATTATTTGTAATTTTACATTTTCGCAGTGCTAAAAGTATTTGTCAATTGAAATTATGAATTGTATTAATTCAAAAAATGAATCCGTAACGAACACGGATAGTGAGATGGGGATTTGTCGAGTCTCCGAGTTTACGTTACGTATTGTTAAGTTAATCGTATACGCATCATCAATTAGACCTTAATATCACCACTGTGGTTGGTTTAAGAATCAGGTTCAAGAATCAAGCTTACAATCATTAGTACACTAATCGATTTAAATCAAATAGAATAGAAATGCATGTGGGCAATAAATCGAGCACAGTCAGAGCAGGAATAACATAAAACAGTGGGTGCCCTTTTCGCAGACATAGGGCCGATAAAAGTGGTCAAGACGCAATTAAGATCGTTATCGACTAGGGCGGGTGGCGGCTTTTGCCTTTGAAAAGGGCCAAGTGGCGCTTGAAAAAAGGGGCATGGCGGCGCGCCACGCAAAAAGGGCCTGGATAAAACACTAGTACTAGGTAGGCTTGGTTATAAATCCCATAGCGTATCGTCAATTGATAGCTTGGTATGGGGATTACATTAAAATGCGCTCATAACCAATTAGGACAGTGAAAACCTATCACACTTCATTCACACATCACCTTACACTGGTTACAAGAATACCTATAGGCTGGACATGCACATACTGTCAGGTCGTTCCGGTCAGATGAATTTTCAGAGAGTAATTGCCCGTTGATTAGAAATAGGACATTTTTTAAGGAAGTTTTCGATTCGGGCGAGATCTCAGGTACAAATTACCCGAATTCACTGAAACTTTATATACAGCTTCTCTACCAAGGGGACATGCGCATATTGTCAGGTAGTTACGGTCCGATGATTTTTCAGGGAATTATTGCCCTTTAATTAACAGGGTTTCCCGCAGGCCTGTATCGCTTGTCGGGACTGACATGCCTTCGAAGCAGAAAGTCGTTTGCCGACATGCTTAAAAAACGCAGACATACTTTAATTTTCAAAGCGACATCCCTTAATCCGCCTTTATCTGATTACACAGATCTCTTATCGATCGGCCATAAATGCACGTTATGTTGATCGTTAAGGTCTCACTTCCAAAGGTGTGATTGCCAAGGGACTGAACAGTGTAGTCCCACCCACAACTATCTCATTAGCCAATCAAAAACGGCGATTTTTAGGGCAAAGTTTATACCTTAACTATCAAATAAACAGTGTTTGACAACTAATTATATCACTTGCCAGGGATTTCATAATAATAACATTTCATAATTGCATTTACATTTTTTTAAATTTTATCCCTGTATTCCCCTAATCCGTTCAACAAATTGACAAAAAATATTTTAACGAATAATGTAATATAGAGCCTCATTTTAAAACACAATTAGACGTCATCAAACGTCATTTTGTTCGCATAAACAATATGCAATTAAGCACGTGACCAGTCCATGAACGTTTAAATTGTACATGGCTACACGATTTCGCGCTCTTGTGTAGCCAACCACGCTTTTACATGGAGATACATGACCGTATTTTATATCGATTTAGGACCGCGTATTCAAATATTTAATAACATTGGTGACTCTTTCGGCTGTTAATGTCCGCCTGTAGTATAACTGATAACGTTTGATGTTTTTTTTTCAAATCCAAAATCAACTCACAGAATTAAAAATGTTTTTGAAACAACTGGAAAGTGGGGTCGAGCGTTGTGGCCGATTTGGTTGTCGCGGGATTTAGAGCATTGCAGCCGATTTGAGGGATGTGGGGTCGAGTATTGCGGCTGACTTCGGGAAATGGGGGTTGAGAATTGCCGCTGATTTCGGGCTGGTGGGGTCGAGCATTGCAGCTGGTATCGGGCATGTGGGGTCGAGCTTTGGGGCTGATTTCAGTGAAGTGGGATCGAGAATTGCTGCCGATTTCGTGCAGATGGCGTCGAGCATTGCTAGCGATTTTTTGGTCGCCGGTGGGATGGTGGGGTCGACCATTAAGGCCGGTTTCGGGCATGTGGGGTCAAGTGTTGCGGTTGATTTCTGGTACTTGGGGTCGATTGTTGCAGCCAATTTTGGGGAGGTGGAGTCATAAGATGCGGCTGAATTCGAGGAGGTAGGAGGCAAACGGAGCGGACTGTTTCAGTGAGGTTAGGGCTAAGGGTGCGGATCGGAACGATCTCCGATGTCAGTGGGGTAGGGGTTGAAGCCGATATGTTTTGGTGGGGTGGGGGGTCGGGGATGCTGGCATGCCTTTAAATTATCCTGCGGGAATCCCTGATTACAAATGGACATTTTCTAAGGCAAATTTGTTTGCGCGCGAGATCTCAGGAACTAATAAATCGAATTCAATGAAACATATGCAGCTTCCCTACCAAAAGGACATGCGCATATTGTCAGGTTGTTCCGGTCTGATGATTTTTCAGGGATTTATTGCCCGAATTCAGTGAAAATTTATTTTATGCCCGCACTTTAGAAGGGGGCATATAGATTTGCCCTTGCCCGTCCATCTGTCCTTTCGTCTGTCTGTCCGTCAGTCGGATTTTTGTGTCACGCATAACTCAAAAAGTATAACTGCTAGAGTGATGAAAGTTTATAAGCATATTCATCGGCATTGGGGCTTGTGCACCTGTGTATTTTGGTGCAGTTTTTTCCGACATCAGCCGAGTTATGGCCCTTTTTTAGCAAAAAATGATATTTTTGGACTTGTGTCGCGCGTAACTCAAAAAGTGTTGCTGCTAAAGTGATGAATTTTTACAAACATATTAATCAGCATGTGAACTTGTGCACCTGGGTATTTGTATTTTGGTGCATTTTTTTCAGACATCAGTGAAGCAAAAAATGACATTTTTGGATTTGTGTCGCGTGTAACTCAAAAAGTATAGCTGCTAGACGGATGAAACTGTATAAACATTTTCATCAGCATGAGAACTTGTGCACCTGGGTATTTTGGTGCATTTTTTTCCACATCAGAGTTTTGTGCGGAATGTGGGGGAATCCGTGTCCTACGGACACATGTCTAGTTTTATATTAAAAATAATACATTTTAATGGAATATTTTCGTTTCAGAGTGAGATCTCAGGAACTAACAACTCGAATTCATTGAAACTTTATATGCAGCATTCCTACCAAGGGGATATGAACATATTGTCAGGTTGTTCTGGTCTGATGATTTTTCAGGGAGAAATTGCCCTTTGATTATTAATTGGCTTATTTTGCTTGTCCACTCTATAACTTGGCCATGGATTGAGGAATCTTAGAATTACTTGGCACAAATGTTTGCTGCAATGAGCTGGTGTGTACCGCACTTGAATCAGGTCGCTAGGTCAAAGGTCAAGGTCACATCTAGAGGTCAAAAGGCAAAATGGACACTGCTTGGCTGTGCTTGAGTTGCCATGGATTTTAAAAACTACTTGGCACAAATGTTAATCTCATTGAGACAACATAAAGTGCATGTAAACCGGATCCATATGACAAAGGTCGAGATCACATTTAGAGGTCAAAGGTTAAAATCAGTTTTTTTGCCTGACCTGACTATAGCATGGTCATTGATTGAGCTATTTTCCAATTAAATGCCACAAATGTTTGCCAAAATGAGACGGCATGTTACGAGCATGAATTAGATCTGAAAGTCACAGGTCAATGTCATACATAAAGGTCAAAAGTCGAAATTGACCTTCTGCTTGTCCGGACTTTTAACTTCTTTAATGGATTTTTAGACTTTAAACGATTGTAAGCCTCAACATGACCACATGTCTCCATATGAATCAGGTTCTTTGGTTTCAGGTCAAGGCCACATTTAAAGGGCAAAGCAGCATCGGGGAGCATCCATCGGTTTTACCAATATTCTTGTGTAACTAATAATTGAAAAAAACTGTGCAACTTGTCAATTTATACAGTTAAAGTACTGTGTTAAAGTAGGTTCCCAATTTGACGATGTTATACAGTTTTGCAAATATGTATGGCCTAAGATTGTTAAAAGCAAAACATAATTATTTAAGCACTGTTTGAACGGAAGTCACTTAACATTTAGTAATAAGTTGGACATCCAGGGCCATGAATGGTACACGGCGCTGCTTGAAAGAATCAGTAAGGACGGGCAAGATTAGTTCTTTGTCAGAACAGCTATTTTCTCACAGATTTTGGACAAGGTCCAAAACTAATCAAATTGGGAATATTTTGAGTTGTTGTGAAAATACATTGGATCAATACCTCAACATGATGTGTTACCGTCTATGGATTATGGTTATTATTAATATGTTCACTGATTTATTTTATGTTTCAGTTTGTTAATTTTATAGAATTGGAAACTTGGTTGATATGAAATGAATGAAGTTACGAAACTATTCTATAGATGAAACGGGCTCATTTACAGTACTTAACTCGAGACCGCAACAAAAGTAGCTAGTTAGGTCTAGATTATTTTCCTGGTTGCTATAATATGTATTTGTATGTTTAGTCATTTATGAAATCATTTTCAGAAACAAGGGAAAGTACATTAATTATAACACAAATTTAATGTGATTATTTAATATATGCATACAAGGAATGTTTGAAGAAATATAAACTATTAATGTATTTTCAATCATGCATTCTGGATAAACGTGTTTACATACAGCATTTTTCCTCTATATAAAGTCGGTTACAGAAAACGGTTCCATTCCCAATCCGATTTTCTGACCATTTTTCCCAATTTGTAGTTAAAAAATTCCCAAAATGTAAAATTTAAAATTAAAAAATACTCTGAAAAGATCAATACATCCAGACCTGTATTTTACTTTTCTTTTACCCAAGCGTAAACCTCCGTACACAGCTCAGATCAATTACTGTTAACCGCCAGTAACCGCTGCAAGGTTTGGTGGCGCTGTACTGATTGGTTTCTGTTTTCGGTTATATACATTGCGTGTGAGAATGGGAACCAGCTGAACTGCAACGCCGCTTTCACGAGTGTCATTGATGTGACATGGCAATTCATAACATAAAATACTACCAAAAAAAACATACAGGGATGCAATCCTTTATCTAGCTATGGCTTTTAGGGCAAAGCAGATTGTATAGATGCACAACCATCATTAACGGTGGAAGATACTAGTAATTTTGTTTATGTTCCGTCAACCATTGACACAGACATTGTCAGTGTCAATTCCGAGATAATTACTGAGCAAACTTGTGGCAAGTTATGCCCGTTGATACCCACCAGCACGGCTTTTAAAACCGTAGTCTGACTTGAATGCGAGTTAAAGAATAAATGGAACAAGTTGTTTTAGGGTTTATTTATTGAAACTTACTGTTTTTACATACTTTTTGACAGTTTTTAATGAAAGTGATAAAAAACCCAATTTGGCTGAAAACAACGCTAATTTTCCCAATTTTACCGGTACCGGTACCATTCCCAAAGTGGTGAGAAAAAACGCTGACATAACTACACAAAATGTTTTTTTTTGTTCTTATGAAATATTTAATGTGGACATCATGTGGATCTCAGTTAAGAATGCACCACATTTAAACTGGTAACATATTGCTGTGCATTTTGCAAAATGATAAAATGCTATTTTAAGGCTGTCACTGTTTTGGACCTGCTCATGCATATCACTGCATGCTTCAAGTTAAATAAAGCCTTTGTTTAAACAAACAAAATGCAATAAAACTGCAACAGCTTTTGCCTTTAACACTCAGTGACACAAAAAATGACAAACATTTGCTAATGGGGTCCTTACTGAAAGTAACATTTTCTCATAATGGGTTGATATTTATAAGAAATATGTATTCGATGTCTGGAATTATATTCATAAGCATATGAATTTGTCATTCAGTTAGAATGAAACCTAACTACATCCTTCTGCACATTCATATGCACTTCAGGTATGTTTTGCATCATGTATTCATAATGTTTAAGGTTTTGAATATTAATGGTTAGCTTTGAAGTGTATGACTGTCACATTTATTGTTCTTTATTGTACAGCTAACAGTAGGTTATATAATAAACGGTATAATATTCGGTAGGGCAGTGTTGCACTAAGCTGTCCTGCTTACTCTGATTACAGCATATTTGTAATGCATTTTGTTTTCTGCACACGTCCCTTTGCTGCTTTCATTATTTTAAAATATGTTACACTTTAAAAGCGCTATAAAAAAAGTAAAAAGTACAGACATGGCTACCAGCGCAACTGTGCTAATCAATTTATAACACCTTGTTCATAACAGAACATTTATGAATGAATGTTGAATGAAGAAAACTGTAACTAAATTATGCAAACAACAACGTAGACCAGGTAGGACAAGTAGACCTAATTAGATAAAAAAAAAGTTAGAAAATATCAATTACATTGATTTATTTGGTGGTATTTTTTAAAATATTTTCATACAAACATCATCAGTTGCATTACAAAACTGGTCGTTATTATTACATTATATCATACCACCACTCATAATTAATTTTCATAGTGAAGAAGCCAGTATTATTTGTGCTCTAATCATTGAAGGGTGAAATATCACTTTAAACTTATACTTGCAAACATCTTTTAAAAGTTCCCACTTGGATATTTACAGTTTGTGTTTCATTGATGCAGGCAGCATATTATTGGTAAAATATGGACACGAGTATCAGTATATCAGTATCAGATACTAGCGACACATAAAAGTGCTTGTTGAATGCAGAATGTACTCTATAAATGATCTATTTTAGTGCATTATCATCATGATCATTCAAAGGATTGTTCAATGGTAAACCATATGTGTATTTTGATTATATGTGTTGAATGATACTTTTGTTGCTATTTAGATGAAGTTTTTTTAACATTAGTGCTTTTGTAGTAATTGTGTGTGAATTAATTAATTTCGTGTAGATAAGGCGATTATAAAAGTCTAACTTCGCAGCGGCAAGTAAAATATTTGTTTCACTTAAGGTGTAGTGTGTTTATGTACATGTGCTCATTTGTTGTATAGGACATACTTGTTTATGGGATATTGTGGGTTTAGTGAACGCTTTGGATATGGATAAAGCTACAGTTACACCAACGTCGCTGACTGTGGTGTACATTCCCGGACTGGATCCGTGGTCTGATCCACGTTGGGTCCGTAGTTGACTGTTTTGGGTCCTTGATGATCTGGTGTGGTCCTGCTTGGTCCGGGCACTGTCCCGGAAGTTTAAGACTTGCTGGTCGGTGTTGGTACCGTGCCGGTCTGTACTGTTACCGTGTCTGTCTGGAGTAAACCAGCACATTACGTCCAACAATTTGTGGACACGGACACAAGACGGTGCCATTGTGGACCTTCAGGGCACAACACGTTTCGTGCCGGGGCTACTAGGTTTGATCACGGATTCTCACGGTCCACCAGGGAACCAACACGGTTTCAACACGGATTGGCCAGGAACATCACAGATAAAGACAGTGACCATATGGATAACCACGGTTGCGATTCGGATTGCCCATAATTGCACATTAGACCATAGGTGATCGCGGATCGTCCATTAAGAGTTCCGAAAAAGTATAAAAAGTAAAAGTAAAAAGTAAACATGGCCTCAAATGCAGCTATATTTATACCCAACACCATGCTGGTCCACTCTGGGCCAGTCTGGTGCGGTTCCGTAGCTCCACCATGCTGGTCTGTGCTGGTTCTAGGCGGTCTGTGCTAGTCCTGGACGGTGTGTAATGGTCTGTGAAGACACCGTACTAATACCCTGGTGGTTCGGGGGTCATACTGGGCCAACCGGGATGGTCCTGGGCATTACCGGGATGATCTGTAGTGATTCCTTGGTGGCATCGTGTTAATACCGTGTGGATCCGTAGTGTTACAGTGTTGTGTCCTGCATGGTCCTTGACAGTCCGGGTGAATCGATCGTCGAAGGGACCGTCGTCTCTGTGTATATAATTTCATCCAGGATCACCCCGGATCAAGGCCATCTTGGTCCTGGATTATCATGGGTAATCCTGGATGGTCCCTGTATGGTCCGGCATTGGTGTAACCGTAGCTTAACAGTCAACAAGAGCAGGATGCAGCACCTGCTTTTTCTTGCTCTGAATCAGTCATCGAAATTAGCTGTTTGGCCAAGCAAGCCAGAATACTTGTAATATTACTTGAGGGGAAGAAAATGTAACAAGCCCATCTATATAAAAATGAGAATCTGAGCAAGCCCAGTTCAAAATTTACCAGTGCGGGACTTATGGGTTTGTGCTTATTTCCATCACTGATTACGTACTAAATTTTCATTATATTTTGTCATATTATATAGTACATATTTTGATATGTTTTATGTGTTAAATATTGATATGAGCAAACATTTCATCAGTATTATGTCATTATTACATTATTTTCAGTGTGGTCTATTTTGTTCTATTCTTACCATTAATAGATGTTGTTTCACAATGAGACAATGATATTTTGCCTTTTACAACGTATGTAATCAAGCAAACAGAACATGTGTTACATTTAACACCAGTGTTTTAGAGTGTATAAGTATTTTTATTATATGCTTTTCAGTGAAATATCAAATTTTATTGGTGAAATAAAATTGTATATTTTCACTGTTGGAGCAGTGAAAATATATGATTTTATATGTTCACTGCAATGAAAATTTGACATAAAACGGACTATTTTTCCATAAATAGCATCAATTTACTAGTAGTGGTTTACAACCCTTGGGAAATTTATATACATGTACAGTATGTACGTGCATGTGTTCACATAAAACACATTATGAAATTCAACAAAATTATAATTTAGCGACAACGACTCACAAAATATGGCACTTGTTTCCCACCATACTAACGAGTAACAGTTTTGGAATCATTTATAATGTCATTTTTATGACGTCAGAATACACAAACTTGTGACATTTAAGCTTATCTAGTGCAATTTTATTTATTTATTGTTCAAAAGCATAAAATAAAAAGAAAATTTGTTGATTTCGGCGTAAGGTCGTATTTTATTTCACTCGTGATCATTGAAAATATCATTTTCTATGAACACTCTTAAAATAAAATACGATCTTACACCGAAATCAACAAATATCCTCTATATGTATATTTGAAGTGCATTTAAATTGTGTATATTTTCCATATTTCTTTCCAGGTCATCATACCCCAGAGGATGTATTTGTGACCGTTATTGATTTTCAAGGCAGCGACAAACCATCAAAACCTCTTGCATCAAGTCATATTGAGTTCGAAAAAGATGGTGTACTACATTTGGCCCAGTTTCTAATCGACAGCGTGTTTTACTTACATTCTTTGGAAAATCATGAGTTGATTAAATCGGACAATTTTAATCTTGCCGACATAGAGTTGTCTTCCTTGGACTGGAGATTGAGGCGTGCGTTGACATATTTGACCATTCCAGATTGGTGGTCACTGCTGGGGGATGAACTAAATTCAGGTAGCAAATCTTTTATAACTTGTATAGTTAGCAAATGTTTTTTTAGCTCACCTGAGCACAAAGTGCTGGGTGAGCTATTGGTATAGGGGACCTCTCCGCTGGCATCCGTCTTCTGTATGCTGTCAACAATTTGGACCGTTATCGCGATAAAGACTACATTTTTAGCTTGACTATTCGAAGAATAGGTGAGCTATCCTACTACCCCCGGCGTCGACGTCCGCGTCCACGTCTGAATTTGGTTAAAGTTTTTATTCAAAAGTCTTGTAACTTCAAAACTACATAAGTTATTCACTTCAAACTTGGCATATACCTTGTGATCAACTCCAGTGTCAGGGGCAACATTCCCCATATCTCTGTTTTGTATTTTGACGGAGTTATGCCCTTTTTTCACATAGATTTTCTGGTTAAAGTTTATATTCAAAAGTTTTGTAACTTCAAAACTAGATAAGTTATTCACTTGAAACTTGGAACTAACCTTTGTCATCAACTCCAGTATCAAGGGCAACATTCCCTATAACACTGTTTTGTATTTTGACAGAGTTATGCCCCTTCTTCACATAGATTTTCTGGTAAACGTTTATATTCAAAAGTTTTGTAACTTCAGTACTACAAAAGTTATTCACTTGAAACTTGGAACTAACCATTTCATCAACTCTAGTATCAGGGTCAACATTACCCATAACTCTGTTTTGTATTTTGACAGAGTTATGCCCCTTTTTCACATAGATTTTCTGGTTAAAGTTTATATTCGAAAGTGTTGTAACTTCAGAACTAGATAAGTTATTCACTTGAAACTTGGAACTAGCCTTTGTCATCAACTCTAGTATCAGGGGCAACATTACCCATAACTCTGTTTAACATTACCCATAACTCTGTTTTGTGTTTTGACAGAGTTAGCCCACTTTTTACATAGACTTTGTTTTTAAAGTTTTTGTTCCAAAAATGTATAAACTATACAAGGCTTCACTTAAAAGTTTTGTATCTTAACAAATTTATGCCCCTTCCACTATCCAAAATATGTACCAACTGAAATACTGTGAATAGTCGAGCGCGCTGTCCTCTGACATCTCTTGTTTATTCAATCTTGACCTAGCTTGCACAGTTTGTGTATGACCATAGAATCTCGGATGGGATTGTTATTGGGTCAGATCACACAAGTAAGACCAGAGTTATTGCCCCTTTTTCTTGCTAAAAAGTGCAAAAATGCCCCTTTCCAATGTATAGACTTTATTTTCCATTAAATCTTAATCAAACTTTAACAGTTTTTGTATGACCATCAGATCTCAGCAGATGCCAAAAATGGGCTGGATCGTATTTCAAACACCAGAGTCATTGCCCTTTGTTTATTAAAACAATATACAAAAATGGACATTATTCAGGATAGAGACTTCATTTTTTTATTCAATCTTCACCAATCTTGCACAATTTGTCTACGACCATTAGATTAAAGGTGAAGTCGAATATAAGCAAGATCGGACCAGAAACACCAGAGTTATTGCCCTTTGTTTGTGAAAAAAAATATGCAAAAATGGACATTATTCAGGATGGAACTTCATTTTTCATCAAATCTTCACCAATCATGGATAGTTTGTCTGTGAACGTGAGACTACAGGTGAAGTCAATAAAAGCATGATCGGGCCAGAAACACCAGAGTTATTGCCCCTTGTGTTTGGAAAAAAACATCAACAAGTTATCAATGATGGGCTTGCAAACTTACACAGTTTGTACATGACCATAAAAATTATTTGATAAAATTTGATTTCCAACAATTGCAAGACTTGCATGCAGTTATGTGCACATGCAACATTGATGTCTTCAGAGCCTGCATTAACATCATTTATCATCATTGGGCAGCAATTATCAAAGAAAAGCAAAACTTTACCTGATAGCACAGCTATCGCAATAATCGCATTGCAACTAGTTATCCAAAACTGTTTGCAAAAAAGACATCAAAAGCTACTGTTTCTGCATTTTCCAGTATTGTCAATAACTTACTGAAAAAGGGTCGGGTAAGAATATCGAGAAAAATGATTTTAGAACCATTAGCAAAAAACCGCACATCCACTACCAAACTCGTACTTTAGTTAGCCCATTGCACTAACCCATGTTTTAAATCAAAATTGATCCTATCCCCCTCTGTGTATTGTTCAGATACCTTAATTCTCAAACCTGTCAACAGTATGGTCTTCATCTGTACCAGTTCTCAGGTGAGCGCTTTGGGCCATTATGGCCCTTTTGTTTTGGTGAATCGCCAGTGGTGTGGCTATCACTTACATTAGTTTAGTTTAAACCTATTTATTTTAGCTTGATTTTGTTGAAAGGCTGACACTTACAAGTCTGTTTCATGGGTAAACCAGTTCTTGGTGATTTTGTGAAAAATAATCCAAAGTAGGGACCGAAATCACGATCTTGAGATCTCAAGGTGAACACCATAGTCCTTACACAATTTTTATAGTCTGGATATAAGGAGTTTGGGTGAATCCTTTTGCGGGTAGGGTAGTTTTCTCCTCTGAACTGTTTCTAAAATCATTAGTTTATTTGTTTGTTTGTTTTGGATTTTTCGCCGTATTCAACATTATTTCAGTCATTAACGTCGGTCAGTTAACCTACTCACACTTTTCCTGGGTAAGCTGGTTTACCAGTACTAAGTGCACATACTTAAGCCAGTAACTGGCAACTGCTCTACTATTAGTGCATTAGTGACTAATTATGCCCCCCTTTTGAGCTCAACAGGTCAAAGGTCAAGGTCACTATTGCTAAAAATTGAAAAACGGTTTCCCCTCAATAGTTTGAGAACGCATTGAGATATTTTAATGAAACTTTATACATAGATACCTTACATCGAGACCTCGCTTGGGATTGCATATGGGGTGGTTGGGTCAAGGTCAAGGTCACCGTTACTAAAAATAGAAAAACGGAAGACCATTTCGTTTCCGCACGATATCTTGAGAACGCTTTGACCTACGATCATGAAAGTTGGTACGCTGGTTACTTGGGAGGAAAGGAAGATCCATTTAAAATTGTGAGGTCAACAGGTCAAAGGTCAAGGTGACCGTTGCTAAAAATTGAACAACTTGGGAACGCATTGAGATATTTTAATGAAACTTCATACATAAATACCATATATCGAGACCTCGCTTTGGCTTGCATATTAAAAAAATTTCTTAACAATTGCACATATTCACAACTTGGCTGCAAGTGGGGGGGGCATACATGTTTTACAAATATCTCTTGTTGTCTGTAAGTTAGAAGTCTTACATTTTGTTTAAATCCAACCCAATACATGATGTGGTAAATAAAAACTAATCATTGTCAATCATCTGCCTAGTGGATACAATGCAGATATGCATAACTGATTCCGAGTGTCACTGTTTGTTTGTGTATATTTCATAATTGCTTAATGACTGTTTAACTAATACTGATTATTTTTTAATAGGATTAAAATTAATCCATATGCACAGAAAAGGTGTTTTTTTACTAAATTAATTCACATATTATTTCGTAATATGCTATGAAAAGGTTTATTATTCTTAAAAAAAAATATTAATTTACCCGAAGTCAGACTAATTTACGCAATTCACAAAAGGTGGGGATGAAACAGTAATTTTTTGTGGTGGAGCCGGCAAAACACATGGAGTGGATAAACACGGGTACAGAGATTGAAAAAGTCTCAGCTTGTTATATCATATTCAACAGGCAATAAAATAGCTATGTGATCATACTGATTTGCTTGAACAACTCGTTTTTTTTTTAACCACGTGTTTTTTCTAACCACGGGTTCCTTATCAATCTTATGGAAGTCGTAAACTTCAAATACAAATGGGCTTGATTAGCTGACTGAAAAGCCTTCGAGTGTTACAAGTGTTTAGATGACAGAAAACACTTCCTTGATGCTTTACAAATTATACGTTATGATGCTCGCATAATATTAATGCTTATTTGCAATGTAAGAATGTCATAGATTTATTTAGGATAGTTTTGCACATCATCGTTAAAAATATGTACATTAATTAAATATCAACTTTATGTTTTAATAACAGTTAAAATCATAATTTTGGTTCATTAATTGACAAAAGTGTACATGTATAGTTAAAGGTTATTAATAGATGGAAATTTGTTTGTTAAATTCCTTTTCATGATGTAAATTGTAATTTAGTTTGTAACTGAACATGACAAAGTATCAGTACATGACCGTATACAACTTGATTTCTGTTCTCTAATACAACCCGTCGTGATTAGTCTGAGAAGAGGAAATACTGAATATCATGACTCATTCCACATATGTTTGCAATAGCTAAATAAATATATTACAGTTGCTTAAATTATGTCATTTAAAGTCTGGAAATAAGAAAATTCATTATCATAATATAAACATAATCAAAATGTTAATGTACTTATTAAAAGCTCATCTCCTGTATGCCTATTGAGAACAGTAATTTTTAAGACTGCTTTTCGAGTGGGTCCGGTACCCATCAGATCTTGAATGTCACGTCATTGAATCTTGTTTATGGGGGAACACGAATTTAAGAATGTAATTTTATGAATGAATTACTTAAACTTGTGTTGTAATGGTTGAACTTAGTATTTTAATGGTGTTTATTCTTAAACAAACATAATTTACACTTTGATTCAAATTTCCAATGTATTTAGAATATTGTCACTTCAGATTTTTGAATTGGTTTTATTCCAAATAGGAAATTATAAACCATATTTGGCATTTGGAATGTGTGATTTTACCGGATGCTGTTAAATAAGGGAAAAAAAATAATTGGAGAAACACCTTGTACCTTACCACCGTACAGGGTCATATTCCAGAAACATCTTAAGTAAAATCTTAGCCTTAAAATCGTAATTTTTCTTTAACGTTTTATAACGTTTGTACATGAAATTTTGCTAAGTGTTCACCGATTATAAACTTACTGTTAACTACTATTTACTGAACTGTAATTAGATTCACTAATTTGTATGTAGTTTTAAGAATATAACCTCACAAAAATCAGAACTTAAGCAAAATTATTTTAAGATTATCTTAAGATAATTCTGGAATATGGGCCCAGTTCTCAGCTCTTTCCCTGTTACATGCTTTCATTGAAAAGAACAGTCTTAAAACATGTTGTGTGGATTTTTATATAATTCTATTGTGATCCAGTTATCATTTCCCTGTTAAGTGTGATGGTTCAATGTCATAATATAATCAGCCACAATTGTTTGGCAGTAAAATATGAATACATTGTCTCTGGACAACTAATGTAAATAAAAATACTTATATAATTGAGTTTACATATAAAATTTGCTTTGGACATTTCTAATGTTTTATTTAAGAATTAAATAATTTTTTATTTATAATTGTTTTCGGCCAATAAACAACAATTTGGAGTTCTGATGCATAGGAATTGTAAATTGCAATGAGAACTACAGTTTACTATGCTCTGCTCAGAATCAGGACTACTTTTTGCGTTGTTTATTGGTAGTTTAGCAACTATGACTTTGTTCTTTGTCTATATAAAAATGTGCAAGTATTTTGTTAGAATGTTTGATAATACTAATACGGATCATATGTGTTGAGTACAAATTTTATCATGTATATTTAAATGTGTGTACAGGTTTTGCTTGTTGAACTGTTTTACAGTTTTATTTTTTTTTAACTTAAACTTTTATTTTTTTATAACCTTTTTTTGATTGAATTTGGTTTAAAATCATACAATTTCACCTGCATAAAGATTTAAACACTTAAACACAGGATTTTGTCCGACAAAGTCAGCAAAAATCAGTTAAAGAGAGTAACTGTTGTATGCGGCATGTCGTTGGAAAACCGGGCTTAATGCATGTGTGTAAAAAGTCGTCCCAAATTTGCCTTTGCAGTCCGCACAAGCTAATCCAGGATGACACTTTCCGCCTACGGTGGATTTATGTTTAGAAGAGACTTCCTTGAAACAGAAAATACCATAAAAGCCGAAAGTGCTGTCCTAGATTAGCCTGTAAGGCTAATCCGTGATGACACTTTACGCACATGCATTAAGCCCAGGTTTTCCAGGATACGCCTCATATGTTTAGTTTCTCATAATGTATTTTAGTCAGTAAAAAGCTGTATGTTAACCTGGAATGTTAATGTTCATACAGTGTCAGATATATCCTTTTCAGAACATCCAACCCCGAGAGAGTCTCTGCTACACTTTGCTGCCCGTTTGGGCCTCACAAAAGTGGCCCACTTCTTCCTGCACAAGGCGGGCAGTGAGACGCTACTGAAACTCTCCAACCACCAAGGACAGCTGCCTAAAGATGTGGCCCTGGAGAATGGCTTCAGTGGCCTAGCAGAACTACTGTCCGAGTAATTCATACTTCATAACTTGTATAGGATGATTGTATTGTTAGATCTTAGTTTTCGCTACCACTACCAGGCAGGAAATGTTTTTGCTGAGCAGAAGTGACCGTATTTGAAAGCAATCCTGGTCTAACAGAACTACTGTAATTCATACTTTGTAACTTGAATGTGGGTCCCAAAACCTTCAAATTGGGAATTTTGCGTCATGAAATTTTTCTAATTAAGAAACATTGAAGAAAGTTATTTTATTAATGAATTACTTAAACTAGTGTTTAATTGGTTGAAATTGATATTTCAATGGTGTTTATCTAATAACCAGACCAGTAATTTCATGATTTACAACTTAGAATCACATTTCCTATGTATAACGGATTTTTAAGATTTGAAAAAATGAACCATATATAGCATTGAAAATGGGTCCTTTTACCAGACACTGTTACCGGTAAATATGGAAAAAAATCACTGTATGATGACGTTTATGTTAGTTATAATCTTCGTCATCGCTACCAATACCAGGCAGGAAATGTTTTTTGTGTGCACTAGTGAACGTCACTAAAGAAATCACACAGAGGGTTCCATTCTGGACTCGTTCTTGGCAGTCCTTTTTTTTCTAGAAAAGCATTATTAAATGTTTATATTCTCATTTGTTATAAAACATTAATGAATTATTTTGCTACAAATGATAACTTAGATATCCTTGCTTTGATGAAAAATTGCTGAGATTGTTTATGAAAACTCCTCCATCTTAGCCAGTTTTTGTCAGATTTTGGTCTTTTTTTTTTCAAAGTAAAGCTTACGTTCTGAGGGGAATTTTAAAGTAAATATTAGGGAAAAATATGTACTTTTTAAGCAGGCCCCATTTTAGCCCCAAGTTGGCCCTTAAAAAAACACTGACATGTTCTTATTTTGGGCAATAGTCAGGCTGCCTGATGCTCAGGGGTCAGTTTGATTAAAGTGTGGATGCTCTTTATATAGAAAGTAACACTGTAACTGATGATTGCGATGACAATTACAAAGTAGGAGAATGGCAATTAGAATATTAAAGCTGCAGTCTATAGAATATAATTAGATACATCTTAAATTGGCATTAGTTGTAATGAACGTTCATGACTTTTATTCGACGGAAAATTGTTTCTTATTAAAATTTATAGTGCCTATGTTCGAAAACACTCTGTACGAACGGAATATACACTAATGTAATGCTGATTTACTCACCAGCTATCGCGTACAGAAAATTTTACAATACAAAGTTACCATAACATTAACGTTGTTTTTATATTTCAATGCGTTTTTTTGTATTTTGATCGGTAAGATGTCCATTAGAAACGATTCCTGCAAAGTTTTATTTTTTTTACATATAGTTTTTCTGGAAGCCATTTTGATGTTGATGGTTATATTGCTAGACAGTAACAGTCATGTGTAACACAGCATATGCACAGGTAAAATGGAATGTTTTACAAAATAAGCAATATTGCTTTTAAGTTAGCACAATCATGGTCTCGGTGTTTCAGGTATAATCTAAAGAGCCTGCTGCCTTTGGGAGGTTGGATAGTGAAGGAGGAAGGCAGGATTCAAACCCAGGACACGGGGGATGTGACCTTGACCTCTGACTTAAATACTCACCACAGGTCCATAGGTAAGCCATGCTGGTTGCGAGCAGTTAACTTCAAAAGTGATAACTTTGTTTTTGTAATATCATTTAATATGTGTGTTTTGAATAAGGTATCATGTTTATTATCAGGTCAGTCTTTCAGAGAGACAGCAAATATACATAGACTATTCATACCAGGGTTTTCCCTGACGCGCAAATCCTGTGTCATTGTCTTTTTTTCATCAAGTACCCCCAACAAAAACTTCTTTGCGTCAGAAGAAATGCATCAATTTCAACGGCATTGAATTGACCCATATCTATGGGTTTTGATACTCAGAAATTTGGTTTGACATGATATTGACTCCAGAAAATCCACATTGCAAACGTCATGTTGACTCGCGAAAATATGGTACATAGCGTCAGCCAAAGTTCATGACCTATTAATATTTACATATTATGTAAGATCAGCCAATCGTAATGCAGTAAATAAATCCATTTAGATCGTTTCTCACTTTATCCAATAAACAAGTTGGAGCTGTAGTACTATTTATGTCTGCATTGTGCAGACAATTACTTTTGCTCACTAATTACGTTTCAATGCTGAGTTAACTGACTTATTCATTGCACAACATTGCATAAGACTGGTTGAGGCAACACATAAAGGTTTTTCACAAGTGCTCACTAATTACTCAAAGAGGTTTTTCACACCTGCTCACTAATTACACATAAAGGTTTTTCACACCTGCTCACTAATTACACATAACATGTTTTTCATGCCTGCTCACTAATTACACAAAAAAGTTTTCACACCTGCTCACTAATTACACAAATGTTTTTCACACCTGCTCACTAATTACACAAAGAGTACAGGTGCAAAGCTGAAAACAATATTGCGGACATCATGATTGTCTGTGAATGTTGGCTTCATTGTTTGCTATTTACTTATTGTTAAACTGAAATGAAAACAATGTTTTTTATTCTTTAATAAATGTTAATCATAATAATTATGACTACAAGTTTTCTGAACTAAATTTTATGATGTCATTTCCGTCAGAAAATGCATGTAGTGAAACTGAAAGTGAAAGTAGAAAATCAGTGATTAACATGTACGAGAAATGCCATGAGTAAATGTGAGTGGATTTTATCATATTATTATAACTGATTTAGATAACTCAGGTTTTTCTGCACTTTGCTTAATATGATGCAAGAAATCACACATTTATTGTTTAAGATGAAAGTTAAAAATGTAAAGGATATATATAATAATATTTGGCAATGTGTATTAAATGTAGGTTGATGAATGACCGCCAAAAGTTTCAAATGTCCCCCAAAATCCCAAACATGGGGGTCATTGTGACCCCCATTTGCAGAATTCAAGGGAAAACCCTGCATACTGGTATTTGTTTTACTTACATTAAAATTGTACACAATCATGATGACAAGTAAGCAAATCTATAGGATGGATGTTTCTAGCATTTATGTGGTATGTGTTTTACATATTGATAAATACAACTGTATTTTCAGTAAACCGAAATAGTGAACATAGTTATCTCCCTTTCTTGCTATTACTCAATGACCATTGAACACATTTTTCTCCCCTGTCTGCTGTTGACATGTTCCTGGTGCCTTTCAGATGAGGATATCAAGGTGCTGCAGGTGATACAGCTGCAGGTGGACATAGGGGACCCAGATATCACAAGCTGCTGGCAGACCGAGTGGCCCACTGCATTCACCACACCTGGTAGGCTTCACGTGACTTTAGTTACAATAAAACCATTATAGTTTCATTCAGAACAGCTTTCGCGAAAGAAACATATTTTACAATTTGCGCAGCTTAGCCGAATGAAATATCGGGAAGTAATTACTCGGCTTCAATCAGCATCAGCTATAAGTTGTACACACACACTTGGAGTGACTCAGTGTAATATGTGTGGATCACAGACTTCCAGAAAGCCATCAGTCCAACGGTCATGTCAGGCAAATTTTGAGACAGTTCAGCATATATTTACCTAGAGTCAGTCCGACTGTCTGACAGCTTTTTCCAGGTTCCAAAAACATTCGTGATTTTTTTTTGTGTCCAGCCTACTTCATTTTGGTGTAGCAAGTTATGAGATATTGTCAGGCCAAGCAAGTTATGAGATATTGTCAGGCCACATGTCAGATATATTTTTTTTTATCTTGCGGGATTTCAGGTGGATCAGCTACCCCTCCCTGTAGATACGCTGAGTAATGAAGTGAATAAAACATTCTGACTGGCCGAAGCAACTAAAATATTTATTTTGCTTAAGTTGTACTGTAGTTGTGTTGATTTTCTTGTATTAGAAATTATATGTTTATATACATTTCCTGACATAATTGCTCTGGTAATCTGACCATGAAGTTGCATAAGAATCGGAAAATTATATGGGAATCATTTTAACAGTTTATCGCCTGATTTACTGTTAAACCTAGTTTATATAAATGAGCAAATACTAATGTTTGCAATACTTGCCAAATGGAATGGAAATAATTCTTCTTACAATAGCATGGGAAGTGCTTAAAATACTACTGACCAAAGCTGGAAAGGTTTATTCCTAAAGCAAAGACAGTCACCTGGCCTGTCTACACAAACCCTTGATACCAAGCTAAGATGTTCAGCATTTTAACTGACCGCAATGCAAAATATGCACAACTGACTACTTCAAACTTGTGTGCCCTTTTTTACTTGCTGTAGTAAAGAACAGTTTAGTTACAAGCACGGAAGAGTTGTTTCTCATAAGCTTGTACCAGGCTGGGTGAATTTTGTTGTTTTCTGAACCCAAGTGTTTCACTTTGGGCCACCAGAAAATGAAATCAATAGGAATATAAAGTATAATGTGAAGACAAGAATTCCAAACCATACCCTTGAGGCATTTCGTGGGAAACCTGGGCTTAATGCATGTGCGTAAAGTGTCGTCCCGGAGCAGCCTGTGCAGTCCGCACAGGCTAATCCAGGACGACACTTTCCGCCTACCATGGATTTATGATTAGAAGAGACTACCTCGAAACAGAAAATACTTTAAAAGCGGAAAGTGTCATCCCGCATTAGCCTGTGCGGACTGCATAGGCTGACACGGGACAAAACTTAACGCACATGCATTAAGCCTGGTTTTCCCTTATACAATATTGATTGGTTTACCATTTTGTTTATTTCAGTATCAGATAAAGTGTGAATAGTGTAATAAGAACATCACATATTAAAGGTGCAACTTTAGTTTTAAGTTGTAGGTAAAATTGAAAAGTAGGCAGGTGAATGCAGTCAAATTTATAAGCTAAGATCAGTAAATTTGGTAAATAATGGAAACAGTTGTCAAGTGAAGATGCTTTTGTTATTGTGTTTTCCAGCTCCCTGCTCATTCATACACCACTGCCGGTCATCGCAAGTTTTGTCGAGCAAGCCCGAAACCTTATAATGTTACTTTAATAAAAGCAATATATGTTACAAGCCTGCACATAAAAAAGTTTGATTCCTAGCAAGCCTGATTCAGAATTTACCACTGTGGGGCTTACAGACTAGTGCTAATTTCGACCACTGCACTGCTTGATGTTTCAGACATGTCTACAGCCGATGAAAGCACAACAGATCAGATGTTCCAAGCTATTTGTGAGAAAGCCCAGGAGTTGCCTGGCATCGTCTCCGTTGACGACTACCGTGACGCTAGCGGGGACACATACTTGGACCCCAACCTTGAGTCCCAGAATGCTCGGGAGGATGTGGACGCGGGGGAGGAGTGTGAGGTTGCTATGGAGACAGAGGATGCCAGTCACATGCATGATAACGACGGAGAGTCGGATGAACATGAGCTCATGGGTGAGTTCAGTGTTCAGATTGAAAATTGAAATGCTATATTGTTAACTATGTTTGAAGCAGGAATGTTTAGTTGTGTAGTAGATCATTATTGTGTGCCTTTAATGGTGGTTATTATATGTGATCATTTATGTTTTCATTCTACCACTGTGACATACATTTCTTATGACCTGTAATAATATATAAATTCGTTATTTTCAAATAATTGCACACAAGTCAAATGTTCCTTCTAGTTCTCAACCAAATATAAATACAATTTTTACTATATATAGTAACAAAATTGATTGGTCTACATGGTCATTATGCGTCTTTTTCTCGTATTATGCTCTTTCGGCCGCCACCAACTCGGCCATTATGCATTACATTATACGGCCCTCAGGCCATTATGGACATCTTCGGGTGATTATCACATAATGGCGAGCAGCAACTAATCATTAACCTCTAAATACTTTCTGTCACTCCTTTCACCACAGACACACCTCACGTCATCCAGCTGGGAGTTCCAACTCTTTTTAACTCTTTTGTTTTAACTCTTTTTGTTGCTGCTATCACGTTACTTTAACCCTTCAAAGTTTTGCAGATAACCAGTGCAGAGAAGTTTAGGATGATTTATTTGATCATATTCTGCCAGAGTTTCTCTTGTAATGTACATTATTAAGATGAGTATCATTGATGTTGAAGAAATGTAAAAATGCAAACTGCACATCATACGTAACATGCTTTACCACTTTGCGTAATTGGTGATTGCCAACAATTGATTTGAGGTGTGTTGTGGGAAAACCGGGCTGGATGTCATCTTTCCATCTCTTTCCCCTCGTGCAGATGCTCCTGCCTCATTCTGAAGGACCTTGTCCACAAAATGTGCCATGAAATCCAGCACTGTTGTGTGAAAAATATTACATTTTACTTATAAATCATATATGCCATAACTTGGTTCCAAATACCAGACATGTTTGATGGAAAGCATATGATGCTGATAATGGACGGAAGCATTAAATGCCCCACCTTAAAGACTTAGGTTTGGGTTGAACAGAATGTTAAATGTACCAATGCATCATGAAAGTTTGTTCTGTCACATGTGACTAGAATTATCTTATTTTATCATAGCATAACTGCCTATTTCAGTCTTCGAAGTACTCCACTGGTCCGAAGCCTAGTGCAAGTAGATTTCAGGGAAAGTTAGAATTATAACGAGTCTGTGCCAAATGGGCAGGTACTAGAAAGATGAAAATTAGGACATCTGGGATATGGTACTTGTTTCTAGGACAGAGAGGAATCAATTTAACTGGCTTTTGTATCGCCTGAAAAGGCGACATATAGGGGTTAATTTTGGCAGAGGCCGCCAGGGCAGGGGCGGGGGCGTCCCCTTCAGTTTGTGCAGACAATTACTTGAGGGATGTGTTTGTAGGCATAAAAGGAATGTTAAGTTCGGTTTTCTGCATAATTGCTTTTATCATACATGAGTTATGCCCCTTTTAAAAATAAATAATACAAATAACCCTTGTGCAGACAATAAGTTGAGAAGTTTTTGTTCAATCATGAAACTTTAGGGAAGCGTTAGTAGGCTTAAAAGGAAGGTTAAGTTCGGTTTTCGGCATAATTGCTCTTATCATACTTGAGTTATGCCGGGTCGGGCAACACACCCAACTTGCAGAGTTCTAGTTATACAAAGGACTCCAGATAGGTCAAGGCATGTTACATTATCACTGGCAATTTCAATTGTTAAGTAATTACCTATCTTGGTGGAGGTCTACAATTCTATGCTCTCAGAGTGCCTGCTAATCATGACTGTTCGGGGGTGCATTAAAGACGTTCGCAACAAAAAGAAAATTATTGGGTTAATTTCTCCTTTTGCTTCATTTTTTCTTTAGTGTAGATATGTTACAATATACTAATTTCAATCAATAAATGTACATCTTTGTAAGTCTTTTAAGTTCCAGTCAACGGTTAGTGTTTATGTTGTGTGTTATTAATCACAATATCCTTACATACTGTCAAAACATCTGAAACCAATTTTAAATCTACAGATATTTTCAACCCATCTTTTGAAACGTTACACTTTGAAGACGTAGCGTGAACGACAAAATGGTTCACCAGCTAACATGTTCAGAGTCCACTATTTCCCAGACAAGCATGGTGGCCCATACTTTTTATGACTGTTTAAGACTGTTTAAGTTTTGGTATACATGACCACATGTCTAAGCCAGGTTTGAAGAAAATCTGAGATTTGGAACTTAATGTATTCATACATTTGGTCATATGTGTATTTTGATGTTTCAACAGGAATAGTCGGTACATTCTCGTATTTGACCATCTCTAATGGCCATTGAAATAAATTGTTTCAGTAGTAAAAGTTCATATATAATAATAATAAAAAAACACACTTATACAATGTATTTCAAAACACATTAGTTCAGAAAAGATCAATTAAATATCTCCATTCTATTTTGGCAATCGATACGTTTTTTACGTACACACTGTTAAAACGAAACATGATAAATGCTACACAGGTGCCCTTTTTAAAGTCCAATATTTCCCAAACTTCTTTGGTGACCCAGGCTTTTTATTAATGTTTTGGTGTGAGTATACATTGATGTATGTATGTGCAAAATTTTAAGAAAATCTGTCGTTTGGAACAAAAAATATTGATGTATTTGATAAAAAATGACGTTTCAGAAAGCATTATATAATTTAATACTCATTTGACCATGACTTTTTTACTTATTTTGATACAATAATATGAGATCTTTATTCTGCCAAAAAAAAAAAAAAATTGAATATTGATTTTTTGTACCAAAATTTAACAAAACAAAAAGGTACCAAGTGATTAACCATAATAATCTTAGTGGAAAAAGGTACCATTTGACATGCGGATCCTTTTTGCGTCAACTGTTTTTGGTTTTTCTTTGTACTGATGATACAGAACTTTGCTCTTATTAAAGTAACACTTTTTATTTGTATGAATCATAATATAAGAAAATGTTTATATGGTATCTTTGAACTAATCATCTGCAGTGAATACACGTCCCAGGTGTTTAAAGGACTGATAACTAGATGTCCAGTTTCTCAGTGCTTAGCCTACTGATATTGTTTGTTATCTTGTTTGTTATCTTGTTTATAATGGCCAATTAACACAGTGTTTTTGTGTATTGATATAACGAGAGATGTTGAATTCTTTCTAAGGATTTGGATTGTAGCATTCACTAGCAGGATAAACACACGGTGATGGTTGGTTAATATTTTATGAATATTTCAAATCATGGAGAAAAAATAAGCTGTAAGTATTGTTTTTTTCTTATTTACAATAATTATTGGCATCATTAAAATTATTGTTTTCAGAGAATTGACATGCAACATTTATTCAAATGTGACACTGATTGTGAATTTCAGTGAATATTAATGCAGACAAAATATTCAGTTACATGTATGGTTGTTTGTTTAATTAAATTGGCCTTTAATAAAGGTATAATTTCAATTTTAAAACATAATTAGACGATTACTGATTTTAAGCAATATCAACTATATACATGATTATAAAATAATGATTTTACAGTTACGCAAATAAGTAATATTTCCCCCTTTTTTTATTTAATTGCAGGAAATAGAATGGTCTGTTGAAAAGACAACACTTAAAAGTTAAAACAAATCCACCACATAATTAAGTTAGAGCGAAAGAACAACGCATGCTGTGGCTGATGCAATGCATAAAGGGATTAATGAAGAACATGGCAGCGTCTCAAAAACAACACACCTACGCAAGAACTCAAAAGGTACCATGGGACAAAATAGGACATCACAGCAGACGGGACAGACATAGCTATTAATGAGGCTATTTCTGCGCAAAACACTGGGAATGTTTCTAATTCCGCCGTCACAGCAGCCAGCGCAACCAGAAAAGGTGCACGAGTTGCAACATTAGACTTACAAAAGGTGCACGAGTTGCATCATTAGACTTACAAAAGGTGCACGAGTTGCAACATTAGACTTACAAAAGGTGCACGAGTTGCAACATTAGACTTACAAAAGGTGCACGAGTTGCAACATTAGACTTACAAAAGGTGCACGAGTTGCAACATTAGACTTACAAAAGGTGCATGAGTTGCAACATTAGACTTACAAAAGGTGCATGAGTTGCAACATTAGACTTACAAAAGGTGCACGAGTTGCAACATTAGACTTACAAAAGGTGCATGAGTTGCAACATCAGACTTACAAAAGGTGCATGAGTTGCAACATCAGACTTACAAAAGGTGCACGAGTTGCAACATTAGACTTACAAATGGTGCATGAGTTGCAACATTAGACTTACAAAAGGTGCATGAGTTGCAACATTAGACTTACAAAAGGTGCATGAGTTGCAACATTAGACTTACAAAAGGTGCATGAGTTGCAACATTAGACTTACAAAAGGTGCACGAGTTGCATCATTAGACTTACAAAAGGTGCACGAGTTGCAACATTAGACTTACAAAAGGTGCACGAGTTGCAACATTAGACTTACAAAAGGTGCACGAGTTGCAACATTAGACTTACAAAAGGTGCACGAGTTGCAACATTAGAAATACAAAAGGTGCACGAGTTGCAACATTAGACTTACAAAAGGTGCATGAGTTGCAACATTAGACTTACAAAAGGTGCATGAGTTGCAACATTAGACTTACAAGCCATGCTAATGACTCCGTGTTCATTGGTTTGTTGTTCTATTCAAGAAAGGTGGGCTCCGACATTTTTACAATTTACTCATTAGACAAGCACGTATTCTTCCATGTATGGGATTAAACTTAGGGCAAACGAAGGTCCTTTGAAATCTCAACATGGCTATGGCCAGAAAAACAGCTGTATTTTGTCATACCAATGAAATTCATTCACATTATATACTTAAAGAATTGTATAAATAATAATTGTGTTAACCTGAAACATTTCACAAATGGTCACCGATTTAACTGGCTGAATGTAAAGCCCACGCAAAGCAAAATGATACTGTGGCGATGGAATCAGAAGACAATTTTACTGATCTTAAGTGAACAGACACACACCGTTTCTGAAACAGTTATGAGCTGACAGGAAAACCATGAAATAGTTAAATAAGTAAAACTGAAATAAAACATAATGAGAATGTCAAGTATACAGACTTAAAGAAGTGATTTTCTTGTGCATGGTGCTTGCAAGTCATGTTAGTTGTCTAGGGATGACCTTGACGTGTTGAATAAAAAATATGTACATGATCATATGTGTTGTTTCTGGTATAAACAGTACCATGTATACAAAACGATGAGACAAAATGTGCCATGTTGTAAAGTGACACGATGTATACTGTCTAGTTTTGAAGATTTATTCAGAGTTAAAAAGTACCAAATGACAAATGGCACCTTCTTGCTGTATGTAAGAAATGTTTTTATTGTGAAGAAAGGTACCAAATGACAATTGGTACCTTTTGCATTGATCAAAGCACCAGAATTGTGAGGGTAAATACGTGCTATGTGTCATATGGTACCTTTTTCCACTGAAATTATTATAATTTGTTGAAAAATGGTGAGGGTGAAAAGGTGCCATGTGTCAAATGGTACCTTTTTCCACTGATCGTTTTATAATTTCTTGAGTGCTAAAAAGTACCATAAAACAAAATTAATTAAATAATACCTAATTAATGAAGTTATTTAGTACATACTTCTTTCAGAAGCTAACTTGCATTATTTCAACTAATATATAAAGTTTTACTATTATAGCTTTTATTTCAGCATAATGAAACATTAAAATGTGATTTTCTCGAAAACACAAAATAAGTCATATGGCACCTTCTTGCACTACGGGGGCGAATTATAGACTTGAATAGCAAAATGACTTTAAAAATCTTCTCCTTTGAAACCACACATAGGCCCGGATGTTTCATATTTGGTATGTTACATTGTATAGTGGTCCTCTACAAAGATTGTTTAAATGATGCCCCTGGGGTTAAAACTGGCCACACCCCAGGGGTCACATGACTTATATAGACTTCAATCACAGAATGACTGTAAATATCTTCTCCTCTGAAACCGCAAGGCCCAGGGGTTTCATATTTGGTATGTAACATTGTATAGTGGTCCTCTACAAAGATTGTTCAAATGATGCCCCTGGGGTCAAAACTGGCCACACCCTGGGGGTAACTTGACTTATATAGACTTGAATTGCAAAATTACTTTAAAAATCTTCACCTCTGAAACCGCAAGGCGCAGAGGTTTCATATTTGGTATGTAACATTGTATAGTGGTCCTCGACGAAGATTGTTCAAGTGATTCCCTTGGGGTCAAAACTGGCCACACCCCGGGGATCACATGGTTTATATAGACTTAAATAGCAGAATGACTTTAAAAAGCGTCTCCTCTGAAACCGCAAGGCCTAGAGGTGTCGTATTTGGTATGTGACATTGTATAGTGGTCCTCTACAAAGATTGTTCAAATGATGCCCCTGGGATCAAAACTGGCCACACCCCGGGGGTCACAATGTTTATATAGACTTGAATAGCAAAATGACTTTAAAAATCTTCTCTGAAACCTCAAGGCCCAGAGGTTTCATATTTGGTATGTAACATTGTATAGTGGTCCTCTACAAAGATTGTTCAAATGATGCCCCTGGGGTTAAAATTGGCCACACCCCGTGGCTCACATGGTTTATATAGACTCAAATAGCAAAATGACTTTAAAAATCTTCTTCTCTGAAACCGCAAGGCCCAGAGGTTTCATAATTGGTATGTAACATTGTATAGTGGTCCTCTACAAAAACTGTTCAAATGATGCCCCTGGGGTCAAAACTGGCCACGCTTCGGCGGTCACAATGCTTATATGGACTTAAATAGCACAATGACTTAAGAAATCTTCTTTCCTGAAACTGCGAGGTCAGGAGGTTTCATATTTGGTATGTAATGTTGTATAGTGGTCCTCTACAAAGACTGTTCAAATGATGCCCATGGGGTCAAAACTGGCCACACCCTGGGGCTCACATGGTTCATATAGACGTAAATGGCAAAATCATTAAAAAATTCTTCTCTGAAAACACAAGGCCCAGAGGTTTCATATTTGGTATAAACATTATATTGAGACCTCGATTGGGATTGCATATGGGTGGGTGGGGTCAAGGTCATGGTCACTGTTACAAAAAATAGAAAAAACGGTTTCAGTTCAATAACGCATTGAGATATTTTAAGGAAACTAAATACATAGATACCTTATAACAAGACATGGCTTGGGATTGCATATGGGGTGGGAGGGGTCAAGGTCAAGGTCACTGGTACTTAAAATAGAAAATCGGTATCCGCTCAATATCTGGAGAACGCATTGAGATATTTTAATGAAACTCAGTAAATAAATACATTATATTGAGACCTCACTTGGGATTGCTTATGGGGTGGGAGTGGTCAAGGTCACCATTATTAAAAATAGAAAAATGGTTTCTGCTAAATATCTTGAAAAGCATTGAGCTATTTTTATTAAACTTAATACATAAGTACCTAATATCGAGACATTGCTTGGAATTGCATATGGGGTGGGTGGGGTCAAGGTCACCGTTACTGAAAATAGAAAAACGGTTTCCGCTCAATAACTTGAGAACGCATTGTGATATTTAATAAAACTTTATACTAATATCTTATATCAAGACCTCACTTGGGTTTGCTTATGGGGTGGATGGGGTCAAGGTCACTGTTATCGAAAGTAGAAAAACGGTTTACGCTCAATAACTTAGAACGCATTGAGATATTTTAATGAAACTTGATACGTAGATACCTTATATCGAAACCTTGCTTTACGTATGTGATCGGTGGGGTCAAGGTCAAGGTCACTGTTACTAAATATAGAAAAACAGTTTCCGCTAAATGACTTTAGATGGCATTGAGATATTTTAATGAAACTTGATACATACATACCTTATATCGAGACCTCACTTGGGATTGCGTATAGGGTCACGGTCAAGGTCACTGTTACTAAAATAGAAAAACGGTTTCTGCTAAATAACTTGAGAATGCATTGAGATATTTTAATGAAACTTTATACATAGATACCTTATATCAAGACCTCGCTTGGAATTGCATATGGGGTGGATGGGGTCAATGTCAAGGTCACTGTTACTAAAAATAGAAAAACGGTTTCTGCTCAATTATTTGAGAATGCATTGAGATATTTTAATGAAACCTAATACATACATACCTTATATCGAGACCTCGCTTTAGATTGCATATGGGTGGGTGGGGTCAAGATCAAGGTCACTGTTACTAAAAATAGAAAAACGGTTTCCGCTCAATAACTTAAGAATGCATTGAGATATTCGAATGAATCTTAATAGATACCTTATATTGAGACCTTGCTTGGGATTGCATATAGGGTGGGTGGGGTCAAGGTTGAGGTCACCGTTTCTCAAAATAAAAATGGTTTTGGCTCAATAGCTTGAGAACACATTGAGATATTTTGATGAAACTTCATATATAGATATCTTATATCTAGACCTCGCTTGGGATTGCATATGGGGTGGGTGGGGACAAGGTCACTGTTACTAAAAACTGATAACAGTTTACGCTCAATAGCTTGAGAAGACATTGAGATTTTTAATGAAACTTAATAAATAGATACCTTATATCGAGACCTCGCTTGGGATCGCATATGGGGTTGGTTGGGTCAGGGTCAAGATCACCATTACTGAACATTTTATTGATGTGCTGACTTAAATGCATTTTATTCGAAAAATTTGGTTTTCGTGCAATTTCCATATTTGTTGATTTAGAAAAAATATGCCAGTAACTCTGACAAGCACAAGAAAAGTCGAGCGCGCTGCCCTCCGACAGCTCTTGTTTAAGACTGTTTTAGTTTAAGGATAATTGACGCATGTTTGTGCTTATTTTGCAGAAAATCTGTCAGTGGAAAACAAATGAAAGAAATTGTTGCAAACATCTTGGCACTTTGTGTTGCCTAATTGTGTCAATGTTCACACTGCCTAATGAAAAATGAATCTCAGTTTATATCAGAAAATGAATCTCAGTTTATATCGGTTCAGAATGGATGCTGAAGACCCCAGTGCTCACATGTTTTATTGTTATTAATTTCCATCCAAAAACCAGTTCTGCTCTACCTTTCATGCAGCAGCCAAAGTGGACTCCTGTTGTGAAACAGGCTAATCTGGGACCACACTTTACGCACATGCATTTAGTCCGGTTTTCTCACGACGCACCACATATTAACAATCCTAAACTGACTTAATCTGTATGAAACTTGTTATACCCCCACAAACAAAAGTTTAAAGGGGGTATATATGAGTGGGCTTGTCGGTCCAGCGGTCTGTTGGTTTTTGGTTTCCGGATGATAACTCAAAAAGGCTTGACCTATTCAAATAATTTTTGGTACACATATGTAACATCATAGAATACAGGTCGAGTTCAATGTTGGCTAGAAAACCACTAAATTTTGACAGAGTTATGGCCCCTTTTCTACTTAAATTTCCCTAAAGACATGGTTTCCGGATGATAACTCGAGAAAGGCTAGACATATTCAAAAAATATTTGGTAAACATGTGTAACATCGTAGAATACAGGTCAAGTTCGATGTTGGTTACAAAACCACTATATTTTGACAGAGTTATGGCCCCTTTTCGACTTAAAATTGCCTAAAAACATGACTTTCGGACGATAACTTAAGAATGGCTTGATATATTGGAATAATTTTTGGTATACATGTGTAGCATCATAAGATACGGGTCAAGTTCGACTTTGGTTACAAACCACTTAATTTTGACAGAGCTATGGCCCTTTATTTGACTTAAATTCCCTAAAAACATGGTTTCCTGACGATGACTCAACAATGACTTCAGATATTTAAATAGTTATTAGTACACGTGTAGCATCATAAAATACAGGTCAAGTTTGACTTTGGTTACAAACCACTAAACCTTGACACTGTTATGGCGCCCCCCCCCCCCCCCCTATTTGACTTAAATTCCCGAAAAACATGGACAATAACTCATGAAAGGCTTCACATATTAAACATATTTTTGGTACATAGGTGTAACATCATAAAATACAGTTAAAGTCAACTTTGGTTACAAACCACTAAATCTTGACAGAGTTATGGCTCCTATTGAAATTAAATTTTTCTAAGCACGCTGTTGACCATTAAAAAATTCAAGCATTCTCTCTGTCCATTTCTTTTGAATGGATCCCATAGTTTTGTGACAAGGCCATATTGTGGGGGTATATCCGTCACTCATGTGACAATTCTAGTTTTTGTGTTGGTAAATTTGCAACTGTGAATATGTATGTTGCAACTTTGAATATGTAGGTTACACACAAACAAATTTCCAGACAGTCATATGATATTGCATTGTGGGTATTGCGTGATTTCTAACACCAGATGATGTTTTTCCACATACTTTTTTTATTGAACAATTTTTTATCAGCCTAGAATTCGGAACTTTGACAGGGCAATAAAACCACTTAAAAGTTCCTCAGTCCGTAGTTGATTACTTAAATACTGAAAAACAAATTGACAGCAACATATAAATGCCAATGAGCCAGCCACCTGTATCTGTTCAGGTGTGGTAGGGGGTTGGAGGTGTGGGTTGTTAACAGTTCTCATTGAGGCTGTGGCATTCTTGTTATTTTGCCATGTTGATTGTTTATGCTACAACTGATTGAATAGTGATCATTCTTAGTTCTCGCTTTCGTCTTGCCCTCATTTGCACTTCTGGTACAGCCGTTTTGAAGACTCGTTTTTGAGTTCTGTGGTGTTTTTGTTATGATTCAGGTGTACTGTTGTATACAGACGTGCCATAACCTTTTATTGATGACGTCTTCCACATATCTGGAGGATTACAGCATCAAATCAGAATAAGTGGCTGTGCCCTATAGCTGTTTAATTTGTATCATTCAATAAAAAAGAAATCATATTTTGCACTTATATCAGTTGTACGTTATGAACATTAATGGCTTAGAGGAGGGGTTAAAAAGCACCAATTACTGCAAAGAAATTGTAGGTATGAAGGCATGAGTATTCAGTTACCCCAACAAAGAGCAGATTATCTTTGTTATGATCAATTTGCAATTTAATTTTCTTTGGTGGTGGCATCTGATAAGAAACACCTTAAACTTAACACAAATGCAGAAAAGTGACTCAAACGGGTTAAAAAAATGTACCCAAGACATGATGCTGTTAATTTATTAGCATTAGGAAAATAACTTGTACACTTACTTACTTATATACATACTTGTAATATGAAAACATAATTGAACAATTATATATTGCAGACAAAAATATTGTTCATGTATATATTGCATGGTGAATATGCTAAGATTAGTTGTGTTTTGTCAACAACTGATGTCTGTTTAGTGTCAGAAAAGACAAAATATGGTCTAATATTTCTGAATACATTAATTTATCTGAATATGAGTAGCGTTGAATCTTAAGGGATCCTCTGTTTTCATTTTAAGATCCTCTGTTTTCATTTTTAGATCCACTGGCCGGGGGGCAAGGCCATTTTACCTTACATGGCTATAATCTCCTTCTCAGAAACCACTGGTTAAATTTCTAAATAATTTCACAGAAACGTTTGTTCGGTGGTTCTCTACCAAAATAGTAAAAATTATTTTGATTCGTTAAAAAACATGGCCGCGAGAGGGCATGGCCCTTTTACCTTTCATTTAGGGTCCTTTCCCTTCTGAAAATCCTTACTTAATAAGCAAGTCGCAGTGACATACTGGATAATGGTGTCCGCCTAGCGATCCGGAGGTCCCATGTTCGATCCCCACTTAGGGAGCGTTCTCAAGATCTCTCCCAAAGACACCACATACTGGTTTTACCCAGGAAACGGACTCGAGAGTCTCTCAATAAGCCTTGGGCTTTCAATACAATCGAGCTAAAATAAATAGGTTTTAAACTAATAAGCCAGTGGAGCTATACAGGCACTCATGTGCCTCTTGTTTAAATGGAACTGTGAGTAGAAATGTAGGAAAATGCAGTCTTAAATCAGGTGGCTGATGTCTGTTATACAGTTGCATGTGGCCGTCATATAAAGTACAGAATCATCATGTCTGTGGATGGTCTATGTCATGGAAACTAGATGTTAATAACTTCGACAATTAAGCCTAACATTTTAATGGGAAAATACCCGCATTAGTACAATAAAGTATCATCACCTTTTGTTGTTATCGCTAATTATTGTTGCTTGTTATGTCACATTCACAGGAACTTTCGTCTTGTTTCTGTTGAAATTGTACTGAGTACAACAGTCGTGGTATATGGCTTGTACAGAAGATATATTTCTGTTTGTTGTACTTGGTAGTTATGTAAAAACAACAACACCACTTCGTCAATATAATGTCATATATAGGTCTAAGACTGAATGGTTTGACAACAATTTGTTAATATTTTCGTATAATAATGTAATTGAGGTGCGTCGTGGGACAACCGGCCTTAATGCATGTGCGTAAAGTGTCGTCCTGGATCAGCCTGTGCAGTCTGCACAGGCTAATCCGGGACAGCACTTTCCGCTTTTATGGTATTTTCTGTGTCAATGAAGTCTCTTTTAAACATAAATCCACTGTAGGCGGAAAGTGCCGTCCTGGATCGTCCTGTGCGGACTGCACAGGCTGATCCAGGACGACACTTTATGCACATGCATTAAGTCCGGTTTACCCACGATGCGCCTAAATTAAAGTTTAGAATTCAAACATGTATATAATATTTGTAGAAAAAATGATTAGTGACTTTAAGCTTATAACTGAACATAAAAAAATGAAACAGAAAACAACATGAGCATTCTAGAAACAAAACAGAGATATTAGCAGAGATACAAGAAATAGGCTATTTGGGTGATGTAGACAATTATCAAAAATAAGATTAACCATGAAAAAGAAATTAACTTAAGAAATGAAATACAAAAAATACCCTCCAATTGTATTAACATAAACTTATTATAGTTTGGTGCTAAGAAATAAAATTTAGAAGCTGAATTTTTTTTTGGGTAAAAATACATGTCATTTTAAAATATTTTCCCTTGAACATGTGAGAAAGTGCTTCAAGTTCAAAATCAAATTTCAATTTTAGTTGCCATCGGCTAATTTGGCTGCTGGTAGTGCTTATTTATCTAATGTTACATACAAGAACATTGAAACCGGTCTGTAAAAATAGCTTACTGTTCAATTTCTCCCCGAGCCTATGTTTCAAGCACCAGCTGGCTGAGGTAAAAACCAACATTGATGTTTATCAGAACTGCTACAGGGTGTTGCACGACCACAAGCTTTCTTTTTCGAGCTCATTTTATGGAACTTTAAAAATAAATCCTTGGAGATTATGTAGCATAGAATATGTTGCAAGGATTTTGAATGTTTTCGTTTCATATTTTCGCTAAGTGTATTTTCAGTTTACAAAAAATGACTTTTTGAATTATAAGTATGTTTGTTCGGTGCTAAATGGATAATCGGGATATTAATGTGTCATATTAGGGTACGTTGGAATTTTTGGTGGAACAGAAAATATTTCCTTCGTAATAAAGAGCATGTCTTGTGTACCTTGGCAGTGCCTACTATATGCATGATGAAGGTGGCACTGTACCAGGTCTTTGTTGCGTATTTAGCACTTTCTGTCTGTTTGTATTATATGATAGTACCTTGTGAGTAACAAAGGTTCTGTGTGGAGTTACAGTCTTTTTTTCTGTATACTGTAGATTGTGTTGTGCATGCATGAAGAAGATAGTATTCTATTATTCATTTGAAAAGGATTAGTCATATTTAATTGGTTGGATTTTGGATATATGTCAGGTGATATATTGATGTATTCCATTTAATTTTTATTTTGGCGACTTAATACAAACCATTAAAGATGACCATAATCAGGAAGCAACTTTTAGTACAAGAGCTTCTTGGGACACTCATAAACTAGATAATATATTAATTTGAATTACATATATTTAAATAAACTATTTAAAAGCTCTGGTAAACAATTGTTTATGCCGTGTTGCACATATGCAATTTTTGAGATTAGTTTGCTGGATGTATAAAGACCATTCACATAGGAAACAATATTCACAAAACAGTAACAATTCAATAATGAGCATGCTCATGGTCTCATCTGTTTGCCTGCTCGGAAGAACAAGAATAGTTTGTATATCTCTGTATATCTAATATTGCTCTATAATATTTCAAGACTTTAGTCATTTAACATGAAATAATGTAATAAATGATTGTGTGCTATTCTTTTTGCACGTGTTTATTGACAATCATTGAAGGTATAAAGTGACTCGTTCTAGTTTCTGGATAGTAGAGAAGGCATCCAATAGTATAACTGGGATGACACATCGAGCATTGTTTATGTTATGTTTGCATGTTTCACATAATTATATGAAGACCATTCATAGACTTACGAGAGTTTGTCAAGTTTTAAGGTCAGTGACTGTAGGACAGTGGCCAATATCGTCAATGAATCATAGGCTATGGATAGGCAATGGACAGGTACTTGATGTGCAATGGATAGGTACTGGACTGGTGTAAATGCCTGTGGGATGGAATTCAACATGTCATCAACTTTGCTTTATACATTACATAAAGCTTGGACTGCATTTTTTACTGGGTTTTTTGCACTTGGGTTCATTTAGAATGGGTCTGGTTTTCATGATTTTATTGTTCTCTTTGCTCTTATAATTACATATTTACTAGGGATGGGACTAAATACTCGAATATTCGAATATTGGATAATATTTGAATATAAAAACAATGAATACGAATATTTGATTTTCTCATTTATTAAAAGAACAAAATTTCTTTAAAAAATCTTGTTTTTTTCCAGTTTGATTGCAAAGTTAACATGAATTCCAGTCGTATTTCCTGCCTAGCAGGTGGGCGGGGGCAGTGTAACGTTTTTACAACACATGCTAAACATGTCCTATTAACAACAATTGATAATTGGCAGGGGGGCCACGTCTGTACAAGGGCTGCGAGTTAACGGTTTGTAGGAGGCGCGAATATGACGCATTGTATCCACAAATAACAAAACTGTTGTGATAACGGTTTCACAATTTGCACAAGGCGTACATTGTTATTTATTATCCTTAAGTGACATCTATACGGTGAACAAGTCACAGTAAATTACAATTAATCTCTGAGTAAACCAATCAAAATGAATCCATTATCAGCTAATCAATTTCTTTAACAAAATTAGCATGATCTGGTCAATCTTACTATACGTCACTTGTAAATTATTCTCCATTATATCAACACCGTATATTATACAAGAGTCTTTATTATTAAACAATGCCACCATCACGTGCTTGGAAGTACTTTATGCGGACATTAGACAAAACCCAGGCAACGTGTAATCTGCACAGCAGATACAAGCTTCATGGTTCTGAAAAAAAAACCCGGAACGATTAACAAATTAATTAACAATACATTTAACAATATCTTACATTTCTTTATATTGGCCGTACACTCACAAAGTTATATCGCTCATTTACCACTGAAACAAGGTAAAACAACTAAGTACACGTAGTATACATATTTCGGATAGGTAAATATTCGGACAGGGCGCCGTATATAGTAGTATATAGTAGTATTTACAAAACGAATATTCGAATGTATTCGAATACCTAAAACGAATATTCGAATATTGATTTCAGTATTCGGTCCCATCCCTAATATTAACTCATGTTTGCTGAAAGGTCCGTCGGAGAAGTTTTTGGATTGAAAATATACACTGAATTCATATTTGTGGAAAAGTTAGTTGTAAGAATTAAGCATATTATTCAGTTCATTTCGCAAAGTTGTCCACAAAGGCATGCTTCCTTTTATCTGAAAGAACAACAAAAATCATATAAACAGTTATATATACAGAAAATTCTCTATTTGAGCCAAGTCCAAAGGGCCGTAAGTGTGGCCAACAAATGATTAACCAAAAATAATGCATAGATCCAAGGTCAGAGTCCGTATTTACCAAGCCATTCTTAGACTTATGAATAACCGATTTAGACACGAGAAAAATAACGTGTGTGCATCAAATATGCTGGGTTCCAATTCCATAAACAAATTATTATAAAAAAAATGCTGTAATAAGAGTTGGCGAATAATGAGCAGGATTCAAATTAGCAACGTTCTTAGAACAGAACAGTTTAAAGCACCTATCAATATTTTCACCCAGGGGGGAGCGGCAGGCAGACTCAGTGGAATTTGACAAATTTTATGTTTTGGGGTCTAATTCCCCACCCTAGAGTGAAGCATATTTGTCTAAATCCCATCAGTGGGAGATGCTATAATTATATGTCTATCAAAAGGCCCGGGGGCCTGTATTACCGGGATCTAAAATACGACCAAAGTCTATTACCTCGGGACCCGGAATCATTCGGAATGTCAAATTCATGCCTGTCGGGAATCGCTTTCAGTTTGGTCTAAGGTGTTGCTTATCAGTTGCCACCACCAAAGAATGGTCTGGTGAATATGGATCCAGAACTCGCAATCTTCATCACATTATCGGGTGTCAAGCAACATAGGTCACATAATTTTATATGAAATTCTATGTTTTACTGTGCTCCTCTGTTCATCTTTCAGACGGGAGTATTGCGCTAATTCATGGTGTGAACGAAGAACTTCTGGCTCGTATTCATGAAAAGACTGCCGGATTGCAAAGAATACTTGATCAGGTATGCTGAACAAAGTTGGTCCTCCTCGTGGATTGCTTTAATTCTTGCATATTGTGTGTTCTCTGTGTCTTTGTTTGATTGAGTAATATTTATAATACATTTTGTTAAATTCTTCATTATTTTTTTGGAAATACTCATTTACATAAAAATTTTGATGTTCTAAGTACTTGAAATATTGGAATTTGGGATCATTTGGGGGGAAAAAAATCAATGCTTCGTGTCATGAATTGTAAAATATATTGCATTAAATGTTTTAACTACTTAATTTGCAATATTTGTTATTTTACTGTCATTTGGTGTGATTTTTTGAGTGTGAATTTTAAAAATATTGTTTTTCCTAACTAATTGGAATAAAATACAACATTATGACCCTCTTACTCAGTAGATCTACATTGCTTGTGTTTGAAAGTGTTTCTGTTCTTGTACATCTAGTTCTTTATAATTGTATGTGGATAAGTGCTTGCTATGTATAGGGCATCGTGTTACACATTGCTTTGTTTTCTGTTAAACTATATTTCTTATTTAAGCCTAGGTCACTGTCACAAATTTGGCTACGATTGCTCACAATTTACAAAATCTTGTTGAAGTCTGGTGAAGCATTATAAAGCGTGAACACATACGTGCTGGCATCTGTGTGAATCTTGAAGGATATTGGTTGATTTATTATCGATCGGGAAGCGCCACGACAGTTATGAACACGTTCAAAACTTTTGTGGTGACTATGGGAGTGCCTCCGTGATTTCTTTCAATACGTAGGACACTCCTAGTGCAATCATTTCTCAGTCTGGTATATTCTTATAGCCATCATATAGGCATTTGTGGCCTTTCGTGTATTATCCTTACTGTTTTTCATCAGATATAAGATATACGTTATAAGTTTTGCTACAGATATGCTATGGATTTCTACGCTTTCCCTACGGTTCAGTTGGACACGATGGACTACGTTGCTTGCACGGTTTGTCTCGATGATACTACGCACTCACTACGTTTGCCTACGTTGGTGCCACGATTATGCAAGAGGCATTGTGATGTTCAAATCACCTGGAAGCATAGTGAAGCATGAGAATTATGGGATGCTCGTAGGTTCATCGTGATTAATCTTCCTTAATCTTACTACAATCTTAAGAGAAATGTCAACAATTGTCTGTAATCGTCTGTTACCGTTGCGTATACCTGACACTAGCGTATTAGAACCGTAGCAGATCGTAAAACTGTGGTGAATCGTCTGCGGAATCCTAGAAGTGTGGTTTATATATCAGTCTCGTCCTACATCAACTGTCAGTATACATAGGAAGATGCAATCGGGACACTGTGCATCCAAACTCAGCACGATTAATATGTCCAAGATCAATCGTGGGCACTCATAGCCAAAATCCTGATAGTGCGACCTAGGCTGTAGATATCTTCTACTATGAAATGCTAAGACGTCTTTATCTTTTTAATGCAAGTTTAAGAAAAGGAAACAAAGGAAACAGGTAAAGGTAGTATTTTATATTGGTGAACATATTGTTGCCTTTTTTTCTCTCAAATATTGCTTAATACATAGTCATCATGTAGAGTTTCTGTGTCATATTTTTTAATTGATATAATAATTGCTACCTTAGGATAACAAGGGCCTATCTAACATGTGTAAAAGAAGCAGATAGGCCCTTCAAATACTAAGGTGGCGAATTATGTTCTATATTTGTAAATGTGCATTGATTTGAATCAGATTTATACCACAATGCAATTGCCATAGCATGGTTGCTTAATAAATAATTATGTACATGATATTAATTCATGTTTGATTCATAAATATAATGTTCAATATAACAATGCACGATATAATTTTCAAAATACCAGTGTCAAATATAATTTTCCATGTACTAGTGTAAAAAGACATTTTTTAAATGTCAAACATTTTGTTGGGATATGTGTGCAGGACCTGGGTGGAATTAGTTTTAGTTTTGCATCTCCCTTTGCATGATTTGAAGTAGTTATTGAGCCAGTTTTATTTTAAAACATATGTGGCGTGGCGTGGGAAAATCAGGTAGGTTGCCTCTTCTAAACTGTCGTCGCGGATTAGCCTGTGCAGTCCACACAGGCTTATATAGGATGACACCTCTTTTATGGTATTTTCTGTTTCAAGGAAGTCTCTTCTTAACATAAATCCGTTGTAGGTGGAAAGTGTCATCCCAAATTAGCCTGTGCGGACTGCACAGGCTCATCGGGGACGACACTTTACGCGGATGCATGAAGTCCAGGGTTCCCACGACACGCCTCATATTATAATTCTTCAAACTATGTACTGACATGTAATATTCTAAGTATATTTTTGACTTTTCTGTATACTAATAGTCACCTTTAATGTTGTTTTACTTATTTCTGTAGTTATAATTTCTTAGCTTTATATAGATAGATTAATAGTTTACTCAAGTAGGCAGCATTGGCAGTTTTGGTTTGTTCTGTCATCCTTATACATTTTGTTTAAAAGAATTTACCCCAGATACAAAACCAAACTTGATAGGAATGTTTGTTGATTGCTTTCAGTTTCAGTCAATTAGACCTGCAATTCCAGTTGTTCTTTTCTGTATTTGGTCAGTTTTGTTGTTTCTAGTTAATAGTTGAATGCATTGATGCTCTGTGATAATGTGGTTTTAAAAAGAGTAATAAATGGCCCCAGAATGGTTCAAATCACGATCGCGTGTTAAAAGTGGCCTCGCACTTACGTACATCTGATCCTCATTAATAATTATGTGGGTTTTACTAGTGAAGCACCATGTGCGTAGGAAAAAACTAATGGTTAACTTAATTATTTTACCTGTTTAACCATTGATTCACACAGTTATATTACATAATGATGAATATATTACGTTTAAAACATACTCTGTATTATTATTTCACCCCTTCAAAGCCAGAAAGGGCTATCAGCCTTCTGTGCACATATGCTGATGACACCTTTTGGCTTCCAAGGGATTTAATAGAAAAAAAAAGATCATATACTTGGAAATTGTTTCCACTTTGCTGGATAACACCCAGTATCATTCTGTTCCTAACAAGGCATGTTATATTTTATTACACTATCCAAGAAGGTACCCAATGGTGGAAACTGAGACTGACTAATTCCTCCAAAAACAGATCAGTTTTGCAAGGTGCATGTAGTTTTCAAAGTCTCACATATCTTGAAGGGTAGAGGCATGTGCATGTACCAGTGATTCTTTGAATACGTTAAGAAAACACTTAACTACTTTAGCATTAACAAATAAAGATTAGTAGCCAAGATTTTCAATTTTGCGGAAATAATAATCTGTCAATTTGAAATATCTTTACCTGAAAATATGAGAATTAATACGTGATTTTCAAATAATTTCCAAAATTTGAGTATCCAACTCGCATTCGGGTATTTGTAGCTCTGAATCTATTGTAAGTAGGTTGGTACATTGCCATATTTTGTGCAAAGTTCTACAATAGACAAGTCAATTAATTGACTTTCACAATATTATTAGAAATTTTATAGTTTGCTATAAGGAAGATAATACTAAATCAGGGCTGGGGAAATATCATATTTTTTTACTTGTCCATTATTGATTTGGCCATCCCTGAATAAAATTTGCATTTACATTCTGTTCACAGTCAGTTGTGGTGCATGTGAATATTTTCATTTAAGGGGTTTATTGAAATATTAGGAGAACAGATTTGTAAATTATTTCAATTAAATTGCATACCAGTATTTATTCAACAGATGAAGCACAGCAGTCAATTTGAAAAATCAAAATGTGTTGTATAATTTAAAGTAAAGAAATATTCACTATTTTTCATTTTCCTGGTTTTGTTAGGTTTAAAATGCAGAGCTACATTATTCTCTGTGATACAGATGGTGCTAAATTTGCTTATTATATGAGGCGTTTAGTGGGAAAACTGTGCATTAAGTGTCGTCCCGAAACAGCCTGTGCAGTCCGCACAGGCTAATCTGGGACGGCACTTACCGCCTACAGTGGATTTATGTTTAAAACAGACTTCCTTGAAACAGGAAACACCATCAAAGCGGAAAGTGTTGTCCGCACAGGCTGATCCGGGACAACAATGTACGCATATGCAGTAAGCCCAGTTTTCCCACGACACGCCTGATATTTAATTTTCAGCATGTTTCTGCATTTTACTGCTTAGACTGTGCATTTTAGATATTAGAGCACATACATCATAATGACAGACATTATCTTTATATACCATCAGGCATGTTTATGCTACAGATTTGCGCATGTTATATGATAACTGATAAGAAGATTCTCTGTTTTCATTTGTGAAACATTAATATCTTTGCATTAATCTTATGAACTAGTTAGAACCCAGCTTCATCAATTTCGTAGGAGCATTTCACCTGCTGTTATACACCTATTTTATTGCCATGTTGTAAGTGGAACACATAAAAAAAAGCACCCTTTCTTAGAGCTATACCATCTGCCATTCAATTCCAAACCAGCTATGATTTCAAGTTTTGTAATGGGCGCTATATTTAGCCTCCAAGAAATCTGGTTTTTGCCCTGTGTATGACATAAGGAGTTTTTAATTGAACTTAAACGAGTCTAGGCCTTTCAAAGGTATCCTAATATAAATTCAGGTGAGAATTCAATGGAATTAGCAGATTTATCAGGTGTGCATATACCTGAGTTTTGATTAGAGGCTTTTTCCATGAAATTGTTGGCTGCAAATTCATGCAGTGAATAGCAATCACTGCCTGCAAACTTACAATCTGTGGGGGTGGTGGGTTATGCTTTTTAAAAATGTATGTAAATTTGTGGAATTTATTTGGAAAAATTTCATATAAAAAATATTAGGCATGTCATTGGAAAACTGGGCTTAATGCATGTGTGTTAAGTGTCGTCCAGGATCAGACTGTGCAATCCGCACAGGCTGATCTGGGATGACACTTCCCGCTTTTATGGTATTTTCTGTTTCAAATAAGTATCTTCTAAACATAATTCAAATAAGTCTCTTCTAAACATAAATCCACTGTAGGCAGAAAGTGCAATTCTGGATTAGCCTGATTAGCCTGTGCAGATTAGCCTGTGCGGACAGCACAGGCTAATCTGGGACGACACTTTACGCACAGTCATGCATTAAGCCCAGGTTTCCCATGATACGCCTCATTTGCAAAACAAAAAATGAAAAAAAAATGAACAAAGGTATTTACTTGAAACTTGAAATACTTTTAGCAAAGTCTCCACCAGGGAAAGCACCCCCCATAACTCTGTTTTGTGTGTTGGCAGAAATGCACCTTTTTAACTTGGAAATTTTGGTTAAAGTTTTTCATAAAGTCCGAAATCTTGAATACTATAAAAGGTACTTAAGTGAAACTTTTTTGCTCTCAATGTCTCCACCAACCAAGGAAGCAATCCCTATCATGCTGTTTTCGTTTTTTACAAAAAATGCATTCGTGGCGTATGGCACATTCTAGTGACAGCACTTGTTTGATATTTTATCAAAATGAATAATATTGGTTGTACTTCATAAAATAACTGGATGTCTTAAAGACAGAATAAGAATTCCAGAGGAAATGTTTGACTTTGACTGTTGGTGGTCCTTTTTTGATCAGTTGTTAGTTACAGAAACAATGCTGTAAAGGTGGGCCTTTGTGGGAAGTGTTGTTCTGGATTAGACTTGTGTATATCTATTGTCATTATTTGAATCCTGCAAAATGTTCATGTATTAAAAATTGAAAATATTGAGACAATGATTGTTTTGATGTGAATACTTAGTAAATTTTAAAATTAAAATCTTAGTCTGTCATATCTGCAGAATACATTTGTGTTGATATATATGGAACAGTTAAAGAGTTTATAAATACAAATTATTTCCACAGTTGTATTTGACATTCAACATATGTTACGAAACAAATATGCCAATGTGTCTTGCAGGATTTGAGAGCGGAGAATTTAGCGCGGTTCAGCACCTCGTGTCCATCCCTAGACGTTGCAGCCCGAAACTCCCCCCTCCCGGTCATAGATGAAGCAGGTATGAGCAGTGTGGTGGAATGCAAACTAGAATGTTAGTCCTCTAACAAGCTTAGCTCTAAGAAATAAAAATTAGTAGCAAAATTTTCAGATTTGCCAACAAACCTGTTATTTAAAAATGCAAAATAATATTTCTACAATATATATGAGACGTGTCGTGGGAAAACCGGGCTTAATGCATGTGCGTAATGTGCCGTCCCGGATTGGCCTGTGCAGTCCGCAAGGGCTAATCCAGGACGGCACTTTCTGCCTACAGTGGATTTATGTTTAGGAGAGACTTCCTTGAAACAGAAAATATCATAAAAGCGAAAAGTGTCGCCTTTAGCCCATTTTTTTCACGACACTCCTCGTATCATTTTCAAATAATTTAAGAAATTTTGCTAGCCAATGGTTATTTGGTTGCTTGTAATGGCTTATAAGGAAGTTGTGTATAAGATGTAAGTTTTTATGTTTCCAATGTTACTGCATCTAGCATAATTGTACTGGTTGCTATTGTATTAGTGCATGTTGCATAAAGTGCTACTGACAACCTTCCATGTTAACTTGCAGGCATAATGCTACCATGCTAGTGTGGCCATTCAGTGTATCACAGTTGTTAAATTTCATTCATGTGTCATTTCATACATCATAATTTTTCTTCTGTAAAATATCCATTTTACTATCTGTATTGCTAGGTTCCCACTATAACGATTCGCGCCACAATTGAAATCGTAGTCTTAATTGTGGACCAATCGTGATGATCCTATCAGATCTTATCAAATCTTGTTAATCGTAGAAAATTTTTGAATGGTTCAAAAAATTTAGACGATTAATGCGATCAGCTGCGATAAATTGTCCATCGGGATCATCGTATCAGATCTTATTGCATCGTAACAAAGCATAACAAAGCGCAACAAATCGTATCTAATCGTGCAACCAAATCGTGGTGATCGGGATCGATCGTAGATGAGGAAAAACACCACACTCTGTTAAGATGTGTTGCGATCTCAAGAAACAAGTCAATAGTCAGTCGGGCTGTATTTATATAATTCGGGTCCAGTCGTAGCTGAAATCGTGATCGCCATCGATCACGATTGTGAAAGACATCGCGACCACAATCGTATCATATAGTAACGGAACGCATGGATTCGTGATAAGCGTGTCAGACCTTATCTGTACGTACTAGAACGTCCTTATTCGGGGAACGGATTATCGTGTCAGATCGAGACCTGATCGTGGAAAAGGTCGAAACAATCTCAAAGGAACGTATGTAATCATATCTAAACTGGAGATCAGATCGTGACATATCGTGAAACCTTTAATTGACAAATCATGACCAGAAGGCAACAGAGCGCAAAATATCGTATCAAAGCGTATGGCTCGCATCACATCGTATCCAAGCCTGATATCGTAGAGAAATACCACGATCAGCTGCGACTGGCCAATCGTGGCGTTCGTGACAGATCGCACGATAATGGGAACCTAGCATTAGCAATGGCATCAAAATGATAATAATTTTATTATTTATCAAACTTACATGGCATGGTACCAGCATGACACTCAAATGTATAGAATGTTTATTTATATTATAATAATTGTTAATAGCTGGATGAAATTCATGACTTTATTGCTTTCTATTCCAAACTTATATTTTAAAGCCAAAATGACATAAATGATGTTACAATTTATAGAATATTTGCCATCAATATAAGATCCTTGAATGCCAAACTTTTATTAAAGAAATCATGATTAAATTTTCTGGATCTATGATGTGTTTTTGATATACCTTTTAAGAGGGGTATGGTAATTTCCTCTCCTGAAGTGTTTCTGAAATCTCATCCTTGGTGTTACTGGATGACTTTATATTATAGTCTTCTATTCCAAAATTAAATATGGTGTCTGCCATGTGAATGGAAGATCGTGAGTTTGATCCTAATTCTGGGAGCGTTCAAAGGATCTTTCTCATAAGACACCAAGTACTGGTTCTCCCAGGAAACAGACTCGAAAGTTTCTCAATAAGACGATGGCTCTTGGCACAATCCAGCTAAAATATACAGGTTTAAACTAAGACAAACTAACATCATGTCCCTGCAGACATCAGCAAGTCTATGGTGGACCTTCTGGATGACAACACGGATGACTGTCGAGACGGCCCTTCCTCCGTGTGTTCCGGAGACGCATACTCTTCCACACCGAACCTAGCCGACACCCCCGTACAGGTCACCGTAGATGGGACGACCCTCGATAGCTCTTCAGATTTCGGGCTTCGAACCCAGGAATATGACCAGTTTCTGAAAGGTTTGCCACTGTATATGTTAGATGTGTAGAACAGGTAAGGTCACACAAGTTCATTTTAAATATTATTAATTGTACAATAAATGTTTTGACTGTAAGAAAATTAACCTTACCAAATTATATAGCCTTTCCAGTTTGCTACTAACCCTTGTGCTTAATTTATTGAGATAAAAACTGAAATTTGATTTGACTAACCAAAAGTCCAGTGTTTAAAATTTTAAAGGAATTTTAATTTGTGTGGCCCTCAAACTGGCGCTTATTTCTATTACTACCCTTGCATTCACTAATGAACCATGTTTCATTTCAGACTATTACGGAGGCAATGTTCCGCAGGTCCGAAACAGGAGCCCACTGCCTGTGAGGCAGAACAGCCAGGAAACTCCATCCGATGACATGCTCATACATGGTAGTAAAAGGTTAGACCTACGATAACATGCTTATACATGGTAGTAAAAGGTGAGTGATCCAATAAGATGCTCATACATGGTAGTAAAAGGTGAGAGATCCAATAATATGCTCATACATGCTAGGAAAAGGTGAGATGTCCAATAAGATGCTCATACATGGTAGTAAAAGGTGAGAGATCCAATAATATGCTCATACATGCTAGGAAAAGGTGAGATGTCCAATAAGATGCTCATACATGGTAGTAAAAGGTGAGATGTCCAATAATATGCTCATACATGGAAGTAAAAGGTGAGATGTCCAATAATATGCACATACATGGTAGTAAAAGGTGAGATGTCCAATAATATGCTCATACATGGAAGTAAAAGGTGAGACGTCCAATAACTTGCTCATACATGCTAGGAAAAGATGAGATGCCCAATAACATGCGCATACATGCTAGTAACAGGTGAGATGCCCAATAATATGCTCATACATGGTAGTAAAACATGTTTTGATTGAGAATGTAAGAGCCCTTTCCCTCTAGCTAATGCCCTAGGGCCAGAACTAGAATCCAAAAAGGTACATGATGCTGTTCAAAAGGAGCTGGGGGAATACCAGACCAAATCATTAACATTTTCTCCTAATTTTGCGAATCAAATTTGTTTTTTCTCACTTTTCAGCTTCTAATTATGGTTTTTGAACACGATCTTAATATTTATTATTAAATTTTTGCAAGAAAAAAATAGAGTTTCAAAAGATATTCAACCTATATGTGTTGACCAGTCCAGAGGGGCAGCAGGAGAAACCAGAAAGGAGCAACGCGCAGCACCCTGCTATTTCGCTCTAAAGTTTTCCCTGGCTGCCCACTTCCTGACTTGTGTCTCCCCATTGACATCAGATTGCTGGCAGTCAATCAGTGCATGCCACAACACCCTTCATACACAACAACACTTGAAAGTTAATTAAAAGAAGAGTAGACTTCTGTAGTTTAAAGTAATTGTTAGAAATTTATAAAACAAGAACTGTGTACAGTAATTGACTTACTGAACACAGATCCTTCTTGGTGATAAATCAGTATTCAGCCCAGTGCACTAATGGACTAGTGGACGTAAATTCATAACTTCGAAATCCTATCCTTTTATTTTTGTATAATGATTAGCTATCCCTCGCCTTGTAAAAAACGCAGGAAGCAAATCATTGGTTTGTATACACTAAGTGAGAGGGGTGGTGATTGGAGATCTTGTGCAGACAGGCTGTGTTGGCAGCGTGCCTTCACATGTCAGCCTAGTTGTCAGCGCCTACCCACAGTGCTCACACATTGAGATCTAGTTCTGTGATCCAGTCATTGATGTTAGATAAGCAAGAAACTCATTGACAATTCAGGTCCCACCATGGTTTGTTATGCCTGCTGTATTGCTCGGTTGGTAACCTTGTCTCTGTTTCTTTTACACTGTGCATAAGTAGGTTGAAAGAATCAAATAAAATATATGATTGTTTTTTGGTAGATTGAAGGAATTGCCTAAATATATTAGTATGATAGTTAAAGAAAGAAATTAAAGCAATAAATGATGAAATACAATGTAGTGATAGTGTAGAGATTTTCTTCCATATTTACCTGGATAAGTATTTTAGTATGTAGTTGGTATGTATAATTCACCAAAAAAACTCCTCCGATGCCATGCTGAAACCTGAAAATGAGTTATTTTGATGTTATTTAAATTTACATTTATGAAATTTTGAGCCATTCCGTATTTCCCTAAAGCATCATCAATTAATCTGCTTTAAAAGGAAGTATATGATGTTATATATCATTATTATTAAATGCTCTTTCATCACAATCCAGTCAGTCATTCTTGGATATACCTGATATAACAGAGACCATCAAGATGCTTATCATTGTCATTGAAATGCACGAGTTTCCTTGATGTTCTTAAAAACATTTGAGAACATTTGTAGATCTGGGTTTGTGTGGTAATTTCTCAAGAGTGCCTCAGAGTGTAAATGAATTTGAGGCTTATCACATCGTGGGAAAATCTTACTTAATGCATCTGCATATAGTGTCGCCCCAGATTACCTGTGCAATTCGCACAGGCTAATCCAGGGCGGCACTTTCCGCCTCATGTGGATTTATGTTTAGAAGAGACTTCCTGGAAACAGAAAATACCATAAAGTGGAAAGTGTCGTCCCGGATCAGCCTGTGCGGACTGCACGTGCTGATCCAGGACGACACTTTATGCACGTGCATTAAGCCCAGTTTTCCTATGACGTGCCTCAAATGCTCTTTTATCACAATTCAGTCAACAGAAAATACCATGAAAGTGGAAAGCGTCGTCCCGGATCAGCCTGTGCGGACTGCACGTGCTGATCCGGGACGACACTTTATGCACGTGCATTAAGCCCAGTTTTCCTACGACATGCCTCAAATGCTCTTTCACCACAAACCAGTCAGTCATTCTTGGATAAACCTGATATAACAGAGACCATCAAAGATGCTTATCATTGTCATTGAAATGCTTGAGTTTCCTTGATCTTCTAGATACAAACATGCCATAATTTTTCCAGGCCAAAACGGGACATTGCCAAAAAATCGCCAGGACATTTGACATTTGACAGGGACACATTAATATTGTCAGTTTGTCCGAAAAAAACCGAGTAATAATAATAGTTTATCGTATCTAACCTAGGTCCTATTCCGTTTCGTGGTCTATATAGTTATAGTTCAAACAATAAACACCCAAAATGAATAACACAAACATACACACGCATATATTTTAATCATATTTATTCCATAATATAGATGATAACATGTATTTTTTATTATGACATCAAAGAAATTATACGAAACACGCAAATATAAACACCGATTGTCAAAATAAACAAATGCGTTTACAAGGGAGACTACTCCACCAGACTTATACCTGGGCTACGTTCCACTATACACTGCGTCATTAACTGCATCAAATTTTGCGATGTGAACAATACAAATTTAAAGACAGTAATGATTGTTTTTGCATCTTTAATTCTCGAAAAGTTCTCAATTTATTGTCATACTTACCTTCAAACGTTACCAAACTAATTATGTGATAGCACCTATTCCATTTAAAATCAAAATAACAACAAACACAGTTCTTTTTTTATTCCAAACAATGCAACAATCAGCAGCAATTAGCGCCCGCGGATACATGACCCCCATCCCGCGAAAGTGTGACAAACGATCAATAAATCGCTAATGGGGTATCATTACTGCCCCACTTTGACACGCGGGTAGCGGGTATTGTTGTCATAGGGACCGATAAAGGGATTAACGCTCTGAAGTTAATTGTTGGCCCAATGTAAGTTTTATGGTACACTAACATCAATTTTTGTGATTGACCGGGACAAAATGCATCTCACAGGGACGCCGGGACAGACCTCGCGAAACCGGAACAATCCCACTGAGAACGGGACGTATGGCATGTATGTCTAGAGAACATTTTAGATCATTTGGAAATCTGGGTTTGTGGGGTCATTTCTCATAAGTGTCTCACCGTGTTAATGAATTTGTTTTTACAGAGCACTTATTACCACCAGCAGTGGAGGAAAGTGAATAATGGCCTAGCATTGTGAATTGTGTTTTTCTTTTTCAATTATATTCTTCACTGTTATTAAGTACTGACCCAGGCACACCAGGGGTGTCAGTGTAAGTCATGACTATTTTTCTCCTTTTTAATAGAATCATACTTTAGTAACTGTTTAATACTTTCGCCAAATGTTGTTGTTTTTTGTGCGGTCTTGTGGTTGTGTATAATTTGGAATATCTAGGGAACCGCACCTGTCAAGTTACATTACTGCTATGCAAGCTAACAGATTTTTCAAGCAGTCATGTGCATAAGATTCTGTGTTAGTGATATGATAATGTGACTACTTTTTTAACTGGGTATTCAGGTATTCTAAATACATCATTCAGTCCAGGTACACTTGTGGAAGGGTTAAACAATGATAAACACAAACTGTTGATACAGAAATTTTTACCAAAGATCTGCATGTTTAAAATAATTATGCCAAAACTTAAAAAAAAAAAACGACTTACTCTATCCACTTATTCAGTATTTATTCTTTTTTGGTAAAAATGTTGAAATTGCTATTTTATTCTATTTTTACACAATTTTTGCATATAATTAATAACAAGATTTTTAGCTTACCAAATGTACGATTCACGATTATAAACCTTAATTTTAATGTTGATTAGCCTTTTCAAGAAACAAAGAGTGTAAGTGCAAAATCAATGGGAACCTCAATATCAGAACGTCTGATCTACTAAGAAAAACATAATTCTAGCAGTTATCATAAAAAATAGCATCAGGAAATAGTTCTGTGTCCTATATATACCAGGCATACCCAGTACTCTGAAAGTGAAAAAAATTCTGGCCATGTGTTTCTTCCATCAAGCTCTGATGTTTGGTAATTAGTGTTGATAGCAGAGCCAATCATTGGAAAATTGAGTAATTTACTTTGCAACCTGTGATTCCAAACTTTTAGGGAAACATATGTCAAGCAGTGCCTTACCTTCATCCCAGAAAATTTAATTGAATGCTGAGCACTTGAGAATCAATTAAGGTCATGTCTGGAAGTACTGGTACCTGGTTTTGGGGCGATTTGTCATGGTATTTTCATCAGTGTTGTTGCTGTTACTGCTTAGCATCAGTAAATTGTTGTTTTAATTTTGAAGAAGTTGTTTTCACTATATCATTGTTAAATAGACACTATTAATGATTGATCTCAATTGAGCTTTTTGTTGTTGTTGAGTCTGCTGCTAATTTCAGAATTATATGAACAAGTTGCAATGTTTATGTTCCTTGAAAAATGCTGTGTGATCAGGCCCAAAGACTAGGATTATACTTAAGCTTAATGGTAGTTTTAATCTCAAATATTAAACCGATGGAAATTAAAGCTAGAATGTTACAAGCTCTCTCATTGGAGTCCTAATCTCAAATATTAAACCAATGAAAATTAAAGCTAGAATGTTACAAGCTCTCTCATTGGAGTCTTAATCTCAAATATTAAACCAATGGAAATTAAAGCTAGAATGTTACAAGCTCTCTCATTGGAGTCTTAATCTCAAATATTAAACCAATGGGGAAATTAAAGCTAGAATGTTACAAGCTCTCTCATTGGAGTCTTAATCTCAAATATTACACCAATGAAAATTAAAGCGTTACAAGCTCTCTCATTGGAGTCTTAATCTCAAATATTAAACCAATGGAAATTAAAGCTAGAATGTTACAAGCTCTCTCATTGGAGTCTTAATCTCAAATATTAAACCAATGAAAATTAAAGCTAGAATGTTACAAGCTCTCTCATTGGAGTCTTAATCTCAAATATTAAACCAATGGAAATTAAAGCTAGAATGTTACAAGCTCTCTCATTGGTTAATATTGTCAGTTGACACTAAGTTTGAGATTGAAAACTTTTGTATTTGTGTGGCCAGTTATCTTATTAATTAACTAGTAAATTGAAACATGTTGCTTGCAGTACATGCAAAATCAATTGGGTCACTCAATACAGGCATCAGTTTCAGTCATGCACATTCTCTTTCTCAGCAGCATGAAACAGATTTTGTTTTATTTGCATGTCTTCCAAAAAGGAGCATTTTATCTCTGATGCTAGATAGTATGGCACTCAATGTGATAAATAGCTGAAAGTTGAAAGCAAAAATGCATGTTGTGTGAATATATCTTCATTCTGTGCCATGAAATCTTGGTGAGCCCCACTCCAAACCACCCGTGCACAGCTTCTATATTATAAACATGCGAGTTAAACATTTTTTTATTGATACTGATTCCATTATTTGTGAAGGTTTTTGACCAACAAAGTATAATTTACTCGTTGCACGCTACTGGCGTCTGGAGTCATACTTCCCTGCTACCAGGGACTAAAGTTGATTAAAACCATGATTTCAGTTTAAAAAGGCAACCTATCTGCATCACTAGTATTTTCTGATTAGGAATAAAGAAGTAAATAAATAATAAAAAAGTAAAAAAAAAAGAAACAAAACTAACAAACCAATGCCTTTATAAATCATATTTTAGACTGTTTATTTTCAGCATTTATTCTATACAAATATGATGCATTTCTTGTTCATATTAGTTGATTCTATGTTTACTAAAATCTGTTGGCTTCACCGTTTTGTTTGCCAAATGGTGAACCTCACTGCAAAGTATGTTACATTTAAGATATTAGATCGTGATGATTTTATCACCAGGTAATGCAGACATCCTGAGCGTCTTCCAAAACACTAAAGATAGCGCAGAATTTGCAGTCAGAAAATGCAAGCATCAAATTATAGAACTACTGCATGTATAGTTGGTAGAATGTAGTTAGATGCACTGGCGAGACTTCCTGAAATAGATGTGGCTATCCAATACAATCAGTCGTGATAATTAAATGTATGTATGAAAGGTTTGGGGAACGACATGGAACCAAACAGGAGTGTAGGGTTCTGCTCAAAAGGTGCAGGAGTGGGAACAGGAATAATTCTTTGATGTCAACTATTTGTTGGATAATATCAGGGTTTCTATCCATTGTTTGCTAAAAAAAAAAAGTGTATAACTCCATTGGTCATTTAATATAAAATATGGGTATTACTTTTTTGTTTAAATAATCAACATCCCCGTGTTTATCCGCCTAGAGAGGCATCAGTGGGAAACAAGCATGGGACAGGGATCTTCACCCTGCTGTCGTGCCTGGGATCTTTCACTTATGGTTTCATGAACTTTTGCTTTCATTCTGATTACACCTGAACACTACTGAACAAAACTATTCTTGATTTTTGCACACATACACATAATGGTTGTCGCCTTCTTACTCCAGTGCTCTATACGAAGACACGGATGATGACTTGTTCCAGAACCATGCTTTTAAGTCCGACTCGGAGGACAACCTCAGTGCACCGATTGACCCCTCTCGACGTCAGCTGCGTAGTGTTGGGGACTTGGGCGATGGCAGATCAGGGAGTCTTAGTACTGGTATAATTCCTATTGCCTTGGAAACCCAGGGCAGGGGTGTCACTGTGCCTTAGTTCATTGCACAATGCTGTTGCATAGTATTCAGTATAACTAAATCATCTGAAGATCTGTTTTCACAAACAACATTCGAAAAGTTGATTGTCTGATTAACTGTGCCTACCATTATTATGTGAATATTGATGAATTTGCAATTCTAAAATAATTTTTGTTCTGGTACCATTCCCTAAATAAAGAGAGAAATTACTGGAATATTTTCAACGAGAATTTATTGTGCCATGCACGCTAAAGATCTACCGCAATTGATAATTATGCTTAGTTTCGGCATATTTACCAATCTTTGTTCGAGTCTGTAACACTATTCAAGTCAAAAGTTTGTCTCGACGTGACCTATAATGGGCTGGACGCCCTTCTACCTTTGTCATATGTACATGTCATTCTCTAAAATAATGTATTTAAAAAAAACGATTTTGCTTATCTTTTTGTAAAAGATGGGGTGTCGAAACGGGGTTCGTTGAACAAGAATCGGTACAGCGCAGACATAGAGAACATGATGAGGTCATCCAAGGTATGCCATGAGTACTCAGAATGTGATACATATCTCTGGAAAATAAAGTAGGGTGCTTGAAAAGGCACATCTCATTTGAATTATGAAGAATTACTGATTTTATCTATTTTCCAATATGCACCACATGAAGTTTGTTTCCAGCATGAAGTAACAGTTAATTGCAGAAGTTTGCAGCAGATCTGTTACCACTGCATTTCTAAGCCACTTGTTTATTCAGTTCTTAATTAGATAGATGTACCGGTATATAGGTAACATACAGTAACTTATATAGTCATTTTATAGTAATGGATATGGTGTCTGCCTTGCCATCAGGAGATCATGAGTTCTAACCCGACAGGCTATCTCAAAGACAAACAGGAAAGGCAGGCTGTCAGCCAATTCCTATATTCCTATAGTTTCCTATACTTTGGAAAGAAATCCTATATTTTTTAAAAACCTCTGATATTAACTATATTTAATGAATTGTTCCTATATTTTTTATAAATTTGGTCATTCATGGGTCTGAAATTGGTCTGTGAACAGTATATCGCGAACCTATACGTTTATTTTTTTCTCACTCGCTTTGCTTGCATCAAATTTAAATATTCAAATTATTTTAGGCCATGGCATGCATGTTTCAGTTGCATATTGATTGCCATGAATATGATTAACAAATGTTTTGTTCATTAAAACACAAACTGTAAGACTTATCAGGCTAGAATAAGACCCCATATCGTCATTATAATGAAGTATTTTTACTATAAAATTCCTATACCTTCTCAAAAAAATTGACAAAAAGTCCTATATTTTTGGTGAAAATTTTCCTATATGAGGCGCGTCGCGGGAAAACCGGACTTAATGCATGTGCGTAAAGTGTCGTCTAGGATTAGCCTGTGCAGTCCGCACAGGCTAATCCAGGATGGCACTTTCCGCCTACAGTGGATTTATGTTTAGAAGAGACTTCCTTGAAACAGAAAATACCATAAAAGTGGAAAGTGCCATCCTGGATTAGCCTGTGCAGCTTGCACAGGCTAATCTGGGATGACACTTTATGCACATGCATTGAGACCGGTTTGCCCATGACGCGCCTCATATTGTTTCTCTATTTTCTTGGTAACTTGGTTGACAGCCTGGAAATGGACTCAAACATGTCTCAATCAGCCTCTGGCTTTCAACATAGTCGTGTCAGAAATAAAGAGGTCTAAACTATGCAATGAAATCAGTGAGCGAAATGAATTCAGCTTTTGTTCCATGGATATTTCTCAAAGACAAGGAGGAAACAGACTCGAAAATGTCAGAATAAGCTCCTGGCTTTTGACATAATTGAGCCAGAAGTAATGAAGTCTAAACTAAACAATAAAACCATTTGGATATATGTTCTGTTTTGCCGCAGGGCCACCATTCCGGGAGCTCCTTGGAGGCAATGGCAGGTCCAGGCTCCGGCTCAGGAGGGCGTCAGTCCTTGCAAGGGGTCCTTCACAACAGGATCACCAAGGCATTCAGCATGTCCTCCATCCCCGCGGCAACAAATGCGGAGAAAGGCAAAGGTCAGACTGTGCAGTCCACTGAGTCTAACAAATCTTCGCATGACGTGATAATGTGTTAAAGCCAAAACTTAGTACGGACTGTGAATATCGTGCACCCGATTTTTTTTTATTTGAGGGGGAAAATATTTCAGCTGTTTTTGTTGATGTCCGTTGTTGTTAAATGGTTGTTTTTTTCTCCATTTATTTGTTGTTGGTTGTAGTATCTGTAATTACCTTATATAGCCAGATAATTAGTGCCCCGCAAAACAGTTTCTGCTCAATAACTTGAGAATGAATTGAGATATTTTAATGAAACTTCATACATATATACCTTATATCGAGACCTTGCTTGGGATTGCATATGGGGTGGGGTGGGTCAAGGTCACCATTACTTAAAAGAGAATGCATTGAGATATTTTAATGAAACTTCATACATACCTTATATCGAGACCTCGCTTGGGATTGCATATGGGGTGGGGTGGGTCAAGGTCACCATTACTAAAAATAGAAAAACAGTTTCCACTCAATAACTTGAGAACACATTGAGATATTTTAATGAAACTTCATACATATTTACCTTATACTGAGACCTTGCTTGGGATCGCATATGGGGTGGGTGGTGTAAGGGTCAAGATCACCATTACTAAAAATAGAAAAACAGGTTCCGCTCAATAAATTGAGAACGCATTGAGATATTTTAATGAAACTTAATATGTAGATACCTCATATTGAGACCTTGCTTGGGATTGCATATGGGGTGGATGGGGTCAAGGTCACCGTTACCAAAAATAGACAAAAATGTTTCCACTCAATACCTAGAGAACAAATTGATATATTTAAAAAAAAAATGAAACTTCATATGTTGATACCTTATATCTAGACCTCTCTTGTGATTGCATATGGAGTGGGTGGGGTCAAGGTCACCTTTACTAAAAATAAACTAATGGTTTGCACTCAATAACTTAGAAACTTATTTAGATATTTTAATGAAACTTTATATTTGAGACCTCACTTTGGATTGCAAGGTCACGGTCACCATTTCCTATCCATAGGTGTATGACCTTCACCTTGCACCCAGAACTTTCTTTCAATTTTATGCTTACATTTCATGAGAAACATTTGGTTTAAGTGGAATTTCCACATTTCTTGTTAAATTGTGTTTTGTACACAGGTGTAACATCATAAAATACAGATCAAGTTCAACTTCTGTTGCAAACTACTAAATATTGACAGAGTTATGGCTCCTATTGAAATTAAATTGTTCCAAATACACTGTTAAACATTCACAAATTAAATCATTCACTCTGTGTCTATTTCTTTTAAATGGATGCCATAGTTTTATGACAAGGCCATATTGTGGGGGTATATCCGTCACTCGTGACATTTCTAGTCTAGGCTTGACTTGATATATTACATAAGGCGTAGCTTTACTTGCTATACTCTTAATGTTTTGATGTACTGCTAGGTATAATAAACAAATGCGATACACTTTGCATAGTTAAACAAATGATCAAATTGTTCTTGTGTTTGTATTTGTTGGTTTGACATTCATATTTATTAGCCATTTACATCTTATTGTCATCTTGATGTCTGTAGCTCGATTTATGTTAGTTGTGTCGAATGGACTTTATAAATTCTGACTCTATATAAGCACAAGTACATAGTAGATATATGACTATAGTGCAAAGTGGATTGTGTCTAAAAAAGGCCACAGCTGTTTCATTTCTTTAGAAGTCTAATTTAACCCAATATGAATACAATTTGTTTGCTTAATACTGGTTAGTGGAACGATTGTCATTGAAATTGACATTTTCTGTATCTCTCTTTCAGGGAGCAGCTGTAAAGGAAATGATAAGCAGTAAGTAGAGAGGTTGTATGTAATATGTATGTTGCGTATCGTGGGAAAACCGGGCTTAATGCAAGTGTGTAAAGTGTCGTCACTTTAGAACAGGGACGGCACTTTCTGCCTGTAGTGGATTTATGTGTAGAAGAGACTTCTTTGAAACAGAAAATATCATAAAAGCGGAATGACACTTCACACACTTGCATTAAGGCCGGTTTTCCCACGACATGTCACGTATACTAACCTGATTCAAATAAAAATACAGCAGCATTGATTGTGCTGTGGCGTATGTATGTTGCAGTAGCTGGCTAATATATGAATACTACCCATATATATTCTGCACTCACTAATTCACTAATTCATTTATTACTAAATATGTACTACTATTAAATTATAGTAATGTTTTGGTTATATTTTACAGCTGGTCATTCTTTCCAAATGATGGTGGTGGATTTCACTGCTTAGTGCGAAATTTGTCTTCATTGCATCATTATGAATTCGCAGTATTGACTATTATTACAACCATGTTGTTACTAAATCACTGGCGTTGTCTGAATATATTCTTGCAGGGCTCCATCTTACCTTCTCATACAAAAGCTTATAGCAGAACATGAGTGAGTGGTAATCGGAAATGTTTTATAAGGAAGCATCTAAGAATTTGTCTTCTCTTATGTCAATGTATCTTTGTTGAGGCTTTAAAATAGAAAACTTTATTTGAACATTCATTGTTTTATATCGGGGTTTCCTGCAGCAGGATTTCTTGAAGGCATGGCGGCATCCCGGACACCACCACCCGTGACAGAACCCCCGAGATCGTTCTAATCCGACCACTTAGCCCCCCCCCCAACCTCTTTGAAATCGCCCGACCGCAGCTCCCCGAAATCGGTTTCTACGATCGACCCCACCTGCCACCGCTCCAACTCCCCCAAACCTGTCCGAAATCGGCTACGACATTCGAAATCCTTATGGCGATCAAATCGTCAGTATCCGCCTTAATCGCTTAAAATACCTACCCTATTGCTCGACCAGCACCTACCTCTCTTTGAATTATCTTTAATTTGAGAATTCTTACTTTTATAAAACTGAAACTATTAAAAATATTTTGCCTACTAAAATCGCAACTATCGTGGTTTTCTTAATTGAATAAAAATGTGTTGACCGAACTCCTTTGGAGGCAGTGTACATCAAAATACTAGGCTGCATTTTTTATGGAATGAATTTTCAATCATACATAGTATTCAAATTTGTTGAAAAGCCTAGCTTTTTTTCCCCCTTGAAATTCTATCATAACAGCTGTTTTTAGCTTACCTGAGCACAAAATGCTCATGTTGAGCTTTTGTGATCGCCCGTTATCCGTCATGTGTGCGTGCGTTCGTGTGTGTGTCAACTTTTCTGTCACACAACATCTCCTCCTAAACCGCTTGGCAGATTTTCACCAAACTTCACAGGAATGATCCTTGGGTGAACCTGTTTCATGTTGTTCAGATCATTCCGGTCCGCTGCATATGTAGGTCACCAGAGAGCTAAAAATAGATTTTAAAATGTTTTTCTTTAAAACTGCAGGGCCCGGAGGTTTAAAATGTGGTATGTAACATCCTATAGTGGTCCTCTTCAAAGATTGTTCAAATTATGCCCCTGGGGTCAAAACGGGCCACACCCTGGGGGTCACATGGTTTATATAAAATATATAGCAAAATGACTTTTAAAATCTTCTTCTCTGAAACCGCAAGGCCTAGAGGTTTCATATTTGGTATGTGACATTGTATAGTGGTCCTCTACAAAGATTGTTCAAATGATGCCCCTGTGATCAAAACTGGCCACACCCCGGGGGTCACAATGTTTATATAGACTTGAATAGCACAATGACTTTAAAAATCTTCTCTGAAACCTCAAGGCCCAGAGGTTTCATATTTGGTATGTAACATTGTATAGTGGTCCTCTACAAAGATTGTTCAAATGATGCCCCTGGGGTTAAAATTGGCCACACCCGTGGCTCACATGGTTTATATAGACTCAAATAGCAAAATGACTTCAAAAATCTTCTCTGAAACCACGAGGCCCAGAGGTTTCATATTTTGTATGTAACATCCTATAGTGGTCCTATACAAAGATTGTTCAAATTATGCCCCTGGGGTCAATACAGGCCACGCCCCGGGGGTCACATGGTTTATATAGAATATATAGCAAAATGACTTAAAAAATATTCTCCTCTGAAACCACAAGGCCCAGAGGTTTCATGTTTGGTATGTAACATCCTATAGTGGTCCTCTACAATGATTGTTCAAATTATGCCCCTGGGGTCAAAACTGGCCACGCCCCAGGGTCACATGGTTTATATAAACTTAAATAGCAAAATGTCTTTAAAAATCTTCTCTGAAACCACAAGGCCCAGAAGTTTCATATTTGGTATGTAACATCCTATTGTGGTCCTCGACAAATATTGTTCAATTTATGCCCCTGGGGTCAAAACTGGCTACGCCCCGGGGGTCATATGATTTATATAGACTTAAATAGCAAAATGACTTTAAAAATCTTCTCCTCAGAAACCGAAAGATCTAGAGGTTTGTTATTTGGTATGAAACATTGTATAGTGGTCCTCTACAAAGATTGTTCAAATTATGCCCCTGGGGTCAAAACTTGTCACGCCCCGGGGGGTCACATGGTTTCTAAAAACTGAAATAGCAAAATGTCTTAAAATATCTCTTCTGAAACCGCAAGGCCCAGAGGTTTCGTATTTGGTGTTTAGCATCCTATAGTGGCCCTCTACAAAGATTGTTCAAATGATGCCCCATGGGTCAAAACAGACCACACCCCAGGGGTCACATGGTTAATATAGACTTAAATAGCAAAATGACTTTAAAATTCTTCTCTGAAACCGCAAGGCCCCTGGGGTAAAAACTGGTCATGCCCGGGGGGGGGGGGGGGTCACATGGTTTATATAGACTTAAATAGCAAAATGAAATTAAAAATCTTCTCCTTTGAAACGACAAGGCCCGCAGCTTTCCTATATTTGGTACGTAACATTGCATAGTGGTCCTCTCCAAAGATTGTTCAAATTATTCCCCTGGGGTCAAATCTGGCCAGCCCCGAGGGGTCACATGGTTTATATAGACTTAAATAGCAAAATGACACTAAAAATCTTTACCTGAAACCGCAAGGCCCAGAGGTTTGTTCATGGTTGTTCAACTTATGCCCCAGGGATAAAAATAAGTCACGCCTCGTGGATGCAAATTCCAATTGGGTTACAAGGTCGCAGGTGAGTGTCCTAGGGCCCTCAAGGCCCTCTTGTTTATTTCATTAATTGTTTTCGGATGCAAAAGAAATCAATAATTAATAACAGATAAACTACATGCGGACATTAAAAGCCGAAAAAATCAATGTTGTTTTTAAATTATTGAATATGCGGTTCCTATTTGACATAAAATATGGGCCTGTATCTCAATGTAAAAAGCATGATTTGCTACAAAAGCGAGTGAAAATTGCCATGCACAAGGTCACTGATGCCTCATGAAAAACGTTTGCCTGTACTGGTCACGTGCTTAATTGCTGTGCTTATAAGAATAAAATTACGTTTGACGACGTTAAAAATTGTATCGTTTCCATATTTTTATTGTCAATTTGTGAATGGATAAGGAAATTTCCGGGTTAAAATAAAGCGTTAAATATATTAATCAACTGTTTTAAAATGCCTGTTCACTTTTCTTGTCAACGATAGTATTTGTTGTCAAACACATTTTTAGTTGTTAGTAATGTAGAAACTCCCCCTAAAAATCGACGTATTTGGTTGGGTAATGAGATCGTTGTGGGCGGGACTACACAGTTCGGTCTCTTGTCAATAACACTGTTGGAAGTTAGACCTTATCGATCAATACTTCATTAATTTAGGGCCCTGTGTTTAAAAATCGGTGTAATAGATAAAGGGATTTAGGGTTGTCGCTTTGAAAATTAAGCATGTCGGCGTTATTTAAGCATGTCTGCAAATGTCTAACTGCTTTGAAGGCATGTCAGGCCCGACAAGCGAAACAGGCCTGAAGGAAACCCTGTATATAAAATATAAATCTATAATCTGCATTGGTATAAATAGTGTATTGTGCACAATAGCTCTGTTAGGTATTTAGTTTAAATCAATTTTTAAAAGGTTGTATTAATAACTTTTCACATGTTGTATTAAAAAAACAACCAAGTACTGGTTCTAACCAGCAATGTGACTCCATAATGACTGTGGAAGCCAAATTTGATTTCAATGAATAGGATGCAACTAGACTCTTCAATATTATAAATTTGCACGTAATCTGAGTTTGTTAAAACTTCAATAAGCATACATTGACTCCTATCAATTACTTGATTGATGTTAAATGTATGTTAACTAGCTCAAATTTTGTTTAAAAATTTTGGACTTACTTCCATAAGAAAAATAGTTCATGAAACTGTTTGTTATTTTGCTTATCATCAGACAGTTCTAAGATGCTACCCCTGATTTACACTGTCTCTTTTCAGTTCACACGTTCTGATCCTTTTTCACACTCATCTGTTTCATCTCCACACTGTAAACACCTGCATGGTTGAATTGCCTCTTAGTCATTTCTATACCAAGTGTCTCAAATGATCAAGGAATTAATGGCCATGTGTTTAACAAAGGTTTTTAAAATAAAAGAATAAATAAATAATTATAATTGGTCATAAGAGCTCTAATTGTGGATTAGATATTACCGTACAAATCTGTATTTCCACTTTCTGGTATTTAAGAGCACTCTGCACTTGCTGTCAGTAACTAGAATTGCACATAAAATCTAGATGCAAAATTTATACATTATACACATTATACAAGAAGAAACAATGTGATGACTGTTTTCGTTGACTCTTCAAACAATTTAGTATTTTTATTGTGTATTGATATGTTAGTAAAAAGATATGTGGTATTGATATGATAGTAAAAAGATATATGGTATGACACGAAGAATGCTTTTTTAAAAACACACACACAAAAAAAGCAGTTTATGTGATTTTAAATACTATTAAAATTTTCTTTTTATCGTGCTTGGTTTAAAAGAAAACATCATAATATTTGTCTGCACACAAATGTGAACTTTAACCAATATAACTTTCCTAAGAATGTTTGCATGGTTGTTTATACCCCAGTCACATCAACCAGTGCTTTTCATTCAGTCAATCCTTAGTTTTGTTGATGGACCACTCTTTACCTGCACTGAATTCTGTGTTTCACCTGTTACCAACCTAGGCATTGTGATATCCCAAACGTTTGATCTGTTTGACATTTTGACAACTTCTTTTTCTGTCAGTCAGTTATAAACATCTTTAAACTCCCTGATGTTTTACTAAAATGTTCGTCTTGGCAGACTGAAAAATATCAACATTGTTCTACTTATGTGTAAAAAGTGACGTTTTTGCATTTTATCATTAAATCATTCATAGATCTATGTAAATATTTAATACAAAATTGCTTTGTTCAGTTTTGTTATATCCATACATTCACAAGTGGACAATGACAATCCCGTATTGTTTTCAACACTGCGTGCATTTTTACGATTTCAAAATACCATTTGTTTCATCAAAGATTGATGAGCATGAATTGTCTGTGTCAAAGTAGACATTTGCAGTTGTGTCCACTGAACAATGTACATTATTTTCAAATAATATATTTGTTTAGATAGCGTCATTCCGTTGCCATATTTACTAAGAAACAAAGTAAAATGTGTACTTGTTGATTTATGCTTACCTACTAGGTACTGTAAAATCAATTTATTTCGCTGTGTCTAAGTTTTGCACAATCGTGAAAAACGGCTAATTCGCATGGTCTTAAATTTACGCATTTTACATTTTGATGTATCTATTTTATAATAATTATGTGTAAAGAAAATTTATGCAAGGTCTTAAATTCACTGTCTGTTTGGACCGCAAAATATGCAAAAACTTATAAAATTATACCATTGTGAAATTAAATGATTTTACAGTGCATGAGCTTTTCAGACACATACATGGTATTCCTTGTCACGAGGCATGTGTCAAAATGGTTTCGTGAATTCAAAACTGTCCTTATTCCATCTTATTTAGCAATTGATGTGAAATAAACATGCACTGGGTCTCCTTGTAAATCTGGTATAAACAGTTGTAAGGCGATTAGTGGTACTGTTAAATAGTAACACATACATTATATTTCAGCAGTTTGTTAGCTCCAGAATATTTATTTTAAAAAGGAACAAAAAGCTACAGTCTACTCCTGAATATTTGTTTGAGGGACCAAAATTTAATCGCTACATGTTCATATAAATTTCTGTGGTTTGGCTTGCATTCACAAGGGTTGAACTTTCTGAAGGCTGTAAGTGTTCGTTACGGTCCAGTTAGAGTTTTCACACAATTAATTGTTTGTTGTGCTTGATCATGCTTCGGTTGCATCAAGTGGTTAATTGATTGGATGCGTTAATTACTGTCAAGTGTTGAGAGTATGCTGTACTCAATTTAAAAGCTTTCACAAACTAAATAACACTAATATTAGATATTTTTACCAAGAAAACTTTAAGAAAATTGTGAGTGCCTGCACGAGAATACCATGGTCAGTGTCAGTGTATATGCGCCATTCTGACACTTTGCGCACATTTGTATGCGTACCCTTGTATATTGCTTTTTAGCGCACAATTTCACAATGGAGGGAAAATACCAGAGGAGGATTATGATCATGCAGATCTCAACCATCCAATTAACCTGTCTCACAAAAAACAAAGACCCGAGATGACTCTCTTAGATTTTTTAAATGAGTAAGTGTCAAGGTCTTGTTTATATGAGACATGTTGTGGGAAACCCGGGCTTAATGATTGTGCATAAAGTGTCATCCCAGATTAGCCCGTGCAGTCCGCACAGGCTAATCCGGGACGGCACTTTCCACCTATTGTGGATTTATGTTTAGAAGAGACTTCCTTGGAACAGAAAACACCATAAAAGCGGAAAGTGTCGTCCTGGATTAGCCTGTGCGGACTGCACAGGCTAATAGGGTAGGACACTTTACGGTCATGCACTAAATCCGGTTTTCCCACGCCACACCACATGTGCTTTTGGATGCATTTTGGTACTTATACGCTACTAATAGACATTTAATTCCCTATTAACTGTTTTAAAATTTTCCCATATTACGTTTTTTTTCATTTATTTACTTTTATTTATTATAGTGTTTTAAAAATACTAATGTCAACTATAATCCTCTGTTAAAAACATATATATTATATACTATAAATACTCACCGATATTTGCATGAGTGGCCATCAACTTTAGAAATCAGGGAAGAAAGGAAAGTGAAATGTAGAATTTTAGAAATAATTAAGACTGTCATGGCAGTAAAACAATAAAATACCATAGTTGTGTGGAATAAACAAGTTCTTGAAGTAAAGGAGAATGACATTTATATATTTATATACACTGTAAACACTATGCACTGATATATGAAGTCACCACTATACATTGATTGGAATGGTATCCTGATAATGAGTAACTGCAAAAATTGCATTCTGGTCTTAGGAAAATAGAGCAAGTATAAGAATTTTAGTGGCCACACTGTGTCTGCATCTTTCATAGGTGTAAAGAGAATTTATTTGACCTTATTTCAATGTTTCAGTTCTTCCAATTTCACGGATGCCAGCATTTCCCCGTTGCCAAAAACCAAAGAGAAGGACGAGAAGAAGAGGAAGAGCATGTTCTCTCGTTTCCATAGCAGCTACAGAACGAAAAAGGTCAGCGGTTCAAAATGTGTGCTGTGCCATTGGGGTGGGCAGTGAAAGGCGACAATATCTTGCCCTAAGATTTTGTTCAGAATACTTGCCTTGTAGAACACACCATTTTCACTAATGAAGATACTGAAATGTCTGTGTGCCAAGTTGTCAGATTCAGAGTCAGTAAAATTCTGTCGTCGCCATGACTCTTGATGTTTTGCAGCCTATTTATTATTAAAAAATTATATTCATTCACGCAGGAAAAAAGCAGACTTTGCAGGATAAAGACTATTGATTTTCCATCATTGTGCAAGAACTAAATAGGCTCGTCTGTGTTGATATGGTAGAAAACCTAAAATTTTATTTTCTGGTTCCTGCTACTTACGGTGCTTCGATCTGCTTCTAGCTTGCATATATCGAGGTGTGTTTAATTCTAGGGTGTCTAGGAAATTAATATCTTTTGCACTGGCACTTGCCTGTTTTGATCAGTGTTCTAGTAAAGTGGAAATGATGTTAGAAAAACAGACTGCTTCTGTTTGGGTTATTTCGAAATCACGTATATATAGTGTTATGTTATGGTGTCTATAACTTGTGTTCTGTTATGGAATAATTTATGTTATGGTGTCTATAACTTGTGTTCTGTTATGGAATAATTTATGTTATGGTGTCTATAACTTGTGTTCTGTTATGGAATAATTTATGTTATGGTGTCTATAACTTGTGTTCTGTTATGGAATAATGCAAGATTATGCGAGATTTTAATAAAAATAAATGTTATTTTTATCAGACAGATTATGTGCTTGATAGAAGCAAATTGTCAGGATATTATAAGCAGATAATAAGTTTTGCTTGCCTGTCTTATTTATTCTTTGTCTTCTACACAAGGATTTTATGTACATAAAAATGTTTATAGCTAATTCTTCTTGAAGTTTTTGCATTTTCAGTTGAAATAAAAAAGAGTACCGGTACCAGATTAATAGCAAATGGTATTTCTCTGGCTATTGACTTTTAGATGAAACATTTATGCAATATTTTATTGCTGCGAGAATAAAGCTATTTAAGAAAAAAAATAAACATAATTCCTGCATGTCTTTTTTGTAAGATTTGCTCTCAACTTCATTTTGACTGATTATTTGACAAAGTTCAGGTGACCTTGGAGTTAACCCAGTTATATGCTTGAGGTCACAGCGTCTGACAATACATTGGCAAGCTGAACCATTGGTTGCAGTGACATCATAATTATCTGTGTCTATGTGTCATTGGAATGATCTGAGAGTTGGTTTGTGTGCCAGCTTGTCATGTTCTGTTTCACGAAAGAAACACAAGATCTTGTTGTTAGCATATGTTCTCTAGTAACCCTACATTGACAGGTTTTCCATAGGCTATACCAACAGTAGTCTTTTCAGATTTTCATTCCCAAATTACACAGTGATACATTTAATACCTTACATTACATTTTCACTCATATTCACTCTTATTGGCAGAATTTAACTGGCCAATAGAATTTATTATAAAACCATTAGTATATATGCCATTTAAAAAAACATATAAAGGTAATATTTTATTAATTAATTTGCATCTTAAATCTAAATTAGTACTATATATTTTCAGAACAAAGAAAAAGAAGGTAAAGAAAACAAGCATCGTTTGTCCCATCACCGGTTTGTGAGTGTCAGCTTCAGCAATGCCACAACATGCGACGTCTGCCACAAAGTTCTCAACAACAAACCCGCCCTTCGATGCCAAAGTAAGTGTTAACTTTAAGTTTAACTTTAAACTGTTATATTTGCTCCAGCAGAGATTTGACATATTTCTTAATAGAGATTTGAAATATTTCTTAATAGAAAACAGTTTGTCATTAGATATGGCTCTATGTTTTACACGATATGGGTGTTCATTGTATTCTTTCTTTATATGGATGTTCATTTTCATTCCAGTTTGCCTGGTGAATGTCCATGATAGTTCTTGTAAAGAGAACTTAACTGCGTGTGACAAGTTACGGTTAAAGGTATGTACAAGTTGCCTCCCTTTGGATAAGAAACCTAAACGTGTGTTTTCAAATACACAAAACGTGTGCAATAAACTGGATAGATTTATGTGGTCTAGAGAGTACAAAATATGCAACATGTATTTAGTATTGTTAGTAACTTTCCCCTGGCAAGGTTTTAAAATCACGGTCGTAAACATAAACAAAATGCACCAAATAATAAGTTCTACTTTACATAGCCCCATTGTTTCTTAGCCATTACTTAGCCATTACGCTACATGTGCTTTACTTAATTGAACTTCAAAGATAACTTGTGGTTCTTATAGATGTGTATGGACATCTACAACTGGGACCATATCCACAAAGCTGCTGAGGAAAATCTTAACTTAAGTCATACGGAAAATGAACAAGTTGTATACAATTTTTTGACATCTCATAAAATAAGAAGCTTCTATTGACTCTAAACCAGAATAAACCCATTTAAGGCTAATTATACTTGAAATGAATCAACCACAGACTTAAGGAATTTCATGATTTTAATAAGTAAGGAGCTCAGTGATACAGGCCATGGTTTATAAGCGAATTCTTGTGTAAGAAGTGACATGTGGGCATTACACTTTGTGCATGAAAACATTTAATGGAGGCCTCTTTGCAGATTGTGTGTAGATTCCAAGGGTAAATTTCAAGGTCACTGTCACTGAAAAATTATGTCTGCTCATCAACTCAACATACAGTGGAAGTTGTTATCAGATACAAAAAAAAGCCATGCGAAGCATAATTGAACAGTACTTTTAGTCATACCTTCAAATACGTACTAATGCCTCAAGGTGACATTGCTTAATCAAGGAGCCATTGGCTATTTGTTATTATATAAAAGCTTTTTCTGTTTTGTATTTGCAGTCATCATCATCTATGAGATAAAATAATTATTGTGTTTCGTATTTTGAAATTATTGACACTGGTTTCTTTTAATTAGCATATCATGTTCATCAAGAACTCCTTTAATGATCTAATGATTTAATACCATATGTGTCATAAACCAGATATACCATTGCAATGTGTTCCTTCCGAAGTTGCTTTGTACATGATAAGGTCGGAGTGTTAGGCGAGAGTTTTTTTATTTCTTGGTTCTTGAATCCGCTGACCCAATTTTTTCCAAGAAGCAAAAAAAAAAATTATTGTGTAGAATGTAACGGGTATCATAAAAATTTACCTTGGGAAAGGGTTTCAGCCTGTTACACGTAATGCAAAACAAATATTAATGTCATGGTTTTCTTGTAGTGAATAAGTTAATTTTGTGTAATATGATTTTTGTAAGTAATAATGTATAAAGATTTTAATATCAATGTTCATTTCCATTTGTGAAATTCTAGTCATTAATTTACTAAATTCTGTGTTTTTGTTGTTTTGTTTGTTTTTGTTGTTTTTTTCCCCTCCTCCTACCGGACACTTTCAAAAATGTCAGAGAACCAAGAAATAAACAATTCTGGCCTCACATTACATGTACTCTGCACATGTATGCACAACATCTGCTTGTGTAATTTATTCCTGCTCGTAAGATGCAGCGTGGGTATTGTGCACTTCCATTAAACATAGATACTATCAACCTCTGTCAGCGGTGCAAAATATGCCGGCAAAAATAATTGTTTTGTGCAGCAAGAAAACACGCACACACAATTATAAAGCAAATGACAAGATCGCTTCGTAAATGTTTAGATGAGATTTATTTAGCCCATGCAAGAACGGTTAGGTCGATGGAAGGAAATGTGTTTGGTCATGTTTTCTTTTTTTGCAATGCTCGTGTAATATTTCTGATATTTCAGTGTCTCTATTTTAAGTTTAATGTAATATGTCTATTTTAATGGGTTTTCTTGTGTCTGTGTAATACAACACTGGTTTAAACAGTATCACTTACAATCTGGAAAGGAATTGAGTTTTTTTGTTGAAAGTGTTATGTATTTTACAACAGGTAAAAGTTTACAACAAAAAAAACTCAATCCTGCCACATAATTTCAGCTGCGGCATATGGTGAAAAATACTTTAAAAAAATGTTCTGCAAAAGCGAACAGCAAAGTAAATGAAAATGTTTTTATTTAGTATTGTTCATTATCATCCCATATCGCAGGTGGCTGTGAATATTCTTTCCCTTTAACTTGGTCCTGATCTTAAAAATATACATGATCTTAATGGAAAAAAATCTGATATAATTATATAAACATACTTTTTCAGTAAACAAACACTATCTTTATGTTCTCTGAAAAATTTTCAGGGGATCACATAGTCACCGCTTTGTCCGTCCGTGTGTCCATCCGTACATCTGTCTCATTTTCTTGTCTGGGGTATTTCTCAGCAACTACTGACCAGATTTCAATTAAACTTCATGGGAAGATTCATTACCCAGAGGAAGTGTGTACTGAACGAGGCCAGAGGAAGTGTGCACTGAACGAGGACATTCTGCTTCATTGATTTGTCATAAAGTTATGGGACTTATTTATGAAATAAGTATTTAGTGCACAATTTTTGTCCCATCTATTTCTACACAACTACTGGCCAAATTTCAATTAAACTTTATGGGAAGCTTTATTACCAAAAGGAGGTGTGCACTAAACCAGGACGTTCCGCAGCAATGATTTTTCTAAGAGTTGTGGGACTTTGAAGATTCCTGAAATTAGAATATTGTGCACAATTGTTTTCTGGGCTATTTCTCCACTTCTACTGGCCAGAATACAATAAAACTGTATGCGATGCTTCATTATTAAAATGAGGTGTGCACAGTACAGGACGTTCCCTTTCAGTGATTTTCCTTGGAGTTATGGGACTTTGAAGGTTGCTGTAATTAGTGTATAGTGCACAATTCTTGTCTAGACTGTTTCTCAGCAACTACTAGCCAATATTCAATGAATCTTTATGGGAAGCTTCATTACCAAGAGGATGTGTTCACTATACCAAGATGCTCCGCTTCATTGATTTTTTTTACAATTATGGGACTTTAATGATTGCTGAAATTAATATACACAATTGTCTGGACTCTGCTTTTCTGATGCCTTTCCCATTAATGGGCAAAGCCCATTGGGGAGCATCCATCAGTTCACTGATATCCTTGTCTGTAACAGTTTGAAGTTGTTGCTGAATTTATTAGCACATATTTGCAAAGAACCCCATAGGAGGGAACCATCAGACATAAAATGGAACAAATTATTACTTGAATCTATATTGGTAATGCATTATAAATTTTAATTGCTATTGGGCATTCATTGATCACAAATAACAAATTTGGGGAAATATTGGCACCTAATCACTCTTGTATTGGACCTGATTATATATTTAGTATTAAAGGCATAACCCTGTACCTTAACTGGTGTTTGTTCCTAGATATTAAATGCTTACACTTGAGATCAGTATATTAGTTTATGACTGCCACCTGGTAATAAAATGTGTTGTAACAATTATGTCAGTCTTATTTATTATGTTGAAGCCAGATCTTAACCTGTGGCTTTGCAACAGAAGTGTATGTTGACCTGTAGATAAAGCTTAGATACCTGTATTTTGCACTAACCCTAAAAGTTCACAGTTCAAGAATAGGTTTGAGTGTTTGAGACTTGATATGATTGTGGGACTTTTGTGGTCACACACGTTTATGGTGGACCACAGTCGGTGTAACAGTTTAACCGTGTAATGTTCAATGCTGACCCCGTCTCTTTAATCTTTGAAGCGCATCACGTGTTTGAAGTTGTAAATTATTCTTTTATTTTATTGACAAGATATTGAATATGTAGTGTTAAAACTTGAGTGGCAGAAAGTGGCAAGATATAGTTCAATTTGCACCAGTATTAATAATACCTGTAATAAAATTGGGAAAAATTACATGAGTTTTTTGCTGTATGTCAAAGATTAGATCAATTTTCTAAATATATATACAAATTGGTTATTAGTCACTCAGTCTGATTAACACATGCCTCACATAAACCTATGACTTTCAAATTAATAAAACCCTTCTCTTATTCATTTATCACTCATTTGCAGTTTAAGTTGGATAAAACCTTGTAGGGTGTTTCTATAGCATGAAACCAGGCATGTAATCCTTTATGAAGGGGGGGGGGGGGGCAGCAGTATTGATTAAGCCATTTGAAACTAATGATAACAGTGTGTTTAAACTCTTCACAATTTGATTTTAGAAGGAGTGATATGTCACTCATGTCCCATAATCCATGGTTATTACTTCCTGTCTAGTGTTTAAAATTGGGTGTATTGAAAATGTGGACTTGCATGTTTTACAAGCATACCTGCTAAATTGGAAATTATTTATTATTATAATTGTAATTGTGTAAATGATCTCATAACAGACTGTGTGTTAAATGCACACAGTGCGCAGACATTTGTATTGATACATTGGGCTAGCAACTAGCAAGTGTGAATCACACCTTGACATGCTAGCCTTTTGTCAGTTTACAGTGATTTAATAAGAAAAATATACATTGTTTGGTGGTATTATGTTTAAACTGGAGTGGAAAATGATATTGCTCTAGTTTAATTATTCCAAATGGGATGTTATATTGAAAATATTAAGTTGGATGAAAGTGCTCGACTATTGGATAAAGAAATAATATTTGTGAAAGGTTTATGAGTTTTAAAGATTTATGACAGTTAGCTTAGTGAGGGGCAATAGAACGATGTCAAATAGAGGGGTTATTTGCGAGGTGTAATTTATCTGGTAAAGCAATTTGACAAATATAGCCACACATTTAAGTAATCTAATCATTAACTTATTTATGATTTTTTACAAAAGTCATTAGTATCACCCAACAGTCATTCAGTAATTGATCAAGTAATTGTTTAATATCTTTTCAGAAGATAGTTGTCAGATCACTTCAAAAAGCCTGTAGGCAACAACATTGTTAATTACAGCCAATACACTGAAATGATCTCATTTCTAGGGAAGGGTGTTGTTTTCATCAGTTCTGTTAAAAGGCCTGTAGGGGAAAATTGTGTTGAGACTCACAACGCTTGACTGAGCAGTTGGTGTGCTAGTTTTGACAGTACTGACCTAGCCATTGCAATGTAAAGTGATAACAGGGGATCATTCTTACTTAGTGTTTGAGTGGTTGTGTTGCAAAGCTATATACTGTACAGGTGTACTTAATTGTCAGGGGTGTTGTGTGAAAGGTATACACTGTATGTAAAATGAGACGTGGATTCGATTATCTAGGCCAATGTGTATATGGATTAAGTTTTCGTTATTTATACCACTAAATTATCTTATCAAAAAGTACAACAAGATTGTTAGGGTAAATGTTGTTTACCTATTTGGATTACCGGTATAATACATAGTGGGCTTGTATGGTAAAATATTGAAATCTGAAGGGTGTTTATACATAATTAGATGTCACAGATGTGCAGATGTTGCACTGGTGAAGCTGACTTGTGACAAATAATTCACTCCTTTGAAAGAAGTGTAAATACACCATTGAGAGGAGACCAGCAGAGCTGCTGTGATCAACTTCCTGTAGGGGAGACATTGATTTCTGTGGCTGTACAATGCCTGCCAGTATTGATCAGTTACATCTGCTCATTTACCATAACATGTTCAGCAAATAAATGAGAAATATTCAGATAATGCAGACTATGTTATCAGTGTTTGTTCCATGTGCATAACTGAACCGATAACAGTGGGAATTAATTCTCAAGTCGAGATCTGAATCTGGGTTTCTTTGTTGTAAGGATTTATATTGGTGACACCCACTTAGGAATTTTAAAACGACCTTCAGTCCTTATGACAATGGTTTAGTTGTGTAACCTTACAGACCTGGGCTGCACTCCAGCAGGCATTTGGATTTGAGAAATAATACAAAATGTCACCATAAAGGCTGAAGGTTATGGGAAATGATAGTGAAACTTGAAGTGTGGGATAATATACCGTTCCAGCGATGACTGATCAGTATTATTACAACTGTCTAGTCCCAGATGCGATTCCTCCACGACCCGTCAGCGGGCAGTCAGAAGACGTACCCCCTCCACGACCGCCCGTGCCTCCAAGACCACAAAGGACTAACTTGGCCAACACTTACAGAGGCTACAGGCCTCGTTCACAAGGTCAGGGTCAGGGAGAAATCCAGGATTATCAGTATGGTATTGACAATTACTCACCTAGTCCAGTAAGAGGAAATCCAGGAACGCCAGTCACAAGTCATTTAAGGTACCCTGACTCTGGGTTTAGGGACAGGACAAGTTATGACTACACAGACAAAAGTGAAGATTATTTAGTGAGTGCACGAAGGTCACCGATATGTGATCAAGTTCAAGACGCCGTATTTTTCGATTATGACCAGAAAAACAATGTCCGTAACTACATGTCACCTGTTGTGCCTCCAAAATGGCAGACTGGAGTTCAGTCCTTAGAAACATCGCCTAATAACACATCAGTGTCTAGCGAACCGTCTATGTCGGTTTCAGAACGGTCGCCGGATTTGCCTGATCGCTCAGCACGGAGACATACAATAGACAATAACTACAGCAGTCTTTCCCTGAAAAACATTCACTCCCCAGTATTAACTACACGATTCCACCATGGGTCCCTTGTGGATCACTATTTGTCTGCAGGTTCTGTGGAACACTCGCCAGTATTGCCCAAACAGTTGCCTCACACTCAGCCCTTGGAAAGAATATCGTACGAATATCCACAGTCGTCTCCAAGAATGCATGAATATGATCAGGTAACTTGTAGAGCATCCTCGCATAGAGAGTTGAACTTTTTGGTCAGTGTACTGGTATGCTTAAAAGTAATTAGTCATTGACCTTGTAAGTTGGAAAAGGATTTACAGAAAAGTGAGATTCGAAAAGGTCCACCTTATGTTCAGGTGTGTAGTCACTATACTATTCTACATTAAATCAGGCAGACAATTTCACTACACAAAAATGTCCCATTATTATTCCATTTCCCAACAATGGATTCTTTTTTCTTTGTTTTTCTTAAGAGTAAAGAATAGAACTGTTAACTTTCATACAGATTTGTTCCTGCATAAACACATTTCATATTGTTCGGTAAGACAGATTATTTTGTGATTATTTAGTTGCAGTTAAAAGCCCCCCCCCCCCCCCATTGTCTGTTCTGCCAATTTGTATCGCATAGAGATAATAGGCCAATTAATTACCAGTCTTGAATAGAAAGTTAATTGGGTAAGTGACTCATCAGCAGTGTAACGGGACCCTGTTACACCAGAGTGGTGATACACCTTAATAGTATGTGGGGATTGTACAAGCTGTCTGGCTTTCTTTCCTGTACAACATAATCATGCAGAAATATTACCCTAAGCTTTTATTACATTCACAAGCACAATCACGTGCTTTCCATGCTTTGGTATAAATTATAAACAAAACAAATCACATGTTCTATGTATAAGTACTACATGTACCAGGTCTGTGAACAGCTGATCTTAAAATCAGCTGAAATTCCCGCAAAGGCTTGTTGTTGCCTACTAGTATATCACTGATAATTACACTGCGTTTAAATTGTGCATTACAAATGATCCATTCTTGTGAATAAAATACCAATATGTTTCACCAGTTTTACAATTACTCTATTTGCAGGCATCTTATTACAGTTGGCCATTTGAACTTGTCTTAATATATGTGGTAACATCAGCACCAGTAATGATTATTTAGCATTTATTGTGCAGTGTTATACTAGTTTTTTTACCTGGCACTCTATTTGACATCTCCAATTATGCCATATGATATTAAACTAAAGACAACACAAGGAAATACAATCTGTCAATTTAATGAGATCAGAGTTTTGAGTATCAATACATCACAGATTAATCATAATTTCACCCAAAATGCATACCATATGATGAAGACTATTTAACTCAGTAACTGGCAAGACATGATCACAAATAAATAATTAAGATATAAAATGAACAGAAAGATAGTGACTAGACATTTGCCATGTACTCAACATATTACAGTTGCAGCCATTTAAAACTTCGTCACGCTCCTTTCCATTCAAAACCGACACTTTACAATCAAGCCATTCGAATCTAAATGAGTTTCGTATGCCTCCGTCGATTTCTTTCACTCTTAGAGCATCTTCTTCCGTTGAAACATTCATCTTTACACATAACAGCGTTAATTGTCCGCCATTTTGGCAAGCCAGACCAACTTTGATAGAACACAGAATACGATTGGTTGAGCGACCGAGAAACGCGCTTAATGATTGGTGGAGCAGTGACGCATAGATCAGGGCATAGCCGTGAAGGCGACGTGGGCGATAACTTCGCCCTGGAGCTATTGACATCGCCCATAAATTTCATCAAGGAGAAGTCCACTTCGCCGTCTGTTTTAAACTTCGCATGGTAATAATTATCAATCAAACACCAGTCATAAAAGCTTTGAAGTCAACTTCCATAAAAAAGAGAGCGTAAAGTAAATTTCTAAAACGCACATAATTACCTGATACACAAAACACATATCAATCCATAATAGATGTAAATATTCATGTTAATATCCAATAATTTCCCTGGTAATACAGTTTCCATTTTAATTCCAAGATGTTTATTTCATCACCCCATTTAAATATCCATTTTATTCCATGCAATAAAGCAACTGTCTGATTTTGTTCACATCCTTGACATTTCCTCTGGAACACTTATTCATTAATGCTCTATAGACAGTGCTTGCATTGTTCAGGTACAGTGGTATTGATTGATGCTTTTTTCACTGACCATGTGCTAATCCTGTTACAGGCTTAGTTCTAAAAACTGCTAGACAATGGCCCCATCTTGGCAGTCACATCAAAGACTTTTTGAAGTCAAGCCTACACCATTGCTATTAGCTGTTGTTAAGGGCTTGCAGATTTGAAAGCCCAATCTTGATTAAGTCACACTGTCACTCTTCTTAGATTTAACATGTGTTATTATTAATGACTGGTGTTATTAACAGATTTTATTGTTTGTTCAAATTCGATAAATAATTGCAAGTTAATTTTAATGAAGTGTTTTATTGAGAAAAAAAAAAGAATTAATACCAAACAAAATATAATTAATATATAATTAATTTTTAATTCCAAAAAAAAAAATGTTTTATGATGCACTGTGAACGTTTAGATAAAAAAAAATATATATTTAAATTTAAACTTTTATTGATGTGTGTATTGCTAGAATGGAAACTTGGAAACAAACTTGGAAACTAGAATAATGTAATACAACTTTAAAATATCTTGTTATTAATTTATGGAGAATTTGATGATGATAATGACCCGATGATGATGATGATGACGATGATGATGGTGGACTTGGTACCATGATAATGATTAACATGGTCTGATGATGGTAGTAACAAGCAAAATTATGGTTAAGCGCTTTTTGGAAAACAATTCTCCTTGAAGTGGCCTCACTTCGCCCTAAACTGAACTTAGGGAGAAGTGACTTCTCCCTAAAATTTGTCCCTAGGCTGAGCCCTGATAGATACGGGCTAAAATATTAAAATATTAAAGAACTCTCAGCAGCCGATCGGCTAGTGAATTCTTGAAACCGATCGTCAGGCATACCCCCCCCCCCCCAATTTTTCTCCTCGGATTTGCATCGATCTCAAAAGTGATCCCTGGGATGTAAAATCTGCTTATTTCCGCGGATCCGCGGAAAATTCACAGCCCTGATGTACTCAGTACATTATTGTACAAGGAGGAGGAGATCTATCTTCTGTTTGTTGGTTTGTTATTTTTAGGGGGGATTTTTGGCCGTATTTAAGAGTATTTCAGTCATATGAAATGGTCAGTTAACCGAATCACACTTTTCCTGGTCAAGCTTAGCCGATCTAAGCAATTAACCAGTACTAAGTGCACATACCTATGCCAGTAACTGACAGCTGTCCTATTTGAATCAAAGGAATGTGGTGGAAATGGCAGTAGAAATGGTTTCATGACCAATCCCCACACAAGTTAAGTGGCGGGCCAGGGAGTGAACTCATGAACGCCGGAATGACAATCCAGCGCTCTACCAACTGAGCTAGCCAGCCCGGCTGGAGATCCATCTTCTGGCCGTCCCTCTTGCTGCCTTCTTATGTAATCACATAAATCCTAAGATACTGGTATACGCCATACAAACTTCAAAACTATTACTATTCTGTGGTGATGGTATGGTAAATTGAAAGTTTACTGTAGCTATCGGTCATCAACTTTACATAGTTAAACTTAATGGTTCCAACATCATGGACCTTTCAACATGTCTTTTCAATATTGTCAGTTGGTTTGGAACTAGTTTCAAACATTGGTCCATGTTTGTTAAAAAAGTCATTTAAAATGTGATTTTTAAGCATTTGGTTCTTTGGGGATCATACCATGATCTAGCTTTTGGCATACTCTGTGATTACTGCAAGTGATTACTACAACAGATCTAAATTTCTGAAATAATGTATAATTCACCTTCACTTTTACTCTCCATAACAATTCATGACTACCTACCTGTGTGTTTATTATATTGTAGCCCATTTCATAATGTGACAAGCTGGCTATTCATTGTTGCTGTACTGAAAGTTACTATCCTTCGCCATTCCCACAGTTAAATTAATTATGTGACATTGTAGTAGGCTCAGATATCAATTATTATATATCAATTATAACTTTGTGGAGTAAGTTGTTTCAAAGAAATATATTGAAAGGGAGAATGTTGTTTTAAGGTTTTGGGTAACAAAACTTCATGTCAGTGAAAGTAACTGAAGTATTGACCATATTATAGTTATGCACCTACATGATGTCAACAACTACTTTAAGAATACTTATTTATCCCACACAATAATGTAAAGTAAGAGAACCCTCTGTGCCAAATCTGCCTCATGGTACAGCACAAGCCAAACAAATGAGGTGTGTCATGGGAAAACCAGTCTGAATGCATCTGCGTAAAGTGTTGTCCCAGATCAGCTTGTGCAGTCCGCACAGGCTGATGTGGAACAACACTTCCCGCTTTTATGGTATTTTCTGTATCAAGGAAGTCTCTTCTAAACATAAATGCACAGTAGGCGGAAAATGTCCTCTTGGATTAGCCTGTGCGGACTGCAGAGGCTAATCCGGGATGACACTTAACGCACATGCATTCAACCCGATTTCACCACGACACATCGCAAATATTTTACTTGCTTCTACATAATCAGATTTATCATTTAGCATTATTATTTGTCGTATTTAAAAAAATAGCTGATGCCCACCAAAATATATTACTGAGTCTTATTTGGCGTATTTAAAAACGGTTGCTGATGCATGCCACAATATGTAACTGCGTCTTCTTTGGCGTATTAAAAAAAGGTAGCTGATGCCCGCCACAATATGTTACTGCGTCTTATTTGACGTAATAAAATAGGTAGCTGATGCCCGCCACAATATGTTACTGCGTCTTATTTATCATTTTAAAAAAGGTAGCTGATGCCCGCCACAATATGTTACTGCGTCTTATTTGGCGTAATAAAATAGGTAGCTGATGCCCGCCACAATATGTTACTGCGTCTTATTTATCATTTTAAAAAAGGTAGCTGATGCCCGCCACGATATTTTACTGCGTCTTATTTGGCGTATTAACAAAGGTAGCTGATGCGTCTTATTTGGCGTATTTAAAAAGGTAGCTGATGCCCGCCACAATATGCTACTGCATCTTATTTGGCGTATTAAAAAAGATAGCAGATGCCCGCCACGATATGTCACTGCGTCCTATTTGTCGTATTAAAAAATAGTAGCTGATGCCCGCCACAATATGTTACTGCGTCTTATTTGGCGTATTAAAAAATGGTAGCTGATGCCCGCCACAATATATTACGGAGTCAGTGGGTGTACAACTGATTGCTGATGCCTGATGCCGAGTGAAGCAGTGTTATTACTCTTCGATATTTCGCGCAGTACACAGGTCTAATCCGCGATGACATTCCTGCAACTCCATTGCCCAAGCTCGGTGAAATAATCGCTAATTTTTTTTTTTTTGCTTTAGTCATACTGTATACACTGCAGCTTCATTGTATTGCGATTTGCGGGGTACATCGATCACGATATAACCAGATCGCAGTCATAATAACTTGTGGTCAATTCATATGCCTATACATGCATACATACACAACCCAAAAAATAAATATAATTTACTCACCTTTTTAGCTCACCAGAGCAGGAAGTGCTTGGTGAGCTTTTGGTATAGGGGGAATGACCTGCACAGAATTTTTTCTTTTTTATGACCATATTAACATAAATGAATGAAAAACCCTTAAAGAGTAAATCCTAGTATCTAACTAAAACTACATTTTGTGAACATTTTATTTGTGTACATGTACACGACAGCTGCAGAAACATGATTGTCAGGTCTTCCATAATTGCATTAAATAAGTACTCTTGTTTCGAAATGGCACAGAGTTTAGTATGTCTATAACCTACATATTAACCATACCCCCTCTAACCTCGGCATGTGATTTCTAGCTGGCCAAACATAGCAATTACCCACTGTTGCTAATAACAATCTATAGCCATTAAGTTGCAGTGACTTTCCTTTCCAAATGTACACTAGAACCTATTATCATGATACAGCATTTCGGTTGATTACTTTGTTTTTTTCGTGTTTGGTAAATACTGAATTATGCAGAACAAGATTTGATGCAATGTATACCATAATGAGAACTGAATACAATAACATTGTGTAGTAAGTCAATGTTAGGTAAATGTTAGCTGCGACTGGATACTCATTGTAACATGATCCAGCAATTTTTACTATGTTTATAGTGGAAAACTCATTAAAAATGTCTGCATAGCTGAACATGGTGTTGATCCTGTATATTAACTGTAAAGGGAGCCGTTCACAGATTGACGAATTGCCAATTTTTCCACTTTTTCGATTCCAAAAATAAAAGAACAGTGAATACAAGGGAGCAAAATAACACTATGTGTCAAGAAATATACTGTAAAAACCACTTCGTTTATGAGTTATCGTCAGTTGAAATTGATAAAATTATATTCGTTTGTAACGCTAAATGATGGAATAATTTGGACCGTTTGTGTTGTTTTTGTTGAAACTGTTGACATCATGTGGAACACTTACATAAAGTAAATAATGCAGAATTAAATATAGAAGTCGGAATGGCCGAGTGGTTAAGGGGATGGCTTTTTAATCCGGAGGTCCCGGGTTCGAACCCCTGTGGAACCAATTTGTTTACTTTTCATTTTTTTTTTTTTCTAAATACTTTCCAATTACTATACTTAGATTTTTAGTTACGATGCTTAAATCTGTCAAGTTAAGACATTTAATGGCATACTTAAAAAAATGCGAAAATCTGTGGACGAGTCCCTTTACATCAAATGCTTTGTATCCAATGGTTATGTAAGAATGTGACTATTACATGTAAGTTTGTGTTAGGTAGTATAATTCTTGATGAAACCAGATTTATTTTGCGAGAGATGTTGTACATGTCCATTGAATTACTGGCATTTGACCAATAAAATGCGGATCTCACATAATGTAAAGGAAGTAACATTTAAATGGTTTTATATTTAAAAAGATCGCTTCATCCCAATGAGAATTATGCATTGAATGTGTGATTGTCTTGTGAATGGTATGTCTTGGAAACACATTGTTGATGTGTAACTATAGTGTGAATATAACAGAAGATTTTCTGTTTATTAATGTAATTGCAATTCATTGCTTTTAACAGAGCTTTGCTCAAAAAAAGATTACCCTTTGTCTCCATAGTATTCTAAATGAATCAGTTAGGCGTAAAAAAAATTAATTTGTGTCAGGTTACATGACCAAAAATTTTATATATTTTTTTATTATTTAGTAAATGGTCAGCTTGAAGATTTGAATAAATATGCAAAACATATTGTTAATATCCTTAAACATTGTTTTGAAGTGGATGCTATCAAAACAAAACACTTATTTAACCAAAAACCATTTAATTATTAAAAAACATAAATAAAACATAAAATATCTGACAAGCTAAATAAAATGTTCTAGGGTCATGGCATTTTTTTAGATTAAGTCGGTTTACCTGAAACAAACATTTTTTTTTTTTTAGCTCACGTGAGCACAACGTGCTTATGGTGAGCTTTTGTGATTGCCTTTTGTCCGTCATGCGTCGTGAATCGTTCGTCGTCAACATTTACGTTGTGAACACTCTAGAGGCCACATTTATTGGCCAATCTTTATGAAACTTGGTCAGAACATTTATCCCAATGATATCTCGGCCGAGTTCGAAACTGGGTCATGTGGGATAAAAAACTAGGTCACTAGGTCAAATTGAAGAAAAAGCTTGTTAACACTCTAGAAGTCACATTTTTTGCCCAATCAACATGAGACTTGCTCAGAACATTTGTTCTCATGATATCTCGGCCGAGTTCGAAAATGTTTCCAGTCGGTTGAAAAACATGGCCGCCAGGGGGCGGGGCAGCTTTCCTTATATGGCTATAGGAAAAGCTTTCGAACACTCTAGAAGTCACATTTTTTGCCCAATCAACATGAAACTTGCTCAGAACCTTTGTTCTTATGATATCTCGGCCGAGTTCGAAAATGGTTCTGGTCCGTTAAAAAATATGGCCGCCAGGGGGTGGGGCAGTTTTCCTTACATGGCTATAGGAAAAGCTTGTGAACACTCTAGAAGTCACAGTTTTTGCCCAATCAACATGAAACTTGCTCAGAACATTTGTTCTAATGATATCTAGGCAGAGTTCGAAAATGGATCCGCTCCATTGAAAAACATGGTCGCCAAAGGGTGGGGCAGTTTTCCTTATATAGATAGGAAAAGCTTGTGAACACTCTAGAAGTAACATTTTTTGCCCAATCAACATGAAACTTGCTCAGAACCTTTGTTCTTATGATATCTTGGCCGAGTTCACAAATGGTTCCGGTCCATTAAAAAACATGGCCGCCAGGGGCTGGGGCAGTTTTCCTTATATGGCTATAGAAAAAGCTTGTGAACACTCTAGAAGTCACATTTTTAGCCCAATCAAATGAAACTTGCTCAGAACCTTTGTTCTTATGATATCTCTGCCGAGTTCGAAAAAGGTTCCGGTCCGTTGAAAAACATGGCCGCCAGAGAGGGGGGGGGTAGTTTTCCTTATATGGCTATAGAAAAAGCTTGTGAACACTCTAGAAGTCACATTTTTTTCTCAATCAACATGAAACTTGGTCAGAACATTTGTCCCAATGATATCTCGGCTGAGTTCGAATCTGGGTCATGTGGGTTCAAAAACTAGGTCACTAGGTCAAATTGAACGAAAAGCTTGTTTACACACTAGAAGTCACATTTTTTGCCCAATCTTCTTGAAACTTGGTCAGAACATTTGTCTCAACGGTATCTCAGCAGAGTTCGAATCTGGGTCATGTGAGATAAAAAATAGGTCACTGGGTCAAATTGAAGAAAAAGCTTGTTAACACTCTAGAAGTCCCAGTTTTTGCCCAATCTTCATGAAACTTGGTCAGAACATTTGTTCTAATGATATCTCGGCCGAGTTCTAATCTGGGTCATGTGGGGTCAAAAACTAGGTCACTAGGTCAGATTGAAGAAAAAGCTTGTTTACACACCAGAAGTCACATTGTTCGCCCAATCTTCATGAAACTTGGTCAGAACATTTGTCCCAATGGTATCTCGGCCGAATTTGAATCTGGGTCATTTGGGGTCAAAAACTAGGTTACTTGGTCAAATTGAAGAAAAAGCTTGTTAACACTCTAAAAGTCACAGTTTTTACCAAATCTTCATGAAACTTGGTCAGAACATTTGTCCCAATGATATCTTGACCGAGTTCGAATCTGAGTCATGTGGGGTCAAAAACTAGGTCACTAGGTCAGATTTGAGAAAAAGCGTGTTAACACTCTAGAGGTCACATTGTTCGCCCAATCTTCATGAAACTTTGTCAGAGCATTTGTCTTAATGATATCTCAGCCGAATTGGAATCTGGGTCATGTGAGGTCAAAAATAGGTCACAAGCTCAAATTGAAGAAAAAGCTTGTTAACACTCCAAAGTCACATTTTTTGCCCAATCTTCATGAAACTTGGTCAGAACATTTGTCCCATTGGTCTCTCGGCCGAGTTTGAATCTGGGTCATGTAGGGTCAAAAACTAAGTTACTTGGTCAAACTGAAGAAAAAGCTTGTTAACACTCTAGAGGTCACATTTTTTGCCCAATCTTCATGAAACTTGGTCAGAACATTTGTCCCAATGATATATTGGCTGAGTTCAAAACTGGTTTGAATGTCGGTTCAAGTACTTGGTCACTTGGTGAAATTGAAGAAAAAGCTTGTGAACACACTAGAAGTGAAATTTTTTGCCCAATTAACATGAAACTTGGTCAGAACATTTGTTCTGATGATATCTCCGCCGAGTTCGAAAATTGTTCCGCTCCGTTGAAAAACATGGCCACCAGGGGGCGGGGCAGTTTTCCTTATGTGGGTATAGAAAATGCTTGTTTACACTCTAGAAGTCACATTTTTTGCCCAATCAACATGAAACTTACTCAGAACCTTTGTTCTGATGATATCTTGGCTGAGTTTGATAATGTTTCCCCTCTGCTGAAATATGTGGCTGTCATGGGGCGGGGCAGTTATATGGGTATAATGAAAACTTTAAAAAGCTTGTGAATACTCTTAAAGGCCACATATATTGCCCAGTCTTCATGAAAATTGACCAGATCCTTTGTTCCAATGATATCGGCAGAGTTTAAAAATGGCTCATGTGTGGTCAAAAACTAGGCTACTAGATCAAATAGAAAAAAAATGTGAAAACTCTAGTTTTGCCAAATGTTCTTGAAAATTGCTCAGAGCATTTGTTTTAATAATATATTGTGACAAGATCGAAACTGGGTCATGTGGTGTAAATAACTAGGTCACCATGGCAAAATTGAACAAAAAGCTTTAAAACATTCTTCAGGCCACATATGTAGGCCAATCACCACAAAACTTGCTCAGAACAGTTTTGTTCCTTAGTTTCTCAGGTGAGCGACCTAGGGCCTTTTGACCCTCTTGTTTAGCCTTACCATCGCAATCCACTGAATCATGTTAAGTGCGTTTTCTTGCACATTACTGACCTTTATATTTTTCATTTATGAATATAATAATATTTGCTAGATGTACACGAATTTTTATGCCCCCGATGGGAATTTCTATGGCATATTGTAATCGCATCGTCCGTCTGTCTGTCCGTCCGTCTGTCACGCTTCTTGTGCGGAGCATAACTCCATTAGTATTGAAGGGATTCAATTGAAACTTCTTATAATGATAGAGCACAATGAGAGGAAGTGCAGAGTACAAGGACCACAACTCTTTCTTCAATATTTACGAAGTTATTGCCCTTTGTCTCATTTTCTTGTGTGGAGCATATCTCCATTTTAATGATAGAGGACAAGGAGAGGGAGTGCAGAGCTCAAGGACTACAACTCTTTTAATATTTACAGAGTTATTGCCCTTTGTTTTATTTCCTTATGTGAAGCATTAATTTTCTTGTGCGGAGCATATCACCATTAGTACTGATGGGATTCAAATGAAACTTCATATAATGATTGAGGACAATGAGAGGAAGTGCAGAGCACAAGGACCATAACTCTTTCTTCAGTATTTACGGAGTTATTGCCCTTTGTTTTATTTGTTTGTGCAAAGCATTTATTTTCGTGTACGGAGCATACTACCATTAGTATTAAAAGGAACTCAAATGGTAGTAGACACTGAGTACCGAATTCTGGAATATTTGAATTCTGTTACCAGTAGTCGGCTTGTAAAATTCAAATATCTATGGTTAATTAGATAAGGTATTTACAATGGTTTGGCACTTTATCCAGTTCACAAATGTTTGGTTTTTTTAATTCTGTTACGGGTAGTTGGCTTGCAAAATTCAAATATCTATGGTTAATGAGATAAGGTATTTACAATGGTTTGGCACTTTAACCAGTTCACAATTTATTTATTTTTTCGATTGATGGTATAAGTTTTTAATAATTACTCTTTGTATAGAAGTCACTAAATTGGAATGGGTGTGCCGTGTTTAATGTACAGTTTCAATATACAGATTCAATAATCCATTCAACTGATTGTCAGTATTTTAATACTTAAATAAAACACGCGTCAGACAGACAGGCTGGTTATTAGTAGATCACAAGGTCAGCTGTCAGCCATTGTACATAAAACAACAACATATGTTTTTGCCCATTCCTAATTTGGTAAACATTTGTCACTAATGTTGGTGTACAAATATTTTAAAGACATACGTGCCAAAAATGTGTTAGAAGCAAGCAAAACGAAGAAAAGAAATAAAGATACAAACTACATGGACATGTATGATAAGAAATGTAATTAGACAAGTTCAGAAAAAAGGAAAAAGAATGCATACAGATGATTATTTAATAACGACCTGTCATTTATAGCATTTTTTTGTGACAAAAACGCATTTAATAAAGTGAGCAAATAAAAAAGTTAGTTTGGGTACAATGCTTCATTTTTAAGGTGATTTACATTGAAGAGAAATTTGTGTAAAACCTGAGTTGCAACAAGATAAAAGAAGAGCTTGTTATTTAGAACAGAATATCATAAATCGTTTACAAGCGAAAATTCAGAGCATTGTGTCAAGGGTTTCTAGTTAAATGCTCTGTTAAAATTGCACACAAATCAACTTCCATGATCAAGTGTGCATAGTGTGTTCTTCACACAAAGAGGCTACTGTTTTTCAACCGGTTTTCACATTATTTTATTCCCAGTGTTTAACGATTTTACACAGGTCAGCTGTCACGAATGTATGACTGTTTACAGTGTGTCAACAATTAATAGCTGACATACCATTGTCAACTTGTGCACTAAATACCTCCATTCAGGTATGCACTGTGCTGGCAAATGCGCTAATTACACAGATATGGCGGAATGGATATTTGCTAGTGACCTGCTAAGATAGCTAGTCAAGTTTGCATATCAATAGTTAAAATACTCTGTACAGACTTTACAGAACATGGTGGCGTTACGTTGAAATACCATTCACAACTTAACTTTGTTTTGGTTAATGCAAGATTTGTTATGAGCGTGAAATGCTTAAGGTTTCCAAAGGCAAGATTTCCATGATTTTGTGTTCTGCAATTTATGACAGATTGCTTTACACCAGTCCTAAACTTTTCTCTGTGAACAATTTAATTTACTGAAACCAGTCCTAAACTTTTCACTGTGAATCATTTAATTTACAGAGACATCTCTATCATCGAAGTCATTAACATAATACAGAGGTCTTAGTGTCTTCACCTATTGTATACTATGAAGTAATAAACTGTAATACACTTGAACTGACAGCCTTTCATTAAGACTGTTACCAGCCAAGGATTAAGGGGGCCCACTTTTGGGTCCCATTTGGGTGTCAGGGAAATAGGCCAATGTGAACAGGAAAAATGTGGGCGTAGTTCTTCCTGAGCCTAGGGCTCTCACACTAATTCTTATACTTTATGAGCTTGTCTGTCTTGCTCAGATACCATTTAAGGTTTGCTATTCAAATATCAAGCATTTATTTACCAATTAACTTGTCCCTAATCTAATGTCAACATGCGAAATCACTTTAGATGGTGAAATTACATTCTTTATCGCATACTTCACTAAACACCTTTTAAAATGGCTACTCTTACCGATATTTAATGGAGGTTTCATTTATTGGTGTACAAAAAAGAAATGTTTTGATCTGGCTGGAATTCAATACTGACCGTGTGAAATTGAATTTTATTGAAACACAATCACGATGCTGAGTTCTTAAATTTCGTGTAAAAAATGTTTTTGAAATAATTAATGTTTTTGTTTCTGTTCTATTCTCGTTATTAAAACTGACATCCATTAATGTTATTAATCTTTACATGGTTCATTTCAGTCAACAGATTTAATAAACTGATTTAACAAAAGATACCATGTAATTTCATCCATACACTAATCTTATCTGTTTATCAGTTTTTGTCATTAGTCCATTCATGGATTTATTCATCCATCCATCAGTCCGTCAATCCGTAAACTATGTCATGAATATAAGGCAAACAAACTTAAACTTTACTAAGTATGGTATATCTTGGCCTTGACTATTTTCAGCATTTTTGAAATTCATCTTGGTAACACCTAGTTGGATATGCAAGAGTCAAACATAGGCTTTAATATTCACAGCCAAATGAGCTACCAATGGCCAATCTCTGTTATAGTTTCTATCATGTTACCAGTAACTTTTACCAGTTTGCGTTGTACAGATTTGCTGAAATGTTCTGACTTACAATCAGGGCAACATATAAGGATTTTGCCAGAACTATTACCCAATCATTTTTCAAATAATAACGACCCAAATTCAGTAAAACAACCATAGCACTCAATGGTGTGAAACTCAGTTTTGTAGTCTTCCTAAAAACGTGATACCACTTTGTTGATTGGATGTGTTTGTACATTTCAGGGCCAGGTGCCGCAACAGTCCAGTGCTGAGAACGAGTCTGTGGTTGGCGGTCAGGAGCCCGACCCCTCAGGTAAACCTGTCTAAAAAGATGCAGAGAATTAGTACACTTAAGTCACTTTATGTTATTACAATCTGTACTACTAAAAACATGGACTGAATTTTGTGTCAGATTTACCATTTTAACAGAAGAAAAAATGTTGGACAATAGGCAAAAGGGGACTGAGTATTGCATAGAAATGATACTTTTGTACCTTTTTATTTATGATTTTTTATAACTACATTTAAGATTTTTTGTAAGAACAGACAAATCGTGAAGATTTCAATTACATGGCTTTAAGCCATACAGAAAGTCAAGAATTCAGTGTTTGATGGAGATATTGAGAAAAACAAAGAACTGTATAAAACAGTGTTATTGGAGATTAAACTAATTAGACGTTGTTACAAACATTGTGTGAGGTGAATGTTTACCATGTGCTCTGGGATTCACTCCTATATGGCCATCACCCCCAGAAGACTTGTTAGTTGGGCTACGAGGATTAGTTCACAATACAGGAGATATAGGTGAATCATGCAACTGAAATATACATGCTGACTATGCAAACAATAAGTTAACAATATAAATCATTGTTAATATTCTTTATTGTCAGGTGTGATCAGCCAGCGCAGTGCCTCATTCCGTGATAACTCCACGCGGGTACCGGCAGCGTACGTCGGCTCTGTCACTCAGCCTCTCCCCGGAGCAGAACCACCCCTCCAGCCCGAGGTAGCTAAGGTAGGGAGCATGATCATAGTTTGCCCACGTTCATTATTCACAAGCCCATTATTAAGACTAATGACATAAGAATAAAGAATGTTCTGAAAGCTGTTCTGCTCTAAGACAGCTGTTAATTATCTTAGTAGGTATTAACCAACTCTAAATTATAGCATTCTTTATTTGAAACAATTTCTTGAGGACACAAGCGACATTCGTAATGCGAGGTTCCCACTATCACGATTCGTGTCACGATTGAAATCGTGGTCTTAATCGTGGACCAATCGTGGTGATCCTTTCAGATTTTATCAGATCTTGAAGTTAGTATTGGCAATTGTGTTTATCTTAGAAAATTTTTGAGCAGTAAGTAAAAAATTATCAACAATTTACACGAACAACTGGATCTTTTTTTTTATTAGACCTTATTGCATCGTAACAAAGCGCGACAAATCGTATCTAATAGTGCATCCAAATTGTGGTGATTGGGATCGATCGTAGACTAAAAAAAACCACCACACTCTGTTAAGATGTGTTGCTTTTTCAAGAAACAATAAAGTCAATAGTCAGTCAGGCTGTATTTATATCATTCGGTCCAGTCGTAGCTCAAATCGTTATCTCCATCTATCATGATCGTGAAGGACATCGCGAACACAGTATTATCCTATCGTAATGGAGCTCATTTATTCATGATAAGCGTATCGGAACTTATCTGTACGTACTAGAATGTCCTAATTCGGGGAACCCGATCGTGATGATCGTGTCAGATCGAGACCCAATCGTGGACTCGATCGAAACAATCCCATCAGAATGTATGTAATCTAGGGATGGGACCGAGTACTGAAATCAATGTTCGAATATTCGTTTTAGGTATTCATATATATTTGAATACTCGTTTTGTAAATACTACTATATACGGCACTCAGTCCGAATATTAACCTATCCTAAATATACGTGTACGTAGTTGTTTTACCTTGTTTCAGTGGTAAGTGAGCGATATAACTTTGTGAGTGTTAGGCAAATATAAAGAAATGTCAGATATTGTTAAATGTATTGTTAATTGATTTTTAATCGTTCCGTACACAAATTTCTCTTTACTTACAATTTCTAATGACCGCATAAAGTACTTCCAAGCACATGATGGTGGCATTGTTTATTAATCAAGACTCTTGTATAATATACGGTGTTGATATAATGGAGAATAATTTACAAGTGACGTATATTAAGATTGACCAGATCATGCTAATTTTTTTAAAGTAATTGATTGGCTGATAATGGAATCATTTTGATTGGTTTACTTAGAGGGTAATTGTAATTTACTGTAAACAAGTTAACCGTAAAGATGTCACTTAAGGACAATAAACAACAATGTACGCCTTGATTGTAAAACCGTTATCACAACATGGCCCAGTTTTGTTATTTGTGGATACAATACGTCATATTCGCGCTTCCTACAAGCTGTTAATTCGCGGCCCTTGTAAAGGTGTGGTCCCCCTGCTGATTATCAATTGCCGTTAATTGGACATGTTTGGCATGTGTTGTAAAAACGTCACACTGCCCCCGCCCACCTGGTAGGCAGGAAATACAACCGGAATTCATGTTAACTTTGCAATCAAACTGGAGAAAAAAAAAAGATTTTTTTAAAAGAAACTTTGTTCTTTAAATAAATTTGAAAGTCGAATATTCATATTCGTTTTTTATATTCAAATATTATCCGATATTCGAATATTCGATTATTCGATTATTCGGTCCCATCCCTAATGTAATCATATCTAAACTGGAGATCAGACCTGACAGATCGTGACACCTGAAATTAACGAATCGTGACCAGACCGTAACAGAACGTATGGACTCGCACCACATCGTATCCAAGCCTGAAACCTCTGAGAAATACCATGATCAGCTACGAGTGGCCTATCGTGGCGTTCGTGACGGATCACACGATAGTGGGAACCTAGCATAACCAGTATATTTGCAAACACACAAATCGTATTTCGTAAGTCTAAGTGTTTATTCTTAAGTCTAACAATGGGTTGGTGAATGCTGGACCTGGTAAGCATGTGGAATCTGATAGTGTGTCAGTGTCAGTTGAAAGAACTCGTGCAGGTCCCAGTCATCGAAATTAGCGGTTTGCCCAAGAAATTCTTTAATTCTTGTACTATTACTTGAGAGCAACAAAATGTTACAAGCCCACTGATATAAAACTTGAGAATCTGAGCAAGCCTAGTTCAAAAATGGTCTGCCTAGGACTTACGGGCCTGTGCTTATTTTGACCACTGATGACCTAATGCTAGTGAATATTGGTCTGTGTTGTTGGACTCGTTTGAGGCAAAATACCGCTAGTGCAGTATCACTGTTGTATATGTAAAAACAAAAAAATAATTTTATAAAGTTACGGCTTGTATATGACGTTAAAATAAAAAGTAACCCTAACAACAAAGCTTCTTCAGCATACAGTTACAAACATGAAACAGCTGATAAAAGCTTATACTGACTAGTTGACATATTGAAATATATATGTGGTGTGTCATGGGAAACCCGGGCTTAACGCAGTCCGCACAGGCTTTTATGGTATTTTCTGTTTCAAGGAGGTCTCTTCTAGACATAAATCCACAGGAAATTGCCGTCCTATATTAGCCTGTGCGGTCTGCACATACTGATCCGAGACGACACTTTACACACTTGTATTAAGCCTGGTCTTCCCACGCCATGCCTCATATGTGCAAATACAACATTTGCATCTTACGAAACTATCATCATATTAATGGCCTTTTGTAATAGGGCAGAGACAGACTTACATATCTCACAAATATTTAAACAATGTCTGATACAAAGTGTTATCATTAGTTTTCCCATTTGTCCATCTTTCTAATGGATATATATTGCACATTATCTTTAATGGAGACATCGTTAATGCACTAGGAAGTATGGGGTTAAACAATTAATTGATTACTGGTAGGAATGTTTGATTTACCAGGATTGATCTGTGTAGGTCCACAACATACGCTAGGTGCATTTGTATTTAATAGTTATTTGCTTGCGTGATTACTCATTACCGTCTTGTCTAGTTCGACAATGCGTTTCGTGGTGTGAAAAACGCCAAAGGCTCTTGATCCTCTCATGTGTGTTGGTAATCTAGTATACGGATCAATATAACATGTTGGTTGTGCGCATGTCTTCATCAGCATAATGATCTGTTAATGGTGTTGCTTTGAAAAGACCAGTTTAGTCTGCATGTTTCCTCGGAAATATTTGTTTAGTTGACTTATTCAGCATATCATTGCTTGTAGTGAAATAATAAGAAAACATGGTTTCATAAACATTTGAAATATTAAAAAATGAGCCAGAATTTAGCCCAGGCGTAGCATAAGCATATTATAATACAGTGTCCTTTATGAGACATATGAAAACTATACTGGGAAAATGTACTTTTAACGTTTATTATGCAGTGGTTTTGTACGTTATTTAATAGTTTTGCAGATTTTTTTTGCAGTAATTGTAAATCCGCCAAGGTTGTTTATGTAAGGCTCCAATTAGAATCGAGACAGCAATTACATTGTTTAAGAAATAACAGGTTATGTTTTTATAGTCACATCATAGAAATAATTATACATGTTACATTGTTTATCACTTTTATATTTCTGTACTATATTTGAGGCGCGTCGTGGGAAAACCGGAAAACGGGTAATAATGCATGTGCGTACAGTGTCGTCCTGGATTAGCCTTTGCAGTCCGCATAGGCTAATCAAGGATGGCACTTTCCGCCTACAGTGGATTTATGTTTAGAAGAGTCTTCCTTGAAACAGAAAATACCATAAAAGCGGAAAGTGCCGTCCTGGAGTAATCCGGGACGACACTTTACACATATGCATTAAGACTGGTTTTCTCACGTCGTGCCTCATTTATTCCCCATTCATGAATGTGATAAATCAAATCGATTAAATGATTGTTATCATTGCCAGGAATACATTGTTTAATCAGTGCCAATAGTCTGAGTCTGGCACTCCAACAATCCTTTCATTTACATCTTTCAATGTCAATAAACAACCGAGTATTCTGTGTATGTAGGGCGCTGTTGTTCTGCGGAAACGAAAGACTGGAGTAAGGATCTAACATCACATTCCTGTGTATTTTATTGGCATCTTGGTTGCTGTTTCTGTACTTTCTGTTCCTTTAAACCCTATTATTGTTGTTTGAACACTAAATCAAATATATAGTGACAAATGTCTAATGACTTCGTAAATGATGCAATGGAAAATGGTTCAATTTTGTACTTGCTTTCTTGTTTCTCTGTTTGCGTGCATTGAAAGACATACACGTTTTCTGTTATTATGTTTCATTCTTTATGATTATACATTATCTAGCTTCTGGAAGCATAAAGCAAGTTTCTGGTGTGTTTCATTGGTTTCACACTAGCTTGGTTTGAATCTCTAAACCACATGGTTTAGCACAGTATATTTTCTAACTTTCATTGTCAAAAGTATACACTTTCTGCTTGATCAGATGTGAAATTCCATCAGTTGTCTAGCTTCATCATGCCTTGATATTTAAGAGTTTTTCTTGCTGCTATAATAAAATCATTTCCAATCATACTATAGCATTGTTCAAGAACACACTCTGTTCCTATCGGTGCCACTTTGCGGGAGAGTTCTGTTAGTCTTCCTATGCAACAACTGTCTTCTGTTTACGTGTATTAATTTCTAACGTTTCTTCTTGAAGCACCTTAAATGATAATATCAAAATCACATAATAATAATCGTTGTTTATCGAGAATGCTGTTTCGTTAGCAGCGTTTTTCCTCACCACTTTGGGAATGGTACTGGTACCGGTCAAATTGGGAAAATTAGCGTTGTTTTCATCCAAATTGGGAATTTATCACCTTCATTAAAAAATGTCATAAAAGATGTAAAAACAGTAAGTTACTTTCCCTAGCTGTTAACAGTAACCCAGAATTTTTCTCAGGTGCCCCGGTCCCTACGTCGAATTTTTTTTGGCGACATGTGTCATATGACGTTATCTGGTGGGTTTAAGCTCTAAAAAATATGTCTTTACACGTTTTCAATTTTTTGTAAACGTTTAAACGAAATGAAATAAACGAAACATCACTGTTTATATGGTATACCTCTAGCCTTTTGAAAATAAAAAGTCTCATTGTAAGAATCATTATTAAAATACATGTATATTATACATGCTTTGTTCTTGCAAAAACGGCGGGATAATTTCCCCGTGCACGTTGTGCCTTCGCGCGTCAAATGTTAAGACATGTATTTAGAAAGCACATGGTCGGTACACGCACGCTTTCCATGCGTGGAACGTGACGTCGTGGTTGTCATTAGACATTTTGCGCTCTTTTGCAGAAAACACGGGTTTTACATGGCATACATGTACATAAACAAGACCGCTTGTGTTTACGAAACTACAACACGGAGCAGTAACAGTGGATAGGCTTTTCCGATTACGATTTCATATTAGCGTATTTGAGATTGATTTTTCGCAGTTTATTTTTTAAAGTTATGCAATTTATTAAATTAGCAAGTGTGCACATTATAAAATACGAAAGCTTGTTTACTTTTTAGGTCGATAATATGCTTGACGCGCGTATAAGGTTACTTGTGTGTGGATACATGCCAACTGCGCTGATTGGTCAGATATAACGTCATTCCAAAGCGAAGATAAACTGAGCGTTTCTATTGGCTCATATCGATTTTACTGCATGTTGAAACTCCGCCTACATGCCGGCGCTTCAGGGTGATTGATTGCGGCTTAGAAATAACTGTTTCTCGAGTGAAAAATGGCCATTGTGACGTAAGAGATTAGCTTTCACACAGGAATTGTCGGTCTGCTGCAGTCAACACAGCTAATTAATTGATAAAATACACGTGCCCCGGGCGATGTTTATAAGCGCAACACTAATTTTAGGCGCCCCGGATATGTTCAAGTTAAAATTAAACGCCCAGGCACCGGGGCGCTAAAACAGCATGAGGAAGGCCCTGCAGCTGTCCATGGAGGTTTACACTTGGATAAAACAAAAGTAAAATACAGGAACATTGTCGACTTTTCAGGGTCTTTTTGGATTTTTTTCTTATATTTGGGAATTTTTTAACTTCAAATTGGGAAAATTAGTCAGAAAATCCGATTGGGAATGGTACCGTTTTCCGGTACCAACTTTATATTGAGGAAAAACACTGGTTAGAACATGGAGTATTTTTGGTGACTTAAAGGAATGAAAAGCAATCTATTTCGACTCTAATAATCACAGAAATCTGGACATGAATTATTTCGATTGATGTAGGCAGTAGATCCTTAGACAAAGTCAAGACCATTTAGTTAAGTATGATCAGCAAAAGGAGTTTTGAATCCATCCTGTGTAATAATATGATAATTGAGTATGATATTTTCTTTTTACTGATTTAGCTGAACTTATGATCATACTGATAGTACAATATTGTTTCTGTTTTGTTTTCAGATATACGCCTCCCCAGACAAAGTGCAGCGAAATAGTTTGCCCAACCCCAGGTGAGTTCCTGGCAAACACTGGGGCAATCAGGGCCCTATGGCCACCTTTGATCCTAACAGATCCATTTATTAGCTCATTTACAAAGAATCATTTTATTTGGGACTGCTTCAACATTCTATCACTTTCTGAGGATTGTTTGAATCCGCAAATTCCCCAAAAGACCATCAGCGCAGTGTTTCATGTTGTACTAGTACAGTAAAATTGTTTTATTTTGCGGTTGTCCAATTTTTCGCTTATTTCGCTGTCCAAACAGAGCATGAATTTAAAACCCTGCATACATTTTTCTTTCACATGTTCATTAGAAAAAATATATATACATGAACATGAAAAATGTGCCAAATTAAGTCCACACTAAATAGCGTTTTTTCATGAATGCACAAAATGTCGACACCGCGAAATAAAATGATTTTACAGTATTACCCTGGCTCCTATTGTGAACAACATGTTGTTGTGCTGCCTCAGTGTGGAAGAAGTTGGTTTCTTATATAAAAAGGAAAATGCTTCACAGCTCATAATGACTTCCTTTGCTCATTTTGATGCTTGTATTTGTCATTTGTCATACTGTGGATTAACTTTTTTCCGCGGTGTCTAATTTTCACGCTTTTCGCGCTCCCGCCATTGTGCTAATTTATGACCACCGCGAATATTTACCTACAGCGTAGTGTAGCAACACATTGGGAGCTTACACGTTCGTTCAAATGTACATCGGTAATCATTGGTAAATATACGCAGGTAGGCCAATATGTTAGGATGCAAATGTTTTTAGCTCACCTGAGCACAAAGTGCTCATGGTTTTCGAGCTTTTGTGACCGCCCGTTGTTCGTAGTCCGTGCGTGTGCCGTCAACTTTTCATTCAAACAACATCTCCTCCTAAACCGCTTGGTGGATATTCACCAAACTTAACAGGAATGATCCTTGGGTGGACTTCTTTCAAAGTTGTATAAATCCACGCCGCTGAATATGTAGGTCACCAGAGCTAAAAATAGATTTTAAAAGTGAAAACTAAAAAAATCTTCTTCTGTGAAACCGCAAGGCTCAAGCTTTCATATTTGATATGTGACATCGTCTAGAGGTCCTCGACAAAGATTGTTCAAATTATGCCCCTGGGGTCAAAACAGGCCACGCCCCAGGGGTCACATGATTTATTTAGAATGTGTAGGAAAATGACTTTAAAAATCATCTGCTCTGAAACCGTGAGGCCCAGAAATTTCGTATTGGTATGTATCATCCTATAGTGGTCATCTACAAAGATTGTTCAAATTATGCCCCTGGGGTCAAAACAGGCCACGCCCCAGGGGTCACATGATTTATTTAGAATGTGTAGGAAAATGACTTTAAAAATCATCTGCTCTGAAACCGTGAGGCCCAGAAATTTTGTATTGCTATGTATCATCCTATAGTGGTCATCTACAAAGATTGTTCAAATTATGCCCCTGTGGTCAAAACAGTCCACGCCCTGGGGGTCATATTGTTATATAGAATATATTGGAAAATGGCTTTAAAAATCTTCTCCTCTGAAACCGCAAGGCCAGAGGTTTCATATTTGATGTGACATTTTCTAGTGGTCCTCTACAAAGATTATTGAAATTATGCCCCTGGGGTGAAAACAGGCCACACCCGGGGGGTCACATGGTTTATCTGGAATATATTGCCAAATGACTTCAAAAATCTTCTCCTCTGAAACCGCAATGCCCAGATATTTCTTATTTTGTTTGTGTCATTCTATAGTGTTCCTCTACAAAATTTGTTCAAATTATGTCCCTGAGGTCAAACCGGGCCACGCCCCGGGGGTCACATGGTTTATATAAACTTCAATAGCAAAATGTCTTTAAAAATCTTCTCTGAAACTGCAAGGCCCAGAGGTTTCATATTTGGTATGTAACATCCTATTGTGGTCCTCGACAAATATTGTTCAATTTAGGCCCCTGGGGTCAAAATTGTCCACGACCCGGGGATCCATTGATTTATATAGACTTAAATAGCAAAATGACTTTAAAATTTTTCTCTTCAGAAACCGCAAGGCTCAGTGGTTTCTTATTGGGTAGGTAACATCGTATAGTGGTCCTCTACAGAGATTATTCAAATTATGCCCCTGGGGTCAAAACTGGCCACACCCAGGGCGTCATATGGTTTATATAAACTTAAATAGCAAAATGTCTTAAAAAATCTTCTCCGCTGAAACTGCAAGGCCCAGAGGTTTCGTATTGGGTATGTAACATCCTATAGTGGTCCTCTACAAAGATTGTTCATATTATGCACATGGGTCAAAACTGACCACACCCCAGGGGTCACATGGTTTATATAGACTTAAATAGCAAAATGGCTTTAAAAATCTTCTCCTCTGAAACCGCAAGGCCTAGAGGTTTTATATTTGGTACATTACATTGTATAATGGTCCTCTACAAATATTGTTCAAATCATGCCCCTGGGGTCAAAACTTGTCACGGCTCGGGGGTCACATGGCTTATATAAACTTACAAAGCAAAATGACTTTAAAAATCTTCCCTTCTGAAATGGCAAGGCCCTCAGCTTTCCTATATTTGGTATGTAACATTGCATAGTGGTCCTCTCCAAAGATTGTTCAAATTATACCCCTGGGGTCATATCTGGCCGCACCCTGAATGGTCACATGGTTTATATAGACTTAAATAGCAATATGACTTTAAAAATCTTCACCTGAAACGGCAAGGCCCAGAGGTTTGCTCAAGATTGTTCAAATTATGGCCCTGGGATAAAAATAAGCCACAACTTGGGATGCAGATTCCAAATGAGTTACAAAGTCTAAGGTGAGCATCCTAAGACCCTCAGGGCCCTCTTGTTAATAAATGTTTTTGAATTTTTGAAGGTTTTCTTCATCGGCTTCATTCTGATTAATGAATGCATTTTTTTTTCTTTTAAATTAAATTGTGGGCGTTTTCGTATATTTAAATGCAGTCATACACTGCACATCCGCTATATCGAGATTCTCTGGGTCCATACATATAAATATACATGTATACACTATAGACCATTTTTGTGACTTCAAAACTTAAACGTGATTTACTTGCCTTTTTCGTTGTTGTTAACATCCTTAATTTGTTTTATTCATATGTAAGATATTCCATTTGTGTATAAAAATATAGAGATCTAATATTATTCCTTGTAATTAATTTCAAATCACGTATAATCAATTCGAAATCCAAAACGCCTTTCCGAACATTTCTGTTCACGTGATGTAAACAAAAATTCTATTTTACCATGAACCTGCACGTGTATTCCATGTTAATCCTTTGTTCTGCTAAAAAAGCGGGCGAAAATTATGCCAACATGTACAACGTCACGTCATCTGAATGGAAAGCGTGGGTGCATTGATTGCCATAAAAACACTTGGTAGTGCAGTGTACATTGAGTTCTTTACTTTGTACAAAAGTTTCGTAACGCATAGCAGCAAAATTGTATTTCTATAACTCAGTTGTGCAAAAGCATGATTTTGAACACTCGTAATACAATGAGTAAAAGGAACATGAAGATGTTACTTTTCACAAGTTGATTTTTTGAGTAAAGAATTAGGGCCCGCGATGTGGAGCCGAAAAGAGTACTTTAATCGGCACTTAATTAACAGCAAGGTGTCAGTTTGACATAACGTGATATATAGTACCTATTGTCTCGCCTAAATCTGCGACCACTGTTGTCAATTAAGATTATGATCTGGTACTAATATATGTGTTTATTGCAACAAACGAGCTGTCACAATAGGACCCTTCATTGGCATTCTGTATGATTGGTCGTTATATTGCATAATTGACACATATTTTGTGTAAAAAACAATTCTTGTTGTGTGTTTTTTTTCAAAATTGTAGTTGCGCGAATTTAAGACCGCGCAAATATGTCCGCGATCGCAATTGCGCAAAATTTGTACCCAGCGAATTTAAGTGATTCCACAGTATTTGTTTCAAAAAGGCAAAGCAGCCATATTAACACATGCACTTCCATATAGTACAAACTGAACATACTTCAGTATTCTTTTCAACAATCATCATTGTTCATAGTAGAGTGCTTACCAAATCACATTCTGTAGAGATAATGTGATACACTACTCTATCAAGTAAGGTGTGTATGATGTGTATGTCTATAATTTCAAGACAAGCAATTGTATGGATATTTGTGTCTTGCCAAAATATTAAACAGTGGTTCCTGGAAGGAAAAATCCACAATATTATGAACCCTTTTTGCATACCCACCATTATAGTGCCATGGTGATAATGTACCACTTAATAGATATATATATGTCAGTTTGTCATTTTGTATTTGAAAAAAAAAAAAAATTGCCACATTGATTCTGTGCAATAAGTTTTTTTTTCAACAAACTGCTGGAGAATTACTCCCTCAAAAATGTAAATGCTATATATTTACTATAGCACTATTATTTCTTGCACATGTGGTTTTTGTATGTGCTGTAGTTGTGCTTTAAGAACACAGATTAGTTATGGTAAACCATCATGTGGCTTAAACAAGGTTGAAAGCTAGCATTTTATGCATGACAAAGTGTGGACTGCTTAAATTAATACAGCCGTTGTTGCAAACCATTTCTTGTCTTAGCATTTTGTGTTCAAAATATGTCAGATATGACGGTGTGTTTGTAAGCAATTCAGAGTAACATTAAGTAATTGTGTTTAGTAAAGGAGAAAGCGGTCTTTGTTCATAGATGTTATTACCATTGAATTTTTTCTGTTTCTTCAAAACACATATTTTTACGGAAGATTTTTGGCAAAATACTTCCAACAACTGGGGATGAAATGTTGGAAATTATTCAATCAAACCATGAATTAAAACTGAGCATATTATTACCAAAATGTATGGTATTTGTTTCATGCTCAATGTTTATATTGTGGCTTGAATAACAAGAACTTTGGGGTTATAACCCCAGCTTATTCCTAACTATTGTCCTCAGGATCATAGTTGACACGACATATCTCGACAAGCAACGTTCCAAGTCCCCTTGTCGTCTGGGTGAAACCTCCTCTTTGCCTATTGCCATGAAAAATAGGCCTTCCAATATTGCTGCTGCTGCTGCTGCTGTTGTTGTTAATAATGATGCAAATATGTAAGCAGAATCTCAGCGTGCTGTTGCGGTGTACGGGGCCAGTAAATACTGAAGTCTCTCTGTTGTCATTTTCATATCGCACATGTAGTACAAATGTTATTACTGCAGACCAGTATGCTTTTGAGTTGTAAATGGTTTGATACAGTGTTGTATAGTACAAAAATAACTTTATACAATGCTGAATTATTTTGAGTTGCACTGTTTGTCAAAATTAATTACCAATTAATAATTCCTGTATTTCAAATGCCGAACTTATAGATTAATACCTACTGATTTGGAAAAAATTGGAACAGAAAAACAATACCGAACCTAAAAAAAAATATATTGCATGCATGCAGAAAAATAAATAAATTCTGAAACATGAATATAACAACAGATTCACCAATTTCTGCTCACAGATAATTCTGTATAATGCACAACACTTGTAAGTCCTGAATTACTACTGTAATCATGCATAATTGCATATATTGGCATATCTTGTTTAAAAAATATATGAGGCGCTTCGTGGGAAAACCGGGCCTAATGCATGTGCGTAAAGTGTCGTCCCGGATCAGCCTGTGCAGCTCACACAGGAATATCTGGGACGACACTTTCCGCTTTTATGGTATTTTCTGTTCCAAGGAAGTCGTTTCTAAACATAAATCCACTGTAGGCGGAAAGTGCTGTCCTGGATTAGCCTGTGCGGACTGCACAGGCTAATCCGGGTCAACACTTTACGCACATGCATTAAGTCCGGTTCTTAACGACACGCCTCATAAATTCTCACACATGCATACAAGGCTAATTCTAACCCTGATCAAAGCTTTGAACTTTAATTTGCCTCACAGTCTTTTGATTGTATTTTCTTACTATTCTTACTTTTCTTTCTTAAAATTTGTGACTGTAAACTGTCACCACATGATTCATTTAGTTTCTTACCTTTTATACTGAGATTTATTGATTGAGTGTATAATTATGTCTCAGTAAATTACATAAATGATTCATTGCCACATGGCTGTACTTTAATATGTATAACCTTATAAGTACCTTAAAGGGACTGAACTCCAGATGGTATATTAATAAAATTGTCAAAAATACACGATTTTTTTACTTAATCATATAAAACACATTTAAAAAATAGTCACGTGTGTTGTTATTTACCTGAAAAACAATGATTTTATGTAGTTTTCCTCCTTTTTATCATCTAAAATCTGGAGCGTCTGCAGACGCTATAACCTTTTGAGTAATTTTAAAATTGCACTGTTAATATTTAGGATAATCACGTGACAGTTTAGTTTTGTCGAGTCGGGCATGCGCACACTTGAATCAGGTGCTTGTATTGGGGACAGCCGCAGTATTTTTAAATCTGAAATACCAGGTTCAAGGAAAGTTCTAGCTTATTCAACTTCTATTTTTCAATGAAATATACAGTTTACGACAATTTGTGATTGTGTTCTTTACAAGTATTGATGTTTTTACTCATGTTTTTACCCTTTAGGCATAGCTACAAAAACTCACATTTTTATGCCAATCTGGAATTTAGTATCTTTCAGTATAAGTATAACTATGTTTGCAATAAACCAGTAATACATATAAAGGAAATGCCTTAAAGTTTATTAACAAAGCTTATATAAATTCAAGTGTAAAGCAATTTATGTAAAGTTTCATTAAATAACCTGACAAATTAATATATATATGAGACGTGTAGTTGGAAAACCGGGCTTAATGCACATGTGTAGTCCCGATCAGCCTGTGCAGACCGCGCACACTTGAATCAGGTGCTTGTATCGCTCGTACTGCAAAGGCCGATTCTGGACGAAACTACGCACATGCATTAAGCCCGGTTTTCCCACAACACACCTCATATATTATAGATTATATTCTAGTTTTGCATTGAAATGGCATAAAGTATATGATTACATAAGAAATCAAATAGTGCAAGGCTAGGTGTGTCTTGAGTTAATGCTAAAATATTAAACTGTACCTACAACAATATGATACGTAATGTTAGCCCCATGTATCAGTACTGCTCACTACATCCAATAATGTTAGCCCCATGTATCAGTACTGCACACTACATCCAGTAATTAAGGATGTATTGGTATTATTCTTGTAGCCATGTTTAATTTCATTATCAAGTTCTTAATCTACATGTTCAGTGGCTTTATTATTAACTCAGTGCACATACAGAATGTCAATAGACTGTATTGATTTCATGCATATGATGCGATTATTCAGAAATGTCCGAGAGTGTTTGTTTCACCTGGAGGCGTTTTGTTCACACGACTGATAAAATTGAGGTATCAATCATTAAAGTTGTATGTCTTTCCTCACAGCCTTTTTTCGAGTCCCCACATAGGAACTTATCTACAGTGGCGAAGGGCCTCAGCGGCTAGCTTGGAGTAAGTCACATGACCAGTTGTCATGACAACCGTTTACTTACATACATTTATTTATAGCAGCCAGTAGTGTTCGGTACTTGCCAGATATTATGCAATATGCTGTAGGTGTGTTTATTTTTGGGATCAGGGATATAATTCATAGTTTGATATACACATGTGCAGCATTTGCAGATGTACTGGTGAGCGAGTATTTGTCGGACGAAATATGCATTTATTTTGGGACAGTTTTAATTCATGAATAAACTCAACGATGAAAATTCGCTTGTAACATCCTGGGTTGATCACCCGTTTGCGTATGTAAACAAAATAAGTTTCACTTGTGCGCATGCGCAACAACAGAGGCCCTGTAAGGGGTACATAAAACACGGTCTTTTTCACGTTGACAGTAGTATTTTCCGGACGTTTTTTTTAACAGTGAAATATACAGAGAAATACTTTATAACTTTATTTAATCTATATTAGACAACAAATAAATAAAAAATCAGATGCGTAATTTATATCAAAATAATACCACTTTATCAAATGATTTAATAATTACAAGAGAATATAAGTAAGGCGTAGAAACAAATACGGAAGCATGACGTTTTAAAGAGTTTACTAGACGTTTCGTATCTATGTAGCTACTTCGCACGTCCTTAACGTCGTAGCAGGTAAAGGTAGTACAACTGTTATGGACAATATTCCAAACCTAATTATAAATATTATTTCCATTATCTGCATTTCATCACTGATTTTATTACAAATTTTGAGGGTGGCTTTCCATACAAATTTTTTTTTTTTTTTTTAAATGTTCATGACAACCCATTTTTCCATCAAAATTCATTTACCCTATGGATGAACAAAAAATCATAACTCAATTATAGTTGCAAATATATCCAAAATGTTGGTGTCTTTTATACAAGTAATGATTGAAGATTATAAAATAAGGCAACATAAGGCGTTAAAGAAGATAAAAGTATTGATATTTATCAATTTTCTATGGAAGCTCAGTATAAACTTGAAGCTGACAGAACAGACAAAACAATCTGTTGTTTTAAAGATTTTGGTTTTTCTGGACTGGTATGTTTTTCACTTAAATCTTTTTATTTATTTTTCATCTATGGCATATATTTGACTAAAAGAAAAAGTTAGAAACAAATTTACCGTGTACTTTTTGAAAAAGTGAAGAAAAACTATCATACCCCTTTTAAAAATAGACAGCTATATTAAGGCAATTGCACAACAATAACTATCAAATGGGAGATAAATTATGCATTTTAAGTCGTTAAACTAAATATATTAATAATCAAATGTTATGATTTCAGTTAAACAAACCTTTTTTCAAAATTCACTTCCCTGGAGGTACACAATATGCCACCCACACCCTGCAACGTTTTCAGCTCTGAGACAATACACCATACATCAATAAGTGTCTTATAAATTATCTTGGTTTCAAATCATCTTCATGTCAACAATGTTTATGCTGGTAATTGAGGCTGTATATGCTGGTAATTTAGGCTGCATCTTTACCAACTGGCAAAGTCAGAAAAACATGTGTACTGTGTTGGGCACCAGCTTTGACCCCCAGAGAAGCACTCTTAGTGATTTTTGGCAATTCTCTTCCTTCAGCTGCAAAAATATTTTAAAACAATCCAATAATTGATTGTTTTCCACTACATATTTAACGATTTACATACAAAACTTTCCAGTATATGTGCAACCAAACCTAGTAAGCCATACTTTTCAGTGTCAGGTAAAATTCATGTCAAAACTGTGTGATTACTGAATGGATCCTATGCTGATCATGAAGAAACACTGGTGCACACATTCATAAGCAAAATGGCACACATATTAAGGATAAGTACTCAACTATAATAGTGTCTTGAGGCTTCAAAACTAATGGACTGACACATCATACATATACTTCATGACTTGTATGTTCATTTACTTACATGTATACTATAAGTATATATAGAAATGTGGACAAACACAAATACATGTAAATAATATTACTTACTAATATATTAATTGTACGTTAAGCAATACAAGTTCGTAGTTCAAGCATCGACATGAAAAGCATCACATTATCCTCTAATGAATTACATTCTGATTTTATAGACAAATATTAATATATTCAGAAATTTCAGAATAAAAGTACAGTACTTTCACTTTTTTGTTTTACTTACATGTGTTTCATCTCCTTATCATCAGGATTCAAGCTAGTTCATCATATGTACGATCTGGTGATTTATATGGTTCCGTTTTTCTTTCAGTAAGCATTCCCTGTTTGCTCGTATTTTCGTTTGACAGTTGTTTTTGTTTATACCATGAAAAATATGTGACCTTCGGTTTCGATTTCTATCAATTGTTCATTATGTCAAAATATTTGTCTGGTTGCATTTTGTCAGAAGTATAAATATGATACTAACATGTATAAAATAATGTGATTATATAAAAGAATGTACTTACATTAAAAATATCATGTGTTCGAAAAGAATCAGAACCAAACGGGCATATTACGAACTGGGTAACGAAACTTTCCGACAGTCACCGATATCGGCCGATCTTAGAAAAAAATGCGGGAAATGATTACAGTTGTACTACCTTAAATAATGTTCTGCCAGAGTTCGTCTGCTATAATGAGCAGACAGCCAAAACTATCACAAACCCTGTCTGGGCCCCAAATTGGGATTTTATCGCGCATGCGCAGGTAAATTTAATTCCCCAGACGACAGTTGCATGCGTTTCAGACTATCAGCCAAAAAATAAACTCACTATTTTTGAAGAAAAACGAAAGGTACTTGAAAATATAAGCGTTTATTTGTATTATGATTATAAAATACAAAAAGCGGTTACGAAACGCGAATATTTAAAAACGTCCGGATAATACTACTGTCCGACAAATACTCGCTAACCAGTACAGTTTTCGATATCAGCTTGCACTGTTTGCTTTTGTTGCTGGGAATTTGCTAATGGCGGTTGGGTCTGTACGGGGTTTAGAGTTGTCACATGGCGATAGATATCTTACTAGCTGAAGGGTGTTGCTAGCAAGTGGGTGCACTACTCTTACATTGCCTGCAAGGCAATTAGACCCAGCAGTCTGTCAGCTTGCATTATTACAGTTTTAACATGTTTTACATATTTTGTAACTGTCCCATTTTGGGCAAGGTTGCTTTAATGTCTCTTCATTTTCTACTGGTGAATATTGTTTGTTAGCTACCCAAACTATGAAAGGAGACCAGTGTAATAACTGTTAGCACTTCAAATGACTATTAGATTCATCAAATAGATTGACTGAACTTATCAGTGCACACATTTTGCCATTGATAGCTGCAGATACATTCACTGAACTATCATTTTTTCCAGCTTAAATCCTTCATAAACTATTGAACAAGCTTTATGAAGTTCTGGATTTGCATTTTGCATCTTTTAATCCAATTGAATTTCTGTAATTTAGAATTGAACATGAAGTTCTTCCAGAGATTTTTTTGCTCGTGCTAACTGGGACAATAACTTTAACCTTTAGTCAGCAGGTGTATTTTGTTGGTCTATGTTGCTAGATGGCCAAATCAGACTATTTGTGCATGTCCTGATGAACTACATATAAAGTAGTGCTCTTTCAATACTTATTTCTAGGTGATTTTAATACTGTAGACATGCTCATGGTTTTCATTTTTTAGATTATATGATGAGGCGTGTCGTCGGAAAACCGTGCTTAATCCGCGACAATACTTTTAGTTTCTGTTTCAAGAAAGTCTCTTTTAAACATAAATCCACTGTAGGCGGAAAGTGTTGTATCGGATTAGCCTGTGTAGACTGCACAGGCTGATCTGGGACGACACTTTATGCACATGCATTTAACCGGGTTTTCCCACGACAAGTGTCATATTTATTTTGTTCTTGCCTTATTGTTTTGATCGACTATTGCAGATTCCTTGTTTCAAGAACTCCTTATCAATGTAGAACATTGTTTAGCTTTAGTATATGTCTGCTACTTGAGTGTTATTATCCATGACTACATAATATCTTGCACTTACTCTTGATCTTAAATATTGACCAATGAAATTGGCTGATTCATTGCAACTTGTAATTCCATTGGTCGAGAGGTTAAAAATAAGTTGGATTTTGAAAAAAAAAATCATGGGCATGATCTGTAAATGTCTTTACTAGACTGCCAGAATTCTTATATGTACTATGCTAGATTTTCATTTTGATTCTGAGCAAAGGCTGGGCAGGGGACAAAGCCGTGTGAGTCGATATTTCGCAGTTTTTATCTCATGTTATTGTTGTTTGTTATTTGTTTGCTTTTGTTTTTATTTTGCAACCTACAATTACTCGTTAAATGGTGTTCTGTGGTTGTTTAGATTTACAAATGTCTGTGTCGCATTTTATAAAATGTTCCTAAAGTATAGAATATCTAGTGATGGTTTTTAGCTCGACATTTTGAAGAAAAGGCAAGTTATTCTACTTGCCCCGTCGTCTGCGTCCAAGCTAGGTTAAAGTTTTTCGGTAAGCTAGTTTCTCAGGAATGGCTAGAGGGATTTGAAAACGGATTAAGCTTTTATAATGAAACTTCAAACATAGATACCTTATAGCGAGACCTCACTTGGGATTGCATATGGGGTGGGTGGGTCAAGGTCACTTTTACTAAAATAAAAAAAAAGGTTTCTGCTTAATAACCTTGAGAATGTATTGAGATATTTTAATTAAACTTTATACATAGATACCTTATATCGAGAGCTCGCTTGGGATTGCATATGGGGTGGGTGGGGTCAAGATCACTGTATTAAAAATAAAAATAAAAATTCCGCTCAATAACTTCAGAACACATTGAGATATTTTAATAAAACTTTATACATAGATACCTTATATCGAGACCTCGCGTGAGATTGCATATGTGGTGGGTGGGGTCAAGGTCACAGTAACTATAAATAGAAAAATGGTTTCCGCTCAATAACTTGAACGCATTGAGATATTTTAATGAAACTTAGTACATAGACACCTTATATCGAGACCTCACTTGGAATTGCATATGGGGTGGGTGGGGTCAAGGTCACTGTTACTAAAAATAGAAAAACTGTTTCCGCTGAATAACTTGAGAATGCATTGAGATATTTTAATGAAACGTTATACATACATACCTTATATTGAGACCTCACTTCGGATTGCATATAGGGTCAAGGTCAAGGTCACTGTTACTAAAATAGAAAAATGGTTTGTGCTCAATAACTTAAGAATGCATTGAGATATTTTAATGAAACTTTATTCATAGATACCTTATATCAAGACCTCGCTTGGGATTGAGTATGGAGTGGGTTGGGTCAAGGTCACTATTACTAAAAATAAAAAAACGGTTTCCAATCAATAACTTGAGAATGTATTGAGATATTTTAATGAAACTTAATACATAGATACCTTATATCCAGACCTCGCTTGCAATTGCATATGGGGTTGGTGGGGTCAAGGTCAAGGTCACTATGACTAAAAATAGAAAAATGGTTTCCGATCAATAACTTGAGAATGCATTGAGATATTTTAATGAAACGTTATACATAGATACTTTATATCGAGACCTCGCTTGGGATTGCATATGGGGTGGGTGGGGTCAAGGTCATTTTTACTAAAAATTTGATTGATGTGCTGACTTAAACGATTTTGTTAGAAAAATTTGCTTTTTGTGGAATTTCCATGTTTCTTGTTTTAGAAAAAAAAAGCCAGTACTTCTGACAGGCACAAGAAAAGTCGAGCGCGCTGTCCTCCGACAGCTCTAGTTCTTTACGTTTGTGTTGTCAAAGCAAGGTTTAAATTGCATTAATTTTACAGTTAATACATTTATCAACATTTGTTTTATTCGTTTTATTTTACTTTGCTTTTTAGCCGGATTTATTAAATGAAAAATCTCGGGTTATAGATTAGCGAAAACCGGTCGGTTGGGCGGGCGGGCGTGCGTTGCAATGTTGTTAACAATTTGCGTTTAAGTTTCGTATTCCTGTCATATTTTCAAAAGTTCTTGGTCAATCTTCATGAAACTTTACAAAAATGTTTCTTGGATGGTCCTCTACCAAACCTGTGAAAATGGTTCCACTTCACTGCACAAGGTGGTTGCCAGAGCTAAAAATAGAATTATATCCAAATGCCAATTTCTTCTAAACCTATGGCTTGATTTTCAAATAATTTTACACCAATGTCCATTTTAGCGGTCCTCTACCAAACTTATTCCAATGGTTCCGCCTCACTGCACAATATGGCCGCCAGTGCTGAAAACTGAAATATATCTAAATGCCAGTTTAGAAATATGTCTAAACGCCATTTTCTTCTAAACCTATGGCTAGTTTTTCAAATTATTTCACACAAATGTTCATTTGGTGGTCCTCTACCAAAATTATTCATATGGTTCCACTCCACTGCACAAATGGCCGCTAGAGCTATAAATAGAATTTGTGTTAAAGATTTGTATTCCCGCCATATTTCAAAAGTTCTCGGGCACGAAAAAAAGCTGTTGAGCATATGCATTCAGATTTCACCATCTGCGAAATAAAAAATGTAGCTTTAATGCGTTTTCCGCATTTTTTCTCTTGTTTGAAAATAATACAACTATATATTTTGGGAATAATTACTGCAACTCCTTTAGTATACAGTTCAGATCCCATAAACAAAAGACAAAACGATTATACACAAGTTGTGAAATGAAGTTATAAAATGCTGTAAAAATGTATTTGAATGTATTGAACTGACTTTTGATGATGCATGCATGTAATAACAAATATGTTCAAGTAGTGAAACTGTAACTTCAACTTTGTTACTAAAGAGCAAATTAAACACTTAAAATTGTGCCAGATCCCTGTTTTTCTACATCTACATGCAATAACAAACATGTTTAATTAGTGAAACTGAAACTGCAACTTTGTTACCGACGAGAAAAATTAAGAACTAAATTGCACCAAATCTGTTTTCTTACGCCTGTTCACCCGCCAGAAATGTCTGTTTCAGTCGAGCAATCGTGGAGGAAGGGGAAGGCGACTCCAGCAATGTGTCCCAGCTGGCCCTTGGACCTTCAAGGTAACAACCATAAAAGACAATGAATAAAGTGCACATTGTTATGCCCCCCTTTGAAGAAGTGGGGGTATCTTGCTTTGCACCTGTCCGTCCGTCGGTCGGATGGTTGGTCTGTCCGTAGACCATTTCGTTTCCGCATGATATATAGAGAACGCTTTAACCTACGATTATGAAAGTTGATATGCTGGTTACTTGGGAGGAAAGGAAGACCCCTATACATTTTGAGGTCAACAGGTCAAAGGTCAAGGTCACCGTTGCTAAAAATAGAAAAACGGTCGCTCAATTACTTGAGAACGCATCGAGATATTTTAATGAAACTTTATACATAGATACCTTATATCAAGACAATGCTTGGGATTGCATATGGGGTGGGTGGGGTCAAGGTCACCGTTACTAAAAATAGAAAAACGGTTTCCGCTCAATAACCGTTTTGTTTCCACACGAAATCTAGAGAAGGCTTTGACCTACGATCATGGAAGTTGGTATGCTGGTTACTTGGGAGGAAAGTAAGACGCCTATAAATTTTGAGGTCAACAGGTAAAAGGTCAAGGTCACCGTTGCTAAAAATAGAATAACGGTTTCCGCTCAATTACTTGAAAATCGAGATATTTTCATGAAACTTTCTACATAGATACCTTAAATCAAGACCTCGATTGGGATTGCATATGGGGTGGGTGGGGTCAAGGTCACCATTACTAAGAATAGAGAAATGGTTTCCGCTTATTAACTTGAGAACGCATTGAGATATTTTAATGAAACTTCATACATAGCTACCTTATATTGAGACCTCGCTTGGGATTGCATATGGGGTGGGTGGGGTCAAGGTCACCGTTACTAAAAATAGAAAAACGGTCTCGGCTCAATAACTTGAGAACCCATCGAGGTATTTTAATGAAACGCCGTACATAGATACCTTATATTGAGACCTCGCTTGGGATTGCATATGGGGTGGGTGGGGTCAAGGTCAAGGTCACCGTTACTAAAAATAGAAAAAGGTTTCAGCTCAATAATTTGAGAACGCATCGAGATATTTTAATGAAACTTCATACATAGATACCTTATATTGAGACCTCTCTTTGGATTTCATATGGGGTGGGTGGGGTCAAGGTCACCATTACTAAAAAGGGTTTCCGCTTAATGACTTGAGAACGCATCGAGATATTTTAATGAAACTTCATACATAGATACCATATATATGGAGACCTCGCTTGGGATTGCATATTTAAAAAATTTCTTAACAATTGCACATATTCAAAACTTGGCTGCAAGTCTGGGGGCATACATGTGTTACAAACATCTCTTGTTACCCTAAAATTTGTTTATAAAAAATTTGCTTTTGTTATTAAAATAGAGATTGTGTTGTCGTTGGAAATATATTGCATATTAACATGAATATTTACGTTTATTTGGGATAAATAAATGTTTTGCCCATAATGTAATTATGTGTGCATATTTGGAATTTACTTTCAGTACGTTTTTTTTATTACATACAAGTAAGTTTAGTGTAATATTACAGAACAACAGCAACAAAAATTATGGACAAAAATTGGTAAAATAACATTAACAGACACTGACAAAAAGTAGCTGCAAATTGTTCCCAGTTTTTTTTTCAAAGTCTGCCTAAAAAATCTGGCGAGCATAATATACATGGGTGCACCTTATATGGTATAACAGTTAACTTGATCAGGGCCAGTATTTACATAATATACATGGGTGCACCTTATATGGTATAACAGTTAACTTGATCAGGGCCAGTATTTACATAATATACATGGGTGCACCTTATATGGTATAACAGTTAACTTGATCAGGGCACGTATTTACATAATATACATGGGTGCACCTTATATGGTATAACAGTTAACTTGATCAGGGCCAGTATTTACATAATATACATGGGTGCACCTTATATGGTATAACAGTTAACTTGATCAGGGCACGTATTTACATAATATACATGCGTGCACCTTATATGGTATAACAGTTAACTTGATCAGGGCCAGTATTTACATAATATACATGGGTGCACCTTATATGGTATAACAGTTAACTTGATCACGGCCAGTATTTACGTAATATACATGGGTGCACCTTATATGGTATAACAGTTAACTTGATCAGGGCCAGTATTTACATAATATACATGGGTGCACCTTATATGGTATAACAGTTAACTTGATCAGGGCCAGTATTTACATAATATACATGGGTGCACCTTATATGGTATAACAGTTAACTTGATCAGGGCCAGTATTTACATAATATACATGGGTGCACCTTATATGGTATAACAGTTAACTTGATCAGGGCCAGTATTTACATAATATACATGGGTGCACCTTATATGGTATAACAGTTAACTTGATCACGGCCAGTATTTACATAATATACATGGGTGCACCTTATATGGTATAACAGTTAACTTGATCAGGGCCAGTATTTACATAATATACATGGGTGCACCTTATATGGTATAACAGTTAACTTGATCACGGCCAGTATTTACGTAATATACATGGGTGCACCTTATATGGTATAACAGTTAACTTGATCAGGGCACATATTTACAAACCAATTCTTAGACTTAAGATCTAAGAATGACGAATATTCTTGAAAAACAGTCTATTACAAAAACGTTGTTAATCTGATTCTGACTTGATATTAAGCAATGCAAATTTTAGCATGTCTTGTTTAAAACGATTGATTAATGACATAAGCGACCTTGGTGCTGAGAATATTTGTGAACAATCAAGTTACTTTTCTAGAGTCTAGGTCTTGAGGGAAGTGTTAGTAGGCATAAAAGGAAGGGGTTAAGTTCATTTTTTTTGCATAATTGTTCTTATCATACTTGAGTTACGCTCTGTCAGGTGACACATCCGACTTGCAGAGTTCTAGTTTATCAATTATCTTGTGTCCATTTATAATTGGTAGAACCTTTACAGATGATAACACCATAAACCTCCTCATCACATGACCTGCATTATTTACCGAAGGCAATTTTATTTGACTAATACAAATATTTATTTCTTCCTTGCTGCCATCCAGTGGGGACGCCATTACTCGGTCAACAGAATCCTTGGATGAAGTTGACAGTAAGTACACTGAGAAAGTCATTTGAAACATGGCTTAATTCTTATAAACATCTTGTTGTTCTGTCTAAAATTGCATTTTCTTGCATTTGAAATATTCATATGGGTGTGTCGTGGGAAAACTGGGCTTTATGCCTGTGCATAAAGTGTCGTCCCGGATTAGCCTGTGCAGTGGATTTATGTTTAGAAGAGACTTCGTTGGCACAAAAAATACTATAAAAGTGGAAAGTGCCATCCTGGATTAGCCGTTACGGATTTCACAGTCTAATCAGTGACAACTCTTTACACACATGCATTAAGCCCGGTTTTCTCACAATACACCACATATGGATGTTTGCTTTCACTTCTTTGTTGTTTAGCAACCCTATTGTAGAACACTGGAAATTATTTGCTAAGGATATTTTGTTTTCAAACAAAACTACATGTCTCTAACATGTCTCAAATTAAGTATCTTTGTTGACTTTAGTCACACACAAGATCCACTAAGACCAACTGATCTCTTTTTAAAAAAAAAACACATTCTAGCTCAGTTGGTTGAGTGCTGGACTGTCAATCTAGGGATCATGAGTTCAAACCCCATCCGGGCCAAATAACTTGTTTGGGGATTGGTCATGAAATTATTTCTACGGCCATTCTCCCCCAACCTCTGATTCAAGCAGGGCAGTTGTCAGTTACTGGCATAAGTATGTGCACTTAGTACTGGTAACCGCTTAGATGTGCTAAGCTTGGCCAGGAAAAGTGTGAGTAGGTTAACTGACCACAGTAATATGACTGAAATACTGTCTTTTAAAAACGGCAAATAATCCAAACAAACAAACAACAATTATTCAAAATATCATTTCCCAGCAGGTGTTCATGTGATCCATTACGACCAGGCAGAGTTAACTGCCCTTGATGTCCAGGAGCCTGAGAACTGGAGCGACACGGTGGACAAGAAACATCTCAAGAAGCTCGCTTCCAAGGACATCAAAAGACAGGATACTATATGGGGTAAGCCCTCAAACACACGCAAAAGACAGGATACTATTTGGGGTAAGCCCTCAAACACACGCAAAAGACAGGATACTATATGGGGTAAGCCCTCAAACACACGCAAAAGACAGGATACTATATGGGGTAAGCCCTCAAACACACGCAAAAGATGGGATACTATATGGGGTAAGCCCTCAAACACACGCAAAAGACAGGATACTATATGGGGTAAGCCCTCAAACACATGCTTTCCAGGGTGGACACTGACTCTGGAAAATAGTAAAAAGTTGTGAAAAAATCCCCTGCAGGGAAATATCTGGGAATCTGAAAATGTGGAACAAATCTGGGGAATCTGAAATTGTGGAACAAATCTGGGGAATCTGAAAATGTGGAACAAATCTCGGGAATCTGAAAATGTGGAACGAATCTGGGGAATCTGAAAATGTGGAACAAATCTGGGGAATCTGAAAATATGGAACAAATCTCGGGGAATATAAAAATGTGGAACAAATTTGGGAAATCTGAAAATGTGGAACAAATCTGGGGAATCTGAAATTGTGGAACAAATCTGGGGAATCTGAAAATGTGGAACAAATCTGGGGAATCTGAAAATGTGGAACAAATCTGGGGAATCTGAAAATGTGGAACAAATCTGGGGAATCTGACCAAAAATGGAAGAAAACAATCTTAAGTGAAAAACTGAAATATATAATCTTTGTTATATTTAAACTGTTATGACATTAAAACAATGAACATATTATATTTGGGTAGAAAAAATATTCAAGTTTATTGTAAATTTGTAGAAGAGGAGAATGGCGGCCATATGTATACATTGTATGCACTGTAACAAATATACACTAATTTGACCAGCCACGTTGATGAACTACATGGAAAATTCCATTCTGGTCAGGGAAAAATCAGGGAAGTATTGCGGAAATTTACCTTGGAATTTGGTGGCCACCTGTTTTCTGTCCTTGTGTGTGTATCCTTGTTTTTTATTGTTGCAATGAATTGTTGCATAATTTAAAATTACATAAGAACTAAACCGAATATCTTCCAAATTTGGGTTGCACCAGGATCAAAATACGATTGAAGTATCTTTAAAGTGAGATTAGTGCATTCAAACTATGTAAGACATGTGACATTAAATTTATTGTGTCATTTTAGTTCCATTACTCATTCTTTTACATTAAGTGCAATATTGTTACAAATGTTTCTTTTCAGAATTAATACAAACAGAAAGACAATATTGCAAGAGATTAAAAACACTCCAACTGGTAATTATTATTGTACATTTGAAGTATTTTAATAGGTCATATTTTGTGAAAATATCATCTACAGGTTTATACTCGAATATAGGGAAAGACCTAGGATCACAAAAGGTACAGGGTGCTGCTACAACGGTGCAGGGTGGAAATCCCGACCAGTCTGTTGACATTTTCTAATAGTTTGCTGAATCCATCGTATTTGTTAGTCTAATGCTTGTAATTACTGTTTTTAAGCATAGTCTATTCATTTGGAGTTAAATATTTGCAAAAATATATTAAATTTCAAAAGATATTCAACATTTCTGTGTTGATCAGCCCAGAGGGCAGCAGGGGGGAACCAAAAAGGAGCAGGGTGCAGCACCCTGCCATTTTGCTCTAGATCTTTCCCTATCTAATTTGTGAATCACTGTTAAGATGCTTTAACTCACTTAATGTTTAACCTGATACAGAAATTGAATACTGAATACGGAGAAGAACTCGAATAAGTTTAACGTAATTTGTTATCTATTATTGTATACATATGTTACTTTTATTCCATATCAAATTGTCTTAATAAATATTGAATTGATTATAATTTCATTTGCTAAATAATTGCCAAACGGTATTTCGAAATGTTAAGTGGACTACATAAAGACCCTGGGTTGTTAAATCAGATGTATGTTGTTGCAGTTATTTCGCAATGCGATGTTAAATGAACTGCATATGGTCCTCGGGTTTGTATGTAGCATGCGTATGTCTGTTTATTTGCAGTTATTCCGCGATCCCATGGTACGTGAAATGGGTATGGACCCTCGCTTGGTAAACCGTATGTTCCCTTGCCTGGATGATCTCACGGATTTACACATGGACTTCCTGCGGTCCTTGCAGAAGCTGCAGAGCAAGAAGTTGGACAAGATGATAGACGAAATAGGGCCCACGCTGGTAGAGCAGGTGAGTTATTACACTCTTTTTGAGGCTTCCCTGTTTCAGTGCTCCCGATAAGTTATGCTGTAATGGGTAAACATACACTAAAACCAGAATTTTATTGGACTAAATGTACACTCAGTCCAAAATGTATGGGGGTAAATGTACTTTCAGTCTGAAATTCATTGGTTTGCTTAACAGTGCTGAAGAATACAATGGAGCAACCTTAAATAATGCTTAGATATTTCCAGGATGCCTATGTTGTTAATAAGGAATTTCTACATAACAACGTTAACATTCACATATCTTTTTTGGGTCTATTTTCATGCACCCGAGGGGAACTTCGGGAGCATATAGTAATCACATCGTCAGTCCGTCTGTCCATCCGTCTGTCAGCCATCTTGTGCGGATCATAACTCCATTAGTATTGAAGGGATTCAAATGAAACTTCATATAATGATAGAGCACAATGAGAGAAAGTGCAGAGCACAAGGAACACAACTTTTGCTTCAATATTTACGGAGTTACTGCCCTTTGTTTTATCTTCTTATTTGAAGCATTAATTGTCTTGTGCAGAGCATAAATCCATTAGTTTTAAAGGGATTCAAATGAAACTTCATATAATGATAGAGGACAATGAGAGGAAGTGCAGACCACAACACTTCTTAGCCCACCCGAGTCCGTCGTCCGTATGCTGTCAACAATTTGACCTAACTTGCAAAGTTTGTGTATGACCATAAAATTTCGGATGGGATTGTTATTAGATCACACCAGTAACACCAGAGTTATTGCCCCTTTTTCATAGAAAAAAAGTGCAAAAATGCCCTTTTCCGACGTATAGACTTTATTTTCCATGCAATCTTAACCAAACTTTCACAGTTTGTGTATGACCATCAGATCTCAGCAGAAGCCAAAAATGGGCCAGATCGTATTTAAAACACAAGAGTTATTGCCCTTTGTTTATTAAAAAAAAAATACAAAAATGGACATTATTCAAGATAGAGACTTCATTTTTCATTCAATCTTCACCAGTCTTGCATAGTTTGTCTATTATCATGAGATTACAGTTTCAGCCAAATATAAGCAAGATCGGATCAGAAACACCAGAGTTATTGCCCTTTGTTTGTGAAAAAAAATATGCAAAAATGGACATTATTCAGGATAGATACTTCTTTTTTCATCCAATATTCACCAATCTTGCACAGTTTGTCTATGACTATAAGATTCTAGGTGAAGTAGATTATAAGCAAGATTGGACCAGAAACACCAGAGTTATTGCCCTTTGTTTGTGAAAAAAATATGCAAAAATGGACATTATTCAGGATAGATACTTCATTTTTCATCCAATCTTCACCAATCGTGTACAGTTTGTCCATGAAAGTAAGACTACAGGTGAATTCGAATACAAGCATGAAAAACCAGAGTTATGTCCTTTGTGTTTGGAAAAAAACATCAACAAGTTATCAATGATTGGCTTGCACACACGATTTTTGATTCAATGTTGACCAAACTTACACAGTTTGCGCATGGCCATAAAAATTGATTGATAAAATTTGATTTCCAACAGTTGCAAGACTTGCATGCAGTTATTTGTACATGCAACATGGATGTCTTCAGAACCTGCATTAACATCATGTACTATCATTGGACAGAAAATTATCAAAGAAAAAGCAAAACTTTACCTTATAGCACAGCCATCGCAATTATCGCATTACAACTAGTTCTCAAAAACTGTTTGCGAAAAAGGCATCAAAATCTGCTGTTTCTGCATTTTCCAGAATTGTCACTGACTATGAAAAAGGGTCAGGTAAGAATATCGAGAAAAATGATTTGAGAACCATTAGCAAAAAAATGCACATCCACTACCCAACTCATACTTTAGTTAGCAAATTGCACTAACCGATGTTTTAAATCAAAATTGATCCTATCCCCCTCTGTGTATTGTTCAGATACCTCAATTTTCAAACCTGTCACAATAGTATGGTCTTCATCTGTTCCAGTTCTCAGGTGAGAGCTTTGGGCCATCATGGCCCTCTTGTTCTTCAATATTTGCAGAGTTATTGCCCTTTGTTAAATTTTCTTGTGCAGAGCATGACTCCAATATTATGGAAAGGATTCAAATGAAACTTCATATAGTGATAGAGGGCAATGAGAAGAAGTGCAGAGCGTAAGGACCTCAACTCTTTCTTCAATATTTACAGAATTATTGCCCTTTGTTTTATTTTCTTGTGCAATGCACAACTCCATTAGTAATGTAAAGATTCAAATGTAAGTTCATAGAAATGATAGAAGATAATGAGAGTAAGTGCACAAGGATCACAACTCTTTCTTCAATATTTATGGAGTTGTTGTCCTTCGTTTTATTTTCTTGTGCAAAGCATTAGTTTTCTTGTGCGGAGCATACTTCCATTAGTATTGAAGGGATTCAAATTTAACTTAATACAATGGTAGTGTAGTGGACAATGAGAGGAAGTGCCGAGTACAGGGACCATAACTATTTCTTCAATATTAAGGAGTTATTGCCCTTTGTTCAATTTTCTTGTGCGGAGCATAACTCCATTAAAATTGAAGGGATTTAAATGAAACTTCTTACAATGATAGAGGACAATGAGAGGAAGTGCAGAGTACAAGGACCATAACTCTTTCTTCAATATTTATGGAGTTATTATCCTTTGGTTTTTTTTGCAGAGCATAACTCCATTAGTATTGAAGGGATTTTAAATAAACCCACATATATTGATAGAGGACATTGAGAGGAAGTGCAGAGTACAAGGACCGTAACTTTTAATGTTTACAAAGTTATTGTCCTTTTTTTATGTGCAGATAATTACTACCTTAGTATTGAAGGAATTTAAAATAAAATCACATATATTGATAGAGGACATCGAGAGGAAGAGCAGCATACAAGGACCGTAACTCTTTCTTCAATATTTATTGCCCTTCAGTTAATTTTCTTGTGCAGTGCATAGCTCCACTAGTATTAAAGTGATTTAAAATAAAAAGCACATATATTGATAGAGGATGTTGAGATGAAGTGCATAGTACAAGGACCATAACTCTTTTTGTAGGAAGCATCATTTTTGCCAATATTTAACTGACATTGTGTTGCCTTTCACTGACAAGCATATGCTTCGGCAGCATACGTCACAATCTGTGACAAGCCTTGTTTGTATTTTCATGTACACATAAAAAATAGAAATGAATATAAATGTAATCCCTGATTTTACTTACCCATATTACTACTAAGCATTGTGCGATGAAAGGAGTTATGTTGGTTTTGTAACCAATTATAGTGTCACTTAATGGTGCAAACCACTGGCTTGATTAAAATATATCCTATAAATATTTAATGAAAAATTATTAACTTACTGAAACATTCAGCTGATGCCTGTTTGTTAACCACAGTTCACCGGTGCGTTGGGCCAGCAGATGAAGCAATCCTATGGGGAATTCTGTAGCGCTCATCTGGAGTCAGTGCAGATGTACAAGGACATAATGTTGAAGGACAGAAAGTTTCAGCGGTTCATAAAGGTATTGCTGTATGGTTCCATCCCTATTCTATGTGCATTACAAGCCGTACTAGTGTGCTGGAATGTTGAATTCGTGGTATTTGGTAAGACTGAAGTATCTCTTAAAAATGCCTTGTAATATAACCATGACGTTAAACAGGTATAAATTAATATTGCAAATCTCCAGAGCTGGTCAGTTATACAGGTGTAATAATATTCATTATGGGCAAGCAAACTCATTTTCATATGCAGTGATGTAATGCAGATGCTGGCCATCATCAGGAGATCTTGAGTTTGATTCGTTATCTGAAAACATTAAGATGATCTTCCTTAAAGACACCAAGAACTGGTTCTACCCTAGAAATAGTCTCAAACATTTTTTTTTAAGCCTTTGTCGTTTGACATAATGAAGGCAACATAAATAGGTTTAACTTATTTTCCATAGCATATAAAAATATATATACAAAAGTATCGCTCATACTTTTCAGAACACGACAGAACATCCGATGTGTAGTAAGCGAGACATCCCAGATTTCATTCTCCTCATTACACAGAGACCTACCAAGTACCCAATCCTCATTGAAGCTGTCCTCAAATCTACAAAAGGTAGCGTGTCTTTGTAGTCAATGTAATTAATGTATTGTATCAGTGAGAACAAAACATGTCATGTAAATGTGTTGTAATAATGTATTTATTAGCACATCAAAACATTACCCCGTGTACTTGTCATGTTTCAGAGAAGAAGGACAGAGAGCACCTTGTGACAGCTCTGGAGCGCAGCAAGGAGGTCCTCAAGGCCGTGGACGACCAGGTGGCGGCCGCCCACCGTGCCATGAAGCTCCGAGATATCTGCAACAGGCTCGACGTGAGATCATACGCCCTGCACAGGGGGAAGAAGTTCAAGGTAGGTTGTAGAATATTACTGGCTCCAAGGCATCTGCAACAGGCTCAGTGTTCAATCATACGCACTGCATAGGGGGAACAAGTTAAACGTAGGATTGTGGGATAACTGAAAAATTATTTGGGGTTGATTTTAATTTAAAAAAAATTACTGCCTGATTTCTCAAACAGGTTAGGTGTGACCTATGCCCTGTACAGGGGGAAGAAGTTCTAGGTAGGTTTGTTAACTCGGCAGAGTTATTTCAAGCAGTTTTTAGCAATTTCGTGCAATGTTTACCACAGTTGCACTCTTGTGTAGTTGACCTTTACAACTAAGAGGTCTTTGATAATGTGACAGATCGGATCAGAAACACGGGAATTATTATAATGTTACTGTTACAACAGTAAGGTCTCCTTCTGTTTTAGTGCTCATGGGAGCACCTTGGGCCATCATGGCCTTCTTGCTTTGACCTATTTGTCCCTGAGCATGTAAGGACAGGTTAATATTTGCCAATATTTACTATACAATTACTGTGTGAATTAGTGACCAACAGCATTTGTGAAAAACAGACATGTAAGGCAAGTAAGGGATGTGCCACCCCAGTATCACAATATAGAAGTGTTTTTTTTACACTTCACTTTTTCTTTCAGAAATTAGATATTTTAAATGGTGGACGTGTTCTGCGACATGAGGGCATTGTGGGATGGAAGACGGCACGTGGGAAGGCGGTCGAGGTGTTGGCCGTCGTGCTGAACGACGTGCTGTTCTTCTTGCAAGAGAGCAACCAGAAATACTCGTTCTACTCACAGGATAATAAGGTCGGCCATTTCATCATGACCTTCTTCTTTTAAATAAAATTGTGTTTCTGAAATCAAAATTGTAGTTATGAATATATAGAAATACTCGTTCTACTCGCAGATAATAAGGTCTGAAATTTCATCATGAGCATGAAGTTCTTCCTTCTTTTAAATAAAATTGTTTGCTTTTTTAATTGATATATAGCTGAAAATAGTAAATATACACTAAGGCTGTCTTTGTTTCATTTCAAGTTTATTATATGTTAAATGGTATTATTTTGTTGAAAGAATCTACACATCTTATTTACAATAAACAAAATAAACAAATATTGATTTGCACATGTAATTTTTTGTTGCACACAGACAATTTTTGTGTCGCCTGAAAAGGCAACATATAGGGGTTACTTGTGGTGGCGGCGTAGTTGGCAGCGGCGGCGGTGTTGTTGACGGCGGCCGCTTCCCCTTCAGTTTGTGCAGACAATAACTTGAGTAGTTTTAATGCAATCATTATGAAACTTTAGGGAAGTGTTAGTAGGCATAAAAGGAAGGTTAAGGGAAGTGTTAGTAGGCATAAAAGGAAGGTTAAGTTCGATTTTCGGCATAATTGTTCTTATCATACTTTAGTTATGCCCCTTTAAAAAAAAAAAGTTCAAATAAGTCTTGTGCAGACAATAACTTGAAAAGTTTTTGTGCAATCATTATGAAAATTTATGGAAGTGTTAGTAGGCTTAAAAGGAAGGTTAAGTTTGGTTTTTGGCATAATTGCTTATATTGTACTTTAGTTATGCGCCGTCTGGCGACACATCTGACTCGCAGAGTTCTAGTAGTTATAAGTTTTACTTAAGTATTTTTATTTTCTTAAAAGCTTTATTAATATTGCCCGAGGTGTTTCTTGGGCTGTGAAGTATTTGTGAATTTAAAATACATCGATGAATATATATGAAGTTAGTGGTAAGGTATTTGGCAATAAATAAAAAAATATTTTCAGAGTTAATGTCGCACACAGTTGATCTTTTATTTGAAATATTAGTAAAACAGAACTTGAAAACATTTTTTTTCACTATATATGATATGTATGATTCTGGTGTAAAATATAACAAAATACATTTCATATGCCTTTGACAGTTTTCAGACGAAATCGATGATACTAAGTAAAATACTCATAAAATTAAGTTTAATTAATGGGGAGTAACTCTTTAGCTGTAGAATATTTTTTTTCCATTCCAGTATGGAGTTGTATCCCTTTTCAACCTGCTGGTCAGGGAGAAACAAGATGCACGGGACACGAAGGGCATCTATCTCATCTCACAGAATAAACAGGCTCCAGAAATGTATGAAATTGTGTTCAACTCAACGTCGGAGATGAGCAAATGGGCACAAATCCTCAGGAAGGCAGTTGCTCAATGTCCCGAAGAAGGTACGTCTTTGGGTTGTTGATTGTCATTCTTTATAGGTTTATTTTAAGTATGTACTGGTATATATGAGGAGTGTCGTGGGAAACCTGGGCTTAATGCATGTGCATAGTGTCGCACAGGCTAATCCGGGACGACACTTTACGCACATGCATTAAACACGGGTTTCCCACAACACGCCTAATATTGTTTTGTAACTGTCAGTATTGCCTTAATAAGCATACTGAAACAATCCAGAACTTGAAATTAGCTCCAAAACATATACATAATAGAAGATGTACTAAACAATTGGATAAATAAAACAAGCATTCCTGTCCAGATTTGCATAGTTTATTGGTGTTTTGTAGCCTAAAAAATTGGTCGTCTCAGCAGATATACATGTTATGGGAGTTTTTGTCTGTACCTCAAAGTAAGATAATTATTTTACTCCTTCTTGAAGAAAATATGTATAATATTTGTTATCTTATAGTTGAGTCATTATTAAATTGAATCAATGGAATGCATACTATTCAATACAAAATGTGGACCCCATTCCAATGGAAAAGAAACGTTTTCAAGCTGGTTCCTTTTGGCTTATTTTTTTGTGTTGTTCTGAAAAAAATTGTGTTGTTGCCAATTGCTGTGCTTAAATAGAGTCAATACTAATGTTTTGAATGGGTTTGTTTCCTTTGTTTTAAATAGGGTTGTTTCCAGTGTTTTAATTGGGATTGTTTCCCTTGTTAGCTCGACTTTTCGAAGAAAAGGCAAGCTATTCTACTCGCCCCGGCATCAGCGTTGGCATCCAAGCTAGGTTAAAGTTTTTCAGTAAGCTAGTTTCTCTGGAATGGCTTGAGGGATTTTATTCAAACTTAAAACGTTTATTCCCCACATAAAAATGAACCCATAGGCCAAGTTTGGTAACTCTAGTTTAAAATTTGACAAAATTATGGACCTTTTTACACTTAGAAATTTTACATAAGCTATATGGACAGGTTAAAGTTTTTCAGTAAGCTGGTTTCTCAGGAATGGCTTAAGGGATTTCATTCAAACTTAGAATACTTATTTTCTATATTAAAATGAACACATTGGCCAATTTTGATAACTCTAGTTTGAAATTTGTCAAAATTATGGGCCTTTTTACACTTTTACATATAAGCTATATAGACAGATTAAAGTTTTTCGGTAAGCTAGTTTCTCAACTTTTCGTTTCCACTCCCTAACTCGAGAACGGATTAGGCTATTGTAATGAAAATGCAAACATAGATACCTTATAGCGAGACCTCGATAGGGATTGCATATGGGGTGGGTAGGGTCAAGGTCACTGTTACTAAAAATAGAAAAACGGTTTCCGCTCAATAACTTGAGAACAAATTGAGATATTTTAATAAAAATTAAATATAGATACCTTATATCAAGACCTCACTTGGGTTTGCATATGGGGTGGGTGGGGTCAAGGTCAAGGTCACTGATACTATAAATAGAAAAACGGTTTCCGCTCAATAACTTGAGAACGCATCAAGATATTTTAATGAAACTTAATACATAGATACCATACATCGAGACCCCGCTTGGAATTGCATATGGGGTGAGTGGGGTCAAGGTCACTGTTACTATAAATAGAAAAACGGTTTCAGCTCAATAACTTCAGAACGCATTGAGATATTTTAATGAAACTTTATGCATGCATACCTGATATCGAGACCTCACATGGGATTGCATATGGATTGGGTGGGGTCAAGGTCACTGTTACTCAAAATAGAAAAACGTTTTCCACTCAATAACTTAAGAATGCATTGAGATATTTAATGAAACTTTATACATGCATACCTTATATCTAGACCTCGCTTGGGATTGCATATGGGGTGGGTGGGGTCCAGGTCACTGTTACTAAAATAAAAAAAACGGTTTCCGCTCAATAACTTGAGAACGAATTGAGATATTTTAATAAAACGTAATACAAACAGACCTTATATCGAGACCTCTCTTGGGATTGCATATAGGGTCAAGGTCACTGTTACTAAAATAGAAAAAACAGTTTCTGCTCAATAACTTCAGAATGCATTGAGATATTTAATGAAACTACATACACAGATACCGTATATCAAGACCTCGCTTGGGATTGCATATGGGGTGGATGGGGTCAAGGTCTGTTACTAAAAACTAGAAAAACGGTTTCCGATTAATAACTTATTACTAAAAATAGAAAAACGGTTTCTGATCAATAACTTGAGAATGCATGGAGATATTTTAATGAAACTTCATACATAGATACCTTATATCGAGACCTCGCTTGGGATTGCATATGGGGTGGGTGGGGTCAAGGTCACTTTTACTGAAAAATTTATTGATGTGCTAATTTACATGCATTTCGTTAGAAAAATTAGGTTTTTGTGGAATTTCCATATTTCTTGCCAGTAACTCTCACAAGCACAAGAAAAGTTGAGCGCGCTGTCCTCCAACAGCTTTTGTTTTAAATGGAGTTGTTTCCCTTTGTGTTGAATGGAGTTTTTCCCTTGCTTTGAATGGAGTTGTTTCCCTTGACAGAGGAGGAAGTGATCACAGAGGCAGAGGAAGACCGCAGGAAAATGGAGGAAAAGATGGCTGAGAGAAATGCCAGAGCTAACAGCATTATGGGTACATTTAATTGTGCATTACGTTTATGCATTCTTCATGAAGCATTAAAGGAATATATTTTGGGTTTAGTTACACAAAACACATTTTTAAAAAAGTACTGGGTATAATGTGTCTCAAAAGAGGTTCTGAATAAATCTTGGTAGAACTCAATATTTTTAGGACAGTTTCATTGTAGTCAGGGTCCATATCTGCCAAGCTGCTAAGGAAAATCCTAACTTTGTCATATTGAAGTGAAAAATACAAATGAGGCGCGTCGTGGGAAAACCGGACCTAATGCATGTGCGTAAAGTGTCGTCCCGGATTAGCCTGTGCAGTCCGCACAGGCTAATCCAGGACGGCACTTTCCGCCTACAGTGGATTTATGTTTAGAAGAGACTTCCTTGAAACAGAAAATACCATAAAAGCAGAAAGTGCCGTCCCAGATTAGCCTGTGCGGACTGCATAGTCTAATCCGGGACGACACTTTTCGCACATGCATTAAGGCCGGTTTTTCCACGACGCGCCTCAAATATATTTTCTCTTGTGAAAAAGTCAGTAGTTTTTATGAATTTGAAAACTGTTTAAATCACTATCATCTGTTAATTTGTCAGATTTTAACCATTTACAACAAAATAAACTTCAAATGAACCAAGCACATACTTAAGAAGTTTTAAGGTTTTTAGAAATGTCCATAAGTTTTCACTGAGGAGCTGTGTGGATGTGGGTCCAAATTAACTGATTAGAAAATATTTGGTATCTTCCATTTTAAGACTGGACCAAACTGTTATTTTTCTCATCTATTTTCCCATATTATGTTTGCATACACTCGAGGACAATTTATGCTCAAAAGTAACCTCACAAAAGTAACAATAACGGTAATAGGACATTTTGCATTTTAAGTTTCGTCGAATTTCATTTATGTTTGTTATGATTTAATCAACAGACAAATTGAAGCAGAAGGATAACGAGATTCGAAAATGCTGTGATGAGAAGAACCGACTGATTGTGGAGCTGCTGTCTGTCTTCAATGAAGATGAGCAGCCCTCTGTAAGTCAACTAGGCAATTCTTGTGTTTGTACATGTATATGGTAGTTCCACATTATGCTTTTTAAGTAAACATTCAATAATTTATAAAATTGACATCAAGACTTGATATCAATTTTATAAATTATAGGAATGTTTAAATAAAAAAACATAGAATTTTATAATGCTGTTATCATCTATTTACTGGTATAGGAAGTGTTTCTAGTTTCTGACAACTTTTTAGTGCAAATGTCTTTAATAATTATATTTCCAAAATGAAAAAAATGTGTTGTTCCTTTATGGTTAAATGATGTTATGGAATAATCAAGCCTGATCTGAACTAGGAAGGTTTTTAAATGCAGTTAAACCTAGTTACTGGTATTTTGAAGTTGTCCTGAATGATAAACAAAGGTTAAAAGAACAGTAATTGGAATAAAACATTCCAAGTCCCCTTTTGATAATAAATCTTGTTCGATCGCAAAGCAGTTACTTTACACTACAATTAAATAACGAGATGATAAAATGTTAATAATGATGACTTAATTTGATTTCATATTATTTTAAATAATTTAGTTATAAATATTTACATGTGATACGTTATTGTTAATGTTTTGCAAGTAAATGAGAATTGATAACTGTCTTCCATCATTCAGTCGCGCCCTGGTTCCCAGGACTTCGAAGACATGGGCCAGTTACCGGCCCCGGCGAAGAACGTCTCCCTGCAGGCGTGCATCAACGACGTCTCGTCCCAGCTGACCGCGCTCCTGCAGGGTAACGTGGCCAACAACCTGAGCCGCAGTGTGAGCAGCGTTGGCGAGCACTCCAGCAACACTTTCGTCAACATTCTAGTGCCAAAGAGGGCGGAAACCTTCGCGGGATTCGACAATGCTGAACGAAAAGGTATTTGTAGGCATTATTATTGAGTGTATGCAAATTTACTTTGTGTTTTCTGACATCTGACATTAGCTATATGATGTGTAAAAGTTTAAAAATTGAAAGCTGGGCCCATGTTCATAAATCCTTACTGAATGTATTAAAATACATGAACATTTCTTCTAATCTTGTGGCTTTTTAGTTATAACTTTCAATTCACATTAAATTGTTTTTCTTGTAAAATGGAGCCATTTTATGTGTTTGTGAACATAAATACCAGAAGTTCAATTTCTCATTGGAACTGAAACTGATGTAATTTGACTGGTCAGATAGAAAATTCTATATTACACAATGCTGTTCATTGTTTCAATTTCAGTATAGGTGTTCATGTATGTGTAACCATTCTACCTACTTAAACCTGGCGATGCTCGGCAACTAAAGACGACTACACAACAAACTTACTTGACTGGTACACATTCGCAGAACACCAATTTAGACTAGTATTTCTGTATGTATTGCTATATTTGCAGCTAAGCGAGCGGAGGGTGAGGATATGGGGGACAGCTACGTGGACCCAAGAAAGCCGGCTGATATTAGGGATACTAGTGACCTTGACCTTTCACACAACATGTCCAAGGTAAGTTAAGAGTTAGTTGTCCATTTAGAAGTTGAGTAACTTAGTTGTTGCAATGTTCTTAATCAGTGTGTACTTTGATGTTTGTTTTCAGTACATATTCTTGGTAGACATTTATGTTATGGATAGCATTTTGAGATTCTGTGGTCTTTCTCATGAGACACATAATGGTTTTATCAGGACAAGTGATGTTTTCTGATAACAGTTTTTCATTTTTCTGGCCCTGTATGTACATGTATATATCTGTATGTGCTTAACTACTAGAAATATGAAAGGATGAATATAATTATGTATTCGTATGAATAAAAAATTAAGTGAAGTTAGATTTCAGTACAGACAAGTAAGAATCATTTACAGTTTTAATTTGTTAAAGACAAGAACTGGCACCATAGTCATGAGAGAACTTACGTTAATTTTTCTATGGAGATTTATTTTTCCAGGCAGGCAATGAAAGAGATGGTTTAAACCAAGAACCTGAGCCTGTATTCACTAACCAATTCTTAGACTTAACATATAGAATAGACTTAGACTCAAGAGAGGCAAAAGAACCATTTAGAGACAGTGTTTTTTTTATGGACAATTTGGGGCCGAAATTCGGCCCCATTCCCCTGCTAAAAAAGTATATATTTTTCCCCTATATTTGCCTTGAAATTCCCCCTCAGAATTTAAGCTTTATTTTGAAAAGAATTTGACCAAAATCGTACAAAAATTGACTAAGATAGAGGCATTTTCGTAAACAATCCCAGCAATTTTTTATCAAACCAAGTAAGTGCATAATTTAAGCTATCATTTGTAGCGAAACAATTGATTAATGTTTTATAACAAACTAGAATATAAACATCTAATAATGCTTTTCCAAAAAAAAAATAATTCCCCTTTTGCCGTAAAATTCCCCATCTGAAGGGCCTGCCACCTTTCCCCTTAAGGTGAAAAAAAAAACACTCAGAGAAAATGCATAGTGTTTGTTAAGTGTTCCTTTTCATGTGTATTTCCAGACAAGCTATGACAGTGAGAGTGAGAGCGGTCACGGGTCCTCGCCCAGTCTGACAACCTCCACCCACAGTGCCCTGTCTGTGCCCCCTGTGCTGCCCTCCCCAGGCTTCCCTGAGCAGCCCAACATTGCCAACATCCTCAGGACACTCAACAGTATAGTGGTGAGTAGGACTTCCCAACATGTTCAGTCATTAAAATGAACACAAGGCCATAAGCCCTCAGGGCTTTTTTAGGCCCATTTTATAGCCATTATTGGGTTAAATTCCCATTGGCAAAAAGTATATTTTTTCCCAAATCAAGTCTCAAAATTCCCAATGGATGGTTTGACGTTTAGATCTTTGGACATGAGAGAAGTGTTCAGTGTAGAAATAAAGACTGTTGGTGTTGTAATAACTGTTTTACTGATTTGTTTTTGTTCAGAACATTTTATTTTATGTAGTTATCTATAATTATTCAAATTTTATTAATCAAACAATTATATTTTTCCCAGTTTTTGGTGAATTGACGCTAAAATTCCCAATTTCATGGGTATATGCCATATTCCCAAAACTCCCAATTTCATGGGCATATGCCATATTCCCAAAATGATGAAAAAAGCCTTGGCACTGCACTGTTAAATTTTGATTCCCAGCTTGCTCAGATTCTCATCCTCATGACACTCAACAGCATAGTGGTGAGTTGTTGAAATTGGGAAAAATGAACCATACTTGGAATTGGGAATGTGTCCTTTTACCAGACACTGTTAAATAAGGAAGGAACACCACTGTATCATTCATTGTCCATCTGTTGCAGCACATGACTGCGAGCCAGGGTACTGCTGTAGAGATACTACGAGCCCAGCTGGCTCAGGCCAACGAGCGCATAAACAAGCTATCGGCCGACGTGCACGACAAGAAGGGCGTATACAAACACAACCAGCTGGAGGAGTTGAGAAATCTGCAGGTATGTAGGCAGGGAGTATTACAATTATTAGTCCCCTACTGGTGTTTCAACGGAGGGGACTATAGGTTTGCCCTCCGTCCGTCCGTCCGTCCGCAAAATATTGTTCCTGCGATAACTCAAAAAGTACTGAAGATACTTCGATTAAACTTGGTATGCATATAAACGGCATTGCAAGTATTATGCACGACCTTTTATTTTTTACCAGAGGTCAAAGGTCATGTGACTGTTACTAAAAATAGAAACAAACTTAAACAAACTGGATCCTGCGATAACTCAAAAAGTGCTGAAGATATTTTGATGAAATTTGGTATACATATAAACGGCAATGTGAGGATTATGCAGGACTGTTTATTTTTCACCTGAGATCAAAGGTCAAGTGACTGTTACTAAAATTAGAAATAAACTAAATACTGTTAAAATTCGAAAAGTACATAAGATATGACCATGAAACTTGGTACAAAGATTAAACTATAGGTTTGCCATCCGTCTGTGTGTCTCTCTATCTGTTCGTCCGTATGTTTGTCCATCCGTCTGTCTGTCCGTCCCCAAAACCTTGTTCCTGCAATAACTCAAAAAGTACAGAACTTATTTCGATGAAATTGGGTATACATATAAACAGCAATGTGGCAATGTGAGGATTATGCACGACCTTTTTTTTTTCACCAGAGGTCAAAGGTCACAAGACTGTTACTTAAAATAGAAATAAACTAAATACTATAATAATTCAAAACGGACATAGATATGACCATGAAACTTGGTATATAGATTAAACTATAGGTTTGCCATCTGTCTGTGTGTCGTTCTGTCTGCTCGTCCGTATGTATGTCTGTCCGAACGTCCCCAAAACCTGGATCCTGTGATAACCTGGAAAGTACTGAAGACACTTTGATGAAACTTTGTATTCGTAGCAACAGCAATGTGAGAATTATGTACGACCTTTTATTTTTCACGAGAGGTCAAAGGTCGCGTAACTGTTACTAAAAATTGAAATAAACTTAATACTGTAATATTTTGAAAAGTGCATAAGATATGATCATGAAACTTCATGAAGCTTGGTACACAGATTGGACTATGGGTTTTCCCTCCGTCTGTGTGCGTCTGTCTGTCTGTTCGTCCGTCGGTCTCACTCTGTCTGTCTGTTCCGTCCCCAAAACCTGGATCCTGCGATAATTCAAAAAGTACAGAAGATACTTTGATGAAGCTTTGTATACATAGAAAGAGCAAGGTGAGGATTGCACACGACCCTTTATTTTTCACCAGAGGTCAAAGGTCACGTGACTGTTACTTAAAATAGAAATAAACTTAATACTGTAATAATTTGAAAAGAACATAACATATGATCATGAAACTTGGTACACAAAATGGACTATATGATTGCCCTCTGTCAGTTTAGTAATGCAATAACTCAAAAAGTAACTAGACTGTCTGGTCAATGTTACTACAATAGAAAAAACAACAACTTAATACTGCAGTGACAAATGGCATTTGAATATGAAACTTTGTACATCTACAGATAAAGGGCAATTTGATGGTATTGCACAATGTTTAATTAGCAGGGGTTTTCACCGGTAGGAGACTCCTGTATTGCTTGCAATACTATCAAAGCCTTGTTATTGTATAATTTTTATTGCATTTAAGTATAAAATAAAACCTTATATTATATTTAAGAAATTCTAAATGGTTTTTATGCCCCCGAAGGAGGGCATATTAAAATCAAACCGTCCGTCCGTCCATTAATCCATCCGGTCACGGTTAAAGTTTTTTTATAAAGTCTAAGATCTTGAATGCTATCAAAGGTATTTAATTGAAACTTGAAATACAGTGAAACCTGTCCAAACCAAACCCTGTGAAAGCCAAACCCCTGTCCAAACCAAACCCTGTGAAAGCCAAACCCCTGTCCAAACCAAACCCTGTGAAAGCCAAACCCCTGTCCAAACCAAACCCTGTGAAAGCCAAACCCCTGTCCAAACCGAACCCTGTGAAAGCCAAACCCCTGTCCAAACCAAACCCTGTGAAAGCCAAACCCCTGTCCAAACCGAACCCTGTGAAAGCCAAACCCCTGTCCAAACCGAACCCTGTGAAAGCCAAACCCCTGTCCAAACCAAACCCTGTGAAAGCCAAACCCCTGTCCAAACCGAACGGCTGTGTCGGTCCCGATTTTTTTCCTTTTTATTTTATATATCAAAAAACCTTAATTAACCTCACCCTGTCAAAACTGAATACCGAATCATTTTATCACAAATTTGATCTCATTCAACCATAAACAACCTGAATAAACCGAACGGTGTATCCTGTCAGGTGTCTCTTCGCGATACCGCGGAAGCGTGAACGTGATAATTGGTGACACTATTACACACAAAGCGCATAATCGCCATAGTAATAACGGGGCAGTGGCGCAATTAGCCATCAGCTAGTCGGTGCATACGACAATAGTCAACATGTGAAAAACAGATTAGTCGTTCGTGTTTTATGTTGAAATTTACGTATAGTGTAAACTTTTAAATGTTTCACAACAGTGTAATTAATTTAAACATATAGTAAATTATGGCAATATTTCGATCACTGATCTCTATAAGCTTAAGGCTAACGATTCAAGCAAACTAAAATAAATATGTTTAAAGTAATCAAAGCAGTCACTTGGTAATTTCTTTAAACAGATGTGAATAAGTTGTACGTTGAATACAATAACGTGTTTGATTGATAATTTAAGTGTCGTTTTAAGTACAAATGCACATTTTTTACTTTCAAATAACAAAAATAATAAACAATAATAAAAGTGCTAATATTAACATGTTGTTATATACTAACATATAAAATAGAACGTACATTTTTAAAGGAAAATTACATTTAATAAAAACCTGGATAAACCGAACACCTCTGAAAACCGAACGATCCTGACGCCGTTCGGTTTAGACAGGTTCTTCTGTAGTTAGTTGTTATCAATGTCTCCACGAAGCAAAGCAACCCCCATAACTCTTTTGTATTTTGACAGATTTATGCCCCTTTTTTAACTTAGGAATGTTGGTTAAAGTTTTCTAGAGCAGCCATATTGACTTAAGTACTAAAGTTTACATTTTTCATTCGCTTTTAAATAAAAGATTCATTTTGGGGTCAATGTGGCACTTACTGATAGTGTGTTCGGGGGCGCACCGGGTATTTCACCTGATAGTGACAGCACTTGTTATTTACTGTAATTCAAAATATTATTTGTTACAATTCCCAATGGCTGTATACAAAATGTATATAATCCAGGGAGGGGGTATCCTGTATAAGAACTTATGTCTTCATATGTTCTGTGTATTATGATACGGAACTACTACAAGAACTATATGATATGGTGGCATTGACATTTCTATGATACGTGTCTGTGTGTGTGTTCTGTGAAAAAACTTCTATGACAGCTGGCTGAGTATTATATTCAGCATATTTATGTGTTATAGAACTGATGACACACATATGTATGTGTGTGTTAGAGAACTGATGTCCCACATGTGTGGGTTTGTGTTCTGTTCAAGAAAGTGGTCCAAATTAGAATGTATGTGTGTGTTAGAGAACTGATGTCCCACATGTGTGGGTTTGTGTTCTATTCAAGAAAGTGGTCCAAATTAGAATGTATGTGTGTGTTAGAGAACTGATGTCCCACATGTGTGGGTTTGTGTTCTATTCAAGAAAGTGGTCAAAATTAGAATGTATGTGTGTGTTAGAGAACTGATGTCCCACATGTGTGGGTTTGTTTTCTATTCAAGAAAGTGGTCAAAATTAGAATGTATGTGTGTGTTAGAGAACTGATGTCCCACATGCGTGGGTTTGTGTTCTGTTCAAGAAAGTGGTCAAAATTAGAACAAGCCCTTAAGCCCTGCATTTGCAAATGTTGAACCGGGCTCGCTCAGATTCTCAGTTTTACGTAGGCAGGCTCGTAACATTTTGTTGCTCGCTCAGATTCTCTCAGTTTTACGTAGACAGACTCGTAACATTTTGTTGCTCGCTCAGATTCTCAGTTTTATCTAGGCAGGCTCGTAACATTTTGTTGCTCGCTCAGATTCTCAGTTTTACGTAGACAGACTCGTAACATTTTGTTGCTCGCTCAGATTCTCAGTTTTACGTTTGCAGGCTCGTAACATTTTGTTGCTCGCTCAGATTCTCAGTTTTATGTAGGCAGGCTGGTAACATTTTGTTGCTCTCCCAGATTCTCAGTTTTACATAGGCAGGCTGGTAACATTTTATTGCTCGCTTAGATTCTCAGTTTTACGTAGGCAGGCTCGTAACATTTTGATGCTCGCTCAGATTCTCAGTTTTACGTAGGCAGGCTGGTAACATTTTGTTGCTCGCTCAGATTCTCAGTTTGACATAGGCAGGCTCGTAACATTTCATTGCTTGCTCAGATTCTCAGTTTTACGTAGGCAGACTCGTTACATTTTGTTGCTCTCAAGCAATGATATTAGAATTTAGGCTTGCTTGGGCATTCTGCTAATAATGTTGACTGAAGGAACTAGAGTTAAGGCTTGTTATGGGAAACCCGGGCTTGATGCATGTGCGTAAAGTGTCATCCCGGATTGGCCTGTGCAGTCAGCGCAGGCTAATCGGGGACAACACTTTCCACCTACAGTGGATTAATGTTTCGTAGAGACTACATCGAAACAGCAAATACCATGAAACGGAAAGTGTCGTCCTGGATTAGCAGGCTGATGAGGACGACACTGAAAATATGCACATGCATTAAGCCTGGGTTGCCTACGACAGTTCTCATTTATATCCTATTTACAGAAATGTTAATCCCAGAGTGGTTCCAAGAGTGGTTGTTATCTTCTTTCAGGGAGTGATACAGAAGGAGAAAGAGGACTGGGAGAGACAGAAGGAACGGGAAATGTGCGCCCTCGAGCAGGAGAAGCTGCAGCTCGAGGATTTCAAGAAGAACCTCAAAAAAAAAGAGGTAACCAGAGTTACAGTATCTAAAATAAATGAAGCTGCTATTGATGTAAAAGAGTGCTGCTGCTGTTGTTTTGTTCCTGAGATAATAGCAGTGTAACTGCAGTTTGTTTGCAGGATGTGTGTCTTATTGTGTTGCCCGAAAAGGCGACATATAGGGGTTAATTTTTAATTTGGTGTGCGGTGGGGGTCCCTTTAGTTTGTGCAGACAATTACTTGAGAAGTTTTTGTACAAAAGTACTTAAGTTATGCCCTCTTTTTTTGAAAAAAAAAAGTTAAAATAAGGCTTGTGCAGACAATAACAAGAAGTTTTTGTTTCATCATCATTTTTAATAGTGTTTGTAAACATAAAAGGAAGGTCAAGTTCAGTTTTCAGCATAATTGCTCTTTTCGTACTTGAGTTATGCCCCTTTTCAAAACAAGTTGTTCAAATAAGGCTTGTGCAGACAATGACTGCAAAAAAGTTTGCAATCATTGTGAAACTTTAGGGAAGTGTTAGTAGGCATAAAAGGAAGGTTAAGTTCATTTTTCTGTATAATTGCTCTTATCATACTTGAAGTTCTAGTGTTAGTTATAAATTAGACAAATTAAAAAAAATGGGTAAATATTATTTTTTTGTTGAAACTGCATATGACTCCTTTATAGCATAGCTGCCAATGTTAGTGTAAATATTGTATAAAAGTGTTTGACCTATATTGTTCAGTTTGACTACATGTAGACTGCTTCCATTTTCTGTTATGTTTGTAGGCTGATTTAAAACAACAAAGGGAGAAACTCATGAAGGACAAGGAGGTATTGCAGAAGCAGATGGACATGCTGAGGCAAAGTGGCAAACTGCCGAGCAGCACGTCTGGTTCTGACGTGCCCGACGTGGTGACTGTGCAACCCAAACCAGACTTCGTGCCTGGTCATAAACGTTCAGCCTCAGCGGAGTCATTTAAATCTTCAAACGAAGATTCACCTAAGCTTAACTCCAGTGGGGCTTCAAAAGAGAACAACTTTCGACCCGAAAACAAAACTGTGACAAAGCTTCAAAGTTTCTCTTTTGGAAACAGTAAAAAGGATTTACCTGTGCATCTGCTTAGTGCTACAAATGAACAGAAAATTGGAACAAAAAATGTGCAACAGATTCCTTCAAAGCTGCTCTCCAGTGGGGCTTCTACCGCCTCACTGGCTGAGAAAGCGACCGCTACAGGTCTGAGAAACAGCTCCCCCGGCAACCAGTCCTCCACCTCCCTCACGCAGGACTCTCCACATGCGGGGGACCGTGCCCAGATGGAGCACAGTGCTAGCGTCGACCAGCTCTGGGGGCCCGCATCCAGTCAGACCGGGAGTGCGGTGACCGTCCCCATGGGTAACTGGCAAAGCAACAGGCCCAAGACCTCTACTGCAAGCGGAATGTCCTCTTCCTTGCTAAAACTCGCATCCGACAAGGGAGATAAGAGGAGTAAGAATAGCAGTTCTAGTCAAAAGGAGGAGAAGGCTTCCCCTCCACAGAGCAGTGACAAACTTCCGAAATCTGGAACACCCAGAGACCATCCTGGGAAAGTTCATCATAAGTCACAAAAGTCGGACAGTGAGGTTATATACTTCTGAGCAGGTGTGAATGCTTATCTTTAACTCTGCAGATGTATAAGATCTTCGCCATTTTAGACCATGTGCATGTAATCCTTCCTGAGTTAATAAAATGGCATATTTCACTTTATTCCAGGTCTGTATATCAGTAAGTACTGGAAATTTATTTAAGAGAATTTTGTTCAGCAAGTTAAGAGTTTGCCTTAAAATTTTGTTTAGGTAAGTCAGTTTCAAATATGCAACAACTGAACAATTAATGCGATGTATTTTTATTATTTTGTCAGGTAATACGTATCTAGAAGCCTCGACTACGTACATACCTATAATGGATCTCCAAACAGAAATGTGAAACTGCATGGGCCTGTCCATGTCCTGTCTACAGCCCAGATATTGACCTTACACTGCATCCCGATAATCTCATTTTTACTGGAAGCAGTGCCTAAATATCGGTCTCGTGTTGTAAACCACTTTATTTAGCTTTGATGTTTTTCATATGCTCTTGTCATTTGCCCTTGTTATACCATTGGTCGAAATTAGCACAAGCCCAACTGCCCTGAACTGGTGAATTTTGAACTGGCTTGCTCAGTTATCAGTTTTATATATGGGGGCGTAGCTTCCTTTAGGCACTATAGGCACGTGCCTATACATTTTTACCAGAGATGACAAATTTAAATATGCCAAAACTACAATAAAAACAAGAGGGGGGGATGGGGATGAGGGGATCTTTCTTGGCTGTGTTGATGCATCATTGTTTAACGAGTCGATTACGTCAATGTGAAATAAATTTCATGAAACACATGCTTATTTTACTTTTTTTTTGTAGAATCGGGGTTTAGCGGAAGTTAGTTGTTTGTAGCCACATACGAATGTAAACACTCCTGGCCCAGATTATCGCTTACAGTGTAATTTTGTCGATTTCGCCTTTTGTGCCTATACATTTTTGTAACCCAAGCTAAGCCCCTGATATAGGTGGGCTTATAACATTTTCATACTTACAAGTAATGATCTGTGAATTTGGGCTTGCTTGGTTACACTGCTAATTTCGATGACTTTTCTACTTTATGGATTAGGTCATGTTCATGCGAAATGCAAATACTTGGGTCCTATAGTGTGTGTTTTTTCATAATTGGTGTCTTGGAAGCAATTTTGGGGTTATGTAGTAAAGAAGTGTGGATTTTTGTTTGTTCAAAAAGTAAAGAGTGCAATACAATTTTAAAACATTTTAAACTTTTATTTGACTAGTACAGTCTTGTTTATAATTATGTAAAAACTGTTACAAATAGTGTGCGCATTTTATTTGCATGCATTAAAATATACTTTGCTTTGTATTATTTTTATGAATTAAATACGACTACATTGTAATTAATTGTACATTGCAACATTTTATCACCTGCAACACATCATCGTTTGTTACTGGGTTTTAAAATAACTGTTTTTACTTTTTAGCAGATTATATTCGTAAGATAATATTCCCAGACTGTTTTTTTTATTATATCATATTGAATAAACATATTACACTGTATAGATAGATAAATATCATAGTATTTATTTTATTTAATATGTTATCCTTTATTAATACACTTACACATTGGGCATATTGTTATAAATGCAGTTGATAGCAAATTCTGCCATTAAATATGATATTTCCCTTTGATATTTTCTGATGAAGGAGGTGAAATATTTCTCTTTGCAAGTGTACATAATTTTCTCATGCATAATTGGTCTGCTTTTCCACAGTATATAACACTATTTTATTAACATAGTTATGTATATGCTGTTTTAATGATTTTCTTTGAAATTTTTATCCTTTTATGTTTGTGTTATGCAATTCTATGTGATGTTGTTGGTATTTTGTGATTGTTCCACAGTGCTAATTAATTAAACATCAAAGTGTGTAATGCTTGTCAATGAACGTTTTGAAAATGGGTTTAATGTAAAGTTAACTTAAACATTAAACAGTGCAGTTTTAAGTGCAATTAACTGTGGCGTTGAATTGAATGTGAAACATTTACATATCAATTATATATGAGGCGTGTCATGGGAAAACCGGGCTTAATGCATGTGCGTAAAGTTTCGTCCCGAATTAGCTTTTGCAGTCCGCACAGGGTAATCCAGGGCGGCACTTTCCACCTACAGTGTATTTACCGGTATGTTTAAAAGTGACTTCTTGAAACAGAAAATACCCTAAAAGTGGAAAGTGTTGTCCCGGATTAGCCTGTGCAGACTGCACAGGGGCTGATCCAGGATGACACTTGACGCACATACATCTAAGCTTGGTTTTCCGATGAAAAGCCTCATATCTTTTTGTTTACTGACTGTTCTCTAAATAGCCAGTTGTTCCCGTTAGCTGTAAGTCATTGCTTGTGTGCAATGTGCTTACGTGCCTGACTGTGGTATTCCTGTTTCTTGTACATAATGACAGACAAGGGTATATTTACTGATACCTGACCTAGACAGGAGGTAACTCCATCTAACAGCCATTTATAGCAGTGTTTCTTCATTTATTATTCAACAAAAATATTTAAAATTCTCATACATACCGGTAAGTTTCATATTGATTACTGTTGATGTTGTACCAGTCTTCATTATCTATGCCTGTTCCAGACAAAAGCTTATTTTTTTATTTCAAGACATTCTGAATATTATTTTTAACCAGAGCTAAAATTATTTGCTATCCTAAACTAGCATTCTTGCAAGCATGTGAAAGGATATTTATAAGTACATATATCTGAACATCTAAGCTTACTACTAGAAAACGTTTACCAAATGTTCAAATCTTTGTATACATGAGGCTAAAAAAATTGATTAGTTGTTTCTCAGGCACTTTTTCCACTAAATCAGGAGGGAGGGCGAGTTTTTTTTTTATTGAAGTATTTTTTTTCTCCTACTCTTTTCTATTGGCACTATGTAATGGCTTATCAAAACAAGTAAATAAGTACAGATTAAAGACAAATTTAAGTTTTAATAATAACATATGCATCCCTTTTTATAAAATTCTAAATATAGATTTATTAATCACAAAGGGTCAATTTTGCGAGCTGACCGTAAAAAGACAATCAATTTGAATGTTCATAATTAACATAAGTGCCTTCAGATTGATATACCATCAGCATTAAAGTACTTGTATGTGTAGAATTTAACTTTTCATAATTCATATTTTTATAACTGTCAAAAATAGGAATTATTTTTGCAATAAATCAATAATTTTTGGAAAGGAAAATAAACACTTGTCAATGCAGCTAGCATTTTCTTTTGTTTCCATAGGACTTAAATTGACACAGATTTTCTTCAAAAAATATGGAATGCTATTACACAAGCAAACACATCTACAAAACAAAAGTTTAAATCAAGAAATAGACAATATTTATACAGGCTCCCAATCGAATATGAGTTTTTTTATTTATTTACACAGTATTTCTCAATTTGTGTATTCTGATTTCGATTTATATAATTAAATCAGCCAGTAAGAAAGTTACTGGAAATACCGAAATCTCCATCGGGTTAATCTTCTACCGCTATGTTAAACTGCGGATTCATTTAAGTTTAAGCCGCTGTCCATTGGATCTAATTCAATACATAGTAATTTTAGTACTAGTTCTTATGAAGGTTTATTGCGTTTATTCGTCCGAAATTTGTTTCTTATTTACGAAAGGCATTGTTCAAAACCTCTTGGTATGCACGGAATATACATTAATGTACTTGCTTGTTTACTCCAGAGTCATCACCAGTTATTGCATACAGAAAATAGACGATAGCAAGTTACCAAAATGTTAATAAGTCACAGATTTCAATGCATAGTTTTTGTATTTTGGTCAGTTACATGCCCATTAGAAACACTTTCTGCAAAGTTTTAGTTTTATTAACATATTTCTGGACTGCTCCTTTAATACCCGGGCGCGATTGTCTAAAAAACAGTTAATAGAAAATTTGTGGCGGGCCAGACAAAAAAGTCGCAGCGCTGCCTGAGAAACAAATCATTATTTTTTTTTAGCCTAAGACATACAAGTATGTGTAACTTCACAAGAAATCTGAAACATTTAACTAACATGTAACGCTTTATTGAAGTAAAAACATTTGTTTGAAGTATCCATTTCAGTAAAAAAAATCTTAGTTTCTGAATCCTTACGAATTCTTACACATACTGCATGTACAGGTGGCCTTTTTATCTAAGCACACTGGTTGGAATACCTAAGCAGTTTGTTCAAATTTAAGTCCATTTATATCCGGAATATGTTAAAAGGCAGGTTTTGGATGCAAGCTGGATGGTGAAGTTGATAGAAATTCAGGTTACAAAAACTGGTGGAACAAATATGTACCTAACAAATATACCCACTGTTTTTTTAAAACATATGAAAAAAAGAACAATTAAAATGATCATTTTTGTACTCTTAACAGAATGTTTTATGTCCCATTTTAAGACCGACATACGTTTTTTAAAGCATGTCCCAAGTTCTTGTTTGTTTCATTAGTTTTTGTAAAAAACATGAACATTCCTCATTCGAAATGGAAAATTATATATTTGCCACTTGTTGAAAGATGTTTGTATTTTCATAGATATTTGTTTTTTATAATTCACAGGATCCATTGTATATTGTTCATGCTGTGTCAGAGTCTTTGGAAGTTAAATGTGATGCACGTTAATTTGTTCTGTATATGTTTTCCTAACCATGAAATAACGACCCAGTAGCTATCTCCTAAGATATATTTTCAGTATTCCTAACTCCATTGCTTACCATGCTCTTAAAACTACTGTTCTAACGTATTTCTATTGATTTGTAAACAATTGAAAATGATTTAGATCTAGCAGCTTTGTTAGTATTTTATAATTAATTATTTCCCGGCAATAACAAAGGACCAAATCTAATTAAATGAATTAAAATTCGTCGGTCGTTATTGGAAGTTGAATTTTATTTCCAGGTAGAGTTTGTATTATAATCGAAGAATATTTGACCAATATTTTGTAATGAAATATTGTGCGTGTGTGTGTGTGTGTGTGTGTGTGTGTGTGTGTGTGTGTGTAGGATAATATTACGGCACCGCTGTAATGTAAATATTGCACATATACTCTTATATCTGGAATATCAGAAGTTATGTATAGCTATAAATAATTCTTACATAGAAGAAAAAAAATCTAAAGAAAAAGTACTAAATCTAAAACTAAATAAAAATGTTCACTGGTGCATATTGTAAGAATGTGTTTGATGATTTGTGAATCTGCTGTGGATAACTGACCACTCCTGCCTTCATGGCAACAGGCAAATACAGAATTACGTAAACAGAGAATATTATGTGAGTGTTGAATAAAGATCAAGTTTATCATGCTAGGCTGAGAAACATGGTAGGGCAAGGCTTGCCAATTGACGATACCCTACAGGATTTATAACCACGCCTACCTCCGATAAAGTCTGTCAAACACCTTTGACAGTAAACGAATGTTTTTACGAGGCATGTTCGTCAAACAATTAAGTCGTAGCTTTCTGAATGGCTAAACACATTGTCAATCAAATCTCATTGTAGGGTCAATTGCTACCCTGTTTCAGGCTGAGCATGATAAACTTGATCTTTATCCAACACTCACATAATAGTCTATTTATCCTATTATACTGCGCTCATTAATCATGTAAATGGCATGAAAACAAAAATATTTTTTTTAAATAGCTTTGATTTCTCATTGTTCACACTGGGTTTTTTGTTTACTACAAACATCATCATTTGGTATGACATCACATTGAAATACATAGCGTTCTAAAAATAACGATCGAATAAAAGTGTGCTAAAAATAGCTTTCAAATAGAGCTAAAGTTTAAACAATGGGTTGTTATCTGATCAATTTGTCTGTAGTACTAGGATAAACACTCATAACCAACAATAGCCCATGGTCCATTGTGAACTACATTTTATTGGAAATCAAGCATGATACAAATGCATTTTTGTTGCTTATTATTTTGTGGTCGTAAGACATTATTTGTCGAGATGTGAATACCGCAGAATTAACATATGGATACTGTAGAATTAACATATAGATTGCCTTTATTTCATTGAGAACATACTAAAAAACTTGTATGAGAGGCTCTCTTAAGATGACCTTTTTTTGCATAGATTCTTTGTGTGTATCCTGTACTCATTCCTCTATTAATGCACACATTGTTATTCAGGTAAACTAAAAAAAGGCACACATTACTTGTGCTTTTATAATTGTGTATTCCGTCAGTACCTCACAGCAGATTTTTAAATCAACTCGCTAGTGAACAGTAGTGTGCCTTGGTGTCCCTGTTAATCATGTGATGTAGGCTTTATAATAGGCTATGGAAGAATGAGAAACTGTTGAATTTAAACCTGGGTTAAAGGCAAATAGCAATGATTCCTAATGTCTTATATTTATGCACAGCAATAATACCAATATGATCACAAATGTGTACTTTCATTTTTTTCTTTACTGATTTTTAAGGAGAGGGGCGTCTTTTCTCTTGTCGAATCTTGTTTGTTAAATGTACATGTAGTTTTAACTTATAAAACAAGGCAATGGCCTATTTTGATTTGTTAACGAATTGAACATTCATTTATTATTATGTGTTTTTACAACTAGTGATATTTTTCGACCGAATGTGTTATCGTGATTTTAGGAGGCAGGTCTCCACATTTCGATATCTTGCGGGTCAGCCCAGGCATTGACTCGCCTATGCCATGTACATGTACAAGTTATCAACTGTCATGTAAACATTCTAGATTATAATAAAACACATATCAGTTTCATATTACGCGGTTGTGTCGTTTTTAGCTCGACTATTCAAAGAATAGATGAGCTTTCATACTTGCCCCCAGAATCGGCATCCGCGTCTAAACTTGGTTAAAGTTTATATTCAAAAGTCTTGTAACTTCAAAACTACATAAGTTATTCACTTGAAGCTTGAAATATACCTTTGTCATCAACTCCAGCATCAGGTGAACCATTCTCCATAACTAAGTTATGTATTTTAGACTGAGTTATGCCCCTTTTTCACATACACTATCTGGTTAAAGTTTGTATTCAAAAATCTTGTAACCTTAAAACTACATAAGTTATTCACTTGAAACTTTTAATATACCATTGTCATTCACTCCAGCATCAGGTGCAACATTCCCCATGACTCTATTTTGTATTTTGGCATAGTAACGTTTTTTTACATAGATTTTCAGACTTCAGTTTTTATTAAAAAGTTTTACAACTTCAAAACTTGATGGGTTATTCACTTTATACTTGGAAGGTACCTTTGTCATCTACTACAGCATGAGGTGTCACAATCCGCATAACCCTGTTTTGTATTTTGACAGAGTTATGCCCTTTGCACATAGATTATCATTACCAAGTTTTTGTTCAAAAGTCTAATAATTTCTAAACTACATAAGGTATTCACTTGAAACTTGGAATACATCTTTCTAATCAACCCCAGCATCAGATGCAACAATCCCCATAACTCTGTTTTGTATTTGGACAGAGGTATGCCCACTTTTCACTTAGATTTTTATTTCAAGTTTTTGTTCCATAGTCTTGTAATAAACTTTAGCATCACTTGCAGCAATCCCTATAACTCTTATGTTGCACTTTGTCAGAAGTGTTCCAATTTTTCACATTGATTTTTGGGTTAAAATATTGTTCGAAGGTCTTATAATTTCTAAACTACATAAGGTATTCACTTGAAACTTATGCTAAGTTTATGAAATAATTGCCTTATGAAAATCAGCTTGGTATTTCAACACATTTATTAACCTTCCACTTTCCAAAATATGTACCAACTGAAGTGCTGTCGTCTGGCCGCTCTTGTTGCCCATCTAACGCGGTCATGGTTTGTTCCAGTTATTATGCAAGACCTGTGTCCAAAACTTTCTTCCTTAACAGGTTCCGATTTAATAGCATGTATTATAAACCCGCCGGAACTTAGTTGTTTTAATTAAATAAATGCTTTTGAATGAATGTTCTCAAGAGCTCATCGATAAAAGAACTCCATCAACGTTCATGAAGGGAATTATACCAGATGCAATGCTTTTTAAATTATAATCGGTTAACATAGTAGCTACATTATGTTATTTACATTTAAATTTTATGTCATTACCTGTATTACCTTATTATGAAAGGGAACATGTCAAAACGTGCATTAGCCAAAACGTACCTGTCAAAGTGTACCCAAATAAAAGTTGAAACGTACCTAGGTAAAGTTAAAACCCATGTGCAAGATACAGGATTTTCAGTCAGAGGGACGGAAACATTCAGTAACTGAAAAAAGCTGCCAACAAACGCCTTTTGGCTCCCTCTTATATGTTTGGATCGATATCGGAAAGGTGCGATATCGACAGAAAGAAACAATTAAACGAAAGTATCGAAGAATGATGCTGCATGTTTAGGATAAACTGAAAATATTTAAGAACATATCATTGGCAACGAAATGCATATGTTTAATAGTGTATTTTAGTTTAAATTATCAAATGCTAATCAGATAATTTTAGAGGAGGCGTATGCCGCTTCCACTCCCTCTAAATCCGCCTGTGATGTGTAAGTCGAAACGTACCCAAATGAAAAGCCAAAATGTACCAAATTAATAGTCAAAACGTGCTGCACTCTGACGAGACGAGATGTATGTGACTACAAGTACTGAACTACCACCTGTGAGTTCCTACATATGTGGCATTCTATTCTGTCTACCACTAGCTTTGTTAATGCACGTACACCAGATTCTGGCATATTCGACTTTACCTTTGCTTGTATTAAAGAGACCATGTCAACGAAAAATTGCATTATAAATGATATTATATTATAGAATTAGCTATACTAGGACATATGCAATAAATAAATAATATGCTACACAGTGAGATATTTGATAAAAACAAATTGGCAGAAAAATACAACCCCATGCGGGTATCGAACTCACGACTTATAAGCCATACGAAGGAATGACAGACAGCGCTTTAACCAATTGCTCTATCCTGTTTGGTGAAGAACTGTGTGTACAATTCTGACGTTAAAAGGTAAACATAAAAAGAGCCAAACAAACACGACACATAGAATGCGTACTTACTTTTCTCATATATTCCCTGTTTTGACCGTTATTTAATGCCATTATTAATATCTCAATGTAAGATTTGTCTCAGAAATTGCCCCCTTGAGGCCCTTTTCGATGACCGAGTCCCTTTAAACGTCATCAAAGCAATAACAATTTATTACTTGAACTTCTATAAAGCGCCAGTTTAAGAGATAATTAGCAATCTCATAAGAGTGTGCGACAAAAATAAAATCAAAACGCTGACAGCGAAGAAAGACTGTTAGCGACAAAATAAACTATAAGCATGGGAATTACAAGTGCATGTTTGCTAAACGCAAACATTTGATTGAATGAAGTTCAATTTTTCCACCTTTAAACTTAATAATTTGGCTTCTTATTTAATAGTATAAGACATCATCATGAAAACTAATTTGTAAGTAACAACAACAAAAATTAGTTCGAGCTAATTATTTATGCAAACGGTATTATATACATGCCAGTTAACAAGTCAGTCTGCAAGGGCCAGAATAACCGATGAAGCGTAGTAGTTAGGCGCACAGATTGTTAGTGCTTCTTAGCCAAATATCTATAATTAAACATGTTTATTTATAGATCTTTGTTCGTTGCCTTCTGAGTCACAATAGATCATATGATGCAAGCTCTTGATTGTCCATAGTACAGTTTAAAACTAATACACTGCAGTAATTTGTTGTCAAAATATTCAAAATGAGAATTGGTAACAAGAAAAAACACTTTCGCAACGAGTAAAAAATAACCGATGTAGCGCATTAATTTGGTGGTCGTATTCCAAGACACTCCGGTAAATATTTCGGTTACATACAAGTAAATAGCAAAAGTAGGGGTGTCATTAGTTTAAAGTTATTTTTTTTTATAAATCGACCTTTTTACAAACTGTAATTGTAATAAATCACATTATATACACATGATAATACAATTTACATACATTATCTTAAATAATTAAAATGTAAGAAAACGAGTGTGCAATTTTGCTGTCTTGAAAAAGGACCCTTTCTGGTTTGGATTTACTGACTAACAGCTTGCAAAGAAAAGAAGTAGTTTTCCGCGATGCCTATTTTGGAAATTACCCTCTCAAAAGACCGGTGGCTTCCGCCAACAGTCTAATAATGGAATCAATGCAGAGCATGTAATAACTAATTAACCACAGACCACAGCTTCTGTGGAAATCACTTTCATTATCAGTAGAAATATTTCAAGATTACAAGGCAATGTGTTGCCAATCCGAATTTCATTAGATGTCGAGATTTGAAGGTCGCACTTCAATGCTAAAAAGTCACGTATGCCACACTCCTGACAGCAATAAATTCTCCAGCCCATGAACACTCGACCTTTTATTAACAGCATTTAGAATTTATAAGGAAAAAACATAACACGAAATAATACAAATTCGGTCTTTTTTCCTTGGTCTGTCCGTCACTAACAATTATAATTGAGGCGTGTCGTGGGAAAACCGGGCTTAATGCATGTTCGTACGCTTTCCGCGTTTATGGTATTTTCTGTTTCAAGGAAGTCTCTTCTAAACATAAATCCACTGTAGGCGAAAAGTGCCGTCCTGGATAAGACTGTGTGGACTGCACAGGCTAATCCGGACGACACTTTACGCACAAGCAGTAAGCATTTACGCACATGCATTAAGCCCAGTTTTTCCAAGACACGCCTCAATTATCTTTGTGCTTGCGTGATTAATGCCACAGTCAATATTATTTTTGTATTGCATGATCTCATAATTAGGAGATACTTTGTTCTAACTGGGAGTTAGTGTCTTTTAATTATAACATACTTAGTATCTCATAACTAAGACTTAATACAGGACTTAGTATGTCATAATTTGGAGACACTTGCTCCTAATTAGAATATCCTTTTCAAGACTCCTAATTATGACATAGTATATCCAGATAATGAGTTTGCGAATAACAAAAATAATAAAGACTGTGGCACTAGGACGCTTCCGTACGTGATCATGTGACAGGTGGCGGATGCAGCTATGGTGATGCATCGAAATCTGCCCACGTTGTATGTATGCCGCGCGCACAGCACGTGCACTGTACGATATCATAGACGTTTTCGCAAATGCCAATGAGAAGTAATCTAGTGCTTTGTCAAATCATGGCACTGGTATATCATATGTTTAAAGGGACTATGTCAACGAAAAATTGGCTTCCTATTGCACTACAAAACATGTAATTTGATAGAAATGCGCTTTATATAATACACAATACGATATTTGATACAAACAAATAAGCAAAAACGCCTGAACAAAATTAAAAAAAACACGCAGGTATCGAACTCACGATTTAGGAGCCGTACGAAGAAATGACAGTAGACAGCGCATCAACCAACTGCGCTATCATGCTTGGTAAGGTACCGTTTGTAAACTATGGTTATACAAAATACTTACAATTCTGACGTCAAAATGTAAACAAGAAAAGGGCCAAACAAACACAACCCATATTATAAATGGATTTTTATCTCAGAATGCCTGCACTCTTGTCCCATTATATATACCCTGTTTTAACCGTTATTATATGCCAGTATTAATATCTTAACTTCAGATTTTTTTAAAGAAATTTCCCCCTTGAGGCCCTTTTCGATGACATAGTCTCTCGCTTCACTGTTAACCTACTTTGAACAAAATAGCGGGTGGGAAGGCTTGTGAAGTGTTTGTGAAGTTCAGTGAATGGGTGTTAAATTGTGAATCCTTTAGCAATAGCTGGGCTGGAGTTACTTATGTTAATGGCATATATACCGGAGACCTAATTGTATGATATTAACACAGACCGCAAACGAGCATTTTGCGTACATTACGTGGTGTATGCACAAACTTTTGGATGACATGTACTATTTGAGTTGAAGGGATTTTGTCTGGGTATGCAAAAATGAGCAAAAGGGATTTTGTCCGGGGGTGGGGGTGGGTGGGTTGGGGTATGTCCGGGGTTCATGAAATCAGCTACATTATGCGATAAATAGTGTACACCAATAAAGCTCGCTATGGTGGCATACTACTGCACGAGATAGGCAGTTAAATTTCGTGAAAGATTAACAAATTTTCAAGAAAACTTCTACAACGTTCGCGAAAACTTGTATAACTTTCGCGAAACATTTTGACGTTTTCGTGCAAATATTAACTGGTTATCACGGAAAAAAGTTGTGCCCAGTACTGCAAAAGGTACTTTTTTTTCGCGAAATATTGTAAGTTACCGCGAAGAAAACAGATTTTCATGAAAACTTAAAATATCGTGTGGACAAGATAGTAATTATATTTTCATGAACATTTACACACTTTCAAGAAAATAATAAGCCTTTCGCGAAAACTAATACGATCGTTATATAGAAATCGTATGCATTTTTAAGCAATAAGGGCATTCTTAAGCGATTGTTTATTTGCGGTAACGACTCACAAAATTGGGCCCGACTCACAAGTTTTTTCTATTCGAAAATATTCGCTATATATTCATCATATTTTGTTCGTAATTAATTCACAACGGTTTTTTATCTTGTATTTTGTGTTAGGGTAATTTGGTCCGTGGCTATAATAGTCGTCAACATTTGTTCCCAGGAAAAAAAATCGACCTACCTACGCACCTTGTAAATTCTGGGTCGCGTTACCGCAAACAAACATTTTTTTAAGGATGGCCTAACAGGAAATTTTCCATTTAACATAGTGACAGTAAGTGAAGTGGTAGTAAAACGGTTTTCATTTAAACAGAGTATATTTTCATGAACAGTTGACAGCATTTCTTGAAAATTAGTCCATTTGTTCGTTTTCACGAAAAATGTCTGATTATCTTAATATGCAGTATTATGCCACCACAGCTCGCAAATGACACACACCTTAAACCTACGGAATCCCGTTAGAACCATCGCCTATGAATTTGTTGATCTTAAACGCGATACTCGATAGTACGATGATGAAAACGCGACAACACGATGATGATAACGCGACATTACGATAACGAAAACGCGATACTACGACAGTACGATGATGATAATGCGATATTATTTCGTGTTATCACCATCGTACTGTCGCATTTTCACCATATCGTAATATCGTACTGTGTCGTGTTATCGCGTTTTAATTATCGTACTGTCGCGTTATCATCGTCGTAATGTCGTGTTACCGTGTTTTGATTATTGTACTGTCGCGTTATCATCATCGTGCTGTCGTTTTATCGCGTTTTCATTATTGTACTGTCGCGTTATCATCATAGTACTGTTGCGTTATCATCATCGTGCTGTCGCGTTATCATCATCGTACTGTCGCGTTATCATCATCGTACTGTCGCGTTATCATCATTGTACTGTCGCGTTATCGGCATCGTGCTGTCGCCTTATCACCATCGTACTATCGCCTTCCGGTGCCCATGCTAATAAAATTTCTTGAGATTGCCTACGGGTAGGTAGGGTCAAGGTCACTGTTACTTCAAATAGAAAAATGGTTTTGGTTCATTAACTTAAACATTAAAATTTAATAGAGATTGTTTTTTTTTTGTGCAACTTTATAAGCAGATACCTTATACCAAAACCTCGCTTGGAACTGCATAAGATGTGGGTGGGTCAAGATCAGTTTTACCATAAGTAGAAAAATGGTTTCCTCTCAATGCTCCTTTGGGCGACAGTACATTAGCGATAATGCGACAGTGCGATACTGATAACGCGACAGTACGATAGTGATAACGCGACAGTACGATGGTGATAACGCGACAGTACGATGATGATGATGCGACAGTACGATAATGAAAACGCGACAGTACGATGATGATAACGCGACAGTACGATGGTGATAACGCGAGAGTACGATGATGATAACGCGACGGTACGAAAATGAAAACGCGATAACACGACAGTACGATATTACGATGGTGAAAATGCAAAAGTATGATGGTGATAACACGAAATAATATCGCATTATCCTCATCGTACTGTCGTTGTATCGCGTTTTCGTTATCGTAATGTCGCGTTATCATCATCGTGTTGTCGCGTTTCGTTATCGTAGTATCGTGATTTCGCGTGTGCATCATCGTACTATCGAGTATCGCGTTTAAGATCAACCAATTCATAGGCTATGGTACTAACGGGATTCCGTATGAACCAACAAAGCTCGCGTGACGGTTCAGTAGAGGTAGATGCCGTGTTCCTATTTTCGACCCAGACATTGTCATCTCTATGTATTGGACTGCTTGCATAAACTGTAATTTCGTTTATATAAACCTGTCATGAAATTTAACACGTCAAGGCACGTGTTCATAGATCTGCATGATAATACTATACGTTTACATGTTTAACGTCCAAAAAAACAACGAAAATTTAATCTTCGTGTTTTTTTTTGTACGTTAAACATAAGGCCATATTTTTTAAAACAAGGAAACATGGACAGTGCAATGGAAAGATTGTCGAGAAAAATTTCGACGAAAACAATAGAAGTAAGAAAGTAAGAAGATTGAGGAAATCCGTCTTGCTTTTAAAACTACATTGCGTTTTATTGTTTCATGTATAACGTTCTTTGCGCGTTGTCATTCATGACGGGAAATGTACACAAAATATATATTTACCGATGTGTGATATGGTCTATTTAAAAACAAACATATGTATAACATAAGATGTTGTAAGTGTTCACTTAACTTACATTTTCTTGCATTATTAACTCTAGTCAAATCAACATAATCAGCCTTGATATAACATCTATAGCTAAAATAAACAAACACTAAATAAGAACATAACTTTTCATTATGTAAACGTTTTGTAACGTTTTATATTCTAATCACATGTCTGTTCGCACAATAATGTTGTCTAACAACTGTAAATCTGTTGTGTGATTAAAGAACCGTTTCGTACACTTGTATCGTACATAGTAATTACACAATGTCTGTATGACTAGCAGTCGAGCAGATTGCAAACGTTTTTCAGACCATTTATTAGTAGCGTGTGACCACACTGTAATGAACTCCGTGCATAAACAGTATATATCTATGGAAGGCCGGTGTGCCACGCTTTTTGCTAATTGCGAATTGCTATTTGCTGAATGCGATTTGCTATTTTCCAAATGCCAATTGCTATTTGCCAAATGAAAATTGCTAAATGATAACTAATAGTCGCCAAATAAACAACAGAAGTTCTTTTTTTGCTAATAACCAGATGCTATTTGCCAAATGCTAAGCAAATAACAGAACCGGTATCATTCGTATATTGTTTCTGTACCTAGACATATGCATATATGAGTTTAATTGAATTTAAAGCTTAAAACTAATTATAGTTAACACACGTAAAACTGGAGCTGAATGTGAAGGTGAGTCAATTATTTTTTATCAATTGGAATTCAGTCTTCGAACATCGTATGCATTGCCTTTTCATTTGTCGACTTCATTCGTCATGTTATTGTTTGTTGCAAAAGATTATGTGTCTTACATGTCAGTATCAATATAATGATTTGTATTTGAAGCATGTCCATTAATTTATTTACAATAATTAGTATACGACCCATCCCAAGTGAGAGAACTGTGTTGTGTTGGTCATTTATGTCTCGAATTATTTGACAATGCCTTTATGGTCAACATTAGTAATTTCTGTTGATGCATGCATTAATATGCAGTAAATTTCAACGCTTTATTTTGAAGATAAATTGAGCTGGAATTGGGTGGCTTCAATGATCATGCAACAGCTCCATGGAAGAAAATAGATGGATGTAAAGCAGGCAACAGAGTTTAATGGCACAAGCACACCGGCATACATTTATGAATGGCGAAGACATGTAGCACACCGGCATACATTTATGAATGGCGAAGACATGTAGCACGCCGGCATACATTTATGAATGGCGAAGACATGTAGCATACCGATGGAATATCTGTATACGTGATATTTAAGACGGATATTCTTACAGAAAACTTATTTCACTGAAAGTTGAGGAATCCAACTGACGTTTACTTTGTGTATATTTTTATTTTTCAATGGAAAAAAAATCCTCTGGTATGAGTAGTTTGTGTACACAGAGGTATTATATTGTCTATATGCTAATCTGCAAAATCTTGTTAGTTCATATTGATATACACGATTTGCACTTCTGGTTTTTTTAACTCAATACCAAATATATTCAAATGTTTGTAACATATAGTTACATGTTTTTACGCAGTATATGGGAATATCAGACATATGAATATAACAGAAGTAAAGAATATTCTGTACAGGACCACATTTGTTAATTTGTGATCAACGCATTTAGTTTGCTTCTCATAAACGAATTTCAGAACAGGCTATTAATTCTCTTATGTTTTTTTTTCGAGACAGTACCAACCAACAAGACTGAAACAATTGACTTTCAATCTTGCAAATAGTAACAATATTAAGAGTATGAACAATCATTTACATAATAATTGAAAATCATCACATGTCTTAACACTTATATACGTTAGTTAGAAAAATAGATATTGATAAACCAATTCATTTTTAAACAAGAAAGTCAGCTTTAAATGCAGTATTCAGTATTATAATTAAAATAAAATGCTCTTCAAAATCAACATAGAATAAATGTTGACATCATAAGTATTTGTATTTGGATTAAAAAAACTTGGTGTAAAATACAATGAACCTGTATATAATTACAATGTATGTGGAATTATTTGTTGTCATGTGTGGAACTTTTTATTGAATAAAACTATTTTTAAATAGTACTTGTGTATTATTTATAAAACATAAATGGTTTATGCATGTAATATATTCCCTGAATGGGATCCAAACATTCACATGTTTATAAGAGAGCATGACATATGACTATAAAATTATTTCAAATCTCATGACATTCTACTTGTATAAATACAATAATAATTACCCACAGAGTGATGGTCAATATTGTATTCGTCAATATTTCAAATAACCTTATGCAGACTTCCACATTAGCTTTGGTGAATGTGCCTGAAAATTAACAACAATTTGAGCAGTTTGAATTCATTTTTATTGAACAAATATGTGCTACAATACTATTTTTGCATATTTATCTTATATTAATTTATTTAACATATTCCCAAAGTGAAATACAAGCATTCATATGTGGTGATTATAAGAGGACAAATACTATATATATAATGATGAGAAAAATGTTTATAAGTTCATGACATTCTACATGTACTAACAATAATACTAAACAAAATAGTGATCAACAATGTTAAAGTCTTGCTCACATACATTTTTCAAAATTTTCAAATCCTCTGCAAAGAAAGGTAACCCTACTTAGCAATTAAATTTTCCAATGAAGACAGACAGTAAAACTGGGAATACCATGCATCTACATATGCACATATATGTCTGTATTTATTCATATATACATGTAGATCATTATTATATTGTTAGGCAAATAAACATTTTGTACATGGAGATATAACGTCAAATACAATCTATACAAATTAAGCATTCACATAATAAATATTATAATTATATTATTTACAATTTAATTATAACATCACCTTTGAAAATTAATAGATGAAGTACAAGGTCCTTGTAATTTAAATAACACATCTGGCACTTCCATGCTTTTGCTTTAAAAACAGAACTGTACAGTGCGTGAACAGCGTTCAAGACCAATCGTCAGTTTATTGAAATCGTGTTTGATCTTTGATGGTTTGCTCACTGAAAAACAATAACAACAGACAATTTTAATACATCAATTGTAAGTAAATAATTAAAAGAAATCATGTTATACCAGTGCTTGAGTGCTTGTTACAATATTAATGTGTTACACATTTTATGACATTAGATTCTATTTTGTGACAAAGTGTTAATTCCAGTCATCTGTCTTTAATAATCAATAAAAAGATATACTTAAGATAGCATTTAGTAAGTACATATTTGACAGTAAACATTCAGCATTTCGCAATAATCAATTGACTTGTGGCAATTAGCAAATCGCAATTGTCAATTAGCAATTGTCATTTAGCAATTGTCAATTAGCAATTGTCATTTAGTAATTAGCATGGCGCACCGGCCTTCCGTAATATATCTAATACAATCTCATTAAAATCAAATCCTAACATTGTTAGGATCTGAAGACATCGTATAACAGGGTCACGTTCAAATGACCTTCCGAACAATAAAACATCAGCCATGATGCGCCCACTGAAATTGCCTTCTGCACAGCAATGTTTGGCCACGGGTTTTGAAAAGTGATGTATTTTCAGTTGATCCTCGGGAATAAGTCATTTACAGTTAATGTTCAAGCGGATAACAACGGATATAGAGGAACCTTTGGTAAATAAACGTCCAAGTTCGTGCATAGTATTTGTACCTTATATGTGAAGCTATACCATAACATTTTAAAGGCAACAGTTTAATTGGCTCCTGGAAAGGTCGTCTGAACGTGACCCCTAACGCGAAGTCATCAGATCTAGTCAGCGGATAATATAGTAGCGTCAGACTGGAGATGATTTTAACGAGATTGATATTTTATATATTAATTGTTTACGGTTATATAAAACGCAATGTGACTGTAAAGGGACTTACCGTATTTACATGACTTTAAAAAAAACTTTAATTCTAAAGGTTAGAAAAACATCCAATAGTTGGGGATTTCGCATACCGGACCCTGGTGTATATGGTGTATATTTCATAAAAACCAGGAGTCTCCCGGGCAGTGTGACGTATCGTGACACCGGTTTACTCGGAATGTGAAATGTCAGGAGTTTGCTTGTAGACAACATTGCTTTTGTCTAAATCCATGAAATCGCGAATCGCATTATGTGTTTTGGGGTGAAGAACGTCATGTGAGATTTACGTTCTTAGAAGTTGCTTAACGTATATAATTATATGTTATATTCTTTTAACATTGTGAACGCAGATTAGATAGATCGAAGCATCTTTCTGAAAGACCGGACTTGCGAAATCAGCAATAAAGAAAAGTGACCAACTATGGAGCTCTAAGGAGATTTGGTTTACTGATTTACTGATTTCTAACCTAAACAAATTTAAAGTTTATGGCCAAATAAACTCTTTGTGAAATGTTACAAAAGGCAAAATATGTGCCTCCGACGGGGCTCGAACTGAGAATAACGGCTCATTAGAACTTATATAAATGCAGGGGCGGACCCATGATTTCGGGTTGAGGGGGGGGGCGTAAACATTTGATCGTGCAGTTATAATCCCTTTATGTTGTGTGTGGGTCTGCAGTGAACAGATCCGTATTAAAGATATATAATAAATCTTTATCAGCATCATCATCATCATCATCATCACCATCATTAAATACACTGAATAAATTAATACTTCAGCGTATTATGTTATGAAGACATGTTGGTTCAACTGTATGTCATGAACCTGTTTTGGCAGTAAATCGCCCTTGTTTAGTGTGCCTATCCACTAAATACGTATTGGTATTTGACATTCAATGTTATATATACCAGGAAAATCTGTAAACATGTACAATTTGTAGCGGATTAAATCCAAACACACACGCGTCGAGAATTATTCAGTATATATTTCATGGACCAAAGTGTAATGATCTCTTTTCGAAGTGAATGTCATTTAAATAACTCTCAACGTTGACAGTCTTTGTCATCAATTGTCTTCAAATATGCAATGTACTGTTGTTGTTTTTTCATCGAACCGAACTATCGGACAGACAGACTAGTATGATTGCGTTGTGAAATAATACGGCATTAGTGATGCCGACGTTGTGTCAATTTCGCTGACTTAAGGTGCCGGAAATATATGAGATCGCAAGGAATTGGAGCCAACATTGTGAGTACCCCTCTACTTTGTCACTTTATATCTTTTTATGAATGCATAAAACAATATGAAATTTTATGTGATTGCTAATTTAACAGTGAACACAAAGTTTGTCGATTTATATTTTTGGGATCTAAACTATTTATTGAGAGAAAACAGTTTAAACTCGAAAGTAGTCATTGATTTAACTTGATTTCTATTTTAGATGATTTTTATTCGACAAGTATCCTGTGCCAACGGTGTACTGCATCTGACATCTTAATATAATATATGATTTTAAAAAAGGAAACAATTTCATTTAGAAATAAAGGTATATACATACTCATTGTCTATAGTTTATCCTTTTTGATGAACTTTTGCGCCGGTACTCGTTGTACGTAAGAAATCGTAGGGGGCGAACTAGGTCGGTTATGTTTTACTGAATTTGATGTGTATCTTTTATCAAATTGAGCGAGCGAATTTTTGAACATATATTTCCGGTTTTGACCGTTTTATATATGTATGGTCCGGAGATTTAGGGGGGTGGGGGCGCCGGTAGCACAAGTTAGGCCCTGTGCCAGCCAATATTGAGCTGCTTTTTATATGGGCAATATTGGGTTCCATCGAATTTAGCCCCTTTTAAAAAGTAGCACTAAATTCGCGTAAACGTCTCATTTATTAGACTAGGGGCGCCGGGTGCGCCCCCCCCCCCCCCCGGATCCGCAAGTGTATTAATGCGTATTTCTGTTGTTTTTTCTAAGTGATATACACGTGTGTTTGTTAAAAAGTATCAACGAAAAAACACACAGAAATATTCCGCCATGATTAAATTCTTTCGCGTTACACACGCTTTATATTTTATCAATTTTATATGCATTGATTAACGGTATATTATTTCCAATATATTTCCGTGTCAGAATTGATAGTTCGCTTCTTCATGTATAATTATCTATTATGTTCTTTTCTGTTTTGGAATCTGTGAACAAGTTTTGAAAATTGTCATTTTGCCATTCTATGAATACGTCCCTTGTAGTTAAGTGCGATAAATGGATAATCCGTATGCGATATATTGATGTACCTTGACGTACACTCTAGTTATCAAGACCCAATTTTAAGTCTTATGTTAATATGGAACGCCGGGACGGTCTTATGTTGTCTTAGGTTGTGTCGTTATGTTAGCAGTATATGTGATTTTATTATACCTCACGTGACTAGCCCATGTTAAATTTCCATATACCTATCATGAAACAATTTGTAATGTCACATGCGACAGTATACTGTCAACCTCGCTTGGAGCTAAAAATAGAACAACCGTTTCTCAAAACAAAACAACGTTTACCTTTAGTAATGCTAACGTCAATCCACTGCTTTTACAATTAATATCCAGCAACACGCGTTTTCAATTCATTTTCAAGTATCCACAAAATTGTTCAATATTTTATTTCATGCGAATCGTGCGAACCAGAAACGCGATTTGTTTTTGACATCGCCTTGACTGGTAAGAACGTATATTTTGAATCGTATTTTGTCTCCAAACCTGTATCCGATTAACAGTATTGCCGTGCAAAATAAGTTTAGATATCGCCGATGCATGGTTTCTTTAATTATGTGTTACGCGAGTGCTTAGACATGTTAAAAACAAACTAACACAACACAGCACAATCCTACTGTATGTTAGTCGAGCGTAAACTGGTTTGTGTCGTTACTGCACTACTCTGCTGCGTTCAAGTGTTCTGAATATCCATTAAACACTTCCCATCAACTACAATATTTCGTTTTGTATCCAACAATAACTTTCGCCCGTACTTCGCCATGTATATTACTGATGTAAACTAACGCGCTGTAGGAACTTCCTATCGATCACGCCATCTTTTAAGCATGACATATCTAACTATAACTGCACTGTACACACTCACCGGTCATACCGGTACACTTACCATTCTCGGGTTGACAATACGTTGTATCACCCTCACTATAACTGCACTGTACACACTCACCGGTCATACCGGTACACTTACCATTCTCGGGTTGACAATACGTTGTATCACCCTCACTATAACTGCACTGTACACACTCACCGGTCATGCCGGTACACTTACCATTCTCGGGTTGACAAAATACGTTGTATCACCCTCACTATAACTGCACTGTACACACTCACCGGTCATGCCGGTACACTTACCATTCTCGGGTTGACAATACGTTGTATCACCCTCTATGGGGTGTGATGTTGACAATACGTTGTATCACCCTCTATGGGGTGTGATGTTGACAATACGTTGTATCACCCTCTATGGGGTGTGATGTTGACAATACGTTGTATCACCCTCTATGGGGTGTGATATTTATATAATGTACACGTGTTTTTTTGTCAATGCAATGAGTTATCTTGTATGCAATGTGACTTGTTATGTCAAATTGTTGTGTTGTTATGTTAAAATGTCGTTTGATTTTGTCAAGAAATCAAGTTACCATGTTAGTGCAGCGTGTGATTTCGTCAGTGAAGTGTGTTATTATGTCATGTTTAAAAGTTGTAAATATATGCTGTTGATTTGTCCAGACAGCGTTTCATTTTGTGCAAATACCGTGCTATCATGTCAAACGCACATGTTGTTTTGTCAATGATAAGTTTTATTTTGTTGTAACACTGTCTTATCATGTCTAAAGTCGATTAGTTTTGTTCAAACCGTATGTTGTTTTGTTCAAATGACAAGTTGTTGTTGTTGAGCTAAAAATAGCGTGCACTCACTACAATGGCAGAAAGCAAATACCGACACGATTAGACATAAAAGCATGCGTGAAGAACATTGAAGTCGAAAAGTTAATTTGAGCTGTAGACGTAATAAAACGTCTTTTTGACATAATAACATATTCTTCTGACAAATTCACCTGATAATAGCACATGATGAAACAATATTTTAACACAACGACTCGTATTTTTGATATAATAACACGTTCCCTTGACAAGTTCACCTGATAATAGCACATGATGAAACAATATTTTAACATAATGACACTTCTTTTTGACATAATAACATGTTAGTTTGAAAAGTTCACCTGATCCTAGCACATGATGAAACACTATTTTAACATAATGACACGTCTTTTTGACATAATAAAAAATTCTTGACACGTTCACCTGATCATAGCACATGTTGAAACACTATTTTAACATAATGACAGGTCTTTTTGACATAATAACATATTCTTTTGACAAGTTCACCTGATCATAGAACGTGATAAAACAATATTTTAATATAATGACATGTCTTTTTGACATAATAACACATTACATTGACAAATTCACCCATCATAGCACATGATGAATTAATATTTTAACATAATAACACGTATTTTTAACATAATAAGACAATCCTGAACAAGACAATACGAATCATGACGACATAAGACCATCATGGCGTTCCATAGGTTAACAACTAAAGCGTAGTCTATGCATTAGACCACACTAATGATAAACCAACAAGCAATATTTGCAGAAACCGGCTACGGGCGAGTGAAACTACTCGACTCTTCTTTTAGTTGTCACGCGCATTAGGCGAGTGCGCAAGTACCCGACATGCGCTTCTTTTAAAGTGTATATACGCTCACGGGGATATACGGACGCCACATAGCGATTGTAGTTCTGAGCCAAGTGTGATCGCAGCCTGAGAAGGATGTATGCCACCTACAAGAAACTTAGTCCTCGGCCGACGACGGAGGCTCGGGCGAATGTTTTGGTTTTCTACGTGAATGGGACAAAGGTAAGCGTTATTTAATTTTTCTTTAATCAGCGTCTTATGGTCCATTCCACGTTAACTCGTTAAACTGCTTTTTAGCTTGTCCCTTGAGTGGCATTTTGTTAAAATGTTATCTGCACCATATTATGTGACTATTTACTATAACCTTTTTACAAACATGCTACTGAAGGGACAAGCTAAAAGCAATAGTCACATAACATCTGCAGATCACTTTTTAACAAAATGATACTCAAGGGACAAGCTAAAATGTTGTTTAACAAGCTACACAGAAAGTTAATAAAACTGAAACTTCCGACTAGATTTAACCCTGATATAACATTTTCAGTGAGACTTTATTTTTATTGATAAATTTGCGGATGGCGTTTATTATAATTCACAAAATAATAAGGTAGTGGAAAAAACAACAACAACAACAACAAGCATATTTTAGAAGCAAATAAATTCTTATTTACTACACATAAATTCGCATGAATGTTCACATGTGAATACTTGTAATGATATATGCTTATCGGAATAAAGTCAAGAACACAAAATACTGGTAGTTGATATTCGTGAAATGAAAATTGTCGGTAATGTCAGCGTGTTGTAATCATTAATCATTAACAGCGTCATAAGGCAAAAAAAGGTTGGTTTCCGCTTACATCTCCAACAAAAATCCAGAAAGGGAGGTAAAATGTAACTTTTTTCTTTAACTTTTTTTCCTCGGCACATATTCACCACACAGTTTAAGTATATTGGACTGCAAGGGTAAATGTTTAAACGACTCTCAATAAAAAAAAGCTGCTATAAATAAGGTCATAGAAAAAGAGATTTCTGGCAAGAAACGTATAATATAAGCCAAAATCAGAAAAAAAGTTACTGATTGATAGGCAAACTATTAGGGTCGGCGGAAAAATATACGGGGGGGGGGGGGGGATCGAGTAAGCGTAAACAAACAACTTTGTTTACGCTTAAAAGAAATGAAGTGATTTTTGACTGCTTTGTTTATGGGTCAGGTACCCATCCAATTTAATTTTCACGTCATGAAATAATGCTTCCGGGGAAAATGGAAATTTGATTCATCCATAATTTAAACAAGTGTCGTAGTGCTTATCCATAGATACTCACGTGTTGATATGGTTTAATACCAAAATCACATTTCCCGTGTATTCTGGATTCTGTCACTGCATATTTGGTAGTTATTTCATTCCAACTGGGAAAACATATGTTGTTGTTGTTGTTTAAATTTGGAATTGGTCTTTTTCACGGAAACCTAATAAAGAATGAAAAATCACTGACAATGGTAGTACGCAGAACACACATAGGTTCTTGATGTTAATTATTTGACATCAAGTACCGCGATAAAATGTCACGGTGACAATACTGGTATGAAATGACATCAATGCAATTTCTTAATATTATTCTCGTGTTTGGTACATGTTAATGCATTTGTTTTGACCGCTTGAACTTGATGTCAGATAAACATTGACCTTATTATACTATGCATCCCCGTGTATATATCCGATATGAGTTTACCTCAGTATTTTAATTTTCCATCTTCCTAACTGTGATCGTCATTGATTCAAACGACACCGATGCCCATTAGGCTTTAGACTACTCTAATTGGCGCCATGTGTGCACTTTAATCAGGGGCGTAGCTTCCTGTAGACACTAAAGGCACGTGCCTAAACATTTTTTCGAGGGATGAAAATCTTAAATATGCCAGAAAATACAATAAAAACAAGAAGTGGGATGGGGTGAGGAAATCTTTCTTGGCTGTGTTGAAACTTCATTGTTTAACGAGTATTTTACAATTATTTTGTAGAATCGGGCGTTTAGCCGAAGTTAGTTGTTTGTAGCCACATAAACACTCCTGGACCAAATTATCGCTTACAGCGTCGTTTTGTTGATTCCACCAATTGTGCCTATACATTTTTTGAACCCAAGCTACGCCACTGCTACTTAATTAAACCATTGATTTACCCACCATTTCAAGAAATGTTTCAGAGATATGCTCCTAAGAACCTTGGATAATTAATCAGAAATATTTCTTTGACGGTTTGTTGTCAAATTCTGTCCACTTCTTCAGTAGATGTTATTCAAGTTATAAAAATGTTCAACATCTTTACAATTAAAATGTGGTGAAAGAAGTCTCGTAAATACGTCGAAATGTTATTCATATTACTTTAACTTCATTTGCGTAGCGTGATAATGCAATACTAATGATACATATAGTATATTATTTAACATAAATATGTACCCTTGTCTGATATATATATATTAATTTTCATTCGTTTTCGCTATTATTTTCGGACAATGTTAATTTGTTAAATTTTCCTGACAATTTTATGTATCAATTATGTTTACGTAAATTACTAGTATTTAGGTTTAAATATTTATGTTTCACTGGTAAAAACATGGGCGGTATATGATCGATTTATTCACGTTACAGATATTAATAATGATTGAGTTTATCTCAAATTAATGTTGGGGCCGATACGTTTTCTAATGGTGTCCGAAAAATCTAGTGTCCGAGAAGTCTCCTTAGTAGGGACCAAAAAATCTGGGGTCCGAGAAGTCTCCTTATTAGGGACCGAAAAATCTGTGGTCTGAGTAGTCACGTAACCGATCATCTGGGTCCTCTTGTATTGTATTTAGGGCACAAAATGACATCTCAATATTAATTTCAACGCCGTTTGTCTTTTTAAAGACATGTCTTGTTAGCTCACCTGCCCGGTGAACTATTGGTATAGGGGAGCTGTCCGGCGTCGTCCGTCGTTCATCGTCCGTCGTCCATTGTTCGTCGTCCGTTGTACGTATGCCGTCACATTTGGACCGTTATCGCGATAAAGACTACATTTTTAAATTCAATCTTGACCTAACTTGCACAGTTTGTGTATGACCATAACATCTCGGATGGGTTTGTTATTGGGTCAGATCACAGAAGTAACACTTGAGTTATTGCCCCTTTTTCATGCACAAAGGGGCAAAAATGACTTTGTCCAATTTATAGACGTTATTTTCAATCCAATCTTAACCAAACTTTCACAGTTTGTGTGTGACCATCAGATCTCAGCAGACGCCAACCATGGGCCAGATCGTGTTTCAAACACCAGAGTTATTGCCCTTTGTTTATTAAAAAAAATATATATAAAATGGACATTATTCAGGATAGAGACTTCATTTCTCATCCAATCTTCAGCAATCTTGCACAGTTAGTCTATTACCATAAGATTACAGTTGAAGTCGAATATAAGCAAGATCGGACCAGAAACACCGGAGTTATTGCCCTTTGTTTGTTAAAAAAATATGCAAAAATGGACATTATTCAGGATAGAGATTTCATTTATAATCAAATCTTCACCAATCTTGCACAGTTTGTCTATGACCATAAGATTAAAGGTGAAGTCGAATTTGAGAAAAATCGGGCAAGAAACACCAGATTGATTGCCCTTTGTTTGCGAAAATAATATACAAAAATGGACATTATTTAAGATAGAGACTTCATTTTTCATCCAATCTTCACCAATCATGCCCAGTTTGTCTATGAACGTAAGACTACAGGTGAAGTCGAATATAAGCATGATCCCAGAAACACCGGAATTATTGCTCCTTGTGTTTGAAAAAAAGCATCAACAAGTTATCAATGATTGACTTGCACACACGATTTTTAAAACTGTTTACCGCACATGCATTATGACCGGTTTTCTCATGACGCGCCACAATTCATCTCTATTTGACGCCACTGTGTAATCCGTGGTCAACGACAAGTTTAGACGGGAGCTAGTTCGGCTTTGATTTTAGAGAGAATGAGTACCTTTGAATCACAAAAAAAAACAGCAAACAAATTGGTACTGCGGGTAATCTGTAAATTTAGTCTGTTTATATTAAAAACTATTTCCCTTCATGTTCATAAGGCGTAAAAAAAATATGTTTGTTTCAGGTAACATGCCCAAAAAATTAGGGTAGGTAGGTCGGGATTTTTTTTTTTTTTTTTTTTTTTAAATGGTCAACTTTAAGATTCTTAAACTGTATAAATATTCAAAACGTATCAGTAATATCCTTAAACATTGTTTATAAGTGGATACTATCAAAACAAAACACTTATTTATCCAAAATCACATTTAATTATTGAAAAAGGTAAATAAACCAAAAATAAATCTGACAAACCCACTAAAATGTTCTAGGGTCGGGGCATTTTTTTAGGGTAAGTCGGGTTACCTGAAACAAATATATTTTTTTTTTTACGCATAAGCAGATTTCTCGTGGTGTTCCTAAACAGGTTCAGTTTAAAAAGTTATTGCTTGTTTCAGGTGACGGACCCGGGGCCCGACCCTACCCTTACCCTGCTGTCGTACCTGCGCAGAAAGCGTATCCTTTGACCCTGGGATTACCAGACATGGCATTTGGAGGTTTGCGCTATGATATATAAATTAGTAGCCAAAGAAACAAGAATTTTCAAAAATACCTGTTATTTAGAGTTTTTCCCTCAGACAGTGTGAACATTTGCTTCATTTACAAATATTTTCAAAATATTTAGTCAGCCATTTGGTTTTTACCTACTGTAGGTAGCGCTAACATAGCGTTTATTAATACGGTCAATCTATGTATTGCAATTTAGACCTTTATGTTTTTATTTATTGTTTCTTTTTTGCAGTTGTGTTGTTGTTGGAGGGTTACAGGCCCTTCCGCGCCTGAGCAGCATAATGTGTAGTTCTGAAACTAGTTTCTACTACAATAACTGTGTAATGAAATGTCATTATATTTCTTGGTTTAATCAGTAATTTATTGTATCTATTTTTGTCGTTATTTTAGCATCTATTAGACAAATAACGATACAACGATTATTTTGTAACCATACAAGTATATAATGAAACAGTACGTAAAATGTGACACGGATGAAAAATAAACTAAATATATATATGTAAAAACTACTGTAAGAGAAATTGAAATCAATTTTGTATAAAACGACATTTTAGGTTCTAAATATTGTCCTATATAGGATTATTCTAGGTCATTAAGGTAGAACGCAAAATGAATAGCTAGATAAAGCAACCATGCTATACTGAATTCCTGCGTTGATCTGGTAAGATATGCTTACAACTTTAACGACCAAACTCAAATGTAAGGTATGGTAACGAAATGTTCGTTTGAAATCCATAAAATACAACATAATTAGATAAGCTGAAATTATTACTTCTTTCCGCAGACATCATTGGAAACACGTAGCACCTTTTTGCAGCCATGCCGAAATAAATAACAATCGAAATGAGGTAGATCGCAATACATGGCATCAGCTCCATGGGTAGATAGGTCGCGGTGCCAGGCGAAGTACGGTAGATCGCAATACATGGCATCAGCTCCATGGGTAGATAGGTCGCGGTGCCAGGCGACGTACGGTAGATCGCAATACATGGCATCAGCTCCATGGGTAGATAGGTCGCGGTGCCAGGCGACGTACGGTAGATCGCAATACATGGCATCAGCTCCATGGGTAGATAGGTCGTGGTGCCAGGCGACGTACGGTAGATCGCAATACATGGCATCAGCTCCATGGGTAGATAGGTCGTGGTGCCAGGCGACGTACATGTGTAGTGAATACCAGCGTCGATCTGTGCGTAGATCGGGGTTCAGTTGATCGAATTGACTTAAACCGTGTGTTAATCTGTTGATCTGTTAAAGAATTTTACAGATGTAAATTTAATATTCAATACAACTTGTTCATCAAACATTTAAAATTCAATCAGTGTCATAATTTATCAGCAACATACTAAAAATTCGAAAGCTGTTTTTTTTCACAAATATTATCTAAAGTCTGTTAAAGTTTTGGGAAACTATGTTACGGTAATCCAAGTTATGTTTCGTCTTTGTTGGTTTAAAAATAATGGCGATTCACCTTACGTATGGTCTTGAACTATACCCATTGAAATGATTTTATTAGCCAGATTTTTCAACGAAAAGTCTCGGCTTATAGATTAGCGAAAACCGGTCGGTTGGACGGGCGGGCGTTCGGTCGGGTGGTCGGGTGGTCGGGCGGGCGTTGCGATGTCGTTAACAATTTGAGTTAAAGTTTCGTATTCCTGTCATATTTTCAAAAGTTCTTGGTCAATTTTCAGGAAACCTTACAGAAATGTTCCTTGGATGGTCCTCTACCAAACCTGTGAAAATGGTTCCGCTTCACTGCACAAGATGGCCACCAGAGCTAAAAATAGAAATATGTCTAAACGCCATTTTCTTCTAAACATATGGCCAGATTTTCAAATAATTTTACAATAATGTTCGTTCTATCAAACTTATTGGAATGGTTTCGCCTCACTGCACAAACTGGCCACGACAGTTAAAAATAGAATTTGCGTTAAAGTTTTGTTTTCCTGTCATATTTTCAAAAATTCGTGGTCAATCTTCATGAAACTTTACAGAAATGTTTCGAGGATGGTTCTCTACCACACCTATGAAAATGGTTCCGCTTCACTGCACAAGATGGCCGCCAGAGCTAAAAATAGAAATATGTCTAAAGGCCAATTTCTTCTAGACCTATGGCTAGATTTTCAAATAATTTCAAACCAATGTTCGTTTGGTAGTCCTCTACCAAACTTATTCAAATGGTTTCGCCTCACTGCAGAAAATGGCCACTAGAGCTAAAAATAGAATTTGCGTTAAAGTTTTGTTTTCCTGTCATATTTTCAAAAGTTCTTGGTCAATCTTCATGAAACTTTACAGAAATGTTCCTTGGATTGTCCTCTACCAAATCTTTGAAAATGGTTACGCTTCACTGCACAAGATGGCCGTCAGAGCTAAATTTAGAAATATGTCTAAATGCCAATTTGTTCTAGACCTATGGCTAGATTTTCAAATAATTTCACACCAATGTTTCTTTAGAGGTTCTCTACCAAACTTATTGGAATGGTTCCGCCTCACTGCACAAAATGGCCACTAGAGCCAAATATAAAATTTGCGTTAAAGTTTAGTTTTCCTGTAATATTTTCTAAAGTTCTTGATCAATCTTGATTAATCTTTACAGAAATATTCCTTGGGTGGTCCTCTACCAAACCTCTGAAAATGGTTCCGCTTCACTGCACAAGATGGCCGCCAGAGCTAAAAATAGAAATATGTCAAAACGCCAATTTCTTCTAAACCTATGGCTAGATTTTCAAATAATTTCAAACCAATGTTCGTTTAGTGGTCCTCTACCAAACTTATTCAAATGGTTCCGCCTCATTGCACAAGATGGCCGCCAGAGATAAAAATGGAACTATATCTAAACGCCAGTTTAGAAATAGTTCTTAACGCCATTTGCTTCTAAACCTCTTGCTAGTTTTTCAAATAATTTCACACTAATGTTCGTTCGATGGTCCTCTACCAAAATTTTTCAAATAGTTCCACTCCACTGCACAAATGGCTGGTAGAGCTAAAATAGAATTTGTTTTAAAGTTTTGTATTCCCGCCATATTTCAAATGTTCTTGGTCAAGAAAAAAAGCTGTTTCTAGTCCACACTTTTTTCCAATTTTATTTTGAGACCAAATTTTTGCCAAGTCTCACCAAACTGCATACATTATTGATCATCGACATGAAACTTTCATACTTTCACCAACATTTACTTGTTCATGTACCCCTGTCGGAAAAAAAAATCCGGCTTTAATGCGGTTTCCGCATTTTTCTCTTTTATATTTTAGAATTGTGTTGCCCGAATATATTGGCGAACCCTTAAATCGGGACTGTACGATTTTGTACGAAAATATAACGTAAAACAATCCATTTATTCCAAGGAAGTCAGTATATTTTTTAATAAAAATATAATAAATGTTGAGAAAAAACTTATGCTCAGAATGTTGTATTAAGAGAGAAATTATTGAAAACGCTGACAGCGTAGAAAGACTGTTGGCAACAAAAGAAAACTAAAAGCATGTGAATTATGAGTGCTTTTTTGCTAAAATTGAAACATTTGTTTGAATGAATTTACATTTCCCCCGTTTAAACTAGATAATATGGCTTCTAATTCAACAGTATACGACATCATAATAAAAATTCATTCGTAAGTAGCGAACCAAAATTGTTCAAGCTAATTATCTAACGTAAGCGGAATTATATACATGCCAGTTAACAAGTCAGTCTGCAACGAGACATGCAGAATAACCGATAAAACGTGGTAGTTGGGAGTATCGATTGTTAGTGATTTGTAGCCTACTGAGTCAAAAGTAGGTCATACCGTTACGATGCGTGCTCTCGATTTTCCATTCTACAGTTTAATATTAATACATTGCAGTAAGTTGTTGTCAAAATATTTAGAATAGGAATCGGTAACACGAAATAACACTTTCACAACGAGTAAACAAAAATCGAGGTAGCGCATTAATGTATTGGTCTTATTCTACGAAACACATGTGAATATTTCGGTTACATTAAAGTAAATAGCGAAATAGATTTGCCATTGATTTGACGTAACATTTGTAATACAGTTACTTTTTTACAAACTGTAATTGTAATAAATCACATAATATACACATTATAATACACTTGACATGCATTATCTTAAATAATTAAAGGGTAAGAAAGCATTCGTTAATTTTGGCTGTTTTGAGGAAAGACCCATTTAGGTTTCGCTTTGCTGCCTCGTAGCCTGCAAAGAAAAGAAGTAGTTTTTCGCGATGCCTGTTTTGGAAATCACCCTCTCAAAAGACCGTTGGTTTCCGCCAACAGTCTAATCAAAACGCTGACCGCGTAAAAAGACTGTTGCCGAGAAAAGAAAGTAAAAGCAAATGAATTATGAGAGTATTTTATATCATAATGAACATTAATTGAAGTAAATCACCATCACCTGTCTGTTATATCATTTTCTACAAAACAAATCTCGAAACTCATAACTATGCACTCTACTTGGAATAAATTGGTATAAGCTGGTGTTGACCTTATTAAAGATGGAGATCCAGGCCACTGTCTTTTGCAAATTAAAGCTTATGCGCGTCTAATTCCATGTTGTTTATTTACGACATTCTCTTTTTTTGTAATTCGTGCGAGGCAAATATTGTTTGTGCAAACTATTAAAAAATCAAACAGAGTTATATGCATACAACGGGTAAAAATATAAGTTCGAATCAATGTTGAGTGCTTTTTATCATACGCGCTATGCTCGGTAAATATCAATTTAATTAAAAATAAGTTACATTAGTAAAATACAGTCAAAACTCTCTGTAGAAGTACAAGGCTTTTCCACAATGTTTATGCATACGTCAAAAATAATAGCAATAGTCAATCGAGTGGTTACGATTGCTCCGCTATATGTACTGAGTCAATACACTGTTGTTAAACTTACGCAGTTAACCAGTAAACATCACAAACAGATACGCTATCATACCTATGTGGATAGACATAACATTAATTCACTTCTAGATGCGGGCTAAATGGATTATTATTATTGTTGTTTATAAGTGTTTTAAGTCGGATCTGTTTCTTGTCATCTATTCATAGAAAGTAGCACCGATAACAGGAAGCCTCACTGCCCAGCAAGCGAAGCGCAGTAATTTATCGATTTACTGACTCGTAGTCAACTTTGTTTAGTATCGAGTTCTTTCTTACATAATACATGACATTACCCTTTTTATTGCTTAAATCAATTCAGCTTAGAATGCTCTTTAAGAAAAGGTATGGTTATGAGGGTCCCTATGTGCAAAATGTTGCATTTATTTTTGGTTAAAGTTATCGCTTTTACATTAAATTACATAAGGATTGGAATTAGTATATTGTAACCTAAAAACTGAAATATTTTCTGCACAGTAAACAAGCGTCTCGAGGAGTCAGATTGATTGTTTGCGCATGCGCAGTTCTTATAAAACAGCCTTTTTTCTTATTGCTTACATATATACCTTTAAAATGATACCAAAACATATCATTTAATCGGTATTTTACAAATTATATGCATCCTGCACTCAGCCACATGTGCTTATTATCTAACTGTAACCCTGAGGATGTGACTTCCGTTTTGGGGTAATTTGACCTTTAAGAGAACCCAACCCTTTCAAATTTGAATAAAAACCACAATTTTCATAAATCTGATCTATTTCGAGAAAGAACATGAAGTCCTATTACACTGGTTTAAAGATTTATTGGAAAAAAATAAAATTGAAAATGTAACATATAATGGTGTTTTGAGGCCAAAATTAAGACAGAAAAAAATGTACTTGGGTACGTCTGGAAAACATTATTTTAACTCAGAATTAAGCATAAGTTTGAGTTTTAATAGGCATAGCAGATACAATATATAAAGTCAGAAGTGAAAACAATCTTCATTGGCATTCTAAATGTTACAGAATAGGTTTTTAGTCAGTTTTGAACAATTTTATTTTTTAAGTTTCTGCATTTTGGGGGGTAAAATCCATATAAATGTAGCATTTCAGATGCCATTTGACCCCAGAAAAGGGTTTGTTTTCATAACAATCAACAGATTTGACCTCCTGTCACACAACAAAAAAAGAATTTGACCCCAAAATGTCAATGCCAGATATAAATTAACAGTTTTCTGTCACACCTGAACCTGTGGGTGAGGTCAGCCGCCTGCAATCTTCAATCTGTTCCAGGTACTCTCTGCTGAGTAATCTGTGAAAATAAAAAGGTTTTCTGTGAATGTTTACTCAATATTGTGATTACTAGTGTAACTTAGATACAATAAGTTTACATATACACTAGTTTACTAAGTTTTATTTACTGCGATAAGGCTAGTCGCTATGCCGGCTTCAGACTGTCGAGCTCATGTGCGAACAGTTCAGTTCTAAAATGGGTTTGAGAGTCCCAACAAGGGTTAAACTCTTGCTTTTTCTACTGGTGTTGATAAGAAGAATGCCAGGCTGGAAAAGAAAACATTAGATAGTAGAATACATGACAATAATCATGTACTAACCTTAAAAAATACCTATGGTACGGGCACGACTGTGTCAGCTTTACAGCCCCGCCCCAACGCTCCAGTGTAGTTGACAAGTAAAGTAGTTTTGATGACTCGTCACTTCACCCAGACTTGTATACCAATGACTTGATGGTTCCGGCTGAGGTCCTGGTTCTTTTCAACACTGCATTTAAAAAACATACTCAAATTAAACCAAACTGTGATGGTGATTTAAATTTTGATGCCGCTATCTCCATTTGGTGGGGTCTAGGTTGCCGTGAGCGGCTTAAGTGTTTTATGCACGCATTTCACGTATTTTTCAGCTGAAAGCCTGATTGAACTACAATTACAAAATAACGTATGAACTAAATAGGATCTGTTAACTTTGCAAATTAGGAAAATTCGTATTATTCAAAGTAGGCAGCTCGGACGGTCATCATGGCCAGTGCAGCGGCCAGTGCGGACACGACCTTTGCGGGGCATTATTGTCAGTTACAGGTTCTTAAACTAAATATTCAGGATGACAACACAAGGCATTATGACCTCAATGAGATAATTGTTGAAACTAATGCAAATTAATGTCAAAATGAAACTGAAAAACAACACGATGAACACAATGGGTCTCGGATTGCCACTCCGGGGGACATTTTGCTTTAATTTCCCATATTTACCCCCCCCCCCCCTAATGCCCCCTAGAGCAACCATCCCATAAAATACAGCCCTAAATGGGGTCAAGGTGGCATCTGGCAGTTATTCTTTCCTGTACAGTGTGTTTGTAAGAGTCCATTTTCAAAATCTTTGCAGACGACTAATATTAGTTGAAGTTCTTAAAGGTTACGCATGCGCGAATAAATTCCTTCTTTGTTACATATAAAATATTCAAAATTTGATCTCACTTTTCACCATGACCAAGCTACTTTCCAATATATCACCATACATTGTTGGAAAGATGAGGACATAACATTTTGAAAAAACAGCATGTCAAAAAATTCTATGCGTTGTAACTCAAAATATTTACCTTAGAAAAAACACATCGGTTTTGACGGGCATGGAAGCTGCCATTTTGCGCATGAATACATGGGCCAAAAGTTATGAAGCTGGGAACCACTAGACAAACAAGTAGTGCACAAAACAGCCTTTTTTCTTATTGCTTACATATATGCCTTTCAAATGATACCAAAACATATCATTTAATCTGTATTTTACAAATTATATGCATCCTGCACTCAGCCACATGTGCTTATTATCTAACTGACAGCATGTAACCCTGAGGATGTGACTTCCGGTTTGGGGTAATTAGACCTTTAAAACAAAATGTAGCCGTTGCTGTGGGATAAACGGGATCGTATCTACATAGATATATAAACCTAGATGCCGCATCGCCTATTACCCGTATGCAAGTGAAATGCATCTGAGCGTCCGCCATATTGGTGCGGTCGTCGATTGTAAACATTGCTATGATTTCTTTGCAAGGTTATCCATAATTAGGCTTTTAATTTGATAATCTGAGGAAAAATCTTTAAATCAATATTGTTTTATTTTGGTCTTGTGAATATTCTCTCTAATTATAAACAATAAATATATTCGTTCGTGGAATATAATTGTAATTATGAATGTAAACGGATTTCGGATGAACACCACTCAGTCTGAATGCTGATTCGATTTCGGATAAAACTATTTCTGCTAATGACAAAGTTCACGTAGCTGACAAATGAATTGCAAAAATTGATGGCAACAGTTAATACAACTCAGATTGAAATGTACTAACCGTATAGATGGATTAAGTATGCCAATACATTTATCCTAGAAGGTGTGTGTATTACTCTCATGCATCATCATGGATAATGGTGTTGTGCAGTGCTTAAATAACAACAATCTTCATTTATGCTTAAAAATCTGGATTGATACTGACATTAGACTGCAGAGGCACCATTAGCAAAAATGTTGGAAAATGGGAGCCGGGAAAGACAGGTATATAAACAATGCAAATTCAATTTTATGAATATTTTGTTCCATGTATTTGTTTAAACTGACTGCAGTGACGGCATATGTGCAAAGAAGGCTGATAGCCCCGTCTGGCTTTGAAGTGACAGTATGCCCAGTTATTTTCCTGAAGAATCATTATCTTCCTTGACCGTTTTCTGTAGTAGGACTACCGGGCACTAAGGAAGGGTGCGGCCAGGGAGGGTGTGGCGCGTGCACAGTGATGATATCATCATATGACGTCACAGACAAGCGGATAAAGTATCCATGTTTTCGAGAGAAGATATTTAGCTTTATATAAAGACTAAACCTGTATTTTTATAACAAGAATGCAACTTTTGCTTACATATGCACACAATGTTTACTTGATTATTTGACATAAACATGAGTAGATTAACTGCATTGTGAATTGCATTTTACAATTAAACACACATATACTTGTACAGACTCTTCTCCAAATTATACTACGAGTAGCTGTTAATATTTATTTAAAGTGCATACTATAGAACAAAACACCTCAAATGTGAATGTAAATAATGTATCATGAAGATGTAACGTGTGTGTAGCGTTACGTACCGGTATGTACCATACTGTGGGTTTGATATTTCTTAACTCATCGCCATGCACGTGGCGGTAAACGCCTGCCTGTATCCGGTCTGTGCTGTGCACGGGAAGGCGGTGACCACGGTGGAGGGAGTTGGGAGTCCGAGTACGGGTCTGCACGAGATACAGGTGCGTTAAGTTAGTGGCTGATGTGTGGCATACTAGAAACGTTTCATGTTTGCAGGTAGTGTCTGTTGTGTGACATGATAGAAACATATGAGTTGTTTTAAGGAAAACAACTAGACGCGTTCTGCACCCGTTTTGCACTAGCATTGTGACAACACTGCGCATTAAAGGGACTTATTCACAGACGTTTGTACTTCTGCAAAATGTCATTTAACGTTTTTACTGCAACAACTTAAGTATCTGGACTAACCAGAAACAGTAATTAGAAACAAAAACAAAATAAAATAAAAATGATTTGCCTAGCTCCACCAGAGCTCGAACCTGCGACCTCAGGGATCAAAAACCGTCACGCAAAGAGTTCCAAACGCTAAATATAATGTATCCATTTCAATTGATAATATGATCATTATTTATAAACGACAATATATGTCTAATATATTTCTTTGGTAGGAGTGTTTTTTAACTTCTACATATTGAAAATTGTGTACACTTTATTTGCCAATATGTGAATAGATTCCTTTAATGTACGATATATGAGCCCATGTGTTCATTACAGCGGCGCCTGGTAGAGCGGCACGGTCTGCAGTGCGGGTTTTGCACCCCCGGTTTTGTCATGTCGGCCTTTACCCTGCTGAGGAACGAGCCCCACCCCTCCCGGGCCCAGCTGGAGCGGGCCATACAGGGTGAGTACTGATGTAGAACGCGTCTTGTTTGAGTCTTAAAGACGTTCGCAACAAAAAGAAAATAATTGGGTTAATTTCTCCTTTTGCTTCATTTTTTCTTTATTGTATATAGGTTACAATATACTAATTTCATCTCTAATGTCCTTACAAAATAAATATTTTAAATAGTAAAAGTTCATAAAGCATATATAATAATCAAAATACACTATGCAATGTATTTCCAAAAAAATTTAGTTCAGAAATGATCCATTAAATATCTTCATTCTATTGATACGTTGTTTATGTATGTTTAAACGAAACAGGAAAAAGGCTACACAGGTGCCGTATATGAAATCCAATATTTCCCAAACAAGTTCGGTGAGCCATTCTCTTTATTAATGTTTTGGTGTAAATATACATTAGTGCATGTCTGTGCGAAATTTTTAAGAAAATCTGTCTTTGGAACAAAATATGCATTTGATAAAAATGAAGTTTCAGAAAGCATTATTTGTTCCCATTTGACACACTTAAATGTCCAGTCAAATTCATTATTTAAGCAGTAAATGTAGGTAAAACGTTATTATCAAAATACACATGTATATTGCCAAACAAAGCATGTACAAACATATCAGTTGAAAGAACCATAACCTTGTTTGAAAAATAACTATCCTATATACTTAAAACATTGAAACAAAATCCAAACTGAAAAAGGGGCTTCGACAGGTATCGTATTCAAAACCCAATATTTCCGGAACAAGGCCGGTGACCCCTATTTTTAAAGACTGTTTTAGTTTCAGTATACAATGACGCATGTATGTGGGATCTTTTAACAAAATCTGTAGTTTGGAACAAAAGATATTCGTATATTTGATAAATTATTTATGTTTTCATAGGCAAATTTCGTTAAGCGTCCATTACAAGTCATTTGGTACATGATAACTGTAGATAACGCGCTTTTTGTCATTAAACTGCACTTGTATATTACCAAACGAAACATTTAAAAAAAAGATGCACTTAAAAATCTCCATCTTTGTTTGAATATGAACGCTTTATATTATTCATCATTCTAAGTAACAGAAACTGAAAAAAGGCTTCGACAGGTAACGTATTCAAAATTCAATATTTCCGGAAAAAGGCAGGTGACCCCTATTTTTGAAGACTGTTTTAGTTTTAGGATACATTGATGCATGTTTGTGCCAAGTTTTAAGAAAATCTGTAGTTGGAAAAAAATTGAAGGAAATTGTTGCGAACGTCTTTAACGTAAGGTGACGTTTACCTTTAAAAAAATAGCATAGGATTATAAGAGATCTGAAATATTCGAAATTGTCACAAGAAAAATACCGCCGCATGAAAACCAAACGCCACCGAGTTCGCATTCAAGACGGCTTTATCAAGACAACACGAGTGTAACCGCCAAGTACTGCCATTTTCCCCGTAGGTAACCTCTGCAGGTGCACGGGATACCGACCAATCATGGAGGCGCTGTTGACTTTCTCTGAGGAGGGGTGCCCCATGGGGGACCAGTGCTGTAAAAACAAAGTCCGACAGGAAGATGACACTGACTTGGTAGGTCTTTTTGGAAAGTCTCTCAAATAATACACCGTACAGGGTCCCTTTCGAAAGACTGTTTGAGCGAGTGTACAAGGATTGCACATTAGACTCAGGCATTTTCCCAATAAGAATGGGTACCGGTAGGTTGGTTAGAGGAGGACTATATATGCATATGATACGAGCATGAGACCCTGTGTCGTTTAAAAATCTTCATACTTAGCGCCTAGTTCATTATACCGCACGTTTGAGATATATTTGTAAATCCGGTGGTTACTAAATAAAAAACATCTAATTTATTCGCTAAAATAGTGTTATATAATTATAACGTTATTATTAATAATAGAATAACATATCATGGTATTCCACGAGAAGGCATAGGTTTCAATAAAATCAACAACGTGGGTTATTACTGATTCTATCTTTAACGTAACGTCTTCAATATAACGCTCTTGCTTAACAGAAGGTTTTTCTGCGACATGTGGGCATCAACAGGATATCGTTAGGAATCTCGTCTGTCAGTAATTAAGTCGGTCAATCGATCGTATTTCAAGTTTAACGTCAATAACCGTGCAATCGGTGACCTGACGAGCGGTATTAAAAAAAAAAAAAGACCACAGTTGCTGTCAGCCAGCCAATCACAGAAAAAGAATAGCCGTTTACTAAATCCCATAGTAAACGGCACATTTCCCGTGCACTGTCTTTAATTACGGTTCATTATAGTTGGGTTAACAAAAGGCCAACTAAATTTGGCCATGGGTTTGGGTACTATGTCAAATGGATTTTCGTCCCAAAATATCATTCATTTGTAAATTAAATCTAATGAATAGTTATACACTAGCATACATATTTTCTTTTATATAGTCACCAGTTTTTAATATTAGTTAAATGTAATTATGAGGTCTTAAAACATACAATACCGACCAATATTCATTTTTTTTAAAAATGCGAATAGAATGCACAGTTAGAATAATAATAATAATAATAGTAATAATAATAATAATTGTTATTATTATTGGGTTGCAAAAGGGGCACAACTATAAGTTTGTTAGAGTGAAAACAACTGTATTATAGATGCAGTTATACGCAAAATATAAACACACTTTAAAAAAAAGTTGTTTCACTATGTTTATGTATTATTATTAATAATTCAAAGATATATTAGTCTTATTTGCGTATCATTCGTTTTGTTCTTAAAAATAGAATTTAACTGCATTTAGTAACCATCATAGATTTATTATGTTATTTGATTATGACATTTTCTTGTCTTTATTATGAATGTAAAAACTACTATCCCGATAATTCGGGATTGTGATTGCGATTACTTGTTTAAACGGTACTTTTACTGTACCAAAATGATCGAAAATAATTAGAAACCGACAATAGACTACGCAATGTAAGCCTTTTGAATTTTTTGTCTTCAAGCCACTTGATCTTTTTATTTGTGGCGCGTCATGAGAAAACCGGTCTTAATGCATGTGCGTAAAGTGTCGTCCCGGATTAGCCTGTGCAATAGTTTTCTATTTAGGGAATCTCTGAAGAATTCATATTTCTGAATACCTTATATATATATATATATGTGTGCTATAGGTATAAGATACTTTATTACAATCTTACATCATTTCTTAAATTTCTTATACATGATGATGTGAAGCATAGGCAACTTCAAATTTTAAAATAAAAAAAGTGCGACTATACTTGTATGCATTTAAAATGGAAACATATTTAATGTTTTACTGCTATAACATGTTAATGCTATATAGTTATATAAGTGTAAATTCTCTAGTCCTCACAATGTCGACATTGCTCTATAGGCTATTCGTCTTTTTGGCCTTAACATATTGAAAAATGTTTTTTTTCCGTATTGTACGATGGTTTCGTTTCACAGTGAATCGGTAACAAAACTAAATTCTATCCTAAACTGGCCCATTTGTTTTGTCTAGAGAATGTTACCTTATTTGGGAAACAGACTAATTATCTCCGAAATCCACCTGTTTTGTGAGCCGTTTTTCAGGCCCGTAATTATGACACTTTTGGTTGTTTTAAATAACAGGTCAAACCAATCAGTTTATCACTAGCGTTTAGTTGTAGAAAACAAGCATTGTCATACCTACGCTCGTTTCTAAAGTTCATAGAATACGGCTGCTGGTGATATATCCTATACTGAATGATTCCAGTGCGCTATTACTGCGTGTTTTAAAAATGTACATGTATGTACTCATGTTATGTATTTGACGTCATATTAACTAGCGTTTCGTTGCAGCCGACGCCCCCGAAAACGCCAGTTGCTGATCAGGTTCCCATTTTCCCGCCTGAATTACAGGTAAGCAGACGACAAATTCGTGATTGGAAATAAACTGAAGAGTTTCTAAATATTAAAAAATATACACAACGCACGTTTCACCTGAAATTGGCGACGTGTTTGCTATTTACGTAGGATATTATAGACTAACATTCACGTGAGAAGAAACAGTGAAGATAATAATTGAGGCGTGTCGTGGGAAACCGGGCTTGATGCATGTGCGTATAGTGTCGTCCGGATTAGCCTGTGCAGTCCGTACAGGCTAATCCGGGATGGCACTTTCCGCTTTTATGGTATTTTCTGTTTTGAGGAAGTTTCTTCTAAACATAAATCAACTGTAGGCGGAAAGTGTCGTCCTGGATTCCGCACAGGCTGAAATGCATTTAGCCCGGGGTTCCCACGATACGCCTTAATTTGATAACAAACAGCGGGAACGAACGCTTGTTGTTGGTGTGTTGCGTGCACCGGGATTCTTTCCCTTATGACCATCGCCCCGATAACATTTGTTAGTTGTGTTACGGAGCATTATGCAAGATACATGAAACGCCCCTTTTCAGTGGCAACCCTAGGTCTGATAGTACCAGATGTGAAGCGCATTTGACTCCCTATCAAGAGTACATGTAGTATTAACGTCATATAAGAAAGACGAGTTAGTATGACAGGGTTTTGCGGGGTCTCGAACCGCGACCCATTTTTTGTGAAGTCAGTGTGTAACGCCACGTGTGTTAGACTGTTGGCGCAAGCCAAAAGGATTTAGTAGGTGTAGTAAGAAATCGGTCTTGAGGGAACTACTGCTTTACTTTGCACGCTACGAGTCAGTAAATCGATAAATTACTGCGCTTCGCTTGCTGAGCAGTGAGGCTTCCTGTTATCGATGCTACTTTCTATGAATAGATGACAAGAAATAGGTCCGACTTAAAACACTAATAAACAATCCATTTAGTCCACATCTACAAGTGAATTCACGTTAGGTCTATTCACATTATTATGATAGATGTTTGTGCTGTTGACTGTTAACTGCGTATTACATCTTATTGCGTATGTTAAACAACATTGTATGGAGTCAGTACTAATAGCGGAGCGATCGTAACCATTCGATTGACGATTGCTATAGTTTTTAACGTATGCATAAGAATTATGGAACAACATTGTACTTCTAAAGAGAGTTTTGAATGTATTTTACTAATTAAACTTATTTTTATTTAAATTGGTATTTACCGAACATATAGCCCTTGTGATAAAAAGCACTGAATATTGATTCGAACTTATAATGTTCATTGACTATTTTTACCGTTGTAGATTGACTTGTATGCATATTACTCTGTTTGCTCTTTAAATAGTTAGCACAAAAATATTTGCCTCCCAAGAATGTCCTTGATAAATAGTATTGAATTAGACGCGCGCTATATTAGTTTTAATTTGAAAAAACAGTGCCCTGGATCTCAATCTTCAATTAGGTGTAATACCAGCTTATACCAATTTATTTTAAGTAGAGTGTATTGTTATGAATTTCGATATTTTTTTTTTAGAAATGATATAACAGACAGGTGACTTACTTCAATAAATGTTTATAAATAATAAAAATACTCTCATAATTCATTTGCTCTAAGTTTCTTTTCCCGCCAACAGTCTTTCTACGCTTTCAGCGTTTTGATTGATATTTACTTCATGCATTGTTTTATTAGATACATTTATGTTGTTTATTTATGTGTGTTATTTGGTTTTGTCGCCTGTTTCAGCTCCCGAACATGTACGGCGACAGACAGCTGGAGTTCAGTAACGGTCATATCACGTGGTACAGGCCTGTTTCCATGGAGCAGCTGCTGTTGCTACGCGACCGGTTCCCGCGCGCCCCTATCGTCATGGGCAACACGACAGCCGGTGAGACGGCTTGCTCATTACCGAAATTGCGCAGTTGCATGAAACAGATTGCAAATTGACATTATTGTCATTTGCAATATGTGGGCACGCAATTGTTAAAGACTTACCTAAGTTAAATTAAATAATAAGGTGTATTTAATACGACGAGCTCTATAATTAGAAAGTATGTTCGTCCATTTGGTTCAGCCACGTGACTGTTTAGTTTAGTTGTATATACGCAGTCAACTCGAAAACAAAACAAATCATACAACAACGAAGGAACTAACGCCATACCCGTATGATTGTATTTTTACCAGTAGAGGTTTATTCTTTCCAATTCAAAACTGCACACATTACATTATACCTGTTCATATACCTCTTTATAACGCACATAATATCTAGGTGATGCACGGTTTTGAAATTATATATGTCAATAATTAAATGAATATCATTGTCTAACATGCATATTCCAATCGACAGGGCGTGAACTTTGTGCTGGGAAATACGACGGCGTCGGCGTTCTCATATTTGGTCGCGACGTTGCAGAACTCCGGGAATGTAAATTGAGTGCCGACGGAATCTCAGTCGGCGCCGGGTGTACTGTGTCGGAGTTCGAAACGAAGATTCGAGAACTCGACTCCAGAATTCCAGGTATATTTTGTTGTTATTACCCAATTGCTTATAGACTGAATTCAATTCAAATACATTTAAATAACGAATGATCTCTCGTAGTCTCTAATTAGACGATCTTAGAATCCAAATATTTTTTTAACATCGCTAATTTAGAAAATCTTAGAATCCAATTGTTTAAACAACGCTAAATTAGACGATCGTTTTTAGAATCCAATTGTTTTAATATCACTAATTTAGACGATAGTTCGTATAATTTAATTGTTATAATATTGCTTATTTCGACGATCGTTCGTAGAATTATTTATTTTAATATCGCTAATTTAAAACGATCGTTCGTAGAATTTAATTGATTTAAAATCACTAATTAAGCGTTTATGAAATAACGACCTACCGGTAAACTCGCCGTGAACTTAGCCAAATAGTATAATATTTGCAACAACACCTTCCCAATATAAAGAAAGGTAAAATATATCGCGCGTGTGTATTGTTTTAGATGCCAAGAAGGCACATATTCGACTGCTGTATGAAATGTTTGCGAGATACGCCGTGGAACAGATACGGAACGTTGCGGTATGTTGTATCCCTATATATGACCTAGTTTTAAAAGTCAGTTTGTTCCATCAGTAGCGATCTTGCAGAATGTTAGAATACTTGAAACATATAGGAGGCCTGTCGTGGGAAAATCGGGCTTAATGAATGTGCGTACAGTGTCGTCCCGGATCAGCCTGTGCAGTCCGCATAGGCTAATCTGGACGACACTTTCCGCCTACATTGGATTTATGTTTAGAAGAGACATCCTTGAAACTGAAAAAAACATAAAGGCGGAAAGTGCCGTCCTGGATTAGCCTGTGAGGACCGCACAAGCTAATCCGGGACGACTCTTTACGCACATGCATTAAGTATGGTTTTCCCACGATACGCCTATTAAAATATTAAAATTGTTTTAATGGTTTATTTACCTCTTAACTTAAGTGCCACTTCGTTTAAAACCTAGTCTATTGGCATTTAGTTAGATCGAGGCTTGAGCGTTAGAAGTGTTGTATCTGATATAGAAATGTTGAGCGGATACAACAGTTTCACGCTCAACCCTACACATGTGTGCTAGAATCATGCTCAGCAAGCTATGTGTCTCGGTTTAATTATAATAAAGTTTTTTAGTGATACAAAGTATGAACATTTTAGTCACTTACACATTTCATATACTAGTAGTCCTGTCTGAATCCATGTTGTTGACTAGGTACTGTAACTGAACACGACACCCCATTTTGTTCTATAGCTTAGTCCAGTTTGATTTCTCTTGCAGACGGGGCCATTTTTCCCGATATGGCTATATTACATTCTTCATGTCATAAACCACTGCATGGATTTCAAAATAATTTCAGAGTAATGTTCATATGTGATTCTTTACCAAAATACTTCAAATTATTTTGATTCATTAAAAACATGGCCACCTGAGGGCGGGGCCTTTTTTCTTTGTATAGAATATCAGCGTCCTTTGGCTACTGACACTCTGATACAATCACTCGTGTGCCTCTTGTGTTCGATCGTTTAGTCTAGCTTGCTTGCTCTTGCAGACGGTGGGTGGATCCATAGCGTGCGGCAGGAACGACTCGGACTTGAACACCACTCTCAATGCTATCGACGTCAACGTTGTCCTTACTAACGGTAACTCATGTCCATGTGCAACGAATGAAGTGAAACAGAACAAAACACACCAATAGATATAACAACAAAATAATACATATACGCAAAAAAGTATCTTTTAGATGAAACGCTTACATAAGAAAGCTGCGTTTTTTTTGCAAATTACTGTCGAATACGCTCGAGCATGTGGTGAGCCGATGATATACAAGAAATCTGTCCGGCATCGTCCCGGTAGTTATTGTCACTTGCTTGCGTAAAATAATGTTCAGCGACCAGGGGATGCCAATGCACATTCTTGAACCAAGTCTTTATTACTCGTGTTATTATCCAGTGCGAATCAAAACTCCGCTGCAACAACCGTTTCCATAAGTCTATGTTTTAAGTTTAGTTCGCGACTGAGAACTACTTTTGTCTTCGACCATAAAGGTGTCGTAGTATGTTAACACAAAACACGCTCGTACAGTATTAAAAATTTGTATTTCTGCATTCCAGCGAAGGGCGAGCGATCGGCGCCAATCAGAGCCTTGACCATTGGTGTTGGAGAGGTCATCACACGAATTGTGATTCCGTTCAGTGACAAGGTGTGGTGTCCTTAGTCCTAGAGACATGTGTCATGTGTTTGTCAAAAGTAATCGTGTGTATCTAGATAAACTGCACCTTGAATTAAACGGATCATGTACTTTACAAATTTATTGATGCCAACTTTGACGTGGTCAACATTTTGTTGCGCATTTGTGTAACATTAAGCACGCCCGCAGTTTTTTGTTTGTGAGTATATGTAGTCTAGTGTACATTCAATTTCCCATACAAACAAGGCACTTTAATGCTCTGGTACACACAGGCTGAATACGGCAGCTTCTTCAAGCAGGCGGAGAGACGCTCGTTTTCATTGGCTATCGTGAATGCCGCCATGACAGTGAAACTTTCAGACGACAACCGGGTCCAGAGACTCAGGTGATTCATTAATTATCGCTAAAAGCGTTACACTTTTAAAAGAGTTACACTTCGAAACGAAAGGAATGGTTTATAGTGACTCCACTCGTTATAAGTAAGTTTATTATGCCCCCACTTTCAGAGGAGGAGGGCATATAGATTTGCCCTCGTCCGTTCGTCCGTCCCGTCGGATTGTTGTGTCGCGCGTAACTCAAAAAGTATAACTGCTAGAGTTATAAACATAGTCATCAGCATCGGGGCTTGTGCACCTGGGTATTTTGGTGCAGTTTCTTTTCCGAAATCAGCGGAGTTATGGCCCTTTTTTTAGCAAAAATTACATTTTTGGATTTGTGGCGCGTGTAACTCGAAAACTAAAACTGCTAAAGTGATGAAACTTCACAACATATTCATCAGCATGTGACCTTGTTATTTTGGTGCATTTTGTTTCCGACATCAGCGGAGTTTTGTACAAGCAGCGAAATATGGGCCATCCGTTTCCTACAGACACATTGGAGTTTTGTAATTTTTACGAATTATACGAAAGAAGGGAAATTATTGTTTGTTTCACGTATTAAATTTTGTTGTGCTGCCGTAATCTTACTTTTTTGCCATATTTTATTGTAAATAAAATGTACATTGTCTACGAACTTTACAGTTGCCCGCGAAGTAGGATTTCATAAAGCCAACTATGTTTCGCAGTCTGACAGGATACATGCATGTATCGAACTCTTCCGAAAGTCATTCTTCCTCGGCGATTCAGAGTTCACAACATCATTGTAGCGGGTACTTTGTAATTCGCATGTTCATTATTCCAGAGTGTGTCTGGGTGGTTTAGCGAAGGACTCTGTGCTGCACGTGGACCTCAAAAGTGTTGCGGACGGCAGGTAATACCACGTGATATGTGCCTTTATATGTGAACAATTATATGAAAATAAAAAACCAACAACACTTCAATGTGTATGCCAACACCGACTTCAAGTACTGATTTATACACGACTGCAAACGTATAAAACGTATAAAACATTCTAAACATAGAAAACACCAAACACACCAGTACATATTTATTTATAATAGTGAATTTTATTTGATTTTATTAAGGGCATTTTATTTATTAGGTATTAAAATTTAATGAAATGGTCATATATTTTGGCGTGGGGTGATGACGAGTTATTAAGGTTACACAAATCATCATTTCGCACTACTAAATAATAATATTTGTGTAAATCATAGTGCATATGCAATATGCAGTCTATTTAATAAGAAAGAACTGGCATGGTTAGTCTACTATTTAACAACCCTCGTATGGCGTCCACTGCAGGCTGTGGGACGACAGTTGCCTGCACGGGGTGCTCGGGGCGCTCACCAAGGCCCTCGAGGCGGAGAACGGCCACCCCCGGGACGCGTACAAGGTGGGCGTGGCCACAGCCTTCTGGTTCAAGTTCTTCGTCAGCGTTAAGAAGCAGCGTCAGGTACAGTGATGTGGTGTTTATAGTCAGTTACAGGAGTAGCAGTTGCATGTGTGAAAACACTGTTATAGCTAGTCATCTTGTTGTCCTGTTGTAATGCAGGTATACACTATTGGCTATATTTTGAACAAACGCCTACTACTTTTATAACTACTTCAAATCATATACATGTCACTTCAAATCTATTTAAAATATTCAATCTCATTGTGAGTGTACGTTATAATGTTAACGGGGTCATTGCCAAACGCATCATGTGTAATCGTCAAATGCACCAGCTGTGTTGACCATTGACGTGATTATTTAGCTTCTAGATGCCGGCGCATATGAGGACCTAGTTCGGCCGGTTTTCCAAGGTCCCTTCCACAGCAGTCAGACGTACGACTCGCCCGCGGACACCAACCAGACGAGGAGCGACGCCGTAGGGAGAAACGTCAACGTCACTCACGCGGACACTGCCGTCAGCGGACGGGCCGTCTATGTGGACGACATCCCGGAAGAGAAAGGTTCTGCGTGTTACCGCAATTTGCCCATAAGAATGAACCCTCCTTGATCCAGAAGGTGTTTCGGTTATTTGTTTATTGGCCCATGTAAGTTCATAACGTACATGTCCTTACTTATACATACAACCGAGAAATCACCGCCTGCAAAAACATAACCTCCTTGGCGACGGTAACAAAGAACATGAACAAATTAGATGTGCATCGTTGGTTTTGTTTACCATTCACAAACGTGAATTAAAATGATGTGCTGCAGGGTGGAATTTTCGTGTTAAATGCATACCACTTATAATGTTTGGAGTGGGGGAAGACTGGTTAGTGGAAGACCCAAAATTTAGTTCGATGTCGGTTCTTATGCAAGGTTTTGACTTGGGCGTCCATGTACCAGGTATTATCTAATAATACAATAATTACAACAAACACGTACATACATGTCGGGTATGTATTTTTTAGAGGAGCTGTTTGTGGGTCTCGTGCTGAGCAAGCGCGCGCACGCGAGACTGGTGCACGTGGATCCGTCTCGGGCTCTGGGAATGGAGGGCGTGCAGGGCTACATCGACCACAGCGACATCCCGGGCAGGGACGGCTACGGGAGCATCGTGCAGGATCAGTCGGTGTTCGCCAGAGACGAGGTAGGTTTGCTCCCTGGCCCAGATTTATAAAGATTCTTAAGCTATTCTTAACTGTAAACACAAGTTAAAACTAGAAGGTGTATTTGAAACACTGTGCTTTGGAATACGTGCGTGACAAATACTTAATATTAACCCACTAGAAATTATTCGGTTTCTGTCAAAATCTGCCAGCGATGCATTTCTTAAATTATTATAAAATTTAAGAATTTTCAGATGTTTCCATACTTTATATTAAGATTCTTTGTAAATACTGACCCTGGACACTCGTGGGTATGCATTGATCAAACTTGTAACTGGTGTATTGTATTTCTGAAAATTCAATATTATTGTTTCATCCCACTGTTCCATGTAAGGATTGTTGTGTTTAGAACCGTATATCCAATTATATCACTATACGTTGATTACTAGTATGCAATTTTATTAATCAACTTTACAATGTTATGCACAAACAAGAAATGTCTTGAAAAAAAGACAATCGGCGTTGACATTAATATTGAGATATCATTTTTACCCTAAACATAATATAAGAGGGCCAAGATGATCGGTTACGTGGCTTCTCGGACCCCAGATTTTTCGGTCCCCACTTAGACAAGGCGACTTCTCGGACCCCAGATTTTTTGAGCACCATAAGAAAACTTCTCAGATCCCAAATTAATGTGTGCTTAATTCATTAATATTTGAACAGTGAATAAAGCGATCATACCGCCCCATGTTTTCATATATAAATTTGTCAGTCAAATTTTGCAAATTAACAATGTACAAAAATAATTGCGGGAATGAATGAAAATTATTTTGTATCAGACGCGTCAAGTTATTCAGATCTTAAGTAATATACCCTACATCCATCTTGAAGTTATCTATGCATAATACATACACATTTAGAAGTCAATTACGGTAATAATTAAACCGTGTATCGTAATGAAAAGCAATCTTCAGAGAACATTCAGCGCATTTGAAATAATGACTTCCATTTTCGATAACACAAACATAAAATTTCATTAGACTATGGCGATTTAAAATTATTTTCGGTGGGAATATGATGTATCAAGGGTTTCTGTGTATAATTGGTATTGCAAATAATGTATTAATGCTACGCAAATGAAGTAAAAGTAACATGAGTAACATTCGACGTACTCCGAGACTTATTTCACCACAGTTTATTTATTGACATATATCTTTTTATAGGTTGATTAACATCTACTGGAGAAGTTGACATTAATTCTTAATAGAACGCAACCACCATTCAATTTCAAATTAACATGCACAATAAGTTTATAACAAGAAATTTCTTTAAAAAGACAATCGGCGTAGAAATTAAGATTGAGATGTCATTTTTGGCCCTAAATGTAATACAAGAGGACCAAGCTGTGACTTCACGGACCCCATATTTTTCGTTCACTACTAAGGAGACTTCTTGGACCCCAGATTTTTCGTTCCCTACTAAGGAGACTTCTCAGACCCCAGATTTTTCGGTCCCTACTTAGGAGACTTCTCGGACACCAGATGTTTCGGACACTATAAGAAAACGTATTGGCCCCCCAAAATTAATTTTAGATAAACTCAATAATTACTAATATCTGTGCCGTGAATAAACCGATCATATACCGCCCCATGTTTTCACCAGTGATACACGAATAAGCTAAATACTAGTAATTTACGTAAACATAATTGATACATGAATTTTTCAGGAAAATTTAACAAATTAACTTTGTCAGAAAATAATAGCGGGAATGAATGAGCAGTAAGATTACGAATTCCCAATTTATTGCAATTCACGGGTTTAGGATTCTCCAGATGCTAACTGATGCGTGTGTATTAACACAGCTTTACCGCGCGCTATTTTTAGAATGATCCTCCTGTTGGAGTTGTACTCGCTAGAATTAATTCACGGGGACGACAGTCGGTTACAGCGTACAATACTATTTTTACACAATGATAAAATAATAGGAAATATAAGCTCACTCAAATTTGCTAATATTTGTTCTGCTAATTTATCAGAAAAATACCAGAAAATGTACCACTTTATATTTTGTGCTTGCGAGCTCAGCAGGCAACATTGTACGTTGTGACAGTCTCTAGAAACTGTTAATTAAACATATATACAAACAGCCACACACAAACAGCAAACTATCAACATTATTTTCCCACCATCAAACAAACACAATTTCTACACACACAAATAACACGACATGCCGCCCTAACACCGGCTATTACATATAATTACCCACTATTAAAATATACAAAAAAATAACACTCAAACACAATACAAGAACCGATCCTGCAAATCTTTTTACAAACAAAACCAATTATTAAATGGACACTGGCATACATTCGACACCGCAGCCCATATTGATCAAGTGTCATCAAAACTTCGCCATTAAATAAAACCAAGGTTAAATAATAAATTATTTAAACCTTCAATACATTAGACAAGTTCATACAAATGGCTTAACGCATGTAGTTTGGTAATATTAATTTAAATCCAAGGAATACTTGTTGGAATACGTTAGGACATTATTTTAAACCAACAAATGCTTAGAATTACCTCCCTTTACAATTTGTATAAACACATTATTTACTGAGTATGGCCGGTAAACGTCATCAGGACAAACAATTATAACCCCGAATCTACTTGAGAAACAGGATTCCGCTGATTGGCAATAACCGCTTAAGTTATCTGCCTCTTGATACAAGTAGGTACATTTAATCCCCCCAAATATGCAACAGTTGTTGGTATACATTAAACCATTGTTGTAAATTTGCATTCCCTAAAAATAGAAAATTTGCCAAATTGTATTGGCATTCAATTTTCCCGCTGCATAATTATCGCAAGAAATCTAGGTCAAAAACGATCTTAGACAGCTACGCCGAAAAAAGGACAATGTAAGTGAATATGCACGTCTTATATCAGTTAGCATGATTAAAAAACAGCAGACCTCGGACAAATACAGTGCCCGTATGACATCACTTATTTAATAACATTATAAGAAACATTGCAGCTCAGCCGTATCTTTGCATCATTACGTGCTTTTAAAAGCATTTGGCAGTTTTATTGGGGTATTAATATATAAGTGGATAGGGAGAGGTTGGAGTAAAAACGGTTGTTATGAACTTTAATCTAAAGGAAATTAATACGACAACGCTTCTCACATTGAAAAATTAAAAACGTAAATACACCTAGGTAAATATATACAATTAACTTTAATAAAAAAAAACGCAATTGTATATAATCTTTATTTGCAAGAATGAAATATGAAATATTTCATGATATCTTATATTGACTGTTACGACCTTTGATTGTGGATTGGAGCATTCAAATCTCGTTTTAAACATGGTTCCATCATGTTTGAAGGTGGTGTTTTACGGCCAACCAATCAGCGGCGTGATTGCTTCGAGCCGGGAGGTCGCCATGCGGGCCGCTGCCATGGTAACCGTTCAGTATGAGGATCTGTCCGCCATTTTTACCATTGAGGTATATTGACGATCTAATCCTTGAAATGTTCATTTCCCAGTCTTATTTTTTAACACAATGTTTTCGATTATTGACAAAACTCTTTAGTTTTGTAATAATTTTAATCAGTTTTGTCTACGAACTGAACATTTACGGAACATAAACGATATCTTGCTTGCTGAATACTAGTAAAATAAATAAATCTTTGAGTGTGAAATAAAATGGTTAAGTTTTGAGATTAACCCCCATATTGATCAAAGTATTAATCAATCGTATTCGTTTCCGCAGAACTTGACATTATTTTTCAGGACGCGATCGCCCAAGGCTCGTACCTGGGGGATGCTTGCAAGATGGCCGAGGGGGACGTGGAGGCAGCCATGTCTTCCGCCAGCATCACACTCGAGGGCGAGTACGCTACAGGGCTCCAGGTAGGGGCTAATAATGGCTTGTCGAGTGCGAGTACGCCATAGAGCTCCAGGTAGGGGCTAATAAGGGCTTGTCGAGGGCGAGGACGCTACAGGGCTCCAGGTAGTTGCTAATAAGGGCTTGTCGAGGGCGAGTACGCTACAGGGCTCTAGATACGGGCTAATATAGGCTTGTCGATGGTAAGTACGCTAAAGGGCTCCAGGTAGGGGTTAATAAGGGCTTGTCGAGGACGAGTACGCTACATGGTTTCAGGAAGTTGCTAATAAGGGCTTGTCGAGGGCGAGTACGCTACAGGGCTCCAGGTAGGGGCTGATAAGGGCTTGTCGAGGGCGAGTACGCTACCGTGCTCCAGGTAGGGGCTTATAAGGGTTGGTCGAGGGCGAGAACGACCGGGCTTCATGGAAGGGTTGGTCGAGGGCGAGAACGCCACCGAGCTCCAGAGAGGGGCTAATAAAGGCTGGTCGAGGGCGGGAACGCCACAGGGCTCCGGGAAGGGGATAGTTAGGGCTTTTTGAGGGCTTGAAACCCTCTCATTAGGTAAAGCTTACATGTACTAGATTTACCCGTTCATCACTGACGGTAGGAACATGTATAACGGTAGGTTAAAGACGGTAAAACGCCAACAGTCATAATCACGACCATGGGATTTTTAATCATTGACATGCGGTTATTATACCCTGGATATGTTTTGCATTTTTAAGTAGATCTTATAAATAAGTTAAATTATTGTAGTGTCTTTTAGCCCCTCATTTGGAATGCTACAGTGGCAATGCATATAAATATGCATCTACTAGTAGTATTACAAACGTATTGTGTGAGGAATGTCTGCTCCACCTTGTAGAAACTAGAGCCTCACATAGCATAATGAATGAAGGGTATGGCCCATTCATATTGCACTTACTTATGTTCGTCCCCAAGCAACTGTAATCCGGACTTAATATAGCATTCACAGGTTCGTCTTAGGATCACTTCTACATGGAGCCCCAGGTTTGTGAAATCAGTAGTTAATACAAGATTCTAATGTTCGTCATGGGGTCATTTCTAATTTGAGCCTCAGGCAAGTGTAGTCCGCATATATGTTCGTCCGAGGATCTCTTCTACTTGGAGCCCCAAGCCAGTGTAGTCCTTACTTAATATAACATAATACCGCTCGTACTAGGGTCACTACTAAATGGAGTCTCAGACCAGTTTGACCGGGACTTAATATAGCATACCCATGTTCGTCATATAATCACATCTTATTCAAGCCCCAGGCCAGTGTAGTCCGAACTTAGTTTAGCATACTTATGTTCGTCCTATTATCACTTATACTTAGAGCCACAGGCCATTGTAGTCTTGACTTAATACTAGTATAGCATACTTAGGATCACCTTTACTTGGGGCCCCAGGCCAGTGTAGTAAGGACTAAATATAGCAAACTTATGCTCCTCCTGTGATCACTTTTACTACTTGGAGCCCAAGGTCAGTGTGATCCGGACTTAATAAGCATACGTATGTTCGTCCTAGGATCACTTCTACATGGAGCCCCAGGCCAGTGTGGCCCGGGTGCGGGAGAACAGCGAGGTGGAGGTGTGTATCACCACACAGAACGTGTCCGGGATGCAGGGAGCCATCGCGAAGCTCCTCGGGGTGCAGAGGAACGAGGTCACGGTCAAGGTCAAGCGAATAGGTAGGTGTACTATACCTATGTAAACGCGTCAACAAGTAATCCTAGCAGTATCCGGACAATCCCCCAAACATAATCCCGCACAAATATACATCCCCTTGATTTTACAACAAGGACATAAAAATTCCCTCATGAACATATAAATATTTATGCCATATTCAGCATCAAAACAAAGAACAAGCTTGGCTGCTAAAGCATCTCTGTTTTAGAGCATTTAAAGAAAGATGTCTGTATAGACTCGGAAATGCAAGGAATCTTTTGACCTTGTATAGCGAAAGTTAAGACTATTGTACCTAATTTACATGTATTAGCTTTCGCCAAAAATATTTTCGCAGTCCGCACAGGCTAATCCAGGACGGCACTTTCCGCTGTTATGGTATTTTCTGTTTCAAAGAAGTCTATTCTAAACATAAATCCGCTGTAGGCGGAAAGTTCCGTCCTGGAACAGCCTGCGCGGACTGCATTAGGTCCGGTTTTTCCACGACACGCCTCATTTTATCTGCAATCAGATCACTTCATTAGTTAATTTGTATGCATCATGTATTTCCCAGGTGGTGGATTTGGTGGAAAGGACATGATAGCGATGGCCAGTGCTGGGCCTGCCGTCATAGCTGCCACGAAGTACGTACACAATGTAACTGGTAGTAAAGTAACTAGCGTTTGCATATTGTGTTTCAAAATAAAACAATTTTGATAGTGCATTTTGTGCACCTTTCACTACATTGATGTTATCTTTAGAATGACATGTACAATAAACAATTCAGCTAAATAAACCTTTTATCTATTATAATATATCCATTAAATTGAGGCAAAAATAAGGGAGTACTGTTAAATCGTTTTATTTCGCGGTGTCTAAATTTCACGCATTCTTTAACAAATCGCAAATTCGCTCGGTCTTTAATTTGCGCATTTTTCATTTTCCAATGTGTTCTTTTTTCAAATAATTACGCATAAAATAACATTTAGGCGGGGTCTTAAATTCGCGCTCTGTTTGGACCGCGAAAAACGCGAAAATCAGACCACATCGAAATTAAACGATTTTATCCCTATTTACAAGATTTAAGGACTTCTCGTGAGCTTCTTATCTGTGCTTGTTTCCCAGGACTGGTAGGACTGTACGGTGTGTACTTCCGAGGGAGGTTGACATGGCCGTCCGGGGAAAACGTCATCCGTTCTCGGGGCGATACAAAGTAATGTAGTTAGCTTCACTAGAACTTACTATTTCTGCAGCACACTGAAGTAGTCAGTGGCCATATACATGCACCATAATGGCAGACTACGCCAGACCTCTAAATCAGCTGTCAGACACCACGATTTGTTATATATACACCACATGTTCAAAACCTGATACATTCTATTCAATAATTCATTATTAGATATATTCATTTATTTTGGTATAACATGCTGCATACAACTAATAGTTACAGTAATAATTCCTTAATTTATTAAAAGTCAAAATAGCATACTATATATAAGTTGTGTTTTACATTTTGTCCGACAACCACATTTTTTCTGACTGTCTCGCAGATTTCACGTTATCTGCATAACAAAATGCATTGATTTTCCATCATGTCCATGGAAGCAGAAACCATTTTCATTGGCCAAACAAACATTTAAGATTGAAACGTCGGTTGAGGGTTGTAATAATTTCGGTATTTATTAAGAAAAAGATCTATGAGGTCTGTGTGTTGCGTTGCTATCGTTTTGAACTTCATAGCATCACGTTAGAGAGTCTGTACGGCACGTTATGTAGCGAGTCTGTACGTCACGTTATGTAGGAGTCTGTACGTCACGTTATGTAGCGAGTCTGTACGTCACGTTACGAAGCGAGTCTGTACGTCACGGTATGTAGTAAGTGTGTGTTACGTTGCCAGGTGGGCGTATCCATGGACGGCATGCTGGAGGCAGTGGATCTGAAACTCTACAGCAACGGCGGCTACGCCTTAGATCTCTCCGTGCTGGTAGGTGGCATGCCTGAGATTTGTGTTAAACTTATTCGAAGAGACTTATCATAGCGAAGCTATGTTGGAACGCTAATTCTTTAAACCGTAATTATTTGTTATTTGCAATTTCTGAGATAATTTCAGCGTTTGTTTAAAAACAAATCGGAAGGAATAATCACTAGAACAAGGTATTAGCCGATGTTGAAAACGTATGTTACCATTAGCCACAATTTTTGGTGTCAAAAACGGTGATTTGTTTGTTGTATGTTCTTTCAAATGTAAAACAGATATAGTTCAAATGTAATTTATTGTGTGCGTTGTCTTGACTAACTTACCCGTATGTATTTACATCTAGATCATGGAGGTTGCGGTGACGGCCTGCGAATCCGGGTACAAAGTTCGGAACATCCGCGTGGAGGGCCGGGTGTGCCGCACGAACACGCCTTCGAACACCGCTTTCCGGGGCTTCGGGCACCCACAGAGCGCGCTGATCATGGAGGACATCATCTCCAGGGTAGCGGCGGCAACCGGCTTCACCCCCGAGCAGGTTGTATCAAGCGGCTGTAGCAGCTGTGCTAGTATAATTACTGTTGTTAACGTTAATTTGTTATACTTATATGGGTCCTTATATCAGATTTAGTATTGTCATATTATAACAATGACACTTTCTATAAACCTGCGTTGGCGCGTATATATGTTAACTTCATAAATGTATTCGGACGATCTTGGTATGTGTCTTTTGTTAATCTGTTTAATACTTGACACAACTTGTTCAATACAATATTATCACTGTGATGCCTTCACCATCTAAGAAGCTCCTAGCTGAAGGGCGAATATAATGGGGGGGGGGGGGGGGGGGCGGGTTCTCATCATCAAAAACTGGTAAATTTAAGGAGTTTTAGAAGTACGCGTGTGTCAAAATTTTACTAACATTCTTCGTCTTTATTTTCTGGTATACATTGAGTAATTACTCAGATTCGGGAAAGAAACCTATACAAGAGCGGTGACGTCACGCCATACGGCACAGTGATGGAGAACGTTACACTGACGTCACTATGGGCGGAGTGTAAACGGAAGAGTGAGTTTGAACGGCGCCTAAAAGAAGTGGAGAGCTTCAACGCGTAATACATTTTCTGTGTTTCTTTTGTGATTTTTGCAAATTGCCCGATGTTTGAGCGTTCAGTGGACTACGGGATAAAGCGATGTCTATCATTGACCAAACACGTTGCATTTTTAAACAAACGCGTTTACCCTCACGGATAAAGTTCTGGCTTTTCATTATTGTTAAAAATGTAGACAACAAAAACAAAAACAAACAACAACAACAACAACCACCTAGCAAATAGTATTACTAAATTCACTTACAGATTCCAGTCAAACCTTAATCGCAAATATCAGCTGCCCAATGCTAACTGGATAGATTCAGTATTACAGTTTTGATTACTATATAACATGTACTCCTATATAGGAACAACCGCTGGAAGAAGCGTGGTCTAGCCATAACGGCATCGAAATACGGGGTCGGCTTCGGACCCACCTTTATGAACCAGGTAAAATTGAGCGCAGTTAGATCTTCACCTGCAGTGCGCGTGTATATACACACATTTTCATATCAACAATTTTACTTAAGCATTCTTAAACCATAAAATAACATGAAATCAAATATATGTAGAAAAAAACATACCACGATAAACATTTGGTAACCATTATTCGACGGAGTCCGCTGAATAATTCGCCAATTCGTGTTTGTTGTATACACGTTTGAGTTTTAAACGGTCGTCTTTTTTTCGGGATTTGTTTGTTTTTGTTTGTTCGTTTGTATTTTTCGCCGTTTATAACAGTATTTCAGTCATATCACGGCGGTCAGTTAACCTACTCACACTTTTCCTGCGCAAGCTTAGCCGATCTAAGCGGTTTACATACCTATGCCAGTAACTGACAACTGCCCTACTTGAATCAGAGGTAGGGGGAGAATGGCCGTATAAATAATTTCAATAACTAAACACAAGTTATGTGGCCGGGCTGGGGTTCGGACTCACGACCCCCGGATTGACAGTCTAGCGCTCTACCAACTGAGCTAGCCGGGTCCCAGCGCTCTACCAACTGAGCTAGCCGGGTCCATTCGGGATTTAATAACTTGTTTAATACACATTATTCATCAAAGATTCTTCTAAATTGTTATTCTATATTTAAATAAATTTAACTCTTGATTATTGAGCGGTTCTTCGTACGCACGTGTAAAACGGTATATATGCACTCCCTTAAAAAGGCCTCGAATGCATCAAATATGCCTGAACATTCGCGAAATTCTACGAATTCTATGAATCGCTCAGATAAATAACACATTTATTTACACGACTTAAAAAATTTCGAGTGTGCAACATTCTAAGAATGAAAGGAACGACAACCCTGTAAGCAGTTAGCTTTATAATACCTCCCTTTGCAGGGCGCCGCGCTCGTGAACATCTACGTTGACGGCAGCGTGCTCGTGGCTCATGGGGGTATCGAAATGGGGCAGGGACTGAACACTAAACTCATACAGGTAAGTTTCCTGCGGTTGAAAATCACTTATTATTTTACTCTTGGACCTATACTTATTAAGATTCTTAAGTTATTCTTAACTTAAAGGCCTAGTTTAAGGTATGTCTGGCCTCTCCCCAACCGTTGTTCCATTTATGAATTGGCAATCTTTTCTCTCATCTGACTGAGCAATGGCTTAGTGCGCTTAATCTTCTCCTCTTCAGCAGTGTATTTTTCTCAAATAATAAGGGTTTTTCCCTTGGTATTGTAAATGCAGTAACAAAGTATATTAAGAAGAGTAGCTCGTTTGATACTATTTTTACTAAACCTTTTATTCCCATTTGCTTACGGTCTATTCTTAAATATTTAAAAGGAACTAAGCCTATGTATGACATATTCAAGATGAATGAAACTGTGCCAGTATGTACATGTAAATGGTCGAACATATTTACAAATATTGAATTGAAAGACTGGCAGCATATTTTTAAAATGCCTTTTTGTATTACACAAGATACTAACTTACAGTGGCTACAATATAGCATTATACACAGAATCATAGGTACCAATTATATTTTATTTAAAATGGGAGTTAAAAATTCCGATACATGTATGTTTTGTAAAAATGAGCCAGAAACAATCGAACATATTTGTTGGGAATGCAAACTTATTATAAATTTATAAAAAAATTATTTTCTGAATGTAAATGTTTTTCAGACTATCTTAACAAATCATCTTTTATCTTGGGATATAAAAATACTAATGGGCCGTTAAATTGAACCTTTATTTTTATTAAAATGTTTATTTATAATTGCAAGATGAATCAAACTATACCTATTGTTAAGGCAGCAAAGTCATACTGGTCTTTACGTTATAATGTTTTGAATGAAATTAATGTTCTTAACGATTTACAAAAAAGTAAAGAATGGAATTTTTTGTTACCTCTTTACCTGTTGACTATGTGACATGTGACTAAAATGCTGTATATTAATACAATCACTCAAAAACTATTTTTCTATATTCTGTAAGCACTCGTTTAAAATGTTTCAGCTATATTATGGCATACATGCATAATATTTTATTATATGAACAACTTTGTACGGTGTGGAGGGGGATGCCCTAGACCCACACACACCTATTTACGAGGAAAATAAATATATATTGAACGGAAAAAAGGTAATCACAATGTGTCCACACTGTGACCACGGCAGGGTGTCAATACACAGGGGGGGGGGGGGGGTTTAAATACAAATTTTAAGATTTTATTCTGAATGTTCGACTACAAGTTTTGATTAAGTTGTATAATTGCTTATTGCTTAATTAAACTCAACTTGTGCGAACGACCGTTCAAAATACTTGTGAAATATTTGCAGACAAGTAAAGTGCTTAGTTTTGTTACCCTGTTTGTTATTACAAGACGTAATTTCCGGAACGAACGCCGCTTATTGGAAATACGGGCGCGTCGGAAGCGCTGCCGCGGCCCCACTTTTTTGAGATGTAGCCGTTCCGCGATAGTATATATTAAACCGAGGCTACAACAAAATTATAGACAACGTCTCTAATTGTTATCGTCACGCATCGTTGCACACGATATGCATTATTAGATAACTGGTGGTTATGTATGCAGACTGTTTCTCTAGCGGCTACAAAAACGTGTGCTAACAACGGGTCTGATCGTCAAGGATAAAAGCTATACGTTAGCTTTAATTGATGTATTCAGGCATATTAATAACTACTAATCAAAAGATAATGTAATGCACATCAAGGGAGCTCTATAGACTCTGAATGTCAAAAGGTGCAAAAACATTAGGTTTAAAAACAGTGTTTTGTCGGTTCTTTACGCGATATATTAATTGGTATTACGAAAGAATAATAGTCTCCAATTTTAACTCATTCCCATAATATGATTAAGTATCGATGCACCGCATCAATCCAAAAACTTCAAATTTCCCAAGCGTACATTTGTATTCAGAATCCCGACATATATGTAAAATGCCACGTGTATTTATGATAACCTTGTGTTTCTTTTAAAATAATTAATCGTAGTATTAATTAATTAATTTATTTTCGCATTATTGTTAAATGTATACCTAGTATTACATACCTTCCGACGTATGTGTGATATGTGTGTGTTACTTTGTATTACCATGTCTGAAATGATGTTAAAGAGCTAAAAATATTTCTGTTTTTTAACCATATACAAAATCCGCGGCCCCAATAATGGGCAGCTTCCGACGCGCCTAAAATATCAACAAATTAATTAAATCATCAATTAATTATTCAGCATACCATGTCAGGAAATACTCGAGGTAATATCGGTAGTCGATTTTTACCTTCTAGATTGCATCGCGCGTGCTCGGTATACCCAAGGAGAAGATATTCACCAACGAGACGTCGTCCAGCCAGGTGCCCAACACCATTGTCACAGCCGGAAGTATGGGTACTGACACCTATGGGCCCGCAGTCAGGGTAAGTGTTCAACACCATCGTCACTGCCGGAAGTTTGGGTACTGACACGAATGGGCCCGCAGTCAGGGTAAGTGTCCGACTTCATCGGCAGTGCGGGAAGTATGGGTACTGACACGTATGGGCCCGCAAACAGGGTAAGTGTCCAACACCATCGTCACTGTCGGAAGTATGGGGACTGACACGTATGGGCCCGCAGTCAGGGTAAGTGTCCAACACCATCGTCAGTGCCTTCAGTATGGGGACTGACACGTATGGGCCCGCAGTCAGGGTAAGTGTCCAGCACCATCGTCAGTGCCGTCAGTATGGAGACTGACACGTATGGGCCCGCAGTCAGGGTAAGTGTCCAACACCATCGTCACTGTCGGAAGTATTTGGACTGACACGTATGGGCCCGCAGTCAGGGTAAGTGTCCAACACCATCGTCAGTGCCGTCAGTGTGGGGACTGACACGTATGGGCCCGCATCTGGGTAAATGTCCAACAACATCGTCACTGCCGGAAGTATGGGGACTGACACGTATGGGCCCGCAGTCAGGGTAAGTGTCCAACACCATCGTCACTGTCGGAAGTATGGGTACTGACACGTATGGGCCCGCAGTCAGGGTAAGTGTTCAACACCATCGTCAGTGCCGGCAGTATGGGGACTGACACGTATGGGCCCGCAGTCAGGGTAAGTGTCCAACACCATCGTCACTGTCGGAAGTATGTGTACTGACACGTATGGACCCGCATTCAGGGTAAGTTCGTGTTCAACATCACCGTCACTGCCGGAGGTATGGGGACTGACACGTATGGGCCCGCAATCAGGGTAAGTGTCCAACACAATGGTAAGTGCCGTCAGTATGGGGACTGACACGTATGGGCCCGCTGTCAGGGTAAGTGTCCAACACCATCGTCAGTGCCGGCAGTATGGAGACTGACACGTATGTGCCCGCAGTCAGGGTAAGTGTCCAACACCATCGTCACTGTCGGAAGTATGGGGACTGACACGTATGGACCCGCATTCAGGGTAAGTTCGTGCTCAACATCACCGTCAATGCCGGAGGTATGGGGACTGACACGTATGGGCCCGCAGTCAGGGTAAGTGTCCAGCACAATGGTAAGTGCCGTCAGTATGGGGACTGACACGTATGGGCCCGCTGTCAGGGTAAGTGTCCAACACCATCGTCAGTGCCAGCAGTATGGGGACTGACACGTATGGGCCCACAGTCGGGTAAGTGTCCAACACCATCGTCAGTGCCAGCAGTATGGGGACTGACACGTATGGGCCCGCAGCCAGAGTAAGTAAGGTACGTGTTCAACAATCGTCACTGCCGGAAGTATGGGGAATGACACGTATGGGCCCGCAGTCAGCGTTAGGACAACGGAAACGACTCCGATGTTTTCCACTGCAACGTAATTGCATCACGCTGTATAATGACGCAGGTTTGTCGTTTTGCACACATATGTATAGTCCGTTTTTTTCTGAACTGTCAAAACATGAATAATTTCACGGTGGTTGAATGCGTTATTTATATCCTCGGCCAGCATTCGTGATTTTCCAATAGCGTGCTTCGGGTTTCGGGTAGAAAATACTGCATGTGATGTATGATATTTAAAAGCAGGCTTTTCAATGAAGCAGTAATTTATACCTATAAAATATTGGAGAGGAAATAACTTAGTGGTATTATGCTAGGCACGTCAACCTAGCTTCTGTTGGTTCGAGTCCCGTCATTTAAAAAAAATATTTGGGGGAAAAAGGTAATATTGTAAATGTTAACTTGCATTTTTTAATAATAGATTTATATTTACATATATTCGTTATGATGTCTTTTTCTTTTCTCTTTTTTTCTAGCTTTACTTTTTTTTTATTATGTTTTAATGTTTATTAAATAAATAATTGATAACATAACAATTTAAAAACAAAATCAGGTAAGCGTCTTCGTCTGCCGTATGTACAATGTACAATGATAAAAATCTTGCGTTAAATAATAATACAAAAAGTATAACTCTTTATAACAACCGATGTACTTCGTCTTTAAGCCACTCGGCCATTCCGACTGATGGTTCGTGCGGAATTGCTAATGTTATTTATCCTGTATTTTGCATATCATAAAAGGCTAATCAATACCCGTAAATACGACGGAAAACTGCAATGAAAGTCAAATTCTAAAAATAACACATTCAACCACCTTGAAATTATTCATGTTTTGACAGTTCAGAAATAAACGGACTATACATGTACAGGCAAAGCAGCGAACAGGTCAACGGATGTGTTGCTAGTATACACAACTGTTACAAGTAGTACTGTTAATCTAGATCTAGTTTTGAAACGCAGAAAATATCTGTTTTCGATCAAAATGTATGTTTTTGGTTTAAATGCCTAATAGCATGGAATTGGTCGTGTATGCCGCATATAGATAGGACTTCATTTTCTGACTGAATACTGAACGAAAGGATACTTGTTTCAGATTGCCTGTGAAACCCTGATGGAAAGACTGAAACCTCTACGAGACAATATGGCGGGAGAACCCTGGGAAAAACTGGTACCCGAGGGATTTAGTTTAGTTTGAGGGATTAAGTTTAGTTTAAACCTATTTATTTTTGCTTGATTGTGCCGAAAGTGTGCGGCTTACATGAGGTGCCTTTCAGTGCGTTTTCTGGGTAGAACCAAAACTTAGCCTCCCGAGTAGGGATCGACTCACGATTTGCCGATTGCAAGGCGGACACCATTTCAATAGTAATAAATGTGTTTAAAATGTTAGGTGTGCTTTTTATTAGAATCATGTCCCATATTATAATATATTTTTTCTTGTTATCTATTATGACGTTATCACCATTTTAAACAATAACAACTGACATTTCTTTAAAGATGAACATTTGGATTTTTTGTTTCAGATATTTGCTGCATTCTTTCAACGCATCCAGCTGTCGGCAACGGGATTTTGGAAGTACGTGTTTTGTGTTACTCACTTTGTTCGCAACTTGCACAGCACGTATAAATGGTCGCACACAGTTTGTTTCATATTTTTTAATTTTGCATTTCATACATGTATGTATGTATTTCACTAAGCATTTCGAAAAACTCCAGTGGAAGACTGACAATCTTTATTGAAACGTATTTTGATTCCCTATTTGGAAAACTTCCCATGACAATGAAAAATCAATAACTTAAAATTAGTCCTATTAATATAAATTGGTTAAATTAAAACTTAAAATTAAATTAGAATGAAATCCTTCGTAATGATAATGAAGTTTGAGTTGAGACTGAGTACGTGTTCGTAGTTGTGCGGTGTGGTTCGAAGGCCTGTAGCATGTCATTGATATTCTGCATTTCAATACTGACCATAGTAATGTTTCCCGGAACCACCGACAAGCGTATACTTGGTGTTCGAAATTTCACCTAATATTATACCGAGTATGATAATATCTCAACGTTGTTTTGCAGAGCTCCGAAGACAGAGAATTTCCACGCGGAGACGAAGACGGGGCGGCCCCACAACTTCTACACGTACGGGACCGCGTGCACAGAGGCAGAGATAGACGTACTCACCGGGGAAAGTCAGGTGGGAGAGACATTGATACTTTTTTTTCTTGTCATTTTCACTTTGTAACAGTTTCATTCTCATTAGATTATAAACAGATCAAAATCCTCATTCTTAACTAAACAGATACTTGCGTACATGTAGCATTAAGTACGGTAGTATTTGCGTACATGTAGCATAAGTACGGTAATATTTGCGTTCATGTAGCATTAAGCATTTAGTACTTGCGTTAAGTACGGTAATACTTGCTCACATGTAGCATTAAGTACGGTAATACTTGCTTACATGTAGCATTAAGTATCTTAGTGCTTGCGGTAAGTACGTTAATACTTGCTCACATGTAGAATTGAGAACGGTAATACTTGCGTACATATTGCATTAAGTATAGTTATACTTGCGTTCATGTAGCATTAAGTACGGTAATACTTGCTCACATGTAGCATAAGTACGGTAATACTTGCTTACATGTAGCATTAAGTACGGTAATACTTGCTCACATGTAGCATAAGTACGGTAATACTTGCTCACATGTAGCATAAGTACGGTAATACTTGCTCACATGTAGCATAAGTACGGTAATACTTGCTCACATGTAGCATTAAGTATCTTAGTGCTTGCGTTAAGTACGGTAATACTTGCTCACATGTAGAATTGAGAACGGTAATACTTGCGTACATGTAGCATTAAGTATCTCAGTGCTTGCGTTAAGTACGGTAATTCTTGCTCACATGTAGCATTAAGTATCTCAGTGCTTGCGTTAAGTACGGTAATACTTGCTCACATGTAGCATTGAGAACGGTAATACTTGCGTACATGTAGCATTAAGTATCTCAGTGCTTGCGTTAAGTACGGTAATACTTGCTCACATGTAGAATTAAGTATCTCAGTGCTTGCGTTAAGTACGGTAATACTTGCGTACATGTAGTATTAAGTATCTCAGTGCTTGCGTTAAGTACGGTAATACTTGCTCACATGTAGCATTAAGTATCTCAGTGCTTGCGTTAAGTACGGTAATACTTGCTCACATGTAGCATTGAGAACGGTAATACTTGCGTACATGTAGCATTAAGTATCTCAGTGCTTGCGTTAAGTACGGTAATACTTGCTCACATGTAGCATTAAGTATCTCAGTGCTTGCGTTAAGTACGGTAATACTTGCGTACATGTAGTATTAAGTATCTCAGTGCTTGCGTTAAGTACGGTAATACTTGCTCACATGTAGCATTAAGTATCTCAGTGCTTGCGTTAAGTACGGTAATACTTGCTCACATGTAGCATTGAGAACGGTAATACTTGCGTACATGTAGCATTAAGTATCTCAGTGCTTGCGTTAAGTACGGTAATACTTGCTCACATGTAGCATTAAGTATCTCAGTGCTTGCGTTAAGTACGGTAATACTTCCTTACATGTAGCATTGAGAACGGTAATACTTGCTCACATGTAGCATTAAGTATCTCAGTGCTTGCGTTAAGTACGGTAATACTTGCTCACATGTAGAATTGAGAACGGTAATACTTGCGTACATGTAGAATTAAGTACGGTAATACTTGCTTACATGTAGCATTAAGTATCTCAGTGCTTGCGTTAAGTACGGTAATACTTGCTCACATGTAGCATTGAGAACGGTAATACTTGCGTACATGTAGCATTAAGTATAGTTATACTTGCGTTCATGTAGCATTAAATATAGTAATACTTGCGTTCATGTAGCATTAAGTATAGTAATACTTGCTTACATGTAGCATTAAGTATAGTAATACTTGCGTTCATGTAGCATTAAGTATAGTAATACTTGCGTTCATGTAGCATTAAGTATAGTAATACTTGCGTTCATGTAGAATTAAGTATAGTAATACTTGCGTTCATGTAGCATTAAATATAGTAATACTTGCGTTCATGTAGCATTAAGTATAGTAATACTTGCTTACATGTAGCATTAAGTATAGTTATACTTGCGTTCATGTAGCATTAAGTATAGTAATACTTGCTTACATGTAGCATTAAGTATCTTAGTGCTTGCGGTAAGTACGTTAATACTTGCTCACATGTAGAATTGAGAACGGTAATACTTGCGTACATGTAGCATTAAGTATAGTTATACTTGCGTACGTGTAGCATTAAGTATAGTAATACTTGCGTTCATGTAGCATTAAGTACGGTAATACTTGAGTACATTTAGCATTAAGTGTGGTAATACTTGCATACATGTAGCATTAAGTACGGTAAATACTTGCGTACATGTTGCATTAAGTACGGTAATACTTGCGTACATGCAACATTGAGTACGGTAATACTTGCGTGCATTTAGCATTAAGTACGGTAATACTTGCGTACATGTTGCATTAAGTACTGTAATACTTGCATTCATGTAGCATTAAGTACGGTAATACTTCCGTTCATGTAGCATTAAGTACGGTCATACCTGCGTACATGTAGCATTAAGTACGGTTATACATGTAGAATTGAGAACGGTAATACTTGCGTACATGAAGCATTCAGTATAGTAATATTTGCGTATATGTAGTATTCCGTACGGTAATACTTGCTTACTTGTAGTATTAAGTACGTTAATACTTACGTAGATTTAGCATTAAGTGCTGTAATACTTGCTCACATGTAGCATTAAGTACGGTAATACTTCCTTTCATGTAGCATTAAATACGGGAATACCTGCATACATGTAGCATTTTATTAAGGTTATACTTGCATTCATGTAGCATTAAGTATAGTAATACCTGCGTACATGCAGCCTTAAGCACTGTAATACTTGCATTCATGAAGCATGAAGTACGGTAATACATGCATACATGTAACATTAAGTACGGTTATGCTTGCATTCAGATAGCATTAAGTACGGTAATACCTGCGTACATGCATCATTAAGTACTGTAATACTTGCATTCATGTAGCATTAGGTATAGTAATACTTGCGTACATGTAGCATCAGGTATGGTTATATTTGCGTACATGTAGCATTACGTATGGCAATACACGCGTACATGTAGCATTAGTACGGTAATTATTTGAGGACTAGATGCATATGATACTGGGGTGTGTTTCTGCTGAGTTTACCACATCAATCGAAATTGGAAACGCAAATATGCGAGAAAATGATAAACATGTTTGGCGTAAAAAAAAATATGTTTGTTTCAGGTTACCCCGACCTACCCTTAAAAAATTCCCCGACCCTAGAACATTTTATTGAGTTTGTCAGATAATTTCCTTTGGTTTTATTTACTTTTTTAAATAATTAAATGTTTTTTGGATAAATAGGTGTTTTGTTTTGATAGCATCCACTTATAAACAATGTTTTAGAATATCACTGATGTTTTGAATATATATTCATGTTTAGAATCTTCAAGTTGACCATTTACCAAATAAAAAAAATTAATAAAATAAATCTCGACCTACCTAATCATATTCTTCTGGGCATGTAACCTGAAACAAACATATTTTTTTAACGCCTTTCCATCGTTTAAAAATTCATCGGTTTTCTAGTGTATTTTTGGTATTTAGACTAGATGTGTTGTGGATTTGTTTGTCATCAACGTGTTGCTCAACCGGGTTACTTTACTGCTGTAGATCATTCGTGCAGACCTGTTTGTGGACATTGGCCGAAGTTTGAATCCAGCAGTGGACATTGGTCAGATAGAGGGCGCTTTCGTCCAGGTTTGTTATGCTATGCGCACCGCGTACATAACTTTGTTCCATCAATTTCTAACCGATTACACTTAATATTACTAGTAAGTGGATATATCCATTTTACTTATCATTGCAACAAAGAAATCAAATATTCCGCCCAAACATCGATTAAATCATATGCAATTTATTGCAAAGGCTTTAACGATTCACAAGATATTAAACGACTATTAATGAATTGTGTGCAATCGGCCAGGTGTATTGTAATATTCTGTTTAAATTATACTGTTTATAAAGTGCTATGCACATGACAGTATATCAAGAATGTAGACACAGTGTATGTCCGTAATTCCAGGGTGTGGGAATGCTGACGAGCGAGGAGATGCGAACGGACGAACACGGGGACACGACCAACAGGACGCCACTTAAGTACAAGATTCCCAACATCTCCAGCATCCCTAGGACGTTAAATGTCACGTTGATGAAGAACTTTGACGTTGGTTCACAAGTGTACTCGTCAAAGGTAACTGGCGTGTCCCACACACGTTCTATATATGTTGTGTTTACATCACTGCATCTGTTCTTTTCTAAAACAACCGTGATTTACACCTTCATACTTTTCTGGTTTACCACGTTCACCAACGTCACTGACATTTGTTACAAAAACATGTACATGTAATATGGCTATAAATAGGAAATCTTATTAATATAGTCCATTGCTAATGTCATTCATACATGCCAACCATCGAAGATGGCGGGGTAAATTGGTTTGCTATTGTCGTCTGTCTGTCGATAGACAGATTTCGTTTTCGCTGACTAAGCTCAACAGTTTTCATCCAGTCTTCACCAAGCTTCATGAAAATCTTTGTGTGCGTAATATCTCGGTTAATTTCGATAACCAACCAAGTCGTCTCAGTAATTGTGGAGTTATGGCCCTTGATTGTATAAAATTAGCCCTTTACCGATTTTAATCTTGTGTGGGGGGGGGGGGGGCATAACTGCAAACAGCTCTTTAATACAGCTAGTTATTACAATGTTCACGGAACACAATGGACGCTCAAATTAATGTTTTGATACAATTTTCGACCGTACACTTTAAACTAGACATATTTTCTAACCCCCGCACAGAGTGCCGGTGAACCCCCACTGATTCTCGCGATGTCGGTGCTGTCTGCCCTTAAACACGCAATTGCGTCGGCGCGCGAGCAGCGTGGGGAAGCCGGCTACTTCAGGTTAGAGGCGCCGGCCACCGTCCAGCACATACAGGCGGCGTGTGGTCGTCAGTTTATCAAGTGAAGGACGTCTAACACCTACTCGGGAAACATTTACAATTTTGTTGAATGTTTTGTCATGTGAAATTCGGGACTATTTATAATGATAATGCATGAGCCATAAAAACAACTATTACGTCATGTCTAAGAGGTATTTTATAATGTACGTGTAGAGACGTAGAGCACTGTTAGATAAAACATAATTCCACACAAAATTAAATGGGTACAGTTAGCATTTATTTCTTGTTGTTGTTTATGACATAGACCAATATAAAGCGACTGTTATAACAAACAGTCCCCTCCCGGTGAAGATATAACTACATAATTCGAGGATTAAAACCAGAACGTACTAACTGCTATTGATTTCATTGACAATTGGTACCTTTTCTGTTTTCATCCCTCGAATTGTAAGATTATTAAGATATGTGAATATGCGATTCACACAGTAGCTGGGCGTCCATTTTTCGGAACAACTAGCATCATATTATACAACTACGAGGTATTTAAGACTGTACCGTGAAAGATCGTGGCCTATCGACGAATCAGGCTCAATATGAATTGAGTCAAGCAAATGCTAACTGCCTCCAAAATAGTAGTTTATGTAGCATACACACTGGTATTTGGGTTAATCCAAACGTTAAAATTTTGCATTTCAAATGAGCAAAGGTTGCTTTTTAATTGCCAGTGACTGTGTTATGTTAATAATACCAATGTTCTATATCCAAATCGAATATGTTATTAACTGTTATGTGTGTTTGAACCTGAATAAATGTATCTTTAACGTTAATAAATAAAACAATATTATGAAGGTAAGAAACACTACTTTGACTATGAATAAATACAAGTCACAGCTCATTTTTAGAACAAAACCAACTATATGAACGTTGAGATCAGTTTATTAAACTATATTTTACATTAATATACTGCATCTGTGTGGTTGCTAATCTTCAAAATCAGTCAATACAGAGTATATATAAATATTCAAATCAATACATGATCTATTGGTATAGCAATTGCACCAAATTAAGTTCTCATTTAAGTGAGGAAGTTTTCGATTGTATACATTAAAGGGGATATGTACGATTTCAATATCAACATTTCATTTTCTCATAATTTGAACACCACAAATAAAAGGACAAATATGATTAAGGAAAGTTAAAATATAAAAAAAAAACCCAGATATATGTACCATATTTCATATGTTTTTTTTAATGAACTCCCTGATAACGACAAATGTATTCCTAGTGCTACGCCCATACCGACACCTTTAATCGCTTTTGTGGCACAAACAAAAAACGTGTCCAATTATCGTATGAACAATCTGCACAGAACTAAGTCAACGCGCAACAAATATTGGGGATTTCCCAAAATTGTACATGTCTCACGTACATGAATGAGTATTCGATTGGAAGACAAAAAATATTTTAACGCTGTAAAGCTCTTATTTCGAGGATTTTCGAATATTAATTCTTCTGAACTTTTATTCTAGTTTGTTATTCATCAATGTTTTATAGGTTTTATTTTACTTTCAAATTGTTCTATGAATATTTGATGAGATCGTACATACCCTCTTTAACACATACATTATATGCATATTTAAACCCATAAAAGCAGCACAAGTACAAACACGTGCATTTATATAACAGTCACATATTTAAAGTAAAATATTTATTCAAACTAATGCACTGAAATCCCTGTCATCAAGACTAGACCGCATAAAAATCTAAATTTCAAAATTTGACAAAAAAATCCCATTTAAACATCATTTACAGACTTGTTTAACTTGAATAACAGAATACAAATAATTATTTAGTAATGAATCTGGTAAAATTTGGTGATAAAATGTTTGGATGAAAATTAATTGTAGATTTTATTATAATCAAAATAAATCATTGTATTACATACATGATTATTATAAACGCAAACATACAATTCTAATAAATACATTTCGTCTATGACTAGACTGAGTGTAAAGGGAGAAGAATATAATTTATTTCACAATATAATATGAACTGCTCATTCTGATGAATACTAAGTACAGATTTTTGTATATGGAAGTATTTTTCCCTAAAGTATATTTTTATGTTCACACTGATCAACAATTTAAACCAAGCATGATAATGCAAAAATACTTCCAATAAAAACTGGACATGCAACTATTCACACATATGTTTAGGAGCCGTTACAATTAAACTGTTGTTCATGATAAAAAAATATGTTCACTCGTAAAAAAAAGTATAACACAAACTTTGTACATGTAATCTTTGAGAAAAACTCTTTCAGACCACTTGTCCAAGTCAGTCATCATTTTGGTGACTGCGTAATTTAAGAATGCTTCATAAAAAATAGCACATGTTCAAATGTATGATACATGTAACATTACTGAATATTCCAATGAGACTACGCACACCTTTTAATACACAACATCCTCTTCTAATACACAACATCCTAACTATAAACATATCAATCTTTCCATTTTTCAATTATTGAACAAAACTGAAACTAAACATTTTGTAAACTACAAATCACATCCTGAATGCAGTATCACAATTGATAGAGACTGTAACAATTACATGTATTTACGAGTAACCTAACAATATATGAGACAGTAATGACTGTAGAATCGTAGCTCAGGGCCCATATTCCCAAAGCTCCTTAGGGAAAACCTAAGTAAATTTCTTCAATTGTCTGTAGCGGTTTCACATGTAGGTCTTTTAACTTTAAAATGCTTTAAACTAGTAAATACTGCTTAGATGTTTAGGATGTTACCCTTTTGAAAAAAGAAATCATGGAATTATTTTTTGAAAATTTGATTTGAAATTCCCACGTAAGTCCATCTTAAGTTAAGATTTCCCTGAGGAGCTTTGTGACTACCGGCCCAGTAAAATTTACCCGACAATGACTGTCATGCATGAATATATTATAAAAGGAGTATGACTATACAAGTTTTGCTATGGGAATAATGTAAATACAATGCCGCTGAAAATACTGCTGTTATAATACTCATGTGAATGGCCACGTAAATATTTAAATGCTTGTGAGTCTAGCCCAACGATTGAAGTCTAAATAAGTCCAAAATAGTTTGTCCTGACTCAGTGATTTTGTAAACGTCCATTTTTGTGCTTTGTGGTCACTGTAGGTGTAAAACCTGTTCAATGAAAAGCACTGATAATTTTAATGCTGTAACGTGTTTCTCGTCCAATTAAACCAGATTTCAGTGTTCCTGACAATTGTACCACACAGCAAGTAAGATTATTTCAATGTTTCCCATCTGCTACAGACAAACAATTTATATCTTTATTTTTATATTTGAAATGCATTTTTTAAATATGTATGTATTAATTCTTTCTAAAAAAAACCCGCAGAACTTCGCAAACATTCAATGCAACCTTTTTAGCATTCAATAATCAAAACCTGATACTAAATAGCCTGCATAAAAGTGCTACCCACAACAACAAAAGGCACAAACTAAGCCAAAAGTAACATACAGGAAGCATTAAATTAAGATAAAGTAAAACTTCGTAAAAGTCAGGTCAATTTGTCTGAAATAGACTTCTTTGTACGGAGATCTGTTCATTAGCCATAAGTCATCAGCTGCGACGGAATGGCAAAATGACTGGAACACCTCAGGATAGGCCTAAAAAGAGATAGGGAACCAAAAGAAAACAATTAGAATAAGAATTCAGCTGTTGAATTGTTAACTCAATTAATGAGGATTTTACATATTTTCAATGGTGTTCATGCAAAAAGCTTATTTGAATTTTGGTATTTTATAAAAAATGGTTGAAGATATAAAATATGAGGTGAGTATAACAGTATGGATGTATTCCATACAGGTTAAAAGTGGGTGCATTTATATTTATCACGCATGCGTTAAGTTTCATTTTGGTATCTGCACAAACATAACATTCTTATGCAGAAAACAGCACTTTAAATTGGGTAACACGCTTCTATTTTTCTCCAAAATCTGAGTAAACATCAGGTTGTTTGAAGACATTCTGGTGTAATCCATAATACATGATAAGCAAATTTTGATGAAAAACTAAAACTGAATATCGGTAGATATATTGAATTGAGCTTGCTTGATATCAAGTAAACAGATAGTAAATATCAAAAGACAAATATAGTTGTCTAACTAACAAGTCAATTAGTATATTCAGTTCAAATATAGTATATATATTTAAGCTGTAAAAGTTACCACACTGTACATGTAAGAAGAATCTGAGTGTATAGTGTAATATATTTGAGACATGTCACAGGAAAACTGGGCTTAATGCATGTACGTAAAGTGTCATCCCGGATCATCCTGTGCAGTCTGCACAGGCTAATACAGGACGGCACTTTCCGCCTACAGTGGATCAATTTTTAGAAGAGACTTCCTTGAAACAGAAAATACCATACAAGAGGGCCATGATGGCCCAAAGAGCTCACCTGAGAACTGGTACAGAGGAAGACCATACTGTTGTGACAGGTTTGAAAAGTAAGATATCTGAACAATATGCAGAGGGGGATAGGATCGATTTGATTTAAAAACATCGGTTTGTGCAATGGGCTATCTAAAGTACGAGTTCGGTAGTGGATGTGCTGTGTTTTTGCTAATGGTTCTCAAATCATTTTTCTCTGTATTCTTATCTGACCCTTTTTCATTAAATTAGTGACAATTCTGGAAAAATGCAGAAACACTAGATGTTGTTGTTTTTTGCACACACATGGGGCAATAACTCTGGTGTGTCTGGCCAGAACATGCTTATATTTAACTTCACCTGTAATCTTACGTTCATAGACAAATTGTGCACAATTGGTGAAGATTGGATGGAAAATGAAGTCTCTGTCCTGAATAATGTCCATTTTTGTATATTGTTTTCACAAACAAAGGGCTATAAATCTGGTGTTTCTGGCTTGATTTTGATTATATTCGACTTCAACTTTAATTTTATGGTCATTGACAAACTGTGCAAGATTGGTGATATCGGATGCAATATGAAGTCTCTATCCTGAATAATGTCCATTTTTGTATACTTTTTTCCCAATATAAGGGCAATAACTCTGGTGTTTCTGGTCCCTTCTTGCTTATATGCGACTCCTTCTGTAATCTCAGGGTCATAAACAATCTGTGCAAGATTGTTGAAGATGGGATTAAAAATGATGTCTCTTTCCTGAATAATGTCCATTTTTGTATCTTTTTCATGTTTGTTTGTTTGTTTGGATTTTTCGCCGTATTCAACAGTATTTCAGTCATATAACGGCGGTCAGTTAACCTACTCACACTTTTCCTGGGCAAGCTGGTTTACCAGTACTAAGTGCACATACTTATGCCAGTAACTGACAAGTATAATTTTCATAAACAAAGGGCAATAACTCCTATGTTTGAAACACGATCTGGCTTATTTTTGTTTGAGATCTGATGGTCATACACAAACTGTAAAAGTTTGGTAAAGATTAGATAGAAAACAGTCTTTATATTGGAAAAAGGCATTTTTGCATGAAAAAAGGGCAATAACTCTAGTGTTACTGGTATGATTGGTAAAGATTGGATAAAAAAGGAAGTCTCTATTGTGAGAACGAAACAAATTGTTGACGGCACACGGACGACGGATGACATACAACGCAGGAGAGGTCCCCTATACCAATAGCTCACCCAGCACTTTGTGCTAAGGTGAGCTAAAAAGTGGAAAGTGCAATAAGCTGACTGCACAGGCTGATCCGGGACGACACTTTGTGCACTTGAATAAAGACCGGTTTTCCCATGACATACCTCCTTTGTAAATATATTCAGTTTCAACTATCATCTATGTCCATGTAAGGAAATGAGAATATACATGCAGTATATATTTTAGTTGTAAATAATTATGTTCAGTAACCACACTTTTCATGTAAGGAAATGCAAAGTGACTTAAAACAAATATGTGTCCAATATTAATTATTATTAATTTAATCATCATGTTTTTACCTTAAAGAGTACATAACACCTACCATTGTTACCATATCCAGTGTAGGAATACAGTCCATCTTGAACACCCACAGTGACAATGTCTGGCAGTATGCCTACGAAATATGGAATACTTTACAAAATAGTTAAATACATAAAATATATACATAATACATAATACAACTATACAACACATACCAGCTGCTTATAATAAACAGAACTACTTCGATTAACCAATTTTATCAATACAGTCCCAGAGCTCTCTCTACCATTTGTATCAATACAGTCCCAGAGCTCACTCTACCATTTGTATCAATACAGTCCCAGAGCTCACTCTACCATTTGTATTAATATAGGCCAATTGCTCACTCTACCACATGTATCAACATAGGCCAAGAGCTCACTCTACCATTTGTATCAATGTAGGCCAAGAGCTCACTCTACCATTTGTATCAATATAGGCCAAGAGCTCACTCTACCATTTGTATCATTGTAGGCCAAGAGCTCACTCTACCATTTGTATCAATATAGGCCAAGAGCTCACTCTACCATTTGTATCAATATAGGCCAAGAGCTCACTCTACCGTTTCATTTGCCATATTAGCCAATGGCTACCGAATTTCAACATTTGGCTACATTATAATATGACTTATAAGTAAACGTTATTTGATTGGCTCAGCGGACACCCTCGAAGGAAAATCACACATGATGTTGCACAGGGACGTAGTGTTGTACAAAGATGACGACATAATATGACATAATTTACGACTATGTCAAAAACATTAGCTCCGAACGGATGTGTGATGCTATGTTCAGTGGATCTTATTGTGTCATTCTTATTTGTGCTGGATTAAATGCACAATAATGTCTGTTATTCTTATTTGCCTTTTGTTAAACAAGGGTGAATTTGAATAATAAAAGTTGATTGTGATAAAACAGCAGTAAACTTTGGTGGTTTATTTCTGGATCATACTGTATGTTGAACGTTGCTGCAGAAATGTTGTACCGGTACCTCTAGGAAGAAACGTTTACATGAGTTAAAATAAGCAATTAATTTTATTTATGATTTTTTTATTTTATAAGAGTACATGCAAAACTTACAGAATCCTGTTCCTGCTAATTAAATTTCGCCGTTCTTTTTGTGTGTTAATGTGTCATCAGCTGTCATTTATTTTATAAGTCATATAATAAAACAAGTATGGTCTTTTTAGCTGTGCAATATCTGCCGCCTTGTTCAATATGGTTTTGCTGTGCACCACCACATGATATTGCACAGCTAAAAAGTCCATATTTGTATAACATAAAACATTATCAAATAGCCAAAATAACTTTGATTTCATTGCAGAATGATCAATTAGGCTAAAAGAATTGGTAACCAAGGGGAGCCCTGTAGGCCCATCAACATATGAGGCCTGTCGTGAGAAAACCTGACTTAATGTATGATTGTGCGTAAAGTGTCGTCCCAGATTAGCCTGTGCAGTCCGCACAGGCTAATCCAGGACTGCACTTTCCCCTTTTATGGTATTTTCTGTTTCAAGGAAGTCTCTTCTAAACATAAATACACTGTAGGCAGAAAGTGCTGTCCCTGATTAGCCTGTGTGGACTGCACAGGCTAATCCGGGACGACACTTTACGCACATGCATTAAGTCCACTTTTCCCACGACGCGCCTCATTTTTTTTTTTTTACTATAGTATAAAAGATACGAATAATTGGAAACTCTGCTGCATTTATTTTTGGAAAGTTACCAATAATGCAATTGCACCTATAACATTTTCCTGCAACATTAACACTTAAATCTGATAATCAGAAAAAAGATACATGCTTTCAGTCCTTCTTCATAATAAATAACTGGTAATATATTTGCCTACATGATTTCAAGATCAAGTGATTAAATGCACATAGACATATTCACATAACAGATTATTGTCCTTTGATCAGTTTAACAATCTTACTGCGGTAGTTTTCATGAAGAAAAGCATCCTTGGAGAAACCGATGACAGGTGTGTGTGTGACCGTCGGTTCTGTCAGGCCAACATCCAGTGAACTGTAAGTCATTTAATGGATTTACTTGAAGCAAAATGTTGAAAAAGCACATACACACACGTGTAATTAACAGAAATTAAATGATTGTTATTGCGTTTGGTGAAATTCTAGAAAATACCCTTTGTTAGTCCTGGCTTCTGCTACAGCTCAATTTCAATCATTTTGGAATCTCATGAAGGTACTGTATCAGATGAAATATTATCAACATATAACTTCAAGTTATGATTGAACTTACTCAAAACTAGCAGATCTTGGCAACTGAACTTGAAGAAACTTGAAGAAAGACCTTGGTATTGTTTCACCGTCCAAGACTGCCTGAAAGAAATTTCAGATAATGAGAACTGTGTGCTCATCAGCCTGGTTTAGCTTGTCATGTGTTCATTTTCGTAGCTTCACCCATTTATCAGCCGCTATCCTAGAAAACATAGGATACGCCATTGATATACGTGGACATATGAATGCATTTGTAGAACTGTTTTGATATGCATCATTTGACCAGTTGTTAATATTTCTCAGAACATTTTTTCTTCTGATATCTATTGTATCATCTCTAGGACATTGAAACTCAATTACCTTGAAACTATGGTTCACAGTAAAAGACAATTTAAAATTGTTTCCTCTTAACGCCATTTGGAATCCTGATCTATTTCCTAAAGTGAAAAATCACTATATGTTAAACCGTTGCTGATATGCACAAAACAAACAAAGATAAGAGCACATAACCAATACTAGGAAAAACAACAACATGGGTTTCATTCCCATGACAATTCTGTGTCTTCCTGAGAAAAATTCTACGCTACCTGCAAATACAGCTCCAATGTAACTCGCCTTTGCTCAACAACTTTATTACTAAACTTCAAGACCTTCTTTGGTGGAAACTCGGGCGTTGTTATGACTTTTTTCAGCAGCTTATGAAGCTCTTCGAACTCTGAGTAGCGTTTGTACAGGTAATGTGACCGCCCACTTTGAAACACATCAACTCTGTAAGCCTTTAAATAGAGAGAAACATTATTTGAGGCGTGTTGTGGGAAAACCAGACTTAATGCATGTGCATCAAGTGTCGTTCCAGATTAGCCTGTGCAGTCTGCACAGGCTAACCTGGGATGGCACTTTCCACTTTTATGGTATTTTCTGTTGCAGTGAAGTCTCTTCTAAACATAAATCTACTGTAAGGGGTAAGTGCTGTCCTGGATTAGCCTGTGCGAACTGCACAGGCTGATCCAGGACAACACTTTAGGCACATGCATTAAGCCCAGTTCTCCCACGACATACCTCATTTGCGTTAATGAATACTGATTTCAACTTAATGAGGCCCAATGTACAGGTAACATAACCAAGTTTGCAGTTGGAATTGTGACCTCTATGGTAAACATGTAAAACTATTTTGCAAACGTTCCTTTACTGTTTTGTTATACACATTTTGTTATACACATTTTGTTATACACATTTTGTTATACACATTAAAGGGGCATTTGCAAGAATAATGTTCATTAACAGAGAATTTATATTGAAGCATATTGTTAAATATGGTATCCTTGTTTCTATGAATAGTTAAGAAATGTATATTATTTTATTTTACAAATATCAATGACACTTTCGCTGGCCTGGGAAAATTAGTAGTAGTAATAAAATCAATATGAATGACATGTTCATGATGTACTGTTATGTGCATGCATCAATGCCATTGATAAACATTGCATAGAGTATTGACCTGTATAGGCAAGATTAAAAACATCTTTGTTTGCCATTAGGGTAGGCACCGAGCCAATGAAGAATTCCCTACTCAAAAATTTTTTCTTTGTAAAATCAAACTTTTTTTTTTAATTCTGAGTTTTTCTTTGGATTAAATAAAAGCTCTTCTTTCATTTTGGTCGTTTTCCAATGGGATAATAAATGAACTGAATCAGCTAGACCCTTGCTTATAATAGGCCATATCAGAATGCAATTCTAATTATGTCTTATCAAACCTGTGAAAACACAATGGGCTGTTTGTCAGCATTCATTGTCTAATTAAAAATGATTACTAGAAGCTCTTGTTATGTTGACATAAAAATTAAGTTTATCGAAGTTACTGCAATGAACAATGAACGACAATGTTGTTATATAGTCTAAATGTACAAATGCTTTTCTTAATGCCATAATGACATTAATATACAGCACACTGAAATATAACTTAATAACAATTAAAACAAATAGATATTTGTAGATATACGCGAAAATTCAGGCATGTTTTTTTTCAAATTGTGAAAATATTACCGTAGTTTTAACAAACATCAGTTGTAAAATATAAACATAGTTACAAAACTAGCACATACCGGTGTCTATTCAAAGAATTGTGCAGATTAAAAAGCTTTGTATATACACTCAACAAAAGTTCTAAGGCACCAAATAGAAAGTGTTGTATTTTTTTGACTTATAACAATTTCAGCTGCGCCATGATAAAACATGAAATTCTTTCTTTTTTTCACCACTGTTTTGATATGAACAAAAGCATGTTACTTGTATAACTGATTTTACTCAAATAATCATAGATTTCTTGTTTGATTCAAAGTCAGTGGTAACATTTCGTTCATTATTCAAACAAATCTTTTTTTACTTCTTTATTCTTAGGAATTTGTTTAGTATAGTACTTTGAATTTCTCGACATGATTAAAATGGTGGTAAGCTTGATTAATTGAAAACGTTTCTATCAATAGGTGGTTATCGCTACTGTGTAGAATATTAACAGGGAAAATGACCGATATGTGCCATGTTCTAGTACAAATTAACACCTATTAAAATGTTGTTGTTTCTGTGTTAAAATGTGTTTCTGATACTAAAAAATAATTTGTTATATTGCAGAAACCTCCAAAATTCATTAAAGACCACCAGTTCTTGCAAGTATTGTTACCATAAAATATCTGTATTTTCGGATACTGTAAATTTTCGGACACCCTCTTTTTTAGCCAAAATAATTACTTTTTGTCACTGTATATTCGGCAAAAACCGTCATACACTGGACATATCCGAACGTAATTGCAATATTGTCATCAGGGCCCTCAATCAGTTTTGGGGGATGGGACCCACCGCCCTCAGGAGGGGGAATTTTGACCGACCGGGGGAATATTTTAATATGGAAGTTTTTGCAGATAACTTGTTTGAAAACTAACTCAACCCGAACAAACTCACGTCTAATTGTCATTTGGTAAACACGTCATGTAATATTTACAGCAAATGAAACTCCTATTAATATAACTTTGATTATTTTTTTGCACAAAAAACCATAGCTCAGAATCTACCGATAAAGCTTTACATTTGGACTAGGCTGCAGTATGCATGTAACATTTAGCTATACACGCGTCATTTCCACGAGATTTTCGCGATTTCGCCGGCGTCAATAAATAGTTTGCGTAGTTTTCTAGCCCAGCACGATTTTATAACGGAGATATGAAACTAAAGTAATTCGATATGCAACACATATTCTTTATGTAAAAGTAATTTGCAGTCCAGCTTTTTAATTATTAATTAATTTAATGTATTCATCTAGAAGAACAAAATTGGAAATACACTACAACTCCATTATAGCGCGGTTTGCGGGGTCCATGGATCGCAATCGCGATATAACTTGTCAGGTCATTCATGTGCATACACATGTAAACACAAGCCTATTTTTCGCTATCTTAAAAAGTAAAAGTAATTAAATCACCTTTTCATTGTTGTTAACATCCATAATGTGTTATATCCATATGTAAAATATTCTATTTGTATATAAAAATATTATATAGTTCCTTGTCATTAATTTTAAATCAGTTATCACAACACACATACTGAATCGAAATGCGAAACGCCTATCCGAATTTTACTGTTCACACGTCATAAACGCAAATTTTATTTACAGTTAAAATACACATGTACTTCCTGAAAAGCCTTTGTTCGGCTAGAAAAGCGCGCGAAAATTAAGCTGACATGTACAGCGTCCTGTCATCCGCATGGAAAGCATGGGCGTATTGATGGCCATATAAAAACTTTGTAGCGCAGAGAACTGCGACATCTTTACTTTTGAATAAAGGTATTGTAGCGCATACCAACCAAATTTTTTATCACCATCGATATGCAGTTAACATTTCCTCTTAAACAAAAAAATACTTTTGCCGTATCGATAACGTTATTGTCAGATAGGTCAGTATTGATTTATGACATACAGGTACTGTGTACACCCTCCACGTGGACAGCGTATAATGCGGTTGCTAATTAAAGCGACAGCAGTGAAAGGACATTGTCATGGGTGGCTCGCAAGATATAAGATGATGACGTCAAACTGTTTAACTTTGATGTTGAACGGATCGGTTTATTGTTTATCGCACATAACATGTGTCAATGAAATATTAGCGATGTAGAGATCTAGATCAAAACGGCTATACTTATAATGTGGACGATTATTGGCATCTTAACTAGGTTTTCTTTTATTTTTTTTGCAGACCTCCACGGGGGAATTTTTCCATTTTTTAGGGGAAAAACACATACTTTTCAGGTGGGGGAATGGGGCCGATATTTGGCGGCACAAATCGTATATTGAGGGCCCTGGTCATAGTGTCTATAAATTTTCGGACACCTGTAATTTGGGAATATTTTTGTGTATCCAAATTATCCAAAGTCCGAAAATATAGATATTTTACGTTAGTTGAACACTTGGAACAAGCTTTTGGACATTTTTTTGTTGAATGCTCATTTTGTCTTCTTCAGGGTCATTTAAAAGAACATATAATGAAAATTACATCTTTTGATTATACTGAAAAAATAAACTGTTTTGAACTTGTGAATGAGTGTTCTGTTTGACAGATTACACTTTTTCAATGAAATCCTTTCCTAAAAAAAGTGTTGGATATCCCTACTATATGTACAAGGATTTGCCCCATCATAGTGAACTGTTCATTTAAAAATAAAAATATTTTGACTGTAAATTGCAGATGATATAATAAGCATATGTTCTATTTTGTACATATCTGTTACGAACATATTTATGGAACTTCAGAGTTTGTATGTAGAAATTATACGAAATGTTAGTGGTGTGTATCCTTGTATTAATATCAGTTTAATACAGTTATTTCATGTTTATTTTTCGTTTAAATTGACGAATAAACTACAGTACCGTGAAACTTTCTCCATTTTCTTCAACCTTTTGATAACTGGGTATTGACACCCTCAGCATATCTGCATTTGTTTATAAACATACACCCAGGTTTGTTTATCTCGATCTGTGTTACACTAACGCTTCTTATGCAAACGTTTGTCGGATGTAGAAATCCAATGTAATTTACGTTCCCTTCCGTACCACTATCAAACTTTCGGACGTGAACATAATTTATATTGCAACAGATATAAACAATTTAAAAATAACAAACACATTATTAAACCATTCTTTTAAACAAATGGCCACCAGGGACGGGGCAGATCTCATTATATGATAGGCTATATTGAAAACACGTTCTTGTCTGAAACCACATGTACTTAATTGCTTTCAAAATAAGTTCAGATAAATGTTCCTTAATTGGGTCAGGTCGACCTACCCAAGTCCTTTAAATCATTTTGATTTATTTAGACACACGGTCAACAGAGACGGACAGTGTTTCCGTATATGGCTATATTGAAAGAAATGAAAACAGCCAAGTCTGAAACCACTCACTGGATTTTTTTCGGGACGGATTCGGGGTCTTCGGTAAGCATTCGGCCACCATTCGTGATGTTCGGGAACAACTTCACCATTGGCTTGGCATCTTCGGAATTCCTTCTGTGAGGCTTCTTCATCTTTTCGCCATCCCGAGCGGTCCCTGAAGGAAGCTGAAACGATGCCGAAAGCTCCCCGAAATCCACGAGTGGAAGAGTTTTGTTCCGCGTATACATGCGGAACCTCTGCCGATCATGCAATGAAAGATGCCGAATCGTAGCTGAAGACGCCGATTATCAGCAGAAAGGACGCCGGGTAGTAGCCGTATTTCCCGAACTTTAAAATAGTGACAGCAGAAACACTGCCGTCAGTTTGCCTATAGTTGTCGAAGTAACACAGTCAACATTTTTGGTTGTGAATTGAACACTTATCATGGTGCTAGTCCAGGGCAAGTTACCCAATGAGAGATTGGGCGTAAATTTACTAGTCAGTGAGCCCCTGAACACTCAAGTTCCTATGAAGGTGAAACCCCTTACCGAAATCCCAAGCCGGGAATAATAGAAACTATGAAAAAGTATCTAAGGGAATGCCCATGCACATCCAAATCTGGAGTATGTCATCCAACATTGTTGGCGTGATTGGCCATTTAAATACTTTTTGACTCACCATCGAGGAGGTTTTATCTGTGTCAAGAGCAATACCAAGATTTGGATTTAAAACTAAGTGCAAGGTGAAAGCCTTTAGTCTAACATCCACGGTGGCACACTAGCAACTGATAACCAGATAGTAGTTCGGCATCGATTATATACCCCCACTCTCAAATCGGCAACATCTCAGTAATCGATCGACAACCTTTCCGCACGATCGTGAGCAAATTCCGGAACTGTCGGCATTCTTCCTCGTCGCATTCAGCTACTTCGGATAGGTTTCAGGGTTTAAGCCTGCCGTCCACTACAGTGCCGATGCTTTGCGTAAGGGTTGCCGATAAACATGTGCTATTTTCGGGAACCTTTCGGAACAAAATGGGCGGAGCTTGGCCATCGTGCTTGTTCGGCGTATATTATCGGAGTGGCATACGACAGGTTGCGGTAAAAACCATGAAACCTATCCGAAGTCACCGAATGCGACGCGAATGAATGCCGACAGTTCCGGAATTAGCTCCCGAATGTTTCCCGGTTGTGCGGAAAGGTTGTGGTAACATTTCAGAACATGCTGAATAGTTGCCGATTTGTTGTCGACAGTATGCTGAAATGTGGCCGATTTGATGTTCGGGGTATATGAACGAAGCCGAATTTCAATCTGATAATCAATTGCTATCCCGACAATGGATCTTTAGGTGCATTCACATTGCCCTTGATGTCATGCTTGTCTTGGCATTTCACCTGACATACCCCAGCGTCCAACGCCTCGCATTCAGAAAAAAGGGTTCCGTAACGCCCTTTAAGCTGGCCTAAAGCTTGCGAAGGCACTCACTGAGTTACATGACATCTGTGGACACGTTCGCCTCTTTCATGTACGACTTCTGTGCTGTTGTGGAAAGTGTATGGTATTTTGTCCCAGAAGTGTCTACTCACCAGCGTCAGGAGTATAAGAATGAAGTGCTAGCCATTCCAAATATTAGTACTCAAAATGCCTGATGTGAAAGGGCCGCCCAATTAGAGAGACGGTGGATTATGGCCCAAACTGTTGGCTTTCACTTGGCATTGCCTCTTTTAATAGCAAACACAGTGGGGTGTTTATGGGCATCCCTTAGAGACTTTTCCATTTTTGATTTGTCATCCCCTCTAACTCGTGCACCACAGGACGTTGATATCCCGATACGACCCTGAATAAATATACCTTCGGTAACCCTCGAGCTACAAACTTTCTTCAAATCATAACTGATTTGTTAAAAAAGAGAATCAGGGCAGTTTTCTTACATGGCTATATAAAATGAATAACTTTTGAAAATCTTCTTCTCTGAAGCAACTGGCAGTATTTCGAAATAATGTGTCAGAATTGTTCCTTGTAACTTATTATATAAACGACCACATTCCTTCAAATCATATAGACTCGTTTAAAACTGTGGCCGCCAGAGGACCGGGGCCTTTTTTTCCTTATATAGATTTTTATTTCGACTCTACATACGGTCTGGTAAGCGACATGGAAAGATCTCATTATACTAACAATAATTTGAAATTATGAATATAAGTTATCTTTACTTTATACCCAGATACGAATGTTGGATATTGAATGTTAGGTAGATAATGTAGTTTGCTCATGACAATGACATGCAAGCCGGTAACACACCGCAATGTCGATGTCAGCAAATGCCACACATGGGCACACATATGTATATCGTCATTCAATTATACATAGACAATCAACGCTGCAATACGGAAATAAATCGCACTTATATTTGTTCTCGAAACGCTTGGTCGTTTGCGCTTAAGCATTCAAGGGCCATCAATATTCTGACATCTGTATAACTCATATTTATGATTGACGTGTTCATGTCAGTGTGTGCATTGTGGTAAGGAGGCAATCACGATATCTATTATGCGTTGTACATTCGATATTGATAAGGGCATATAGTGTTCACACTGTCCGTGGGTACATACTTCGTCCAGCATTGAATGATTTTCAAATACCTTGGCAGAAATGTAAAGCATAATGAGACGGTGAGTCGCGCACAAGAACCAGGGCCCTTGGCTTAAGGTCAAAGTCACACTTAAAGGTAAATGGTCAAATATAAGAAATATAAGAATTTAAGCCAACTACCCTGTCCGGATAATAATTTTGTCCAGCATGGAAGGAATTTAAAATAACTCGGCACATGTGTTAAGCATGGTGAGACGGTGTGTAGCGCGCAAGAAACAAGTCCCTTGGTCCAAGGTCAAGGTCATACTTAAAGGTCAAAGGTCAAATTTAAGAATTTAAGCCATATACACAGTCCGGAGCATAATTTTGTCCAGCGTTGGATGATTTTCAAATAGCTTGGCCGAAATGTTAAGCATAATGAGACGGTGTGTCGTGCGGGAGAACCAGGGCCCTAGGTCGAAGGTCAAGATCACACATAAAGGTCAAATGTGAAATATAAGAATTTAAGCCATAGACCCTGTCTGGGGCATAATATTGTCCAGCAGGGAAGGATTTTAAAATAACTTGGCAAAAGTGATAAACATTATGAGGGGATGAGTCAAGTGCAAGAACCAGATGCCTTGGTCCTAGTTCAAGGTCACACTTAAAGGTCAAAGGTCAAGTATATGTAATTATGTATAAATGTTAAGATTCTTGTCCAGGCAATAACTTTGTCCAGCATTGAAGGACTTTCAAATAACTTGGCAGAAATGATAAGACGGCGTATCACGCACAAGAACTACGTCCAAAGTCAAGGTCAGACTTAAAGGTCAAAGGTCAGATATAAGAATTAATATCATGGACTCAGTCCGCTTCATAATTTTGTCCGGCATAGACGAATTTCCACATTACTTGGCATAAGTGAGAAGCATTACGAGACGGCATGTGGCGTGCAACAACCAGGTCCTTTGGACCAAGGTCAAGGTCACACCTAAAGGTCAAAGGTCAAATATAGGAGTTTAAGCCATTGTCTTTGACCGAATTATAGTTTTGTCAGGCATGGGAGAATTTTCAAATTACTTGGCAGAATTGATAAGCATTATGAGACGGCATGTGGCGTGCAGAAATCAGGTCTGTAGCTGAAAGATCAATGTCACTAATCAAGGTCAAAGGTTAAATAATTGTACAGAGCATAATATTGCCATGCATACAAGGATAATTTGGCAGACATGATCACCATCACTAGATGTTGTGTCGCATGTAAGAGCCTGTCTTGTGAAGTTAGTGAATTACTTCCCTTTATTGATGACTGTGCAAAGCCTAATTCAAAAATGATAAAATGCATATTGTTGATTCTTCACATACTGATTTTAGCTAGCAAGAGTAAGTAAAACATACAAGAACCATAACTCATAATTGCCCCAAAAGTTTCATTACTACACTTTATTGATTTGTTTTGTCAGGACTAAAACTATTGATTGGAAATTTGTTATACCTCGACTTACTTCACAGAATAATAAAATACATTAGCAGAACGTACAATATAAAAGGACAGTTCTCCTTTTGCAAAATAATATGCATGCATATAGACAAAGCGGTGGCATGTAGAACAGGTGGGGGCATCCGTGTCTGTGGACACATTTCAAGTTAATAAATTGCTGCTTTTCCTCACCTAGATAGTTATTGCAACAACATGTATAAACATTGGAAACGCGGAGAAAAGGTAACAATTTTAACGGTGCCGAACTAGAACACTTGAAATGGATACGCTAAGAAAAAGGATCAAGAAAATGTTCTACGTTTCAATATGTAATTGTATGCAACAATCCATTAGAGATTGTATTCTGGAATTTGTGTTCAAAATTGTTTGTGCCTATTGCCTTTAAGCCGTGATATGTATTCTTGACATCCGATGAAGCATTGGGTTTATTGTCTGCATCACGTTCGCTACATTTATTTCGTTGTTCAGAAATCGGAACAAGAATGTGTAAGGCTTAATTAAACTATAATTTAATTCAAGTTCCGACATTAATTTTTTTTGATGCGAAGACGAATTTTGCGCGTTAAATCTACATTTAACACGTGTTTGAGTAATTGTGGTGGAAATTAGCATCTTTAGTGCTAGATCTTGTTTTGCTTTGAGCTATACTTGGATCACTCAAAATGTGATGCCTCAAAACATCCAGAAAACATCTTGATTAATTATATATACATGACTTTCATATCAAATGCCGATGTTGTTATACATTTTGGGATTTAAATGAGGTCTTTGAATTATCAATGTTTGTTAAATAATAAATACGAAATATTTATCTTATTTAACTATACTTTAGTTAAACTAAGTTCGTATATCTATACAAGAGTTACGTGACGAAAAACAATTTCGTTTTCAAATCATTAACTTGTAATGCCACTTATCAACTTTTAAACATATATATGAACAAAAGATTCAGTTTTACAGTGTTTCTGGAAAGCATACTATACCGTGCAAGAACGCGCATCTATGAGTAGAATTCTATTCCAGCCAATAATACCATACACTCTGGTGACACAGCTTTGCTTCATGCGACGTACTGGAATGTAGACTATCGTAATGGATCTCTCCTGTACAAGAACCAATTTGGAAATTAGGGCCAAGCGATGGAAGCTTTGTAGCATTTTATTACTTTTATTCCCTTTGACAATTGATAGGATTACATATATCTCTGTATCCACTTAATGTAACAGTATATATACCATTTTATTGATGGCACAATCATAAAATCTCAATTATGTACATGCTATGGAGCTCGACATCTTTATCAGCGTCCTTTTTGTGTAGCGCTATCCCAATTTTCCTAATGCAGTTTATACGTTCCAAGAATAGCCCGTTAATTCGCACAGAAATTATGTGCTTTTGAGTAATGAATTATTGCGCATATGTGATAGAGGTTATTACTCAAGGCAATATTCTTAAGGGACCTATTCATAGACTGGCAAATACACAGATATTTTGGTACATATTCGAAAAAATAAAACTACAGTATGTATTAGGAAGAGAAACAACATATATGACACAGAAATATTGGAAATCAATTGAAATGGCTACAATAAGCTTAAGAGACTTCTGATCCGGAGGCAGTAGGCTCGAACACCGGCGGAGGCACTATACTTTGTATTTTTTATGCTTTGTGTAATATTATATTTAGTTGAATAGTTCAGATGATTTTTGCAGCTACAACATTTTGTGACCCATTTTGTGGTGTTTCTTTATAACTAAAGCATTATATACCAATATTTGGCACAACATATGGAACAAAAAAGCAACCTTGGAGAATATATAAGGCAAAGCAAAATTCAAATGAACAGCTTTTTTATAGAACAGTTTCAAGAATATAGAACAGTTTCAAGAATATGCCTTATTCTAGTGTATAAAGTCTAAGAATGGGTTGGTTTTACTGGGAACACCTTTATTTTAGTTGTTGCGAAGAAACCAATGTCAGTTATATGAAACGAGACTTCCTTACACATTTTGCTACTACATTGTGATATAAAACGTTAAAAAATTATCAGAAATAATAACTACCCCTGAAATGTGCATTCTTTATTCACAACGTTCGCATTATCCGCTCTTGTGTCAAATGTCTAACCGTTTTACATAATTTTATTTTTACGAAAATATGAGAATGTCTTCGCCATTGACTCAAACATGTGTGTCAAATATAACGATTTAAACCATTCGTATGCAGTGAAATCATTTTATTTCACCTTGCATTAATCAGTGCATTCTTGAAAAACGGCGTATTCAAGCGGAATTAAAGGGACTTGTTCAAAGATTTTTGTATTTTTGAAATATGTCATCAAAAGTTAAAAAAGTTACTCCGACTGTGAATTTCAAAAGATAATAAACATTTCTGTTTTGACCGGCCCATATTGGCAACGGGGGGAACCAAAAAGGAGCCGGGTGCATCCATCTGCTAAAGCGCTGTACATAGATCTTTCCCATGTATAATAGTACAATACGTTTCTTATTCATTTGTGAGAAATAATCAGGTGCTTCCGTCATCACTGGTCACCAGAGAGGGAATATGATATAACATTCACTCTAATGTTGAATACCTACAATTTTGTGTCAGCTAATGAGATCAGCGACCATGAGATAGAGCTACATCGTCAACATATATTTAGTGAGTGCTTAATTGGCCACGTTCGAATATTCTATAGCATGTAGTTCGGAGCCTGTTGTAATTTTGTTGGTGCGCTTGAACTCTTCGGGCAGTTCAGTTCACTGAGTTTACAATTGACGTCGCCTGTCAATAAAAATGGCAGCGAAAATGTCGTTCGAATCGCTAAGAACCACTGATTCCTTCTTTAAGTGTTCTTCTTTTACACTTTACAGTAGTAATTCACGTCACTATACTTTTCTTTACTTCAATATCATATGAGAGGTAATTATTGTAATATTATTGCTTCTAATTTATGACGCTTCAATCATCAAAGCGTAAGCTCTTGATGTAATGATAGATGAAATACTTTATAGAACGAATACAGTAAAGACCTATCATTTTTTAAGTTTGAATCTTTATCTTTCATGCAGATACGCGTATCTATGATATAAGTGGATCGTTCCTCTGCATATACTGAAGAACATTGGCAGGCACAAACAACGTGATAATGCATTTGTTCATCATTCAAACGACACTCAAGACATAGTCTATTTATTATTAGAAGTAAGATGAACATTATTACACACCCAATGCATGTTTTATATGCTCATTTCTGACACTTTCACCTTTCGTTAATGCCTGCTTTACGTTCGCAGCATCATAGACGTTCGTACGTGTTTGTATTTGTAGGTAATAAACAACATCATAAACTCAAAACGAATATGCGTTATTATGTTTCTTTGACAGTTTCTTTGATCAACAGGCAAGTTAATTTGGTATAACTGCTGCAACCCTGTTCACGTATGAACGTCCGTTACACCAATGCACTTTCTGAAGTGTTGTTGTATTATATCCTGTTTTATAATGTGAACCGATACACATGCTTTAAAGATGGATTGTTGGTACTTGGTAGGTTGTAGGCCTACTCCGAATTCAAAACATTCTTATACAAATATATATAACGTACATAATGTATATGTAATGAAAAAATAAACACTGTTTCTTCTTTAAAACAGCGTCCGCTCTAATAAAGTATTGTCTAAAATACAAATTCGATCATTAAAGCGCAGGATCATTTTCATTTGAACGGTCATTAATTCATATAATTAATTTGTATAACATGAGTATTTGGTCTCCATGATCGTCTGTTTCAGGATTCAAGCCTACTTACGCTATTTCAGGATGTTACGCAACGTGATTTGGTAACATCAATAGATGCCAAAATGAGATCCATATTTTTGTTTTATGTGAAATCTGCAATAAAGAGTAACAGTAAAAGAGGTTGATCTAATATATACATATATTTATAAATCTCATCTGTGGGATAGGTTCCAGACGTGATTATTTCATCCGTGTAATTTTCATTACAATTGAAACAGAATTGTCGTCGATAGCCTGGTGACATTGCATTTCTATATGTTTTTTTGATTCTTGTAACATATATTTAAATCATGATCGAAAATATAATCTCGACCTCTCTAGTTTAATTAGCGTGCTTAAGTAATTGTATGTTGTATCCGTTACTATAAGGAGTAGCACAATTGAAATCAAAGTCGACGGAATATTCGTTTCGACAAAGAAGTTTCACACGCAGCAATAAATGATAGCCTCGTAAGGATTCAACAACGTGAGCTACAAGTAAAACCCAAAAGAATTATATAAAATTATTACATAATTGATTTAATTTCATTTATATATTTCTGTTAGAAAAATATAATTAAGTATAAAACAATCCCGAAGTATGTCAGTTTGGTTTGCAAGTTATTGGCAAACTATGTCAATAGGGTTATTTTGTACAAACGTTCAAGTACTCTGATCATGCACATAACATTAAATACACAATTTACCGCCTATGCATATTCTCGACTTATCTTGAATGCTTCTACAAGTTTGAACATAAAATGTCAACGTAAATGAGACAAACTTGTTTCGTGTTTGTATGGATAGGATATTGACCGAGTAGGAAATCTTTCTGCGTAGGAAAGACGCGCTCTCGGTTTTCACATGCTGCCCGTGGACAGGTCTTTCCTACGCAGAAAGGCCGACTACGAGGTCAATATCCGACTAACATACCGGAAGGCGACGCAGATAGTTAAATCATATAAAGAAGGTGTCTATCAGATGGTTCTTTCTATTATGTTAGCAGGTACATTTTCTCGGTTTATCTCCTTAATATTGGTATGCAATTATAACGTAACACGCACATAAATAAATGTTCCAAGACTGTAAAACATAATTCACATTGTAATGGCAGAATTTGTTTTCGGGTCATAGAATCACATATTTTTGTATTATCATTGTTTATCTGTAAATAAAGCACGATTTGTCGTTCTGATGTAAATTCCTTCGCATCGGACCAGGTAATCGTTGTTGGTTAGCCGAAAGCAACTCGCAATCGAACATAATACAACTCGCAATCGAACATAATACAACTCGCAATCGAACATAATACAACTCGCAATCGAACATAATACAACTCGCAATCGAACATAATACAACTCGCAATCGAACATAATATCGTATTTAATCGTTTATTGATAACCCCCCCCCCACCCCCACCCACAGTTGTCCATAAACAAAACGACATTTCTTTATAAATTAAAAAATTAACGCTAAAACTGATTTGTATTGATTTGGAATTTTACATTCGATGTAGAATGTATTTACAACATGAATATAAATAGTTGGTGCATTTTTAAACAAAAAATTAGTAAAACGGTATAACTAAATAAGAAGCTGGATGGCTTTAATTCGTGGTATGGTTTAGCGTGTTGATTTCTAGGATACAATAATAAAATGATATACGTTGCATTATTTTTTTAAAAAAGAAAATCATATATTGTACAATTAAAAAAACAATCTGTTACAAGTCATTATATTCATAACGAAATTGTTTTCTGCCTTGACATACATTATATTTATTTTGTATTTTGTACATGCAGTTGAAATAACATATATATGCAGAAAGTCCAAAAAATGAACGTGTACATGCACATGTATGTATTTTAGAACTACATCATGAATGTACACATGCTTCTCGTGGACAAGTCTTTCTGTGATCAATACAATCCTCGTGCACGGGTCTATCCTTTTGTACGTGGACGGATCTGATATCAATTTGGAGATACCCGACCACGTGCAAAACGATAGACCCGCGCACGAGGATTGTATTGTTCTCACAGATTGTTCCGAAAAATATAGACCCGAACGAAACAAAGAATTAGGTATGTAAATGTTGGAATATTACCTTTTGCTGTGAAACGTATATTCAAGACAAATGTCACTCTATTGTTAAAAACACTGTGTTGATTTTCTCATGTTTCATGCTTTCCATGAATAACTGTTCTTGCAACAGTTACATAAAGTGGACAAGTCATTTTGAGGGCCGTCAATGAAACATGCTGTACAGTATTTGAAGTTTGAAATATATAATACATTCAACAATTTACGTTTCAAAAAATACCTTGTAAGTTTCTGGCCATTAATAAGTGAAATTGCATTGAAAACCCTTGTCGCTTTGTTATATTTTCTCAATTTATTGTACCAATATCTCTATTCAAATTTTCACACTAGTATGATGAAACACTTCACTGACCACAATAACGGTATTTCTCCATGAAAACATCATGCAGGGGATTAGCATTCCTTACACCGCAAACTAGGACACCCAATGTCTAACCGTTTTGTCAAGCCAATGTTCTTGAGACGATAACCTCTTAATAGCGTATAACGACGTCATATAACAATAAGCGCAGCATAGATGATATGCCCTAGTCAATGTTATTACGAATATGAACAATATCCGCCTAGGCACTTAGACCATTTATTATGTTTTCACTTATTTTTTTAGCTGATTATATTGTTTCAGAGGTATAACTTATGTACTTACTACATAAGTATAAACGATGCTTAAAACGTCGTAGTAGTCGCACCCATAGTTTCTTGCACTTAACAAGAAACTGTAACACCTAGCAGCACATTCAGCAGATATTTAAACAATGAATTTCGACAGACACATTTAAATTAAATGCGGACGAGAAATACTATACAATTCTCTCTTAGATTTAACACAATGTAACAATTAGTTTTAGACTCAAAAATACGCCTTCAGTGCGTGGTATATATCAAACGAATATTATGTGTAACACATAAAAAAGAAAACATGTCTTTGCACCTTTCATTGCAATCATTCCGATATGCGAAAGGCAAGCAATAAGCTGGAAATAAGTTTTAGACTCAAAAATACGCCTTCAGTGCGTGGTATATATCAAACGAATATTATGTGTAACACATAAAAAAGAAAACATGTCTTTGCACCTTTCATTGCAATCATTCCGATATGCGAAAGGCAAGCAATAAGCTGGAAATAAGTTTTAGACTCAAAAATACGCCTTCAGTGCGTGGTATATATCAAACGAATATTATGTGTAACACACAAAAAAGAAAACATGTCTTTGCACCTTTCATTGCAATCATTCCGATATGCGAAAGGCAAGCAATAAGCTGGAAATAAGTTTACCACAGGCATAAGTAGCCATATTTCCACATTACAAATACATTTTTAACGTACGATGCTATCGTACGATTGCACTCATTAACGAACTATAATTGTTTCAAAAACTAGATTTCGCTATGTTGAATTAATCATTCTTCATTAAGGTCCATTTCATGTCTGGTCCTCAGGGGCTCACTGTTGTTCGTCTTTGAACACTTTGAACACCACTGAATCAATATATCTTTATTCAGGTACTGAACAAAAATACCCATTAAGTTCAGTTTTTAGTGATAGATTGGTGATAATGGTAGATCGGACTACACAAAATAGCACATAATTACAAAATATTGGTCGTTGTGAACTTATCGATTTCAGCATAACTGAATAAAAAACGTTTACACATTTTAATTCTACGGTATACATTGTTCTTAATACCTCTTCAGTTCTTAATATAATGTATACCATGCTAAATAATGGTAATGAAAAAATATAATAACATAATTTCTAACTAATTTTAACAAAAGAAAAACAATACCGTCGTTCTTGTATCGTAAATTGGTTCATACAATCTTGTTCAGTTTCGGACAGGTACTTCTACAGCGTTAAACACTTGTTCGCCCAGTGTTTGGACACCAGTTACAACGACAAGTACGTAGGTAACATGTGATTGAATATGTAATCATGCAATGAAGAGTTGAAACTTGTTAATAATTGAAATTATCGAAATTGCAAACCGCTGCAATATAGTTCATACGTGCGTAACATTGTACAACATGTACAACATGTCAACATGTACTGGAATTATTTTCTCCCTCACTGCGTTCGTCCGAAAATTAATAAATTATTTCTTTACTAACAAACAATACAACGAAAATAACAACAAACGCACTCATTAAAAGGCGGTCCGCTTTTCTTTCATTCGATTTGTAACACCGCTTATATATACAAAGCAAACATGATTATATGGAAATACACAGTTCTTTTCAACTATTAAAAGACACTAAACTGTTTCTAACAAAAACAACTCAAAATAAAATAACAAATGTTAACAACACACATAAATACGGCATGAGTACAAGATTAATCATTAAACAATCTCCAAATTATTACTTATGTTAATGTTCAGTGCGAACGTGACTCGTCCAGGAAAACCTGAAATAAAAACCCGTATGAATACACTGGGAAAAGCCCTGGAAACCTGTGCCCATTTGTCAAATTTTACGTCGCTGAGTGTCAGGTCTCACCCATGCTAATCAAACAAATCAAATTCGTACATTACAACACAATGATTGATTACGAAATAATTAAATGAAAAGGAACACACGAAAGTGTTCTGAAAAATTTGTAAACGCGCACACAACATAGAACGCATACAAATTGAATTCATACATTTGTTCTTTTGTAATTTATAATTATTTCCTAAGGAAAAAATATATTGGTCCATGTGTTGTCCATGTGTAGTCTGTTCAGTAAGCGAACCTCGAATGACACTATACCCGCCAGATACGAACGGAACCTCCTGCATAGAAAAAACACTAAATGCTTTCTGAAACATGACGAAAAGAATAGCAATTAAAATTTTATTAGTAACAACATGTCATATTCCACGTCACTCTTTTGAAATGAAACAAAAATCTCGCTAAACTGACAGACCATAATACTATATAAGAAACAGTAATTTGTTTACGATTTATCGTTTGTTATTCTATTTAAACTAAGATGAAAACAAGTATGGGAAAGAATATGTTGCCCATACGACTTGGTTTCGGCAAGCGGTATACTGACATGATGCCAGATAATTGCACTCGACTACTGATATAATTGGCTGGCCATTGCAACGGTTATATATGCACTTAGCTGCGATTGATGATTACACATATTTTATTTATATTCAGTAAATAGTTTTTAGTGAATTGAAATATTTTGACTATGATTTGATGTGTTTTTAGACTGTAAACAGGATTCAGTTGTATTCAGAAATCCGTCTTGAGGGAACTACTTCTTTACTTTGCAGGCTACGAGTCAGTAAATCGATAAGTTACTGCGCTTCGCTGGCTGAGCAGTGAGGCTTCCTGTTATCGATGCTACCTTCTATGAACATATGGCAAGAAATAAATCCGACTTTAAACACTAATAAACAGTAATAATTATTTCCATTCAGTCCACATCTACAACTGAATTCATGTTATTTATATTCATATAGGTATGATAGCGTATCTGTTCGTGCTGTTGACGGGTTAACTGCGTATTACATCATTTGCGTAAGTTTAACAACAGTGTATTGAGTCAGTACATATAGTAGAGCGATCGTAACCACTCTATTGTGGATTGCTGTGTTTTTGACGTATGCATAAGAATTAAGGAAAAGTATGTCGCTTCTAAAGAGAGTTTTGAATGTACTTTACGAATTAAACTTATTTTTATTTAAATTGTTATTTACCGAACATAGCGCTTGTGATGATAAGCACTGAATATTGATTCGGACTTATACGGTTCTTCGACTATTATAACCCATTGTATATTGACTTGTATGCATATAACTTTGTTTTCTTTTTAAATAGTTAGCAAAGAATTATTTGCCTCCCACGAATTACTGAAAAATAATGATGATAATGTCGAAGATAAATAGCATTAAATTAGACGCGCGCAATATTAGTTTCAATTTGCAAAAAACAGTGGCCTTGATCTCCATCTTACATAGGTCAAATACCAGCTTATACCAATTTATTGTAAGTAGAGTGTATCGTGATGAGTTTCGTGATTTTTTTTGGGTAGAAATGATATAACAGATAGGTGACTAACTTCAATAAATGTTCTTTATGAAAAAAATACTCTCATAATATATTTGCTCTTGGTTTCATTTCTCGCCAACAGTCTTTCTACGCTGTCAGCGTTATGATATTTATATGTATATACAGAATATCAAGTATTGTACAATCATGCTGTTATATGCATTGCGGATGAAAATAAAACAATAAAAATGGATTTATGTTTTTGTAATCTAACATAAATGTGCTTTTCAAAGGTCGTGTGATTTATGGATAGACTCACTTTTGTCAAAATAGCATTACAGCACACAAACATCACGTCCGACCTTTATTGGTTTGTGCCAGGCGTACTTTCTTAGTACGAACCGGGAACCAAGCTAGCCACGAGTCAGGAAATTAATAAATTACTGCGCTTCGCTGAGCAGTGAGGCTTCCTGTTATCGATGCTTCTTTCTATGAATAGATAACAAGAAACACGAATAAACAAGAACAATATCTATTTAGTCCGCATCTACAAGTGAATTCATGTTATGTCTATCCACATAGGTGTCTCTGTTTGTGCTGTTTACTGGTTAACTGCGTACTACATCATATTGCGTAAGTTTAACAACAGTGTATATACTCTACTTACATATAGCGGAGCAATCGTTACCACTCGATGAACGATTGCTTTTGTTTTTGGAGTATTGATAAGAATTATGGAAAACGATTGTAGTTTTAAAGAGTTTTGAATGTATTTTACTAATTTCACCCAGACTTTTATACCAATTAGTTGATGGTTCCGACTGAGGTCCTGGTTCTTTTTAACTCTGCATTTAAAAAACATACTCAAATTAAACCAAACTGAGATGGTGATTTAAATTTTGATGCCACTAACTTCATTAGGCGGGGTCTAGGTTGGCGTGATCGGCTAAAGTGTTTTATGCATGCATTTCAAGTATTTTTCAGCTAAAAGCCTGATTTAAGTACACGTACAGAATAAAATATGAACTAAATAGGATCTGTTAACTTTGCAAATTAGGAAAATTGGTATTATTCAAAGTAGGCAGCTCGGACGGTCATCATGGCCAATGCAGCGGCCAGTGCGGACACGAACTTTGCGGGCATTATGAACAGTTACAGGTTCTAAAACTAAATAATGATTACACCACAAGGTATTATGACATAAATGAGAGAATTGTTGAAACTAATGCAAATTATTGATAAATTGAAACTGAAAAATAACACGATGAACACAATGGGTCTTGGATTGCCACTCTGGTGGGCATTTTGCTTTAATTTTCCCATATTTAAACCCCTCAGGCCCCCTAGAGCAACCATCCCATAAAATACAGCCCTTAATGGGGTCACGGTGGCATCTGGCAGTTAATCTTTCCAGTACAGTGTGTTTGTAAAAGTCCATGTTCAAAATCTTTGCAGACGACCAATCTTATTGGAAGTTCTTAAAGGTTACTCATACGCAAATAAATTCCTTCTTTGTTACATATAAATATTCAAAGTTTGACCTCAATTTTCACCATGACGATGCTACTTTCCAATATATCATCATACATTGTTGGAAAGATAAGGCCATAACCTTTTGACAAAATAGCATGTCAAACATTTCTATACGTTGCAACTCAAAATATTTTTACCTTAGAATAAACACACCGGTTTTGACAGGCATGGGAGCTGCCATTTTGTGCATAAATACATGGGCCAAAAGTTATGAAGCTGGCAACCACTAAGACAAAGTAGTGCCAAAAACTGTCTTCTTTTTCTTATTTCTTACATATATACCTTTAAATTGATACCAAAACATATCATTTGAACTGTATTTTACAAATTCTATGCATCCTGCACTCAACCATATGTGCTTATTATCTAACTGACAGCCTAACCCTGAGGATGTGACTGCCGTTTTGGGGTAATTAGACTTGTAGATTAACGTGTATGCATATAACTCTGTTTGCTTTTTAAATAGTTTGCACAAAAAATATTTGCTTCCCACGAATTATAAAAACAATGATTAGAATGTCGTTGATAAATAGCATTGAAGTAGACGCGCGCTATATAAGTTTTAATTTGCAAAAGACAGTGGTCTGAATCTCCATCTTCAATTAGATCAAATACCATCTTATGCCAATTTATTTAAGTAGTGTATAGTTATGAGATTCGATATTTTTTATTAAAAAATTCACTTGCTTTAATTAGACAATAATATACGGCAGAGCTGGGCCGGGCATCTATAATCGGCCCGCTGCCGATATAACGGCCCGAGGGCCTTTGGCCCGAGGGCCGTTATACGGCTAGGGCCAAGTATAGATGCCCGGCCCAGCTCTGCCGTATATTATCGTTTATAATACATATTATCCTGTCACAAGAAGAATCATGTTACTTTCTTTATTACACAAAATGTTAACAAAAACACCAAACAAACTTTCCGTACTTGTATTTGACATTCAACTAATTACGCAATACGTGACGCAACTCTAACGAATGACGTAATTTATAAACAGAAAAACAGTGACGAAACAAACCAGTTTTCGCTGGACTCGCAGTTTTGTTGTGACAATGTTATGTCGTGTTTGCTTTTATTTTTAGTAAAATACATTACTATTAGTTTAATAAATCATTCATGGACGAATTCTGAATGATGAATGTGTCAGTTGGATAAATAATATATTCTGAGACTTTGAATCGAATAAAATCAAACGTTCTGACCAGTCATTGCGATTTCGTAAATCGTGTTTCTGGTCAGAATGGTTAACATGAAATTAATATCATGATTGTTACAAATTAAGGCTTATGGATACAAGACAATGGAATTGAAGTGCTTACAGTATTGTTGGATTTTTATTGTTGGAAGCAATGGATTGAAATTGAGGTACAGTAAAAGTTTCCGATCTGTTCAATTTTGTTCAGTGATTCTTTTTCTCAAACTAAAAGATGCATAGGCTATAGATCGTATATATATTTAATCAATTTAACTACAAACTTTCGTTAATATTCAGTATTTGCATTTTCGGATATAACTGTTTAATTTTGACTAAATACGCCATTCGTGGTCGTTGACGTTGCGCGATCGGATTCTCTTCGATTATCGAAAAATCGGCCGCGGCCAATTATAATTATATCGGCTCAGCGGAGCCGCGTAACGGCCCGTAATCGACGTCAAAATGTTACTATTTTTAGTAACACTATGTATTATGTTTCTTTTCTCGCCAACAGTCTTTCTACGCTGTCAGCGTTTTGATTATAGTACAAAGGATAAAAGGCATTTGACAAATTGACATTGGCTGGAAGGTTTTTGTGTAGCAGCACCCGGTAAGAATACATGTTTTGCTATATACGGAAGATAATGTTTGCGGAAGTTCTTTGAAAATATCTATATCTTGAGCATATATTTACATGTTTACTTATCAAATTTTCGTAATTTACACGACTTCAAACGTGAATTAAAATTTGCATTTTGTCAATAAATTTCAGTTTAGAAAATCACTTGAGTGAGACGAACTCTGATGTGCATTTTTATTTGTTTTAAATTGTATTTGCCGATAAAGTAGTATAAGAGTAACTATTGCAGATTTCAATTATTTTAATACACGGAAAAAAGCAACACAAACTATTTACTAAAAGAAAATAAAAGACACATACAATTTGTTTTTAAATGTATATACGTGCATTCAAGGATTTAATTAATCTTACTCATTCACCGCACAATCAAATCTATATAAACAGGATTAATATAATATCCAAGCCATAACATTAACTTTTTAACTAGAAATAGATATCAAAAGTATTAAATAGTACATTGGCGATGTAGTACAAGAATAAATATCCAGCCCAACGAAATGGACTAAACACGATTTTGAACTTAATGACATTTAAAAAAATCGAGATAAAAGTGCTACATAACTAAATGCGTTAACATGATTCTCAACTTTTTCGCTCTTTAAGAAAGGGAACAATGCTTGCGGCTTAGTCTAAATTTGACACGCGTAATTAGTAGAAGGAAATTAGAGCTGGATACGTCTTAAGTATACGATTTAAGAGTGTTATCTATGGGCAACAACCGTCCAAAATCTTTGCATATAATTAATCGGTTTAAAGTAACAAGAAAAGTTTGAATTTTGTAGATTCTTTTTATCCTACATTACGCTTACTATGTCGTAGTTGTATTTATTAGACAACAATCATGTACTTACAATACCGACTGTTGAAGATTTCCAGTATTCAATTGGACATATAATAATATTAAATGTACATTCCGTGAAATTGGGATTGCGCTTACATGTATATGAAATCAATTATCGACGATTTTATATTATTGAAGTAGCCAATGACAATCAAACATTTAAAAGAACACAGGGGTCGATAATAATTTACGCTTTTTGTATTAGTCAGAGCACACTTTTAATGGGATGACTAAAGACGGCACGTCAGAGACCAAATGCAATACGTAGTCTTAAACAAGATTGAGGGTTGTTATATTGATTTGCAGCTAGCGTGGGCACCTAATCGCATAAGATTGGTGAGATTGTTGATTGACAGGGAATGGGAAAACAGTAATCTTGTAACCTAATATAAAACGCTCTGACCTTCTTGGACTTCATGAATTGGAATCAATATTTACCTCGCATACTGTATGAATTACTCTGTGAAATCATCGGATGTCATGTAGTTGTAAATGTAAAGCAAAACAAAGAACATCATTCTTTTTAATGTTATCTACTAGAAATAATTGCTAATGTTTGTGCAATATTCTCATTTAGCCGCAATTGAATTTTTTTTATTAAATTATGATCATTGATTATAATACGTATTTTCGATTACCATAGTATCTTGCCTCATTTAGAACAAAACTGTGTATGCAAACAATTATTGTTTATTGTAATGACACCATGACTGTATATTTGCATGTGATGTATCGTTTACTTATATGCAGTAATATTATAATGGTCCCCCCCCCCCCAAAAAAAAAAAGCGTTATTCCACAAGCAACACGATTATAACGAAAACTTAGATATTTAAACTATGAATATGTTAACCTCCAGAATTTTTCCAAAATGGCGACACAATCTATGCTGTAAGCAATCAATTATTAACTCACCCAATTAAGGTGTAATCAAGTCTGCCCACAAACCGATGTCCATGGTCATATATGTCCTCTATTCTTCTTTAATGAACTGGTACTTAACATGTTATTGGTCCTTTTTGTATTTTGTTTCATTGCATTAATATCACAACGGATATATTTCATGTATTGTGGCTACCGTTAGTATTAATACTGAGTTCGTTGTACATTAATTAAGAAATCATTTTGCATTTATCGTTGTTTATCGGTCAATAAACAACGATTAGAGTTCGAATGCGCAGGAATTAAACCACGAGGGCGTTAGCCCGAGTTGTTTTATAGCCACGCATCAGAACGACAAAGAGTTGTTTATTGGCCGATAAACAACAATAATGCGAAAATTATTTCGATTCTAAGATGATTTTACATATATTTTTTCAATTGTAATTGGAACTACTTTTTACAATGCTCCGCTCAGAATCGGAACTTCTTTTTGCGTTATTTATTGGGTACTTAGACAACGATAATTTTGTTATTTTTCTATAGAAATATCTGTGCGTGTCATGTTAGAAACATTTATTAAGTAGGTAACGTATACCACAATATCGGCTATGTCGATTTCAATCTAAATAAAACTGATATCATATTAGTATATTTAATAACCTTAATGTGAGTTTAATGTCTTAATAATGTAACCTAAGTGAATGTTTGTAAACAATTGTCCCAAAATTATCATGCCCATTCATATACAAGTATTTGCGGATCGGAAATATTAATTTTAAGGCACTTCAAATAGTTACTGCAACAAATTCCATATAATCTAGATATTGCAGTAAGTACTGAGAATGCACATATGTGTATATATGTACAGACAAATCCGATAGCGTGGCTGAGGAAACACATATTCGTATCAATGTTATGTACTAGAAACGTATATCTTTCTAGTGTATTAAATATTGATGGGATTGGTTTGATAAATGTGGTATAAAGACTATACTAATTATATAAGTATTATACTATGCAATTCGCTTTTATCGAAATGTCAACTTTATATCCTACTTAATGCCATGATGTCATGCAGTACAAGCAGAGTAAGCCATCTTGTTGTGATATCCACCGCATTAAACAATATCTTTTTATACATGTTTAATGAGTTACACTCTCAATATGTGCCCATTTGGTAGTGTGAGAGATAGGAGGTTAATAAAATATACCAAAAGGTGGTACGTCATTCAAAACACTGCATTTCATATGGAACATGTAACACCTGCGTTTTATTTGAACACGTTGAGCAAACTGCGCTCATACAATATAGTTTAATCTACTTTCAGTAGTACGTTTCGAATCAGTTATCATATATACCATGTTCACGATCTAAAGAGATTGTAATTTGACATTCACTGCGATGTCCAAATGCTCCAGAGATTCATACTTACAATGTAATCTGCGTAATGAGTAATTAAAGATGCATTAATTGTTAACTTTTGGTAACATATATTGCATGTGACATCTGGTTTGACCACAACTACGGCGTTATTTTAAGTTGGTAGCTTAAACCAGTGCACACTTGTTTACATCGATTGTAGAAAAAAAATTACTTTATTAATAGTCTAATCAATAATCTTATTTACACGCATTTGGGATTGGTTTACATGTGGCATGCAACTAGCCACACTTTAGTTACCCGTGTTCATTATTATACATTTGAAACTAATCTGTGTTCATCTGCGTTCTTATTATTTAAACACGAATGCCTGCAATTATGGCCATCTAATATTGATGCTTTGTATATGAACAATTAGATGTGGGTAATAATTTTATTTTAGCATGTACTTGTTTTATTGTAAAGAATCACTATGACACTTCGGAGCTTAGTAGCAAACATTAAATACGGAACGTGTTAGGGAGTAGCAGAACCTTTATAATTTAAATCTAGGTTTTATGGCAACTTGTTTTTGGTCGGCAAAACCGAAACCATCCAATTTTACAGACGCTGTAAGTACCCTTGATAATTTTTAGATGAGTCGTTAAGGCACATATATGTTAAAAACAATGCTGTATTATTGGTTGAATCGCATACTGCGTGTATTATATGTCTCCGAAAGTGAATTGTTGAATATTGTTATTTACAGTATGACATGTTATTGATATAAATAGTTGAGAAACTACAATACTATCATTATTAGTCAATGGGCAATTATAAAACAATTATTTGTATATTTGGATTAATTTTGTAATTATTGTATTTATACTAGTACATACATATTGATTTCGTTTTAGTACCGATGCTATAACAAGCAAAACTTTTATAAGTATATTTTCATGTTGTTACTGAAAATATATTTGCAGGAAAGGATATCACATATGAAACAATGCATAATTTAACTATCAAAGTCAATATTTCCTTCAGGAGATCAAATGTTTTAGTGTTGATTGCTTGTAATGAAACGTTTTTCAAGGATCTTTGATGTCTGTTTGTGTATGTCGTACTGTAACGTTAGTGAAATAACTGACTTCCGGTATTTTCGTTAAGATGCAATTTATTCTTTAAAACGCTTGTTTTCGAATTTTAGGCAATATATTTAACACGATAAACTACAAACAAGCAAAATGATTATAGTCATGTTTCATAGGCAGTTTCTTTGATCAAAGTCAAGTTGGTGTAACAAGCAAAGATCATTTTAAGACTGCGGCGATAGCCGGAGTCTTTAGTACCGCAAATCGAAAGCATGTATCGTTTTTGAGATGGCAATTGCACAGTGGTCTCCTCTACTTCACTGCTTTCAATATCGAGGAGCAGGGGAGATCACACACGGCCAATCAGAACTGCGAAACAATACCTTGCTGTCAGAGGATTCAGTCACTGGTCTAGTAAATACTAACAATAAATTACTTCAGAGATGACAAGCAATAGATTAAAACAATAACGAACAATCAACATAGTCGTTTACTCATAATTTTGAAGTACATATCCTATTCTGCCAATTCGGTATGTTTCTGTGTGTGTTCTTTACTGGTAGAGCGCATTATTAAGTAACATTGCGTAAGTTCCAGTTCGCGTCTCGAAGGTTACTCGCGGAAGTCGTGTATTATGTACATTGTGGAAAGCTTTCGTAGTTTTATCCAAAAAGCGGACTCCATTTTATGAATCGTCTTATGTTATATAAAATGTTAAATAAGATATAAAATGTTTACAACTTATCACCCATAAATAACATCAGTTTATAAAACTTTATTAATGAAGTACTAGTTTTCTTGAAAACCCGATTAATGAAGTACTAGTTTTCTTGAAAATGTACGAATATTTTGTCGTGACCTTAAGCTTAATATGGACAGCAGCAGTCTTTCAGCGTTCAACGCTTTGATTATGATTTTTGCTGCAACCTCGATCATGCATGAACTTCCGTCTCTATAGATGTGTTGTTTTATTATATCTACTTTTTATTATGTTAAACGATACACATCTTTGTATTCTGAATTTTAAACAAAGACTATTATATAGCATACATATCGTATATGTATGTCAGGACAACTTAAACACTATTAGTAACTGTTACCGCTTTACAACAAATTTTCCATATCCATTGTCATAAAGTCTTTCTAAACTTAAAAAAAAGATTCGATTATAAATTGGATACTTTTACTGATTGGCAATGGTATTCTATTAAGATACAAACGGGCATAAGAAATATATTAACTATTTAATTAATCAATAGTTCGAACGTAAAGTAACTGAATATGGCAATTATATATATCTGTATTAATAGTTATATGTTATTTAGTTGTATAAAAGTTGCCAATAAAAAAATTGCATTCATGACTATTCATAAGCATATTCGACTTTTATAATAAAATACATACCTAAATTCATAACATGCAACACAGTGCAACATTTGCGTGCAGTTTTAATGTTCGCCGGGATCACTGATATTCATCATTAATAGTTCATGTTCTTAACGTAACACATAAACATAAAAAAGAACAAAATCAGCAATAAATTTCATTACATCTTTTGCAACATGAGTAAGAATCATAACCGAAAAATTGCTTTCGATTTTTCAATTTCGAACATTTAAATTTCAATATTGATGTCATTGTCCTATAACTATATCAATTAGAATTTAATGTTTAATTTATTTATTACTATTTATATCAGAAAATTATTCGTTCTGAATACGAATTATGACAAACAACTATAAATACTAAACTTGGAGAGATCTGATAATGTTAGCATATGGCATAACTAAAACTATTACATAAATATTTACGTAAATGTATATATTTCTTCTAGAAACAGAATAATATAACAATCTTGAAGGTACGTCATTAGGGTTGCTTTCTTCGTCACTTTAAGTCAAGTATTCTTTAACTCCTGCTTATGCACATTATCTTCGATACTCTTTTTGCCACTCTCGCAAATTAACCGCTTGAGTTGATTCAATACAAAACGTTAGTTTTACATAAGCTAGTACACATATGTCAAGAACATGTGTCATCCTTTTATCTTGTTTGAATATGTGTGCACGTAGCCTCCGTGAAGCGTATACATTAATAGTAACATATAAGAATAAGGGCGGCATAAACGGCATGTATTCTAAGTCGATATAGAAAGCGCAGAAACTATGATTAGGAACATTTACCTCCTAAGTTTTTCAACTATTTTCATTTTTATCGATAGCATATCAAAAATAATTAACACTGTACTGAATAAATAAAACAAATGCTAAAAACGTCTTGTTGGTTTGGTAGGTACATGTCAATAATTTAATAAACGGTAAAACTATTGTGATCATAGCACAAATCCAGCATATACAACCACCATCTACAGACAAATAAAATTAATGCAAACGAGAAATGCGTCTCTTTGAAAGTATTTGCTATATAAGAACTTCAATAAGCACTGTCAAGATAATAAGTGCATTTTGTATAACGCTCATGTTTGCAAATATTTTATTTTATTTTTATTAGAATAAGGTTCCTTATTATTTAACTAACAAAGCACATGACCAAAAGGTCTGGCGTGGGTACACAATAAAGCTATTTGAAATAACAAAATGCAGTTCACTTATCACAACAGTAATACTGTTTAAACGACAAACTCTAATAATGAACATCAAATGCAATATTCAAGTTCATTCAGTATCTAAATTACACCGCATTCAAGTAGTTATTTTTATATCGAATTTAGATGTTTCGCAAGATTAATATTCACGATGTAATATTATCATTGGTTAAATTATTCAATTTTAAACTATCTAAGCGCTTAAATCTTTGCACCTAAATTGGCATCCATTTCAATCCATGCACCTTTACATCTAAATCAGTATCCATTTCCAACATTCAAAATGTATGATTTGCATGATGTCAATATTCTAGAATGATTGCAAAACATGCATTCCACTTCTAAATCAATTGATCTGGTTTTTTATTTAATAAATTTTAATAGTTACATTGATCTTTGTAATATAACATGATGTACTCATTTTGTTTAAAACATTGCACCTATTTATTTTATTGAATATATTGGTTCGTATTAAGTTTAGTAGTATATATCGAACTAATGTAATACTCTACAAATAAAACATGTCTTGTCTTCTGCTTAGACATTGCACCTGTTGTTGTGCAATCATTCCAACGTGCCAACGACAAGAAATCTGAAATAACAGTTTTACATTTGCATTATTAGAAATATCTCTACATTGCAATTGTTGCAACGTATAAAACAATCGAGCGCCTCTGGTTGTTATAATCGTGTCCACAACTGGGGTAAATTATGTTGCATCAGTTATTTTTCATTAAGGTCCATTTCATGTCTGGCCCACGGGGACTTACCGATATTTTTAATTCAACAACACTGCACCATTAAATCTTTATTCTGTACTGAACGAAAATTAATGTGTTTGTTTGTTTTCGATGTGAAATAACACAATGACTTCAGGACATAGAATTTTTCTTTGTGAATTTATCGACGACAGTGGAACTGCTTTAAAACTGTAAATATTGCGAATTAAACTATTCAATTACAACCGAAATTAAATAAAATATACATGTGTAACGAAAATGAGGCATTCCTGGCGACATGGTCTGTGTGAAAACTGTCACAATTGCAATACAATGAACACATGCTTAATGTATAATTGATAGAATATGTAATAATGCAACAATAAATCTATACATGTTACTCATTGAACAATTTGAAATTAGTAAGGATACATTGTATTTTATATAAACACGAACGTACTTCCATTACATTTTATTGTCAGTCAAAACTTTTATCCAATCCATTTTAACAAAAGAAAGAAAGCACGTGTTTACAAATGCTCCTCATACAAAATATACAAAAACAAACAAACGCCTCACAATCAAAATAAATACACAAAAACACTTTTATCTGATTTCGTCGTCGTATGTGATCCAACTTAACAACAGATGAATTGCAGTATTGGACATAGCAGTTTCGGCAAATGGTACGCTTTCATGATGCCAAATAGTCGCATTCTGCTACGGATATCATTGGCTGGCCATTGCAATGCTGTAGTTTCCAGTTTGCTGCGATTGATGATTACGCATATTTGATTTATGTTCAGTCAAACAGATTTCACTGCGTCGAAGTATTGTGATAATGATTTTTGTGTGTTCGATACGGATGATAACACGAACGATAATATTCATTAAAATTGGCTTGGCCTTTGCGCATAGCACCAACAGGTAAGAAGAAATGTTTTATAATGTGAGTGAGATTATTTACCACATTCTTTCAAAAAGTACATTTCATATTTGTGATATATATTTGCAATTATTCTGCTAGAAAAATAGTTCTATTTGTGGAAATGCAATGAATGCTCTTAGATTACGCGACTTCAAACGTTAAAATAAATTATCATATTGTCTATTAATTTCAGTTTATTAAACGTCTGGAAGGAAACGAAGCCTGATTTGTATATTTATTTGATTTAAGTTCTAAACTATACAATTGTACTTAACATAATGTATTTATAGCAACGTTTAATTATATTTATTCAATTTTGAAAACAATTTATGAACAGCACCAAACGCATAAACTATACGCCTTCAAATGTAAACACATCTGTAAATTAAGTAAACATTATTAATTCACCATCCAACGTACATACTCGTGAAATCTAATTTGCAAAGCAGAAAACTAAAATATGAATTTCGAATGCTTCACATTAAAATATTAATTTACGTATTAAATAGCACATTCGTGAAATCGAAAAGTAATACATGTTTGACTCACCAAAAAGAACTAGAAAATATTTTAAACTGAATAACATCTTAAAGAGCGCTTCACAACTTAATGCGTTACACATGATTCTCAGGGGTTTCATTACTTAAAGAGAGGGAAAAGTGCTAGCGGCTTAGTGTCTGCTTTTGACACGTATTATTAGAAGAAGGAAATTAAAATCTGGTACTTCTTACTTATGCGTCTCAAGAGTGCGATCCTCAGGCAATAGTTCGCACTTTGCATATTTCGATTCGATTTAAAGCTCAATATATTTATTGCATTTCGTAAATCGGTATTATCACGCAGTACGCTCATCTATTCGTAGTTCTATTCATAAGTTTACTTTAAGTATTCGTAATTTTAGGTTCCAAATCATACATTAATATTAAATAATACAACAATGTACATGCAGTAAAAATGAAAATGCACTTAAAAAATTAAAAGCCAATACATATTAAATAGATCATAATCTGGTGGTAATAATTTACACGGGTATGTATTAAAAGCCAATACATATTAAATAGATCATAATCTGTTGATAATAATTTACACGGGTATGTATTAGTCCATTCATAACACGCTTTTCGATGGACTGATGAGAGAACGATTGCAGTATGTACATGTAGTCTTAAACAAGATCGTATTATTAAATGTCAGCTAGCGTGGACACAAACTCGCATAAGATTGCTAAAATCGTTCATTAACAGGGAACAAGAAAAGTAATCTTGTAACCTAATATAAAACGCCCTGATCTTCTTGGAAGGGTTAGTGTAGGGGTAAAAATTATATGTTACCTAGTGGACTATATGAAATACCTGAATCGCTGGTAGTTACACACATAAAGCAAAAGCATCGTTGGTCTGAAGTATTTACTTGAAATAAGACGCTTTGGTATCTGCTGAAAATTCTATATAAACAGCATCATATTATTGACAAAGATACATCTGTGAATTCACTCATATGTATATATATACACAAGCAAATCCGAAAAACGAGACTTAATCACGTAAGAATGCACATATACGTATCAGGTCCCTCTATTAAAAACGCGTGTCTGTCTGTTTCATTACAAATTTAGTATTGACTAATTATCTAGGCATTATAATCTGGAATAAAGAATTCCATCAATGTGCGCTCTATATTCAAAATACATGCTAGGAGGATCCATGCGTTCTTGCTATTATGTTCATCGTAATGCAAAGTATATTTTATAAACGGTTAACGAGTAGCACTTAGAGATTCTGCCCTGTTGGTAAGGTGAGATATAGTTGATTGCGAAAATAAATCCAAACGTGTACACGTCATTAAAAACATTGCATTCCATGTGCAATATTTGACACGTGTGTTGTGTGTTAATGAGTACAAACTGCTTTCATAAATATTGCTTCATCTACTTTTAGTAGCTCGTTTCGAATCAGTTATCATACATATCTTGTTCTGTATCTGTAATTTAACATTTACTGCGCTATCCGAATGCACAGGGGATTAATAATCTCACGGGATTAATAATGTCAATGCAATATACGTAATACGTAATTAAAGACGCATATATTGTCTAAAGTTTATGTTGCATGTGACATCTGGTATTACTAAGATTCCAGCTAAATTTCAATTTGCTAGCTACTGGTGCACGTATTTAATAACTAAATGTAGAAACTTATCTACTGTTTAATTTACATGGATTTGGAAGGGCTAGCATGAAAGTTGCAATGTTCCCCATGTTTAGTTTTATGCACTTAGACTTATATGTGTTCATCTGTATTCGTTGGACTTAAACATGATTAAAACTATTTATTACCATTCGCTATTGAAACTTTATCTATGTAAATTAATAAAAGCCATTTAAAATTAATATATTGATAAGACGCTACCATTTTAATAGTTACACGCATTACCATCTAAATGTGTACTTTGTGCCTATTGACATCTAAAATTTAAACTTTATGCATAGTACGAAAAAAATATTAATGATGAAATCAGATGATATAATTTTCATACTTTGAAAAACACTTATGTTTCAATCATATACAATTTTGGCAAAAGCTCTTCGAATTATCAGAAGGTTAGATACCAGTAATTCCAATTCCCATTGGGTCCCATTATAAAACGGCAAACTTTCCAAGCATTTTTCTGGCATTTCATTTATTTCAGATTGTGCAAGCCTAGTATCAATTTAAAGATCAATCGGCCTTCTTCCAAAATTTGCAATAAAAAAGATATGTCATGTTACTTCTAAGAAAATGCATCTCACTATAATGCAGGCACCGGTAGAAAACAGGGTTTCGGCAGTCATATTTCGACAAAAGACCATTGCAAACACACCCCAAAAGTTCACCTTTCAAGTTAGCCTCAAATGAAATGCACCAAAATTTTGCAAACACGCATAGGATATTGGAAATAACCACAAAAGGCATGTCTGAGATGCCTAAATGGCTTTTATGCCAGAAATGACGAGGAACTCTTTAGTAATAGGCATTACTTTTGAATGGACCACGGAGGGATACACAATGATTTACTGGTATCTAACCTTAAAGAAAATTCAAAGTTTGGCTATCATGAAACAAACTCTTCTACATCATTATTAACCTACTAGTACCACAAATGCAAAATTTCAGGTCGATCCGCTAAGTAGAAATGCCCCCAAAACGCATTTGAGAACGACACATACTAAGCCATCTGGCTTGCGCTTCAGTACTTGGATTGTATGGGTAGCGTGAACTAAAATTCGCACCTAAATCACATAAACCAATCAGAATACCAGTTCATTTAGACTTATTTTTTAATGCAATGGACAGTAATAAGGTATAACACGTGTAATATTTGCGACTAACATGATTCCATGTGCTGCGAGCTCCAAAAGGCGAGTTTCCGTACCTTTTTTTTCTTCAATTGTTTACCCGAAAAACAGGTTTCGCTTTAAAAATCGTAGATAGCGTGTCAGTTATGTTATTATTCACATTTATTCCCGTGAAAGTAATAAACGCAATAAAATAACACAATTACATGGGGATTTTACGTATAAGTGGTCCCTAAAGGGCCGGTTGCTGGTTTCTTAAAGAAAACTCAACATTTAGCTATCATGAAAAAATATTTTCTGCATCATAATTAACTTACTCGTACCACAAATGCAAAATTTCAGGTCGATCCGCTAAGTAGAAATGCCCCCAAAACGCATATGAGAATAACACATGATAAGCCATCTGGCTTGCGCTTCACACTTGGATTGTATGGGGAGCGTGAACTAAAATTCGCACCTAAATCACATAAACCAGCCAGAATACCAGTTCATTTAGACTTATATTTTAATGCAATGGACAGTAATAAGGTATAAAACGTGTAATATTTGCGAATAACATGATTCCATGTGCTGTGAGCTGCAAAAGGCGAGTTTCCGTAATTTTTTTTCATTTTTTTTACCCGAAATAACAGGTTTCGCTATAAAAATCGAAGATAGCGTGTCAGTTATGATATTATTCACATTTATTCCCGTGAAAAGTAATAAATGCAATAAAATAACACAGTTACATGGGGATTTTATGTATAAGTGGACCCTAAAGGGCCGGTTCCTGGTTTTCTTAAAGGTTAGATACCAGTAATTCCAATTCCCATAGGGTCCCATTATAAAACGGCAAACTTTCCAAGCATTTTTCTAGCATTTGCTTTATTTCAGATTGTGCAGTCCTGGCATCAATTTAAAGATCAATCTGATCTCTTCCAACATGTGCAATGAAAAAGATATGTCATATTACTTCTAAGAAAATGTATCTCACTTGAATGCAGGCACCGGTAGAAAACAGGGTTTCGGCAGTCATATTTCGACAAAAGCCCCATACCACAGTAAACCCCCCCCAAACGTTCACCTTTTAAGTTAGCCTCCAATGAAATGCACCAAAATGTTGCAGACACGCGTAGGATATTAGAAATAACCACAAAAGGCATGTCTGAGATACCTAAATGGCTTTTATGCCAGAAGAGAAGAGGAACTCTTTAGTAATAGGCATTACTTTTGAATGGACCACGGAGGGATACACAATGATTTACTGGTATCTAACCAGAATGAGCAGGTGGCGATAACATTTCAAAGATGCAGTCCATGTGTTTAATCGTAATTAAAAATTCAAGGACTTCACAAAACCCACAAACAATAAACACATCTCAAAGCAATTATACATGCCAATAAAATGATGAAGTCTCTTCATAAACAATAATAAAAATTGATTTTAGTTTGAAAACACTTCGGACACGTCATCTACGTAGAGTTTCAAGTTATCTGCGCTTCAAGTCGTTGTTGCACAATTTTACCACCGAAGTACGCCAAAGTGCGTTCTTGAAATTTACTTTGTTTCCCATTGAACATAAACACACACACCTTCCGCTAGCTTTACAGATGTCTGCAGATTTTCCTACGAAAAACCTTTTTCATTAATTATGGCGTTCTTATATTATCTGTTAACTTCATATTGATATGTTAATGTCTCCAAACAATATAACACATAGTAGCTTATTAGCAAATATCACAAGAGGAGTGTGTAAGAAAGGAAAAGAATATTTACATTATAAATGGAAGTTTTATGGAAATGTGTTATTAGGCCATCGGTTTTGGTTGTCACAACCTAAATTCAGACAGATACCCTCGATTCGCCAGACACTGTCATTAATTTCGATATTTTGAGACAAAATAACTGAGTCATTAAGACAAATATCTCATAAAAACCACACACTATAATCCGTGAATTACGAGAAAAATACGTCCCTGTAAGTAAATTGTTGACTGTAACAACTTATACAACCAAATATAATGAAAAGAAATATTTTGCAAACATCTATAATGTCATTATCATTCATGGGCACTTATATAACATTCATGGGCACTTATATAACAATTACATGCGTTAACTGTTTTGTAATTCTCTTCATGTGATATCTTGTTTCTGTTTTGTATTGCTTTTAATGTTTGTTTTGTGTCAAGCATCGTTGCTTGAATTGGATTGCTCATGTTTACTTCTTATTGTCGTATTATTCGTAAAATGTTTATCTATGTGTAAATATGTGATCTGGTTACAAAATTATCGTATTCAAAGTACAAAATATATTCTTATAATTATAGTAAAGTATATAGTAAACTATATGAATATATGAGTATAAATATAAATAAATAAATAAATAAATATATACATATACTTTCTTTTCTTGCTGTATACGAGCTTACAAAATTATTGCATATCTATATATATACATTTATATCAAGTTTTGAAATTAAATAGAATGAATATTCATGTAACATAAAACGATATATCACTTTCTTGTAAGTAATGCACACATTGCTGCAATTTAATATTTTATTTCGTTTTCTGCGTGTGATATATCGAACAAATATTATGTGCAACGGACTGCAAACAAGACCTATCTTCTCTTTATTTTTGAACATTTGAGATTGCAATTAGTTTAAAATACCTTCGACAAATACTGAAATGCAAATAATAGTTTAAATAGTCATTATTAGCCATATCTCCTTATTACAAATGTTTGAACGTATGGCACTCTCGCACGTCTCTCGTTGTGTTCATAAAAGAACTAGAATTGTTTCAACAACTAGATTTAGCTATGTTGCATCAATCATTGTTCATGAAGGCCCATATTATGTCTGGTCCTTAGGGGCTTGTCATCTTTGAACACCACTGCACCAGTCAATCGTTATTCAGGTACTGAACGAAAACAACCACCAAGTTCATTCGTTGAAAGCATTAGAATATGGACTTTTATCAAAATTTCTTAATTACTTGGTCGTTGTGAATGTATTGACACGTTGATATATTAATACACAATAAAAACTGTGATATATAGTAGTGCAAATCTACTTGTATTGAACTTGCATTATGTATAGCAAACTGTATGACTCTAATGAAAAAGACTATGCATAAGAATTGAACTATATTTTATTTGTTATTCTAACATGATACTCGATAATTTTTCTAGGATTAAATAACAAAATTATCGTTGTTAAATTAACCAATACACAACGCAAAAGATAATCCCGATTCTAACCGGAGCATAGTAAAATGTAGTTCTCATTACAATAGCAAAAATATTTGTCAAATCATGTTAGAATCAAAATAATTTTCGCATTATCGTTGTTTATCTAACGCCCTCGTGGTTTAATTCCTACGCATCCGAACTCCAAATCGTTGTTTATTGGCCGGTAAACAACGATAAATCGAAAATTATTTATTAATTTTACACAACTACTGACGTCGTTACAGAACGATACACTGACTGAATTTCTAACTTGTTTTGATAAAAGAAAAGATAAATGTAAAAGTGGGTTGTTTAATGTTCATCGCTCATGTATTGTGCGTTTTTAATTAGCTCCAAACATCTACAGTTCCGCCCTGTACTTTTGCCACTTCGCAAACCTGTACTGCTAGTTTTTGACACTCCTAGTGATTAGAATGACACATAGATGCGCACTCGTAATATTTAGGTTAGGAACGCAGTCTTTCAAGTACCATCAAAATGAAATCAAATAAAACAAATAATGCACTTTAAAGATACTAAACTCCAGATAGGCATTAAAACGTGCGTTTTTGTGGTTATGCCTAAACCGTAAAAACATGGATAAAAACATCACTATTTGTATAGAACACTATTAAATACTGTCATAAACTGTGTATTTCATTAATAGAAGTTGAATAAGCTCGCACTTTCCTTGAATCCGGTATTCCCGATTTAAAAATACAGCGGCTTTGCCCACTACAAGCACCTGATTCAAGTGTACGCATGCGCAATTCGACACAACTAAACTTTCACGTGATCATCGTAAATATAAACGGCGCTATTTTAAAATTACTCTATGATGGCTGTCCGGCTAGCGCAGTGGTTGGTATACTCGCTTCTCACCTAAGCGTCCCGGGTTCGCTTGCCACTCCCGGCGCATGTGAGTTTGGTTGGTGGTCACCATACCGGACAGGTGGGGTTTCCTCCGGGTACAATGAGTTACTATACTGAAAACATCAGTTCATCGCCCGTATTTAACAACCATTCTAAGACTTAAGAATGACACAATAGATTCAGACTCAAGAAAAACTACTTCAACGTTCGCCGGGCACCAATATTGCTTATGCCATTAACAAATCTTTCTAAATAAAGAATGATGTAATAAGAGATGGGAAATACCAAGTAAGATTCAACATTAAAGGGCTCTTAGAACAGTACAGTTTCAAGGAATCAATATTCTGTATTCTTAGTCTTAAGTCTTAGAATAGGTTGGTGAATACGGGCCCAGGATTACAAGCCCCTCACTCCCGATCATTTACAATGATATCTGGAATAACTTCTCAGTTGGTCTTGCATGCGGGAAATTGTATACGTAAATTGGCATCGTCTCAATAATAGCCTACCACCAAGTCTTTTAGAGAACACTTCATAGAATTGTCGGAGTATGAGTCGACCACGTGCAAATCACTTCCACATACCTTTCTGGAAAGCAGAAATAAACGCTGAACAAATAAGAGGACTAGGTTAGGATGGAACCTCAAAATATGTCAGGAAAACTTCTAGGTGTCCAAACACGAATATGCCAGGTCATACCCGAAACAGGATCGGTATAAAAAAAATCTTAAATCTAGCGATATTGCATGCATACAAAGAGGCACTGGTCCGGAATATGAAAAGCGCGGTTCAGGAGGTCGCATTCTTGTTCAACTACTCGGGCAAACGGCTGTTGCGATTCAAGGAAGCCATCGCGAATGAAAAGGGAAGCAGTTCTCAAATGTAAAGGCGCACAAAGCTACAATCACTATGTGAAATAAGACGGGCGTCAGGGGCGTATCCAGGGCAAAATCGAATGTACGCCCGTGTGTTTGTTTTTCCTTCTAGCGTGTGTCGCTATCAGCTACGCTATCGCCCAATATAAGACCTTGAATCACATCGTACTGGGTCAGTAAGAAGCCATGTAACTAGCAATATTCGAAATAACAGTCATGTCGTTTATGAATAAACATCAATACACATGGGAAAACATTATAAAACGTTTGTAACGCTTTTCATCGCTATTTTTTAAACATGTGTATCAATTAAAAAACGCACTACTAAGCATGCAAGTCTCTTTGGCCTACAGATAATCGTGACAGACCATTGATCTGGAGGTGGTGGGTTCGATCCTCGGCGGGGGCATTTTTTTCTGTTTGTTTTATGCTTTACTTGCCATATTATATGTGCATGTCAGTCCATATACTTTACATTTGAAGTTAAGACAGTTTATGACATTTTTAAAAACGAAACTCTGTAAATAAGTATTGATTGCCGTTTATATCTATTCAGTAATGGGACGGATTATATGCATTATCATTGTAAAACCACTAAATCTACAAAGTTATCTACACATTTATATAGAACGTTCAGTGTACACCTTTTTAAAACAATGACCACACTAGCCGAATATCTCTTTTTACAAGATATTTCATGTCTTATGTATTGCTTAAATATTTCCGAAGCAACACTAAGCAATTTACAAGCATAATTTAATTTTCCAGGTGCCAATGATTACTTTTTGTTTCCATTATAAACACTTTTTAAGGAAAACCTAGAAATTTAAGCACTTTCAAATATATGTATGAAACCTTGTATAATCATTAAGAAATATGTTTAAACCCGATATTCATCGTTTGTGAAACATTTATCCGTCGTAAAGCTGACAAGACCAGCACGGCACAAAATGCTGTGATACTAAACTCGCGCTTTATTTTCTCCTAACATATAATTATTAATTTTACGTTACTTGTTTCCTTTTTTTTCTGTCCGAAAAAACACTAGAACTATTCTGGTTTTTTAAAGTACAAAAAATGTTGCATGGCCAGCAGATTAAGTCAGTTAAAGTTTAAAGAACAGATGAAAGACCCACGAAAAAGCATCTGGAACGAAATCATACACAAAAATTTACATGAGATAAATTGTACTTAGCATTTTTTAATATTTCAGAATTTGTTTTTCACATTTTTATTATATCAATAAAGTACTTTTATAAGCAATTAATATTTTATTGAGCAATACATTCGCCGTTTCGCAACGATGAATACGTTTCGTTAGTTTCAAGTAACTGATTTTATATGCGTGCAATTAAAGTTTGACTCTATGAACATGTTCTTCTCAAAGGACAGAATGAATCTTAATAGTATGACAGGGGTCTACCTGCACCTTTTGCACATGTTAGATTGGCCCTTGTAGTCCTCAGGTAACTTAATCATATTTAAGTGAAAAATGCAAATAATAATTTCCTTATAAAAATTAATGTATTATATTAGAAATAGAAGTACACCGAAAAATACATTTTTATATACGCCAAATGTCTCCTGATGGCGACTAGAAGTCAAAACATTTTCGGGGGCCATGCCCTCGGACCTCCCTAGAATGCTGCGAAATCCTAATTGGTGTCAAGCTACGCACCTGATATATATTATCTAATTATATATTATCAGATAAACTGCTGAAGAGATGTATCTGACATAATTTGATTTTGACGTGTACGGATGAAATACGGTCTAATTGACATTTGCTGGGAGTGTCAGGTAGCATTAACATGTAAGAAAATGTTTTTTAATATGAATGATATTGTTTAAAAGATTATTTTAAATAGTGTTCTTAATATTTAAGGTATACAATAATTAATTATATAAATATATATTTAACTTTGCCTCAGTTATCTGAAAAAAATGAATGATCGTAGATAATCTGACTTTATACGTTGGAATGTTGCCTATTAATTTATGTTAATAAACCGCCTTTAGATAAACGAAGCACATTTGAGTCGCGTCGTGGGAAAGCCGGGCTAAATGCCTGTGCTTGAAGTCTCGTCCCGGATTAGCCTGTCAGGCTGATCCAGGACGGCACTTTCCGCTTTTATGGTATTTTCTGTTTCAAGGAAGTCTCTTCTAAACATAAATCCTTTGCAGGCGGAAAGTTCCGTCCCGGATCAGCCTTTGCGGACTTCACAGGCTGATACGGGACGACACTTTACGCACAAGCATTAAGCCGGGTTTTCCCACGACACCCATCATTTGTTTTATTTAAATTATAAACTATACTATGGCATAGCGGACAGTGCATTTCCTTTTTTTGAATTAGTTTTATGCACTTAATAAACATACAAACACCAATAAATGAACAAAATCAAGACGCATACAATATTTAAACATTTTAATTTAATTAACATAACATATTCACCGAAGAATCCAATGTACATACAGTCATTTAATATAATAAGTTTATATAAAACCACAAAATAAAATATGCATTTAAAAAATGTCAAATTAAAACTATTTATTTAAGTATGAAACAGCAACGGCGTGCAATCAAAAAGTAATAAATGCTTCGCTCAACTAGAAAAGAATTTGAACTTTATCACATCTTAAAAATAGAGATAAAATCGCCACGCGACTAAATGCAATGAAAATAATTCTCAACTTTTCGCTTCTTAATAAAAGGGGAACTTGCTTACGGCATAGTGTCTTCTGTTGACACGCGTAATAAGAAGAATGACATTAGAGTTGGCAACTTCTTACGTATGCGACTCAAGGATGCGATTCATAGGCAAAACACCTAACACCAAACACTTTGCATATAATTATTCGGTTAAAAGTAAAACGTAATTATTGGGTTTTGTAAATTGATTTTATCCCTAATTAGTCTCATTAATTCGTAGATGTATTAATACGTTTACTTAAAGTGTTCGTAGCTAAACTTTAAGATTCTCATTGATCACGTGATCTTGGCGCGAACGGTAGACATTTTTTAAAGTGGAAAGAAAATTCGGAATATTAATTAACTAAACCATTTTAGGTGAAAATATAACCTGAAATTTATGTGAAAGTGTATGTTATACCAAAGTATGACGTTGTACAATGACTAAATCGAGAGAAAGTGAAAGGAAAAAAATAAATAGCAGTGGAAATGAAACGAATAGCCGTGTTGTGGAAGTAGATTTCCACAATGGCACATGTAAATAATGGTGCAGTGTAACCTCCTTCTTTGGCCCATTTGGATGACTCGGCATTCATCCTAGGATTCAGTGTAGTCAAGCTCCAGTTCTTATAGTGGTCAGACGTGCCCACTTTCTAAGAAGATTTAACACTTGTTACAGTAATTCTAAATGGTAAGCTCGACATGTATTGATTCTGTTTACTAGGGAAAACACTTTATTGGTAGCAGCGGTGCTTAGTTAAACTCATTCCAAGCAGAAATGACCTGGAATTACCGGTAGGTACTTTCTATGGGCATTTTTTCCCGCCGTTTTCGGACAACCACCATTTTTAGAAAATGTGTGGCCGAAATTCCTAACTAGTGAGTGACTTAGACCAATACAGGTTACCTGTCTCCTAGTTTTAATGGAAAAATAAGCCCAGTTTCAGCCTTGAGACAACATGGACCAGTCCATTATGAAGAGTGGGTGGGGCAAGGTTAGAAGAAATTGTAACATACAGAGCTTGACTACCGTCCCCTGTAAGTTTATTTCATTTGTGTTTGTAGAATTTTTTTTTGATTTAAACAATTGTTGCAGAGAAATTCTTGTGTATTTTGAATTAAGTACATTTGAATAAACTACTTCAAATTTATTTCAATTGTATTTGTCCCTGAATACTTTGATTTAAATAACCTGCAATTATCATGCAATTAAATAACCTGCAATTATTCTGGCTTGTGTCAAGCAACCTGTTAATTTCTTGACTGAAGAACAATTGCTAGCTAGCACTTGCATTGGCAGCAAACTGGTATCGACTATTGTTGATGTCAGAAGATATGGCTGTTTGACGGCTGAATCTTCGCAGACATTGACACGTTATCGGCTGTCAGATGATGTTCTGCAGTTGTTGGACTTCACGCCTAACTGGGAGCTTGTGCAGATTACTGCAGGTCGCGCGAAACAACTACCACTTGATGTAATGTCATGTGATAGAGTACAGATGGCTGATGTCGAAGTTCAACCACAAACGCTGAGACCTGATGCTAGTCGCTCAGTTTACAGGTCAGCCAGTGAGGATGTCCCCCAGGACCTAGCAGCTCAAGTTGCAGAATGGGAAGATGTACAAGAAGTTTTGTCGACAGCTAGGAAACTGGTTGCTGCAAGAAGACAACAAGGGAATTGCAGTGCGTTTAGCGACTTTTTAACAAATGTGCAACAACAACAACTGCACTTTGTCAAGGAAGAAAGTCATCAGCGTCGCTGTTAGGACAGCGATGATTACTTGGAATCCGCACCGGAGTGCCGAAGAGGGCCAGTACACGGGCAAAAGTGTAAAAGAAGAGGGCTACAGTCCACCCACCCACTCCATACAGTAGTAGGGACGAGTCCTCAGATGAGAGGGAGAAGGTGCAGCCAATGCCACATATAATGAGGAGCAGTGCTATTGCCTACTCTAATACTTCTATGCTAGGGCCCACGTTGTTACCCCACCCGGTACAATATACTTGTCATAATACACAGTATTCCAGAGAAGTGTGTCCACCACCAATTTCAAGAACCAGATGAAACTCAGCAGTGCGGGATATACCAAAGAGTTTGGTATATGATGGCAAATCCAGATGGCAATCATTCCAGATGAAGTTCGAGAAGTATGCGCAGTCTTTTCAATGGACCGCAGAATACTGCAAGATGGGCTGACTGCACTGCCCGTCAGGTATGGCACTGGACTACTGTGCACGGATAATGAAGAGCAATCCTGATTTGCCATACCGAAGTATGCTAAGCAAGCTGGGGGGCAGGCTCGGTGCTGAGGTGGCAGAATCAGCACAAGCCAAGTTCGCCACGGCAACACAGAAGAAGGGCGAATCTTTGGAAGAGTGGGGTGACCGTGTTCAATTACTGGCTGCAGAAGCTTTCCGAGACCTACCGGAGACCTTTTGCAATCAGCCAGCCATTGACCGATTCCGTCAAGGCTTGACAGATGTCGACGCCGGGCACAGCACCTTTATGAAAAGGCACACCACTATCGAAGCAGCCATTAATGACATTAGGCTGTTTCAGCATTCCATGAGTGCGATGCTAGGTCGTCGTACTAAGTCTACACCAACGGCAACAAACTACGATGACAACAATGCCTAGGTGTGTGCTAAGCAACCGAAGTCAGAGAAAGAACCAGCACCTTACAAAAAGAGCTGCTCAGTATTAAAGAACAGCTAAGTCAGCTGCTAGCCAACAAAAAACCGCAGTGGAGAAGAGGTAAAGCTCCTCCTAGGTTGGGTGACCGAAATTGTTATGCCTGTGATAAAACGGGCAATCTAGCTTCTAAGTGCCCTTACAAAAAGGAGTTTTTAAACTTAAAAGGGTCCAGACAGACAGCCGAATCTGGGCCCAAGACAGAGTCGGCTCCATAAGCCAGCCAGTAAGTACTTGTCAATGAGTTCACTTACCAACAAAGCTGTACAGACAAATACAGCTACAATCCACTCGTCTACGGTCAAGCCAGAGGTTGCGACCCAGCTTCAACACACAATCACTCCTACCCTTCAGAGATGGAGTTGAGTATAACTACACGCTCTGATAATACAGAGTTTGAACAAATGTCAAGCAAATCGCCAGACAAGGTAAATGAACCTAGGGTAAGTATGGCAAGCTATGATGAACAGACCGCGGTAAGAGAATGTATGTTAAAATCAGTGTGATCATTCTCTATTCCTGTCCGCGTTGGCGACTTGTGGATCGAAGCCATTGTAGACTCTGCTGCAGAGGTTACAATCATCTCTGAAAGGGTTTTCTCTGAACTCAAGAGCCCTCTGGGTAAGTGTCGAGATGTAAAGCTTGTCACATCATGGCGTCAGCTGCCAAAAGCATTCATTGTTGAGCCAGTGCATCTTAAAATATGTACGTATTGTCATAAAGGACCTATCTACGTAGCACCAATAGAACAAGCTATGCTATTGGGCATGGACCTACTAATTCTTGGTAATGCAATCGTCAACATTGGCAAGGGCATTCTCATCTACGACGACAATGCGATGACCATGAGTACAGGTAATGTCTATGAGCAGCCACGAGTTGAAAGGGTCACAGATCTTCCATGTGGGGGCTGCAAGTACTGTGTAAGAGCTGACAACTAATGGGGTTCCTTTACCCGGGATGAAGATTATGTGGTTCAGATGGCAGCGCAGAGAACTGAGGTTATGAACGGTAGCGCCGTTGAAGATTCAGCACCCGGGGGCGACTGTTATTGCGGAACCACAGTCTCACTGGATGAAGCACACGCGCCACATAGTAAACAGCTAAGGTCCTCTCGGAGTAGAGAAGATTACTTAAGTTTACAGAGTGAGCGGTTGCACAAGGTGTCAGTGTCATTGGATGGTGCACAAGGGCCACATAGTAAACAGCTAAGGTACTCTCAGAGTGGAAAGTATGACTTAGGTTTCCAGAGTGAGCGGTTGCACCAAGTGACAAAGAGTGCGCAGTATGTTGCAGATAGTAGCAAAGTACGCGGCAACAATGGAAAGGCGGTAAACCATGAACGGCTACAGGCAGTGGATGAAGAGGACAGAACCGCATTGCCATTAGTTCAGGAAAAGGCTAAAACCCAGGCGGACATGCAGGGTTTAAGCCACGGTTACAGGATATGGGATCCAAGAGGCGATGACGAGGATATGGGATCCAAGAGGCGATGAAGCAATAAACTGTTCCTGGTTAGTCGGTGCGCTAAAGCGTACTGACTAAATAAAGAGCAGTTTCTATTGATAGACGAAGTGCTCTATCGACTACGTGATGAGGGCGAAGAAAATGACTTAGTGATTCCAAAGTCTTTAAGAGATGACGCCATGAGATGAATCCATGTGTCTGCAGCTTAATGGCTGATGACCTATACATTCAAGATGGTTCTCTCTTTTTCTGGGTGGAGGAAGGACAGGAGATGAAGGAAGAAGATGTACCCAGAAGAAAAATCAGATTTGAGTAATTTCAGGCTGATTCCGGTATGTCCTGTCTGCTGCCTGCGGATAGGATCCACTACTGAGCTGAAAAAGGAAGCTTGTCCAGTTTAAGGCTGGCAACCTAGCAAGAAGTATACAACTAAATCCTTCAAGAGAAAGAGGGAGGGGGTGTTGTGGAAGTAGATTTCCACAATGGCACATGTAAATAATGGTGCAGTGTAACCTCCCTCAATGGCCCATTTGGATGACGTGGCATTCACCCTAGGATTCATTATAGTCAAGCTCCGATCCTCATAGTGGTCAGACGTGCCTTCTTTCTAAGAAGATTTAACACTTGCTACAGTAATTCTATATGGTAAGCCCGATTTGTATTGATTCCATTTACTAGAGAAAACACTTTAGCCGGACAGTATATAAACAAAGAGGACCGTCTGGGGATACTGACTGTGTTAAGTTTTCGGTAAGTGAAGTTTTGAATTGGACTAATTCTGTGCTTTTTATGGGGAGGAAATATTGGATTGCAGTGTATTTGTGAGTACACGTTACAGCTCTGTAATGGCTGAAAGTAGCGTACAGCCCACGATCCGGTATCTTATTAATCTTTTGCTAAATGTAAGTGGTCGCCTGGAGACTGTGGAAAAGAAGATGGGAGCCATAGAATCCGTTGAGAAGAAAATGGCACATTAGAAAATTACATAAACAAGCCATGGGTTGCTCTTAAGGATCGAGTGCAGAAGATGGCTTGGCGCGTGACGCGCCTCGAGGGCAAGGTGCAAGAGCTGGAGAAGGAGACGGATACACTGTGTGACAACGTGTCATATCTACAGTCGCAGTCCATGCGAAACAACCTTACATTCACCGGGGTAGCGGAGGACAATTCGATCGGAAACGAGTCGCCGAAAAACAACCGAAGGGAAACTCCGCCAGCACTTGCAAGAGGCCCTCAAGATCGTCCGTGACATTGCTGACTCAATTAAGTTTGAGTGGGTGCATCGCTCACCAGGGTCACCTATTTCTGGCAAAGTGAGGAATAAAATTGCCAAATGTACGTAATTTTAGGATAGGGAAATTATCCGCAAACGCTGGAAGGAACTAGGTGGGTCTGTGTACCGTGTGTTTGAACAATTTCCACAAGATGTTATAAAAAAAAGACGTTAACTAGTTCCAAAGATGAAAGAGGCGAGGCGGCAGGGCAAGCGAGCGTACCTGGCCTACGACACCCTCAACGTCGACGGATCCGCAGTCAGAGCGTAGGGACACGATGGCGGTGAGGTTTCCATTTTATCGTGCAATGCCCATGATTGACTGATTGTAAAACGTCTGGTGCAGTTTGTAAATATTTTAAGTTCATATGATATTTGTTTTTTTGTTTGAATCATGGACACGTGCATCGAGTAATATTAATGTGAGCGGTTATCAGTCTTTTAATTTCTTTAGAAAATTTCAACATAGGAACACTCGCAGAAGCAGCGGTGGTATTGTTGTATACAGTAAAGATGAGTTAAAAATGGTATTGAAATTGTTAGAAACCATTACGACACTGTTAGTTGGTTAAAACTTAATAATAATTTTTTAACACTGCAAGTGATATTTATATATGTGGAAGTTATATATGGGGGGAAGATTCGCCGGTATATAATACAATTAACGTAGACCTTTTTGATATTCTAGAAAGTTATATTACCTATTTTTTCTGAAATTGGCAGTGTTTTTATCACAGGGCATCTGAATAGCAGAATCAGTAATAACTGTGATTTTATTGTACATGCCCCAGTAAATTCAGTCTTCGATGACATCGATTATACACCAGATCATGCCTCTGTTAGGGCCTCAGTAGATAAAATACACAATAGTCACGGATTAAATTGCTTAATTTATGTAAGTCCACTACTTTACTTATTATCAATGGTAGACTAGGCGATAGTTGTAACCATACATTTTATTAAAATAACGGTACCTCTGTAATTTGAAGGCACTTATGTTAATTATGAACATTCAATTTGATTGCCTTTTTACGTCAGCTTGCAGAAATGACCGTTTGTAACATAAGCAATTACTAAATCTATAATTATAATTTTATAAAAAGGGTTGATTATGTTGTTATTAAAACTTAAAATTGTCTTTAATCTTTACTTATTTACTTGTTTTAGTAAGTCATTACATAGTGCCAATAGAAAAGAGTAGGAGAAAAAAAAACACTTCAAAACAAAACTTCGCCCCCCCCCCCCCTCCTGATGTTTTGGAAAAAGTGCCTGAGAAACAATTCATTAACTTTTTGTTTGCCTTATAAGGATTTAATTAGCAAAAGGAAAAAGAATACATATAAACGCAAAATGGGGAAAAATAATACATATACACGCAAAATGGCAGGAGTTGAAAGTTTAAAAAATAAAAACCCAACATAATTTTGGAAATTTTTTACATAAAAAATGAAACAAAGAGTAATACAATTTGAATAGATGCATTGAAGGAATATTTTGAAATTTTGATTTTAACGTTAAAAATTGTATTTGTTTTCAGAATTGGATCAACCAATAACGGTACATGAGGTATTGAATACTGTTATAAATAACACTGATAGTTTTACATTAAATCAAGAACATTTGGTTGAAAAAGCCCTTAAGGCTATGAATACTCTACTTCATAATTGTAAGCAGTATGATCTTATACCTAAATTATTTTGTCAATTGTTTGATTCTTTTATTGGTTTCATCTTAAGTTATGCCTCAGAAATATGGAGTTTTAATAAATCAAATCCATTAACATTTTTGCAAAAGGTTGTTACATATTAAAATTAACACGTGTAATGCTACTGTATGTGGTGAGTTAGGTAGACAACATCTATATGTAAATATATATGTTCGTATTGTAAAGTATTGGCTTAAAATTATAAACAGTAAACATATTTTTATACAAACTGTTTATAACCAAGCTTTGAATGATTGTAATAAAGGATATACACCGTAAAAATTGGGTTTCAAATTAAAAAATTGTTATCAAGTTGGAATTTTATGAAAGAGATTTACTTACTTATTTTATTTACATATAGGATATTTACTCCTTGTTTACGTTCAGACTCGCCTAGACGCTTTACAAACCAGTCAAACGTCTCGATGATTCGGATGAAACCACGTGATAAGAAAGTACACATGGCTTCAGTTAAGCTTTAGTGTTGAAACGTTTCCCACCTAAGGAAACACAAATTGGGGTGGTGGTGGGAAACTGGTAAAATAAATTAGTAAAACTCTTTCATAAAATTCAAACTTGATAACAAATTTTATAATTTTATTTCACTCGTTTTAATTACTTATTTTATTTACATATAAGATAGATTTCAAAGCAATGCTTACCTTTCTATCCTGAAGGTGGTGTATTTGTGTTTCCGGGTGCAACCCACACTGAATATCTTCTCTTCAATGTACACAGTTTATACATCTAAGTATATATATATACTAAACCAAAGTTTATAAATCCCACAGTAATTACTTCTGTAATCACACTGAAAATTTCATTCGAGCGACTCGCTAAAGTTAAAAACTTATGCGCTTATCGAGCTTAACATACTCATGTGTCTCAAATAATATTTTACAAAAGTAGATTCTCTACTCCAGTCAGCTGCTGACAGAGGATAGAACTCAGTGAAGCGCCTTTGTATAATGCATATGAAGTTCCTATTGGCCTGGTACTGTGACCTTTTAATTTCAATAACTTGTTATTTAGAGCTAATTTATGAATTTGCAAAATCCAGTTAGAAATTGTCTGTGAAGACACTGGTCTGTGAGGTTCATTTACACTTAGGAAAGCACGTTTCACATCTGAACCATCTGGTTGCTTACGACACGCTTCCGTCTTCTTTAAATAGTAATGCAGACTTCTCTTAGGATCTAGCTTCTTATTATCCTTGAAAGCAGGGATGCAAATGTGAGTACCGAAATGTCCTTCCCTGTCCTACTTTGCTTGTCCATGTCTTTTAAATGTGATGTCATCACTTTGTATGTTTACTGAGCCATCTCCTAACTGCAGGGACTGGATGTCACTGCATCTCCTGAAAAAAGTAATGGCAATCAGAAAAACAGTCTTGTTTGTTAACAATTTCAATGAAGCCTTCTTCATCGGTTCAAATGGTTTCTTTTGTATAGCAACAAGAACATAATCAAGATTCCATTCTGGAACCAGTCTTTTCTGAGGTGGCCTGGAATTAAAAACCCCTTTAATTAGCCTAACCTTATCAGGATGTTGACCTACTTTGAAACTATAGACAGCATTGATCTATATCCAGTAATTGTCCTGTATTGCAAGCCATCTTGAAAAAGATCTGAAAGGAAATGAGCTACATCTGTTAAAGATGTGTTATTGGAATCAATTTTCCGTTTACGATACAAGCCCGAGAATTTTCTAAATTTGGCATTGTAATCTATCTGCGTACCCAGGTGCCACGATGCTCTGATAAGTTTTCTAGACTTTGCTGAAAAGCCTTTCTTTTGGAATTGTCTGTCGACAGTCTCCATGCCGTCAACTAAAACAATTATGGATGTGGATGGTAAATTTGTGTCATTGGTTGTGCCAGTAAATCGGGAATCTGAGTAAACTGTAACGAAATTGCTATTAGAAACCTCAATAGATCTGTGTACAATGTCTGCGAGGCCAACGGGGGGCTATCAGAATGATCTCGCACTGAAATTGAGAAATGTGCTTCAGAACTCTTGGTATTAGGCATATTTGGGGATATGCACAAGCAAACATGTTCTCCCAAGAAATTGACAGCGCATCGGTCGCAAAAGCCAGATTGGTCGGATGCCAAGTGCAGAATATTTCCCTCTGATGGTTCAGTTTCGATGCAATTCCATCAATGGGTGACCCCACATCGAAAAAACACTGCACTTTCCATTTTCAAGGACCATTCTGTCGCCTGAATTTTGAATCGGCTCACATTGTTTTTCCCACAAATATGAATTGCCCTTAAGGTCATTTGATTCTGAATATCCCAATTCCAAATTTGCCAAGTTTTCATGCACAACTGGCTGGAGGAAGTGCCCGCCCCCCTTGGTGAATGATATATTGTACACAAGTCATATTGTGTGTTTTGATCAAAATTTGCTTCTGTCTGATCTGTCTTAGAAAATGTTTCAAGGTCAAAAAGATTGCTTCCATTTCCAGCAGATTGATATGCCAATTGTGTTGCTGTGACGTCCAACAACCCTGTACTACTTGCTCCCCCGTGTGACCCCATACATGATTTGGGATGCATCCGTTGTTATAGTGATCTCTGTTAATTGATTCTGAAGAGATCGACCCTTGAAAATGTTTGCTTTTTGACTCCACCAGACTAAATGTGACATAAGATGCGGAGTAAAAGGAATGAGTTTGTCTACTGAATCCTTGGATGGTTTCCAGAAACACAACAGATGTACCTGAATCGGGCGCATGTATAAACGAGCATTAGGAAGTAGATCTATGCAAGTCGCCATCAAGCCCAAAAGATGTAGAAATTGTTGAGCCGTTACTAACGGTTTGTTGAATATCTTGATTGCGAATTGAATTTTTACAAATCTTTCTTCTGTTGGGGTTATTATTCCAGCCTCTAGAAAGAACAGAGCACCCAGATACACAAGTTTTTGACAAGGAACTAACTGAGATTTTTTCACATTTATTATGAAACCCAGTGAAACCAAACGTTCTAGACATAACCTCCGATCCTAGAGCAATTTTGTTTTGATTTATCGTCTAGATAAACACCTAGACAAATATTCATTGTTCTCAGAATGCATCCACCGCAGAAACTAACTTTGTGAATACGCGTGGGGGTGAAGTTGGGCCAAAACACATCACTTTCCATTGATAACACTGGCCTTGAAAACTGAATCTTAGATATTTCCTGTGACCCTTGAAACTTGGAATGTGTAAGTAAGCGACGGCCAGATCTATTGTGATCGCCTAATCTTTTGGTTTCACTAGGTTGATAACCTTGATAAAGTGTCCATTTTGAAATGTTTCTTTGCAAGATACCTGTTGAGGGGTCTGAGATTGATTACTGGCCTCATAGTTTCGTTCTTTTTCGGAACTAAAAAGAAGGTACTGTAAAAATCTCTGTGAGCATCTTTTACATTTACTTTTTCTATTGCATCTTTTTGAAGTAAAACCTCTATTTCTTCAAAATAAGTGTTTCGTCTTGAACAGATACTACAGTAGGACGAATCCCTGTATATTGTGGCATTTTTAGAAATTCTAGTTTCTAACCTGTCTGTATGATTGATAGAACCCATTAATTTGATGTTAGCTTTTGCCACTGTTCCAGAAACAATCTCAGACGTTTACCACTGGTATTTGCGGAAGAGCAGCAAGATTTCGACTGTGAAAATTGCTAACCTTTAAGTCATTTTTTTCTTGGGGATGCGAAAGGCCGGAACTGTCATTTCCACCGTCTCCCTAGGTTTGCCTCTGTCATTCGGCTGCCCCTGTGAGCTTCCCCTAGTGAAACTTGGCCTTGTGGCGGTTTGCGGAGGATAGGGTTTGTGACCATAAGAGGCCGTCTTTTGTCTCTTTTCAGGTCGATCCGAAGAAAAAGTGGCAGGCCAACTTCTCTTCTTTTCAAATAATTCAGGCACTAAGTCAGGCAACTGGTCTTTCTTTTCTTTCCTGTCCTTAAGTTTATCTTCCAAACCTCTGCCAAATACACCCTGACCGTTAAAAGGTAGATCAAAAACGTTGGTATGAACATCTTTGAAGGAATCAAGCCCCGTATCAGCTTTAGTGGCTTTCCTTCTGATCATATGGTGCTATGCACCTGCCCTGCCTACTTGATCTAGAGCTTTCGCAGATATTTCAAACAAGTCACGCACAGTCTGTACTGCACGATCTATATTGGGATCACTTTCTTTCATTGAATTCATCAAAGTCTCAAGTCCGTGCTGTAAATAGGCCAAAGACACAATACCGTAACGCGATGCCATTTGGCCTTGATAGCAGAGAGATTCAATAGCTTTCAATGGCTGAGTATAAAGTTGCTTGCTCTTACCCCAAGCTTTGGCTGATCGGGTACCGTGTCGCTTCCTTAACACGGGCTCTACTAAGTCATCTAACCCCGGAACATAAAAAAATTCCTCAGACTTGTTACTGACAGGAAAAGATATGCGATACTCATCTTTATAAGCCGTCAGCCTGCTAGGATTCTCACAACGCCATGATTTCCGTAGAATGTCCAGCTTACAATCATCGAACACAATGCCTGGAGCATCTGTTTTAGCAACACTTGTGTGAAAAGTACTGGCCAAATTTTAATTGTTATTTTCCCCATATTCCTTGAAAGTTTGCAGTCCTGATTTTGACAAACCAACCTCATCACTAGAAGAGTGAATACTTTCCACAGATGAAAGTTCACTATCAAATAAATTTCTCACCTCCGAATGTGAAGGGTGAATCGACAGTTCATCATTGTCACGTACATCGACAAAATTCGAGACTCTTTGTAATTTTCTCTGAGCAGCTGACCCTGTCCCGAGGACCGATCGTGTTGTAAAGCATCCATAATTGCTTCAAATTTTGCCTCGGTAGAAGCCTGCATCGATGTTATTCTCGATTTAAGTTCGCGAATAGTCGTTTGTTTAGAACGACTTTCCCCACCCACCGCATGCGACTCCGAGCGTACCGAGTGCGGTGAACCTGCTTGAGACTGGCTGACACGAACAGCTACTACTTCTGCCTCAGCCATAATATGGCTAAAAAAAGTCACTACTACAAGAAGAATAAGTCCAACTCTAAATTGAGACACGTCTGAATGTTTCAACGATAATCATCCGAATCATCGAGACGCTTGACTGGTTTGTAAAGCGTCTAGGCGAGTCTGAACGTAAACACGGAGTAAATATAATATATTTAAATAAAATAAGTAAGTAAAACGAGTGAAATAAAATGTTAAAACATTGTTCAACGAATACGGGTTTTCCTATGTATTTGAAAATCCAAATATAACCTATAATAATGCTTTTATGTGATTTCAAATGTAGAATTATTGACACGCTTAAACAAGAATAGTCAATGTCTCATAACTAGGTAAATAATTATTAACATGCAATGAAACATGCAACAGTGAAGTTTGATAACAATTGAAAGTTGCTTTCATAGGTATTATCAATTGTAGAATATGCGATAGTTGTTAACATACATTTTACTCAAATAACGGTCGGTACCTCTGTAACTGATTACTTATAGACTTTTCCATATATGGGAGATCTTATTTTAATTTATATTGATATCGATCTTGTTTTTTCTTATTGGTGATATAGAAGTCATGGGTTAACATTTTAAATAAATACAAAAGTTAACATAGCAACGCAAGTATTTTACCGTTGTACACGTTTTTATCATGTGCTTGTCCACTATTTTATATCGCCTATGGTCACGTGGAACTTCATGTCGGCTGGGATTTGATGAGCTATGGTCGGACACAGTTAAATCTCTGGTCGGAGGTTGCTATTCTCGATGGGTTGTCTGTAGGCGGCACATCAGAGAACAAATGCAATACGTAGTCAAAAACAAGATTTAGGGTTGTTGTATTAAATTGCAGCTAGCGTGGGGACATAATCGCATAAGAGTGGTAAAATTGTTTATTGAGAGGAAACAGGTAAGCAGTAATCTCGTAACCTAATATACAGCGCTCTGACCTTGGGCTTTATGAAGTGGAATCAGTATAACCTTGTGGACAGTATGAACTGTCTAAATCGCTGGTAGTTTTTCACGTAAAGCAAACCGAAGACGATCGTTGTTCTAAAGTATATGTTACAAATGTCGGGCATCGCTTTTAGCTCGACTATTCGAAGAATAGATGAGCTTTCCTACTACCCCCGGCGTCGGCGTCGGCGTACGCGTCCACGTCTGAATTTGGTTAAAGTTTTTATTCAAAAGTCTTGTAACTTCCAAACTACATAAGTTATTCACTTGAAACTTGGAATATACCTTTGTCATCAACTTCAGTGTCAGGGCAACATTCCCCATAACTCTGTTTTGTATTTTGACAGAGTCATGCCCCCTTTTCACTTAGATTTTCTGGTTAAAGTTTATATTCAAAAGTTTTGTAAGTTCAAAACTACATAAGTTATTCACTTGAAACTTGTAACTAACCTTTGTCATCATCTCCAGTATCAAGGGCAACATTTCGTATAAGTCTGTTTTGTATTTTGACAGAGTTATGCCCCTTTTTTCACATCGAGTTTCTGGTTAAAGTTTATATTCAAAAGTTTTGTAAATTATAAACTGCATAAGTTATTCACTTGAAACTTGGAACTAACCTTTGTCATCAAGTTCAGTGTCAGGGACAACATTCCCCATAACTCTGTTTTGTATTTTGACAGAGTTATGCCCCTTTTTCACTTAGAATTTCTGGTTAAAGTTTATATTCAAAAGTTGTGTAACTTCATAACTACATAAGTTTTTCACTTGAAACTTGGAACTAACCTTTATCATCAACTATAGTATCAGGGGCAACAACACCCATAACTGTATTTTGTATTTTGACAGAGTTATGCCCCTTTTTCACTTAGATTTTCTGGTTAAAGTTTATATTCAAAAGTTGTGTTATTTCAAAACTACATAAATTATTCACTTGAAACTTGGAACTAACCTTTTTCATCAACTCTAGTATCAGGGGCAACATTACCTATAACTCTGTTTTGAATTTTGACAGGGTTAGCCCACTTTTTACACAGACTTTGTGGTTAAAGTTTTTGTTCCAAAAAATTATAAACTATACAAGGCTTCACTTAAAAATATTGTATTTTAACAAATTTATGCCCAGTTCACTATCCAAAATATGTACCAACTGAAATACTTCGAATAGTCAAGCATGCTGTCCTCTGACAACTCTTGTTGCAACAGTCGCAATATTGTCACAATTGAATGACTTGTTAGATTAATTTGATTATTATATGCTTGTTTTGATTGCCACAATCATACCACACTCATACTTCTGTCTCATTTTTACCAATACAATGTATTAAAACATCTCACATTTATTGTAATGGCACCGTGTGCTATATAATTTTGATGATTTATCGAATCCTTATGTGCAGACATATTGTTTTAGTTCCAACCCATAATGCGCCACGTGTGTATAACGTGTCACATAAATCACTACGGATACTATTTCGCATGCATCGTGATTGGTATTGTTATATTTGTTTGTATGTACATTAATTGAATGTCACGTTGCGGGTAAGATTGGGAAAATTGTTTATGCTGCAGAAGAATTATTTCCATACATACACGTGAATGTGCGGATCAGAAATATTAAAGCCGCAGGCCTTAGAATATAATGTAGTCCATCTTAAATTGGCATTAGTTCTAATAAAATAAAATGAACGTTAATGCCGTTCATTCGACTGAAAACTGTTTCTTTTTTAAGAAATGCATTTAATAATGTCAATTTTCGAAAACGCTTGGTACGCACACAATATACACTAATGTACATGCCGATTTACTCCAGAGGCATCACCAGCTATCGCATACAGAAACTATGTGGTATAAACGTTACCAAAACGTTATTATTTTACCGATTTCAATGCGTTTTTTTTTATTTTGATCGGTATGATGTTCATTAAAAACGATTTCTGAAAAGTTTTATTTTATTAACATATTTATGGACTACAGCTTTAACTTTAAGCCACTATGATTCATGTTGCACATTCCGTATAACCTTGGCATTGCCAACGAGGATATAGCTGAGAACTCCCTCACATCTCTGCGTCAACAAAGAAGAATCCGAAAGCCAGACTTAATAACATAATAAAACACATACATTTTTGTATACGTATCAAGGCTGTCTATTAAAAACGTGTGTATGTCTGCTCCATTAAATATTTATGCGACGGTTTTGAATAATGTTTTATAAAGTCTTGAGTAATTATTTAGGCATTATAATCTGGAATCCAAAATTTAATTAATGTGTGCAATATACCATACGTACATGCCACGACGATCCAGTTTAAGCGATCTTGTTATGATGTAACCGATGTGTGTGTTTGAGTAAAAATAAGATAAAATAAATATAAGATAAAGAAAACCACAGAAACATCAGCAGGCGAGAAATCCCTATTAATATCCCCAGGTCCTTTATTGGCGTTCAAACTGCTTTCATACAGTATTGTTTAATATACTTCAGTAGTGCATTTCGAATCAGTTATCATACATATTTTGTTTTGTAACTGAAGCGACTGTCATCTGACATTCACTGCAATGGTAAAATGCACTCGAGGTCCAATCTACGTAATATGTAATTAAAGACGCATTATATTGCTAAATTTTGGTTAAATATGTAGCGTGTAACATCAAGTCAAACTAAGATTCCGGCTTGATTTCAATTTGCTAGCTACCGGTGCACGTATTTAATAATCGATTGTAGAAATCTTATCTACCGTTTTTTTTTTATTTACGCGAATTTGGGATGGCTGGTATGAAAATTACAACCGATAAGTTCACTATCATAATTTTTATTATAATACACATTAAAGTAATCTGTTCAACAGTGTTTATATAACTTGAACATGCTTATCGTTAGTTATTACCATCCAATATTGAAACTTTACATACGTAAATTGATAAAAACCACGGGAAATTATAATTGTGACGCTACCATTTCCGTGTTTACACCGTTTGCAATTCAATATTATTTTTTTTATGTGAAAATGAATTGGAGGACACGTTATGTTAATGCTGTGATTAGTCGGGACTAGGTGTCTATTTCCATAGTTATGGACATCCAATATTGTAACTTTATGTTTATTTTGAGATGTAATTAATAATTCCATTTCGATACATTGACAAACACGAATGTACCAATCACGAACAGAACAGAACAGAACAGATATTTTATTAAGACTTGTACAAGGTACATCATCTACAATAAATGAATATAAGTATACATATATATATAGCATACGTGACCAACACATAGGGGAAACAATATGTTATTATCATATAGTTGGTATATTTTTAACATACGAGTACAGTGTATGTGCACAATTACGACAGCAAAGTTAAGTATGTACTTATAACGGAGGATGATCGTTTTAATTTACCTACCGTTCCATATTTAAAAGTGAGTTTCTTAGAATAAGTGCTTCCTTAACATACAAAGATATTTTTATTAATCTGGTTTTATCTCTTGTATTAAGTAATTGTAAATACTTATATACTGATGGATGTTTGTAGTAAAAACTTTGTATATATTTCTTTCTTATGTCAGAGTAACATTTACATACACAAATAAAATGATATTCATCTTCAATGTCTTGAGTATTGCAACATAAACAATGTCTTTCATCACGTACTATTCTGTTTTGGCTATATCTTCCCGTTTGTATTCTGAGCGGTAGTCCACTCACTCTAAGCTTACAAAAATAAGGTTTTAAGGATCTTGGTAATATATCTAGGTAATTTTCATAATCTAAAGTGTTTTTAACATGTCTATAGATATATAACACAGAGCTATTTTCCAAATTTGCATACCATTCTTGTTTAAAAGAATCGAAAATTCTACTTTTAAATTCATTTATGAACAATTCTGTATTGACACTTTGAATGTTTTCAAAAACATATGAAAAACCATAATCATTTAATAACTGTCTAACATTCGAGACCCAATTTTTACAGCCATCGTAACTATCTCTAACAGCTTGGTTATATACAGATTGTAATATAATATTTTCAGTCTTAACAATTTTAAGCCAAAATTTTAAAATTTTAACAAAAATGTTGATATACAAAGGATATCTTCCAAGTTCACCATAGACGCATGCATTACAAGTATTAGTTCGAACTTTTAATAATATTTTACAAAACTTAAGATGAATTCTTTCAATATGTTTCGATTTTTTAAAGCCCCAAATTTCACAGGAATAGTTCAATATAGATGTAACAAATGCATCAAATAGTTGACAAAAGGTTTTAGGACTCAGATCGAATTCCTTACATTTACACAATAACAAGTTCATGGCCTTTAGGGCTTTACCAGAAAGGTATTCTTCCTGATGTGTAAAATTACCAGTGTGACTAAAAACAGTACCCAAATAGGTGAAATAATTAACCGATTCGATGAATTGGCCATTGTATGCCCAGCGCTCGGTGTTTAGTAACCCACCTCGTTTTCGAAATACATGATTTTTGTTTTCGATGTATTTACTTGTAGCCCCCATGCATTACAATATGACAATAAATTATCTAGATGGATTTGTACTTCTTCAGGCGTTTTGCCTACAATGGCCATGTCATCAGCAAATAACAACAATACCAAAACTACATTATCTATGGAAATACCAGGATTAAAATACCATACTCAAGATCTTCAACAAAAAGTGAAAACAATAGAGGGGACATTACCTCCCCTTGACGCAAACCGACTGCATATTGAAAGTATTCTGAATAACTAGAACATGACTTTACACAAGATTTGACTTTTTGATACATATTGCGTATAATCCTAAGAAGTTTACCTTGAATTCCACATTTATACATTTTTAACCATAATCCATTTCTATAAATAGTATCAAAGCATTTAGCCATGTCTACAAAAATAACATATAGTCTCTTATTTCCAATTAGATAATGCTGTACTAGTGACATCAGAATAAAAATAGCATCAATTGTAGACCTACCTTTACGAAATCCAAATTGAGCATCCGAAATAGTGTTATTTTCTTCACAAAAAGCTTCAGTTCGTTTATTCAAGACTGTTGTGAATAACTTAGACAAACAACTCACCAACGTAATACCCCTATAATTATTTACATCTCCCTGACTTCCCTTTTTATGTAACGGTATTATAACTCCTTTTCTGACCACTTATCAGGACAGTAACCCGAATTTAAAATACAATTGAATAAATCACATAGGTGAGATGCTAAAATATCGATACTTTCAATAAAGTACTCGTTTAAAAGACAATCATTGCCATAAGCTTTATAACGTTTCAAAGATTTAGCAGCAGCTGTAATTTCAGTATAAGTGATCGGTTGGTCTAACTCAGGAAAAGTATTATTTTCAGTATCAAAATCATTTTCTGTACAAAACTGCTCAGCCTCATCATTGTAACAAATAAACAAATCATTGCTTATGTTCTCAAAATATTCTTTAAATTGCTCCAGTGGTATATTATTTTCACATTTTGAATTCCTTCTTTTAAAATATTTCCAAAATTCTTTTGGCTTTTTTTTCTTTAAACCTTCTATTTCAACCATTTTCTTTTTATGACAGTTATTTTTCTTCTTACAAATTCATTTGTTATAACATGATTTTTGTTCACACAAGTATATACGATTTGTATCGGTTTTACAGCAGTTAAACAACCTCAACGATTCAAGGTAATTATTTCGTGCGTTTACACAGTCTAAGTCAAACCAATCTGCATGTTTTACACAAGAATCTGTTTCAAAACCATGAACATTTTTGAATGTACATTGTTTGGCAAATAATGGATCTGCGACCTTTCGCAGTACGTCAGTAAAGCTGTTGATTGCATTATTAACAGACTGTCTATTATCAGAGTCTATACAATCAACACTATTATTCAAAACAGATAAATTAGCAATAATCCCTGATCTAAATTTTTGCTTATAAGTTTCATTCCACTGAAATTTAGTCTCGGCGTAGCTATGACCGTTTTGTTTCAAATTACAACAAAGAAGTGACAAGTGTAACGGTGCATGGTCACTCCATTCATTGAACTGACCAATGCTAAAATCGTTTATCAATGGAAAGTTACGTTCGTTACACAACAAATAATCAATAACAGAGGTACCGTTATGAGAAAGATAGGTATACTGATTTGTGTTTCCTATACGACTATTGACAATGCGAACACATGACGACTTACATAAATCCAACAATTTTACTCCATGACCATTACAAATTTTGTCAATTGAGGCCCGCACAGGTGTACTATCTGGAATGTAATCCACATCGTCAATAACTGTATATAAAGTATCATTTAAAATATAATCGTTTTTATTGCCTACTCTGCTATTTAGATCTCCAACAATGTAAACAGCACCCATATTATCATACATAAAAATATCATTTTCTAAAATTTCAAATAAGTCAACATCACATATATTGTACGCAGGTGAGTCTTCACCCCACAAGTATATACCACATACATATATATCCTCTTCGGTGTGAAAAAAGTTCCTATCCAATTTTAGCCAAATAATTATATCGTGGTGGTTTTTTACTATTTTAACACCATCAGCTAAATTTTCTTTATAATACAACACAATACCGCCACTGCATCTGCGTGCATTCCTATTTTGAAATTTTCGATAAAAATGATGTGAAACAAAACCACTTAATGAAATGTTACTGAAATGAAAATCACGCGTATTATGATAAAGAAGAGGTGGCGGAAATGTTTGAAAGATGCAGTCCACGTCATCTGCGCATCAAGTCGTTCAGTTGCACAATTTTACCACCGAAGTACGCCAAACTGCTTTCTTGATATTCCTTCGTTTCCTATGAACATAAAACACATTCCACTAATTATACAGATGACTGCAGATTTAGATACAACCCTATTTTCATTGACCTACATGTATGCTTTCTTATTTTACCATTTGCATGTGTTGTTATCATCTACGGATATGAAACTTGGTAGCTTATTTGTATAGATCAAATGAGGAGCGCAGAGGGGGCGGAAACGGCGTACACCTCCTCTGAAACAGGCGCGTAACTGCCTATACGCGAGTGCGCGGCTCAATCCACGTGATTTTGACTAAAGAAAGTCATACAATGTTTACACATGGCTCTTGACTAAATGCGTATAATTAAAACCCGTTCCGGATCAATGAGGAAAATAGTATTTGCATTTGTCAACAAAATATGACTTAAGTTAAGATATACCATTGGAACTGTGTCGAAATGTGCCCATATTTAACAGTATATTGTTGTGTTCCGTTTAAACGCGTAGATATAATTATATAGTTCCATGTTGTGTGGCAGAGTGGCTTTAAACACTATATATGTAAAGTCAACTCAACTGAACGTTCTATATGTTTTATTTTTCCAGCAAGGAACTTGACTAGTTTTTGCAATGTCAAATATTCAATAAATGTAATGCTTACGAATTATATACTGAGTATTGCTGTTTAAACTTACAATTTCTATATATAGGTTCTTTAAAGCTGGGACTAGAGATTTGACTAAAAATGACTCGAGTCTTGTTACTATGGATGGAATATTTTTTTTAACAATGAAAATCTGCAGTATATACTTTTCTATAGGACACACTGTGCCCTGTGTCAAACACACACGACACAGTGCGCCTGCAGCTATAAAAATTGTGCCAGACACACGACTCAGTGTGCCTTTAAACAGGTGCTCAAAAGGAATGTTTCTAAATATAAGTACTATGAAGTCACAGAGGGAAATTAACAAATACAAAGACATATAACATTATATAACCTCAAATGGACGTTTTCTACTGCTAGATATGTAATTCAAAGTGATATTAACTATTTACTATGAAAAGAATGCTGTAGAAACTTTAAACTAAGACGACTTTTAGTTGCCTAGAAACGGGCACAGTAAAAATCAAGATGGCTGCCGTTGCTTGCAAAACAGGAAGTGTTGAACTTTAAATGGAAATATCTATGGATCAAGACAATTTAAACTGATAACATTCGACAGAAATGTGCAAAGTAATATTAATAAGTGATATACATTGGAAAGTTATACGAATACTTAATTAAACTATGTTGATTTTATGAAATAAATGCCTATCTTCCAACCGGAAGTATGCATATTGGAACAATAAGAAACAATGGAGTTAAAATCGAATGCATACAAAAAAACTAATTCTAGCCTAAACATGTGATGCTAGTGTCTGGTCTGTAATATTTAAATGATCAGCATTATTAATTATGTGACCAGGCTGGAATAAACAACATTTAAGAACAAGAATGAGTAATTATGCAATAGATTCGACCCTAAGAAGATCCAGGGAACACAATTTTAATTACAATTAACAGTGAACAGTTATATAATATACTTATATTGCTGGGGTGTTACAATATTTCTTGTAAATGTACTGTTAAATATACTATTCGGTTTTTAAGCATTTTGCAATAAAATGAAAAAAATAAAATATTCAAGAAAAAATCAGCAAAACGGAAAATTCTGCGTAAATAATAATTCTAAACGCACATACATTAGCATTTGATAATATCTGAAGTGTACACACATACAAAAGCGGCAACTTATAATGAACGAAATGTATTCATCGTTTTAACCGACAGATTTATTGCTCAATAACATGTAAATTACATACAAAACTACTAATAAGCACTGATTATAATTTATCTGATGTAAATGTCATGTATACTTTCGTTCCAGATTCATTATCGTATGTGTCTTTCAAATCTTAATTAAACTTTCAAATGACTTTAAATACTGATCATGCTGAAAATGTCAATTTGCAAATATGTGAATAAGTCCTTTGAATTTTTTTGTTCCGGTTGTTTCACATTTCATGATACGGGTCCAAGACAGGGTGGAATTTGCTACAATGTAAACATATATACGGGCGTACATTCGAGTTGGCTTTATATACGCCCTAGAAAATGATATTAATATTTCAGATAATTTTAGTAATTTTACTCAGCATACATAATATTGACACTGAAAGTGTAATTGTATAGTTCGCTGGCTAGAAGGACAGAAATTTTGACTTATGGTAATCGCGGGGCTTGTATTTGTTTAATGTTTCGGTTCTTTTTCAGAGCAAACTGTTCAAAGCAAATTTTTTTTGTCGACAAGTTTTCATTAAAAAATTTAGATTTTAAGTGCTAAATAAAGCATGTCAGAATGTTCAAAATACATCAATTTCGCAATTATTTTCCAAAAATTATATAGGTTCTTGGTAGTTTTGGGGGGTGGCTGCATATCCGAAACAATATTATGAATCCTCGTGGATATAGGGCTAGATACGCCACAGTCCAACATTCGATTTTTTAAACCTCATAGTATCTTAAAACATATGAGGCGCGTCATTGGAAAACCGGGCTTACAGCATGTGCGTAAAGTGTCGTCCCGGATTAGCCTGTGCAGTCAGCACAGGCTTATCCGGGACGGCACTACCGCTTTTATGGTATTTTCTGTTTCAAGGAAGTCTCTTCTAAACATAAATCCACTGTATGCGGAAAGTGCCGCCCTGGATTAGTCTGTGCGGGGTGCAGAGGCTAATCCTTGACGACACTTTACGACCATGAATTAAGCCCGGTTTTCCGACGACGCGTCTCATATGTATTTTATTGTTTCATGTGTATTTTATTGCCAATGACGGGCTCTTCAATAATTTTTTGTAATAATCCAACCCGTTCTTTGGTATGTTTGTTAAATTGTTTTTTTTGTGATATCGCACATTTTAAAAGAGACCAAAAGTAGATTTTTGGCAGCCTTTCTCAGTGACTGAAAATGTTCGACCCCCTCTAACTCAAAATCCTGTACCCGCGCCTGAAGCGTGTAAGGAAGATTCAGAATCCTTTCAATGTAAATAAGTTCTGAGTTTCATGAGTATTTTCGTCACTTGGTCGACCGACATTCATACCAAAACTAACAATTTCACAGACTCAGTAATTGCTTTCGATAATTTTAGACGAAATTATGGAGTCATAATCGTAAAAACGACATACTGTAATCTATAAGACCTAGCATGACGAAAAAAAATACGTCTTCGTACTTGAATTGATGATTGCAGTAATTTATAGAACACATATAATAAATACAAATAGTTTATATAAAACGTTGAATATCATTGTCAGTCAATGAGTACCTGTCTAACAATTATCTGCATTAACTTTTTTGTTCATGTGATGTTTATGATATTTTATTATTTTGTTTATCTTTTTATTACCAACACGCTAATTAATACATACATGTGCAACATTTACAAGTATAATAACTTGTTGTTACTGAACTACAGGAACTGATATCACCTAATTAGAAAACAGTGCATAGTCAAGAAAGAAAAAAACACACCATGCGAATGTGTTTATTGCTAATAATGATTTGTTTTGTAAAGCATTGTTTACATGAATGTAAGGCCTTTGTTTGACAATACAGATTTGATACATGAAGAATTTGATAAGATTTGGTTGACTATTTCTGTATACATTTAAACACACCAATATTCTGGCATAATCTGACTCTAACTGGTTTTGATTGACAAGCACAAATCTACTGAAATGCAGGTTTGAAGTGATTGTTCAATTTTGGATTAAGGCAGTACCCTTGTAATGATATACCCCATAAATCATGCAGTTAGTAAATTAAGCTTGTAATTGAATATCAAGTCACCTTTTAAACTTTTTTGGGTGCGTGCGTGTGTTTTGTTTGCAGTACTGCTTGTACAATTTAAATTAATTGTGTTTCTATTTTTTTTTAGAAATTCTCAGGTTAGAAAGTCGGTTGGATTATGATAAAATTTTAAGAAAATGATAGTTATTATGTATAATATATTAATATATTTTTGTATTCTGATACACGAATGATAAAAAGCTGATTATATTGTTGTGAATGAAGCAAAATTAATAATAACTAATTAATGTTATCAAGTATATTATGTATAAGGCGTGTCGCGGGAAACCCGGGCTTAATGCATGTGCGTAAAGTGTCCCGGATTAGCCTGTTATGTCCACACATGTTAATCCGGGACGACACTGTCCGCTTTTATGGTATTTTCTGTTTCGATGTAGTCTCTTTTAAACATAAATCCACTGTAGGCGGAAAGTGCCGTCCTGGATTAGCCTGGATAATCCGGGACGACATTTTACGCACATGCATTAATCCCGGTGCTCCCACGAAACGCCTCATATGTTTTGTTAAGCTCCCACATCTTAGGCCATGTGTCAAACATTAAGATGAATTATGATGTGAAGAGTCATGCTCTCTTATCAAACAAAATTACTTTGATTAATTGCTGATACGTCTGAAGTAATTACGATTACTCAAGATTACACATGTTGCATTTGTATGATTATTGAACAGAACAGAACACCACATTTATTTCACTCAAATATACAACATATACAATAAGGGCAATATAACAAAGCAAAATATGTAGTAAATTATCAATTAGATAAACAGTTTTATCTGCATGGCTATATACAAATGTATTATTACACAGTGGTTATATATATATCTTGTATATTTCAATGAAGCCATGCATTCGTATTCAATTATCATTTGTTTAGCGTGGTGACTGTTACCATAAATGCATTGTAGGATCATATTTTACACAAATCATATTATTCACACACTAGTGAAGCATAGGATCTAAATGGTCACACTTTAAAGTGTGTACAATGTGATTGTCCAAAAACGGGGCATGCGTGAGAATCACAAACAAACATGATTTCATTGGATATCATCAACTGGATACAATCACAAACGTCATAAAAATGTGAAGAATAAGACTGTGATGTGTGAAGAATAAGATCTTAATTTTCACACCTGTGAAGAATGAGATTATATTTGTTACATATGTGACAAATATGATTTGTGAAAAATATGGTCATACAGTGCATACTTATATATTTGGCAATGTGAATGTTCGTTTAATGTCAGATGTCTTTTTGTGTATGCCACATGACACCAAACCACGTTGCAGGAGCCATAACGTTGTATTTATTTACAAATGTCGGTAATACAATACTACTTAAAAGCATTTAGACAGTATAAATTTGATAACTTAATCGCCAAATTGACGTACATTGAATGGTGACTGTCAACTTGTATTTTTAATAATTATATCAATTACGGAATTATTTCCGGTTGACTTTGTATAAATAAAAAACTGGGTTAACGTATAAACTTGATTAATTCTGATTGTTTGAAATAATATTTATTTCAAAGTCTCATTGAATCTTGGTTCGTTTTGAATTTGAGAATTACAGCGTTATTCCCATAATGCAGAGTAGTGACGCAGAAAGATCTGTTAATCAGAATCATTGTTCTTTGCAAGACGCGCGTTAACAAGAACAACCATTGTCAAATTGAATGAAGTATTCATGACAGCTGGCGCATCACGCCGCAAACCAGTCTTGCCCTGATCGCAGGTTAGATGTGGTCGAGTGGTAACTGCTCATGTCTTACAAACCAGTCTTGCCCTGATCGTAGGTTAGATGTGGTCGAGTGGTAACTGCTCATGTCTTACAAACCAGTCTTGCCCTGATCGCAGGTTAGATGTGGTCAAGTGGTAACTGCTCATGTCTTACAAACCAGTCTTGCCCTGATCGCAGGTTAGATGTAGTCGAGTGGTAACTGCTAATCTCTTACACATCCGCATATGAAGAAGACTGATCCAGAACCTGTCAAAGATTACATGTGCACGTTTGGAGAAAAGGACAATGACAAAATGCAACATAGCAACTAGAGAAAAAACAACAAATATCAGCAACAAATAAACAACACAATGAAATCACAGAGCACGTATTCGTATATAATACGTATTACTTGTTTCTAAAAAGTCTAAATAATCACATGGGTGTGTATGTGTTATTTTTTATGCATGATTTGTGTCTGTTTCATACTTGTCTTTTATATACTTGTTTCGTACAAGAAATACTAGTAGGTCAATTGCTTTAAATAAAGGGCATTTAGTTGTTAATGTGAGTTTCTGTACGAACAATGCCTTTAGAGTAAAATTCACCACAGCTTGCATTTATAAAGACAGTGTACGCAATAAAAATATATTCATACATATATTAAACAATACACAACGGCGTAAATTAAGTAAATGAAGTCCACACCGGGTAGATTGATGTCCTGAAATGAGTACCACATTGAGTCAATACGGCATTATGTACCGCTCTATAACCCTGCACTCGTACAGTAATGTCTATTAATGTTTTAAATGCATTCGAAGCTCGTGCATTTGAAACATGCTTTATAATGTCGACTTATATTTCATTCTTTATTACAAAATCTTTTAAACAATGCAATTGCATTTGGAAACATCTGGTTGAACGCATTCATGCACAAGTTGATACGTCATTGTACACCCCGATGTACGCTCGAGATTACACTGTGATTGTCGGATTTCATTGACAAAAGGCTAGTTCTTATTACGGTTCATTGGTGGCAGGATTACGCTCTAGTGTATACTTAAAGGCACATTAAACTGTGTTTAACAGAACCTATTATTTTTGGATATAAAAACGGATAAGTATTACAGAATTACAGAGTATTAAATAATTATTTATATAAAATTTTGGTTTTAATAAACTATGCTTTGTTTGTTAAATAATCTTTGTAAATACATTTAGTCATTGATATTTTTCGTAAACTGTAAGCTGGATTTGAATGGGTAGCGGATATTGCTTTGAAAGAAACAATCCTTATATATAAATGATACGATATTTTCAATATATAAATTAAGTATTATTTAACATTATTCGCTTCAAATAGTACGTATAAAATTACTCAAAGGAAGCTTCAATTAGTTGGCCAAATTTGGTGTTTATTAAATTTTATGGAACTATAGTAGTTGTAGTTGTAGCTGTTGTTTATTATTGTGAAATGTGCGTATTAATAACGATAGATGACAATAGTAGTACTAACATAGCAAAGCACCAGGCCCCGTGGGCCTATAAGTCACCAAAATGATTATCTTATTCATAAATCTGTTAACTGTGTACAATTGTATATACAAATTGATAAACATAGCAGTAAACTATACGTAATATGCAGTAAGTAGTATCAAATTAAGAATTTTCAACATTAATATTTGATATTCAATAGATGTTTACAGTGAACTGTTAATTGCTACAAATAAAAGGCAGATTGTACATATTGTTAAATTCCACGTTGAAGTGAAGGCGCTCCCAAAAGATGTTACTATTGATGGCTTCCATTAAAGGAATCTCATCTAGTATACGTACCGCTTTCGTAATGGAAAGTAATTTTAATTTTAATGGACAATTAGTCTTGATAGTTTACGCCTACAGTTTGATGAAAGAAGAGGGTAAAGTAATGCAATAGATAACGGTGAAAGACGCTGTAAATCGATTTATAATTCCCGAGTTTGGGTTTTAAGTTCTAAGAAAGCAGGATTTCATTGACAGAAAACGGATAGTACTTGAGAAAAAAACAAATTGAACCCAACGTGTTCTTCTTTCATAGAGATAAAATAAATCTCATGTTTAGATATTATAAAAGAACAAAAAACACATGATTTTTATGAACATATTCAGTCCTTACTAAATGAGGTCAGTGTTTTAGTGTTGAAATATTGATTCATCGCTACGCTGTTATTTTTTTTTCTGGTTGTTTCCTTTGTTGTTGTTCCTTGTAAAAATTATTGTAATAATAATAATAATAATAATAACAATAACAATAATAATAATAATAATACTAAACATAAGAAGAAGAAGAAGAACAACAACAACAATACTACTACAACTACAACTACCACTACTACTACTACTACTGCTACTACTACTACTACTACTACTACTACTACTACTACTACTACTACTACTACTACTAAAAATAATGATATTATTTTTATTATTATTACTTATTGTTATTATTGTTGTTACTATTATTATTGTTATTATTATTATTATTATTATGATTATTATTATTATTAGTAGTAGTAGTAGTAGGAGTATTAGTAGTAGTAGTAGTAGTAGTAGTAGTAGTAGTAGCAGCAGTAGTGGTAGTGTTACTAGTATTAGTAGTATTGGTCAATTACTCTTAACAGATGTAGATAAACGATATTATTTCCGTATTGTTTGGCTCTAGCTAATATTAAATTATCCTACCCACCACGTACAGCTATTTTATTTTAGAATTATGTGATGTCATTTGTTTTAAATATACTTGCTTTGGCCAAAATTTGGTTTATTGACATAATTATTGCTTGAATGTTGTTATGACATCCTGGAAGAACGCAATATTTTGCGTGACATGGTATCTGGACAACATGAAATACTGTAAAAAATAGCTAAATTATGGCCATTCACAAGTATCAAGTTGGGTATATAATACGTTGCTAAAATAAGTATCATCGTTTTACACTCGTTTTTGTATTGAGATTTGTACGAATACTTATTAAGTTTCTGAAAAGGAATTTACGTTTAATATCTACATTTGCGTTTTTGGCCTAAAAATGGCATCGTTTTAAAATTAATTGGCTATCAGACACAAGTTTAAAGATATGCGATATTGTTGATACGTCCATTAGTGCCAAATGGGTACCTTATTGCTGAAGGCAATTCAATGATTGCTCACACATGAACGCCTTTGCTGTATAGTACAGTCGATCCTTCCTATCTTCTGTTTAAACATTGTTTATTCAACTCGGTCTTGTTCATAGCATCACCCCATAATAAACCCTGGGTTAGATGTAGATCACTGATAAAGGGTCCGCGACTTTAAATAACACACATACTGGTGATTGGCCCTTTGGAATAAAGTACATGTATTAAACTACATGTGTATACAAATAATTCCGCACCGTAGCAGTTTAGAGAAGAGTTACATAAGTAGACAAATGTTGCGCAATTAATTTTTTGCAAGACAAATACTATACTTTAAACAAATAATTTCAATTTTAACTTCTATATATTATTATATTATTATTCAGTTCCAGTTTTACTTTAAAGGGACTATGTCAACAAAAAATATGATTTCTATTGCACTATAAATTATATTATTTGATAGATAATAATTCATGTGCATTAACTAAATAAAAAAAATAATATGATGCACAATAAAAAACAAATAAGCAAAAAAGGCTGAATAAATTGGAAACCCAACAGGGTATCGAGCTCACGACTTACGAAGAAGTGACAGTAGACAGAACTTGAACAACTGCGCTTAGGATGCTTGGTAAGGAGTCGTGTGTAAACTATGGTTTTACAAAATTTTCCCAATTTATGAGTCAAAATGTAAACAGGAAAAGGGCCAAACGAACACAATCCATATTATATATTTTTTTATATATCTCAGAATGCGTTTACTCTTTTCCCATTATATATACTCTGTTTTAACCGTTATTATATGCCACTATTAATATCTAAATTTCAGATTTTTAAAAAAGAAATTGCCCCCCCCACCCCCCACGCCCTGACGCTATCTTCGATTACATAGTCCCTTTAAAATAATGTTGGGTCATCATTAGTTGTGTTCATTCATATCCAATAAGAATCAACATTCCTGATATTATTTCCACAATTATTACATACAATTATGCGCCGTTAGTAAACACATTTATTTATATATTTTCGGTCATCCCTGCACCTGTTATGGTTTCATGACTTATGCCATGATATATAAAGAACTATACGACCTTATCAATGCATATCTTTCAAATCAATTTTAACAAATTTGACCATTTGGTGTTGGATAAAAACGCCTTTGATCAATGTTATTTAACCCAACAGAGTGTACGTAATAAAACAGATATCTTAATCGACGTTATGGCTAAAATTGTCCCAATTATTTTTATTCAACTAATCTATGACTCTCATCTGTCTGAAAGGCTCTTGTTAACTTACTAAATGATATAATAGACAACCCAACTCGCCATCGATATAACTACATAGATAAACAGCTGCAAGTACGTAACAAATATCTAATCCCAATCTAATCAGCTAATAGTCAACGTCTGAAAAGTCAGAATCATTGTGGATTACAATTCAAGTAAACAAATTGCTCATTGGATAAAACTGTAGTTTACATAAGAGGTTAGCATTTTTTTATTAAAATCTTTTGTAACTAATTAATTAAAAAAAAAAAATCATTGTATTATATAACTTCGGCATTATTGGTCGGGCAACTGTAATTGTTTGACTTGGCATGTAATAAATAAGTGAACGGTATCTAAGAATTTAATATTATTTCTAAGTGTCATTCTATTCTTTTTTGTTATAATGGTTATCCCGATCGAGATTTTTACGTTGTTTGCCAAATATTTATAGCTGTTTTTCAATAATGGGACCCGCTACTTACCTACTGTTCATCTGTTTCCATAGATTTCTGTGATGATAAGTACTCCAGTGGATCTGGTTTTGTAGTTTTGATGTTTTGTACACTAAGTAGATAAAACAGGCGTAAAACATGCGCCTCTTTTTTATAATGAGTGCCAGTAAATATCTGATTTTGGAACTTTAGTTAGAAAACTGGTTACATCGGAAGCATTTGTTAATATTTGCAGACATCCAATAAGTATACAAAGCAACAAACAGTCCATCATTTTACAAAACACAAACACAAAACCTATTAGCTTCAAGATGTTTTAATTCTATCGTTTACGGATAATTAGATCGTTAACGTTCAAGAATCTGAAAAAATATTGGAAAAGAGCAACCTGAAATGTATGTCAAAAATTGAAAAAAGGTACTATTGGTGCCAGTCTGTAAACCGAACAATTAAAACAGAGCCCGGCACAACTGAAGGTATAATACAGACTTTTTACATAAACTTAGTTTGTTTTGGTATAATAAAAAAAACATTCAGTCAATGAGTATACGTACAACAGTTAATTACATGTCCTAAATGTAAATGTATAGTGGTCTTAAGAGATTATAATGTTCAATTGTGACGTTCCATGAATACATCATAACTCAAATATCAAATACCAACAACAATCCATCTAATACAATATGCAAATCAAAAAGGAATGTTGGATTTACTTCGTTGTGTTTCCACATTGTTAGAAGTTAACTTTTGTCAGAAGGATGTAAAGGTTGGTCGATGGTTGGTACGTTACTCGAATTTAAATTTCTGGTCACTACAATGGTGCCAACAATACTCGTTGATATTATGCATTGAAAAATAAGATGTTATTCACTTCCTAACAAGAATTGAAAATACCACTTTATATTGAATCAAGTACGACACATTCGAAGGAACTCAATTATGATAATCGTGACGACGATGATGATGACGATGATGGTGATAATTATACTTATATGCTGTTTTTGTTGATGATTATTGTTTGCCGCTATTGCTGTTATTGATGATGATGATGATGGTAAAAAGGATGCTACCGCTGCTGCTGCTGCTTCTGCTGCTGCTGATGATGATGTTGATCATAAGGATAATGATGCTAATGAGAATGATAATGCTGCTGCTGCTGATGATGATGAAGAAGATGCTGATGGTGACAATGACGATGACGAACACGATGACGATAATGGTGATAATGATGCATATGCTGTCGTTGTTGTTGATGACGCACACATGATTTCTACTGAGAAAACATCTATAAGCATATATCAGTGTTCAATGGTTTGGACGCACTGATAATTAGTCTCTATTGATAATGTTTGCTCTAGAACTGTCAGTTTCTTCTTACACTGACCGAAACAGCGACCTCTCATTGACATCTTTGCGTTGATAACATAACAAACGACATGAGGTCACATCTCGTGTCTACTTGGTTGACATTTTCTGTCTGAAATTCGTTTCGTTTGAAGGTACACTTCCGTATGCCTTTCATATTGCATGTACACTTTTTGATACATCATTGACTTTCCAGTAATATTTCATCCTTATTTCAGGTTTTCAAAGTACGCGATGTAATGAGAGGCGACTTTCTAAGTGGCTAAGAGTTTTTCAAAAGCGCATGAACAACATACCGTGTGAAACAATGGAATTAGTTTCCCCGCGCCAGTTGGTTGTCTTGATATTTGCCTTGCTGTTTTGTGGTGGAAAGAACACATCAGGTAAACTGTAATATTTATGTTGCTGGTGTAATAGTTTACGCATTACGCATTGAACGATCGATAAGTGTAAAACGTATAATGTATCACCTAAAATATTTGGTGCATTAACACTCTTATTCATAAGTGACCAAACATACAAATATGTTTTTGTGTCCACTTGAGTTGGTAATTTTCCTCACTTCTCGTACAGGGGGCCTTTAAAAAACTATTACGTATCCTAGATCAGTACATATGAAAACCTAAATGATCAGTGCGAGTAAATCAAGACTCGACAGTCCCTATCATTAGCCGAACTTTACCCGCGGTCTGATTGATTCTCCTTCTCGGCTGAACAGGAAATCATAAGCAAATGAGCGAGGACTGTCCAAAACTACCGCTTCCATCCATCAGACTGAACTTAATGTGCAATATCAGTCAATCTGTATTATCACCGAATCATTCATCAATTTACGAGGGAAGAACTCATTATTAAGGCGCTTTGTATGTCGCTCCAAAGCAATAAATACGACACATATTGGTGTGAACGAACATAATGTAATCAGAACATGCTCTAAAGACATCTGGATTCCATGCATAAAATGCCTACAATTCATTAACATGTACTTGTGAAAAAAATCCTTGATATCCATAAATATGATTTTAATATATTTGCGTATAATATTGGTTGTTGTTGCAATGTAAACATCACGCTGTCTGTTCTCTTTTTACCTAAATAAACCCATTGGATAAACAACTATAACCTAATCTGAATATGCTCAGTATAGCTTCACTTTTATTGATACGTTCTGATGCACTAGGTGTTGTTTCCATTCGTGTTTTGATGCTTTGTGGCCAATGCATAGACAGACAGAATACATTGGAAACCTAATGACTACGTCCTTGGCAAAACCAACTGAGAACATATTGCATTTGATGAATTGGGTGATTTCATATTCTTCTCTTTCTTTTTTAGAGGCTGCCAAAAATCGCACAAAAGAAATGACAGACGAGCAGCGGTTGTACCAGTACCTTTTACATAACTACGATCCCAATACCCGCCCAGTATACAATGCGTCACAACCAGTCAATGTGTCTATTGGCATAACGCTGACTCAGATTTTTGATGTGGTAAGTTACTATATTGAACTACGTATATCAGTATACAGGTTTTCAAAAATAAAATTCTTTTTACTACAGTCAAGCGTAAATATTACAAAATTACAAATGTTTTATAGGACATGGCAGAAATTATATAACAAGTAATATGTCCTATGAAATATATAAGATATTTCAAAGGGTAAATGTTAGTAAACAAGAAGAATCTTGGGATATTAATTATTTGGTTTTTCTAAATTCATCAAACAATCGGCTGTGATCATTAAAATATTTTCCGTAATAAAATATTATTTTCGTTTTTTTTTCAGGATGAAAGGAACCAGGTTATAGCGACAAACATTTGGCTTGACCAGGTAATTATGGCTTATGAAAAATGCAAGGTGGCGTAGTGGATATGGTGTCCGCCGAGCGATTGGGAGGTCCCGAGTTCGATCCCTACTCTGGGAGCGTACTCAAGATCTCCCCCAAATACACCAGGTACTGGTCCTACCCAGGAAACGGACTCAAGAGTGTCTCAATAAGTCTTAGGCTTTCGATGCAATCGAGCTAAAATAAATAGGTTTAATCTAAACTAAAGCACCGATCGGCGTTTTGAAAGACAACGGTACTAAAATACAGATTATAATGCCCCAATCTATTGATTGTATATATAATATTAAAAATATTTAAAGCTAGTGTTCGACATTACAATTGAAAATGCATTTAATACTATTTTGACAGCTCAGTTCAATCAATGTATTCACCCAGTAAAATATCGGATGATGCCAACTGGACAGCATACCGGTTACCCTTTTACCACATCATTAGTGTGTATTCTAGGTTTGGAACGATGAAAAGCTGGTATGGGACCCTGAGGAGTACAACGGACTAAAAGTGTTTCGAATGCGCTGTGCCAGTATATGGAGACCAGATATCGTTCTGTACAACAGGTGTGTTAATACCCTGATTTATTGTGATTCCGAAAAATCATGCACATTTGGTCATGTCTGAATACTTCAACGTTACAACACATATAACACTTCAGAGATTACAACATCGGAACATTAAATACTACACTGTTTAAAGCCGCAGTCCATATGCAATAATTCGATACATCTTAAATTGGCATTTGTTCTAATGAATGTTAATGACTTTTATTAGACTAAAAATTGTTTCGTATTTTACTAAAGACATTTTATGGTGTCTACCTGGTACGAACGGAATATACACTAATGCTGATTTACTCCCGAGGCATCACCAGCTATCGCATTCAGATAACTTTGCGCTCAAAAGGTTACTAAAACGTTATTATTTTACCGATTTCAATACGGTTTCATGCATTTGTCCACTAGAAGCGTTTTTCTGCAAAGTTTTATTTTTATTAAAATATTTCTGGACTGCTGCTTTAAAGTTATTTCTTCTATTCCAAACAGGTTCTTCTATATTTTTCCAGTGTAGATGTTAGCTACAACTTCACCCACCATCTGACATTACAGATGTATGACAAGAGCAAGTCGAACAGATATATTTGTAAATAAATTGTCGAGTATTACGCAGTAACCGAAATGTATATTTTTCAGTGCGGACGACTATAACAATGGTTATATGCAGGCTTTAGCCATGGTTCATAGCAACGGACAAGTGTTCTGGCCGCCAATTGTTAAATACAGAAGTACATGTAATATTGACATCACATACTTTCCATTTGATGACCAAATTTGCAAGTTAAAACTCGGATCCTGGGCATATGATGGGTTTCAGGTTGGAGCTGTTTACATTTAAAACATTCTTTTTAACTTTCACGTAAAATGAGTTTCTTTTTATTAAAATATACATAGATTTTTTGCGTTAAAGAAAAGCTTGTAAAATAAAATAATTCAATTTATTATTTATGTTATATTTTTATAAAAAGCACCTTTTAAAATCTAAAGGAGATGTGTCATATGATTAAGTATTGTGCAAATAAATGTGGTTCTTTTAAGGTGGAGCTTTTCCCTAGAGAAAACCCAGTAGATCTAAGCAATTTTGTCAGCAACGGTGAATGGGAGCTGATCAAAGTCTGGGCCGTACGAAATCAGATAACGTACCCATGTTGTCCAGAACACTTTCCTGACATCACATTTTATATCCACATCCGTCGCCGAACACTTTACTACACATACAATGTCATCATTCCGTGCATCATGTTGTCGATGCTCACTCTTTCTGGATTTTGGATGAGACCGGACAGTGGTGAGAAAGTAACTCTCGGACTGACGGTACTTCTGGCTTTCTCGGTGTTCATGTTACTGGTCGCTGAGAATATGCCAGCAACATCTAGCTTTGTACCTCTAATAGGTAACAACTGCAATAAAACAATACATACGGCTAGTAATTCAGTTTGAATCTTACAAAATTACATTAAATAAAACATAGTAATGATACAAGTATCCGGTTTATCTGCAGCAATAAAACACAACAATAATAATAAACAATTGATTAAAATATTATCAAGTTTTTAAATGAAAATCCTATTCTGAATAATAACATTTGTACAAATCATATACGCTAATTAGTCTTTATGATACAATTCACTATTTTGAATTTAATATCAAGGATTAAGTATTTGATTTATATCACAAATGGAATCTTTTCTTTTTTCAGGTATTTATCTGACAACGGTTATGTCAATGACATCGCTATCTGTGATACTTGCTGTTTTGACCTCAAATATCAACCACAGGGGTCAAAAAGACCATCCCGTCCCCAGAGGATTATCAGCTGTGCTCAGTTTTCTTGGAAAAATTATGTGCATGGAGGTTTTATTACTTCGACCTCAACAACGAAACTCGGAGGACTTTTCAAGCCTGCCAAAAACAAGCAGGGAGCGTCAATCACGTCGAAGTGACCGGCAGTATCAATATATTAGCACAACTGTGCCGGGAGATTCCGGGTGTTTAATTGACTACGAAAATGGAAGTGCGCATGCGCAGAGCAGAAGTGTTTGTTCACGTGATAATCAGATCGTTTATCAGCCAGGAAGTCGACAAAATGATGACACCAATAAGGATTTAACAGTGATTTTGGAGAAACTTGATGCACTTATTGAGAAGGAAGATGAGCGCGACAGAGGAGACCTTTTAGTAAAACAGTGGGTTGAAGTTGCGGAAATTGTAGATCGGTTTTTCTTCTGGATGTTTGTGTTGGGCACCACGGTTGCAAGTTTGTTTATATTGGTGATGTATCCTTTATTTAAAAACGTTGAAACAATTGGTGATTTAATGTAACTACGTTATGAAGACTGTTTATTTTTGAGGCCTTAATTACTTTTTGTTTGAGCATGACGTTTCAGACGAATCACACGCTAGTTATCCGTGAATACGGTTTGGAAACAGACATACAATGAATGCTCAAAATTGCCATTGTAATAATCAATTTCTATGATAGACAGAGTTTTACATTTTGTATTATAATCAGACCAATTACGTATCGGTGTAACTAGCCATTTATTTTTGTAGAATAGTACTCTTCAGTTGCGTTTTAGTTACGTAATCATTCATAAATTCATATTTGCATGTTGGTATTAATAATGATTAGCAACATTTTGAAGTCATTATGCCCTTGATTTTTTTATTTGATGTACTTACTGCAAAAATCGTCATAATTGCTTGCAAATATTCTCTCCAAAGTGACATATAATACGATACGTTAACAAATGGTATTTTGTTATTCAATATAACGAACATGATACTTACGTTATACTTATATATTTTAAATATACAGAGTAACTGAAATGTACCAAACGATACAAAGTAATAATTATTCATTGGCCTTTATATTGCCGAATAAAAATAATAACAGCACCAGTTACAACAACAATAACAAAAAGATCACTAGAAACATCATTGCTATAGATTAATGTGCAAAAAGCTCTTTTATAATCATTAGAGTTCATTGACAAAACATGTGTAGTTTGCACTCTGAAACTATTTTTATTTGCATCATTTGTAAGAAATATTGGCCATTGTATGTTGCTGCATGCCATTAAGTATTGTGTGATTGCAAAAGAGCATTTGATATAGTATTTCCTGCCACTCAATAGTCCGCGGACTATTCAAACGCACATAGTAAACTCCATCAAATTTGAAAGGTTTATCTCATCTTAATTTAAATCGCTTGCAGGGGGAAGCTCATTGTATTCATTCTTATTCGCCGACATTTGCCATTAATGTCTCTTAAGACCAATTCATTCCCGCAAAAGATATTGACAGAATCGCTAGATCGACATCGCAGATTGACTTAAATAGGGTCGAACAAGATTAGCATTGATTCTAGGAGCAAATCACGTAATGACTGTTTCCTATAGCAGGAAAAAGAAATTAGGCTTCTTTGAATGTTCTTTGCTATATTGACTGAAATTGTTAAAACCTTCTTTAGCATGCACATTAGGTTGTACTACAACAATGAAAACAAAAGCACAATTTTTTTTATTTCGTCTTTTTTTTTTAAACTGCGCAAACAACTAAATTACCAAATATAACATTATTTTTCACAGCACTTGTCCACTTTCCTTTTCTGAAGTACATCTGTTTATACATTATTGTTATTTTACTTCAATAAGTCTTTAACATTGGTCGTCATAATGTATCAACTATATTCATGCTACATCAGCGCGATATTGTTCCAGTTTTAATTTCTAAACCAACATAAGGTGTATCCTTCTCCTATTACGTGGTGCATAATGCTTCAAAATGGTATTTGCCCCGATAGTTATGCATTACATACTAGGAAACCGATCGATAATTAGAATTATTTTTATTTGGTCATTGCACATCAATATAATCATGAACTATTAATATTTATACAATATTTAATAAAATAATAAGATATAATGTTATAAAATAGTTTATAAAGATACCCATTTACGCAGCATTTTCTGTGGCAAAAGAAATCTAATTATTTTCTCGACTAATACAATCATATGGTTTTACTGGCAATGTAATACACATGAAAATACATTTTTGCAGTAACTCTTATATTGTTGTTTCATATATATTTAACTCGCTTGATTGTATGCCTTTTCTGCCTGAAAATAACAAATCTGAGTTGTTGAAAAATTAGAAATATGTATTCTACCATTTATATTATTATTTATAATATTTATTTAAGCGATTTGTATACGTGTATATTGGCGTGAAGATGGTCCTTCCTACATTTATATATCATACACTATATAAAATAATCATATAATGTTTTTATTACTCGAGTACATCCATTTATATACTCACATTCAAAAGATATAATGTACAACAAGCTTACACGCACTATTTGATTATGTCACATTATTCCATGCACTGACACGCGCTGGCATTTCCGGAGTATGGTATGTCAAATATTTTCATGGATATGCCTAATGTATTCCTTTTGGAAAGGATCAATACACGGTTAGGAGGCTCACCAGACCACATCATTTGGATGTGTTGAAATGTCAGCGCGTATATTTTTTTTATAATATCAAATCCTACAGATTTTAGTTTTGAAGATCATTTAACGAAACTTCGACCGATTGTTCGTTTAGAACCTACCATGCCTATTGGTAATGATATTCCCAGATTTCTGAAGTAGATCTACCGTTGAAAGGAGAGAATAATACAATAACTGGAAGACATCATTACTGTTTAAACTTTTTTATACTCCCCGGACAACCTTTGAAGTCACTACCGGACATTTTATTAACACCTCCAAATGAAGTGGTCTGGGGAGTATTCTAACCGTGTAATAACTTCTAATTAATATCAGTAGCTAAATACTAGTATTCGAAACGTATGTGAACTTGAACCATCAAGGTAACAAATATGAATTAAAACCAAAACATCTATCACAGCGCTGTTTAACAAGTTTAGTGTTTTTTTTTAGATCATACAGTATTAAATGAAAAAACAACAACAACACGCAATTAATTGTGTACGGTAAAACGAAAAAAAATACAGATATACGCAATAAAACTGAATCTTTGAATAAAAGTAACAAACATTATCGACAGTAAATCATCCATGAGCCTCAGCGATGCGATACTATTGTTATATGAACACAAAATGACATTACGACAACTGTTGTTTTGTTTTAGCCAGAAAGAAGGTCATGATGTAGTCTTGACCTTTGACCTCATTGTAACAACAACATAATAACTGTGCAATTCCGCCTTTATTCACTAGATGAGCAAACACAAACTTATTAAAAGAACATGCAATGATGGGCGGTCTTGTTCAACTTGGGAAACTCTATGAGGTATGTTCATTTGTTTAGGTTATGAACTTGTCAAAAATATTATATTATCAGCACGAACTAAGAAAGAAAACACAACAAAGAATGCCCTTCAAACTTGTGTCTGTCATTGGAAGCGATATATATAATTTCACAGTATTAAAGACAATTCAATAGCCTTTTATGTGCTTGTTGTTCCTCATAAATTATTTTTCTAAACACAACATCACTGATATTTTTGAACCTGACTTAAATACAAAAAATAACGCTGACATCGTTTTCGTACAATTTGTTTTATTATGGCGCATAGTTAAGAAATATAAAGAAAAACTTATAAAGGGGCTACATTTGTTTTCCATTTCCAGCGTGGAAAAGTAAGTACATGTACACGCTAGAAATGACAGAACATTTTCTTAACAAAAGCTGCTGACATGAACGTTTGCTTAAAGAAATTGTCACACGTATGGGAATCGACAACAGATACTTCGGTAAGCAGTTAAGAGATGAGAGACGTCACACTCTCCTGCTAAAGAGCATTTATATAAATCGAATAAACGAATGAAGTGAGTTAATTGTCTGTTTTGCTAATGTAAGCTCTGTTAGAATATTAAACATACGGTAGAACGTCGGCAATAACTAACAATGGACATTCATTCATACGCACTAAGTAATAATGAGTTTTTAATCGCTGACAAATGCTAATTTTTACGGCAAAACATATTCACAAAAAATATTAGTTATTTTGTGTTCCTTAATAAACACAATAATTATGTCAATAACTATTATCAATGACGTAAGCAACATTAAATATGTAGTATGAAAAATACAAGCATATGTTGCCATACATTCTCAAAAAACAAATATTTCGCATGAACAGCAACAGTACGCATTGCTGATTCATGCGTTTCTTTTTTCTCAGACTATTGCAAATAGCCCCTGTCTTTCTCTTTCATGGCCTATATGAGAGCCGATATACGTGACGAACCTGACAAAACAGCGTATTGCAAATCCTTTGTTCCCGTATATGAACTCGTCAATGTGAAATGTTATGGAATGGATAAGCAACTAAATGTCGATTGAATGCAAAGCAATTGAATCTTGCCCTGTATATGAACCAGAAACACAATAAGATATGGTACATTATGTACTGTATCGAACAAAGTGAATTTCTCTGATGAACTCATGCGAGTTTCTGAATAACAAATTATAGCATGAAACGTTTTATCGTGGTATTGTTTCGATCAGTGTTGTCTTGAGATAAAACGATAACGATAACGTTGTGATAAAACAATACTTATGCCTATACCGATTTGACAAAACTCGATAATGTTCATTTACATTAATTCAAGTCAAGCCGTGTCATAACCGGTTATAGGACTATCTAATGTTTTCCACTAAAACAATTCCTGCAGTTAGTTGGGCAGTAATATGAAGATATTTACGCGTTGAAGTAACGTTGCACCGCATATGGCAACAGTTGCTTTGTGCATAAAATATAGCAATATTGGCACTTCATAGGCACTTCATAGTTATTTTCTATAAGAGCACTTAGGCTAATGGGTGGGCGTCAAACAAGCTTACACTGAAAAAACTGCATTATTTTCTGCGGAAAGTATTGTGCACTGATAATTGATATATGTGTATATGCAACTCATTGTTACCGCCACTTTCTTAGTAAATGCAATTACTATTATAAATCGTTGTATTCATGGCGGACGTAATACAGCATTTCTCTTAAATCCATAGCAATATGAATTGCTTTAACAGATAAGTTAAAGCTTTTGACTAGTTGGCACAACGGGATAGTTTCGTTCGTCTAGATGCAAACATTTTATTTGAACAATCGAAGGGAAAATATTTAGTGTGAAACAAGTATTCTTTTTTTCAACGAGAACCGCATATCAACTAACAAATATAAAAGATTAAACAAGCCAGTTTCGAAAAAGCAATTTGAAATGTTATGGTCTAGCGCACATTGTTGGTGAAACGGTGGAGCAAACGCCGGAAAAAAAGACTTTTATATCGGATGCATTGGGACTGTCACAAGAGCAATTCGAATTTCAAAGTGTACACAAAATAAACCCAAATAGTGACGGTCCAACTACGTTAACTTCGCTCAATGTGCAAGGTTTAAAGAAATACTTGACTAATGCAGAATTTATCGGATTTTGTTCGCAGTATGATATAATTAGCTTTAACGAAACATGGCAGACTGATCCACACGAATGTCACAGTTTTCTTGATGATTATGCTCGATCCGACAAGTTTAGAGTGTCCCGTAATAGACGAGGGTCGGATGGAGTATCCGTGTTTGTGAAAGAGTGGCTTAAGCCGCATATTAACATATTATTTGATACCTATGAAGAATGTGTTATACTCCTCATACACGAATGCATTGCGTTTCTCCAAAATGAAATTATACTTATTTGTACGTATATATCCCCCGAGCGCGGTCGCCTATATATGAAAATACCACCTCGCGTATTAAACAATGTCAAAATATTAGTATTGTATTGTTTTCTATAGACAATATAATATATTTTGACCAAAACTGAATATTATGTTAATAGGTGTATAGTAGTTTTTTACACAATGCAATTATGCTGCTTGAGCCAATTATTTAACTTAAGATACTAACATTTGTAATGATTTCATCAAGTGGCATTCTAACCAGGATTGTTTTCAGTTATTTTAAAAATAGATCATATTCTTTATCAGCATTTTAGTACTATCGAAAAGACGGATCGGCAAGAAAATGCAATTATGTTTTCAATATGACTGTGTTTATAACACTGCTTACTTTTTTATAAATATCTAAATATACATTTCCCACAAAAATGGTTGTAGACTAAATTGCCGCGCACAATGTAATATATTTCGAATATGCTCGTTTTCAGTTATTTTAAAAATAGATCATATTCTTTATCAGCATTTTAGTACTATCGAAAAGATGGATCGGCAAGAAAATGCAATTATGTTTTCAATATGAGTGTGTTTATGACACTGCTTACTTTTTATAAATATCTAAATATACATTTCCCACAAAAATGGTTGTAGACTAAATTGCCGCGCACAATGTAATATATTTCGAATATGCTCGATATTATTTACTCGAAAGCACACAATGGTCATTCTCTTAACGTATAATCTACACTCGTATAAATTGAAGAACACTATCGACTAATGCCAATGCTAAACATGTCCCAAAACCATACCATGCAGATCTAGATAATTGAGATTTTATTATTGTGTCGTCAATAGAACATCAGATATACGACTGTATTAGGTGTGGAACGAAAATATGTATGTATCACTAATATCAAAGAAAAAAAAGCAATAAATGGTTCATAGATTATGCATATTGATTTCGAAGTACAGAGAATAATTACGATAATATCCATTCCAGTATGTTTTGTAAGGTTGTGTTGGCAATCATTTTGGTATTATGAGCTTGAATAGAATTTTTTACTTATGGAATTAACGTTCTTGTTAATTTAAAACTTATTACATAGCTGTATGTAAGGATAATATCACGCCTTCACAGATACCACTTTATGTCATGGGTTTTCTACAGTCATTCAATATGAAATAAGATCAATCATTATACCATTTGAAAACGAATGCACCAATGAATGAAGAAAAATAACAGTTTTTGAAGAGCAAATACTGAATCATTTACGGAGTTCATGGCTAAATGTTGAATTGTTTTTAAGAATAAATGAATCGCAATAATGCAGTGTTAAAATATTGTGTTCATACGTAAAAATTATAGGTCTGGATCATTTTGTTCATATTCCATATTGTATATTGAAAATCTGCTTAAATATTTAGGCATTCGTGTATACTACTTTTGTCTGGTTGATAAAGTTAAGGATACAAATTCTGTAAAAGTTCAGCAAAGCCCCGTTTATTACTTGACTCTATTAGCTAAAATTTTTAATAGAACCGTAGTTTTTGTGGGGCAAAACCTGAATATATATTCTGGTTCATGAAGAGGATAATTGGTAACATAAACAAATCGGCGCTGTAGCCCTCCAGTCTCAAGACAACTTAATTATGGCCTTTAAAAACTTATGTCAATACTCAAACTAAGACAGAGAGACAATTGTTCTCATTTGGACAATACTTTTACAATCAATGTAAATAAGTTTATAATAATAAACGCAACTACAATAAGGCATCAACCGACTAAGTCAAATATTCCACTTTTATTAATTGATAACTCTATAAATACTATATAAATGCGTCGATGCTTGTATATTTAACATTATAAAGTTAAAGCAATGTTTCCATTAATTTGTGAATTGTATTGGCAAAATATGCTAAGATTTGAGAAACAAGCTGTATAGGTTTAAAAATGATATGAATAGTATGTATTTACTTTACATGTCGTGCCATTGTATTGACCCCGTATTGCTTTAGCTTGTACCACTGCCATGAATAAATTGTGAAAGAAACATTTTTTAAGAGGTGTTCTTTTTCCTGCCTGATTCATAGGTTCAAAAAATAATGGGGACGCTAAACATAGAATCAAATTTGTATGGCCTTACTTATAATGAGTTTTATATTTGTACAAAGGTTAGGTGACTAAAAATACTATTTTTCTCTACTTTTATTCTCTTTGGCAATTAGATGCTTACCTATATGCCTTCCTCCATTAATGCATTTGCATATCTAATGTATATCTTAGGTGTAAAGATGACAAAAGCATGCAATCTTAGTTACGTTCCTATAGATTTGGAAATGTTTAGATGTTTGTCTGTAGTGCTCTTCCGATTACCTTAATGCAAATTATTCGTTGCGAGAACAGCCTGTTCATTGCACATGTGACTATCGTGACAGAATAATTGCGTTTCCGTATATATGCATCCTTATCGATATGACTAATATGCTGATAAGCGATATGAACTTGTTTGAACATAATTGAAAATAAATTGAGATTTCGATTGTTACTGATGGAATCATTACATAAACTTTTATCTGAAGTTAATAATTTGCTAAAAGTGCAGCTTTATTCTTATGTTTACAATAGTCACATACAAATCATCAAGATTTATATTTTAATCAATATACATGTACATGATACTGTTCATATAAATGTATATTGTTAAATAAATAGATTATTGGCCCGAGCAGCCATCTGTTACTGAATATAAAAGTAATGTCGCATAGCCAAAACGCATGTCTTATGCGCTAAAAATAGATATGCGAATTTCCGTTTTTTTACCCGGTTTGCATATAAAAATTCTCACACATCAACAGGAACCAGAAATCTTACCTAAATTCATTTCATATGTTCTAAAATAGATTTGTGGAATTTTTATTTTGGTTTCCGGCATGAGCATTGAAAACTGAACAAGTAACAGTGGAACCAGCACAGCGTTCTTTTCTGTTTACATACAAAAATGACGTCATTTGTTGATTTTCGTGACCTCTTTTAACGTGTTTCGTTTGATTGAGTAGGTTATATTTCGAATTTATCATATTGTGGTGAAATCAATAGGCGAACAGATCGGCGTTGGATAATAATAAGTTTATCTGCTCGGTGAATTTACTACTAAAATTATTTATAGATTGTATAACAAATCATTCGTTTACGCCTCGGTCAACATCAGACCATGTCCAATGGCCATCTAGCCCATAATTGTATAATGCTATGGTAAAAGAATTACAGCTTTTAATCCCTAAGCCAATAATGCTTTGCTTTGCATTATAGCCCAAAAGGAAATGTTTGTTTCTTTTTAATGATTTTCTTGTTAGAATGTTTAGATTGGTAAGTTCTGACATTCACAGATTTCTGAAAAGGAACTGTTGAAAGGAAACAAAAATTGGAAGACATGCTTACTGTTTACAATATGTTTACTCCACCGGACCACCTCGAAAGTCACTACCAGACATTTTCTTAACACCTCCAAATGAGGTGGTCCGGAGAGACTCCAAACCGTGCAAAAGCTACTAATTAATATCAGTAGCTGACTACTAGTATGCGAAACGTATGCGAACTTGAACTGTCGACGTTACATATATGAATGAAAACCAAAACATCTAGCACAGCGATGTCTAAAACGGATAAAGTTATTGAAGATAAACTAAATGAATTATACTAAATACTAAAACAACTAAGAGATATAGGCAATAAGACTGAATATCGTGATTAAAAAAACAACAATATTGACAGTAACTAAACCATGAGCCTCCGGGACGCGATATTATTCTTATAAAATGTACACAAAATGCCATTACGAAACCTATTTATAGTTTTAACATTAAAGAAGGCCATTCTGTAGTTTTGACCTTTGACCTTTTTGTAACAACAAAAACAGAATAACTGTGCAATAAAGTTCGCCTTTAACCATTGAATGAGCAAACACCAAGTTATTAAAAGAACATGCAATGATGGACGGGCTTGTTAAACCTGGGAAAACTCCATGAAGTGTGGTCATTTGTCTTGTTTATTAACCTGTCAAAGATAAATTATTCGCACGAAGTAAAAAGAAAACAACGCAGAATGCCCTTGAAACGTGTGCCTATTATTGGAAGCGATACATGCTTATGCTAATGCTAATGTTATAAATCGCTGACACATGCTAAACATATTCCATAAAATAATTACAGTCAATTTGTTTTCCGAAATAAACACTGTGCCAATGATTATGTCAAAAAATTCTATAAATGACGTTAGCGGTCAGGGCCCTGTGGCTGAAAACTTTTAACGGCCGATTAAGCTAACGGCCTGTTAACTTTATATGTAAATAAAATCAGTATTACAAGCAACTTGCTTATGAAACGATTGAAAATTATTTGAGCATACCAATTTATTTAGAATAAACACAGAGTTTACAATTGTTACATTTAATTTACATAAATAACTTCATCCAAAAAGTTAACGGCTATTAGCTTAATTGGACGTTAAAGTTTTGAGCAACTGGGCCCAGGTCCACAATAAATAGTATTAAAAAGAAAAGCAAATATAGGCTATTGCCATACATTCTCAAAAAAGACAACACATATTTCGCATAAACAGCAACAGTATGCATTGCTGATTCATTTGGTTCTTTTTTCTCAGACTATTGCAAATAGCCCCGTCGTTTTTCCAATTGCCGACATACATGAACAACCTGACTAAATGGCGTATAGCTAATCCATCGTTCTTGTACTATGAACTCCTCAATGAGATTTGTGATAGAATTGACAACCAACAACATGTCAATTGAATGCAAAGCAATTGAGTCTAGTCCTGTATGTGAACCAGAAACACAATACGATTTATTGTTAATAAAGCGATATTCTCTGATGACAGCAGCTCATTTACAATAATCTGCTTAAACATATACACATGGAAACTTTATGAGTTTCTGAATAACAAATTACAGCATAGAAGTGTCATCGTTGTTTTGTTTTGATCATTGATTTCTTGAGATAACACGATATTTATAACGATGTTATAAAATAATATTTATACCTGTGCCGATTTGACAAAAAAAACCCTCGATAATGTAAGTTTACATTAATTCAAGTCAAGCCGTGTCATAACCGGTTATAGGACTATCTAATGTTTTCCACTAGAACAATTCCTGCAGTTAGTTGGGCAGTAATCTGAAGATATTTTCGCGTTTAAGTATCATTACATATAAAAAACGATGCACTGCTTATGCAAACAGTTGCTTTTTGCATAAAATATAGCAATACTGGCACTTCATAGTCATATTATAAGAGAGCACTCAGGCGCATGGATGTGCGTCAAACATAGCTCAGTAAGCAACACCTATCGATGAGCTTACACTGCAAAAACTGCATTATTAACTGTGGAATGGATAGTGCTGTGTTAACTGATAGAAACACCTGTCGTATACTTTTCTTGTGTCCACCAGTTTTTTTGCTGTTCCCTTTTTTCTCATCTGATTTCATATCTTTCAAAATACATACTAGTATTCAAAGGAACTTAATGCAGATTACACAACTACCAATCAATTTTATTTATCATTTGTTAACATCCATCACACGATCAATATTTTAGTTTAGAACAGCGTTCAATGTCATCAGGGCGTTGATTGGCAATTTTATATTTAGTATTATTATTTAACAGTCTTCAACTATTTTCTTATTTGTTTTAAAAGCTTGTATAGTTCATATACAGTTTGCGATTTTGCTAAACCATTGATTAATGATTAATCAATTGTTAAAACAATAAGTCATTTGACACATTGATGACTTTAACTTTGAACACATTTTCAATAATCAATAGTGTATGCTCCGACATAGTTTGTGAATCTCTCACCGTGCAGTATACGTTGGAAGTCTGGTATCGGAAGAACTATTTAGATGTCATTTTTACTGTCAGTGTGTCTACCAAATAGGCAGTTCGTTAGTTCTGTTAAAAGCTTCATCCAATAAAGGCCAATGATAAAAAATGAACTACATCGCATTATCATATGTGTATATGAAACTCATTAGTAAATGGAATAACTTCTTAGTAAATGCATTAACTATGATAATTTGTTGTATTCATGGCTGGCGGACGTTATACGTAATATCTCGAAAATTCTAAGCAATATGACCCGCTTTAAAAGATAAGTTAAAGCTTTTGCCTAGTTGGCACATCCAGACCGCTTCGTTCGTCTTGATGCAAACAATTTATTTGAACAATCCTAGAGAAATTGCTTAGTGAGAAACAATAATTCTTTTTTTTTCAACGATAACCGCATCTCGACTTACTAATAGAAAAGCTTTATAAAACCAATAGACCACTTCGCGCATTAAATAATGTCAATATAACAATATTTTGTTTTCTATAAACATCATTACATATTTTGAAAAAAACTACAAACATATGTTTTAAAAAAAAGCTAGACTTTATGGCTTAAGCTTTTGACAGAACCGTATTTTTATTAGTCAAAACCTGAATATACAGTCAGTTTCATATACAGGGTATTTGGTAATATAACGAATCGGCGCTTTAAACCGCCAGTCACAATACCACTTAATTATGGCCTTTTAAAACTTATGTAAATTCTAAACATATGACAATGAGAGACATTTGTTCTCAATTGAAAAGACTGTTACAATCAATGTAAATACGCTTAAAATCATACACGTAACTGCAATAAGGCATGGGCCGAATAAGTCAAACATTCCACATTCATTAATTGATAAATACATAAATATTATATATATATGCGTCGATGCTTATATAATGTAAGATTATAAAGTAAAAAGCAATGTATCCATTTATTGGCAAAATATTATTAATATTACTATTATTATATACGACATTTATATAGCAATCTTTTCGTAACAAGATATACGCTCAAAAGTGATTAACAACATGCATTACACAATTATAACATCATAAAATTATTTAAAAGATTATTAACAAAATGGGTATAAAATAAAATATAAAATTAGACATACTAAATGTAGAGTGTATGCATAATGATTTAAACCTTTTAAACGTTAAATGATCAATTTATAAGATGAATATTATAAAACCTTACAACTTAAAACATCGTAATGGATTTTCTATAAAGTATCTATTAAAATCTGTTCCAACACATATAATGTGCACAGAGTATATACACAATAAGTAAAACCTTTTGAATTTAAGTAATCAAGTTGTAAGATGAACATAAGAAAAAACTAAAAACACTGTATTGGAGTTTACTGGAACGTGTTTCTAAAAGAAAATGTTCAAACACACATAGAATTTCACAGAACTCGCAGTCCATGCTAGTATCCTTTATAATATATTAAAAATAAATGCGTTGTTAGTGACATTTTGAATGTTCCAAGAGTTTAAAAATTTCGCACACTTTCGGGGTGAGCATTCCATAACTTGGGTGCGATACTTTCATAAGTGATAAGATTTGAAAAATAAGCTGTATAGGTTTAAGTAAGATATAAATAATATGTATTTATTTATGTATAGGTTTAAGTAAGATATGAATAATATGTATTTATTTATGTATACGTTTAAGAAAGATATAAATAATATGTATTTATTTATGCATAGGTTTAAGTAAGATATAAATAATATGTATTTATGTATGTCTTACCGTTGTATTGACCCCCTTGCTTTTTTACATAATAATTATATTAAAAAAATATTTTAATACATTAATTAGTTGCAGCTATACTAATATCGTTTCTGGATGTGAAGAAAATGTAACAGTTTCACACTGTACCTATTGAAACAGTAATAAAGTAATATTCGAACCAGCGGTTGTTCACTAAAACATTTCTAAGACATACGCCTATAAAGAGGGTGAAGAGTGTGTGCAACAATTTAATATGTAGTTGGATGCAAGACGTCTATTCCAGATTGTAATCTTGAGTGCGTTTTTAACAGTGTTCGTGTCAATTGCCTTTAAGCCGTCATATGTATTCTTCTTATCTTCAGAGCTATTGTGCTCACTGTATGCATCACGTATGCTTCATGCACTTGTTTGTTCAGGATCAAACAATTATCTCAGAAATCGAAGCATTAATATTTCAAGCCAAAGTTACAATGTAATTGGTATAAATATGGTATAAAACACCTGTAGCACCCTATCAATGACATGTTTTGGTCAAAGTATGCTACAGCTATTACATGTTCAAGGAAAACGTTTTTTAAAATTTTGAACATACGAGTACTAGATAAAATAAAACTACAAACAATGCATTTATTCGTTTTTAGGTTTAGTATTATTTTTATTCATGTTCCATAATACTGCAACACATACAAATATAAAATATTTACATTGACACATTTACATGTTGATTTTTTTCTTTAATAAATAATCTCCTTCACATAATTTAACCTAAAATTATTTCAAAATACGATTTAATATTAAACAGACATTACACTATAATTTTAGTATAATAAATTATACCAGTCACGTAATAAAGTCATATGGACTTCAGTGTTTCAGTGAGTTTTGTAAATAAATAATCAGATCTTATACACATAGTTGATGTTTCTTTTGATAGTTTCTGAAGTACTTTTTAATACAGGTTGTCATTAAACATGACATAATCATACTGTTAACATAAAATGTTTGCATGAATCTTGAATCCAGGATAAGTCCTTGAATTTCAAGTATACTTGCTTTGTCAGCCGATCTTGTTTTCAGTCCATGAACAGTTTTGGACAGTCTCTGAAATTAATTTAATAAAAATAAATATTTATTATTGACCTGATTACTATATTAATTTTCATCTTGCTAAATGAACCTTTCATTGAACATTTATAATAAGTAAATATAACCATCAGCAAACGTGTGGTAGAAATAGTGGTGGTATGTAGAAGCTTGTCTAAATTCATCGTGCGATATCTGGTGCCAATATTCCTAATACAATTTTTTTTACCATGTGTAAGTTCTGCTTCTGCTACAGGGTTACTTGTTTTTCTTAGTTTGGGCCACAAAATTCACATATTTTTAATCATTATATATCACAGTGCTCAGCTTCATTATGATAACTTACATGTATATGTCGGTTTATTGTGCTTCTTTGTCGTTCGTAGCCATGTCGATGTGTTTGTTTATACCATGTAGAATCCGGTGCCTGTTCGCATACAAGCCGGGGAACGCATATTTGTTCGTATAGAATCAGTTTTGCTTATCCACCGTGAAGTGGTACATGTAAAGACACGATATATTCTCCTGGAAAAGCCTTGTTATAATACATTAGAAAATCACGTCATGTGTAGAGAATTCTATTCGAGGTAAAGTAATACATTAACAGGAAAATGCATCCAATCGTTCATAATTGTATTTCAGATAATAATACCACACCCTCTGGTGACACAGCTTTGCTACAGAAGACGTACTTGAAGGTAGACTATCGTTTCGTAGTGGTTCCATGTTACAAAAAGCAATGCATCTCTACATTTTTTCTTTTTGACAATTAGATGCTTACATATATTTCTTCCACTACCTAATACAAGTGTATATCTAATGTTTATTGACACAAGCATGCAACTTCAGTTACCTTCATATGGATTTTAATATGTTTAGCAGTGTCATTATTTTTTTCGGCAGTGCTCTCCCAATAACCTTAATGCAAATTTTAAATTGCAATTACAGCCTGTTAATTAGCACAGAAATTATGAACTTTGGAGTAACGAATTATTATATATCGGATATATATCATTTTTCGCGTCAATAGTATACAGACACTTTGTGGGGAATGCATATATAGATATGTTTAATGCGTAAGTAGATACTTCGATGTCAACATGTTGTTATCCTGATGGCATAATTGTATTTCCTAATAGATGCATCCTTATCGATAGGACTAATATGCTGATGAGCGATATGAACTTAACTATTATAATATTATAGTTTAAGAATTGCAGCGTTTTATTCCCAAACCGACAATTTGTGTTTCTTTTAATGATTTTCTTCATAGAATGTTTACGTTGGTAAGTCCTGATGTATTAATGTTTTTGTCAGGTTATATTTTATTGACAATTTTCATTTTACATATGTACATACGTTCCTTTAAAGCAGATAATAGCTGCTGTTATCAGACAATATCGTTTACTAGTATTTCGATACAGAACAAAATGTTTAATAAATTCTGTTGTTTTGACGGTTCATAGACAGGATAAGACCCCATTGATTTGCAATCAATCGACATTTGGTTGCTTATCCATCCTGTCACTTATCTCTTTGACGAGTTCATAGAACGAGAACAATTGATTTGCTGTACGCTGTTGAGGCAGTTCGGTCATTTTTTGTCAGTCTCCCGATAGCCAATGGGAAATAATCGCAAAATGTTGCGTTTTGTTATATAGGCAATTGACATTCTGTTTTTATACTAATTTGTATGTGTAATTTTTTGGCAATTGGTCACTTGCCATAAATAAAGGACCTCGGGCTGCTTATAAGATTTCTCTCCTGCTGTCGCAACTGGAGTTTCGCTTTGTTTATATTTAAATACTACAACGGTTTGATTTGGGCTGTGTGGATGCAGTAGTTCGTATCCCGGTACATATCTTCAATGTTGTCATATTTTCAGTATTCAGAGGCTGTCAGCGGTAGAGTCAATTCTTATTGTTTTTGGAAGACTTGTTTTTTGTGATGTGCTGTGTAATCTTTTGGCAATGGGCCACTTGCCATAAATAAAGGACCTCGGGCTGCTAATAAGAGTTCTCCCCTGCTGTCGCAATTGGAGTTTCGCTTTGTTTATATTTAACTACTTCAACAGTTTTATTTGTGCTGTGTTGATGCAGTTGTTCGTATTTCTGTACTTATCTTGAATGTTGTCATATTTTTAGTCTTCAGAGGATGTCAGCGGTAGAGTCAATTCTTATTGTTTTATGGAAACCTTGTTTGTGATGTGCTGTGTGATTTTTTGGCAATTGGCCACTTGCCACAAATAAAGGACCTCGGGCTGCTAATAAGAGTTCTCTCCTGCTGTCGCAACTGGAGTTTTCGCTTTGTTTATATTTGAATACTACAACATTTTGATTTGTGCTGTGTGGATGCAGTAGTTCGTATCCCGGTACATATCTTCAATGTTGTCAAATTTGTAGTCTTGAGAGGATGTCAGCGGTAGAGTAAATTCTTACTCTTTTATGGAAGCTTTGTTTGTTAGTATGTACCTACTGTAATTTATGTTGTATTGTAAATATGTGTTGTCTCTCCAGCAATAGGGGAAGAATAAAAGTCTATATATAGTGTGTCTCATATTAAATTAATTGACGCTATCTGGCAGTTTGTAGGTAACACTGATGAATGCTGAACCTTAAATAAGTTAATAAAGTTTCGATTCATTTCCAACTTAATGTGAAGTTCATATCCATAACTATACGTTACATAATCTGTATTAAATAAAAAAAAAATTAAAAAAAATGGAATTTTCGTTTTCTATCTATTATTCGTTATTTTCATTAAAACTTTTAATTACACAGACGTTTTAATGTACTGACTCGGTGATCTGCCATACCTCGATAATACGAACACCCCACTATTAAGACCACTTTTATTAAGTCCATCATGGTGTCGTATTAGCTTGGTTTTACTGTATTAGCGTGGTTTTACTGTATTAGCGTGGTTTTACTGTATTAGCGTGGTTTTACTGTTGCCTACGAATTGCCTGTTACCACAGGATAGAGATATGAACCAAATTTGGAACACTGACAGCAATACCTCAAATGTTTAATGATTTAAGGCACAATTAATTGAATAATACTATAATTTCATATGTTAACATTACCCCTATTAAATATTAGGCTTTGCTGAACCTGAATTTTGGTGTTCTGACTTTTGAAATGTTTTTATTCGGATATGTCAACCGGACACGTTATTCTGATTACATTGTTGTGTATTCATCGAAGTTCTTAATGAAAAATTCAAATGTATACAAACAACTATTTGCAGAAGTCTCAAAATATATGACGAGAATGAAGTAAATGTTTCGAAAATATTATGTAACAGCATAATTCATAAACCTTATTAAAAATTATGTCTCAAAACCCTTATGTTACGACCTGTTTTGAACAGATTTGCCGTGATTTCCCGTAGCATAGGTCTTGTTAGTAAAGAAAGCATGTCATTCATTTTCAATTGCAAATTGTATTCTGGACGACACATTTTGAATTATGCTTTAGACATTGATAATATACTCTTCCTTACCCTTAAATAATGAAAGAAATCACGTTCAAGTATGAGGAAACATAGATGAAAAGATGATTATTATTGTAATTAATCCTTAAATTGTACAATCTATAACCTTGGTAAAATATGTGCATAGAATAATAGCAACATAATGTAACATTTGTGCTATACTGAGAAATTTTGTTGTTCAGAAATGTTACTTTTTGGTACTTTGTAGATAGTTCAATATATGGACAACATTGTAGATTTGAGATTATCTATGTTCCAGAGAATACCAATACCAATTGTAAAAACGAAAGAAAATTTTCAAAAATTAGAACAAATTAAAAAATTAGACACGTATGTTTAAATTACCTGAAAAGAAATCATTTTATATAGCTTTCGTCCTTTTTATTTTTCTAAAATCTACAGCGACTGCAGACGCTATAACCCATCGAGTAACTTAAAAATAGTGCCGTTTATATTTAGAATAATCACGTGACAGCCTAGTTGTGTCGAGTCGCGCATTCGCACACGCGCACTCTTGAATCAGGTGCTTGTATTGGGGAAAGCCGCGTAATTTAAAATCGGGAATACCGGGTTCAAAGAAAGTGCGAGCTTATTCAACTTTTATTTTTCAACGAAATACACAGTTAATGACATTAGTTGATCGTGTTCCATACACATCGTGATGGTTTTACGCATGTTTTACCGTTTAGGCATAACTACAAAAAACGCATATTTTAATGCGCATCTGGAGTTCAGTATCTTTAAGAAAATAATTTTATTTAAATTCTGTTGAGATATCTTTTTAAAATAGTTTTTATGCCGTATATCACGTTGCAAATGACTTATAATTTATGTGAACACTGTATATCAAGTTTGAATTTACTAAATTGACATGCGATGATAGTACAGCCAGGATTACACGATGTGCGAAAGTAAACGGATTTTTTTTTCATAAGATCAATAATAAAAACAAAGCGCCATAAAGGTACGCATTCGTTTTATTTACACATAATCACACGAGATACACAATCCAGCAAAAGACGACAATAAGTAAACACGTTCAGTCTTAAGCCATTATAGCCTTGCGAAAAGTGTTTCATGAAAAAAACGCTATGCAGGGATGCAGTAGTTGTATACACACGAGATACACAATCCAGCAAAAGGCGTCAATAAGTAAACACTTCCGGTCTTAAGACATCATAGTCTTGCGAGTGCTGTTTCATGAAAAAAACACGCTATGCAGGGATGCAGTAGTTTTATACACACGAGATACACAATCCAGCAAAAGGCGTCAATAAGTAAACACTTTCGGTCTTAAGCCTTCATGGGATTTTCAGTGGTGTTTCATGACAAATATTTTGAATACCAAGCCAGTCTGAATATCTATGTTTACTGTTATTTACACAAGCGACATGGTGACGCATGCGCATTTCTCAAAAGGTTCAAACTAAAGTGCATACCAATAATAGAAATAATTGAGCAGAATGGTCCTCCACGTGAATCCACATTTATTTAATTTTTGTTTGTTTTCACTTTCGGGTATATTCACCATTTATTTTGAACGCATACAAAAAGCATAGTTTTTAAGGTCTGACAGCGAACACATTTAATAGCAATATTTGAAAGGACGACTGCACATAATTCTGTACAACTGATGTTTGTTTAGGAAAAGAAAGTAGAAGGTGGACAAAGAATGTAATTGAACACATTGTAAACACTTCACTTATTGTAAATGTGTGGTTACATAATTATATGATATTTCTTTAACTTTTTCAAATCCAGAGTTTCCATATGTGTTTTAATGCTATTATTTATTGTGGTGGTGGTGGTGGTGTTGGTTGGGTCTGATCTGGCGGCAGAATCCGTTGTGTGGAACCTGGCCCGATCCGCAGACGCACCATCCCGCCAAGCAGACGGCATTTTTGTCTCCTGGACAGCTGCTGTTCATGCAGACGCCACCTGCACAGTCTGAAAGATTATCGTAACGTTCTAAGACCAGCTACAAAAAATAAACACATAATTGCATGCATGTAACTTTATAAAAAATCAATACTACATTTAAATGTTTTCGGTTCACACAAAACAGTAACTTTCTTGAACTGAAAGTATAAATGGCGCGTTAGTATTGCAGTGTAATGCAATAAAGATATATAACATTTATACATGTAATTGTAAATAATAAATAAAAAAAATGCTATGCTCGCACGAAAAATTGATTAATATACGAAATGACCATGCAATCTGTGATCGGAATTATTCATAACCAGCTACATCAGCAGCAGAATAAGGATTATAGCAACACAAAACTGTCTACCTCGCGGACGAGGGCAATGAGAGCGAACATATAACGCATTACCTCGGATACACATGCCGTTGTGTTCCGTATAGCCAGTTCCACAGACGCACACCCAGTGCATGCAGACCGCGTTCATTTCATTGGGGCATGGTTTCGTGCATTGAGTGCCGAGGCGCCCATCTTGATTAACAATGCAACCATGTCGTTGTAACAGCCATATTTAGAACTTAATCAAATACAAACCAATAATGCTATAATATAGGTGTGAAGAACATGACGTCACCAAAAAGACACGACTATACTATATTTATATTACGTATGTTATTAAGCTTGCAAGAGTATGAAAGCAATATAGCCGTGTTTAATATGTTTGACTTAATCTTTTTATAGTGAAAACCAATCAATTATGAAGTTTAATAGTAGGCACAAATCAACTACAGACTGTATGTCATCTAATAATAATAATAATAATAATAATAATATCGATGTGAACAATATACTCAGTAAAATACAAACGAACTAAACATTTTGTATAACCAACTGAACAACCATATGTATCTGTATGTATCTGTGCAATAAACAAACAATAAACATGCATTTAAAAGCAAACACAATATGACATCTCGCCCTCTACGCACGCTCCGTTGACGGCGCTGGTTCCAGACTTGCACACACAGATCGAGTTCATGCACACGGCATTGCTGTCACCAGGGCATGTGTTAAGCATGTCACCAGAGCATACACCGTTCAAAGTGCCGTCTGTTTGGTTTGTTTGAAGTTTGAAGAATATGTGTTAACGACATTTTCATTGTAAATGTTTTTGGGGCCTATGTCACTGCAATATATATTCTGACAATATAGTTTAAAGCACCAAAAAAGTCAACTGTGCATTCAATATCAAACTTATTTTGAATGTCTTTATTTGATAAGGACTTTCAATAATGAATAAATGGGAAATGATTCAACCCAAAACGCGCACGTTATACACAAAAAACATATAAACGAGGTGTCTACCTGCTCTACACATTCCCCTGACTCTGCTGAAGCCATTTCCACATCCACATACTCCGTTGACGCAGTTAGCGTTGGCGTCATTCGAGCAGGCGTTGTGGGCCACACCGTCCCACACACCACCGGCTGCACCGTCTGAAAGTATGCACTAAAATCTTGAGACGACTGCTCGGTGTGAAATAAATGCCTACAGTTAGCAAAGCATTGATACTGTACAACAAAAGTATCTGTCATTAAAGGAGTTACAAATAAAAATATGTACAGTAGCAACACCGTCTGCTATTAAATGTGTATACATTTACGCATATACAGTCGAAACGCGATACTACGAATAGTCACGGGAGACAAGAGTTTGTTCGTAGTATCGCTTTTTTCGTAGTGTCGCATCTTTAGGAAATTCCGATAGGAACGTAACATTATTGTTAATTTGCAGCATGTCGAGGCGTTTACGTTAATTAACGCACTTAAACTGATTGCATTTGGCAATACATTTGTGTATGTATTCGCATTAAGAAGCAAAAATAAAGTATAAAATCCGCAAAAAAAATCAATTTCGCAAAAATTATATTGGTAAAAACGAAAGTCAGTCCTTGAGTCAAACTAAATACTCCCACACTGCACACCCTTGAAGTAGATTAATATGGTGATTATACCCATTAACAACCATGTTTGTCCATGGTGCAAACAAACTGGCTTGGTATCCGAATGGGCAGAGGTGTGAATCCTTTGTCGAGAAGGTGTGAACAGTCTCAACGACAATCTTATTCGTAGTCTCGCGTTAACATTTCATTGCAAACGCTATGATGGGACCGATACAGTTGTTCGCAGTAACGCATCTTTCGTTCAATCGCGAATTTGTTGTATCGCATCTTTCCGTAGTTAAATATAAAAGGAAAACGGACGGGACCGGCAGCCTTATTCGTAGTATCCCGTCATTTCGTAGTATCGCGATTCGCAGTATCGCGTTTCGACTGTACATACCTTAAATGCATACATTGTTTACTTTGCACGCACATACTAACCTTGCACAAATGTATTGTTTACTTTGCAGGTATATACTTACTTTGCATGTTACTTTGTCCGCATATACTTACCTTGCACACATACATTGATAACATTGCTCGCATGTACATGTACTTCCTTTGCACGTATATTCCGGCGACCCTAGTGAACCCAGACACACACACGCACATCTCGCCCGTATATACTACTTTGCATGCATGTATTTACTTTCTACGCACATACTTATCTTGTACACATACATTGATTACTATGCGCTCATATACATGTACTTACTTTGCACGCACATTCGGGCGACCTTAGTGAACCCAGACCAACACACGCACGTCTCGCCTGTATATACTTACTTTACACGTATGTATTTACTTTGTACGCATATAGTTACCTTGAACACTAACATAGTTTACTTTGTACGCATATAGTTACCTCGAACACTAACATAGTTTACTTTGTACGCATATAGTTACCTGGAACACTAACATAGTTTACTTTGTACGCATATAGTTACCTGGAACACTAACATAGTTTACTTTGTACGCATATAGTTACCTGGAACACTAACATAGTTTACTTTGTACGCATATAGTTACCTGGAACACTGACATAGTTTACTTTGTACGCATATAGTTACCTGGAACACTAACATAGTTTACTTTGTACGCATATAGTTACCTGGAACACTCACATAGTTTACTTTGTACGCATATAGTTACCTGGAACACTAACATAGTTTACTTTGTACGCATATAGTTACCTGGAACACTCACATAGTTTACTTTGTACGCATATAGTTACCTTGAACACTCATATAGTTTACTTTGTACGCATATAGTTACCTGGAACACTCACATAGTTTACTTTGTACGCATATAGTTACCTGGAACACTAACATAGTTTACTTTGTACGCATATAGTTACCTGGAACACTCACATAGTTTACTTTGCGCGCATATACATATATTACTACGCAAGCAAATTCCCGCGACCCTTGTGAACCCAGTTCGACACATGCACATCCCGCCCGCGCACTCGGCATTCTTGTCCAAGGGACAGGCGTTGTTGGCTGCACATAAAGCACCGGCTGCACCGCCTGTAATTACCCATTCATCTTGTGTTCAGCACTATGACACGCGCAGTAGGGAATGGTTCTTTAAATATGACGCATATTTACTTTTACTGCCAATGAAATGCAACGTGAATCCGGAGAACGTACCTGTTGAAGCTTCGGAAGATATGGACACTGATATTGTTTTAACGAACAAGTCAAACCGTTTCTCCAAAATGCAACGTTCCAGTTACTACTTATTGATTACGGAGTGTATTAAACCATATTAAACAGGTGTGTTTCAATAAAAACTATTTTTAAATTAAAAGCTACAAACCTAACAATGTCAAACGGAAAAATATTTTTAGTGTATACACTGTGTAAAGTATTACAATTACGAATTATTAACCACACCTAAATATGTTCCCACAAAAAATAAACCTTCGAGGAAGCATGCCATCAGATTGTTAAGTTCTAACACTATATTCCAATATCTAGTCTAGATTGAACATATATTGCTGTTATGTTTCATCTAGTGACATAGTTTTTGACCCGAAATGAACCAATTTCATGCATCTCGTGCAAGTGTATGTGACAATCTTATTTTTAATAAAATTAAATGCTGTTTTAATCTCACGTGGACTCAATGGATGTCTTTCAAATGACATTCACTGTTTGCGTTTATACATTGTGTAAATCTGTACTTTTACGAACTATATCTAGATACACGTGTATCATCGAGGAAGCCTGTGTTTCGAATATAACTAAAATTAAGGTGTTTGAAATGGGTCCAATATCTTGTCTTGATAAAAGTCTCAAAGCAGATTGAATAAAATAAAAAATTATAAGGATTCATCAGTTAAAATTTATGTGAACACTGTTTAATATGTTTAAATTTGATATAGTTTCACTTACTTGGAATGCATCGTCCTACTAGGAGAGTGTGGCCTGGTTTACACACGCACAACAAGGTCTCTGGAGCACATGTTCATAGCGGCTCCGTCACAGAAACCACCGGCACCATCTGGGGATGATAAAGTTGGATACGTGTGGGGAAACATGATACAAAGCGGACACTTTAAAGCAAAGTAAATATTAGTGGTCCACTTGAAGACAAAATAAAAAAACAAATGGGCCACTTGAAGACATAATAAACACAGGTGGGACACTGGAAGTCAAAGTAAACATATGTGGGACACTTGAAGACAAGGTAAATACAGGTGGCACACTTGAAGACAATGTTAACACATGTGGGAAACTTGAAGAGAAAGTTAATACAAGTATGACACTTAAAACAGAGTTAATTCTTGCTGGACACAATACGTTGGACACTTTGAGACAAGTTAACCCTAATATGATACTTGAATTAAAAGTAAATACAAGTGGGACACTGGAGACAAAGTACATACATGTGGGCTCTTGAAGACAAAGTAAATACAAGTGGGACACTTAGAGACAAAGTACATACATGTGGGCTATTGAGGACAAAGTAAATACAAGTGGGACAAGGGGGATCAAGTACATACACGTGGGCTCTTGAAGACAAAGTAAATACAAGTGGGACACTTGGAGACAAAGTCCATACATGTGTGCTATTGAAGACAAAGTAAATACAAGTGGGGCAAGGGGGATCAAGTACATACATGGGGACTCTTGAATACAAAATAAATACAAAAATGACACTGGACACTGGGAGCCAAAGTACATACATGTAGACTCTTGACAACAAAGTAAATACAAGTGGGACACTGGGAGCCCAAGTACATACATGTGGTCTCTTGAAGACATAGTAAATACAAGGGTGACACTGGGGGCCAAAGTACATACTTGTGCGCTCTTGAAGACAAAGTAAATACAATTAGGCCACTGGGAGATAAAGTACATACATGGGGGCTCTTGAAGACAATGTAAACTTCATGACACATGTAAGACAAATCGGATTCTAGAAGACTGAGTTTATACAAGTTTATATAATTTTGATTTTTTCCAAAAGATTAAAAAATTTTAAACAATAAAAATTGCAAACGTATATATAGCAACAAAAGAAAGTTACAACGTTGTATTGTACATTATTTCGCAAAAATTACGAAGTGAAACAAAATACTGACTTTGAACATAGTGGGATCCTACTTTCCTGAATCCATTCTGACACATGCACATTGCATTCTGTCACACCGCGTTGGGATCTAGCCGACACGCGCTTTTTACGTCACACCGACCACCAACAGCACCGCCTGTCGTTAATAAATACAATTCTAGCATTTTAATTATAACAATAGAAGTGTTAGGAATTAAATATGGAGTATATATTGACATTTAAATTGTGTCTTCTGAGATTAACAAAATGTTTCTTTTATCAAGTACAATGGATAACAAATAAAACCAATCATTAATTGGACAAAACACCAAAAATAAGGCAAAGTCACAAATATCTAATTTGAAAGTAACTACCAAAGGAATTGAAAACCTACTAAATATCATTCTGAACAAATTTATAGAGGCACTGACAACATACCAAACATTATACTAAATAATTGAGCCAAAAATATCGCTCCAGCTCTTAAACACATATTCCAAATAGCAGCTGACACTGGAAAATAAGCAGCAGATTGGAGAAGTGCAGATGTATCGCCAGTACTCGCTTAACAGGACATACTGTTATCAGAAAACTACAGACTCCTGTCTCCCTTGCATTGGTATCGTGCAAATTACTTGAACGCATCGTCTGTAACCACACTCTACCATTTAGAATGAAACAACATACTTACTTCTTTGAACCATGGCCGAAGATCTAGGTACTCTTGCAAATCCCGACTCCGTACTACCGAACATGGCTTACTACAACATTATGACCATGTTGACAAAGTGTTACACGGTTTTTTTAAAGGCCTCCGACACAGTCCCATGTGAAAGTCTTCTCCACAAGATGAGTCTACACGGTATTATGATTTATGGAAACATCAACAGCTGGCTCTGACACTTCGACTAACAGAAACATGAAAGTAGCTATAGACGGTGACGCCTCTGAATCCCTAAAGGTGGACTCCGGTGTGCCCCAAGGTACTGTCCTCGGCCCTCTAGCCTTCCTATGTCACATTAATGACCTACCAGACTGTGTCGAATCCACTGCCCGCTTTTTCGCAGTAAAGACGCATCAAATCAAGCATGTTTCGCTGACAAAGAATATTTACCAGTATATTATTATTATTTTATGGCAATATGACAACGAAGGTAACCTATAGCTGGAATGTTCTTGTCTTGTCGGAGGTCTGCGCTCTCCGGGTGCTTTCTAGAACTTTGTTCATAATGTTAAAGAATTTGTTTTTTATATGAATTTAAATAAAAGCACATATCTTTTTTTATAAGATAAACACTTGCTTCTAAAATGTTTTTATTTGACCATATTTATTTGAACATATGTAAACGAATAATGCAGTTTCAAAACATTGTAAAACTGAATTGACGTAAAATTGTATTATGTACTTATTAATTTGACATTACCATTAGAAATCAAAACAGCGAAAGAAATATACCTTAATAAGTTAATAGACAAAATGCTTGATTGTGTATATGAAGTAACTAGAAAACTAATTTGCAACTTTGATTTAAAAAACAACAACATTGAATTGTGTACAAAATGCGTATTCAAAACAGAAACAAACGTTACAAATTTAAGGCGTCATTACTTTTTAAAGATTTTTCTTTATTTATTTCAATATGATTAAACAAGTTGTTGTTTTTTTTGAAAGTTATATCTTTGTGTAATGTATACTCAATATTTTAATTGTTATACACTCTAGCTATATGGTGATTTTAGATAAGGTGTTTGTCAATGTAACTAAGCAAAAAAATAGCCCGAAATATAATTATTAATTAAACATGCATGCTTAACTTATCGTCTTTATTGGGAAATCAAGTACAACTGATTATGTATTCACTAAGGCCTAAGATAATTTCATTTAAACGTCACACCTTAATATTGGAATGTTGACTAAAAAGAAGTGTCAATGAATCAGTGATTGATGGAACATACATGTACATTTGTCATTCCGGTGATTTACATAACCTATATTGATGACTTCAATTTCATGTATTTCGTTCAGTTATGTTGAAGTGTAGAAATATATTATAATAAAATGTTGATTTTTATATAAGATCGTATCTGTGACATCCAATAAATACTTCCAAATTTGGTGGCTCATAGGCATATTTGATGTAAGATAACAAAAGTGATCGGTTATTGTGATAAAAACAAGAAATCGTTTTTTTATATGAACAGATTAAGTGACAGTTGAAATGTGTTTATGGACTTCTATTAATTGATATAACAAATACCGAAAATGTCTGAGTGATGTCTACGTTATGTTCGATACTTATATCAGTTGAGCAACATTTAATATCAAGTTTTAAAGGGGCTTGTTCGCGGATTTTATGCATATTTGAAAAATGCAATTTAATGTCTTTTTTTGAAAAATGCCATTTAATGTCTTAACTTCGGGATCAAATGTCTGGCTTTCTAACAACTCGACCATTCTGACTTACTGACTTGTAGTGTTTTTTATCGCTAGGTGATACATGTGTTTTCCAAAATACCGATGGAAAGTGTTACAAACGCTCTATAATTTCATCCATATCAATTTATGATTATTGATAAACGACACTATATTTCCTATATATTTCTTAGTCAGCAGTGTTATTTTGCTTTTTCTTATATGTAGTGTATTTGTCTTTTTGGGATCTATGACCAAATTTTGAAAGTTGTCAATTTTCCAACCTGTGAACAGGTCACTTGAATGGCCTGAAGTATATTTTAGTATTATCGGTTTTGTTTGAACACGCGTAGTATAATTGTTATTAAACGATAAGGCCAAATTATAATTATTTATAGTTTCTCAGATAAAAAAACACATCTAGTTGGAGGCAGAAATTAAATTAAAAATATTTTTTAATAAACACTTTGTTTTCGCAATTAATATGAACATATCAATTATAATACAATGCAATGTTTGGATATAAAGTCAATATGATAAATACACATACGTGAAACATATATGTTTTTACATTATATCTGTGATTTAAAACATCATTTAATAACCATTAGGAATATGGTATCAGTGGAAATAAATGTTTTATAAATTTCTTTTTAATACTTGTACAATAATGAATTCATTCCATTTTTGTGATTTAAAAAATCTGGTAGTTTGATCCAAGACCTAAAAAACAACAAAATAAAACTGAATTAAAAAATATGACTATTCTTTATGCGATTTAACACTTTACCAGCGCGGTAATAAAACACACATATAATCGTTGTAATCGATGTGTAATTTGTATTCACGACTACTATGATAGGAAGATAAAACTTGTTTGTGAAAGAAGTCAAAGCAAATGCGAGTGTAATTTCGGGATATCTGTTTTTCTTTTATTAAATATTTTGGGCTCGATAATTACAACGAGCCTATTTTATATCGTAATTTGATTTACAAGTAACTACATTTTCAGTGAATAGTTGTAGTAAGAGAAAACATGTGTAGTTCATATGCCTGAAACACCGGATTTGAATTTAACAGTAAATAAATGTTTATTTTAATATTCATCTGGCCCCGTGTTGAAAAATCTGGTTAGTCCATGAGTATTTGGTTTTAGTAAACACTGGGAATTAACTAATACAACACGTTATCTTTTAATCAGATCGTCTCGCTTAATTAAAAATCGTTCCATATTTATTACGATAGTTAACGTTATTGTGGTATCTGTAAATTGGCAAGTGCTTAATGTCACAACGATGCAGTTATGCGTTTAAAATTAATAAATAATTGTATTTAACGCTATGATGATATTTATTCAAAGATATGTATTTACTAGTTTTGAGACTGTTGGCGGACAGGGTAATTTAAGAATGTGTATCACGGGGAACTACTTTTCTTTTCGGGCAACGAGTCAGTAAATCGAAACCAGAACCGCTCTTCAAAACAGCAAATGTTCACATCTGTTCTCTTACATGTTAATTATTCAAAATAATGTATGTAATTTATCTTTTAATGAGAATATCATGTGATTTAACACAATTACAGTTTCTAAAAAAGCATTTTTATTAAGATGTTATATTAAACTAATGAAATCCCTATTTTCGCAATTTACTTGTATTTAACCGAAATATTCGCCAGATTGTCCAGGAATAAGACCACACAATTCATGAACTACATCGGTCATTTTGACTCATTGCGAAGGTGTTGTTTCATGTTATCGATTCTCATTCTGAATATTGTTACAACACATAACTGCAGTGTATTAATTTTAAATTGTAGAATAGAAACTCTAGAGCGCGCATCGTATGACCTACTTTGACTCAGTAGGCTACGAAGCACTGTAGGATCATATTTTTCACAAATCATATTTTTCACACGCCTGTGAAAAATAGGATCTCATCTGTCACATTTATAAGTGTGAAAAATGTGATTGGCTTAAAAGTGGGTATGCGTACGGATCACATTTTTCACATATTTACGGTGAAATTGTATCGCGACAAGGGATGAATTCATTATTTGGAGCATAATTATTAAGTAATCATCATCATCATCGTCATCGGTACCATCATCACCATCATCATCATCACCATCATCGTCACCATCGTCACTGTCGTCATAATTATTTTATGCATCACCATTATTATCATTACACTTAACGCCATCATCACTATTGTCATTACTATTAGAAACTAAGCCCTATTGAGGAGCTACTTATGTGTGCATGCGGTTAATCGTTTGTAAATACGTGTGTACGGCCTAATTAGGAGTATAAATGTATATGTACTCGCGTACGTTCATACGAACGTACACCTTTTTATTGGGATATTAACCAATGCACGCATCCGAACGTACGTACAAAGGCACTTCCTATTTTGGATTATTAAAACCAAAGTAACCATGCGTATGTCCGCCCGAACTAGAATATACGTATACACGGACGTTAATATAATGATCTTATTAGAACCTCCGCACATGTTAGTACGTACGTTTGGACATTAAAGTAACGTAGCGTACCGTAACTCCCGTATCGTATCGTACGGTACCATATCGTTCCTTACCGTATCCTACCGTACCTAACCGTACCGTACCTAACGTACAGTACCGTACCGTACCATACTTTACCGTACCGTGCCGTACATGTCCATACCATAGCATTACAAACCATACCGTACATGCCATGCCATGCCATGCCTTGCCTTGCCACGCCATACCATGCCATACCATACCAAGCCGTACCATACTTAACCGTCTCGTACCAGATCCTATTTTTCGCACCTGTTAAAAATGAGATCCTAGTTTTCACATGTGTAAAAATTGTGATTTGTGTAAAATGTGGTCCTACAAAGCACTAACAATCGGTGCTCCAATTACAAAGTTTCATCGGTTGTTTTGGCGAAAAATTGACTTCATAATTATCTATATTGATTTTTAGGTTAGATACCAGTAACACCAATTCGAATAGGGTCCCATTATAAAACGGCGAACTTTGCAAGCATTTTTCTAGCCTTTCCTTTATTTCAGATTGTGCAAGCATGGTATCGATTTAAAAATGAATCTTTCCTCTTCCAAAAGTTGCAATAAAAAGGATACGTCATATTACTTGTAAGAAAATGCATCTCGCCTGAATGCAGACACCGGTAGAAAACAGGGTTTCGGCAGTCATATTTCGACAAAAGCCCCAGACAACAGTAAACACACCCCACAAGTTTACTTTCAAGTTAGCCTCCAATGAAATACACCAAATTTTCCAGACACACAGTAATAGGCACTACTTTTGACCACGGAGGGATACACAATGATTTACTGGTATCTAACCTTAGAAGAAGCTTATAAGACCACACACTAGTTAGGATCAATCGGATACTTGCATTGGAATGTAAACTAGGGTTTAATAAATAAACAATCTTAGCTATTCTTGCTCTTTCGGATAGAATTGTCTTAAGCATGTCTACACTAAAGAGAAAATTAAAACTGCTTGGAATATTTCAGAGAAGGAACTATTCTGAAACATGGACTAATCGATACAGGTCAATCAGACGTTAAAATGTTCTCTTATGAGAACAGTAGTCACCAGGAACATTTCCAAATCACGGGGTAGGTGATAGACTGAGCTCGGATTGGACGTTTTAGAGATACGGCCGTTCGGTCGGACTGTATCATATCGGAAGTCAGCGCATATACCCGATCTTTATTAAACTGCGACGAAAATCGAACGTCAGTATGGAACTGGTTATTTGACGGTACGAAACCGTACAAAAAAGAGCGGATGTTGAGAAGGTGATCTTACCACGCAATAAACGGGCTTTTATGCTTTTTTCGAGACGTCATTTACGATGAAGTTTAGCCCAATGGGGTCGGGCTGAATGCAGTGAGGAGTTACATTTCAAACTGTGTCATTTAGATGGTCATGTGCGTGTTTATACATGTAGGCTCAAAGGAAAGCGCGAAAATATGTGTGCCAGAAAGAAGTATGTTTTAAGGTGGTAGTGTAATGGTATGCGGGGGTATTATTGGTGGCCGTAAGACTGATTTGGTTGTTGAAAAGGACAACCTAATGCCTCAAAGTGATGGACCCACGCGGTACCACGGTCATGATTGGACATATAGACAAATTTAGGTTTTTAAATTGTAAACATCTTCTCTATTCATCGTTGTTGTCTTTGCATTTTTTAAACGAATAATTAAATCAAATAATAAAATCAATAAAGCCCGAATCATTCACTTTGACGATTACAATCACTAGTAATGTTGTTTACTAGTCACATTTCATTGTTTGTTGCAACGCCATATATAGCGTTGTTTATGTTATTGCTTGTTTCTTTTCGTAATTACGAGTATAGTTTTACGTTATAACGTGTTTGTTTTGCGTTAGTACGTGTTTTATCGCGTTATAATGGGTTTTGATTTTCGTTATTACGTGTTCGTTGTGCGTTCTAACTTTTTTTAATTTGCGTTATAACGTGTTTTTACGTAACGTAATTACGTGTTTTGATTTACGTTATTTTGTTGTTGTTTTTTCGCGAAATAACGAGTTTATTTGGCGTTATAACGTCTTAACATTGATTTATTTAAACGTTCAAGTGACACAGGTAGGATTTCGTAATTATGCATTTGGTTTGTAATAAATTATATTTGAAAGGGATCAACCGTTGTTTCAGCAGAATAGTCATAAATGTAGTTATATTTTGCTTGATGTACCTGCATTGTGTAGCCATATAATATACTAATGCTGTTATTCTGCACATATTTTTTATAGCATTGCCCATTAAATCCTATCATGCAGAGCATTGTATGAACACGATGCTAACCTTTATTTCATTGTTATTATTTAAGTCACGCCGAAGCCTGAAATTAATGTTGTGTTCAGATAAATTATTTTCTGCGGAACGTGAAGCTCATATTAGATTATTGCATATTTCCGATTACTGTCAATGTAATAATACTGCTTCTGATACATAGGACTTTATATTACTATTATTGATATAACTTACAAGAGAAATGAAAGCTCGTGTATGATACACGAACTATTATTATCAATATAATATCGGTTTATATGACAGACGCTTTAATGCTACAGGAAATTCACCGGTTTGTTTTCTTTCTTAGTTTGTGCAGAGAATATATATCTTCGACAAGTTAATAAACAAAGCAAATGAATATGTTTCATGGAGGTTGAACAAGCCTATCAATCACTGTATGTTCTTTTTAATAAGTTGGTGTTTGCCTTGCTAGCGAATAAAGGCGGACTTTATTAGACAGTTATTGGGTTGTATTAATATGATAAAAAAGGTCAAAAATACATAATGGCGTTTTTTTTTTCGGATAAAACACTACAATAGTTGACATACTGTAATTCTCTCTATATTTAACTGACTAATATTACTATACTTATAGTCATAGTTTATTATAAAAAAACAGTTTAGAAATTAAATTACTCAAACAGACCATATAGGCATGTCTACTTGTAAAATAAAACAATGAAGAAAAAGTAGTTTTCGTCAAAGTTGCTATATAACGCTTTAGATATAATAATAATTTTAGATCTACAAACCATAATAGTTAATATATATTTCCGACAAAAAAGGACACAACAATCATCTGAACTAACCAGCCAAAATATAATATTACAGAAAGAATAAAAAAGACAAAGTAAACTGCCTCCGCCGGGGTTCGAACCTACAGCCTCTGGATCAGAAGTCTGTAATGCTAGTTGTATCCATTTTAGTTGATGTTTATCCATTAACCACGCATTATTTTCTATATATTTCTGTGTCATGAGTGTTGTTTCTCTTCTTAATATAAAATGTATGTTTATTTTCAAATATATAACAAAATATCTGTTTGTTTGCCAATCTATGAATAGAATATTGCCGTAAGTGATACGCGCAATAATTAATGTTTCAAAAACGTTGTTCAAAATCACATAAGTTCTGTGCGATTTAACACGGGCTGATCCTGGAACTAATAACGTGCATTAGGAAAATTGGGAGAGCACTACAGAAAAACAACGCTGCTAATGATTTTCAACTCCAAAACATGTACATAATTGAGATTTTATGATGGTGCCATCAATAAAACTGTATATATACTGTTGCATTAAGTGGGTACAGAGATATATGTAATAACATGTATTGTTAAAGGGAATAAAAGCAATAAAATGCTACAAAGCTTCCATCGCATGTCCCTAATATCCAAATTGCTTTTTGTATTGCAGAGAACCATTACGATAGTCTATATTCCATTACGTCGTATGAAGCAAAGCTGTGTCAAAAGAGAGTATGGTATTATTGGCTGGAATAAAATTCTCTACGCGTGGCAGCACGATCTTGCTTAATCATAAAAGATAATACATGGCTTGTCGAAGGGAAACTTTCGCAACTTCACAGATACCACTTTATAACATGCGTTTCTATAGTCGATGATTATTAAATAAGATCAATCATTATATTATTTGAAAACGAGGGCATGAACGATGAATGATCAAGAATATAACTCTTTTTGACAAGCAAGCGTTAATAACATTGCACCATTTACGGTGTGCGCAACTGGAGATGGCGTAGTATTTTTTGCACAAAGAGATGCATTACAATTATTTTAAGTATAGTTTTATTTCCATAAATACTGTATAACCGAATCTTATTTTCATGTAGTTACATGTTTGAAAGTTGAAGTGGGATAACAAGTTAATGATTTGGAAAGAAATTTGTTTTACGTCACGTAACTCTTGTATAGTACCGATTTAAGTTTAACTAAAGTATATTTAAATCAGATAAATATTTTGTATTTATTATTTAACAAACATTTATAATTCAAAGGCCTCGTTAGTATCATACAATTTATAACAACAACGGCATTTGATATGAAAGTTATATATATATATATATATATATATATATATGAATCAATATGTTTTCTGGATGTTTTGCGCAAAATTTATCTTCGCATCATACATTAATGTTGGAACTTGGATGAAATAATGTATTTTAAGTAAAAGTACAACATGTCATATCACCAAACGATTTTTGTTATCAACACAACTACATACACAGATTTTCAATACTAATAATGAGTTACATACAATTATCAGATGTTATTCTTGATTAACCAGACTGTCATTGCATAGCAATAGCAGAATGTATGTTTAATGTGGCAAAATGATCTACTCGAATTCGCTTTCATCTCGTATTTCAGTTTGTTGTTACAACACTTGCTATTTCATAACACTATAAGAATATCCAATTAGGCCTCCTATTAAATTACGTTTTGAAATTTTGATATTTTCCCAACACACTGCTTTTGAACATTTGTCATTGGAGAACTTCACTAGAGCACGTATGACGATATAACATTATTATATTTTTTTATCAATGTAAGATAATGAGGTCAATCCAAATGGAGAAAAAAATGTAAAGATGCATCACAAATCCATTTAAGTAATTAGAACATAATGCAGTTCAACTGCATGATAACACTTTCATCACAAACCTATCGCTGATGGAATGTGGCGTGGGTAAGATCATATAGATTTACATACATGTACCACAGTCTCAGAACCAGTTGTTTGCATATCTGACGCCGATATATAAACAGAAGACAACGTTTCAGTATTGCATTTGATTATATCAGTTATGTTAACGATTTGTCCCCTATGTCGGTGATAACTAAGTCTCTGTGTGAATATAGAAGCATCGATTTATAGTACTACTTTTCGATACAAAATCTGTAGAACATAATAAATGTTAACAAAAACTGGTTTATTACATGACTTTAGTAGCGAAAGCTTTTAATAGAACAACTGTATTTCCTGTTACGCAGTATAACAAGACATATTGTCTGTTTTATGTATAGGACAACTTAATAAAACCACTTAATAAACCTCCAGTCACCAGGATACCAACTCATCTTGGTCATTTAGAAATTCGTGTTAAGATTAACTTAAACCTTCGCTGTCATTGACCCGCGACGGTATGCAACAATTATCTGCATAACTTATTTGAATCCATATTTTTTTTCGCAAATATATCAGACTATTTGGAACATGGTTATATAATTGTAAGTTCATTCTATTGCATGTTCATATTATTTTTAAGCTATCAGAAAATTATATTATTTTTTAAGATATCAGAAAAGATGTAAATCCGTTCATTAAAAATGAAGTTGTATTACATGTATATAGATTAATTACTTATGTTAAGCCGACCCCTCCGGGCGAACTTATTTATCATGTTGCTAGCTCCATGTCAAATATATATATGGTTTTATGTAAATGTCTTTGACTTACTAACTTTAACCTACCACTTTGTTGACATGGCATTGTATTAAGTCTCTTTTGGAACATTTATACCTACGTTCAAAGGACATTATCCGTTTAATGTTTTTACTCATATTAATATGGTTACAAATGCGAAATATTTAGAGAATTCAGTTATAAGATGATCAAAGTATTTACATGTTAGAAAGATTTCATGTAATTGCAAAGAGAAGTTCTAAACGTACACCTTGTCATAAAGTCGATCAAATATTATACTAGATGTTGATCGTGCTGTAAAAATTAACTGCGACCGTATTTTATTTAATGCGTACTTTTAAAACATGTAATATATTTAGTTATAATAATATTATTATGTACTTTGATTGTTAAGAAATGACAACATCTTTGAATATTATATAATACACGCTAAAATGTTTAATGTTTATGTAACGCGTATACATTTATAAAATAGTTATTTTGTAGTGAAACACAAGTTCTGTCAAGACTCGTGATAAAAATGCAGAACGCCGGATTATTAATATTTCCTTCATATTATCGTAATAGAATGCATGCAATCGTTTGAGCTCTTTTTAAAATCAAACTCGAACATTTCAAAGTCGCTAATATAAACTCTACTATTATATATTAAGTACATATTATATATTATGTAAGTGTTTTATATCTTATTTATAAATCTATAACGTAATTTAAGTCGTGTAATCTGATGACACTATAAATAGGTATTCAAGAGGTTTGTTCTTGGTAAACGGTTTGGTCCCATGCATGTGCTAATTGAGAACAACCTTGAGTCTTCCATGTTTCGTTTTGATGTTTGTTCACAATTGACGCCACGCAAGTCGCTAGTCTTTAGACCCTCTTTTAGGAGGTCACACAAGTCTTAACAGTCTACGCCCCTTAAAAGTATTACGAAATGTCCGTTTTGATGACCCTATGCAATGAAATTTCAGATATTGGTTAATGACGAGACATTTAAAATGTGACTATATGCTTATTCACTGGATCGTCGACACCCACTCTCATAATTATATAAAAAGAAACTTGATTACCGTGAATGTGTATATCACTTAGTACAAACAATTGGCTTATCGGAACAAGTATTATCTATTCTTTAATAAATTGAATGTTATATTCTGTCGTATACATCTGTGGAGAATACTTTCCATCTACTGGCATATTGTGCCTGTTCAAATATCGGGAAAGTAATAGAACACATGGTCTTCCTTCTTTAATTTTAGCAATGATTATGGTGTATGATTAATTTTTTGTATTATTTCTTCCCGTAAAACTATAAACCTTCACGTCAGGTGACATATGTAAATGATTACGTGAACTGCGGACAATAACGAACGACAATAACGGAAAAAACTTTATCTTTAACTGAATTCCTCTGTAACTAATCGCACTTAAGGAGTAACATGTACAAAACTAAACATATTTCAGAGAAACAACACGAATAAGTGTATCTAGCGGTGTCTCTATGCAGGCATTTGTATGATTTATGTTTATATTAGTTGTCTGTCTTGTGTTCACTATTCTGTGTTTTATCACAAATTTATCATATCTGTCTTTGAAATAATATGAAGCCGTCTGTCTACTGCGGATACGAATGAAGTTTCATTTCCTTTGACATATATCTAAAATAATAATTGTATCTAAATATAATGCTGTGTTTACAAGAAGCCAAATATGTTATTTTGGAAACATACATTACATGTACATAGACACCTTGTGGCACGGAACATCGTTCTGGACAATGCACCAATCGCTGATATTGGTAAATTTGGACACTTGGCTGGGGTGGACAAGACGAAAAACATACGTAAAATTAAAGTGGCAATAACCTTCTCTGAGTACATGACATAGGTTGGTACAATACTCATCTTTACATTAGCAGAACAGCAAATCCGATTGCTACAGAACTCAGGAATTGGTATGTCACAATGTTTTTTAATGTTGACATTATTATTAAATAAAACTGCTACCAAACCTGCTTTTATATAACTATATTGGTATTACTAATAATATATATGCCCAATCAATGTTTTATAAGTTACCATTTTTATCAACTGAAATCTCAGACAGTAAGCGCCTCAAAAGTTTATATACAACTATGCTATTTAACACAAAGCATTTGTATTAGTTTTTTTTAAATGAAATTCAGCCGGGTAGCATATTGCTACTTGTCCCGGGTACCCGGGCAGTATATTTTACTTCTCATAGCCCTATAATATTTTTCTCTTGATGGATACCTGTAAGCGTTGACCCTTCCCATGTATTTGTCTAGCCTCTGAATTCTTGTGTATCCGTGTGTGTATGTTATTTTTTTATGTATATTTTATTTTTGCTATCTCCTTTTTTTGTCTTGTTGTGTTTTTCTTTTTATCAAAATACAAGGATTATGTTTTAATTTTATCTGCATATGTATAGTGCGTTTGTTTGTTTGTTTGTTTTTGTTGTGTATTGTTTGTAAATGTGTTCAGAAGTATTCCGTTACCCAAGTCTTAAACTGTGTCGTTTTTTAGGCTCAATACAATTTCTTGTTGATTTCAGTGGATATAGTTTTGTCTACGATCTGATCTACCTGACTTGAATACCCCCCCTTACATATTCTCCAAGTTTGTTATTGTTTTTGTTTCATATATTGTGCCAAATTTAGGAATATAATGCTTTAGGTATAAAGTAACACCACTTATAAGTACAAACTATATAGTAAATATACATTTGCGACAAAATAGGTCACAAAATGTTGTAGCTGCTAAAATCTTCTGGACTTATCAACCAAAATATAATATTAAACAAAGCATAAAAATAATAAATTATAGTGCCTCCGCCGGGGTTCGAGCCTTCTGCCTCCGGATCAGAAGTCTCTAAAGCTAATTGTAGCTATTTCAACTGATGTGTATCCATTTACCACGCATTATTTCCAATTTATCTGTGTCATGAGTGTTGTTTCTCTTCTCAAAATATACAGTATTTTTATTTTCGAATATATAGCAAGATATTTGTTTATTTGCCGATCTGTGAATAGGTCCCTTTTTAAAGAATATTGCCTTGAGTGATACCCTATATCCTATATGCGCAATAATTCATTGCTAAAAAAAAAAATTATGTGCGAATTAACGGCTATTCTTTGAAATTTTATGAGTGTGCCATCAATAGAAGTGTATATATACTGTTGCATTAAGTGGGTAAAGAATAAAACTATTTTGACCAGCAAATATAGGAATAATGAAACTCCAGAGTTAGAAACCCTTATTACCATCCGTTGGTCCTTTATTTGAGGCAAGTGACCAATTGCCTATACAATACAAGACATTACATACAGCACAACACACATCATAAACATGATTAAAACTGGGGTCACCGCATTGGAACGGTCAATGCAAATGCATTGGGGGAGGGGTGGGGGGGGGGGGGGTTAAGCAAGCCTTTATAATATTCTACCATTTACAAAGTGCGCGCCTGTATATGGCGTAGTATTTTTTACTCAAAGATACACATTACAACAATTTTAAGTATAGTATGCTATAAAGAAACACTGTAAAACCGAATCTTATTGTTCATATACATATTAAAATAGCATTACACGTTAATGATTTGAAAAGGAAATTGTATTTCGACACGTTACTCTTTCATTGGTATACGAAATAAGTTTAATGCAAGAAGATACAAAACAGAGAAATATTTACTGTTTATTATTTATAACGCAAAACATAATTTTCATGAAAAATAATCGTTTCGTTTCTCATATTGGTGTCGGAACTTTGATCAATTTGTATTTTAGGGGTTTGGCGTTATACATTCGTGTTCCAAATTCTGAACAATAAAGTGAATACAGTAAACGTAATGCAGACAATAAACTCAACAGCTCCCCCGATATGAAGAATCCGTATCACGGCTTAAAGGTAACTGGCACGAACACTGGTGCAAACTAATTTCAGATAACAATCTGGGGTGGATTGTTGCATCCAATTACATATTGACATAGTGCACATTTTCTTGATCCCTTTTCTTGTTGTAGCGATTAGGAGTGTTCACGTAAAACTCGGAAAAGAAGTAACAGTAACCGTTAAAAGTGTTACTTCTTATCCGCGTTTTACGAGTGTGTATACATGTTATTGAAATAACTGAAACGTATTCTGTATTGGAGCTACGTGTTGAATAAAACATCCTATTTACATATTAAAGGACGATTATATGTTACCAAGAGTTTATATGCTGGAGGTTCATATATTTTATAATGACAATATATAGTTGCCATAGACACAAACCAAAGTATGTAATAATATAGGCATATACACAATTGCATTATTACAAATTCAGCAGCAAAACTTTGGTTTCATGTTCAGGCATATATAGAGAATATTATGTAAGTGTTGGATAAAGATCAAGTTTATCAAGCGAGCCTGAGAAACATGTTTCGAGCCGAGCATGATAAACTTGATATTTATCCAACACTTACATAATATTATATTTATCCTATTATGCTGTGCTCATTAATTATGTAAACGTCGTGAATATATGTCAACAATAAAAACAATAGTTCTTAAGTGCCTATTGGACTTAGTTATTTGGGCGAGGCAATAAGATCCATCGGACGCTATGATATTGAAATTCACTAGCATTTTCAATAACTACGAGTACTAACGGATGTTATAACAGTCATTTACTTTTATTCTTGATTTCTAAGACATGTTTTGAATTCAAAACTATAGACATATTTTCTTTTAGACACAATCTCATTAAATGTTCTGTTTAATTTAAACTTACGTTGCTATATACATTCGAAAAGAGTGCGTTGTGCCGAATGTTACGGCATAGCGAAAAAGTGTAGTGACTTCGGCGCTTTGATTTAAATCTGCATTGTTTTATGACGCTGTTTTATTGTTTAATATTAACTTGTTATTAGTTTTCTTTAAACGCTGGGCACACATAGCCTGCGACCAACTAAAGACCAACTCCCGACCATCAACAACCTGTGGTTGCTGACGGTCTTTAAAAGGTCTTTAAAAGGTTGTTGGAGGTCGGCGGCTGGTTGTCGATGGTCGCCGACTGGTCTTCAGATCCATTTTGGTTGCAGATGGTCTTCGATGTTGCATCGCATCGAAGACCGTTTGCCAACCAAAGAGGTCTTGAAAAGGTTTTCGTTCGTCTTTATTTCGCCGACTAGTCGCAGACCCAGTGTACCTTGTCGCAGACCAATTTTTGATCGCCGACTGGTCAGTGATTGATCGCCGACTCATTGCCGTCTGGTCGATCATTAGTCGCAGACCATCTTACAGCCGCTCGCCTGGTTATCTTCGTCTCCAAATACATTTAAAAATCGAACGCTTAATTTTACAATCATTCTTTAAAACGTGAAAGGAAGCGAAATAGGTATAATTTAAAAGTGTTAGCAGGCCGTTTTCAAAGAAGGGGAGGGGCAGGAACAAGAGGATATTACCGGATAGTGTACTTGATAGTTTTACCTTATCAATATAATGTGCTGCCGGACATAGTAGAGGATAATAATAGAATAATTATATTTGAATTAAATGATCAACAAAACAACACGAATAGATTTAGTTTCTTAAATTTTCACAAGGCATACATTAAAATATAGCCAATGTCATATACATAGGACAACGTTTGTTGAACAATGAGAAAAATCATAGAACACAATAACATATCGAATGATCCTAATTCCGCCCACCGAGCATCGCCAACCATTCGCCAACCAATCACCAACTAGTCGCCAACCAATCGCCAGCTAGTCGCCAGCCAGTCTTTGATGTTGAAGACGATCGCCAACGTTTCGTACGACCGGTCGCAAACCAGTCTTTGATCAATCGCCGACCAGTCTCCTACAAGAAAAAAACCATTGTTTTTTTCTGAATTTTGGTCGCTTGAGGTTGTCGTTGGTCGCCGCAAATTTAGTTGTCGGTGGTCGTTAATCGGTCGGCGACCTACGTGTTACCTAGGCTTTATTTTACATAAGTATGCAGTGATAAGATGCGTTTATTGACAAATGCACTCCTATATTAATTTATATGTAATATGTAATACAAACATTAAAATTTCATATCAAATAACACACAAATTAATATAAGTAGTCCTAAAACGGCAAACAGAGCGTAATTAACATTTGAACTTTATTTCTGGCTTAGACTTTTTGAGATGGCATCAATACAGATTTCTAAATGTGTATATGTTGAAAACTTTGCTTTCACAAAAATGACGTTTATTATCTAGTCGTTTATAATTGTGTTCGTAGGCAGCCTTTTATGTACAATACGCTCCATCGTGCGAGGGTGGGCACTTGCGTGCATCCGGTGCGACGAACGTTCAACCATTATTACAAGAAGTTCGGCACATCGCTGAAACAGAATGATTGATTAGCGATCTTGAAAATTGTTAATTACAAGTGTGCGCATTGTTTTAAGAACGGTATATGTTACAAATTACGTTTTAGACATTATGACACTGAGTGTGCTGATATATAATTCGGTTTCTTAATAACAAAGATATATACATATTTTACTTATGTATGCTGTACTCTCCGGAACCGTTGTTTCTTCGTCCAAAACAGCAAACCTGGACCGTATAGTTAATTAGCTAACCGTTTGTATTATGTTTTTCGGCCCCAACCCCTAAAGTATATAAACACGGAAGTTTACATGCTATTGTGATTAATTAGAGGTATTTGGTTTACAAAAACGAATTGAACAGCATTAAACAAATACGCCTTAATTCTCACACAAGAACTGTATAACCTTATTTAAAAATAAATTATCAAAATAAAGTGGTAATGACAAATGGGCAGGTATGGTGGGATACGTGTTCCACCTTAAAAAGAAAGGCTAACCAACAATTTGAAGCGGATTAAATAATATAAAGATGGAATAACAAAAATGCTATATATATATGTTTAGTACCTGAACCGTCGATAGATGTACTTATCACAATCCAGTTCTACTAGTTGTTTGCTGACTTCAGTATCTTACTTCTTTACACACATTCCTAGATTCGAAAAGGGATAATAATATATATTTTTGTGAAGTACACAGGAACTGAAAAGACGTTCTTCAAAAAAAGTCTTAATAGTACGTGAAACATTCAAATGTTGATAAAGCAGATTTGTGTTACACGCATTGTAATTATCACGTAATTACTGAACTGTTTAGCTGTTTGACCACTTATAAATGGGTCAATGAAAGTACAGTGACAGCGATAGTGGACCTTACGGCGAGATTTGATTGACAACGTGTTAGGCCATTCAGAAAGCTAGGACTTAATTGACTTCGGACGGATATGTCTTGAAATATTGTCTTCTGTTGAAGCCTTAAACTCATCGTTCTGCGTTCAGTAAGTTTAGATGTAGTGTAGCATCGATAAGAATTGAAACAGGAAGGATTAGTTGTGCATGAAAGAAAATGCCCTTTTTGTGACAATGTAGAAGATGGAATGCTATCTTAGTTGTATGGTATTATTTAAATTTTTAGCTGTATATATAGTCAATGTTTTAAATGTTATCTTATAATTATGTTTAGAGTGGCTATTGACATGGTTTAATATATTATTATTGTATTAGTATGTCATGTACATTGATGAGACGAAAATAAACAATAAACTGTAACAACATTCGTATACTGTCAATAATATATGCAAACCATTCATACGCATTCTTCTATTCCACCTGGCAAACAAAGGGACGTAGACATTCATTACGTAATAAACTTTCAAAGGTGCATGAAAAACCATGCATATCTGGGTGTAGTCTCCACGATCTTGATTACGGCCTACTACGAAAGAACTCACGACTATTGATTTATTGTGTCGTTGTGAAGTTATATGATTGGATTAATCAATAAAATTAATGATGATGACATTTGTGGAACATATAAAACGCCCACACCAGGTGCAAACAAAACGCCGCAATTTGGTTTACCAACATATCATCATAAATAAAACACAATGCCGACAAAGGGTACCGGAATAAAAATATTCTTAGGCTTTAAGTTTTTTTTGGTATTATATAATAAATACATTCGACAACGTTAAGTCAGCAAAATATAAAGGACGTAAAACCCTTATTTCTCTTTTACAACATGAGGACATTAATTCAGCGTATATGTGAATCTTAATGGCAGAAAATATTGTTCGAAACAAATAAAAATCCCCCTCGACAAGATGGGCTGCAACATAATCTCTGATCACACGTATTCAAGTTTTGGGCCAATTTTATCATGTGACTTCATCTTTCATGTTGACATCAAACAGAGGCAAGCGGAACAAAGCAATGCGGCATTGTGTTACGAAATCGGTGTTGGCATTTGTAAAAAGTTATAGATGAGGAAAATAATAATGATTTGATAATACAGAGCTGTAATTCTTCCTGAATGATTACTCTAAGATGATTTGTCAACACACAGAGGTTGCCACGGCTAACTTCCGTAGCATACATATTTAGTAAATAATATTCGAAGGCCGTACATGAAGCCAGTAGCAGAAGTTCTTTCATGAGCTTATTCTTTATATGCAATAATCCAATAACACCCAAATACTTTTAGAGATCAAATATATCCACTACCATAGATGCTTACTTACATCTATAGAACACGTAAGAAAAGTAATTCACAAACAATCTTTGCATATTGCATATTAACAATTATTTCCCATGCCGCCAATACCACATTATATCAAATCAGTGTCGGTGTTTTGCTATACTGCACATACGACTTGTTGAAACAGTTGAGGTATATTTTAATATAATGCGTCACATGCATTCAATGTATAGTATCCTGCAAAATATTGAAATTACGTAATAAGTATAAAATAAGCATTCAGCGTGGACTGTATGGCGTTGACTTGAAAGTGAACCTGCAAGGTGGGGTACATTCCTAAACAGAAAGTCGATCGCCCGAGCAGGCGTGGTCGTGTCGACTGTCTCCACCGCCGGCACAGCATTTTTCCTGGGTATATTTACGGCCGCGGATGCCCGACACGACGGTCTTGGATGTCCGGCTAGCGCAGTAGTTGGTACACTCGCTTCTCACCTAGGCGTCCCGGGTTCGCTTCCAACTCGACGCATGTGAGTTTGGTTGGTGGTCACCATACCGGACAATTGGGGTTTCCTCCGGATACTCCGGTTTCCCTCCCCCAAAAGCACGAGACCACACCAAAATTAAAAATATGTTTCGGTAAAAAATAAATACATGGAAATTGCAGCAATGATTCAAAATCCGCCCCAACTTTCGTCAGTCTCTAATAAGTAAATTAGGTAGGAGTGCTGGGACACACTCCGGGTCCTCATATAATGCAGCCTCAGGCGCGGAAGGATCTCATAAACTTCTAAATACACACACGACACGACGACTTCTGCGGTCCGCGGCTTTTTTGCACTAAATCGCGATCGCGGTGGCCGCGCGGAATTTGTATAATGACTACGGGCTGTACTGTATCATAAGAGAGCAAGTATTATGCCTTTGCATATACATTCAAAATAATATAAAGTATATATATAAATTTTAACATCTCGCTTTACATACCCAACTTTTATTCAATCCAGTTGGCCGATTCGAGAATTCTGGGTATGGTGAAAATACACGGGGACGACAGGGAAATATTGAATATCTTTTGAACACAAACAGATAACGGTTATGTTCCAACGGTTTTAGAAATTTTAACATGTTTAATATGTATTGATTGTTTTTACAAAAATGTTAGACAAACGTTGGATCCTTTTTTAAGTTTAAAATATGTCACCCTCTGTCAATATAAACACGGCTATGAGTAAAACTGATAAATAGATTATCCCTTATGCGATTTGTCAAACAATGGGATTGCAATGAGAAGGGACGAGATATTACAATAACCAAAAAGTCTCAAGAACTGAAAGACCAATTATGTGGCTACGAAAAATCCCGCACAAGACTTGTGCTATACACACCAATTTCAGACCCATCAATCCAAGAAAAATCTCTGAAGCGAAATCTTCTTGTACCATGTTAACCTGCTCTTAATAATGAAGCTGCTCATAACTGTTGGGAAATAGCCCTGACAACAATAGCGCACTTTATACTAATTACAGAAATCTTCTTAGTCTTATAACTCTAAGATAAAGCATTCAAGCGGAACGCCTGGTTATATGGAACTCCTCTTGGTAATGAAGCTTGCCATAAAGTTGCATGGCATTCTGTCGGGCAGTAGTTGCTGAAAAATAACCTGGACAAGAATTGTGCACTATATTCTAATTTCAGAATTATTAAAAATCCCATAACTCTAAGAAAAATCAGTGAAACGGAACGTCCTGATAATATGTACAGCCCCTCTTAGTAATGAAACTTTCCATAAAGTTTCATTGAATTCCTGCCAGTTGGTGATGAGAAATAACCCGGACAAGAATTGTTCATTATATATTAATTTCAGAAATCTTCAAAGTCCCATAACTCTGAAAAAATCATTGAAGCAGAATGGTCTGGTAATATGCGCACCTCTTCTTGTTAATGAAGCTTCCCATAAAGTTTCGTTGAATACCGGCTAGTAGATGCTGAGAAATAGTCCGAAAAAGAAAGTGCGACGGACGGAAGTATCGAGATGATACTTTCGAGTGGCTACCTTACACAATTAAGATAGTTAAGTGGCGCAGAAAGCCACATAAAAGCATTTTAAGCAACATAAAATACTGCCCCAACTCTAACCAACAGTTTTCAACAAAACTGTCCGTAAAAGTAGCCACTTCACTACTCGGACTGACGGAAAAACAAAGCGGCGACTATATCCCCTGAACATTTTTCGGGGGGGGGGGGGGGGAATAAAAATGAACAAAATCATTTCAATTTTATTCAATTTTCAGAGGGTTGAGTTATTATTTCTTAACTTGTATTGTTCCTAATCTTTATATCGCTCAAATTTCAACGGATCGAACATCTGCCATATTTAAGTTTTACATTTATGCAATTTATTTTAAAATAAACAAAGATCCTGTTTGTCCTTTTTAACTGTAAACTTTAAAAATGAAGTAAAGTTTGTGGAATTGTCCACACTGTCCACGTTGTAAGGCATTTATCGTGGCTTGTTCTTGTTAGAACACCAGGGCCTTCTTATCGTGATATATCAGCATGAGAGTATGAATGATTGGTTTGTTTACCCTCGGGACTTCGGTTGAAACCCATTGCCCGAGCATTAACATAAACACTTTGCGTAAATATAGTAAATTACACAATTCCCGTAATATATCGCGAGAGTTACATATATAAAACTTCGCCGTGTGGGTGCAGTGCTAATAATAAAATTATATGCTTTAAAAATAGCAATGTTTGTCAAATTATTCAATAGCTTTCATAAAGCATGATAGTTATACACAGGAAGTATATACTGACCCGAAGACATATTGGATGTAAGATAATACATTAAAGTATGCTAAATATTTTAAATGCATTTAAAGACGATTTCTAAATTATTTCCGTCCATAAAACTTTTCATTTTCTCATAATTTGCTGATATTTCAATGTCATATACAATGAAAAGATAAAAAATGGGGGTCATCGAATCAGATTAAAAAACAACAACATATAAGTGACCAACCTTTAACTAAATTTATAGAAGATATTTTGTTGTTCTAATTTCAGCAATTAAGTATAATTGTTGATTGATTGCTCGAAAATGACTGCATTTTCATTGGTTAAAAAGGCTTATTAATTGTAAGAAAATATATGTTAATGGTGAAAAAATGTAAGCTGCCAAAATTGCTTTGTTTGCGGAGAACATTGCGGTTTTAGTTGTAGTTTTATAAAGCACGTGTGATTTAAATTGATTAAAACATATTTTATTTTCACAATATTGACAAAATTACAATCACGATTTACCATAAGTACATATTGGAAAAAAGGTTAGACCTAAAGTTCTACAACGTAATCGAGGGTCTTTCCCTGGGAGTGTTAGTTACATATTGTAATGGCGACAAACGTACTTTGAACAATTGTTGTCATTTAGGAAATCAAAAGTAAATTATGATAATAATAATAATAATAATAATAATAATAATAATAATAATAATAATAATAATAATAATAATAATAATACTACTAATAATAATAATGATGTTGATAATAATAATAATAATGATGTTGATAATAATAATAATAACATTTGAAAACACAATATGAACAAATTAGTGAATAAAATATATAGTAAATAGACAATCATATGCAAATATAGATAGTTGTTAGTCCTGTCCAGCAAGCAGTTAAGTTTTAACGTTAAGTTTTAAACAAAACGCTTTGTCGTAACAATAATTGTATTGTCTTCATTATTAAGTGAGGGGTTACCGTAGAGGAGAAAATCACTACTTAAAAGATGAAATGAGCAAAGTGCATTAAACAAAGATATTCGTTGCATGCGGTAATTAGCATTGAAAGAAGTAATGTGCAATATTTTCACCATCATTTCCACGTGAACAAAGGGGTGAGTTTGCAGGGTGGTTTAGGAAAAGGTCGGAGTTTAGGTTGCTGCAGTTATTTCTTAGTCTAGCATGTAAAATCGATGTTTTTCTATCCCCAGTGTAGAAATATTAGGGGTTATCTTCGCAAAAAAGAAACATTTGTTTCAAGGAAGCTTTAAATTGTGATAGGGTTTCACTGTTGCGGATATCGATATGTAAGGAGTTCCATAGATCTATGGCAGATGGCAAGAACGAACGTGAATTTAATAATGTTCGCCTTGATAAACTGGTATAGTCTTGTGCATTTCTAAGATTACGAGATGACTGTTCGTGAACTGTTTGTGGAAGAAGGTTAGACAAGTAATTAGGACACCGTTTTGCATCTTGTAGATGCTAATCAGTTTAAAATATCGCCGTCGTTTGTCTAGACTAGGCCATTTAACTTCAGTATAAAGATTTCTAAGAGATACGGATCTTGTTAGGCCTGCAACAATACGCGCGGTTTCATTGTGGATTTTTTCTAATAATTCCTATCATACAAAGAACAACCATCCCAAACAACGCACGCGTATTCTAGTATTGGCCGCATATGACTGACGTATATTTGGTTTAAACTTTTTATTGAAAGTCTGTTTTTAACTTTTTGCATCATGCCAAGAATTTTTGACACATATTTAAAAATATGATTTATATGATCGTGCCATTTGCCATCATGGATTAGGGTCAGACCAAGATGTTTGTGACTTTCAACAAAGGTGACGGGTACACTTCCGAAACATAATTTCGGTAAAAGAAATTCTTTTGCGTGAATAAAATTGCTCCAGTTTTATGTGGATTAAAATCAACTAACCATCTTTTGGCCCAAATGTTGATGAGGCATAGGTCGTGGTTCAAGATACCCTCGAGGTCAACTAAATTAGATGTAGTACATGATAAGGAAGTATCATCTGCAAACAAAGCACGTGTAACATTAAAGTGCTAAAAGCACGTGTTTGACTCTGTAAAAAAATCCATAAAAAGTCATAAATTTTCAATATTTTATGCATAATTAAATAAAACACTGGTAAAAGGAAACATGGGATCACCGTGTTTGTTTTCGAGAAGAATTAGGTAGGTTACCTGAGCGTATTAAATATTTTTCTGTAACAAAAGGTGAAATGACAATCATTATGAATAACAATACAATGATAAATAAGTATATTGTATATATTTAATTATATTAGTTTCAGCAGGTGATAATAACTGTGACTTCATCGCTATAAAAGTTGAACATCGAGGCAGGGTTTGTCCACATTCGTTATCAGTGTTTTAACAAAAGTCACAAAACATCCAGCCCCAATACACACTACTACTACTATTATTATGAATATATTTGATTCTTTAAGTAACAGTACACATTGTAATCTTGATAATAAAAGTGTGCACATTTTTTATCAAGGCACTTCTCAGTCATCAAGTGCTAAATCAACTCGACTAATAAGCGAAGGTTTGCGCAAAAAAATCTTCCAAAATCGTCTTTAATACAAGTAACGAATATGCCGGTATGATTTCTACTTCATTGGTAATATTTTGATGCTAGGTGAGTGTTGAATATAGAAGACTTTACCTTGAGAGGCTTAGAAAACCGAAAGCGCGAGCATAGGCGATATTCTATTTATCCCATCACATCTTCTTGCAAAATACGAGTATATAACAATCATTCGTATATAACAATTTTGGAATCAATAAACTAGTGGTATTACTAGTTTAACTAGTTTTTTTTACGCAAAGTGTACGAATAGTCTTAAAGAAGTAGTCCAAAGATTCTAGAAATAAACTTAACGAATCTATAGCTTTTAACAAGTCTAATTGTATATGCATGCTTTATACCAAATGTAATCAAAGAAAAACGCTAACAAAAAAAAATGAAAAGGACATTAAAAGTCAACAAGGACATAAGTGCGTAATATATGGATAATATACCTTTTTTAAGATCGTTAACATCCGCAGAGGCCCGAAAAATGGGTTGAATCTTTAGCGCATGTGGGGACATTAACGACCAAAAAAGGTGTATTGTTGTTATAATATAGCATAAAACATACATTTTGACTCTAGAGTAAATATTAAAAAAAAACAAATGAGCAATTTACTATAAAATTAAATTGACTATGAAATTAAATTACCAGGGCCGCATTCAGCCCAGCTGGAATCGTACCAGTAAGACGCCCTTTGGTTTCAGTGTTTTCATCGAATCGAATTTTAAAAGTAGATTTAACATGGCTTTCAGCGTGCATCACGTTTGCACTAGTAGTAAATAGTATACATTATATAGTATCGTGTGACGGAGTAGAAAAAATAGTCCGTGCACGCGACATGTATATTCCCACAGTGTGAAAATGCGTCTAAATTTCTCCCACGGAGTGTTGTTTCATCGTAAATGTCAAAGGACACATTATTTGATAGAAATCCACATACTTTGTCCATAGCATATATTTTTCTGCATGGGATTAGTTTCAAATAAGGTCGCTTTAATGATAACGCAGCCATATTTGATATCAATCCCATAAATTATCAGATGTGACGCGCGTAAGAAACAGGTCTATAGCTGAAAGGTCAAGGTCCCACTTTAAGGTCATTTTTTGTCCGTTGTCGGGCATGAATGGATTTCCAAAAACGTTGACAGGAATGATATCCTACTTGAGATTGTGTGTCGCCATACGAATTAGGCAGTAGGCATGTAACTTAAAGGTCAATACCACACATGTTAAGGTTAAATATACGAATGGATATTAGTGTCCGAGCCATAAAAACTTTATCCGGAGCATAGTTCATCGGGTACGGTGTTTTGATTACTAAATTAAATTTTACTAACTGTTGTTTTTAGGTATATACATTTGTATTTGCGTAGTGATAAATGTATATATTTTACCTGATCCCCGTGTTTAAAAAGACCTGTTCACAGATTGCCAAATTTACATTATTTTTGTGTGTGCATAGATACTAGAAAGAAACATACATTATCGGTATATATAAACAAGAGAAATAACACTAATGACAAAGAAATATATTGGAATCATAGTGTCGATTTTGAAAACAATCAATTGAAATTGATAAAATTATAATGCATTTGTACCACGTTTCATAGGTATTTTGGAAAACACGTGCATTACTTACATAGCGTTAAAATTTCACCCTTGTGACTGAAAGTCGGGATGGCCGAGTGGTATGAGCGACATATTTTTGAAACCGGCAAATCTTTAAATATTTTTTTCTGTATATAATTTTTGTTTTTGGTTAGTCCAACTGCTTTAGTTTGTGCAGTTAAGATATTAATTGACATTTTTCAAAAATACGTAAATATGAGAACAAATCCCTTTAAGCATTAATTGTATTGTTGAACAAAGTGCTTGAATACTACTGTCCATTTAATTTCTTTCACGTCAACACGGAAAGAAATGTGATACATTATTTTGCATCAAAATGCTTTGATTTAACATATTTGTTTGAAACACAATATCCTTTAATGCGTGTTAACGTCGACATAAATTAAGGGCGGCTATGTTTTTCGGTGTTTGAGAGAGCTGTTGTCGTGTTGCGATTGCATACAATTGCTAACATCGTTAATAACTGCATGAATGAATGGTTCGTTGATATTGCAGAATAAAACTAACCTGCAGATTTGCAAAGGACATGATTGTATGGCTCTGTTGCCCGAATAGAATTATATCTGATTAGGTAACTTAAATTGAAAAACGATTCAATATTTTTGATCTGTATACAACGTGTAGCTTAATCTCGATGTGATTATTTTCTTTGCTTAGCGTTTGCATTCATGTCCTAGTATCTACGACACGACGAATCCATAACTAGTAGATTATCAACCTGCCAGAAATGGCTCAGGCAAGTTGATGATTTTTTACATGATTTCTTCGATAGCCAGCTAGGTTAAAGTATTGCGACAAATCCCCGTCCAAAAATGTACGCTGCAGTGAAAATATAACATAAAATGGCTTACTTTTCCATCAAAAGCATCGATCTAAAAGTAGTGTACAGTATTTACATGCACTATTTTCATATGGCGCAAACAGATGCATGAGACGCTTCCGATCAATATCTGCGAAAATCGCCAGTCTTGTAGAGCGTGACTTGATTAAAGCACTCAATCTGCGCATCGTTTATTTCAGTCTGAAAATACAAATCCGCCGTTTTTTTTAACAACAGAACATATTGATATATATTTGTTCATTTGTAAATAATGTTCGAAAAAGAAATTAAAAACTTCATGACAATGCAAGTAGACGCATTTTATTGCACGAACAGGTATAAAACAATGATTTGAGTGATGAAATATGATGATATAGATGATCGTGTTTGAATATGTTTTGTTTAAGATTGTATGGACAATTTGCTTTTTTTTTGCTCTTTTCAATCCTCCGCTGATTATATCTAAGTGTTTGCACATTTAGCCAAATATGAATAGTAATCAGTTCCTAGTATAGAGATTAGACGAACACAGTGACGTGACACTCGATGTATAGAATGTACTTATGAGTGATACTTTTGGAGTCATTTATGACGTCATTTATATGACGCCAGAACATACGAATTTTTGGCGTTTAAGCTTACCTTTGCGCAATTGTATTTATTTTTTGTCCAAAAGCATAAATTATAAAGAAAATTGATTGATTTCGTTGAATGATCCAATTTTATTTTACTCGTGGTCATATACCATGTATTTTCACTTGGGGAGTACGCCACTCTAGAGAATATTATTTTCTATAACCTATTGTGAAATAAAATTCCATCATTAACCGAAATCAACAAATATCCTCTATATGCAAGGGCGAAGTCAGGGTTGTACAATGTATACGCACACGAGAACATTCATCATGCGGGAGGGTGTGAGAGGGGTATGTCTCTCCCGCTTGTGGGGATGGGGGGGGGGGGGTGGAGGCGAAATTAAAATAAGGGTGGAAATGGTACATTCTGGATGCATTTTGATGCAATTATCTAGTGAAATTATTTTCTCTAGTACACAAACTTATTTTCATATTGTAACATAGATCGACATGGATTTTTATCGGCATAATCAGACACAATTTCATCTACGAAATGTTAAACGAAAATATATAACCTATTATTATGAATAATAATCAAAACATGAAAATTAATCACGACTGATGTTTGCAAAGATGTAGATTTTATACCCACATGCGCACCGTCGGTCCTTCCAACATGAAACGGCGATGTAAAAGACTTAAATTTATCGGCTTCAGAAGGGGTTGATTTGGAAGGTGAACAATTAATACTTTCAAAAATAGGATGCTGAGAGCTCGATATAAATGCTCTCAGAGTAGACAGCTGCCCCTGTAGTGACGGTTTGAAATTTCTGTTCGTGTTTTATTTTCTTTTGGTTCATGCAGCAGTTTACAAAAAAATGTGCGTATTCAATACTGAAACCTCGGTGTTTATGAGATCAATTTTTAAACAGTACAGTATGTGTATTCCAACAAGATTTAATTTCAATGCTTGGCATCAAAGAAAAAATTCAATAGTGGTGCAGAATATTCAAATAGTCGTTTATGGGTACATTTGTCTACACAGCAAACTAGTTAAGCTAAACAGATGCGAGATATCTCTAGACTATACACGTGCATATATTTTGAATATGTGAATGAGCATAAATTTCTACTATGAACTAAAAATCTGGGCTCAGATATTGATACTGGTCCAGACCAATTGCGCGTAGCTGCAACTTTAAACTCATAATTATATTACTGATGACGTCAAACTAACAATTTCATCGTTTTGACTCCTATCATTAACATAAGCAGGTCATTTCTGTTCTCACGTTTTAAGAAAATTGTATATTTTATCCTTCGCATTTTTGTATAACTCACGTGCTACGCCCTTGATATGTAACCTCTTTTATAATATAAACGCCTTCTTCGACGAGACTGGTTGTTCAGCAACAAGGAAGTCAGAATCTCGTTGGTTTAAAAGCCTAAGCTCGCATTAAAATATCATAATTTTAAGACAGCTTTCTTATTACAATGAATTCTATAAAGGTAGTGCTGTTACTTTGTTGTCTGGAGAGCGCAACGTGTCTTTCAGGGTAGGTGTTGCAATGTTACATGTTATTTAAATAATAGCTTGTATGAAATAATATTAATGTACGATTTTTTAATGACATCACAGCAAATTAATTTGATATTAATTATGTTTTATGCACGTTAAGACAATAACTTATATAAATAATATATTATTAACATGTACTAGATTTTAATTCTTTCCTCAGTTACGTGGACTCTTTTTGTAGTCAATGTAGCTCACGACAGTGACGTCATGTGACAATTTATAGACTTGCATTTGTGCGCATCATTCTGCGCATTAAACAGCTCGTTAGACCGAGCGAAATCGATAATGTTTCACACCTAGATTAAAACGTATAATTAATGAAAAACATTCGAAAATATAGAATAATCATTTATATACAGACTTAAGTAATACATACTTGTAGGGCCTATTTAATATTACCTTTGGTTAGGACACGTCTGATACGGAAAATTGTTATGCGCCCACAGAACGGATATGTTTCAACAATTTGAATAGTTAGATATTGATTTTTAGTTCAACATATTTAATGTATTTGTTGCATGCTTTAAAGGGAATTGTTTACAGATTGGCAAATTGACAATTGTCAAATTTTTGCCATAGATCCCGAAAATAAAAATACATTATAGATAAACCATCGAAGTAACACAACGGCACGGCAAAGAAATATATTGGCAATATAGATTGTCATTAATAAACAACCATACAAAAAGTTCCGAATTTGTACAATATAGTTCGCGTTGTAATTGCAGAAAATGTTGTCGGGTCACGTTAGAATCGAAATAATTTTCTCATTATCGTTGTTTATCGGCTATTAAACACAGACTTGTCATCAGAACTCAAAATCGTTGTTTATAAGCCGATAAATATTTCTTAATTATAATAAACTCGAAAATTAATTCTTAATCATCAATTGAAATAGATAAAATTCAAAGGCTTTTGTAACGTTTTTGTTCGGTATTTTGGTAAACGCGCCTTAATTGTGTTATTCGCATAGTGTTACATTAAAATTTACCATATTGAAGGAAAGTCAACATGGCCGAGAGGTTAGCGCAACAGATAATTGATTGCGCAGGTCGAAGGTTGGAGTACCGGCGAAGGCTAATCGTTTTTTTTTCTTTATATGATTTCTTGTTATTCCAGCTGATTAAGTTTTTGCATTTAAGACCTTGAATGATATTTTTCAAAACTAAGAAAATCGGTCAACAAGTCCCTTTAAAGATATAATTGCAGATCAAGAATTATGAAAATGATTGTGATAATATGAATAGTGTAACCCTTTCCCATACATCCTAGGATATTTAGCCGGTAAAGTAGCCACAAGAATAGCCATTGCGTCACTAGAATCACATATTTTAGCTTGAACTAGTTTAAGTAAGAATTATATGCAAGGCCCCATCGGAAATAAGCTTTCCAGCTTCATGGGCTATCCTAGGCTACTACACATTATAATTATAACTTCCATCTATTTAATTACATTTAATGACTCAAGTAAGTGTAATCTTGCCTCGTAATAGTTGTTCCTCTACAATATTCAATTGCAGTCGAGTAAATTCAAGTTTAATTGCTTTTGACGGTTTTAAGAACCACGTAATAGTTTTAGCATACTTTTACCGAAATACGTTAGTTATTAAACGAGCCCCCAGAGGGAGATTAAATAATTGACATATTGAGGTCAAATGTTCCTACACATGTTTTATACTATATTTACCAATCACATCGCAACTTTTTACGATGCCGATCCCAATGGGCAGTTCCTAGACTGACATTCTTGACATGCGTGTCATTTTCAAATTTAGCGCTGTCGCTGTGCCCACTCAGTGCAATCGTTCCGTGCAATACGTAGCGTGCGTATACATTTCAACTAAATTTCAGTATACTGCGCGCTACTTATTGCACTGTAAGCTTCCATATTAGGCTCCGCCCACCACGTACCAATTTCATTTCACAGTTATTGAATATAGACCACGAAAACTCTCTGAAGTATGGTATAATTGTTAGTTATACCATATCTTTTATAATCGAACTTGCCATGTGTTGTTAACTTGAATGTGTGTTTTAACCTGAATAAATATATACATTTAACTTCAGTGACCCCTTTATAAGTGGTGACAACTACAAAGAATATTGTATTATTGACGCTGTGATTACCATTATATTGAAACAAGAACAAATCTGAATTATGTGTTAGTTGTTCGCAGAACAATTATATGTACCGCATTTTGAAGGCCGATGGTCTCAATCGCTGTGATCGTAACGCATTTAGTCAGTCAGATTCGCCTACGCGAATGTAAGAAGTGCCGTTTTGAATATCACGAACGTTTGTAAAATGCTTATTATTATACAAAATATAACATAATATGTTAAACAAGAGGGCCAAGATGGCCCTCGGTTATTTTGAAATCCAGCCAGTGGTTTCCGTCTTTAAAATTTTAAGTTTCCAATATAGCCATATACGGAAAACTGACCCGCCCCCTGTCGGCCATGTTTTTAACGAATCAAAATGATTTCAAGGAATTTGGTAGAAGTTTACCAAAGGAGCATTTTTTGTTAAATTATTTGGAAATACAGTAAGTGGTTTCAGACTAAAAGATTTTTAAAGTTTTCCATATAGCCATATAAGGAAAAGTTTTGAAATCCAGCCAGTGGTTTCAGACAAGATGATTTTAAAAAGATTTCAATATAATTATGTAAGGAAAACTGCCCCGCCCTCCTAGTGGCCATGTTTTTTAACGAATCAAAATAATTGCACGGAGTTTCGTAGAGGGTCATCCAAGGAACATTTCTATTAAATTATTTAAAAATCCAGGCAGTGATTTCCGACAAGAAGATTTTTAAAGTTTTCAATAAAGCCACAAAAGGAAAACTGCCCCGCCCCCTGGCGGCCATGTTTTTTTAACAAATAAAAATTATTTGAATGAATTTGGTTGAGGGTCACCCAAAGAGCATTTCTGTGAAAACTATTTTCAAATCCAGCCAGTGGTTTTTGACAAGAATATTTTTTAAGTTTTCAAATTTTTAAGCTTTTGGTTGCCATGGCAATCAGAGTTTTTAATATATTTTAATAAATTGAAGGAATTTGGTAAAGGACCATCCAGGAACAATCCTGCCAAGTTTGGCTAAAATCCGCAAGTAAGAAGTTGTTTGAAGTAAAATGTTGGCAACGGACGACGGACGACGGACACAGACTGACCACAATAGCTCACCCTTGATCACTTCGTGCTCAGGTGAGCTAAAAACTCAAACTCGATGGATGGTTTACAACTTTCAATGCATGATCAAATTTTGAGTTAAATCGCAGACGAAAGTAGTACACTATGCAACGTTCGAAGTCGTTGATTAATGGTTTAATTGGGACTCGAGCGGAGGAGATAGCTGGGTCACAACAAAGCAAACAACAGAGTATGTGAATAAAATTAATATTCGATGCCATTTATAAACATTAAAACAGCGTGTTAATACAAAATGTATAAAACACGAATATGTGATAATGCTTAAAGAACAGAGCTAAATGCGCCACTATCTGTACTGGTACTGTGCTAAACTTTCATTTCCAAAAGTTCTATAAGCATATTTCAAAAGTGATACGGTCAATATTTTCCAGCCGACATTAATACGATGGAGCCCGCTTTTTTGATAAAACTACGAAAGCTTTCCACAATGTACATAATACACGACGCCCGCGCGACCTTCGAGACGCGAACTGGAACTTACTCAATGTAGCGTAATTATGCTCTTTACCAGACAGTAAACAACACACACAGAAACATACCGGATTTGCATAATAGCATATGTACTTGCTGAGTATGAATACTATGTTGATTGTTCGTTATTGTGTTTAATCGGATGTATTTCTTCATTTTCTTGTCATCACTGAATTAATTTATTATAGTATTTAATAGACCAGTGACTTCGTCCACTGATAGCAAATAATTGTTCCGCGGTTCTGATTGGCCGGTGATCTCTCCTACTACACGGTATTGGAATCAGTGAAGCAGGGGAGGCGACTGTGAAATTTCCATCTCAAAAGCGATACATGTTTTCGAATTGCGGTACTAAAGAATCCGGCTATCGCCGAAGACTAAAAAGGTATATAGAGAATACATGGTTGATGCCGGGTAGGAGAAAGTTTATCCGGTGAGGCTTAGCAAATGAAAATAGGGCGGGCTTTAGCTTTAGCTGTTTTTGTTTTTCCTCTTAAGGATGTACGATCGTTTCGGGTAATTTTTCAAACTATCCAGAATAGTATATTTTTTTGTATGCTGATTGTCAATTCTATATATGTCAAATATATGAAATAAAAAATGGGGGTCACCGTGAATTATTTTTAGATAATCAAGTTTTTTCTATACCCGATAATTTTTTAAAATCGCCATTTTTAAGAATTATAAAATAGGGGGTGGTGTTAAAAAATTGTATGTAAATTAGATAATAATGAACCTCTCACTTATTAGTAACTGAATAAACAAGCAATATGTTCATTGTATTACAAAGAAGACACTAAAGAAAAAAAAAGAAAAAAAAGAATATATGTTTAAGGGTTATACAAGATGACAAATGTTTATATGTTTTGACATTTTATTGCCTTTTATAATTTGCTGACATGCAATACACATACATATTTTTTTGTCGGTTATAATTTCCAAAAGTGCTTGAACTTTTAATACAATGAAGACAACTACTTTAGCACTAAATTTAGATAAAGAAAATGAAAGATCACCGTGGATTATTTTTTGCTACAACCATTTTAAAAATGAACTTTATTACGAAAAATAACCGAAATATTATTTTAACAGTATTTTTCAACAAATATTGATTTAAAATATACCAATAATAATGTAATTTGTCATATAAAGTGATTCAACATAAATGGCATGTGTTTAACAACTTTTTTTTTTTTTTTTTTATTGAAAAAAAAAAGGTATATTTATATTGAGGTATTTAATTGCCCCACCCACCATTTAACCACTGTATATTTTCTTATGAGTCGATGTATTTGTATGTTATTAATAAATGTCAAATTCTATGTTTGGATCGCTATAATAATCAACTAAATCTCTAACGTATAGATAATAAAAGAAAATATAACAGATTGCCTTATGTTTATTCCGCCTTATACTTTACAAAATGTGCAGAACAAATATGGTAATTCAACTGCAATGTGATATCTTGTATGTGGTTGTATTATATGAAAAAGCCTTCATTTAAATATAAATTTAAGAAATAATGAGAAAGAATGATACTTTATCATCTTTTTTGAGGCTGTACATCCTGATGGTGGCATATTATCACTGTATGGAACAGCCCTAGATCTTTGAAAAAAACAAACTCTGTGATATGATTATTCTTATGACTTTGTTACAATTTTTCATTGAGAATTTATTTCTGGTCAATTGTACAACCATAATATGAAATGACAAAAAATAACATTATAATGTAATGTACAATAATCATATATCAAGATTAATATATTGCTTAATAATCTTGAAATACAAATACTGTATTGCAAATTTCCAGATAAATATTGTCAATGTACAATATCAGTCATAAAATGAAATTGAATGTACAACACATATTCATACAAAAGGCCCATGTAACCCAGTAATGACATCACCCGAGTACCAAAAATGCATTGAAACAATATACAAATAAGCAGTATGTCCAGACTATTTTAAATAATGCATAACTGAAATACATTACATACATGATTTATTTAAAAAGGACACAATAAACAAACATGACAATCATTTTTTATCCAATACATTCTAAGTCTAGACCTTTACTCTGCAAAATCAGATTTTGGTCTTGTTCGAAATAAATTATATCCATTTAACATTTGATGCAATTTTGTACCAACAACTCCCATCGGTCAGTGAACTCGACTATGCAAAGTAGTAATGTCTATACATATTACCAAACTTTTACAAAAACAACATGACTATGTGCAATAAACAAAACAGTAATTTGGATAATTTCCTTAATTGGTAGCACAACAATGCTTCAAAATGAGTAGGACAACAATGTTTCACAATGAGTATCACAATGTTTCAAAATGGGTTGCACAACAATGTCTCACAATGAGTAGCATAATGTTTCAAAATGGGTTGCACAACAATGCTTCAAAATGAGTAGGACAACAATGTTTCACAATGAGTATCACAATGTTTCAAAATGGGTTGCACAACAATGTCTCACAATGAGTAGCATAATGTTTCAAAATGGGTTGCACAACAATGCTTCAAAATGAGTAGGACAACAATGTTTCACAATGAGTATCACAATGTTTCAAAATGGGTTGCACAACAATGTCTCACAATGAGTAGCATAATGTTTCAAAATGGGTTGCACAACAATGCTTCAAAATGAGTAGGACAACAATGTTTCACAATGAGTATCACAATGTTTCAAAATGGGTTGCACAACAATGTCTCACAATGAGTAGCATAATGTTTCAAAATGGGTTGCACAACAATGCTTCAAAATGAGTAGGACAACAATGTTTCACAATGAGTATCACAATGTTTCAAAATGGGTTGCACAACAATGTCTCACAATGAGTAGCATAATGTTTCAAAATGGGTTGCACAACAATGTCTCACAATGAGTAGCATACAAAGTTTCAAAATGGGTAGCACAACAATGTTTCACACTGAGTAGCACAATAATGTTTCACAACGAGTAGCACAACAATGTTTCAAAATGAGTAGCACAACAATGTTTCACAATGAGTAGGTTACATATGTTTCACAATAAATAGCAAATACAAATTTCACATAAAGTTGTGCAATTTTGGTTCTCATTGAGTAGTACATCTAGCTTTGACAATGATTAGAAAATGTACTCAGTTGTTCTGTGACAATAATCTGCTATGGCCACTATTATCTTTTCTGATTTTGTAACTCGGATTTGTCCGTTAGATACCTCTGACAGAAGGCTCCTGATACCTTCCACTCCATTTCTTTTAGAAACAACACATAAATGATGAAACTGTAATCCACTACCAGCAATGGTCCTTGCAACACCTTGACTGATAATTTTGTTATCTATCATTATTTGCAAAGATTTGATGTTAGAGACAACATTTTGTGAAACATTGTGGGCTACTATAGCTCGGTCAAAACTGAATGCAAATTTGTTAACAACAGATCGTTCTAGAGAAACAAACTTCACTAACTTCTCTAAAGCTACCACATCATGTAATGCACTATGTGCTATGTATGAATCACCAATAAGTTCTTGCACTAAGCTTTCTTGCTTATAAGATTTCAAATTGGGGAAGCTCTTTTTGAACATTTTATAAGTATCCAAAAATCCATGAACATTGCGTTGAAATTCAGAAAGTTTACCACAATTTTGCAAAGCATGCAGCAAGACTTTACAATCAAAAGACTCTATATTATGCCCAACTAAAATGATTGGTGATACTTGATTGCATTTCTGTAAGAAATGAAGAAAACTATCCAATGCAGATTTGATTGAAACAGCTTCAACTACTTGTCCATTAACAATCATGGAGTGGCCTACAATCGTCAATCCGGTAACTTCGGACGCTTTCGCGGACATCTTCTTAACTGGCATAACATGGGTTGAAAACTGCCCAGTTTCATGAACGGCAGCAATCTGGACAATATGAGAAGTACGCTCTAGAAAAAAATACAACATACATTTTATTAAAAAATGATTACAATCATTTTGTCTGATTGCATATCGATATAATCATTAGATATTCATACACAATTCCCTCCATTGAAACAGTGAAACATCTTTTATGTTATTTTAAGTCCCTTTCAAGTTAGACAGTGTACTATCGTGTGTATTATTTTGAAAGCCGCTTGATAGTTACATGAAAAGTTGACAATGTCTAGTCACATTAGAAATATGTAAATCTGCATTTGGGTTTATAATTCAATTACATACTAGTTGTACAATTATCGTACATCAAAACTGGATGATGAAAAATAGCTTTTTGTGCAAAATTACTTTCATATTTGATTTCCCACAAAGGTTTGTAATGTATAACATTTTGAAAGTTATAATGTAATCGATAAATGAAAATGATGATTAAAAAGATGCCTTACCTAACCCTGTTGTTTCCAGATCAAAGAAAACAAATCCTTTCCCAGTGGTCTCGAGACCTGCTGGACCAGGCTTCGGTACAGGTGGGGGAATAGTGGTGAGATCTACATCCTGGTCACCTACATTACACGCATACGTTGGTCCCTCACGCACTTCTTGTACCGATTCCTTTGAATGGCTGAAATTTACAAACAAGAAGGTCATAAATGTTGTCTTTAGAGTGGTAACAAGGTTTTTCTCAGATTTGACCTGGTGACTTAGTTTTTAGACGCACATGACCCAGATTTGAACTCGGACTAGATATTGTCAAGATCAAAATTTTAACAAAGTTTCATCAAGATTGAGTCATAAATGTGGCCTCTAGAGTGGTAACAAGGTTTTTCTAAGATTTGACCTGGTGGCTTTTTTCTGTACGCATATGACCCTGTTTCAAACTCGTCCTAGATATTGTCAAGATAAACATTTTGACCAAGTTTCATCAAGATTGGATAAAAAATTGACCTCCAGAGTGATAACCAGTTAAAAGTTGACGACACACGATATACGACACATGATGCACTACGCCGGAAATTGACTGACCACAATAGCTTATCATGGTCATTTTGTGCTCAGGTGAGCTAAACATGGGCCATTTGAAATGTTTATTGTAAACATAAAGAGTGTAATACACAGTATACAGTAATACAATTTCATTAAATAATTTTCATCAATTTAACATATAATTTAAATGAGTTACTTTAAACGTAATCATTATTTATTACATACAAACAATTGACCTGTTAGACTCACTTAGATAAAATATACAACCATGTGTTATAATATATTTTGTGTGCACTAACCGTTCAAGTTTGAGTCTTATACGCCGCTGTTTGGCTGCTCTGGTAGTCGCTATAGCTTTTCTCTTCCTGTGCTGTAGGTCACGGAGAAGGGCCAACGTAGATGTGAATGTACCAGGCGAAACACCCAACTTTTTATTCACCTGAAAAAGAATAAAGAATGTGATTATGTTGATAACAATGCAAACTGCTCAAAAAATAATTTTGTGAAATAACCGACATATAATACTTACAAAGTTGTTGACTGACAAAAAAGCTTAGTTGTCAAAAAAAATAATTGAATAGAAAAAAATTATGATCTTTGCCTGATTGTTATGATTTTGTGATAATTTTAATACATACAGTAAATCAAAATTTAAATTTAAAAATTCATACAAAATATTCACATAAATAATGAATTAATAAATAATAATGCTGTAAAAACCATTAGAATGTTTCTATGTTCATAATACTAGTAGCTGAATGTCAAAGTGAGGTGGGTATACTTTATTATTATTAATCATAACATCTAACATTCAAATAACTTTAGCAGAAATGGAAATCCGACAGTGCCACTCGCATCATTTTGCCATGTGTATTAAAATAAATAAAATAATAATGCAAAGCAGAAAGTACAATTAACATGTAGTCATGCAGAAAATGAAAATAAAAAAACTGCAGAAAAGTCTGACTTTCTTGTATTTCCAAAAAATGTGCTCAACTGTCTCTATTTAACTGCTTTTAAATTTGAAATTAAACATAAATAAGAAAAGTCAAACATTTCCAATTATAAATCAAAATTTATGTAAAATAACTTCCGATATATTACGTTTGTGATGTAACTATTTCCAAGGTTTTTCTGGGCCACTCCAGCAGCTATCCTAAAATTCAAATTAGCTGAGCCAGAAAGATGAAGCTGTTTGGGAGCTTTGCTGGCTATAGACTTGTTCAGGCTCTCGTTAGCCTGAGTACTGCCCAACGTGCTTAATTTGGTGGCTATTTTTTTGTAAGCACCAAAAACATCAAGCAGTGCAGCTTTCAGTGCAGGATTTGTCAGTGGCCGTCCATATGGTAATGATGAGTATTTAGCAGCAGTGTTATTTCTAAACCTGCACCAGACATCCTCACAGAACGAATGGTCGCCAAACACGTGACCAACAACAGCATCCATGCCCTGAGATATGCCTACAGGATTGTGTTTATTCTGAGAAATACTGTAGTTGAATAATTTCAACAAGTAGTTTATGATTTTTGTACTTAACATGGGAAAGCTCTTTTGCATTCCATACAGACAGTTGGCCAGATTTTTTTTCACATGATTTTTGTCGGACCTTTTCTCGATAGTATAAGGCAGACTTGTTTTTAATCTTGCAGCTGTTGTGGTATCATCATCACCCACAACCCCTGTAACCATTATGCCTTTTTCGACTGTTTCTGTGATCATTTCAGTGACCATGTCGGGTTCCATGGCTTTAGATGATCCACTCCAATTTTTCCTACAGTCATATATTAAGCGATCAAAACAACACTCATGTTGATCTACCACACAACAAAGGGCGTCATTTATTACAATTATCAGATTACAATGGGCTTGAAAATTCATGTCTTCGCACCTTTACAGAAATTGGACAGTTGCTTAGCAAAGTTGCTGTGGCACTGACACTTGGTCGCTTCATATCTTAACAAAGGTCAATTTGGACTACTTCATGTGGTCGTTGGTTTTCAGAATAGAGGTGGTCGATAATTGAAGTTGTTTTTAATCGAAATTTCATTAGTAATGGTTGTTTAATGCAGGTGGTCGCAACCACATGATATACCGTATATTAAACTTTTAATTATCATTTAAACTATCATTTGTAGAAAATTACATCACATGTCTCAAATATTATTTATATATAGTGTTAGAAATTAACCCAGAGTATACAATAAATATCGAAAAAACAATATTGTTATTCAATTTCAAATCTAGACACACCTTCTAACAAGCATGGTATGGTTGACCGCCGGGATGTTCAATGTGGTAAGAATACTGTTAATTTGTCGAAGGCCAACTCCGGCATGAACCATGGCTGTAAAAATAACATGAAATTGTCAATTACAATAACAAACATAATTATTAATTTTTTATAGTATGATTTGTGTTTGTAAAATTAAAATCACATCAAACCAAATATTATGTGTACACTCGATGAAATATTAACAACATATGAACTATGTAATAGTGTATGTCAATATTTATAATTAAAAAATTTAACAACATGTATGAAAATCAGTACATAAATTTACAGATGTCCTTATCGATAACATGCAAACATTTTTTACCAATTGATCATTATAGACCCATCTGTTAATTTGTGTTAGATTCATTTCTGAGTAACTACTATATATTTATACTCACTAAAAATACATATATTTTAATATAGAGAATAAAATTATACACTAACGACACATGAAGCCTTACCCAATGCAAGCTTTGTGTTCATGTCGTACACCCGGCCATGCTTCCGTCCAGTATGTACCGTGTTAATGTTACCACAGTTAATACACGGAATATCAAGAACACAGGCTAGACCAAAAGTTCTACATGCCACTGTATTGTGCAATTGTAAAGAGGAGCCACAAGCAGTGCAAGCCTTCAGGGCTGCGGCAAGAGTGTCAAGTTCTACAACACGACGACCAATTTGCCAATTGGGGTCTGTCTCATAAACTTCCAGTGTGCAGGTTCCACTGTCAGATGCATCAACGGAATATAAATGATCCACAGGAATAGATTTGATTTCAATTATATGACTAGAACCATCGTGATCATGTTCATAATTAGGACGATTTTCAATTTCATTAGTTTCAAAGTTCTCCTTTTTTTTTTTGGCAAATTTACCTTTCCTATTTCGTTTGGAGTTTCGGAATGTTTCCAACTTAGACATTTTGAATTAAAAACTAGTTGTCATATCGTTATTAGGAAGATAAAAACATGATACATAAGTTTACATTTATTGTTTACATTTTGTCGTTTGGTTGTTTTTCAGACGCTTGATTTCGCCTATAAAATTACAGTAAGAGTGATACTAAGCGTTCGAATGATCGGGATCGTAAATTATCGTCAATCTGTCGCGTGTTTGTTTTCGTCGTCGTAAAACTTAAAACATAAATAAAAGATCGAATTACATTAAAACACGATAAGAGGCAGAAAAAAGCATGTTATCTTTACAAATATATTTGTTATTTTAAATATTATTTATATTTATGCGTCTTGTATTTTTACGACAAAGTAACATAAAGTGGAAACGATCGTACATCCTTAAGCATCAATAAATCATAACGTTTTAATACGTTTTCACAGTCCCTGTATAATATGCATGCTGTACTCGTACAAGGATGGCCATTGCTGGATCGCTTTTTTGGCCGATTTAAGGGGTTTTAATTATTTTGCCGGACCACTTTTAATTCCTTAAAAGTGAAAATCTATCCGTTTTTATTCCTTATTTGCATGCCATAATTATCAACACAATGTTTATTTTACAATCTAGCAATAAAACAGCCCCGATTTCAGTATGTCCGTAAAGTCATGGTAACCAATAAAATCGATATCCTTTTATTGATCGATGCGCAATTTGCGCGATGACGTAATAAAAAAAGAGTATTAATATCATTCGTTCTAATTAAACTCATGGTGGTAGTGGCACGCGGCGTCGTTGCGAAACAATAATGTGCGATTCTCCGCCATGTGGTGTCATGCGTTGTGAAGAAACTTCATTAACTGGTATTAATTGACATCGATGTGGCTTCGAAAACAATATGTGTATAAATAAGGCGCAAGACCCAGCATCATCATATTAAAATCAGACAAAAACATTCATGTTTCCAAAACGAACGTTTTGTCAGGTAAATCCCGTCCAGAGATAAATTCAAGTAGCTGTTGACCGTCGAATCCTAACTGTGGCTTTATTATAAGATAAAAAAAAGTCATTTCATATTGATATTGATTTTGTTTGTTTTTACTAAGAGTCTACGACGGTTAATATGATGGTTAAATTTAATAACGCTCGTTAATTCGTGTTTTTAATTAAAAAAAAATGTTTTCGTGAACGTAGCGATTTGAGCACAGAAAACTCCAAAACATATTGAATTATCTAATTTGATTATTTGAGATCAGGTGATCAAATCGATTTGGCATATGCTGAATTTTAGGAATATTTCTGCATATTTTTGTTTATATTACATGCAGAAGGCGATCACATTGTAATATGATGCATGCTTACTGGTTTTTGGAATACATGCATGCATGTAAGTTATACATATCTGATATTTCGCTATTTTACAATAGGGATTTAATTTATAATTAACATTAACACATTCAATACAAATGCATTTCAAATTATTTATAAAACATTCTGCAAAACATAAAATACCGTGTTGCACAATTTTTTTGAAATGCATGACGCTTGACTAAAATGAAAGTTGAGATAGGTCATTTAGACGAATCAGTTTAATCAATGAGTTCATCGGACCTTATTTAATTTTATATTTAAAATGGATATGCACCACGTACTAAAATTATCAACCCTTATCCGCAAATAAATGTTATAGGAATTATTAATAAGTTAATTTTAGTCTTGATTCAAAAGTGCTGAGAGATTTTCGTTTAGACAAATTATCAGCAATATATTTCGAAACTGCACCGTTTAATTTAAAATTGAAACGACTGAAATGTGCCCAGTGTTACGTCATAGCGAACAACTTTAGTGCCTTCAGCGCTTTGATGTTTTTATTGCATCGAACTTCCCATGCCATGGTATGTTGTTTGTTTGCCAGTATTCTTTGTTTAATTTACACATCCATTTTGCAATATGCTAATAGGTACGTGTGCAAAGAGACTAGATATCGAAGTCAGCAAACAACAACAAGAGCTGGATTCTGGGTAATAATCGTGTCCATTATTACACAAGGCATGCTTAGTTACATATTGTAATGAGAAATTATTTCAAAGCTGGACTTTCCGCCGTATTTCAACTGAGAGCGTAAAAATAACACAATAAAAAGGTTCACAGTTTTCGTGGTAAAGCGGATAACGTGCTTGCATTATTATTCAGAGGTTCTCGGTTTGGTCACCTTTGAATTCGAATTGGTGTTTGCTTTGTATTGTTTGTGTAAAGACTGTTCGATAAATACATGTTAAAATATTGTTAGATATTTGGTTACATTAACCAAACGCCGTAATAATACATTATTACCATAAAGCGTTCAACACACTAAAGTTAACATAAAGTTCTAAGCTAAATTGATTTTTTTTTAAGTTTTAGATACAATTTTCACAGAAATGTACAATAAAATGTACAAGAAAATTGCACCTATCAATATTTTCCCTCCCCGAAGAGGAGGGCGGGAAGCGGCGGACATATACATGTACGGGACTTAAGACCATAATTGATTACCGACAGTCGGGCATTTGACACGCCGAATGATTACGGGTCCCGGGAAAATAGACTTTGGTCAGATTTTAGATCCTGGTAATATAAGGCCCGGGACATTTTACCCATATGGCATCTTCCACTGAGGGGATTAAGACAACAATGCTTGGCTCTTTAGTGGGGAATTAGATCCACAAATAAAATTCAAATAAAGTCTATTTCCCATGGGTCAGCTCGCCGCCCCCCCCCCCGGGGATATATTGATGAGGCGCATATCCAAAGACAGTTTCATCTTTATCACTGTTTTCTACTTTAGTTCTGTGTTCTCACATTAAACCCTGCTTCCCTGGTGTATGCAGTTATCCTGACAACTGCAAATGTCTTGATGGTTGGGAAGGACCGACTTGCCTGAAATGTAAGTATCTATTGGAAATTTTTCTTTTTCACATGCCAGAAACGAAGACCTAGCGTACTGATTTAAAATGTCTGCAAATGAACGTTAATATCCACATACTTCGCCAGAAAATATTACAAAAAGTTGACACAATATACAGGCACGACAAAAAAATGTCCAGAAATTGTTCGAATGTTTACTACAGCAGTTAACTGTTATCTAAAATAGCAACATCATTTTTAGGTTTCAATATGTTGGTTAAATAAATCTTTTATTTGAAGTATGTGTGTTCAGCATTACAAGTATTAGAAAGGTACTTCTGTTTCTTCTACTGCTATAATTACTACACTGTTTCTGTCCCATTGCTTCAATAATAACAACTGATGATGCTGTCTCGGCTATAATTATAACTCTTATGCTACCGTTACTGCTGCTGCAACTACTACAACCACCAACACCAAAACCACCACAACCACCACAACCACCACCACCACCATCACTACCACCACTACTACTAGTACTCCTACTACTCCTACTACTACTATTACTACCACTACTACTGCTACTTCTACTAGGGCTCCAACGGGCACCCGAAAAAAAAACTATTCGCGGGTCAACAAAATACCGCCGATTACGGAACAAAGTTTTTGTCAACGGTACCGGGTCGGACCGCTATTTTACAAGAGGGTAGCTCACTGTGTTAACTTGATAACAGACTACACAAACGCAGTAAAACTTATTCCGGGATGAATATAATATTATTTCGTGGTCGTACAAAACTCGTGTTTCTATAAGAATTTGATCAAATGAGCAATATACAAGTATTGTACAAGCAGCTTGTAAATTTTTGTTAGACAAGTTTTTGAAAACACAACTTTTGCTATCCTTTATAATACTAAAAACTTTGGTTTGACATTATGTGCCTAGTCATTTTCAATGTTTGATGTATTCCCATCTCTGAACAGACGGAAACTGTGTTACTGTTTCAAAGTGCAATTTTTACTGTACTTTTTGATATCTTTCTTGTCCGTAAATGATGTTTTAGAAATGACTTTTTTTGTCATGACTAACATTTACTGATTTCTATTAAGAATCTTAATACTAAATAAAGGATTATTTATCTGTTCAGTATTTAAAGTCATAAATAGAACAATCTTAATTTCTGGCTTGTCTGATATAAAATGCTTTAAAGAAAAAGTTTTTTTTTAAATTTAGTTTAACTTATTTAGAATTAACGTTTCATACCCGAACAGACCCAATATAACCAAACTTTGACATTTTGACCCGTTGACCTGACAAAAAGAAATGTTTAGACCCGTTGGAGCCCTAACTTCTACTGTTACTACTATTACTTTTATGTATACTACTATGGACTACTGCTGCCGTTTTTTCTGCTGAAACTGAGGCTAATGCAACCAGTAATAACACTACCAATATCTAAGTCACATCAGTCCAGCAGCCCTCCACTACAGCGATGCCGTTTGTGCGTCAGGCTCTGATTTATTGTCCATAGTTCATTCAATCATTATCTGTTTAATGTACGTTCGAAGTCTCTGCTGCGAAGAATCTACCTAATGTGGTGTCATGCGATGTAACCCTAGCCAACATACGTAGGACAGATCTGAAGGAACTGTTTTATTTCAGGTATTGCGTTTTCGGTTATAACAGTATAATGATAAATTATCTCTACAAACGTCTCGTTATTCGAAAAACGCTCATTTTATGAAGGTACCTACTGTCTACTTTGAAAACCACTTTTATACCCATCCCACTGAAAACAAAGTTCTACATATTTCAGAATGACATGTTCCGATGAAGCAGGGGCTGATGTCATATGGTGTAACCAAGAAAATTTCAATTATGCTAAGTTCCATATTGAATCTTTATACGTTCCTGAATATCCATATTTTACATCAGAAAGGTATATTTCATCCAGTGGATTCGGAATTGTTCACAGCGAGGCTCACGTTCTTCAAACGAAAGTCAACAAAAATGGTATATTTATACATTATTAAGACTTCAACTGTGTAAAAAAGTATTTCATATTATTGATTTTATTTTCAATAGTTTACCTAAATGTCTAGTTAACAACATTTAATACATATATTACTATAAATAGTACCATTTTTGTACGTAAAACATCCCCAGTATTGCTCCTCAGATGTTATTATCGAAAAGTGCCCCGCCACAGCGGGGCACATTATGATAATTGCCCCGCCGATCTTTCGCACGTGCGCCTCTGACGTCACTTCACGAAGAAGATGGCTGACAACGTGAAGCTCAAAATTGTGAGACAGCCTTTAAGCAGTCTCAAACGCCTATACGAAGCTTAACATGTCGAACATTTCTGTACACTGGATAGAACATATCGCCACAAAAGTAAAATAGAAAGTAAAGAGAGGCAAAAATACCTGTGGCATCAAGAAGTTATGTTATTTTGCCGATAGAGCCAACAAGCACCCAACACTTCTTTAGCATTAGAGGTGCTTTGTTAGTAAGACTAAATCGGAATCCGCATCGTGAATGCTCCTGACCGAGTCTACAGTCCTACCACTTTTACATTACAATTCCTAGACTGGTAGTTGAACAGGTCCTGTAGACTCCGTTTGATTTATTAACACAGCGGGTGAAGACGTTTACACGCTTTTAACCCGACTCTGGACACATCAATTTTTTTTAACAACAATCTTATAATAAATCCACACCAATGCATTATAGATTATGATACACCAAATTTAAACTCCACAAGAAAAAAGAAAAACAATCTAACTCTAGATCTGTTGAAACAAATGCCATCACTAGTGATGACGTGTACAATCTGCATGTCCTTGATAGTACCCACACTGGCGTATCCAAGCCATTTTGCATTGCTTGGGCATTACTTGTCCTACACAGGAATAACATTGGAATACAAATCCACAAATGCATTTTTCCTATTGAAAAATGTTTTATATTTAACTGAGATATAGGTTTATCAAAATGCACTATAAATTAGATCTACATGTATGGCAAATGTATATATGTCAAGGTAAAATTAAATACATTTTAAATCTACGTTCACCCATGTTGCGTCATGAAAATTGTCTGTGGTCGCTTCTAAGAATAAAAAAATCCTTACTTAAAATATCATAATATGTACTGGTTGTAAGTTAAGATGTAAATAAACATGATAAAGCGTGAACATTTTTTACATTTACATTTCTTTTGACAAGAATTTTAATAAATTGAATGGTAATAAAGAAAACACGAATGTCATAAGAAATATATATGAATGATACTGAAAACATATGTATTAAAAAGGTCAATAAATGGCGGCGCGGGGGCATGGCTCGAAAATAGCCCCGGCAAGTCGCAAATGGCCCTCGGGCCATTATCGCTTTGCCGGGTCTATTATCGAGTCATGCCCCCGCGCCGCAATTTATTAACCTCTCATTATTTTAATGAGGTTTGAATAATATGACTTTATAGTGCGTATTATTATTATTTATGTACAACAATCAGAAAACTATGTTAATAACATATTTTCTTCAATAGGAGGATCGAATCGAGTTATCGCACTTAATCGCATTTACAACTGCCAGTCCGTTTCTAATCAGAGGCCCACAAATTTGTCCTCTTGCGATTTGACAAAAAATGACTACATCTACAGTTTGGAGCATGGAGATGAGTGTGTAGATTTTTCTTACAGTTTATGTAATTTATTTACTTCAGATATTGTGTTCGAATTTCAGTTTAAAGGTCGCAATAATATAATGGATAAGGTGTCTGCCTTGCTACCAGGGCGTCCCGGGTTCGATTCCCCATCCAGGAAGCGTTCTCAAGATCTTTCAAAAGACACCAAGTACTGGTTCTTCCCAGGAAACGGACTCGAGGGTGTTTTTATAAGCCCGAGACTTTCGGTGCAATCGGCTGAAAAAAAAAGGTTTATTTAAACTAATCACAGTTTTGCAGATTATTAGTACCATTTATGAAAATCCGTTCGTTGTTGAGACGTGTGAATTGATATAAAATTCTTCTAGATTCACAGTAACATTCTTGACAAAGAGTGGTGGATTTCGACAACTGTTTGACATCAATTATAACCGCGATGGGTCCCTGCAAACTTATGAAGGACACATCGATACTAAAAGAGTAGAGTTCAAATTTGACTTTATTGCACCAAAGCACTGCTCAGAAGAAAGCTCTATATTGAAATGCGGCCATGGTGAAGAAAACGCGATTACAATTTCTGAAGACATTACAAAGGTGTGTACTAGTTGATAACCATTCTAACAAAACGCAAGCAAAATAAAAACCGTATGCTAATGACGAAAGCAAGCCTAAAACATTGTACTTCCTATCTGCATAAAAAGATTTGTGGTTCAATAATAACAAACGTCAATTAAAACTTTCGAATATGTGTAAGCGTTTGAAAGTTTCTCGCAAAGCTTGCCGAGATAGATAGACGTATTCTTTACTATACTAGGATATGTCCTTGGTCCAATGCAACTATATCTGCTACTGGTTACTACTGTGTCTATTTAATATGTTAGCCAAAATCAGTCGTTGTGCCAAACCACAAGCACTGTCATTTTGATATATCTGAGATCTTACCAAAGTTGGTATGATTATCCTTTGGCAGAACGCAATCAATCCAAGATGGAGTGGCTGGTCTGATGACCTCTCCAGGATGGCCTATTATTATCTGGAGATATTCCGTCTGCAGCCAAATATCCACGGAGAGCTTGTTGAGCTGTATCCCTTATCACCGATATTTAAATATACGGAAAACAACCCAAGAAATCCAGCGTTCCCGACATTTACACCACCATCACCGGGTATGTTCTCAATTTTACTCCAAGCGTCCGACATGGCGAACAATTCCAAGATCGCAAGAAGTCTTGTCCTCTACGATAATGAATCAAACATCACTGTTACAAAGCCTGGTCTTGCATTTGGAATGCCGAGCCTAGAAGATGTGATGGTTATGGAAGAAGGCGACGGCGGTTTCTACGTTACAAGCGCTATCAAGGAGACGGGATTTCTATGGCAAACTTCACAGGACAACACTAAGACAAGACTTGTATTTAATTGGAAGTTTCATTTTGTGAATAAAATTCACGCCGATGGAAAACTGCTGAATCTTGTTTTACCGTACCCGACACAGTTTCAGGAACTAGAAGACGACGGTGTTCTCCGTAGTAAAAAGTAAGTATTTATGTTCCACTATTAATTTGTACCTTTATAGTCAGGCATGTTGCGAAATGTGATTGGTCCCAAATTATACCATATGTATGTAATCTTCTTAGATATGTGGCAATTGATGACAACAAAGGCTTGCGATCGCGAAACGCTATAGCGAACAAAAACGGCATTGTAAAATTTGAGGCAAAAGTTGTTTACACAGACGATAAAGAGGTATGTAATGTTTCACGGACATTGTATGATTTGTTCCAATATGACATGCATTTGATTTGCTCCTTTTTTGAATGATGTATGAATTTTTGAAAGTGGAAAAAAATGAACATTTGAATCATTTTAATTAATTATGTGAGATGCGTGTTCTTTAATACTAAACAGGTGCCCAAGTCGGGGTGGTTTGAGATACCACTGGTGGAGCAGTATGAAGTTAACGAAGCCTTAGAAGATGGTAACCATGCTAGATTTTGGGTTCGGGCCACAGATATAATAAACAACACGCTCGCAGATTACACGGAAGTAAACGTTGACAATTCGCCGCCACGAGTTGGGCAACACTTATTACAAACAAATATCATAAATGGCTCGTTTGTGTACACAACAAGGTGTATACTCACAAAAGTTTTAGTTTAGTCTGACTTAACAGGTGTATATATTATAAATAATTAAGACAGCACAACGTAAGGAATGAAAAAAAAACGTACCAATATCGTTGCATTTAATGCATGTTACAGACAAATCTTATTTTATCAGATTATCGTTCGACGCGTCTGATGAAGGAAGTGGCGTCCATAAAATTGGTATTACATTCTATGTCGGGGATGACAAGAAATCGCATCAGTCTAAAGTGATTCTTGCGAATCGAAACAATGTAAGTTGCTTGTATTACACGAGCATATTAATGTCATCTTGAGTAGAAGTTGTTTTTGTTCTGGTTGTCTAATTATTATTTTCAAAGATTTTTATGATAATGAGTTGAATGATCATTTTAGGAGACCAATGCATGTTCACATGACCCTGAATGTAGATGTAGTCTGGACGTTTGTTTCCGTGCCAAGCAATCAGTTGACATTGACAACTGTTGGTTTCTGGTTTCGAAAGAAAGACTGAACGACACAGGGCGATTTGAAGTCACAGTTTATAACCAAGCATTGCTCACTAGGACCTTCAATCTCTCTGTATGTTTGAGCACATTTAGCCTCGTATGAAATCAAATTTCACAATAAATTTGTTAAAATAATTATTTTTTAATTCAATTCTATCATGACACATGCAGAGTTAAATAGACAATAAACAACCCAAAAAAGTAGTTCCGAAACTGTAAATAAGAGTTCGCATTGTATGAATATGTTGTCAAGTCATGTTAGAGTCGAAATAATTTTCGCTTAATCGTTGTTAATCTGTAAATAAACAACGATTTGTCGTTCGGATTCGCGTAACGCCTTCTTGGTTTAACTCTTACGCATCAAAACTCAAAGTCGTTGTTTATTTACAGATAAACAATTCAAAATCGTAAATTATATCATAAATATAATACATATGTTCCAAGGTGGTACTTGTCTCTACTATAATGCTGCAGTCACACATTCCCGATTATGGCTCCCGACAGCGTCCCGATAGCGCAGAAATACAAATAATCAAACAGTCGGGAATGTCGGAACGCTGCCGGGACGCCATCGGGATCTGTCGGAAAACTGTCGGAAAACTGCCGGATCGCATTTAGGTGAATCGGTACGCTGTCGGGATTCTGTCGGGATTCTGTCGAAACGCTGTCTGGACGCTGTCTGGACATATTTGATCTAATGATCAAAAATTAAATTTCGAGTTCCGATTATCAGCACATTGTCCCGATTTTGATATATTTGATTCGGGACGCTGTCGGCTCAAGAACAGCAGTAACAATTGGGAATGTGTGACTGAGGAATAACGAATTGTTGCAGTATGCCATGTTTCATTTCATTTATTGTATTATGCAGATTTCCCGACTAAGTGATCTAACGGGACTGGAGGAATGTAAGTTTACAGGCACAGCACAATTGCAGTCATGGAAGTTTAAGGACTTTCAAAATTGCAGCTTAAGAAGTTTTATAATGTAGGGATCAACAAGTTATAAGAAAAATAAAAGTGATTGTATACCTCGTTATCTGAATAATTTGGGTATTAAAAACACCTGATAAATAAGAAATGACCTTAAACAAAACTTGAATTTTATACTTTATTACATGTCTAAAATGCTCGGTCACGCTATACTATCTAAACTTTCAAATAATATGAGCAAAACTTCCAAAATCAGAGGCTATGAAGTTCAAACTTCCAGATTTCAAAAGTTAATGAAAACCCTTATATTTAATGATGTATGACATTACCTTACAGTTGAAGCGATAATATCTTTTGTTAACAGATTCTGGTCCGTCAAACATCAGAGTTGACAAACGTCTCGCAAACGGGGTAAGGCTTGTCTGGGACCTTCCAGACAAACCGTCTTGCTACGGACGGGTTGATATTGCACTGGTCATATACCTCGGCAACGGACAAACCAGAACGATACAGGTTAACAGCAAAGAAAACTCTGTGGATATTCTCGGTCTTGACCCGGATCAGGAATACAGCGCCTCGCTGAATCTTGGGTTTGATGGAACTGAACTTGCAGCCATTCCTTACTCGTTCAAAACAGGTGAACATTCAATTTGGTGTTAATTTTGAATGTACATACCAAAACTAAATTAAAAATACAATAAAACGTTTGCATACGTGTGTGATGATGTATATACAAAATGTGTGAATAAATGTTATTTATGACTTCTATGTGTATTTTAGCTGCCCAAGAAAATTATCTTGATGGGGGGCTTATTGCTGGAATAGTAATTAGTACGTATAATTAAATGTTTGCGTTACAAACAGATTTTGTTTACGATGTTATAACATGATAAATATTTAGTATATATTTCTTTTAAAAATATAGTTTTAATAAACATATAGTTGCTGCTCAAATGAGAATAACTTGAAATACATATCTATTAATCAATAAACGACACATATTTTCAATATTTTCAACAGGTGTGTTAACCATTGTTGGTGCAATGCTTGTGGTGCTAGTGGTACTATTGCGGAGAGGTTACATGTAACCAGTCCGGCGAGGCTTGCGTGCGGTATCCGTAAAATACCGTCATTCGAGATTTGCAAGACAAAACGCCAATGCGAATTCCCGCCCAAGGGTACATTCTTCATAATATTAATACTGCATCGTTACTTTTTTTTTCATTACATAATAAACATTGATAATTTATTAACATAACAAACTTTTACATTCAGAAATAATTTCTCTATTCCAGACATATGCCAACACGATGTATGAATATGGCGATACGGACTTTTCTGACGTAGATGCGTGGCAACTGACACGTGATAATGATGTACTAGAGAGTATGCTGGTATCCGGTTCGTTTGCGGACATATATATGGCAACCATTAAAAGCAAAACCAGGAAAATGATAGCAAAAACCCTTAAACGTATGTATGTACTGCGCATTTTGTATTTTAGGTATGATGACACCGTGAATATACGCCGACTTGAGACTGTAATAGGTATTGGTAATTTAGCATAGACAAAATATGAATCGCGCATAATTAAAACATACGTGAGTTAATGTTTTCGAGGGATATTCATCACAAGACGCCCACCTGATGAAGGCGAAAATCAATTTTTACTCAAAGAAAGTTGGAAACCATGAAAACATCATAACCTTTGTCGGTGCCGTAGTGGACGGTTCAGAAAGTAATTTATCAATTTAATTCGCAAAACACTGTAATTATGTTGTATTTTGTTTTGTTGTGTTTTGTTTTCAAATTTATTCAAATTGGGTTCATTTACCTAGTTTTCTTCTTTTTTAACAGTAGGTCCAATCATCATGTTTGAGTATTGCAGCAACGGCCAATTAAACGATTACCTGCTTACACTTCGGGACACGTTATCAGCCGAGTCGTATGAAGTACTTTTGCGTTTTGGACTTCAAATAGCGCGTGGAATGGAATACCTAGCCGCTAAGAAGGTACACAACTAGTTTGGACCACAGTAATATAATAAAAATGGCCTTATTGAAAGTAGATACGATAATAATCACGTTCATAATATTCAGTAAATTATTGAAAGATTGACATTTTTAAATAATTGGTTGCATTTAATGCGACCAAAAATAAAGATGCCACAAGATGTACAAATACGTTTTGTTCACAGATAGTTCACAGGCGTCTGGCAGCCCGCAACATTTTGTTGGACGACGCAATGACTGCTAAGATTGCTGGCTTCGGACCTCTTGTTGGCGATGGGGAAGAAGGGAAACAAGACGTAAAACGAGTAAGTATGGAATGCAGATATAACAAGTGTACGCCGTTTTACATTATGTGTCATCACAGGCGTTTCACTCCGTTGCAATATTTATTTACGTTCAGTAGATTCAGATGACTCAATTTTATTTAGCTGCCTTCTCAAACTTGACCTGTCTTTACTATTGTTTTGCACCAATTCGACAGGAAAGAATTCCAATCAAGTGGATGCCACCGGAATGTTTGAAGACTACAAAAGATGCAACAGAAAAGAGCGACGTCTGGTCGTACGCTGTTGTGCTTTGGGAGATTTTCTCCCTCGGTAAGTTTATATTATTTAGTGAAAAACGCGAATAAATTTATTGAAATATCTATTAATTTACTGCTTATTCAGATATAGTTTATTTCAGCTGCTATTGTTTGAAAACAAACTTTTATTGTACTATTATTTCCAGGCGCTGCTCCTTACGACGACATCCATGGGAAGGACTTACCAGGACGTCTAAAGAATGGTTACAGGCTACCAAAACCGGAACAATGTGATGACAAGTAAGATTATTTGTTAGATTAATCTGTCATTTAGTCATTTAATGGTATTAATTTTACACATGTTTTGCACGTGATTGATGCATACTTACATGAAATTAATGTATGTTGACATTGGAACATAACGATTGCACCAATCATCACTCGGGTATATAAGCATTATTTATCTAATGGATCGATACATTACACTCTTTACACACGGTATGCAAGTATTAAAAACAAGTAAACACATAAACTTTTTTTAACATGCAGTCTCTGAATATGTAGGTGGTTCGGAGTGATGACTCGCTGCTGGAAGACTGACGCTGCAGGCAGACCAACATTCCAAGACATCTTGGTTGAACTCGATGAGGTTTTTGTGGCTGCACCCGTAGACAACTACTATTTTTATAAAAGATAAACGTGGTTGTTTCAAGCTATGTCATATATTTCAAGGACATGCTGTTAGTGTAGTTCTCTCATTTTGTTGTACAAACGAATGTTATATCAGTCATCTTTTTATACTTATATCGAACAAAAACACTAACTGTTTTGTATGATGTGCACACGTAGTTAGGATTGGGGTGTAATATGTTATTACGAATTCTATGTATTATGTATCTTTATATTGTAAGATAGACTTTTGTTTTACGTAAATACCAGTTATGCACTTATTATTCACTCTAACGTTAAAACATGTAAAATGTATTCTATACTTAAACGTTAATAGATCTATCACAGTTTGAATCACAATTTGATAATGTTGAAGAGTATTATATTTTATCCTTCCACTAAATGATCGCTCATGAGAAACTTTAGGGTCAGATAAACTTAAGCTTTATACGAACGTCAGTGTTTATTCGACCCCTACATGTAACAATTTTGACGGACTCCTTTCTTCATGAAAATGCGTGACGTCACAGATGGGACGCTATTTTACAGTTAATCTATTTTCGGAAATAAGACATAATAACATGTAATTATCACGTTTTAATGACTTACAATGCAACTATACATTTGTGCTCACAAGTTTACATAATTAAAAATGCTACAATACATCTGATACCTCAAATTATAAATGCAATTTCATTGTAACACACAACTTTAATGCAATAAAACAACATAATTTACAGTATGAAACATGTACGATGCCAGCCTTGGATATTCATTAAACGATCTCAACATCGTAGTTTTTTGTTATTTGTTAGAAGTTTATCCACACAAAGAATTAGGCAGTACGTCTATTTTAAAATTAAAATTGTATATTACTTATATAGTCTTGAGATTGTATATGATTTTCTTCATCTTCCTGTGTTATTTTAAAAACAACAATAGATGAAAACACTTGAAACAAAATATTACCACCATGGAAATTATGATTGTTTTTATAATAAATACGGTACACTAGGTGCAAGAACTGAACTATTTTTCTTATTTAGTTCTAGTTTTTATTTTTGTAAGTTCTTGTAGGCTTTCTTTATAGGTGACTGGTCTATGTATTAATTTAAAATATGTTAATATTAATCTCGTATGGTTTAAATAAAACATGCTTTTATGTTTTGTGTTTTATTTTGATACATATTATGAAATATTAAAAATGTATTAACAAGGAGTGTGTTACACTTGATATGTTAATGACATTTGAATATTTGGCGATATTTTATTTTGTTGAGCCGTGTTTTGCGTGAAATTGTCCGTGACTATTTCAAGTGGCGGAAACAATAGCAAATAGCCCATATTACTACGCAAGGTTAAATGTGAGTAAGTTAAAAGGACTTCAAATACGGATTTAAATGATTACAAATTTATTATATGAACGAACCTTAACCCAAAATACAATTTTCAACTATATGTGAGATTTAAGCTATATTATGTTATTAGATCTATAATTTTTTAATAAATCACAGATCTAAAATACTACGAAAATGTGTCATTTCTGCTGAATGTTGACTAATTGTGATGGTGATAAAATAATAACATCCATTTATCTACTAATCCATCCATCAATCCATCCATCCATCCATCCATCCATCCATCCATCCATCCATCCATCCATCCATCCATCCATCCATCCATCCATCCATCCATCCATCCATCCATCCATCCATCCATCCATCCATCCATCCATCCATCCATCCATCCATCCATCCATCCATCCATCCATCCATCCATCAATCCATCCATTCATCCATCCATCCATCCATCCATCCATCCATCCATCCATTCAACCACCAATTCATCCATTCATTCATTGATCCATCATACCAGTCAACTACCGACATATTACCGAGTAAAGTACATACTGTATGTGGCATAGTTCAAGATGTGTCCCCATCCGTTAAGCAAATTAGTTCAATTTCGTGGATTTCAGATCGTTAGAAAAGAACGTATCGTGACTCATGTAACTTTGTGCGTGCATTGGAACAGATGCATGTTTTAATGATCATAACATAGAATCGCGTATTTTTGACATTTTCTTTGCTGTATGTGGTCATGTATCAAAAAAGGATACCATGAATTTAGATTTGAGTCAATTGTAAAACGCATCTTTCTCAATCGCTATCGAGAACGATTATTGCTTCGCCAAGCCAAGCCTTCTTTTATGTTACTGAACTCTTAGCATGCGTAAACTGACATCCATGTTATGATAAATTATTCAAGTTTATTTAACAAAGAACAGCGATATGAAATCATAAGTGATGTAACAAAGCACTGAAACAAGTGGAACTGAATACTTGTATAAAATTAAAAGCATGCATACTTCGTACGATATGTTATGACTGTCTGGTTAATCATTTCGTCAGAATTAGTTTTTGAAAATCAGTGTTACTAATTGTGTTTATAACACAAATCGTGTAGTGATGTGGTATGTTTCACTTGTCAATATAAATTCATAGCAGCAAATTAAAAATAACTTAAATAAGCTTGAATAACTTAATTATGAAATAATAAGTGATGTACCAAAGAAATTCAATGTTAACGGCTTGTTCCTTATATACGTAATAATTAAGTAAAGCATCGATTTATAGTACTTCTTTTCTATACAAAAATTGCAGAACATATTTACTGTTAACAATAAAAGCGCCGAAGGCACAACAGTTGTTCGCTATTGCCAAACATTGAGCACAACTCACTCTATTCAAATGTTAATAGCAACACAAGTTTAAATTAAACAGAACAGATTCGAAAGGTTTATTGCGATTTTGTCTAAACCATAATCTGTGTACAGTTTTGAATATTAGAAATCAAGAATAACATTCAATGACTGTTACAACATTCGTTTGTAATTATAAGTATTGAAAATGTTAGTGCAGTGTTCAATATCATAGCGTCCGATGGATCTTATCGACTAGTTCAAATAACTTAGTGCAATAAATACTTAAGACCCGTTATGGTGTGTCTTGCAAATATATTGACAATACAATAATATTTAAATTGTATATTAGAACCAGTAAATAAAACTAACCTGTATGAAGTCACCTAAAATGAAAACCCCGACGCGCTATCATGGACAATGTGGCCAGTTAGAGAGGAATGCCATATCATATGTCACATTAAAAGTAGTAGTTGTACAGTTATAAATGTTTTATTGGTAAAATATGATAGTTGCGCTTATAGCTCGTTCAGTGTTCTTATAATAAAAATAAAACATAAAGAAATTACTGAATTTAAATTCTGGTTATGAAACTAGAACCAGCAAACACGACGTTTTATAAATGATAATATGGTATTTCCTTAATGTCAAACATTAAACGGAAATATTAGTAAAACTTCATTTAGATGAATCCTACATAACGTGTTTTACTATAATATTTGTGTCAAAATTACACATATAACTTAAACGGAGACATTGTTTGGCGATTAATAATCTTCAAAATCCGACGTTAAAATAGATATTGCCACGCAATAAAATCAGATTTCAAATATATATCGACATTTAGGTTAGTTTCGTGGAAGACAGTACATTAATTTGTCGAAGAGGAATAACTATGGCGTTTAACCAAACTCAATTTAAACCTTAAAAACAAACACTATGCTAAATAGTAATATTATTTAACATTATTATGCATGCAACGACAGTGTTACAAGCTTTTCAACCGTATTATCAAAGGTGATGTGCGATAATGTTTGGTGATGTTATAAAATGCCTTAAGGAAGTTACTCACAGAACATTATATTTTAGAAATGTCTTCTTTATCAATTAAAACTCATTAAATCATCTGGAGTAGCAAACAGTTATATTCGGTGATAAAAAAAAATAAGCAAAAAGTCCTACCTCTCATAGGGATCGAGCCCCGACAGCCAGCGGGAGAGTCTAACGCGTTAATCACTCGGCCATAGAGTCTGTTCCCGAATCCAGTGTAATTATCTGATAAGGTTACGGGAGTGTAACCAACCGCTATTGCTAGTACCTGTACTGCGTAACGGCATTTCTTACTGTCGCGTAATAATAAATGAGTTGAAATCATAGTAATTTCTACCATCGGATTTCAGAAGCGATACACGTAGTTGTTCTACGAACAACTAAAAACTGGTTTATTACCCGACTTTATTAGCCAAAGATTTTAATAGAACAACCGGTTTTCCTCTTAGGCAGAATAACAAAAGATATTGTCTGTTTTATGTATAGGATACCCCAATAAAGCCACTTAATAAACCCCAAGTCCAAAAGATACCAACTGATCTTGGTCATTCAGAAATTCGCGTTAAGCTTAACTTAAGTCTTCATTGAGCCACTACGTTATGCAACAGAAAATCATATTATTTTTAAGCTGTCATAAAAGATGTAAATCTGTTTATTAACTATGAAATTGTATTGCATGTATAGAGTTTAATTGCTTATGTTAAGCCGACTCCACCGAGCGAACTTTATTTATCACGTTGCTATTTCCATGCCAAAATCAATCTGGTTTTATTTTAATGCTCGTACTAACTACCTTTCGCTTAACGCCTTGTTGTCATGGCATTGTGTAAAGTCTCTTCTGAAACACTACGTTCGAAGAACATTATCCGGGTAATGATTTTACTCATGTATATATTAAAATAGACACTAACGCAAAATATTTAGAGAATTCACTTGTAAGATGATCACAGTATGTACATATTAGAAAGAATCCTCGTAATTACAAAGAGATGTACCACACTCTTTTGTTCAGTTTAAGTTTGTACACTGTAAACCTAAGCGTTCAGGTTTAGAACACTGTTTGAACACTGTTTTGCAACAGATATTGAATGCGTAATACTGATGGACGTTCAAGAATGAATAGTGGCGTTTAAGTTTAGAACACGCGTGTGTTCATGTTTTAAACGTTCAGCGTTCGGTTTATGAACTTCTAGCGTACAGCACTGTTCATATTTTAAACACTTCCGTGTTCAACATGTAAACACTCGACTGTTTAACGAGTGAACACATAGTGTTCAAATTTTAAACACATGTGTTCTCTTTCTTAACGGTTTACGCGTTCAAAAGGATGCAACATATATTTAACACGTAGAACGCGTTTAAAGCTGCAAAGCGTTCATCTTCAGACACCCATTGAACGTGCAATGTTCATTTCTTTAAACACTTGACCGCACAGTGTTTATTTTTTTAAACCCCAAGTGCCCAATGAAATGAACACAAACATTTAACATGTTCGTGTTCTTCATCTTAATTTTCCTACATTTGGGATGCTGGAATGATATACTAAATGCAAAACTTATTTTAAAAACTGAACTATTTATTTCCAATTTAGCTTATGTTTTGTAATTTATAAAATGCAACATAATATCCTCACTTGCTGATATTGTCTTCATCAACATTCTGGAAAGAAATACAAGTTTATGATCTCACAGGGTTAGAAACTAATGGTTGCCTGCTTGCCAATGACTAAGTCACTTTCATGCTGGGCAAGTCAATTTCAAGAGCTGGTAATCTGCCCCGGCAACGAGCTGTTTCAGCAAGGGTGGCTCAACCAGCTGTTTACAATCGATTTCCGATTCACTATTTCGCTGTATGTGTTCTTTTGGTGAAACAGATTAAATTGTCCAATAAATGATTGTTAAATGTATATTTGTTAGTTTGAATATGTTTGTTAGTTTGACTATAAAAATATAAAATACATCCCTATCACTTAAAATTTCATTTTAAATCAGTTATCAAATGCAAACTAAGCAAACAAGTTTTACTTTAGTTAACAAACACTAATGCATACTCTCTTTTTAGACATCCATTTTCGTTTTTAAAATGTGAGTAAGAAATACTTTAATCATTAAAACGTAACTAAACATTTGAATTGATGAGCATGCTAAATCATTTGGCTCATTCCTTGAGTTTGTTCAATCAAAATGATGATGAAAATATCAGTTGTGCCATAAAGAGGTTGAACGTTTTACGTCTATGTTTTGACAAAGACATAAGTATCCCTTTTAACACATAAACACTAGACATGTAAGGTAATGGCCTGTGTTTTCGGTGGCTATGCTTTATTTTATTCAAGTTGTAACGGGAAGAAACTGGACAGATCATGTCCTTTTTTCATGTGACCATGTTCACGGAAAAGCAATAACCTCTTTTATTTCAATGAAGCTTTGGAAGTGTGTCTTCGCGCCTTTGCCTCTGTCAAACTTTGTCTGTGCCTCAATATACTGGAACGCCTCCAGGACTTTGGCAGTAACAACTGGGCTCTGTCAATTTTACAATTTAAAGTGTTAGCATTATATACACCGTTTTAATTAATAGAGTTCTGTCCAATACGAGTCCTCCACTTATGTCCTAAGCTGCAAGAAACACATCTCATACTTAACCCTGTTTCAATTTATTACATTAAGATCTATGTTGCGGCCCTGACCTGAATGGGACACAAGACTCATACAGGACATTTATGAAATAAACAGTATATACATAATGACTTTCAATAAATTCAACGTTAGACCTTGTCTCAAACTCGCATGTTTGACCTTTTCATCTTGCAATGCATCTTTGTCCAAGGGATTCCCCATTAGAACATGGCAAGCTCGAATCAACATCTCGACGTTTTCTGCCATGGACTGAATGTTATCCTTGCCTAATGTTACTCGCAGTTAATACAGCACCTATATTCAACAGATTTTTTACACAATATGAACATGTATATTGCAGACACCGCGAAGTGTGTCAGACTGTCAGACATGTCAATCGCGTGTGGTTTTATAAATGATAACTCGCAATAAAAAATGTGAATTAATTTATTGAATAATTACCAAGTAAACCCCAAAACAACAGTGCAATTCAAATCCGTCTCGTCCAGCCACCAGTATTTCCAAAAACCGGTTCAATCTGCTTGCAGAAAGCGCGCGTAAAATTACGTCATATCGGTCAATGCGCTAACGGTCGGCGTTTAAAGTATGATCTGGTTTTTAACAACCATGTTCACAAGGCGTTCTGATTTTTATTGAAAGCTTATAATAAACGAACATTATTGATTATAACAAACCAAAAAGCGTACTTATTTGCACTTATCAAAGTAATAGTGATTAACAATGTTTTGACAACATTTGTGAGTTGTTTGTCTACCTCACGATAGGCGTTAAACGTCACCATTTATTTTTTGAACAAGCATGTCCAATATCTTGAACGCCCTAGCCGTCCAAACTATCCTGATGGCTCCATCTCGAGCGCGTTTTGAACACGAGCAGTTATGAATTGAACACAAGCGTTCATTAAGTGGACACCTTTTGAACGTGTTCAACGTCCGGCGGGTTTGCAGTGTATACTTTGCCATAAAGTCGCTCAAAGATAATACGAGAGATTGATTGATTGTGATGTACAAATCACGTACCTAACGTCCCTGTTGAGTTTATTATTTTGCATACTTTTGAAACATGCTATTCATTTAATTATATTTACTTTTTTGTTGAGAAAATGAATTTGAATATTAAAAAATACAAGCTAAAATGTTTAATGTTTATGTAACGCGTATACATTGATAAAATAGTTACCGGGTATTTTGTTGTGAAAACACCAGTTCTGTCAAGACTCGTGATTAAAATGCAGAACGCCGAAATATTAATTTTTCCTTCATATTATTGTAATGGAATGCATGCTATCGTTTGAGCTCTTTTCCAAATCAAACACAAACATTTCAAAGACGCTTATATAAACTCTACTTTTACATAAGTATATATTATATATTATATAAGTGTATTATATCTTATTTATAAATTTATAACGTAATTCAAGTTGTGTAATCTTTTGACACTATAAAAAGGTATTCAAGAGGTTATTTCTTGACAACATGTTTGGTTAACGGTTTGGTCCCATGCATGTGCTAATTGAGAACAACCTTGAGTCGTCCATGCTCCATTTTTATCTTTGTTAACAATTAACGCCACGCAAGTCGCTAGTCTTCAGACCCTCTTCTAGGAGGTCACACAATTCTTAATAGCCTACACCCTTTAAAAGTTTCACGAAATGTCCGTTTTGATGACCCTAAGCGATGAAACACCAGATCTTGGTTAATGAAGAGACATTAAAAATGTGACTAATAAGCTTACTCACTGGATCGTCGTCACGTACAAACACTCTCATATATAGAAAGAAACTTATTTACCGTGAATGTGCATATCACTCATTACAAACAAGTGGCTTTTCGGAACAAGAAGTATATATACTTTAATAACGTTATATTCTGTCGTATACATATGTGGAAAATATTTTCCTTATACTGACATATTGTGCCTGTTCAAATATCGGGAAAGTAATAGAACACATGGTCTTCCTTCTTTAATTTTAGCAATGATTATGGTGTATCATTAATTTTTTACATAGCTTCTTCCCGTAGAACTATAAAACCTTCACGTCAGGTGGCATATTTAAATGATTACATGAATTGCGGACAATAGCGAACGACAATAAAACTAAACACTTAATTTTTAACGTTATTGCTCTGTAACTAATCGCACTTAAGGAGTCACATGTACACAAATAAAATATTTCAGGGAAACAACACGAATAAGTGTATATAGGCAGGCATTTGTATGATTTATGTTTATATTAACTGTCTTGTGTTCACTATTCTGTGTTTTATCACAAATGTATCATATCTGTCTTTAAAATAATATGAAACCGTCTGTCTACTGCGGATACGAATGAAGTTTCATTTCCTTTGACATCTATATAAAATAATTGTACCTATATAGTGTGCTTGTGTTTAAAAGGAGCTAAATATGTTATTTTGGAAAAACACAGAACATTTTCATGAACATCTTGCGACACGAAACACCTTTCTGGACAATGAACCAGTCGCTATAATTGGTAAATTTGGACCTTTGGTTGGGGTGGACAAGACGGAAAACATACTTGTGATTAAATGGATAATAACCTTCTCTTAGTACATGGCATTGGCTAGTACAATAATCCTCTTTATATTAGCAGAACAGCATATCTGATTCCGACAGACCTCAATGTTTATGTCACAATGTTTTTTAATGTTGACGTTATCATTAAATAAAACTGCTACAACAACCTTTTCACATTACTATATTGGTACTACTAATAACAGATATGCCAAATCAATGTTTCTAAGGTACCATGTTTAATCAACTCGAAGTTCAAACAGTAAGCGCCGCAAACGTTTATACAACTACGCTATTTAACAGAAAACATTTGTATTAATTTTTTAAAGGCAAATCAGCCGGATAGTATATTGTGTAACGTGTCGCCCGCCAAGCTGCGAGTATCAAGAATGGCGCACACAAATCAACAATACAACAAGCAGTATAACTAATACCCAGCCAGCAAGCATATATCGGATAGATATCGCATTGACAAACGGCCCGATATCTATCCGTTATCGCTAGCAAGCATGTAGGACTGTACATATCGGATAGATATCGGCCAGTTGTTGGCTATCGACATAATAGTTCGATATCTATCCGTTCTCTATCCGATATATTTATGGTGAAAAATAAAACGTAGATGTATACATTTAGTGTATGTGATATATGTTAAAAAATCTATATGTGAGTGGCATTTTTTTCAATATGTGTTACGTTGTCGTCATTTTAAGAAACGATGTCGGATCGATGTAGGGCCGATATCGTTCATGGCAAGCATTAATTTCTCTTTATTTTCATAAAATTATTTATGTGTATCAATCCGGCAATACTTAAAGAGCATTTTACTGAAATGAATGTGCGTTCTATGACTCCACAAATCTTATTTGAAATAGCTTCGAAATTATTTTCGTCAAACAAAATCGTTTTCGGTTCGCGCAAAATTCTTGTTAGTTTAAACTTGAACCGTTAATCTCCAGAAAGTAAAAGTAACATTAAAATGTTCAGTTTCCTCTTCAACGCAGAAAAAAACAACAAGAAGTAAGTACTTATGACTATTTATAGACATTGTGTGTCTTTATATCAGCTATTCAAAATTTATTAAGTCTTGTAGGCGTAGAAAAATCCAGGTTATTTAAATGTAACGTATTTTCGCGAGTATTGTTTATTATTATAAGTATATTACCATACTGTGTTTACATATCTATGAATGTAAGTATTTACAGCGAGATAAGTTATTTTTTTACATGTTACAGGTTCAATATACTTCAAATATTTGTATTTTAAAGGCTTACAGTTTCAATTTATGTTTATTATAACAGTATTGTATACATTATATTTAAAGGGACTTGTTCACAGATTTTTGTATTTTTTGTAGTATGTCATTCATTGTCTTAACTTTACAGATTTAAGCATCGAAACTAAAAAGCTCAAGTATAATGGCGAGAAAAAAAAGAAAAGAAAAGAAGTTGCTCCCAACGGGGTTCGAACCTCAAACCTCTAGATCAAAAGGCTACCGCCTTTACCACTCTGCCATTCCAACTTTTATATATGTGGTTGCATTATATATTTTATTATATGATTGTATTATTTATGTAAGCGATCCACGTGTTGTCAGCAATTTTAACGAAAACAACCTAAACACTCCAAATTATTCCATTATTATTTAGCGTTATTCACGGTATTTATAGTATATTTCTACGTCCTTTGTGTTATTTCTCTCCTTTATTTTCTTTCATTGTGGCAATCTGTGACAAAAAGTTGGAAAATTGACAGTTGGCCAATCTGTGAACTGGTCTCTTTAAATAAATGAATACTCTAAACTAATGAACCCACAATTAAAACAAATTATACTGAAAACAATTTTGTTTTCAGACGAATTACCTGCTTCGCAATGGTGGCTCTTGGGCCTCTTTGGGTAACAATAAGGTCTTGGACTTGATAACATTCATCACTGACAAACTGGCTGCATATTAATATGGACAGATTCGTCTAATTTGAATTTGTCATTAGGACAGATGAAGGTAATCAAATATACATTGGATGTAGTAATACTCAGTCAGAACATGCAGTTCACTTCTATTGATGTGAGCAAGTTAGTAACACACTGTTTAAGGCTTAAACTTTAAGCAGTTTCTGCATAACACCATTACAGAGATAAAGTACAATTTCTCCAACTCTGATTTAATAATTATTATTATGACTCAACATTTTCTGTGTAATATTGTTACAGTTATGTAAAATTGGAGTGTATAGTAAAAATGTATTGCATTATATGACTACAATTATTAATTGAACTACTTTCTGTAATCTAAACTTCTCACACAAAATATAATAGTAAGTCTAATTTACGTATATTCCAGCTGCCAGTGGCATACAGTGTCTGCTGTGAACAACACCATTATCATTATCGGGTGGAATGCTGCATCAAACACTGGCTAAGGAATTTGACTGAGATAAAGAACAGTGGATAAAAAACATTATACTCATCATTAATATTATGAAGACTTCTAAAGTAAACACTCTTAAATGTGTGATAGGACTGAAAAGTTCCATAGGGACTGGACAGTTTCAATTTATGAAATTATTTTAAATTACTATAACCACAATTCTTAATATCAAGTGAACTATGTGGTTTATAAAAAAATGTATTTAATGACACACACCGTTTAGTGTTACTTAATTGTTTTACATTGTTCATGTTTTTGTGAAGACATGCAAAGGTCTTAGAACTCTGATTCTTTTTAAAGATGTGATGCAACTTATATATGATGCTAACAAATAACAAGTAATTAATATATATAATCTTGACTGAACCATAGTTTTCTTTTATTTGCAAAATTAAAAGTAAAAATGTTGTGAGGATAACAAAGAAACCATTTCATCTAGGATGCTTTTGGAAGCATAATATTGTCAAATATGTGTTGTTGTTTTTTGTATTTCAGTGTGTTTAAACTTTTTACTGGAACCGTCTTTGATTTTGTTTTCATTTCCAGTTTGGATTCGAATTAGATTTCCATTTGTTTATATGATTTTTAAATATTTAGTTTGATCTAAATTAGAGCCAATGAAATGTGGAATTTTCAATTTGATATTAAATGTCTAATACAATTATTTGTCGGTTAAGTATTGCTGAATTAATAACTTTTTCAATTTTGTTGCACTGGTTTTTTGGCATGTATGATGGTGGATGATGCTAATATTCATTAATAACTTACATATTGATTGTAATTGTTTTCAGTGGCATTTCAACTTGCAATAAATGATTGCATTTCTTAGCTTTTCCTTGGTTACTGTCACATCACTGACATGTTGTAAGTGACTTTTTATACAAACCTATAAGATTTCAATGTGACATGTCCTTTAGTGTTTTTAGCTATAAACTCGTAACTGATTTAAATATTAATTAAAAATGAAGACGTTGAAATATCATATAAACCTTTGTTTAAATAAATAGTGTATACATTCCCTTGATGATTTGCTATTGCTTCTGTTATATTTATCACATCTTTTTGGGATTGTTTTATTATAATTTGGTTCTCAAACGTAGTAAATGTTTTGAGAAGATAAAATTATATGTATTTATTAAAAATGAAGATATGTACACTTTCTAGAGTGCTGTTGCAAATTGCACATCATTTTGAAATTTAGCATTACAATAAACAAGTGTGGTTATCAATTCCAAAGAAATTGACAACATGTTCGAATAGATATCGGACCAATGTAGGCTTGCTAGCTGGAACGATATTGGCCCGATGTCTATTCGATATACGTTCGATAAACAATGCTCCGATATCTATCCGATCAAATGCCGATTTGCAAAACGTTGATCGGATAGATATCGCTCACGATATCGGACCGATGTTGGTTTGCTTTCTGGGACGATATTTGCCCGATGTCTATCCGATATGTTTCCGATATGCAATGCTTCGATGACGGCCCGATCAAATGCCGATGGGCAATACATTGATCGGATAGATATCGCGATTGATATCTGTCCGATATTCAGAACATATCGGATAGATATCGGACCAATGTAGGCTTGCTGGCTGGGTATGTATATATAATTTTCCTCAAGCAACCTTGCTTTATGGTTAGCTTATTGTAGACAAATGATGGTATGGAACAGTAAATTAAATAGAATTAACTACTATTATTACATAATGACCCTGAGCAAGACTTCGAGTCTGCTATGATACCCTGAGGGTGGTCTGGAAGACTGTATCAACCTCAAGTTATAAAACACTATACACTACTCCGTGTCTGGTACACAGGAATGTATGGAGTCTATAGTTATAAAACCTCGTACCCTGGGTATGGCACCCTGTACTTTGAGTATAGTGACTTTGTGTCTTGGTACGGAGGTATTAAGCGTTTATATTATCAATTTACTAGCGACCTGGGCTATCAAGGGGAAGGAATCCTGCTAACATGGCATATATATCGTAAGGAAAAGTTTGGTAGTCTCAGAGCACGCAGAGTCCCTAGTGCTTAATCAGTAATATAATTTTAAATACCTTCTACATTACTGTTGATGTTAACTCGACGAAAGCGGGAGCAGATCTGACTACTCTGTGTGTGTAGTATATTTTTATCGAGTGCACCGGGATTCTCTCCCATATGGCCATCGCCCCCAGAAGACTTGTTAGTTGGGTTACGAGGGATAGTGCAAGATACAGGAGACGCCCCGTTCCAGAGACGACCCTGGGTCTTTTAGTGCCCAGTGTGAAGCACCTAGTACACTGCACCTCGGTTTAACGTCTCATGCGAAAGACGAGTTAGAAGGTTAGGGTGTAGCGGGGGCTCGAACCTGCGACCCCTGAGTTGTGAAACCAGTGCGTTACCACTAGACCACGGATCCGCCGCTGACTACTCTGTTAGAATGCATACTTATACTGCACTCACATCCGGGTAACTCTACTTATGAAACTACTCACGCGTAACGTACACGGGTTTTTACCTCCGTAATGCATGCGACTGTCCACACATTACTTTGAGAAATAGTTCCCTATCAGTGACTGTGTGTAACATAGAAACATTAGTTGGGTAAATTCGTCACAATTGTTACTTGTCCCGGATCCCCGGGTAGTATATTGCTACTTCTCCAAGCCATATAAAAAACAATTCAATTGCTATTTGTACGCATTGACCTTTTCCATGTATTTATCTTAGCTCTGAATGTTTGTTTATTCTTCTGTATTTGTTATTTTTAAAATGTATATGGTATTTTTTCTATCTCTTTATTTTTTGTATTGTGTTTTTCTTTTTATCAAAATACATGTATTTTGTTTTATTGTTATCTGCATATTTATAGAGTTCTTGTTTTGCTTGTTACTGTTTTCAGATGCAGGCCGTTTCCCAAGCGTTATACTTTGTAGTTTTTCAGGCTCAATACAATTTCTTTTTTTTTTCGGTGGAGACAGGATAGTTTTGTTTACGACCTGATCTGTCTGACTTGAATACCTCTCCTTATATATTGTATTCGTTAGTTTACTATACGTTAATTCATTCCTTACTGGTTTCCTGTTTAAAACTTAGATGCTTAGCAATGTACTGTGTTACATTTTCAGTTTCAACATATATACACACGCAAATATTGTTATATGTCGTAATTCACATAATAACATTAGCTATTTATCTGAACAATAAAATGTTAATATAATTGAAATAAACTAGATTTAAACAATAATATGAAATCTCTTGATCATAATCCAGACTTTCTCAAAAAAGTCACATGCCTCAACTTTAAATCAGTTTTATCGAAATGAGGCAGGCCGCAATTGGGATAAAAAAAAACCTAATGGGCTGCCACCAACAATTTTATGAAAGCTTATAATTGTTTTTCTCAACTGTTCTGAATTATGATGTGTGTTGTTATATATTATGCCAGAAGTCGGTACAAACACTTTATATATTTCTGTCAAATAATGAGTTTACAATACAGTACACATTTCCTCCTTTACATATAGTACTTGAAAATCCAGGTAGAAAAGCAAGACAGTTCAATGAAAATTTTACTGACACATTTGGGTCAGAAAACTCATACAACGCTCTGTATTTGCCAGCGCTCAACAATAATGTCTTTAAACAAACTTTTTGAAATTCCAATTATTTAAAGTATAACTAACATACAAAACATTGAGTCAACCATTAAAATTAAAAGCCAGCTATGTATTTTTTAGAGTAACATTCTGAATAAGCTACAGCTTTTTTGCGCTTCTAACAAATTTAGGTTCTAAGAGCATTTTTGTAACTTATCATAATCAGTCAAACTTTGCTGATAAATATGCTATAAATATGAATATGTCGGTGCTCATTTTTGAAAAAGCCCATCTGGGTGCTAATTTTTGAAAAGTCTGTGGATGCATTACAATGAGTGGCACATTGCTCTTTTAGTACTTCATGTGTATCCATTACCTCCATAAACATTTCTTTATTGCCAAACATATAAAAACATGAAGAGAGGCAATACTAAAACGCAGGTCAACTTATCAACTTGAACAAAGGCCCTCAACATTTTGGGATAAATTAAATTGTATTTTAATAATAATTCATTTACGAATGATATTATGTTATACATTCAAATCCCACCTGACATAAATGGGTTTTAACATACAAAATATGTTTTGATACACACCTTTTACTTCCACGCATTTAATTATATTTCTAATGGGGCAATAATATATTAGCACAAGAATGAGACTACAAGTAAATGAAACACAAGAAGTGACAATCGATTATGATCACATTTGTTCTTTTGATGTTCATAATATTTTCACAATTCGAAAAGTAAACATTACTACGTTCGGTAATTTATGTAGATTACACACACAGAGTAGCGTTCAGGGCACAAAGCAAATACGCGATTATAATTTAATTCCTGTATGTTTCGGGTGCCATGGGGAACATTATACAATTCTTTTGTACAATACCAACATACAATACTTAGCTATCTGAAAAGCATTCAGTCTGAAGCCAGCTTTATATCCAAACTGAAAACACATTTGTATAGTCAGTGTCATGAACAATGAGTGTGCTCTTGTTAAAACAAAATGTCTGTAGCGATATTAAACAATAATGATACGCATATGTCTGAATCTAAGTTCTGAAATCCTGTTTACATATTGAATGTATAAGTTATATAGTATAGTGTGTATATACTTATGTAGTATCATATGGTAATGCGTAATCTGTATTCTTTTTTTTATCAACTGTGTGCTATGTAAATGTGAAGCGCAATATAATATTTCATAATTTGTGTGCTATACATATGCCATGTATTTGTACAGTATAATACCAAAAAGTATGTCACCACATAAACAATTCCGCTTCGCTCTTTACATATATCATCGATTTGCTTTATCGTTTGTAATAGTAATAGTCGTCCACTGGAGCAGCCACAAAGATTTCATCGAGTACCGCCAAGATGTCCTTGAATGCAGGCCGGTCTGCGGCGTTAGTTTTCCAGCAACGAATCATCACTGAATACCACCTAAAATACATCACATACTGTATTGGTACTTATATGATGAGTATTAGTATAAGCAAATAATAGCAAAGGGGCATATGTATTTAATTAAATGTGTTAATTAAGAAATAATTTTCTATTTATCGTTGCTTATCGGCCAATAAACAACGATTTGGAGTTCTGAAGGAATTAAACCACGAGGGCGTTAGCCCGAGTTGTTTAATTGCCAAGCTTGAGAACGACAAAGAGTTGTTTATTGGCGGATACACAAGGATAATGCGAACATTATTTGGATTCTAACGTGATTTGACATATATTTTTGCAATTGAAGGTGGAACTACTTTTAACTTTGCTACGCTCAGAATCGAAATTTCTTTTTGCGTTGTTTATTGGGTAGTTTAACAACGATAATTGTGTTCTTTGTCTATATAAAAATTAGCGAGTATTATGTTAGAATTCAAAATAAACATATTGTTGTTGATTATATACTGATAAACATACAGAGAAATAAAACAATTCTTTACTTTTCATCACTTTGCTCCGGCTTCGGCAGTCTGTACCCGCTCTGTAACCGGGCAGGTAGCTCCTTTCCACGAATGTCTTCATATGGTGCTGCCCCTGTTATAAATGTTAACATCCTTAACTATGGTACGGTATTTTTAAAATATAAACTGACAGGTATATACTGCGAATTTATGCATAATTTCATACTTCATAAAATGACGTCGTTCAAACAAAGAATAAACTATCCATATTATTAAAATAAGATAAAGTTTTGCAGGCTAAATATGAGTCCAATCACAACAAGTAAACAAGTAAAGAATGATAATGAATAGCCACATCAAAGTTTTGTACAAAAACTTGTGAAATGGAATTTCGAAAGAGAGCATTTTACTAAATACTATTTCTAATCAAATAACAAGGTACATATTACACGCAATTTAAACAGTCCGGTATGTACGAGTATGTATAATGGAAGGTATAACAATGTTCTAATATACCCAGTGAGAATATCTCCCATAGCACAACGCCGTACGACCAGATGTCGCTTTTCTCTGTCGCACCTTTTGTTGTTTTCAAACATTCAGGTGCCATCCATTTGATTGGAATCCTCTCCTAGAAATGATTTATAGCACATACATTGTAGTTTTCACACAATTAATAAACAATTCAACTTACTACGATTACAAAACGTTTATATATTTTATTGTGACAGTGGCCGTAATATTTTGAGTATGATATTTTATGATACATTCGTTGTAACTTATACAACAATGTTCAATGCATGTTAACTATTATGCGACCAATTATAATTAACCGATGTTGAAAATATTCGCACTAAGTGATCGCAAGAAAAGCAACTCAGCAATATTGTTGGTACATGTGTAATTGGTTATTCCCCTTTAAGCATTAATCTTCTTTTAGGCAAACTTTCAATTGTTGATTATTTTCGTTTTAAATGAGATTAATGCATTATGACGTACTCGTTTCCCATCATTGCCGTCCTCTACCCCATCTCCAACCATTGGTCCAAAGCCAGAAATCTTAGCCGTCATGTTGGCGTCCAGGAGAACGTTACGAGCAGCCAGACGTCGGTGAACAATCTAATCAAATGTAATGTAATGTAATAAACATATATATCAATCAAACACATACTACATTATACTCTACGTCAAAATCTCAATTAGTGTTGTCACTTAATACGTTGCACTGAATGATGTTTATATGCTTGTATTTACGATCTTGTTAACAATATTTTGCAAATATATCCAGTATTTTTCGACTTTTCGACAATTCAGCTAAAAATAAAATCACAAATAGCAACATCACAAGTAATCATATACTGTAGCTAATGCATGGACAACTGTTTGATAGGCGTAACAAATGGCACTTGTTTACAGACCTGTTTTGCAGCCAAGAACTCCATTCCTCGAGCCACTTGTAAACAGAACCGTAGAAGTTGTTCATGAACTTCAACAGTCACACTGTTCCGAAGTGTTGACATGTAATCATTTAGCTGACCGATGCTGCAGTACTCGTACAGAATGAATGGACCCACTGTTCAATAAAATTATGTACTTAGTATATAAAATGAATTAATTAGGGCAAAATAATAAAATCAAAATTTGAGAAGACATGTATAGGGTTTCACTAAACTACTTTATCATAATGATTATTTTTAAATACATTTTAGTCATGATAATCATATCCCAATTCATTTATACGTTATTGGCCTATTAAATCGATACCACTTTCTTAGCAAATATTCTGATAACCATCATGAATGTTTTGTTTTACGTACTGTCTGCATTCTCAGTGACTGCACCAACAAAGCCAATGACATTCTCGTGTTCGCCAACTTCCTTGGAGTAGAAGTTGATTTTAGCCTTCATCAAATAAGCGTCTTGGCTGGTGAATCCCTCTGCATAATTGTAAATGAATATATAATGGACATTCCAATTCAAGAGAATCATTTATAATCAACAAATCAACAAATCATTGTACTTCCTTAGACAATAACTAACAACTACGCTTAATTCAATCATAACAACAAGCTAATAGTCCCCACGTTTGCAATGTACTTTCTAGCTAAAAAACACAATTTTATAACAACGAAAACGAAACATATATCATCTGAGAATTTGATGTATTGTAATTTTTAAAAATCAAACCAGGTTTATATACTATTAGCTATGTTTTCCATAATTCACGGGGCTTTGTTTTCCAAAATGTGGTCAAATTTAATACTCGACAGGTTAAAACGATAAGCAATTACTTACGTTTGAGTGTCTTTGCTACCATTTTGTTGCTACGGTTCTGAACACTTGCCAAGTAAATGTCCGCGAACGAGCCGGATATTAACAAACTCTCCAGTACAATATCATTTCGTGTCAGTTGCCACGTATCAACGTCCGTGAAGTCCATGTCTCCGTAAATGTACATCGAGTTGCTGTACGACTGAAATAACAATGTGCCCCGTTGTACAATGGCACAACGTTTCTCGTAGACACAGTTTCAAACATTGCATAAACGAACAATTAATTTTGTTAACATCGTAAATTGATAAATTGATAATTGCGACTAAGCAATTATCCTCTAAGTGCAATGTTCGCATCGTGAAAAGTGGACACACTCGTTATTCTTCATATAATTCGATATTTTTCTAATTTAACATGAATGAATTATACATTTGCATTGAACAATTTAAATATTTAACCCGCCTTTCCGCTAGGATTCGGCCTAGATCGAGATCTTGCAAAACGTGACTTCCGGTAGTGAACTGAAACAGCGTCCAATCTTCTTCTAACTGGTTGCATATAACCTCTTCGGAGCAGCAGCACAAATACCGCAAACATTGCACCTACTATAGCCAACACAGCTGAAATACAAAATTTACACTTGAAGTCATTGATATGTTATATTTGCTAAATTGTGAAACATATTTTTAGAATGTTTATTGTCACACTATGCCTAATTTGCCTCATGACACAAAACAAAATGATATTCGAAAAAAACATTTGACTATCTTGATATAATACCCAGTTCTAAGGATAGTATTAAAATATAGGCTTAATACGTGTGGAATATACATACAAATGACTACTCCTGCAATTACTCCTCCGTCAAGGTAGTTTTCATGGGCAGCTGTCATTAAAAATATCAATATATTATTATCAGCATTCGTACGATATTATTATAAGGTAAATAAAACCCCAGAAGCATTAGCAGGACAGAAATCCCTATTGATATTATATTGTCCTTTTTTAAGGCAAGTGACCAATTGCCAATACAACACAGTACAATACCCACACACAACACAAACCATAACATGATTACAACTGGGGTTACCGCCTTGGAACGGTCAATGCAAAGCTTTGGGAGTTTAAAAAGGTAAAAACATGATTAAATGCTTGTTACATAATATGATAATGCAAAACATACATAATTTAAGCATATTGATTTTATATGACTGCATAACATTTCATATGTATTGAAACATGCAACAAGTTAGCATATTTCACATAATTATTATTGTAATTTTTGTTTACATTTTATTTCTGTAAGTCACCACAAAATGTGTTTTTATATATAAGATTCACCTGTTTTGAATGTATACGGAATCGCTGCAAGTTCAGTTCCATCAAACCCAAGATTCAGCGACACGCTGTATTCCTGATCTGGATCAAGACCGAGAATATCCACAGAGTTTTCTTCGCTGTTAACCTGTATCGTTCTGGTTTGCCCGTTACCAAGGTATATAACCAGTACGATCTCAACCCGTCCATAGCAAGACGGTTTTTCTGGAAGGTCCCAGACGAGCCTTACCCCGTTAGCGATTGTTTCTTGAACTCTGATGTTTGTAGGCCCAGAATCTAAAAGTACGTTGCGCATACCATTTTTTTTTTGGTAATTTTTGTTACATAAATAAATGATATAAAGTACTACATAAGTCATAAGATCAATTAAGTTTACTAAGGTTAGCGAATTTTGAATAAGTCACGCAGACCAAGCACAAATATTATTACAAATTTGTTAACTAATGCATGTTATTGTAAAATACCCTAAATCAAAAATGAATATTCAACAACAACCTACATTCCTCCAATCCTTGTAAGTCACTCAATCGTGCTATCTGAAAATAAAACAATAAAATACCTAGTATCATAACATCAGGTTCAACATACCAAAATCGAAACTTTAATAAATAATGGATTATACAAAAAGAATAAATGACAAGATTGTTATTAAATTCTGTCGTTGCACGAAACATAAAAACTATGTTGAAAACATACTGAAAGATTAAAGGATTCTGTCAGTAGCGCCTGGTTGTATACGGTGACATGAATTCTTCCTGTACTATTGAGGTTTTCTTTTGGAAGAAGAAACCAGCAGTTGTCTATATCAATGGACTGCTGGAGCCGAAAACATGTATCCAAAATGCACCGACATTCAGGGTCGCTTGCACATGCACCAGATTCCTGCGTACATAATAAGAAATATATATTGAATAATGTTAGTTATTAACAATATCAAAACATATACAGTCCTTCATTATATTTTATTGATTACAGAGCAGTTTATTACATTTTTGCGGTTTGCCTGAAATGTTTCTGTCCGTTTGACTTTCTTTTCATCTGCAACGAACAAATCAATACCAATTTTGTGGACACCGCTACCGTCATCTGACGCGTCAAATGTCAACCTGAAAATAGAATGCTTCGAATTGGCGAAACATTATACTTGCATGGTAATATAAATCTTAAACTCTGAACATTAAGAATGTCGATTAATGGATTCCTAAACAAAATGTTTTACCGTGTGGTATAGACAAAGGATCCGTTGACTACATTCTGTTTGATTGCTCTGTTTGACACTCTAGGGGGCGAGTTGTCAATGTGCACCTCGGTATAATCAGCCATCGTGTTGTTCATGATATCTGTTGCTCGAACCCAAAGTCTAACATGGCTTCCACCAGCAATTACTTCTGAAAATTCATACTTCTCTGTCAGAAGTATTTCTATCCAGCCTGATGTCGGTTCCTATGGGAAACAAATCAATTATCGAAAATTCGGGTCACTGTCCGATGTTGGTTCGGTTTAATAAAATATCCCAAATCGTGGCATATGAATAATACTATAACATGGAATAATATGTACAACACACCTCTTTGTCGTCTGTATATACTGGCTTAACTTCAAATTTGACAATTCCGTGCTTGTTCGGAATCGCCGCCCGTGTTCGAGCACCGTCATTGTCGTCCATGGTAACGTACCTTGAAGGTTAATTGAGATTATTCTAACATAAAGATGCAATTCACTAAAGTATTGTATTATTAACTTTAGTTTATGTATTACGATAAAGTACATTTAAAAATAATTAGGAAAAATGGTAATCAAGCAAACAAGCAATTAACACTCACTTTTTACTTCGAAGAACTCCGTCGTCTTCTAACTCTTGGAATTGAGTGGGATATGGTAGAATGGCATTTAAAAATTTCCCATCGTCGTGAATCTTATTCACAAAGTGGGACACCCAACTAAAGACAAGTTTGGTTTTGGTGTTATTCTGTGATGTTTGCCACATAAAGCCCGTCTCCTTGATAGCGCTTGTGACGTAGATTCCACCATCGCCTTCCGCCATGGCCATCATTTGTTCCAGATCAGGCATTCCATATGCTAGGCCTGGCTTTGTTAGGGTTATCGTTGATTCGTTATCATACAGGACAAAACGCCTAGCAATCTTGGAATTGTTAGCCTTGTCAGACGCTTGCAGTAAAATCGAAAACATTCCCGCTGAAAGCGGTGTGTATGTCGGAAAGTTTGCCGATCCTGTGTTATTTTCCCTGTATGCGAAGACTGGTAACAACGGCTCCAGCTCAATTAGTTCGTTATGGATATTTGGATTCAGACGAAATATCTCGAGATTAAAGTTTTCTAGACCTGACAAATCGTCAAACCATCCAGCCCAGCGTGGTGCTATCTCAGCCTGTTGAACAACATATTTACCACAATAATTTTAATGCAATGGAAATAGCATATAGCCGCAATAAACTAAACAAAATAAAAAATAACAATAAATCGTTATAAACAATGACAAATAACACTAAAACATTATTAAGACAGAAAGTTGTAACTGCTATAGTACATACATTAGTAATATCGTTCTTCACAATAATTGGTTCTTCTCCTGGTTTGCACTTTATGCTTGCATTTTGCTCCGAGCAGTGTTTAGGAGCGATAAAGTCAAATTTAAACACTACTGGCTTTTCGTCCAGATGACCATGGTAAGTTTCCAAGGAGCCAGGGCGATTGTTGTCGATGTCATACAGTTGTCTATAACCCCCGCTTCTCGTACGAAACCGTACCGTAAACCTGCGAGGATGAACAGTTCAAAGAAATAACTAGACTCAGGTAAGCATGGTCTTTAAACTGGCGTTCTCACAAATAGTATATCTACTCAGAAGCGAAAAAGTGTCTTATAAAATTCAAAGCGCGTTTTATTTAGGTAAAACATGTTAATAAACATTCGGTACAAAATATTTTTGTGAGTCCCCGAAGAACAATACGGAAAATACTGTCCTAATTATTGCTTTATGTATCGTTAATTAGTTTTAACAAGGTCGCATACTCGTCGCCATGTTCCAAGCTGTAGACGTAGTCATTCTCTGTCATCACACAGCTGGCGTTGTTAGATGGTCTGCTGTCTGATATCAAGTTGCAGTTGTAGGTGTGATCCAGTGCGACAATACGGTTTGGTCCACCTAGTAATGAAGATGTTAAAGTATGGCATATGGTGGTAAATTATAAACATGTCGAATATAAATAAAAAGTGGTCTTAACAAATGGGGAACATTAAATGAATACACTTTAAAAGAACATTATGGCTTTACATATTATATTTAGAGGTTTAACATTTGTATTGGCAATTAAATTTACTGTATTCAAACGTTCCTTAATGTTTCTGTCTAACATCTTTAAGAGTATTGTAATAACAAGAGCTATCAGAGGACAGCAGCTCGACTATTCGAAGTATTCAGTGGTACACACTTTTAAAAGTGGAAAAGAGTTATAGGGATTATTGCAACTGATGCTGGAGTTGATTACAAAAACGTATTCCAAGTTTCAAGTGAATACCTTATGTAGTTTATAAATTATCAGACTTTTGAATAAAAACTTTACACTAAAAATCTATTTGAAAAGGGGGATAACTGTGTCAAAATACAAAACAGCGTTATGTGGATTGTGGCACCTAATGATGTAAATAATAACAAGGTTATATTCCAAGTTTCAATTGAATAACCTATCAAGTTTTTAAGTTATAAAACGTTTGAATAAAAACTTTAATCAGAAATTCTATTAAAATGACATCACTATGCGAAAATACAAAACAGAGAAATGGGGAATGTTGCACCTGATGCTGGAGGTGATGGCAAAGGTATATTCCAAGTTTTAAGTGAATACCCTATGAAGTTTCGAAGTTATAAGACTTTTGAATATAAACTTTAAACAAAAATAATATACGTGAAAAAGGGACATAACTCAGTCCAAATACAAAACTGAGTTATGGGGAATGTTGCACTTGACTTTTGTAGTGTTCCAGTTATAAGACTTTTGAATATAAACTTTTACCAGGACAGAAATACAAAACAGAGTTGTTGGATATGTTGCACCTGATGCTGGAGTGAATGACAAAGGTATATTCCAAGTCAGAAGTGAATAACTTATGTAGTTTTGAAGTTAAAAAAACTTTGGAATATAAACTTTTACCAGAAAATATATGTGAAAAGGGGGCATTACTCTGTCAAAATACAAAACTGTTATAGGGAATATTGCACCTGATGCAGTTGTTGAGAAAGGTATATTCCAAGTTTCAAGTGAATAGCTTATGTAGTTTTGAAGTTACTAGACTTTTGAATATAATCTTAAGCAAGATCAGACGTGGACGCCGACGCCGACGCCGGGGGTGTTAGGAAATCTCACCAATTCTTCGAATAGTCGAGCTAAAAATGCTAACTTGGTCATAATTGGAGCGAAGTTCTTTTAGCAAATGTTTAAAATTAATATTGACTAGCATAGATATGATAGCGTTTGATTGCAATATTCTATTAAAATATTTGATTTGTATTCATATTTAGTAAAGTGACAAATACATTGTGTTGAACATTAAACGTCGTTATTATAAGGCAAATAACCAAATGACTACATACAAACCAGAGTAAGATGGACAACAGTTATTAAAACTTGTCTCACCGTCTTTAAAAAGTGAATGCAAGTACGTTTTACCGTTTTTGTTGACCTTTGTGTGAAGAACATGTGCCTCACTGCGAACTATCCCGAAACCATTGCCTGTGATGTATCTTTCAGACGGGAAATATGCATGTGATGGAATGTACAAGGAATCCAGCGTGAATCTTGCATAGTTAAAATTCTCTTGGTTACACCATATGACGTCACTTCCAGTTTCGTTGGTGCAAGGTATGCTGTCATAATATTTTCAGATGTTAAATATTAAGCAAACATTCATAGGCTTCATTTAATAGCTTTAAACTATATTTTTTAAAGAAGTTTTTAATATTTGTTTGCATTGCCTTAAGTGCCTGTATTTAGTTTTTGAAGTAATGCATTAGGTTTAATCCCATGGTATTGTTCTATATTGTTGTAGTAAACTGTCAAAAATAATCATAATTTACAGATGAATTCAACGAAATTGCCATACAATCTTGATTATAAAATGAATATTCTTCTTTTAAACTGCAACAAGCGTTCCGAAATCGGAAGTTTGGTAATAAAATAATGCATGTCATTATTGATAAACTATGCGATTTAACATGTCCTTATTGATAAACTATGCGATTTAACATGTCATTATTGATAAACTATGCGATTTAACAATTATTTTTCTGCGGTGTGATTTCATAGTATTTTGTGTTAAAATTCAGAAAAAAAAAATAATTGTTAAATCGCATAGTTTCTGAATTTTAACCCAAAATACTATGAATTAGTTAATGCACAAACGAACTACATTAAAATGTATAACGTTTAACCTAAAGTAGAAGAGCTCCTTTAAGTCCGTTCGCCGTATGTTCGCCAGGGTCACACCGCAGGACAGCATTGTTGGCAAATTCTTCCCATCAGAAACTGACATAATGAAATCTCGAAATTCTCAAGTAATAAGAGTTATTAGTGTTTATGTTGCCAAATACTTCAATACTTAAGCGGCAGTCATAAAATGTAAATAAATGACTAAATTTTAGGATGTTACTTTTAAATTCTCAAATATAATTTTCATTAAATCATTATAAATTAATAAATGTATTCATACAAATATAATAATAATAATAATAATAATAACAATAAAAATAATAGCAATAATAATAAGAATAATAATCAAATACAATTAAAGGTAATAATAATAATAATAATAATAATAATAATAATAATAATAATAATACAGGACCGGTAAAACACACAACTACAAGCTGTGCCTCTGTGTTTCTGTTTGGAAGCTTACATGTCAGACACGTCGATCCTTCCCAACCATTATAACACTGGCAGTTGTCTGGGAAACTACATACACCAGGGAAACAGGGCTTCTTGTGGGAGCACAGAACTATAAAACAGCCAAAGATAATCATGTACCTTCGTAAAGACCGCTCACATTAGAATTGCTTGCTTTGTTTTATTTAGTTTCGTTATTCAATCGTTAGAAATCACTGCCCGTTAAAATAATAAACTTAGTGTATCCTTCGCCTAGGTAAATATATAATAACGTCTAATCTCAGAGACGTGAGACATTGGCTATGGTCACGTGATATTAGTTTTGGCAGCGAAATGTTTTCAAATATTGCGCACATGATAAACTTCTATTTAATCAATCGTTAAATATATACTACATTAATGTCATAAAATTAATGTAACAGATAAAGCATGTCAGGGAACTATTTTACTTTAAACTATGAAGCTTATGTTTAAGTGCCTAATCAATAGTGCTTAATTGATAAGTTTGAATTCATGCCAACATTTTATTTGAGACATATTTTTCATATTATTAGATATTTGTCGCTGATTAAGTATGTAATATCGAATGATTTGTATTCCTTTGCCACAGACAATGCTTTGTTTTCTTTATTTTTCGGTAGTAAAAACACAACATTATGAAAAATATACTAAGTCTTGTATTTCAATTGAGTCAGTTCGTATTCATAATTTGACATCCACGTGGAACAATTTGTGTAACAAAATCTTAATTAGTACGCACGTGTTGAACAGTGCGCCCCGTCATTGTGTGACGGCGGACACTTGCACGTGTCAGGTGCTATGCATGTTCCGTCATTATAGCACGGAGTCCTGCATATGGCTGAAATATTACCAGAAAAAGATTAAGTGAAATATGTCTACCAACGAAGTTTGGGGTTTTGGTCACAACCTAACCTTCCAATTATTATCAAATTATTATACGTATTGCGTTAAAAATAAAGAAATACATTATACTCATTTTTATCCATCATAATATATGTGACTGCATATTAGTCCGTTGTCAAAAATTTCAAATCATTTTAATGATATGAGGTCATAAATATTATATGCTGGTTAAACACATTGACAATAATATAATGAATTTATGGGCAACGTACGTTCTATACATTCTCCAGCCCCATTGTCCCTCCACCCAAAACAGCAAACTTGCACATATATGCTTCCGAGTCTTGTAACTGACCTTCTACTCCATCCCCTAAATAATACTCACATTATTTATAACAGAACAGCAAAACACTATAATTTACACTGACCATGAGTGAGACCGGTATTCCTACAAGGAGCACAAATGAATCCAATAGGTTGGTTGCAATGTATAGGATGGCGATTCGTAAAGGAATAATTATATTAATTATTTTGCCTTTAAAAGTGTAACTGGCAATTTTAACACTATTTTAATTGTTTCACTACTTTTGAGAACATTAAGTTTTAAAATAGAATAATGGTATATGTTGCTTGATGGTATACCAGTCTGGTGTTATTAAATGAATGCAAATTATATACTACTCATTTACTTACCAGAGACCGGATCTTGTAGTGGTCCAGTATTGGTAGTATTGGGTGATGGTACATACATGGCTGAAGAAGTCAGTTATTTCCCGTTTTAGTATGGGCATAATGATGCGGGTACCAAAGGGAACGTTGTATAATTAATAGTAATTAATTCAGCACAGATTATGAATAAATCTACAAATACGTTTTGATTAAATTTAGTAATGCATCAGTCGATTTTAATGTGTTTCTTGTAGACTACATCTGATACATGTCCACATATTAAAGTGGATATTACAGTTGCATACAGTTATTACAAAATTTGCCACAGGTTTACTTTTTATAACTTACTTACCCTGTTAGACCACACGTCCCTTGAATCCAGACCGCAAGAAAAACAGAACCTAACAACACTATCTCTTTCATTGCTTGCAACTGACTGTTCGCGGTCTGGAACTGCGCTGACATTTATATCTTACCAATGTTTTAAACTTCCTTTTCGAAGATAACCGGATTTTCACGTGGGAAATTGCATGAATCAAAATATTTTAGCCTCCATTTTAGTTAGTTGCTTATCATAAGCAAATATAAATCTTACGATAATAAATCGGTGGTGTTTACCATATGTTAGTCATTTATCATGTAACAAACATGCTAATTATAAGGATGTAAACATCGTTGATATTTTTGTGGCGTTAATGTGGCTTGAAAACAGAGTCAACAGCTTTATTATGCTTCAAAATTTACTTTTGATAAGCGGAGTAGAACATTACTTAAAATGGACACATTTACTACATAGGTAGATTTAAATTAATTAAAAACAACATACGAACTAAATAATTGCATTACAAGTTTAATATACTGTTTGCATTAAAATATATTGAATATCTATTCATTGAACTTGTAGGTAGCTTCAATATGCATAATTATTTTTACAAATATAATGTTCCATAAAGATAGATTTATGATACATTTATAATTTGGCTTTTTTGACATTTTTTTTTAATGAGCATTGTTGTCATTTTATATGTCGGACTAGTATGGTTATTGTTTGCACCAATCGCTCCGTTTTGGTTACAAGGAAAGTTGTATTATCATTCAGCTTGCATGCAAAAGGATGTGACATATTAACAAATGTCACCACATTTTTAAACAGTACAGTTGTTCACTCAGTAGTAAAAGTTTTATTTAAAATGGCGCTTACCATTTCCTCCTAGATAAAACGTGGCATTTAACTATGTTATCAATATACACAGCAGATCACATGACAATGATTTCGTACTAAAAACATAGCAGCGATTACCACATTGCGCTGGTACAAGTCGTTTGTATATTTTACGGGACTTGCGAATTTTACGCTGCACCGGTACTACAGAAATACAAACCACTTTGAAATTTGATGTGGATCTGATGTAAATGTTGACCATTTATCGTTCGCTAAATTAATTTCCAACGCCATAATCTTAAGACTTAAAATACTAGGGTGGTTGGATCTGGGATAAAAGCTGACGCTGGGTTGCATGCTACCCCTTAAACTATTCTAGAATGACCTTCGTGGAATTCAAGTACGTTTATGTTAATGGTCACATAAAACGATTGACATTATCAGATATCAACATTCAAACATGGTGAGATATTGCAAGTGTGGGTTTATATGCTTTGGTATGCGGAATACGACACCGATAGACAGCTAAAAGATTGGTATATCGTCAGATAAACATAAGAGGACTTCATAGAGTAGCATGTTGGCCTTAATATCCTCTTTTCAGTCGCTTAATCTTCCGTTTTCAAGAGTCTAAGTACGACGTGGTTTTTCTTTTTTTGTCTACGGTTCTTAAAGGCACACACATGAAATTTCATGATCAGTCAAGACATTACGAGTTTAATTAAAAATGTACAGATAGACGCATAAAATAACGCGTTTGGACAGAAAACTTTGTTAAATTTTTAAGAATTTGAATATTATATCATGTTTTCAGTTTCAACCAGACGAAACCAAACGAAGTTCCTCGTGTTTTATTTTAGAAATAAAAAAATACTTGCGGAACGTTAACGGCGAATACTTATTGCAGGTCTCCATGATATTCAGTATATAAATAAAGCTTAGGTTGATAAACACTTTACTTGAAGGTTCACTTTTTTGGTATTGATACAAACCAAATGTTTCCGGATTTAATTTATATGGCACAAAGACATACACATATCAGGCTATAGGCAATCGGCATCATAATTATGGTCATTCTGAGTTTGGCCAATTTCACCTTTCCTGTGGTTTTATTAAAACGAAATGGCGGGTTTCATAGGAAATACTTTTGTACCGACTATGCAAACATTGAATATACTTGTATACGCAATTACAAGTACATAATACGACGTAACATACAAAATGCATTAATTTAAAAGGTACTTAGTCAGGTATTTAATCCATGTAGTAATTGTGGTGAGTCATGCTCGGAAACGCGTTTAAGCTAACAATAAACTAAAGAGCAACCCATGTGTTCAAAATTCAGAAATTGCATATTCCTACAAGGAAATCACAAATGACAAGAGATTTGGATGGAGGAAATGACATAAAACGTCGTTAATTACGTAACGGATTATTGCCAATTATATACGTATATACGTACATAATAGATTTATATTGTGTCCGTACTGAACATTTCTGTCACGAAAATGAAATTATAAAATCAGATCAAGGTAATAAACGGAGTACATCACTTTTATATTGCAGCAAAGACAAACTTATAAAGGCGAAGATATCATTGTGAACTTTATCTGAAAAAGATAACAACACCACACAGCGAGACACACTCAGAAGTTCAGATACATATGGGCCGTAACTGCCGAATAAATAATATGCATAACATGATTAAAGTGGCTAACCTGAAACTTTATCAAATTAAAGTGTTAGCAAAGCGATGGTAGAATAATGTAATAATAATTTACGTAAAGTTACCTTTCACTTATAATGTGTCCTGTCATTAACTCAGATATCGCTGTCAGTTTATTGTTTTACTCATTTTCTGGATTTGTACTTTTTTTGCTAATTGTATTTTTCTTCCAAACGTCTAAACGAATTGTAGTGTCCTTGCATCGATATGTATTACATGTTGTTTCGTAACACCTTTAACATTAAAGCCCCACTGAAGGCGGAAATTGCCACTTTTTGGACGAACGATGAAACCAGAATCTATAGCCTGAAAAAACTGTCTTAATGTACATAACTAAGCTTGTATATATCCTACGTCAGGAGATTTTTGGGTTGTTGGATACTGTTTATAACAAAAGGCACTGATTCTCCAAGTAAATCATTTATAACCATAAGCTTTATTCATTTGCTTATCATAGTGGCGACGCGGATTAAATCCGAATATTCACCGTTAACATTCGCACTATCTTCTTGAAACAGGACAAACCTTGATTAATTTTGTCGTGTTGACAATGTAAACAATGAACTGGAATTAAATTTAGTCAAACACCCTAGTTTTGCAATTTAGTCAGGCAATGTAACGCTGCATACGTACGCCGCCGCAAAAAGTAACCAAGCTATATTTATGCGATATGTTCAGAACGGTTTCGTTTATGAGGCGACCTGCAAAGCATGATCGTTCCTTATATATGAGTCTTTTTATCGCATAGAGTGATTTTAATAATATATGTTACAGTTGAAAAAAGAAATCGATAAAGATAATATATCAACAATAATAAAGTGCTGAACATCTAAATAGTAATATCTCTCATAAAATGACCAATAGTAAAATAAGAGTCTAATTTTGAAAAGAACGTCGCATATGGCCGAAATACGCAAAATATCCACACTCACACACACGGACGCACACCACACACTGTCTATTGTTTTCAATGCCACCAGCCTAAAAACCAGGCTAGCTACACAACTGATGCAGATGTTTTGCAATCAGTTGTCACTGGATCCCAGTCGTGTCCGTCGAGGAAGGGGATCACAAATTTGCGAAATATATTTTTGCAACTATAGTTTACAAACATGTTAATATCTAGTTATCGAACATAAAACAAACTATTCTTGAAGGTCAGACTTGTCAGAATATTTGTGTTGCAGGATGATATGTCGGCTTGCTTTTTCGACGTGTCATCGTATGGAGAGGGATTACCTAACAGAAAGCCAAAGCGATGTGAATATTCTCCACATGGAATCCCCTTGGTGTACGCAATGCCACACTTGTAATTATGGAGAGGGATTACCACACAGAAAGCCAAAGCGATGTGATTATTCTCCATATGGAATCCCCTTGGTGTACGCAATGCCACACTTGTAATTATGGAGAGGGATTACCACACATAAAGACAAAGCGATGTGATTATTCTCCATATGGAATCCACTTGGTGTACGCAATGCCACACTTGTAATTACGGAGAGAGATTACCACACAGAAAGACAAAGCGATGTGATTATTCTCCATATGGAATCCACTTGGTGTACGCAATGCCACACTCGTAATTGTGCTTACGGCCATACAGCAGATGGACAGACAAACGAACGAAAAGTATGGTATCCTAATTCCACCAGTTAAAAGTTTGCTCTGTACAGGACGGTGACGATGCGACAACGCGAATTCCACCAGTTAAAAGTTTGCTCTGTACAGGACGTCGACGATGCGACAACGCGACATGTTTCTTTTTTTCTGCAGATATCGCACTTTCAAAAACGTGGACACATGAAATTTAAATGATAATTGTCGTCCAAATTTCGCGTCTATGAAATTGCACTCAACGATAATTATCGCCCAAAGCTCGCGATGTCGAATCGTCGTATCTTCGCCCCGGATTAATTGTTGGTAGTATGAAATTCCTGTTCTGACGCCGTTTCCATGCATAACAGTAAAAACGATGGCACAAGGCGTCCGATATCGAAAAATGGTCATATTTGTAAACTCTCAAACGAAACAAACGAATATGTTTTATCATAAAGATATCTGTCAGGCCGTACGTGGTTAAATATAAATATCGGTGTGACAGTCCTTATCATCTCGTGCTTATTGACGGGGACGAAAATACGACGACCCACGATTTGGGCGATAATTATTGCTGTGTACCAGACCGCAACGTTGTTACAATGCGACGATGCGAGATTTGGACAATAATTATCGGTGTGTTCAATTCATACACACAAACTTTGGACGATACTTATCGTCCAGATTTCGCGTGTCTATAAAAGTTCTCAGTGCGAGATATGCAGATTATAAAAGTTAAAATGTCGCATCATCGCGGTAAAGAACAGGGCGAAATTATAATAACACAGACACACTATCGTACGGTATTTTGGTATTGTTTATGCGGTAGACTTGTGTCTTTTTGTTATATTAACGGGGTCCTGTATCTGCTACAATTGCCGCATAATCAAACATGTGTGCATATGCGGCGTTGTAAGGCACGCAACGCGACACATACCGATAAAACATAAACATGGTGAAATTCCAGCTGCATCAGCAGGTGAGAAGTCTATATAGCAGCATTAGGTATTTTATTTAAGGCGAATAACCAATTGCCAAAAACAAAATGAGCAGTCTATCTAGCAGCATTAGGACTTTTATTTAAGGCGAATAACCAATTGCCAAAAACAAAATGAGCAGTCTATCTAGCAGCATTAGGACTTTTATTTAAGGCGAATAACCAATTGCCAAAAACAAAATGAGAAGTCTATCTAGCAGCATTAGGACTTTTATTTAAGGCGAATAACCAATTGCCAAAAACAAAATGAGAAGTCTATCTAGCAGCATTAGGACTTTTATTTAAGGCGAATAACCAATTGCCAAAAACAAAATGAGAAGTCTATCTAGCAGCATTAGGACTTTTATTTAAGGCGAATAACCAATTGCCAAAAACAAAATGAGAAGTCTATCTAGCAGCATTAGGACTTTTATTTAAGGCGAATAACCAATTGCCAAAAACAAAATGAGAAGTCTATCTAGCAGCATTAGGTATTTTATTTAAGGCGAATAACCAATTGCCAAAAACAAAATGAGAAGTCTATCTAGCAGCATTAGGACTTTTATTTAAGGCGAATAACCAATTGCCAAAAACAAAATGAGAAGTCTATCTAGCAGCATTAGGACTTTTATTTAAGGCGAATAACCAATTGCCAAAAACAAAATGAGAAGTCTATCTAGCAGCATTAGGACTTTTATTTAAGGCGAATAACCAATTGCCAAAAACAAAATGAGAAGTCTATCTAGCAGCTAGGACTTTTATTTAAGGCGAATAACCAATTGCCAAAAACAAAATGAGAAGTCTATCTAGCAGCATTAGGACTTTTATTTAAGGCGAATAACCAATTGCCAAAAACAAAATGAGAAGTCTATCTAGCAGCATTAGGACTTTTATTTAAGGCGAATAACCAATTGCCAAAAACAAAATGAGAAGTCTATCTAGCAGCATTAGGACTTTTATTTAAGGCGAATAACCAATTGCCAAAAACAAAATGAGAAGTCTATCTAGCAGCATTAGGACTTTTATTTAAGGCGAATAACCAATTGCCAAAAACAAAATGAGAAGTCTATCTAGCAGCATTAGGACTTTTATTTAAGGCGAATAACCAATTGCCAAAAACAAAATGAGAAGTCTATCTAGCAGCATTAGGACTTTTATTTAAGGCGAATAACCAATTGCCAAAAACAAAATGAGAAGTCTATCTAGCAGCATTAGGACTTTTATTTAAGGCGAATAACCAATTGCCAAAAACAAAATGAGAAGTCTATCTAGCAGCATTAGGACTTTTATTTAAGGCGAATAACCAATTGCCAAAAACAAAATGAGAAGTCTATCTAGCAGCATTAGGACTTTTATTTAAGGCGAATAACCAATTGCCAAAAACAAAATGAGAAGTCTATCTAGCAGCATTAGGACTTTTATTTAAGGCGAATAACCAATTGCCAAAAACAAAATGAGAAGTCTATCTAGCAGCATTAGGTATTTTATTTAAGGCGAATAACCAATTGCCAAAAACAAAATGAGAAGTCTATCTAGCAGCATTAGGACTTTTATTTAAGGCGAATAACCAATTGCCAAAAACAAAATGAGAAGTCTATCTAGCAGCATTATGACTTTTATTTAAGGCGAATAACCAATTGCCAAAAACAAAATGAGAAGTCTATCTAGCAGCATTAGGACTTTTATTTAAGGCCAATAACCAATTGCCAAAAACAAAATGAGAAGTCTATCTAGCAGCATTAGGACTTTTATTTAAGGCCAATAACCAATTGCCAAAAACAAAATAGCACACTACAAAAACACATAACAAACACAAAGCACACATTAATAAAACTGGGGTTACCGCCTTTGTAAAGCATTAGGGGTTGAAACCGGTTTAAGGGCAGCCGAACCTCACACCTGGCCCAGAATTATTCGCAATACATTAAAGTGTAAATAAGGATTCGCCTCATAGCATTTTAATTCAAATTAATCAGCAATAAAATATAATACTTAATTATTTAATTTTATTACCATTTAATTACTCACTGGTTGGATGCAAACCAGAGTAGCAGTATATAAAACCACCTTGTTTTATATACTGTGCTTTTAAAGTAAAGTTTGTATATATACTGCATTTTTATTTCAAATGTCTATCCATGCACATTGTGTAGCATAATCACAACTTTTTAAGTTTTGAAACTTCCCGACTTGTATATACAGCTTATCTTGTTGAAATTTGTAATTCCAATAAATAAAGTATTCGTAAAGTGTAGTCTTGGCTTTGTTTATTATCTGAACGGGTAATAGTCCACTGCAATAAATTAAATAAGGACATGATTGAATTTGTTTTCCTTTACGTTACACACTGTAGGCCATGCTATGGTTGTTTTCTTTGAAGAAACAACGACCACACAATTTAGATTAGAACATTGTATTCAAAAGTACTTTTATTAAAAGTATTGTAATATTTTCAAAAAGTTGGCGTTTAATTGTAACTGAAATATTAGTTGGGTACGCTAACAGTGGCACTGCACTACAGTGTTAAGAAGTAAACATGTGTCGAATTGTGTATAGACTTCGGACAAGATGTCTAAGATCGTCGCCTGGTCGTTCGCATCCGTCTTCAATCGAGCTATACCGTGGTACCATCTAGACCGACACACAAAAGCACACAATATATAAAACGGAATGTCTTTTGCAAGCGAATTAGACTAATTAGACAAAACTTGATGGTTTTACATACTCTAAAAATCGGTTATTACTTGCGTAAGGAAACAATGTGTTTTATCGTAAGCTATTTTAAACATCATTTAAAAGATATGGATTTTTTTATACATAAAGGCGTTGTAGAAAAGTGAAATAAATGCAAATGATAACAATCTTGACGTATACTGCCAATTCTTCAAATTCATTATTATAAGACTCCAATACATCTTTTAAAAAGTTATATACATTAAATATACTTGTAGCACAGTGGGTCCCATCATCGTGTGACGGCGGACACTTGCACGTGTCCGGAGCTATACATGTACCGCCATTAAGGCACGGCGTCTTGCATATGGCTGAAACATAAACAAAACGTACCGTTTGTTTATTGCCATTGCATAACGTTATGGTTTCAAAGCGTTTTGAAACATTAAGGATTACATCGTTAATTAATAATTTCATCGCACTACCTACACAATTGCTACAAAATTGCTATATTTACCGGAACTTGCATTTTAAAAAACAAGGCTTGTTGCAGTGTGGCTGCTGTGTTAACATAGCACATATTTGTCAAGGAATGTGACATGTATCGTAAATGCAATTGTAGTCAAATATAAAAACATTTAAACTCTCTAACATAAAAATATCAATGACCTATATATTAATGCTTAAATACAACAAAATACAATTATATATGATATGTTAATGAGTATCATGTCGTTAACTACGACGGTAGACATTCCAAGTCTGAAATCTTGGATACAATGCGACGTACGTATTGCGCATTCTCCGTGTCCGTTATCCATCCACCCAAAACAACAAACTGACACAGGTCTGCTTGCCATTCTAGTGACTGTTGTCCGGCCCCATCCCCTTGAATATACATATCAACCAACACATGCCTATAACGATAACCGGTCATTTCAACTGCGAACTATGTTAAAAATCATGATATTGAGTTTGTAATTTTACGTTTAGTAAGATGATTACAATAATTATATTTAAATGTCAAACGTATTATAAACAAGATACGGTGCATATTATTATATCTATAACATGTGAATACACTACTTACCAAAGACCGGATTTGACAGTGGTCCTGTACTGGTAGTACTGGATTTCAGTGCAAACGTGACTGCAAGAAGGTAAGTAATATGATACGTTAAACAAACCAAGTTTTCAAAAAGAATTTAATATACTTAAGTGACGTTATACATTCCAGCATCCATGATTTATTTAGACTGCAAATACATGTAAGTCCCTTAGAAATAACAGAGCAGTTGCTATGTGTGTACATGTTTATAGAATACGGCTTTGAAGAAGTGCTGTTGATGTCTATTACTTTCTTCATTCTTGTTCTTATTAATATTAAATCGTATATTTTAAGTTATAATGCATCAATAATCCATTTAATGATATTCAAAGTCGCAATGGACGTAGCATCGACACAATCAAGATAAAATATAAAGGTTTAAACTATTAGAATATAAATTATAATAAAAAAGAGCAATATATTTTAATAAGCTTACCCTGTAAGGCCCACCGCACAAGCCAGACAGCACAGCAGCAGAAATACCGTAGTCAGACGCATGGCAAGAACTCCGCACATTAATCGCATCGACAACTGCTTTTGCCGACTTTTATACAAATATCGTTCTTACGTCCTTGTTTCTGCGCATTCAGTTCGGTGCACAAGCGTTTGGGATGATTAAAGGAAATAAAAGTATAGCAGCAGGAAAATAAATAACTTCAATGTTCCAGCTAGTTGGGAATTATATTAGTCGTCGATGCAGTTTCGATTAATAGTGGATAGCATTTGTATGGCGATGAAACATGGAATGGTAGATTAAATATTATAATATTAAAGATTGATGTGCATAACGGTAAATTAATAGGCCGCTATGTTTTCGTTTATGACAGGACTTACCAATAGTGTTAGGAGGGTTCAGTATTAATGTAAATACATATTTCAAAAGAACAGACACATACAAAACAGTTTAACGAACCATCAAACTGACAAACCTGCAAAACGGCGTAAACAGTCTTAATTAAGCAAACACTTTATATAAATAAAACACAGTTGTAATATTTATATAAATACACTAGTCTATTTTCACACGATTAGCATATGTACCTTTTGATGATTAAGATTAAAATTGTTTTTTTTTCTGTTAGATGTGAATACATAGGTTTCCAAACAATACATTTATCCGTTTCGCATACTCAAGCAATACGTACACATACATATTATACTACTCTTATACAACGCGTCCGATTACGTCGAAGTCGAAACACGTGCGTATTGAACCAGAAACCCAGAATGTTGTATCAACTGACATAAAAAACAAGGTGTTCGTATGAACTGACTGAAAAACACGGCCACGTGGACCACATGGGCATAGAACAATAAAATACTCTCTCGTCTATATATACTATAAACATAAACAAGGGATTTAATGTCAAAATCTCTACATAACACCCTAGTCTGATATAATTTCACACTAAAAAGCAATACCAAATCAACTAAATTCTATCTAACTTCTATGAAAAGCCAGTAGATTCTTGGCCAGTGTATGTTTTTCTGAAAGATAAATGTCTTGGCTGTTGTCATACAGTTTATCTGGTCAGTTTATTGCTTTTTAGTGTGAAATTCGGGCTCTTAATCAGACTAGAGTTTTATGTAGAAATTTTAACAGTTGTTTCTCTGGTTTATATTTATAGTATACATAGCGTATTTTATTGTTCTATGCCACTGTGATGTGAACTAGTAGCAGGGGATACAAAATGTTATCAGTCACCTGGTTATTCAGCATACTTTGGGCATGAGACAGGATAAAAGGCAGTTTTTTATGATTACGTCGACTCTCATGATCCATAACCCAGATATTCAGATATCGTAGGTCATTTGCCAGGGTCGCACTCATAAACAGCACTTAGACACGACCACATGTGCGCAGATGTTGATGCACTTGCCATGTTTAAACTTCCTTTGCGAGGAACGCCTAATGTTAAACGGAAGAATTTTTAGTCACTTGAAGTAAGTTTTTAGTACTAAATTTCCCCTATTATTGCATTAATAGGTCTTCTGTCATTTTTAATGTCAAATCTGAAGTGTTTGGTAAACTTTCCTAAATATCATTTAGCAAATAGTTGTTGGATGACAAAATAACAATATGAAACACGTTATTAGATAAACTTTTTTAAAGACAATACACACTTTTTCTTTTTTCTTTTCTTTTTCACAAGCATATGTCAAATAATGTACGAGTTTGAAAAATAGTTACACCCACGTTTATTTATCATTTGTTATAGTTTTATACAGTTTTCTAAAATAATTCATCTGGTAATTATGTAACAAGAATCCCACATTAAAATATTTGTAATAACAAGTTATGTTTTCGATAATAATTAAAACAGTTTATGGTATTACCTGATTCTATGAATACGGAAACTATGTTGCAAAAGTCTACAAGATTTGTGTAGGCATTTGCGTTGCTCTTACTAAAATGTTATGGGACAGAAGCGTGCATATATTAACATGTACAATATGGTAACACTTTATATTTAACCAGTATATTTATAAGCTTACAACATAGTCATTTACCAAAAAATATCGATATTCTATCTTACAATCGAAAGTATAGAATTTAAACCGACTTTACAGTGCAACGTAAAAGAAAAATAAAAGTGTAGAAATACAATCGTACCTGTATATTTACCGTAAAACATACATTGTTAACAATTTTGCTAACAATACAATTGTTTCCAAGTTATATTAACACATAGTGCAATAAAACAAGTTTCTGGTCTGTGCGCCGGTTGTCAGATAGTTCCATATCTTAACAACAATTGACAATGACATTAAGCATACCGATCAACATATTTTATATTATATTTTGCAATGTGATTTCTGCATATTAAGATGCCTAATGTATTTATTTATCATGTATGTACAACCTTAGTTGTTTTTGTGTACGCAAGCTCGATAAATATGGAAATTATACTTTAAAATACTCGCATTCGAGATTAGAGGCGCTGCTATGTCGTAAAGCGGATCATGGTTCAACAGAAATGTAAGCAATAAAACAAGAATCCCAAGGAGAACCGGATGTTCTGCTAGCCCTCATGACTGTCTGATAGGGCTACGTTTCAGACCAGAACCAGGACCATAAGGCAAGGCTATATACCGAATAAAAAAATATAACAGGCTTAGATTTTTTTTAATTTGAGTTGTTTTGGACAAGTAGAGTTTTGTTTTTTCTTTTTAAAGTACATATAAAAACTTGGACAGGAACCATAAGACAATGCTAAACATCAACTGTCAAAGGCCTTGTAGTTTCAGACGAGAACTTTTTTTCTATTTAAGTACACATGAAAAAACAATTAGACCTGCAAAAACCCAGAAGATTTTTAATGTTTTTTCTAACAAAGTCAATAAAAGTGAGCCCAGGGGGCTGGTCCATTTTTAACCCAGGGGCATCATTTTAACAAATTTCATTTAAGTACCATAAGGCAATGCCAAATACCAAATATAAAAGGCCAAAGACTTGTAGATTAAGAGGAAAAGATGTTCAAATGTTTTTCCTAATAAAGTCCATAAACACGAGCCCATTTTTTAACCCAGGGGCATCGTTTTAACAGTTTAATAAAAGACTATAAGGCGATGCTACATATCAAATACCAAATGACTAGATATTGGGGCGGGGAATTTTGTAACCCAGGGGCATCAGTTTAACAAATTTAAGTAAAGTGTCATGAGGCAATGCTGCATACCAAATATTAAAGCACAGACATTGTAGTTTCACACAAGAATTTTTTTTAATGTGTTTCCAAATAAATCCATAAAATGAGCACATTTTAGCCCAAGGACCATTAGGCGATGCTAAATAATAAATATCATGCGCCTATACTATACTTTGTAGTTTCAGACAAAAAGATTTTTAGAGCTTTGTTAACAAAATATCTGTTAAAAGCTCATGTGACCTAATTATGCAATGGACCGGAACCATATTAACAAAGTCAAATCTCTATCACGAAAGGATTACTATTTCAATATATTCTGGAAAAAAATGGCCATAGGTAAACTGGCATACAGATCAGCAACATCCGTTCCAGCTTACAGTACGGTTAAAGACTGTACTTTAAAGTGATACATACATGGCTAATACTTTGGCTCAGAAGTATTACATATAGGGTTGTCATAACAAAGAAATTGATGGACAATAACGTTTATTATCTCTATAAGAAAATACCATGAATATCGTTTATTTGTTTACAGAAACGCACACCCAAATCGTAAATGAGAACAAACCCTCAATCCTCGTTTATGAAAAATAAATTTTTTGCTTATTGCAATGTATTACATGCGCATTCAGTATTATAATTCAATTTTTATTGATCGGAGTATACATTTGTGAAAAAATATATAAATGTAAATGCATCGTTATATAGATAGATATATTTATTCAGGTTAAAACACAAATTACAACGAAAGACATTATCGAATTTAAGATATTAAGAACAATGGTATAACCAACATGTTATAGATCTATAAATCAAAAACAGTTACAGTGCATGTTTTGCTTTTTTAAATCTAAGAACATAACATATGAAAGTGATTATTTACTCAGTTGCAATTGAATATGCTACAGAAACAACTATTTAGAAGCAATTTAAGTAATAAACGTTATTATAATATAAAGAAAGTGAAACTCCAGTGGCGACAGCAGGAGAGAACTCTTATTAGCAGCCCGAGGTCCTTTATTTATGGCAAGAAAAATGACTGGATTCTTTGTTGGCACCCGAGCATTTTGTCTGCTTTAATGTTCAATTAAAACGTCTACTTTAATTACTTGTAATATACTTATTTTCCACGCAACCACTATATTTTATTCATTGCATTTATAATTAGTCGTGTTAATGATGCGTGCTACTGACTTATGCGTGCTTATATGTGAATCTGTGTCCAAGATACATGTTCATCAACGTATACATTTAACTTTGTTACATGTGTTTTCATGCAACATAACTAATATTTTAATCTCAATAACTAAATATTCAATGGCGATTGCAAATAACATGTCAATGATATATATTGAAGAGATTAGAATGTCATTTTCTTTTTCGCCTATCGTTTGTAATAGTAGTAGTCGTCAACGGGTGCTGCCACGAAAACCTCGTCAAGTTCCGCCAAGATGTCCTTGAACGTAGGCCGGTCTGCAGCATTCGTTTTCCAGCAACGCGTCATCATTCCGTACCACCTAGATAAGCATACAAAACCACTCTGAATACCAACACGTACATGTAACATATTCCTTACATATGTGCGCGTGTTTGAAAAAGATTGTTTGTAGATAATTGAACACGTTAGGCCCAAGAAAGTTTAAAACGTGTACTATAAAATATATAATCATGAAACATGTGACGTACTTGGCATCGCACTGCTCTGGTTTTGGCAACCTATAGCCGCTCTGTAGCCGGTCAGGAAGTTCTTTTCCCCTTATGTCTTCATAGGGCACAACACCTGTGAATTGTTATGTTCAAATAATAACCGTGTCTGACATTCTCAACTGCGAAGCCAAAATGGAGTTTTGATATGAAGGATTTGTATTCTTATCGTTTGTTATTCACCGAAAAAATAATCGTTTGATTCCAACACGAACAGCAATTCATTTGCAATTCGTATGAACTACACATTGCCAGTTTTGCGTGGTATACACATAGTACGCTTTCATGGGTATTCTTAACTCATAATAATATTCTCAATGATGTAAATAAAATGTTAACGAATGGCGTCAGCTTCTTTAAAAAAAAATATCAATGCCGCAACAGAACGTCAGTTCCATTTATCAGAACCGTGACCGTATCAATGAATTCAACAACATATTACTCATCGATAATGCTTCAGTTCAATGTATGGATATATCCTAAAATATATGTCAATACAATATTTTTTGACGAAGTGACATTTGGAAATAACGTAGCATTCATCAGTTCAGCGCGCTCATGGGCTTGTGTCGTGTTTCAGTAAATTAAAAAAAAAAAGTAACCATTATCTGTTAACACAAACTGTGGTAGAATATTGCGATACTTATTATAAAATGAAAAGTCACGGCAATATTACTCAAAGTATATATAAGCTATAAATTACCCAGTGAAAATATCTCCCATAGCACGACTCCATACGACCAAACGTCGCTCTTCTCTGTCGCACCTTTAGTCGTTTTCAAGCATTCCGGTGCCATCCATTTAATTGGAATCCTCTCCTAAACATGGTGATGTTGAGATGGATATGTTTTTAAAACCAAATATAATGCATCGATTGCATATTATTCAAACCTTACCTTAAATATGTGACTAATTGCTGCATCACTAGATTATCAGCCTAGCTTTCTTTACATAAGGTTGATTACAAATTGCATATTGCGCATAAGAAAACCAAGATTGAATCTCCGAAAGAAATTTGCGTTAGAATTCCAGCCATTTGTTACGTTGCTTCAATGTTGGCAAGATGCTATAGAATGCCATTGTTTTTATTTTGAGAGAATGACATTGTAAGTTCATATGTGGGAAATTAACATAGCATTGGAAGGTATGGAATTGAACGAAACGATTATTTTTTAATACATAAGTTAAATGTTAAGCTTAGTTATCATTCAAAGTACAAAGAACCAAGGAAATCAATATATATTATATGTTACAAATAAATGTCATAGACATTCATCAGTTAGGTTATGATTAAATGAGTAGGCATATGAATTCTACTTATCTGATGAGCACAAACGCAAAAGAGTCAATAATTTTAAATTTATTGTATTGCTTATCTAAACACGTGTACTGATAATATATCCGCATATAAAGGTATATGGTACCATTCATAGAGCACGATTTTTCTATTCAAACATCGACGGTATATTATGGTACCATTGTGTCATTTGTTTAGAAAAAACTGTTTTACTTACACGTTTGCCTTCCTCTCCCCCGTCCCCAACCATTGGTCCAAAGCCAGAAATCTTAGCCGTCATGTTGGCGTCTAGGAGAACGTTACGAGCAGCCAGACGTCGGTGGACAATCTAAATAAAATGTACATAATACAGGTTAATTCAAACATTGACTAAAAAAATTTCAGAGAGCACAGAGCTCTGTTCTATCTTCCAATAATATAAAGCCCACTAAAAGATTCTTGGATCCAATGTTAGATCCGAATCAGCAAAAAAATCTAATTAATAGTTAATTGACCTATGTCCAACCTCCCCATTAAAGATCACGCAAGTCCGTTCACATTATGTTTGGTGAAGTTGATAAAGGATAAACAAACTAACAAACGGTAACAAAAAATAACCTTATTGACAGTTGAATAATGCTGTACATTAATATATATATATTATATTTTATATGTAAATACTACTATCACCGATACTGTCAAAAGCTGTTTTGTTCCCCTTTAAACAAATTATAGGGTCCATTCCCACGTTTGTTGTAAGCTAATACTTTCGAATATGCTTCTCGAAAAATAAAAAAGTGCTAATCATGTGGAATTGCGTTTACTATACATAAATCAAATAGTCCAAAAACCTTCCGTTTACTGATATGGGAGCTAATTAGCAATAGAAAACTAATAAGCAATTAGGTGTAATGGTCTCTGTATTACATGTATTTCTGTTACACTGTCACTTCGTGTGTATTTTGGAGTAAGAGTTAACAGAGTCGTGATTGTGCTAAAGTAATGTAGATTTACTCGTTTTTGTTTGTGTTTCTCGTATGCTAGCATATTGTCTGGTAGCAGACCTTTTTATCAGCAAGATAGTCCATTCCTCTAGCGACTTGCAGTCCGTATCTGAGGAGAAGTTCTTGCACTTCAATGGTCACGTTATGTCGATGACTTGAGAGATGATCATTCAACTGACCGTTGCTGCAGTACTCATACAGGATGAATGGTCCCACTATAAGATACATATGAAAATATACAATATTTGTAATAATAAACATATTTATTAAATAATTCTAATTCCTGCTTTTCCAAATATATACCCTGTATAATAAAATGATAATATGTTTATTTCAAAGTACGTAGTGGGGACTGAACATAAAAACGTTAACGACTAGCAAAGTCAAGCAAAGAGTATTTTCGGTGGTTTCGCAGTAAACAGACGATTTGACGGCTCGATCTAAATAAACTCTTAAATATTGTTTTTAAACATAAAATGCTGACCGTTAATAAAATAACGACAATTCCACTATTGTTTACAGAATCAACTAATGTTGCTTTCATTTATTTTACTGGCTGTTCCCAATTGCAGTGCTGATTTTAGTTTTTGGTATTGTATTTAAACATACTGTTTGTATCCTCAGTTACTGCGCCAGCGAAAGAAATTATGTTTTCGTGCTTGCCAACTTTCATCGAGTAAAAGTTGATCTTGGCCTTCATCAGGTGGGCATCTTGATTGGAGAAACCTTCTACAATGTAAAAAATATGTTTGAACTTTGACTGGGTTTTTCAGAAGAAATAATTAAACAAATTATGCGGTACGATTACTTATTTATAAATTGTTAGTGCAGAGAATCCTTCATTACATTGTTACTCCATACTTACGTTTCAGGGTTTTCGCAACCATTTTGTCGCCACGGTTCTTCACGCCCGCCAGATAGATATCCGCGAAAGATCCGGATATCAACAAACTCTCCAGTACAACATTATCGCGAGCAAGTTGCCACGAATCGACATCTGCGAAGTCCAAGTCTCCATACATGTACATTGAGTTGCTATAGGACTGCAACAATTATTAATACATACATTTGGTTTTATTCATACTTCGCATATCTATATACTACAATAAACATCATGTAGATAAACGTGTCATAAGTGGTTTCTTTATAGTAATTATTTTAAATACAACTCATTTCTGTTCGAAGTATTTGTTTTGATTTATTTTTATTCTTATATTGGACATTAGTATTTTAAGAAACCCTGGAAACAGCTCTTGCAAAACGTGATTTCCGATACTGTACAGAAACAGCCCGCAATCCTTGACTAACAGGCTGAAGATAACCCATTCGTAATGCAAGCACGAAACCTGCAAGCACTGCGCCTACTATCGCCAGTACGCCTGAAAATGATTTCAGAACACTTGCAATAACATTATCTTCAAATATGTAGTTAATATTGTTCAAATGTTTAATTTATCATGTATTGTTAATTGAGTGTATTTGTAAAACTTACCAATTACAACTCCTGCAATGATTCCCCCGTCAAGGTGGTTTTCTTGGGCAGCTGTTAAAACAGAAACACACATGAAAGACACATGCTGGATTTGCTTTTCTACGCATGTTTTTTCTTAATATAACACAACCGTTCATTATAATAAATAAGATTTACCTGTTTTGAATGTAAATGGAAGAGCTGCAAGTTCCGTTCCATCAAATCCAAGATTTAGAGACACACTGTATTCCTGATCCGGGTTAAGACCTAGAACATCCACAGAATTCTGCTCGCTATTTATCTGAATAATTCTGGTTTGCCCGTTGCCGAGGTAAATGATCAGTACGATGTTAACCCGTCCATAGCAAGACGGTTTGTCTGGCAGGTCCCAGACAAGCCTCACCCCGTTAGCGAGACTTTTGTCAACTCTGATGTTTGTAGGTCCAGAATCTGAAAGTATCTGGAACTTAATTGGTATGATTGGAAAAGCACATAAATAATTCGAATTCTATATAATAATCAATACTTTTTATGTCATTTCAATAACAACAATAACAACAGTAATAACTATATAAGTAGTAGTAGTATGAGTAGTTGTTTTAATTAGCAGTAGTATTAGTTCTATCATTATTATTATAAAGTGGACTACAATTAAAAATCATCATACATTCCTCCAGTCCTGATAATTCACTTAATCTTGCTATCTGAAAATACAAGAAAACATATTCTTTGATAAATAACTTGATGATAGCAGTAAGAGTAGTAGTAGAAGAAGTAATAGTAGTAGTAGTAGCAGCAGTGTTAATAGTACTTGAGTAGTAGTAGTAGTAGTAGTAGTATTATTACTGGTAGTAGTAGTAACAGTAGTAGTAGTAGTAGTAGTAGTAGTAGTAGTAGTAGTAGTAGTAGTAGTAGTAGTAGTAGTAGTAGTAGTAGTAGTAGTAGTAGTAGTAGTGGTAGTAGCAGTAGTAGTAGTAGTATATGGTGGTAGTAGTAGTAGTAGTAGTAGTAGTAGTAGTAGTAGTAGTAGTAGTAGTAGCAGTAGTAGTAGTCGTAGAAGTAGAAGTAGTAGTAGTAGTTGTAGTAGCAGTAGTAGTCGTAGTAGTAGAAGAAGAAGAAGTAGTAGTAGTAGTAGTAGTAGTAGTAGTAGTAGTAGTAGTAGTAGTAGTAGTAGTAGTAGTAGCAGTAGTAGTAGTAGTAGTAGTAGTAGTAGTAGTAGTAGTAGTAGTAGTAGTGGTAATAATAATAATAGTAGTAGTAGTAATAGTAATAGTAGTAATAGTAGTAGTAGTAGTAGTAGTAGTAGTAGTAATAGTAGTAGTAGTAGTAGTAGTAGTAGTAGTAGTAGTATAAATAGTAGTAGAAGAAGGTGCAGCAACATCAGCAAAAGTAGATATAGTAGTAGTTGTCGTATTATTAGTAGTAGCAGCATAATTGTTGTATCAATAGTAGTAGTTGTACTGGGGAAAATACAGGCAATAGAAGTCGTCATAATATTATTTGCTTCTGTTGTTTTTTCTTATATTGTTAATTTTGCTGTTGGTGTTGCAGTTGTTGTTGAGTTGATGTTATTGTTGAGTGTGTGTTTCAGCCTCTTGATCTTTTTCTCATTCTAACTACATACGGAATCATTAAATGTCTGTGTCAACAGCGCCTGGTTGTAAACAGTGACTTGTATACGACCCGTGTCATTTAACTGTTCTTTTGGAACTAGAAACCAGCAGTTGTCTATATCCACTGACTGTCGGAGCCGGAAACATGTATCTAAAATGCACCGACATTCAGGATCGCTTGCACATGCGCCGGTTTCCTATGCGAAAGATACAAATAAAATAATGAACACAAAAATGTTACATGAAACAAAATCAACAATACCCATACTTTAATTTGTATACGATATATTAAGCAATGTTATCGGTAGTATTAAATGTTACTCTTATCAGTACTTGAATGTGTTATACAAAGTGTTACAATTTTCACATTACATTTTTCCTATTTGCCTGAAACACTTCCGTTCGTTTGGCCTTTGTTTGATTTCCAACATAAAAGTTAATTGCAATCTTGTGAACTCCGCTACCATCGTCTGATGCGTCAAACGTCAACCTGAAATTCAAACATCGAAATCGCTGCGTATTTGTCTTCACTACATTTCACTTGTAAATAACATTAAATAATTAAACAATGCATAAGCAACTGGTTTTACCGAGTGGTATAGACAAAGGATCCGTTGACCACATTCTGTTTGAGTTCGCTGTTTGACACTCTAGGAGGCGAGTTGTCAATATGCACCTCGGTATAGTCAGCAAGTGTGTTGTTCATGATATCCGTTGCTCGAACCCAAAGTCTTACGTGGCTTCCATCAGCAATTACTTCTGAGAATTCATACTGCTCATTCAAAGGTATTACTGTCCAGTCCAATGTCGGTATCTATTCGGACGAGAAATGCATGCTGTCAAATATTAATGTCAGTGTCATAAATATTAAGCATGCACTATTAAAATGTTTTTTGGTATTCTTTATATTTAAACTGAATTATGAATTATTAAAAGTCAAACAAAATTCGTGAAACACCACCTCTTTGTCATCTGTATACACGCGCTTAACTTCGAACTTCACAATGCCGTGCTTGTTTGCGATTGCCGCCCGTGTCCGTGTGCCATCACTGTCGTCGAGCGATACGTACCTACAATGAAAATAATTTCAAATGCGTTCCGACTGTTTCGCAAAACTACCCAGAGGGTTGAAGTTTTTCACATTGGTATTATAACAAAAATATATTAATTAACACTTACTTTTTGCTTCGAAGAACGCCATCGTCTTCTAGCTCTTGGAATTGGGTCGGGTATGGTAAAATGTTATTTAGCAATTTTCCAGCGTCGTGAATCTTATTCACAAAGTGGGACACCCAACTGAAGACAAGTTTGGTTTGGGTGTTATTTTTTGATGTTTGCCACATATAACCCGTCTCCTTGATAGCGCTTGTGACGTAGATTCCACCATCGCCTTCCTCCATGGCCATCACTTGTTCCAGATCAGGCATTCCATATGCTAGGCCTGGCTTTGTTAGGGTTATCATTGATTCGTTATCATAAAGAACTAGGCGTCTTGCAATCTTGGAATTATTAGCCTTGTCAGACGCTTGCAGTAAAATCGAGAACATTCCTGCAGAAGGTGGTGTGTATGTCGGAAAGGTTGGCGATCCTGTGTTATTTTCCTTGTATGTAAAGACAGGAGATAAAGGCTTCAGTTCAATTAATTCGTCATGAATATTAGGTTGCAAGCGAAATATCTCGAGATAGAAATACGCCAGCCCTGATAAATCGTCAAACCATCCTTTCCATCGTGGAGCAATCGCCATCTGAAAAAAACAACACAATACTGTATTGTACAGCTATTTTCGTTCAGTTTACGTTTTCGTCTATGGTTACCATTTCGCTATCTTCGCGGAATAAAAAGTTGGATTGATTACTTAGCATGTTAAAGTCGTACTTAAAAAACAAATATCAAGCCACACAGTTGACACAAAAAAATATAAGCTATATGCTATACCCTAGTTATATCGTTGTCTACGATGATTGGATGTTCTCCTGGGTTACACTTTATAGCGGCGTCCTTTTCAGAACAGTGCTTAGGAGCAATAAAATCAAACTTGAACTCAACTGGCTTTTCGACCCAATGACCTTGATAAAATTGCTTCAAGCCCGGACGATTCTGGTCGTTGTCATATAGTTGCCGATACCCTCCGCTCTTTGTACGAAACCTAACTGTAAACCTAAATGCATACAATCCCATCAAAACCAAATGTCTCACAATCACGTCTTTTTTAAATCTGTATTACATATTTGTCTACCACACCGTTACTTTAGTAAGATGTTTAAAATACATACACGTCGCCATGTTCCAAGCTGTATATGTAGTCATGCTCTGTCATCACGCAGCTGGCATTATTAGATGGGCTGCTGTCAGACACCAAGTTGCAGGTGTAGGTGTGATTCAGAGCAATGATGCGGTTTGGTCCACCTGCAAGAAAACCGTTGAAATCACAATACGTCTTTTAGGGTAATAAATGACGGGCAGTGCAGAAGAAGACGGTGCTTTAACAGTCAAGTTGGAAATATAGCGTAAAATGGTGTAAAGAAAGATTGTAAAATAACATTGACGCACGTGGTTGAACGCCAGATAATTGGTGAAAATAACAAACTCTCATGAACTTTGGAAAAAACGACGACGAAATTATCAGCCGCATTTGGTCTGCCCGGCTCCTTTAAGGAAGAGCAGTTTGCTGATATGAGAACTGGGACTTTGACTGGTGTTACATTTTAATGCTCTAAAACATAGCCATACTAGATAAAAACACACACTCGTATGTAATATTTTGACCTATGTATAACACCACATGACCGTTACATCGGGCTACCAGATTACGACTTTGACTTAAGTCAAATTATCATTGTAAATTATTGACCAACATAGTCGCATGATTTAAAAAATTATGAAACACTCTGGCTTCACGTTAAAGACCCTCAGAATTACCCGAGGAGTGGATTTCTCAAATTGAGACATCTGGGAAAACATCAAAACATCGGTGTTGGATATGCTCGATCACTCCATGAATCGGTTCCAAGACGACTAAAGGAAGTTATAAGGATAAAAAGAAACCTGACGAAATATCGAGGTAAGGTATTGATTTATTGAGTTATGTGATTACGAGTTCGCAGATTGTAGCAAATGCCGAATCATTATGTTCTTTGATTTTGTATGTATCAAAGCAAACATCATTAGAAAACATAATATTATGTTGACAAAGTGTCTTTGGTTCACTTCAGAGGTATGATTACGATAATTGCTATCTCGCCAGCCGGTTTACATATGTTGGCGGTATGTTTCATATTGCAACTAAAAGTGTTTATTTATTGTTGACTTTTAAATAAGTCTACGTATTGGCAGCATCAAGTATTCAAAGTAGATATAAGATTGTAATGTGTTTCGGTTCGATGAGCCAAAACACAAGAAATGAAATGATAATTCTTCTAAGCCTTGTTATTAAAATAGTTTTCGTATTTAATGCTTTGTCACTTAAAATATCCTAGTTTCTATCCTACATATAGCCAGTTGTAACAGGACCAGTCATTAAGTTATATGCAGTTATTACATACTAGTCATGGTATACGTATATGTTACAAATGTGTTTGGAAAAAGGTAAAATGACTATGAGACACACAATGTATTCATATACCGTCTTTGTTGACCTTAGTGTGGAGAACATGTGCCTCACTGTTAACGATCCCGAAGCCACTGGATGTGATGTATGTTTCAGATGGGAAATATGCATGTAGAGGAATGTACAAAGAATCCAGAGTGAACCTTGCAAGGTTGAAGTTTTCTTGGTTACACCATATGACGTCACTTCCGGTTTCGTTGGTGCAAGGAATGCTAAAGTATATTACACGTGGGTATATAATCGTATTATCTACAAAATACCTTAACACCAAGTGTAACTGAAACGATACAACTAGCTCTATTCAATATAGTAACCCATTAGAATGTAACTGTATGAGGAAACAGAAAATGAAAACATAGCGAACATACAATGTTTAACACGTAAAAAGAATAGTCAATATTCTGGTAATTGCTAACCATTTAAAGGTATTCACAGTCAAGATATCGCATTTTAAAATGTGAATTGCATTATAATATTAATCATCCAGATGGAGAAAATAGACAACTGACGAACATTTAAGCGCAGACAAGAAATCATCTTTAAAAAAGACAATCGGCGTTAAAATTAATATTTAGATGTCATTTTTGCCCTAAAGATAATATAAGAGGACCAAGATGATCGGTTACGTGACTTCTCGGACCCCAGATGTTTCGGTCCCTACTAAGGAGAATTCTCGGACCCCAGATGTTTCAAAGTTAATTTGAGATAAACTCAATCATTATTAATATCTGTACTGTGAATGTTTTCACCAGTGATACATGAATAACCTAAATACTAGTAATTTACATAAAAATAATTAATACATGAATTAGTCAGGCAAATTAAACAAATCAACATTGTCAGAAAATAATAGCGGGAATGAATGAAAATAATTATATATATCAGACAAGTGTATATTGTTATGTTAAATAATATACCATATGTATCATAAGTATTGCGCATAGCGTATTTATGCTACGCAACTGAAGTTAAAGTAACATGAATAACATTACGACGTATTACGAGACTTCGTTCACTACATTTCACTTATAGAAAGATGTTTAACATTTGTCTGGGTTGAATAACATCTACTGGAGAAGTTGATAGAAAGGTGCAATAATATTATAAATAAATGTTAATAAAACGCAACCACAATTCAAATATAAATTAACATGCAAAGCAATTATGTTCAGTTATAGAGTTGTGTCGAAGATATGTTTATAACTTTATTTTGACCGATTTTGTCAAAAATTATGTAAATTTTAATCCCCAAAAGTATGCAACAGTTATTGGTATACATTAAACCATTGTTGTAAGTTTGCATTCCCTAATATTATAAAATTTGCTTATTTCTGTTGGCATTCAATTTTCCCGCTGCATAATTTTCGCAAGAAATCTAGGTCAAGAGTGATCTTAGACAGATACGCCGGAAAAAGCACGATATATTATTAATTAAAATTTGTGATATGATGTATAATTGTACAACCTAAAATAGAAGAGCTCTTTCAGATCTGTTCGCCGTATATTCGCAAGCGTCACAACGCAGGATAGCATCGTTGGTAAATTATTTCCGCCAGAAACTGAAATGATAACAGTACATGTATCTAATTGTAAATTAGTATGTGCGTCACCATTACAACCATATTCTTAGTATCATACTATACATCAATATTATACATATATTAAACACAATTGGTTAAACAATTAAGACAGTACAATCTCGAACAGTTTGATTTATATTATATAACTGAAATGTCACGTGCTTCAACAAATAAATTTATGTTTCTCGTGCTTACATGTCAAACAAGTCGATCCTTCCCAGCCATTATAGCACTGGCAGTTGTCAGGGTAACTGCACACGCCGGGAAAACAGGGCTTCAGATGGGAGCAAAGAACTGCAATCCAACGTAACAAAACATTCTGACCTTAATTTCCTGTTTTAAGTACAAACGTGCAAGAAGATTGGATTAATTGTTTAATGCACATTTATTCTACGCTCATAATATGAACACAACTGATGAAGAACAAAAGTTATACTGTAATTCCCCTGTTATACTGTTTTTAAAAACTGTGTCAAACTGTAAAGAGCAGGTGTATGATTAACAATATATTTAAAATACGGCTAATTATTAGATATACTTGTTTACATATCAAATAGTATTTTTTTTATGTTATATTAAATAAAATATAATGTGGAAATGTACGTGTTGCACAGTGCGCCCCATCATTGTGTGACGGCGGACACTTGCACTGGTCAGGTGCTATGCATGTGCCGCCATTATAGCACGGGGTCCTGCATATCGCTGAAACATAACCAGGGACTAACGGATTAATTTTAATATAACAGTGATATTTTAGAACAAACTGAAACATTTTACATAATCATAAACCACAGGAGATATTGACAGTTCAAACAAATACAAATATTGAGTTACATAATAAACGTTATCCAGCTCAATCACAATTGACTTGCATACATTATTCTTATAACATTAAAAGCCACGTACGGTTGACACATGCACCGCTTCCGTTATCTCCCCAACCAGGACAACATATGTACTCAGTTCTGGCTCCCATTCTGCTGACTGTTGTCCGACCCCAACCCCTTGAATTCACAAACACAATTGCTGAACACCGCAGCATTGCAAATATAAGAATACCTATTATATAAAAAATAATTTGTATGATTGATTCCGATTTTGATTTATTAAAACTACGTATCCGCAAATGAATACAGTGCTTTGCGCTATGAACAGCACTTTCGAAAGTATATCACGGTTATTTAATATATTAACACGTATCACTTACCATAGACCAGATTTAACTGTGGTCCAGTATTGGTAGTACCTTATCACGCTACACACATTTCTGCAAGAAATCAATTGTGGCTGAGCATCTATATGCGATATATTGATAACAACCGAAATCACTGATGCCCTGTAAGTGGAAAACACTATGTCTGTGTGTAATTATAAATAAACGTGTACAGACTGAAACGGTTTTTCTTTATGTGATAAAACGCTAACTTCTTTATAGTGTCGTTTTACAATATACATACATGTAAAGGTGATACGGCACCCAAATCACATACAAAATTAGTTACACATAAAACAATGCTGTTTCATTAAACACTTATTGCCGATGAAAAGAACCCACTGTAAAACAGATTATCACTGAATTTATAACAAAAGCATGGTTAAACCAATCGTATATAATTCAAACCATACAATTTAAACTTGCTGTTAAATACGGAAGTTTAATAAATAAAACAGTTTTAAAAAATCTCTGAAAAATATGTTTTTTAAATTTCCTTGAACACGTCAAACTATGAGGTTTATGTTCAATGGTAAAGATCACCACGATTTTGGACCAACTGCACACAAGGTTATGCAATTAAATACGTTTTGTTTATGCAAGTTTATTAAATGGAACTGAGTAACATTCGTCCTCGGTAGTAAATCTTTAGCCCAGTCTGCTGGGAACGTAATATGACACCAATTCAGTCTTGAATTTTCAGACGTGTCACCAACATGACACCTACAATGAAATATGAAACATAAAATCTTCATTCTCACTTCTGGTTACATGTAGCCAGTGAAATTGCTTGTTTAGAACCGTTATATTTACTTCTGCTGAGAACATGTTTGCACATATTTTGAATGCGCTGCATCTTTTTCAGTTCACAATCAGCAATACATGATTGTGGCTTTTACTTGCAGCAAGCGTATATCGTATAATAGTTGTACAGAACTGACATATTTACATTTGTGAAACTATGTTTTGAGTATTTTTTACACTCTATTTTCAGTTCACAATCTTTAAACCAAAGAGAATAGCATTGCAGTAATGTAATATGAGTTCACCAATGATAATACAAGAATGTCGGCAGCAGCTTGACTGAACTATTTTCAATTATATTTTATCCTGAGATACTTCGAAAGATATGTCCTCTTGACATGTTCTTTGAAAGTGAATGTGTCATCCAGAAAAGAACCTGGGTATGTGAAGGTGTTTTACACGTTGATTTTTATCTCCGGAAAAGTCCATATGATCGGATGAACACTTTGTCAACTGTGCCTTGTTGCCGAAACATATATTTCCGTTTAATAGGCGTTCATTTTATACTGACGTTTGTATTTGCAATTTATTTCCCCAAAAATGCTTATAAAAGTACTATTTTGTCTAAATTGTGCATTAATTAAAGTTTTATTATAACGTTAAGAACTAGAGTCGTGGTATAATTAATAACTATATTACAAATAGTCGTTAACCATGCATTATTTCCAAAACCAAATAAATTTACAAAATATATGCACGGCACGTTACTTGTTTGACTTATGTGTATTGTATGTGCTTAGGCTTCAACAACCACAAAACACATACGATTAATGTGTAAAAAAAGATCCTTACATATAGCACACGCTAGGTAAGTTATTCTTCTGAAAATAATACATTCTGTCACATAACGTTAACATGTATTTGTTTCCATATTACACGTATTTAAATACCCAGTTAAAGAACGTTACATTGTTTTGATCAGATAATATTGAAATCAACTATCGTTATTACAACTTCAATATCAATAGCAAAATTGTGCCTAACCGTAATAATTAAAATACTAATATCAATAACATGTTTATACATTATTATCGACGTTATTTGATAATCTTACCCAGTCAGGCCCACCGCAGAACTCAGACTACATAACAACAGAAATACCGTTGTCAGGCGCATGGCAAGAAGTCCGCAAATTAATGACAATGAAAGCTGGGCACGCAGACTTTATACGTACACTTTTCTTTGCTTCCTTGTTTTTGCGGTTTCAGTTCGTTGCAGAACATTGACAGTCACTAGTCTGTGCATAGATCTGAACTCAATATTACTTCACTGTAGGAAGAGAAATCGCTTGAGAGATTCAGTTAGTTCATGAATAATTGTTATCGGTGCAGCTTTGAATTATATGTTAGCAAAAAGTAATTAGTACCACTAAGTTTCGTCCAGATTGCTGATATTGGTTTGTTTTTATTTCAGTATTGTATATAATAAAACCTATTATTAAAAATGGAAACCAACAAACCAGAAATGCTTTACATAGGAATTTAATTAGGTATTAATAAGATTGTTCCGAACAATCAATAATTTTAATAAATGTATGCCTAATAACCATCATTTCGTGGATTACCATAATTTTGTGGCCGTTTAAAACTAATAGAATTTTTGCTCGTACATCCGAAAACATTGTCCGAATTACTATAACTGTTAAGGGAATTGTATAGTTTTGCAGTATCTGAAAAGAAAATCGTAATGTCAACCAGTAAATTACTTTGTCAATAAATGGCATAAAATAAACTAATTTGCAAGTACCCTATAGCTATTTTGGAATTAAAGTCATGACATTTCGTTCTTAATAAACAGTTTTCCAAGGATAACTGCACCTGTATGATTATCTCCCATGTGTCACTTGAATTTGCTATTTTCCGTAACAAAAGTATAAAGAATGCCCCTTTCCTAAATGTGACTGACATTTTCAAATTTTTATCTTTAAGTTAGCATTCCTACCCACGAATCGCAGCGTGCAATTTTATCATTTATTTAATATTTATGAACAATAATTGACACAATATAAATATGTATAGATCCTTGAAGCCTAAAGTTAAACCTGCACAAGGAAAATTGATAAGGACTGTGCATTTATAATGATACAATTTTTTAAGTACTAGTTTTCACCAAGATTTTCGTTCTTTTGTCAGCATAGGCTCCAGCACAAACAAAGTGAAATTAAATTGCTGCTGTAAACACTCTTTCCCAACCAAAGTAGGCCAGCCAATCAGAACCCACGAAATTATGAGAAGCGCCCAGACGATACAGATCAGTAGGGTCCGGTGCAATAACATAACATATACGTGAAATAGCAACTCAAATCTGTATTTTATTTACTTTGTTTGCAAAGAGCGCATTGCAAATTGTGTTTTATCCAACTCAGTGGTGAGATAACAGAATGTATTTACGCGCATGCGCCAAAATCGTAAATAAGACCCACGAAATTAGGGTGACACGGCATATTTTACATTTAGTATATATGAAATAGTGTAATATAAATATGTTCGAGTAACCAGTGCGATTAAATGTGCGTATATAAGAATATAAACAATTATAAATTCCTCCAGCAGCAGCAGTTCACAAGGTCTTTAATTTAGGGCAATTGACAATTTAGATACTGTGTGCATTTTGTATTCTGTAATAAACAAGGTTCATATACACAATTTGACACAGAGTTATTTTAACTTATTACAAACTAAATTATCAAATCGAAGGTTAATAAGTTTAATTAGTTAAAAAACAATATAAGTTGGAAATGTACAAGGCAATGCCAACCAAAGCATCAGTATCAAGGAGTAGCAAAATATACAAACATAGTATTATCAACAGGACAGTAACTTAAAGAAGGTATAACAGGAACACGCCAATATGTCTTCAGTCAGCAAACCATTAGGTTACTGATGTCATATAGGTGGAGTTGATGAGTAGCATGCATTTGAAGATAGCGACTAAATACACGTTTTCACCAAAATAATGATATCTGCGATTGCGGCGTAGTAGCAAACCCATTTTTGTGTACAATTGGAAAGTTGTAAAAAATCTTACAAAGCAAACAAAATTGCTTGACCATACACGGACACTACGGGTATCTCTCACTTTAATTCATCGAAACAAACATTTATCGAATGATTTCACAACTAAATAGCGCCAAAAGGGGAGGAAGACAGTCGATTATTTTAAACACGCTGAGGTCAGAAAATCTTGCTGTTGTCTGAATGCTTGCCCGCTGGACAACATCGGAGATCGAGCAGTGTAAATGACATACATGTATGTGTGGATCTGATACTTACAATCTTTACAAACAGCATGAGGCACAACAACATTGTAAAGGTACACATTATTATTGTATTTTTGGGGATTTGTGTGATTAATATAAGGTAATAATAAGGAACGTTTTCATGTATGTGAAAGAATTGATCATAGCTTGATTAAGCATAATTCCTTAGCTCCTGCTGCAATGACAACAAGCCTAACAATCACTTGAATCAGATTGCCAACCCACGTTTCAATTCTGATTTACATATAGTCGCACTGAAATGTATGGCTTTCCCCACAGCGTTGTAAACATTGTATAATTAATTTAACGCATTCATTTAGATGCATTTATTTAGATCGAATTTCACAATTTGTGTTACTGTACAATGGACCTCACTAGGACTTTGTGGATATGTCGTTTTTGTTTTGCTCCCGGTACAAGAGACTGCTGTTTCTTTAACTGAACTTGTAGACTGTTTATATTTACTTCAATTATTGCCTGTAAACAGTGATAAAGTTATATTAGTGTCAAATATAGTCTGTAGTTCCATGTATAACCTTGTTATTAACAGTGTCTCAACAATTCCAATGTTTGTGAAACGATTTCAGCATTTTAATATCGTATAAATTGTACTTATGTCTTTTTTTTAAGATATGCGTCAAATGTTATTGAACCAATGACCATACACGTACTTATGTTCCGATATATTAATATTTTCTCTGCATTTGTATTGGAACTAACAATCTCATCTGTTAAAATTTAATATGCAGGTTACCAAACAAAACATACAACATTACGACCTTTAAGGTTTATACTTATAACGTTATTCATCAAACCCATGTTCCATCGACTCAGATACACAGGGCCAGTGGGATCATTTGATATAATAGCGCTCGTAAATTGTGCGCCACCGATAAGGCCCGAATGTAAACAAAACGTTTATGGGCGAATAAAAAATCTGTTAACTTCCTTAGGGTGTTTCAACAACATTACGTTTATGGTCGTAACAAAAATATGTTAACTTCCTGAGGGTGCTTCAACAACATTAGAGGAATTAAATGTGAATAACCTTTCCGGTAACCGTTCACATTTATTATGAAACATGTTCAATTTTGAAAGGTCTAGTATCAATAAAAATGTATAAAAAGTTACACAATAGTAAATGTTCATAAAATATTTTTTAACAACCAATTGTACGAGACAATGGTAAATGTAAGTACTGTTTATAAAGCTGACTAAACATAAACACTTGCATTTTACTTTATTCGCAATACATGGTATAACAAATTACAGAAGAATTACACATGAAAATGAAGAAACAAAAGTATAAATTTACATTTATTAAAACCTTTATGCCAACAAAAACACAATATGCATACAATACATTTAAAAAGCAAATTAAATAAGTAATATTCGTGAACAAGAGCGATAGTCAACACATAGTACACATATAACACGAACTAAAATACATTTACTTACATTCTTTAACAGCACAAAGAATATCTAAATCATACACATACGAGGGATGCAGCTTTTCAATACCTATTCTAAAGTGATACACGCTAATTTTGATATATACAAAGAATAAAATTATGTTTGTTATACTACCCAATAAACAACGCAAAAGTAGTCCCTAATCTGAGCGGAGCATAGAAACAAGTAGTTCTCATTACAAATGCAAAAATATGTGTTAAATCATGTTAGAATCGAAAGTATTTTTTGTATTATCGTAGTTTGTCGGCCAATAAACAACTCATCAGAAATATAAATCGTTTTTTATTGGCCGACGATAAATCTAAAATTAGTTCTAAATTGACTTACAACGTCATTTACTGTCAAATAATACAGGAATGCAAAGAAACAGCTATATTTATGTGTATATCGAATAAAATCCAGCTTGCTTACATATCCACAAAGGCACATTAAAGGCACTAACAAGTTGATAAACTAACAGTTTAAGTTTATTATCAAGATAAACAAAAATGCATTACGAGATACAAGATAAAAATATTTCCATAACATAAATGGAATTTGAACATAGTGAAGTTGTTTAAATATTTAGGGACGAAGTACATCGTGATTTATGTAGCATATCGTGCAGCTCGCTAAATGTTAACAGTGAATATTCGGATATAATCCGCGTCGCAACGATATTCGGCAGTAAATAAAGATTGTGCACTGAGTCTGGTTGTTTTACCGTACTCCGCGCAGCGGTAACTTCACCATTTGCGTTCTTCAAAACCACTGTGACTAAATGTGACATGCTTTCAGATGTGGATAAATTTAGTTAAGAACATTTTGAATTTTTATTTGAATTATTTTATAAAAACTCCCACATACATGTTGCATTATTGGTCCAGGTATACATATACTGTTCACGTGTGTGTGTCCACCATTTTAATTTACACCATGTGATCTGATTATGGGTACGTGCAACTTCGTGTCGGCAGGGATTTGATGATCCATACATATATATCTACTTTAACATTTAGCATATGACACTTAATGTCGCAATAATATTAAGTTTTTGTTGCTCATATAATTTGACTTTATGTTTATTGACATATTCTAAAGTCTATTTTCTACATGTTTTTCCATAACAATGAATTGCGTTCTCTTTAAAGGGGCGTATTGACGGTCAATCGATAACAACATGTACAAAAAAATGTTGAATTAAAACAAATTAACACTGAAGCATTGTTAAATGCGATGACCTTGTTTCTAAGATATATAATGTTATAATATAAACTGTGATCATTAATAACACTTTCGCGGGCGCGGGAAAATTAGTAATAGGAGTAGCAAAATAAATATGAATACAATTTTCATGATATACGCTCGAGGGCGTGCGCAGCATTGATACATGTTGCATACTGCTGATAAGTTTTCACTGAAGTGCGCGACTGTGTAGGTATGAGTTTTAATCCTACCAAAACCGTGGATCCAAATTAATCGAGTGTCTGTGTATAATTTCTTAACTATTCTTTCACTATATTGTTGCTGCTCGAAAAATAAATTTAAAAAAGGAAATTATCTTGTTGTAGTGGATATTTATGCGAAGTACCGTCCATATGAACATGTAAGTAAGCTGATGAATACATTTAAGGGACGAAAATGCATCAAACGTATTCCTACAAGCGTTGTCTCACGTATCAAAGGAAAATATGCGAACATTCGTCACTATTAAATGTTCCTGTTTAATTAAAAATGCGATTGATTGTATGCTTTGTGGCAAATTATCAGCGTGATGAGAGATTTATTTCCGGTCCAAATCATCGGAGCTCCGTTATCAGTCCTGTGATTAATATGGGTGTTGTTATAGTTTGCAAAACATTTTGATTGTATCTGTGTTTTTCAGACATGTTAGCCATTTGACGTTAGTAAACAACTATGTATATTTGTTGTTATTGCCCAAAGCAAAAGCAATATATACATTCAAAATATAATAAAAATATAATGTAATGTTCCTTCGGTATATATATAAGTTTAATTGTACGTTGTGGTTATTATTACGTTATTTTTATATATTCAAATAAAACTATTCCTCCATTAACAACAGAGCATTTAAGTATGTTAGGTATGTTAATACCGAATTTTAACATTGTCTATCGTTTGTTACTGGTGCGGCCACAAAAACGTCTTCTAGAGCCCCCTAAAACAAATTGTATTGCCTTATCGTTTGTAATAGTAATAGTCGTCCACCGGTGCCGACAAGAAGATTTCATCGAGTTCACCCAAGATCTCTTTGAATGTTGGTCGGTTAGCGGCGCTTGTCTTCCAGCAACGAGTCATCATCCCGTACCACCTAGTTAAGTATACAGAACCGTATGGAATGTAAAAATAACTAAATGTTACATATTCATGACTTGTGTTTATGTGCGTGAGTTTGAGTAAGAACATTTACGGTTCATTTATTGGTAGCAAATACGCAAATAGGATGTAGCCTATAACATGTACTGTAAATATAAAATCGTGAAAGCAAAAACACAAACTTTTCATCACACTGCTCTGGTGTTGGCAACCTGTAACCGCTCTGTAGACGGTCAAAAAGTTCTTTTCCCCGTATGTCTTCATAGGGCGCAACACCTGTTAATTGTTATGTTCAAATAATAACAATGTCTTACATGCACAACTGCGAACCCAAAATGGATTTTGATACGGAGAATTTATATCCTTATCGTGGTTTATTCACAATCATGCAAAATCAATCAAAAAAGTTCGTTCTTTTCTAACACGAGAAAATACTCTTAAGCAATATGTATGAACTATATATTTCAATTGTTTTCCATGTTATACGCATAGTACGCTTTCTACAGACATTTATAAGTTTACTTATTGTATTAAGGATTTGTGAATTAATTTGAACGAATTGCGACAGCAGTTTTCATAAATATCACCGCAGCAAAAAACACTTCAGGTTTAACTATCAAACACATGCACATATCAATGAACATATAAGCCACCGCAAATTAATTCAGATTAATGTACGAGATATGTTTTGTAAAACAGATGTTAATACACTATATGTATTTGTGACTTTTATCTGTAAACACATGTCGTATTAGAAAATGTATGTGATATTTGATTTATGAGATAATTACGTTTCGTTGGAAAAATATTTAACGATATTTTTAAGAAAATAAAATATATGTCAGTAAAACGTATCATATATATATGCAAGATATTACCCGCTGAGAATATCTCCCAAAGTACGACACCATACGACCAGATGTCGCTTTTTTCTGTCGCACCTTTTGTTGTTTTCAAACATTCAGGTGCCATCCATTTGATTGGAATCCTCTCTTAAACATAGTGATATACATGCATATTATAATGACCAATACCTGAACTTTAATAGGACAAGACTCGCTGTATCTCGATCGGATTTATTTATCCGACTAGTGTTCTTTATATGTGGCTATGGGACTCGTTTAACAAATAGCGCATAGGTATATAGCCCTTTAGGCGCGAGTGAATTAAGATAGACCGGCAGCCATTTGAACAGTTGCCTCATTGTTGGCATAAGACTGTAGTGGTACAGTGTGTATATTGACAGGATGCCATTGTTAATTCACACAGTGTTGTGTTCATATAACGTTCAACTGTAAGGTCATGAGTTCAGGGTATGTTACATTCTAACATCGAATGTTTATTTTGTAATATGTGTTCATTAGTGTTTCATTTCTTAAACACAATATTCCGATATTTAATACTTAATACCTGACATTTAACTTACGCGTTTGCCATCCCATCCGCCGTCTCCAACCATTGGTCCGAATCCAGAAATCTTAGCCATCATGTTGGCGTCCAGGAGAACGTTACGAGCAGCCAGACGTCGGTGGACAATCTAAGTAACACATACACAATTCATGGTCATTAGAATAGTCAAGTTAATGCTTTGATTACATAGAACATCCTCAGATAGCAAGAATTTCGCCAAGATAGGTAACTACAATACAGTCTGAACAATTGAATTTACCATTTACCTCCCTTGTTCAATCTCCCAATAATAGAGTGTTAATTAAAATATTCCAGGGTCCATGTTTCGATCCGTTTCACAACTAAATTCCAATTATTTATTAATGAGACCATGTCCAACCTTCCCATTAAATTTCATTCAAGTCCGTTCATTGCATGTTTGCGTAAAGTTAATAACAGATAAACAAACAAACCGACGATAACAAGATTATACAATCACCTCCTAGCCAGATAAATAATACTGTACATTAATAAATTTTTCTGTGAAAATATACGTATCACCGGTGCCTTTAAAAAAAATTCGTTGGGTATATTAATTAACAATTATAGGGTAAATTCCACGTTTGTAGACAGTTGATATATAGCACCCTTTCAAATATATTTGTCGAACAAAATAAAAGTGCTTCTTATTTTTCATTATATTTATTTACACAAATTGATTGAACCAATAGTCAGTCCACAAACATTTCGTTTACCGTTTGGGTCAACTGATAAGAAATTATGTTCTGTGTTCTATGTTCTTTGTACTATTTCTGCTACACAGTTTGTGAATTTGTGTGTATTATAGAGAAAGTGTTCACAGAATCCTCATTGGACAAAGCAATTTTAATTTACAGAGCTGTCAATGTAACGATTTGCTGTGTTTCTGTTTGTTGTATATGAATGTAATGTCTGGTAGCAGACCTTTTTATCAGCCAGATAGTCCATTCCTCTAGCGACTTGCAGTCGGTATTTGAGGAGAAGTTCTTGCACTTCAATGGCAACGTTATGTCGATGACTTGAGAGATGATAATTCAACTGACCGTTGCTGCAGTACTCATACAGAATGAATGGTCCCACTATAAGATACATATGAAAATATACTATCATTTGTAATAATAAACATATTTATTAAATAATTCTAATTCCTGCTTTTCCAACTATATACCCTATATAATAAAATGAAATATATCATGATAATATGTTTATTTCAAAGTCAGAGTGTACGTAGTGGGGACTGAACATAAAAACGTTAACGACTAGCAAAGTCAAACACAGAGTATTTTCGGTGGTTTCGCAGTAAACAGACGATTTTACGTCTCGATCTAAATAAAAAATATCGTTTTGAAACATAAAATGCTGACCGTTAATAAAATAACGATAATTCCACTATTGTTTATAGAATCAACTAATGTTGCTTTCATTTATTTTACTGGCTGTTTCCAATTGCAGTGCTGATTTTAGTTTTTGGTATTGTATTAAACATACTGTTTATATCCTCATTTACTGCGCCAGCAAAAGAAATTATGTTTTCGTGCTCGCAAACTTTCATCGAGTAAAAGTTGATCTTGGCCTTCATCAGGTGGGCATCTTGATCGGAGAAACCTTCTACAATGTAAAGAATATTATTGTGTTAGCTTTGACGTTGTATACGTTATCTGGGATAATATGAGAACACAAGGTATACATAACTATGCTTGAGTTTAATTAAGGAATACTATGTATTGCTGGAAAATGCAATTGTGATTGATATTAAAATGCATGTAGTTATTTTTGTAAATATTGGTTTGTTTTGAGGTGAGTCATGCTTGACATTATGTCAATTTTCTAACTGCACATATGTTGGTTAAACCACCCTGTACGTTTAATTGCTATTGCAGATACTTCTCCATACCATTATATTTGTGTACTTACGTTTAAGGCTTTTCGCAACCATTTTGTTGCCACGGTTCTTTACACTCGCCAAATAGATATCCGCGAAAGATCCGGATATCAACAAACTCTCCAGTACAACATTATCGCGAGCAAGTTGCCACGAATCGACATCTGCGAACTCCAAGTCTCCATACATGTACATTGAGTTGCTAAAGGACTGCAAAAATAATTGTAACATAGCATATATATATATACTACAATTAAAGTCAACTTGTGGAACATTTACTGAATACTCCATGCCATTGTATAGCCAGAAAAGACGCGATAATTAATAAGTGATATTTATTTTATACAAAGATCAGTGATAATCTACACATTAATATAACGTGCCATTTATATTTGTTACATTCTAGTATTTTTTTCAATACATCAGCATTTCTGTTCAAAGTATTTATGTTTTGTTTTATTTTTAATGTTGTACTAAATTTTGTTATTTCAACAAACCCTGGAAACAGCTCTTGCAAAAAGTGATTTCCGATACTGTACAGAAACAGCCCGCAATCCTTGCCTAACAGGCTGAAGATAACCATTCGTTATGCAAGGACGAAAGGCGCAAGCATTGCGCCTACTATCGCCAGTACGCCTGAACATGATTTCAATACACGAAACTGTATAACACAACAAAAATATCTACAAATATATATAGTTATTTTCGTATGTTTAATTTATCACGAGTTATTAGTGTATGTGCTAAGCTTATACATAGTTACCAATGACAACTCCTGCAATGATTCCCCCGTCAAGGTAGTTTTCTTGGGCAGCTGTTAAAACAGAAACACACATGAAAGACACATGCTGGATTTGCTTTTCTACGCATGGTTATTCTTATTATAACGCAGTTTATTGTGAATTTATTATAAATAAGATTTACCTGTTTTGAATGTATATGGACGAGCTGCAAGTTCCGTTCCATCAAATCCAAGATTTAGAGACACACTGTGTTCCTGATTCGGGTAAAGACCTAGAACATCCACAGAATTCTGCTCGCTATTTATCTGAATTATTCTGGTTTGTCCGTTACCGAGATATATGAGAAGGACGATGTCAACCCGTCCATAGCAAGACGGTTTGTCTGCAAGGTTCCACACAAGCTTTACCCCGTTATCGAGACTTTTGTCAACTCTGATGTTTGTAGGTCCAGAATCTAAAAATATCTAGAACTTAATTTCAAATAAAGTGTATGGCATGATCGGAACAGAAAATAAATACTTTGAATTCTACATAATAATCAATATCATTCATGTATTTTCAATAATAAGTATAATTACAATATTAACAATACAATAAGTAGTAGTATGAGTAGTTGTATTAATTTAGCAATAGTTTTCTAATTATTATTATCATTATTATAATAAAGTGAAATATAACAAAATCATCATACATTCCTCCAGTCCTGCCAATTCACTTAATCTTGATATCTGAAAATAAAAAAGAAAAATTCCACGAACATTTACTTCATTATAGAGGTTGTACGAGTTGTAGTAGTCGAAGTAGTAGTCGTCGTCGTAGTAGTAGTAGCAACAGTAGTAGTAATAGTAATAGTAGTAGTAGTAGAAGCAGTAGAAGTAGCAGTAGTAGTACTAGTAGTAGTAGTAGTAGTAGTAGTAGTAGTAATAGTAGTAGTAGTAGTAGTAGTAGTAGTAGTAGTAGTAGTAGTAGTAGTAGTAGTAATAGTAGTGGTAGTAATGGTAGTAGTAGTAGTAGTAATAGTAGTCGTATTAATAGTAGAAGTAATAATAGTAGTAGTAGTAGTAGTAGTAGTAGTAGTAGGAGTAGTAGTGGTAGTAGTAGTAGTAGTAGTAGTAGTAGTAGTAGTAGTAGTAGTAGTAGTAGTAGTAGTAGTAGTAGTAGTAGTGGTAGTAGTAGTAGTAGTAGTAGTAGTAGTAGTAGTCCTAGTCCTAGTCGTAGTAGTAGTAGTAGTAGTAGTAGTAGTAGTAGTAGTAGTAGTAGTAGTAGTAGCAGTAGCAGTAGTAGTAGTAGTAGTAGTAGTAGTAGTAGTAGCAGTAGTCCTAGCAGTAGTAGTAGTAGTGGTAGTAGTAGTAGTAGCAGTAGTAGTAGTAGTAGTAGTAGTAGTAGTAGTAGTAATAGTAGTAGTAGTAGTTTTAGTTGAAGTAGTAGTAGTAGTAGTAGTAGTAGTAGTAGCAGAAGTAGTAGTAGTAGTTGTTGTTGTTGTTGTTGTTTTTGTAGTAGTAGTAGTAGTAGTAGTTGTAGTAGTAGAAGTAGTAGGAGTAGTAGAAGTAGCAGTAGTAGTAGTGGTGGTGGTAGTAGAAGTAGTAGTAGTAGTAGTAGTTGTTGTTGTTGTTGTTGTAGCTGTTGTTTTTAGCAGTAGTATTTAGTATGCTGTTGTTGTTTGCGTTGTTGTTTTTGAGTCGATGTTATTGTTGAATGTGTGTTTCAGTTTCTCATTCTAATTACATACTGAATCATTAAATGTATACTTGTATACAACCCGTGTAATTAAGCTGTTCTTTTGGAACTAGAAACCAGCAGTTGTCTATATCCACTAACTGTCGAAGCCGAAAACATGTATCCAAAATGCACCGACATTCAGGGTCGCTTGCACATGCACCGGTTTCCTGCACGAAAAATACATATTTAACGATCATTAATGCTGCATTAATGAAAACATCTATACCCTTACGTTACACACATGAAATAGTAAGCACTATTATCAGTAGTATTAAATGATAGTATTATAAGTACTTGGATGTGTTATACATTTAAATAAATGTAAAATTACGTTTTTCCTGTTTGCCTAAAACACTTCCGTTCGTTTGGCTTTCGTTTGATTTCCAACATAAAAGTCAATTGCAATCTTGTGAACTCCGCTACCATCGTCTGATGCGTCCAACGTTAACCTGAAAATTAAAACGTCGACATTGCAGCGTATTTGTTCACTACAACACCGGTCTGGTCTTAACAACATTTAACAATGTATCAACAACAGTTTATAAACAAGATTTTACCGTGTGGTATAGACATATGAGCCGTTGACCATATTCTGTTTGATTGCGTTGTTTGATACCCGAGGAGGCGAGTTGTCAATGTGCACCTCGGTATAGTCAGCAAGTGTGTTGTTCATGATATCCGTTGCTCGAGCCTAAAGTCTAACATGACTTCCATTAGCAATTACTTCTGAAAATTCATACCGCTCTGTCAACGGTATTTCCAACCATCCCGACGTCGGTATCTATTGGACAGGGAAAATTTTCCTGTCGGTGTCATAAATATTACTGCATGCACTATTCAAATGTTTTGGTATTCTCCATATTTGGAATGAGAGTATTGTACAAAATTCCTAAAAGTAAAACAACATGCGTTTATTTTTAACAGCACCTGTTTGTCGTGTGTATACACGCGTTTAATCTCGAACATCACAATGCCGGGCTTATTTGCAATCGCCGCCCGTGTCCGTGTGCCATCATTGTCATCTAGTGCAACATACCTATAATGATTTAATTGAAATTATATTTCTTCAAATGCATCTTGACGCTCTTTACAAATATTAATTTAAATCAATATATATATATATATGGGTTTTGATTGTTTTGAAGAAGTTATCGCAAACGAGAATTATGTAATAGTTAGAACATAAAGTAAAATCTTATTGGATAAATGGCGAAAAGAGCGCAGCGAATATAACCTACATTTTGATCGTTTGCATGTATATCACTTTGACATGTGTATAGTAGATATCCATATATAGTAATGTGTACTACACATTCTAAGAACGCAATTTTCCAATTAGCCAATCAAAAGCCAGAGATAGGATCTGTTAAAATCATGCTTCACTTAATGGGTGCAGGCATTCCATTGGCTCAAAATGTAATTAACATTATACATGAATTATGCATCTTGACGCGTTATGTAATGTTAGATAAAGAAGTTTATTGAACGAAAATATTAAATTTGTATGAAATCAATTACAGTTAAACCCGCTAAAAATCAAATTATGTTACGGTACATGACTTTGAACTCCTTATACCATACATCAAAGCGTTAATTAAAAGATTACAAACATAATTTAAGCGCAACCACACTCATAATACACAACACGCAAGATGTAAAAAGCATAAGTTATTATCAATATGTGTTGCTTGCTTCACTCCAAATATACAGTTTTACAGTTTATTGAGTAATACAGAGTAATACAGTGGGCAATATGCCCATGAGTATACAAATGAAGGTATAATAATATGCGTAAAAACAAAGTCAAAGGTCACCAATAACATCCATAATGAATGTCAATGTTTACATATATAAACATTTATCAAACAAATATCGAAATTATTCAGCAATAGATAATAAGCGAGAGGTGGTATATATATTGTATAATCAACATCATACATTAGTCATAATACGTATAGAAAGAATTTCTAATTTGCAAAGCTTTATAAATGAACATTGCCAATGTTTTATTAACACTGCTATTTTGAGAGGTAAGTAATTCTATAAATTTGATCATATTTGGTCTAAGATAATAAAATGGGCTTATGTAAATCTTTCTAACATCATGATACAATGTACATTCAAGGCTAAAATGGTATTCATCTTCAAGAACATTGCATAAGTAACACTTTCTTTCTTCATAAGGTATAGCTGTTGGTTTATGCCATCTACCAGTTTCAACTTTAAGTCTATGTGCAGATACTCTTAATCTGGAGAGGGCCATTCTATACTTGGAAATATTTACATCATTTAAATAAGGTTGAAATTTAAAATCTGATATCAATATGTAAGTTTTAGCTCTGCTTGATTCACGTAATTCAGAGTTCCATCTTTGTAAAAATATATCTGTTACTCTGACTTTAAACATACTTAAAAAGACATCTACATCCCCTACACCTTGATTTAACCACACATCATTAAAACCACAATGTTCTAATAAATATTTAACCATGATTTTCTATTGGGATAAATATCAAATTCTCTGTACATGATATAATAAACAATTTTAACATATGTAATAGATTGCATGTGTACTATTTTCAGCCAATATTAAATTACATTAAGTGCATGTCTAACCGATAAAGGTGTACTTCCCAATTCACCATATATAAAGTTATTCTGTGTTTGTCTTCGGACTCCTAGTAATTCTTTACACACATTTAAATGTATTCGCTCTATTTGGATACTGTTATGAAGCCCCCATATCTCTGAACCATAGCTTAAAACAAGATAAATTAGTTTATCGAACATTTCTAACCTGTGGTGTATTGTAATATTATTAAATCTTGACAAAAATTGTCTTAATTTAAAGATAGCTTTCAAAGATTGTCCAGACAAACTGTCAAACGTTTTTGAAAATGAACCTGCCGAAGAGAAAACAAAACCCAAGTAAGTAAATTGATCAACAATCTCTAAATGATTATCATCATAGAAAATCTGTAAATTTCTCCGCAGTCTTCCTCCTTTTTTAAAAACCATGATTTTAGTCTTTTGTGAGTTAACCATTAGTTTCCATCGATCGCAATATTGTTTTAATAAATTTAACCCTTCTTGCAAACCAGTCTCAGTCTCTGAAAACAACACAATATCATCTGCATACAACAAACTAAGTAACTTAAAAACGTCTATAATTATTAGTCAGCAAAAATGCCTCAATATCATTCAAATACATCGAAAATAAAAAAGGAGACAATGATCCACCCTGGCGTACCCCTAACATACATGTAAAGCTATCACTAACCTCGTTATCATATTTAACTCTTGACTTAACAATTCTATACATTGAGCGGACGATGTTCAGCATTTTACCCCTAACACCAAGCTTAATAATTTTATACCAAGTAATATCTCTAGCAACATAATCGAACGCTTAAATATATAACCCGATAAAGCACACAATGTTTGTTATTTTTCTTTACCCGTTTAGTAAATCTAGGCAATGACAGCAGTAAAAAAAAAATGTAAATTATATGTGCAATTTAAATTGTTAAATTTGCCTGAATCTCACTTCCAATATTAAAAATATTTTCACACATAAGAATAAATAGGTTTTTAAGTGTATTTGTTTCACGTATAATACCGGTGTTACTTCATTGTAAACTTAGTTATCGCATTACCATTTGCCACAGGATGGGACATAACAAGTTATAAAAATTATCATTGCAGACGAATTTTTGGATACGTAAATGCAAGCATTTTGTTTAAACACGACCAAATGAATATTAGATGAAAATTCAATAAATCATCTGGACTAATTAAAATATGTCAGTATAAGTAACTAAATAACTAGCTGTATACTGATTAATAAACATTACCTAATAACATACACGACAACAAAACGATTTCCTACCTTCACTACGAACTATCCCGAAGCCACTGGATGTGATGTATCTTTCTGATGGAAAATACGCTGGAGGGGGATAGTACATGGAATCCAGAGTGAATCTTGCATAGTTAAAGTTCTCTTGGTTACACCATATAACATCACTTCCGGTTTCATTTGCGCATGGGATACTAGAGTACAATTTTTAAATAACATAAAAGTTTAAACATAATGCAGAGTGTAAGAAAACAAAAACACGAGACAAAGATTTGTATCTAATGTACACACCCGATTGGCGTGTAAAGTTTGAGTCTACTATTTATTGTACAGTAGAAGAGTAACTAAGGAGAACTTTGAAAAGAAATATGTTTAATGATCCATAAAAAATAGTATTATTTATATAACTACTATACAAACTCTGTGTTAATTAAGTACATGAAATGATAAGGCAAAGGGGTTATGCATGCACATGCATGTTTCGTTGAAGAATGGATTTAAATAAAAATAATGACAATCGGCTCATAACTTGAGTGAGTTGTGTACTATTTATATCATCCGTTGTTTTTCTTTATCCCGATACACTATAGTCGTATGTATGGATGTGTATTATTCTTAAGTATAGCAAAATTGAGATTAAAGATAAAAAGTTTAAACATTAAAGTAAATTAATTCAAGACCCCCGTGAAGGAGATGTTTTTGCCGGCTTTGGTTTGTCGTTTGTAAGTTTGTTATTTGAGCAAAAAATATTGAACTTATTTGAAATAATTTTTCTGGGAAAGTGAAATACGCCATTGAATAATTATTTTGGCCGATATCCAAATCACCGTCTGGATCCATGATTTTAAAAAATGGTATTCTAAAATTGACATCTAATGTTGTATAACAAATTATTTGCACAACACATGGGGAACGAACTGTTATAACTGGCTTTCATAATTCCAATTCTGGAAAATGAAAAAGACACATGAAACACATATTGGCACATTACTATTATAAGTAAAGCACGATTTTAACCTAAAGTAGAAGAGCTCCTTCAGATCTGTTCGTCGAATGTTCGCCAAGGTCACACCACATGATAGAATTGTTGGCTCATTCTTTCCACCAACAACTGACATGTTAAAAATGTGTGGCATTTGTATAATGCTACTTTAAATTAAATTCGTCATCATCATTTCACCATTAGCCTTAGTATCATCTTTATACAACATACCGATAATAACAAAGTCGGGATGAACCATGAGAATGAAACAAACATACAAACAAGCTTTTTGTAATTTATAGGAATCTTGCAACTGATAAAATGTTGCATATTAATTTTCAAGCCCACATGTCAAACATGTTTTTCCTTCCCAACCATCAGAGCATTTACAGTTGGCAGGGTAACTGCATACACCGGGAAAGCATGGCTGCTGATGGGAACACAGAACTACAAATTAAAGAAAAATTATAGCTAAAATGTTTTCGTGTGCGTGTTTGTTTTGTGTTTAGACAAACAAGCATAATTTATTAAACTGTCTTTACATTTATAACAACATCAATTTAAATAAATAGATACATTTAAAAGTGTCATTAATGATTGTGCGATGGCGGGCATTGGCAAGCTTCCGGTGCTATGCATGTGCCGCCATTGTAGCACGGCGTCCTGCATATCGCTGAAACATAACCAAAACTCACAATTTCTGCCAACGATTAACTGTTGCGTTTTCAAAATCCATGCAGATTGTTGCATTGATAGCGAACATTCGTCGTATCAATTCGTTAACACCACCATTGTAACACTAAACTTGTTTGTTTGAAGGTTATATTTACTTGCATATAAATGAAATCTTTAAAGATTCAGGTTATGCATTATGTAGCATCAATGAATGAGTTTTGAAATAACTAACCACCAAAAACAAACATTCCACAGTAAAATGTAATTGGTAATGTGTCACATTACACAAATACAACATTTTCTAAACATTCAGATTCTCCAACTGGAACAAAATAGAAATTAGTGTTTTTGCGCATCCACTTTTGGTGCAGAATCACACGGTGCGTCATGGGGTTGTAGATTTGAAATCAATATTCCTTTACTGTATGATGGTGGATAACTTGAGAAACCCATTTTGTTTAAAACATAATTGCTGTCAATGTCGTCTGGTTAGAATGCAGTAATAAATTCCTTTTGTTTTAAGTAAAACCTTAAACTCATTATTATAAAAAGTAATAAGCAAAATAAGAGCAATTATAATATGCATACGTAAATATACTGCAGTAACACCAACCAGTAAACCATTAATGCTTCACATATTAAGCATTCAGTGCTTTGACAAAAGTGTTTAATTATTTCAAGCAAACAAATCGTTTTTTTAATGTTCGTAAAAATACATAAATGAAGTTCAACGATTATATGTTTTACATCCGAAATGATTTCAGCGTTTTAATTTTACATTAAAGGACTATGTCAACGAAAAATTTGCTTCTTATTGCACTATAAATTAAATTATTTGATAGAAATGCGCTTTACTAAGACATGTGCATTAAATAAATAAAAAATAATATAATACACAATAAGATATTTGATAAAACAAAATAGCAAAAAAACTGAACAAATTAAAACCCAGAGAGGGTGTCGAACTCTCGACTTAGGAGACATACGAAGAAATGACAGTAGACAGCGCTTTAACCAACTGCGCTGTCATGCTTGGAAAGGAGTCCTGTGAAAACTATGGTTATACAAAATGCTTACAAATCTGATATCAAACTGTAAACAGGAAAAGGGCCAAACAAACACAACCCATATTATAAATTGATCTTTTTTTCAGAATGCGTACACTATTTTCTCATTTATTATACCATGATTTAACTGTTATTATTTGCCAGGATTTATGTTTAAATTTTAGATTTTTACGAAATTACACCCTTGAGGCCCTTTTCGATGACAAAGTCCCTTTAATTTTTATTATTGAGGATGTTCGGGAAAAAAATGAATTTTCGAACAGAGTACCATTCTGTATGTCTATTTCGTTATATTTAAACATTCTCTTTCCATATATAATTGAACTTAAACTGTATGGTCCTAAAATTGAGCAAAATGATAACTTAAGGCAAGATTGACTTTCATGCTTATACTTTTAAAAGCTATAGATAAACTTGTATTTTTTTGTATTGATTATTGTTGACCGAGTTCACATTGCCAACTTTTTCATCGACCCAGATATGCAGGTCAGTGCAATCATATGACAAGATATCGCTTATAAACATTGCGGCACCGATAAGGCCAAACCATGTATGGATATGTCATTTTTACTTCCTGTGGTCCCTGAACACAACGTCTTGCGGAAGAATTTTAAACAAAGTTTTTGACAAGCTTACACATTTATTATAATATATACATGCATCTATTACAAACAATGCCTATTATCCGTAAATACGGTATGCACAGCTACCATTCTAATATTTCCAACAATATTATTGCACTAACAACTGTGAGATATAATGTAGGTTTATAAGTCCAAACTAATTTGCCATAATATACATATTATATTTACATCGTACATATAAAACCAAACGTTTAATTATAAAGATTATAGTGTTGTTAGTCGATGGAAATAAGTATTACGCGTGGCAACGAAGCCAAACTAAGCAACAATATATATGCACACAAAGCAACGATTAAAACAAACATTTAACGACAGAACGCATACACACACGCTATAAAGAGATATATGTGTATATTTTTATTTATAGTGAACTCTCAATTCCCACGTACGGTATTTGCACTCAGTACAGCACAATATATTTATGAGTGGTTCAACTGTTTCTTTAACGTAATCTATAAACAAGTATTGCATTGCAATGCATCAAACACTGAATTCCCCGTTTTGTAATCAACGTGAGTCCAAAGTTTGCTTGATAGTTTTGAACATAGTTATAAGTAAACAGTATATTTTATGCAAATTAAGGCACTAAATGTCTAAGTACTATTCACCGGTTTGATGCAATTCTTATTTCGTTTGGGTTAAATGTAATCTTCAACTGTTTCCTTAACTTATCAATTATTGTATTGTATTTATTTTCTTCATAAGTTATTATTATGTTCTCTTTAAATAAGCTGCAATTTGTCTTTTGGGCTCGAACGCATTTTGTGCAAAAGTAGAGCTAGAAAACCCAGTTTGTTGTACTCAACTATCATTGGACAAATTCATACTTGTTTATGTCTCAATATGAAATGTTTCTGTTTAATTAAAAACGTCATTTATTATGCATTGTGACATGTTATCAGCTTGATAAGATATTTATTTTCCTGCAAAGTATTGCTGTATGGGGCGTTTATCGAATTATTTGAACTTTGGTGATTAACATGGGTGTTTTCATTGTTTGCAAAGCACTTCGATGATACTGAAGATACGGCGCATAACTGTTTAGATGTTTCTAAAGTGTAAGCCATTTGACGTTCAGATTAATAAATGCTGAATTTGTCAATACTGTGTTGTTCTTTCGGTTCGTTCGGTATGTACTTTAGTCAAAATGTATTTTGCGGTTATTGTAAATTTTGTTTTGAACGAGTCTACAAGTTTAATTCGCGTTTAAGAGACTAATTCTTAACGTATATCTTGATTAAGCACATCAAGTGTTGTGACAGCTGAAAAGTTTTTATTATTAAGCAATTAAATGTGATTCAATGAAGAAAAGTGTATGCAACATTTGTCCTACGGTATGATATATGACAATGTCTATACTTTATAAAAACAATAGCCGTCCACTGGTGCCGGCACAAAGACCAATGTCGAATTCCCCCTAGATGTCTTTGAATGTTGGCCGATCTGCGGCGTTCGTCTGCCAGCAGCGAGTCATCATTCCGTACCATCTAGACAGAAAACGATACATCAATAGGTTTAGTGAAAATGTTCCTGAATAGCCACAACATAGATTAATGTTACTTGAAAAACGTCAACGATATGTTTATGCTGCGGTTGTACAGTAAACAAAATGTATTACTCAACAAAGTGCTGTGGGAAAAGAGTGATAGTCAATGATTATGGCACGTCTTCATAACATTGGAAATTATTGACCATTTCGAATTTAACAAGTTCTGTATAACCAAATATTATTTACAAGTTCTACAATACTGGCCATTTAAAGCCTAGCAGTCAGCATTGAGACTCAGGTAGATTCGTTAAAATATTTCGCCACTCATTAAATATATCAATAAATTATTGAAATCATTCTTTCCATTTGTTTCACCACGAAAGATGCCAAAAAGTTTCCTTCATCCGGAAATATTTAGTTAAACTTGTAAACAATGTAAACAATATTTATCAACAGTTGTTTATATATTTAGATAAAAAACGTGAAGAATTTCTAACGTGCTATAGAAAGATATACTGAAGTTGATCTTGGGAATAACCGACTAAACCAAACGTTTTAATTCGGTGTCAAGGACTTTTAATTTGTCCACAAATGGAACAAATTTCATACTATATAAACTACGTTTAAAAGTAGAAAAGTCGTCAAAATTTTGTAAATATATCACATTTCTGAATAAATGTAGATATTTTATTCACGGATTCAGTGCCTTAACACAACTGGTATGGAATATAAATTATATGCATTGACATGATACCAATAAACTGAAGAAAAAAAAAAATCAACAAGTACACAAATAAATAAACTATGCTACATATCATTTATCAAAGAAGGTCCATACTTTGGATCGCACTGCTCGGGTTGTGGGAGTCTATAACCTACATTGAGTCTTGCAGGAAGATCCTTACCATTTATGTCTTCGTATGGCCTGTGAAATATGAAGCATTATTATTTGAGAAAGGAATATATATATACCCAATGAGTGCAAACATACACTCATTGAATCATACAAGTTTGTTGATAACGAGGTTAAAAACTGTCGAACTATGTACCCATCGAGAAAATCTCCCAGAGCAGCACACCGTACGACCAGATGTCGCTTTTCTCTGTCGCATCTTTTGTTGTTTTCAAACATTCAGGTGCCATCCATTTGATCGGAATCCGCTCCTAGAAGTAGCCACGTGTTATTAGATGCATGTGTCAATGAATAGTGAAACTGAAACTAAATGATGGCCGCATAAATATATTCTTTGAAAGCAAAAAATTTGGTGCAATGAATTATGGATTTTATAAACTAAAAGCTGACATGTATCGTGTTTATTACAAGGGTAGTAAGGGTCGGTATATATATAAGTTTAATTGTACGTTGTGGTTATTAATACGTTATTTTTATATATTCAAAAAAACTATTCCTCCATTAACAACAGAGCATTTAAGTATGTTAAGTATGTTAATACCGAATTTTAACATTGTCTATCGTTTGTTACTGGTGCGGCCACAAAAACGTCTTCTAGAGCCCCTAAAACAAATTGTATTGCTTTATCGTTTCTAATAGTAATAGTCGTCCACCGGTGCCGACAAGAAGATTTCATCGAGTTCACCCAAGATCTCTTTGAATGTTGGTCGGTTAGCGGCGCTTGTCTTCCAGCAACGAGTCATCATCCCGTACCACCTAGTTAAGCATACAGAACCGTATGGAATGTAAAAATAACTAAATGTTACATATTCATGACTTGTGTTTATGTGCGTGAGTTTGAGTAAGAACATTTACGGTTCATTTATTGGTAGCAAATACGCAAATAGGATGTAGCCTATAACATGTACTGTAAATATAAAATCGTGAAAGCAAAAACACAAACTTTTCATCACACTGCTCTGGTGTTGGCAACCTGTAACCGCTCTGTAGACGGTAAAAAAGTTCTTTTCCCCGTATATCTTCATAGGGCGCAACACCTGTTAATTGTTATGTTCAAATAATAACAATGTCTTACATGCACAACTGCGAACCCAAAATGGATTTTGATACGGAGAATTTATATCCTTACCGTGGTTTATTCACAATCATGCAAAATCAATGAAAAAAATTCGTTCTTTTCTAACACGAGAAAATACTCTTAAGCAATATGTATGAACTATATATTTCAATTGTTTTCCATGTTATACGCATAGTACGCTTTCTACAGACATTTATAAGTTTACTTATTGTATTAAGGATTTGTGAATTAATTTGAACGAATTGCGACAGCAGTTTTCATAAATATCACCGCAGTAAAAAACACTTCAGTTTTAACTATCAAACACATGCACATATCAATGAACATATAAGCCACCGCAAATTAATTCAGATTAATGTACGAGATATGTTTTGTAAAACAGATGTTAATACACTATATATATTTGTGACTATTATCTGTAAACACATGTCGTATTAGAAAATGTATGTGATATTTGATTTATGAGATAATTACGTTTCGTTGGAAAAATATTTAACGATATTTTTAAGAAAATAAAATGTATGTCAGTAAAACGTATCATATATATATGCAAGATATTACCCGCTGAGAATATCTCCCAAAGTACGACACCATACGACCAGATGTCGCTTTTTTCTGTCGCACCTTTTGTTGTTTTCAAACATTCAGGTGCCATCCATTTGATTGGAATCCTCTCCTAAACATAGTGATATACATGCATATTATAATGACCAATACCTGAACTTTAATAGGACAAGACTCGCTGTATCTCGATCGGATTTATTTATCCGACTAGTGTTCTTTATATGTGGCTATGGGACTCGTTTAACATATAGCGCATAGGTATATAGCCCTTTAGGCGCGAGTGAATTAAGATAGACCGGCAGCCATTTGAACAGTTGCCTCATTGTTGGCATAAGACTGTAGTGCTACAGTGTGTATATTGAGAGGATGCCATTGTTAATTCACACAGTGTTGTGTTCATATAACGTTCAACTGTAAGGTCATGAGTTCAGGGTATGTTACATTCTAACATCGAATGTTTATTTTGTTATATGTTTTCATTAGTGTTTCATTTCTTAAACACAATATTCCGATATTTAATACTTAATACCTGACATTTAACTTACGCGTTTGCCATCCCATCCGCCGTCTCCAACCATTGGTCCGAATCCAGAAATCTTAGCCATCATGTTGGCGTCCAGGAGAACGTTACGAGCAGCCAGACGTCGGTGGACAATCTAAGTAACACATACACAATTCATGGTCATTAGAATAGTCAAGTTAATGCATTGATTACATAGAACATCCTCAGATAGCAAGAATTTCGCCAAGATAGGTAACTACATTACAATCTGAACAATTGAATTTACCATTTACCTCCCTTGTTCAATCTCCCAATAATAGAGTGTTAATTAAAATATTCCAGGGTCCATGTTTCGATCCGTTTCACAACTAAATTCCAATTATTTATTAATGAGACCATGTCCAACCTTCCCATTAAATTTCATTCAAGTCCGTTCATTGCATGTTTGCGTAAAGTTAATAACAGATAAACAAACAAACCGACGATAACAAGATTATACAATCACCTCCTTGCCAGATAAATAATACTGTACATTAATAAATTTTTCTGTGAAAATATACGTATCACCGGTGCCTTTAAAAAAATTTCGTTGGGTATATTAATTAACAATTATAGGGTAAATTCCACGTTTGTAGACAGTTGATATATAGCACCCTTTCAAATATATTTGTCGAACAAAATAAAAGTGCTTCTTATTTTTCATTATATTTATTTACACAAATTGATTGAACCAATAGTCAGTCCACAAACATTTCGTTTACCGTTTGGGTCAACTGATAAGAAATTATGTTCTGTGTTCTATGTTCTTTGTACTATTTCTGCTACACAGTTTGTGAATTTGTGTGTATTATAGAGAAAGTGTTCACAGAATCCTCATTGGACAAAGCAATTTTAATTTACAGAGCTGTCAATGTAACGATTTGCTGTGTTTCTGTTTGTTGTATATGAATGTAATGTCTGGTAGCAGACCTTTTTATCATCCAGATAGTCCATTCCTCTAGCGACTTGCAGTCCGTATTTGAGGAGAAGTTCTTGCACTTCAATGGTAACGTTATGTCGATGACTTGAGAGATGATCATTCAACTGACCGTTGCTGCAGTACTCATACAGAATGAATGGTCCCACTATAAGATACATATGAAAATATACTATCATTTGTAATAATAAACATATTTATTAAATAATTCTAATTCCTGCTTTTCCAACTATATACCCTATATAATAAAATGAAATATATCATGATAATATGTTTATTTCAAAGTCAGAGTGTACGTAGTGTGGACTGAACATAAAAACGTTAACGACTAGCAAAGTCAAACACAGAGTATTTTCGGTGGTTTCGCAGTAAACAGACGATTTTACGGCTCGATCTAAATAAAAAATATCGTTTTGAAACATAAAATGCTGACCGTTAATAAAATAACGATAATTCCACTATTGTTTATAGAATCAACTAATGTTGCTTTCATTTATTTTACTGGCTGTTTCCAATTGCAGTGCTGATTTTAGTTTTTGGTATTGTATTAAACATACTGTTTATATCCTCATTTACTGCGCCAGCAAAAGAAATTATGTTTTCGTGCTCGCAAACTTTCATCGAGTAAAAGTTGATCTTGGCCTTCATCAGGTGGGCATCTTGATCGGAGAAACCTTCTACAATGTAAAGAATATTATTGTGTTAGCTTTGACGTTGTATACGTTATCTGGGATAAAATGAGAACACAAGGTATACATAACTATGCCTGAGTTTAATTAAGGAATACTATGTATTGCTGGAAAATGCAATTGTGATTGATATTAAAATGCATGTAGTTATTTTTGTAAATATTGGTTTGTTTTGAGGTGAGTCATGCTTGACATTATGTCAATTTTCTAACTGCACATATGTTGGTTAAACCACCCTGTACGTTTAATTGCTATTGCAGATACTTCTCCATACCATTATATTTGTGTACTTACGTTTAAGGCTTTTCGCAACCATTTTGTTGCCACGGTTCTTTACACTCGCCAAATAGATATCCGCGAAAGATCCGGATATCAACAAACTCTCCAGTACAACATTATCGCGAGCAAGTTGCCACGAATCGACATCTGCGAACTCCAAGTCTCCATACATGTACATTGAGTTGCTAAAGGACTGCAAAAATAATTGTAACATAGCATATATATATATACTACAATTAAAGTCAACTTGTGGAACATTTACTGAATACTCCATGCCATTGTATAGCCAGAAAAGACGCGATAATTAATAAGTGATATTTATTTTATGCAAAGATCAGTGATAATCTACACATTATTATAACGTGCCATTTATATTTGTTACATTCTAGTATTTTTTTCAATACATCAGCATTTCTGTTCAAAGTATGTATGTTTTGTTTTATTTTTAATGTTGTACTAAATTTTTTTATTTCAACAAACCCTGGAAACAGCTCTTGCAAAAAGTTATTTCCGATACTGTACAGAAGCAGCCCGCAATCCTTGCCTAACAGGCTGAAGATAACCATTCGTTATGCAAGGACGAAAGCCGCAAGCATTGCGCCTACTATCGCCAGTACGCCTGAAAATGATTTCAATACACGAAACTGTATAATACAACAAAAATATATACAAATATATATAGTTATTTTCGTATGTTTAATTAATCACGAGTTATTAGTGTATGTGCTAAGCTTATACATAGTTACCAATGACAACTCCTGCAATGATTGCCCCGTCAAGGTAGTTTTCTTGGGCAGCTGTTAAAACAGAAACACACATGAAAGACACATGCTGGATTTGCTTTTCTACGCATGGTTATTCTTATTATAACGCAGTTTATTGTGAATTTATTATAAATAAGATTTACCTGTTTTGAATGTATATGGACGAGCTGCAAGTTCCGTTCCATCAAATCCAAAGATTTAGAGACACACTGTGTTCCTGATTCGGGTAAAGACCTAGAACATCCACAGAATTCTGCTCGCTATTTATCTGAATTATTCTGGTTTGTCCGTTACCGAGATATATGAGAAGGACGATGTCAACCCGTCCATAGCAAGACGGTTTGTCTGCAAGGTTCCACACAAGCTTTACCCCGTTATCGAGACTTTTGTCAACTCTGATGTTTGTAGGTCCAGAATCTAAAAATATCTAGAACTTAATTTCAAATAAAGTGTATGGCATGATCGGAACAGAAAATAAATACTTTGAATTCTACATAATAATCAATATCATTCAAGTATTTTCAATAATAAGTATAATTACAATATTAACAATACAATAAGTAGTAGTATGAGTAGTTGTATTAATTTAGCAATAGTTTTCTAATTATTATTATCATTATTATAATAAAGTGAAATATAACAAAATCATCATACATTCCTCCAGTCCTGCCAATTCACTTAATCTTGATATCTGAAAATAAAAAAGAAAAATTCCACGAACATTTACTTCATTATAGAGGTTGTACGAGTTGTAGTAGTCGAAGTAGTAGTCGTCGTCGTAGTAGTAGTAGCAACAGTAGTAGTAATAGTAATAGTAGTAGTAGTAGAAGCAGTAGAAGTAGCAGTAGTAGTACTAGTAGTAGTAGTAGTAGTAGTAGTAGTAGTAGTAGTAGTAGTAGTAGTAGTAGTAGTAGTAGTAGTAATAGTAGTGGTAGGTGGTAGTAATGGTAGTAGTAGTAGTAGAAATAGTAGTCGTATTAATAGTAGAAGTAATAATAATAGTAGTAGTAGTAGTAGTAGTAGTAGTAGTAGTGGTAGTAGTAGTAGTAGTAGTAGTAGTAGTATTAGTAGTAGTAGTAGTAGTAGTAGTAGTAGTAGTAGTAGTAGTGGTAGTAGTAGTAGTAGTAGTAGTAGTAGTAGTAGTAGTAGCAGTAGTCCTAGTAGTAGTCCTAGCAGTAGTAGTAGTAGAAGTAGTAGTAGTCCTAGCAGTAGTAGTAGTAGTAGTAGTCCTAGCAGTAGTAGTAGTAGAAGTAGTAGTAGTAGTAGTGGTAGTAGAAGTAGTAGTAATAGTAGTCCTAGCAGTAGTAGTAGTAGTAGTAGTCCTAGCAGTAGTAGTAGTAGAAGTAGTAGTAGTAGTAGTGGTAGTAGTAGTAGTAGTAGTAGTAGTCCTAGCAGTAGTAGTAGTAGCAGTAGTAGTAGTAGTAGTGGTAGTAGTAGTAGTAGTAGTAGTAGTAGTAGTAGTAGTAGTAGTAGTAATAGTAGTAGTAGTAGTTTTAGTTGAAGTAGTAGTAGTAGTAGTAGTAGTAGTAGTAGTAGTAGTAGTAGTAGTAGTAGTAGCAGAAGTAGTAGTAGTAGTTGTTGTTGTTGTTGTTGTTTTTGTAGTAGTAGTAGTAGTAGTAGTGGTAGTAGTAGAAGTAGTAGGAGTAGTAGAAGTAGCAGTAGTAGTAGTGGTGGTGGTAGTAGAAGTAGTAGTAGTAGTAGTAGTAGTTGTTGTTGTTGTTGTTGTAGCTGTTGTTTTTAGCAGTAGTATTTAGTATGCTGTTGTTGTTTGTGTTGTTGTTTTTGAGTCGATGTTATTGTTGAATGTGTGTTTCAGTTTCTCATTCTAACTAAATACTGAATCATTAAATGTATACTTGTATACAACCCGTGTAATTAAGCTGTTCTTTTGGAACTAGAAACCAGCAGTTGTCTATATCCACTAACTGTCGAAGCCGAAAACATGTATCTAAAATGCACCGACATTCAGGGTCGCTTGCACATGCACCGGTTTCCTGCACGAAAAAGACATATTTAACGATCATTAATGCTGCATTAATGAAAACATCTATACCCTTACGTTACACACATGAAATAGTAAGCACTATTATCAGTAGTATTAAATGATAGTATTATAAGTACTTGGATGTGTTATACATTTAAATAAATGTAAAATTACGTTTTTCCTGTTTGCCTAAAACACTTCCGTTCCTTTGGCTTTCGTTTGATTTCCAACATAAAAGTCAATTGCAATCTTGTGAACTCCGCTACCATCGTCTGATGCGTCCAACGTTAACCTGAAAATTAAAACGTCGACATTGCAGCGTATTTGTTCACTACAACACCGGTCTGGTCTTAACAACATGTAACAATGTATCAACAACAGTTTATAAACAAGATTTTACCGTGTGGTATAGACATATGAGCCGTTGACCATATTCTGTTTGATTGCGTTGTTTGATACCCGAGGAGGCGAGTTGTCAATGTGCACCTCGGTATAGTCAGCAAGTGTGTTGTTCATGATATCCGTTGCTCGAGCCTAAAGTCTAACATGACTTCCATTAGCAATTACTTCTGAAAATTCATACCGCTCTGTCAACGGTATTTCCAACCATCCCGACGTCGGTATCTATTGGACAGGGAAAATTTTCCTGTCGGTGTCATAAATATTACTGCATGCACTATTCAAATGTTTTGGTATTCTCCATATTTGGAATGAGAGTATTGTACAAAATTCCTAAAAGTAAAACAACATGCGTTTATTTTTAACAGCACCTGCTTGTCGTCTGTATACACGCGTTTAACCTCGAACATCACAATGCCGGGCTTATTTGCAATCGCCGCCCGTGTCCGTGTGCCATCATTGTCATCTAGTGCAACATACCTATAATGATTTAATTTAAATTATATTTCTTTCAAATGCATCTTGACGCTCTTTACAAATATTAATTTAAATCAATATATATATATATGGGTTTTGATTGTTTTGAAGAAGTTATCGCAAACGAGAATTATGTAATAGTTAGAACATAAAGTAAAATCTTATTGGATAAGTGGCGAAAAGAGCGCAGCGAATATAACCTACATTTTGATCGTTTGCATGTATATCACTTTGACATGTGCATAGTAGATATCCATATATAGTAATGTGTACTACACATTCTAAGAACGCAATTTTCCAATTAGCCAATCAAAAGCCAGAGATAGGATCTGTTAAAATCATGCTTCACTTAATGGGTGCAGGCATTCCATTGGCTCAAAATGTAATTATATATTAACGCTGGATGATAGTGACACAAATATTTTAACTTAAAATTACTTTTTGCTTCGAAGAACGCCGTCGTCTTCTAGCTATTGCAATTGAGTAGGATATGGTAGAATGGCATTTAACAGTTTACCATCGTCATGAATTTTATTCACAAAGTGAGACACCCAACTGAAGACAAGTTTGGTTTGGGTGTTATTCTGTGATGTTTGCCACATATAGCCCGTCTCCTTGATGGCACTTGTGACGCAGATTCCACCATCGCCTTCCTCCATGGCCATCATTTGTTCCAGATCGGGCATTCCAAAAGCTAGACCCGGCTTCATTAGTGTTATCGTTGATTCGTTATCATAAAGAACTAGGCGTCTTGCAATATTTGAATTATTAGCCTTGTCGGATGCTTGTAGTAAAATCGAGAACATTCCTGCAGAAGTCGGTGTATATGTTGGAAAGGTTGGTGAGCCTGTGTTGTTCTCTTGTACGAAAAGACTGGTGACAATGGTTCCAATTCAATTCATTCGTTGTGGATATTTGGTTTCAAACGAACTATCTCTAGGTAGAAATACGCCAGACCTGATAAATCGTCAAACCATCCGCCCCAGCGTGGGGCTATCTCCGTCTGAATTTTGAAAGAACAGAATATGCTAACAGCAAGGGCGAATTAAAAACTCAGCTTCTTCTTTTTATATACGGTTGCATTTTTGCTTTCTTAAGGCATGAGCATTTGGATTGGTTAGAAAGCGGGCTTGTTAAATGTGTACGTTAAATTCGTACGAAGACAAAATCTCAAGCCTCACACAAAGCACAACATAATATTGGAAGTATTGTATACCCTAGTTATATCTGTGTCAACAATGATTGGGTGCTCTCCCGGTTTACACTTAGTTTAGTTTAAACCTATTTATTTTAGCTCGATTGCATCGAAAGCCTTAGGCTTATAGAGACACTCTCGAGTCCGTTTCCTGGGTAGAACCAGTACTTGGTGTCTTCGGGGGAGACACTGAGAACGCTCCCAGAGTGGGGATCGAACCCGGGACCTCCCGATCGCTAGGCGGACACCATATCCACTACGCCACCGCGGTTTACACTTAGTCACGGCCTCTTGTTTCGAACAGTGTTTCGGCGCAATGAAGTCAAATTTGAATTCAACTGGCTTTTCATCCCAATGACCTTGATAAACTTCCAACGAGTACGGACGGTTGTGGTCGTTGTCATGTAGTTGCCGATATCCTCCGCTCTTTGTACGAAAACTCACTGTAAACCTAAATGCATACTATCCTATCAAAACCAAATATACAAATCACGTGTATTTGATCATTGTTACGAAATGTGTCTACCATATCGTTTACTTACTAAGGTTAATGCTTTTAATAATACATACACGTCCCCGTGCTCCAAACTGTAGATATAGTCATCCTCTTTCATCACGCAGCTGGTTTTGTTAGAAGGTCTGCTGTCTGATATCAAGTCGCAGTTGTACGTGTGATTCAAAGCTATTACCAAGTTCGGTCCACCTGACGAACATTATACATGAATTATGCATCTTGACGCGTTATGTAATGTTAGATAAAGAAGTTTATTAAACGAAAATATTAAATTTGTATGAAATCAATTACAGTTAACCCGCTAAAAATCAAATTATGATACGGTACATGACTTTTAACTCCTTATACCATACATCAAAGCGTTAATTAAAAGATTACAAACATAATTTAAGCGCAACCACACTCATAATACACAACACGCAAGATGTAAAAAGCATAAGTTATTATCAATATGTGTTGCTTGCTTCACTCCAAATATACAGTTTTACAGTTTATTGAGTAATACAGAGTAATACAGTGGGCAATATGCCCATGAGTATACAAATGAAGGTATAATAATATGCGTAAAAACAAAGTCAAAGGTCACCAATAACATCCATAATGAATGTCAATGTTTACATATATAAACATTTATCAAACAAATATCGAAATTATTCAGCAATAGATAATAAGCGAGAGGTGGTATATATATTGTATAATCAACATCATACATTAGTCATAATACGTATAGAAAGAATTTCTAATTTGCAAAGCTTTATAAATAAACATTGCCAATGTTTTATTAACACTGCTATTTTGAGAGGTAAGTAATTCTATAAATTTGATCATATTTGGTCTAAGATAATAAAATGGGCTTATGTAAATCTTTCTAACATCATGATACAATGTACATTCAAGGCTAAAATGGTATTCATCTTCAAGAACATTGCATAAGTAACATTTTCTTTCTTCATAAGGTATAGCTGTTGGTTTATGCCATCTACCAGTTTCAACTTTAAGTCTATGTGCAGATACTCTTAATCTGGAGAGGGCCATTCTATACTTGGAAATATTTACATCATTTAAATAAGGTTGAAATTTAAAATCTGATATCAATATGTAAGTTTTAGCTCTGCTTGATTCACGTAATTCAGAGTTCCATCTTTGTAAAAATATATCTGTTACTCTGACTTTAAACATACTTAAAAAGATATCTACATCCCCTACACCTTGATTTAACCACACATCATTAAAACCACAATGTTCTAATACATTTTTAACCATGATTTTCTATTGGGATAAATATCAAATTCTCTGTACATGATATAATAAACAATTTTAACATATGTAATAGATTGCATGTGTACTACTTTCAGCCAATATTAAATTACATTAAGTGCATGTCTAACCGATAAAGGTGTACTTCCCAATTCACCATATATAAAGTTATTCTGTGTTTGTCTTCGGACTCCTAGCAATTCTTTACACACATTTAAATGTATTCGCTCTATTTGGATACTGTTATGAAGCCCCCATATCTCTGAACCATAGCTTAAAACAGGATAAATTAGTTTATCGAACATTTTTAACCTGTGGTGTATTGTAATATTATTAAATCTTGACAAACATTGTCTTAATTTAAAGATAGCTTTCAAAGATTGTCCAGACAAACTGTCAAACGTTTTTGAAAATGAACCTGCAGAAGAGAAAACAAAACCCAAGTAAGTAAATTGATCAACAATCTCTAAATGATTATCATCATAGAAAATCTGTAAATTTCTCCGCAGTCTTCCTCCTTTTTTAAAAACAATGATTTTAGTCTTTTGTGAGTTAACCATTAGTTTCCATCCATCGCAATATTGTTTTAATAAATTTAACCCTTATTGCAAACCAGTCTCAATCTCTGAAAACAACACAATATCATCTGCATACAACAAACTAAGTATCTTAAAAACGTCTACAGTTATTCCTTCTTAATTATTAGTCAGCAAAAATGCCTCAATATCATTCAAAAACATCGAAAATAAAAAAGGAGACAATCATCAATCCTGGCGTACCCCTAACATACATGTAAAGCTATCACTAACCTCGTTATCATATTTAACTCTTGACTTAACAATTCTATACATTGAGCGGACGATGTTCAGCATTTTACCCCTAACACCAAGCTTAATAATTTTATACCATAATATCTCTAGCAACATAATCGAACGCTTATATATATACCCGATAAAGCACACAATGTTTGTTATTTTTCTTTACCCGTTTAGTAAATCTAGGCAATGACAGCAGCAAAAAAAAAATGTAAATTATATGTGCGATTTAAATTGTTAAATTTGCCTGAATCTCACTTCCAATATTAAAAATATTTTCACACATAAGAATAAATAGGTTTTTATGTGTATTTGTTTCACGTATAATACCGGTGTTACTTCATTGTAAAATTAGTTATCGCATTACCATTTGCCACAGGATGGGCCATAACAAGTTATAAAAATTATCATTACAGACGAATTTTTGGATACGTAAATGCAAGCATTTTGTTTAAACACGACCAAATGAATATTAGATGAAAATTCAATAAATCATCTGGACTAATTAAAATATGTCATTATAAGTAACTAAATAACTAGCTGTATACTGATTAATAAACATTACCTAATAACATACACGATAACAAAACGATTTCCTACCTTCACTACGAACTATCCCGAAGCCACTGGATGTGATGTATCTTTCTGATGGAAAATACGCTGAAGGGGGATAGTACATGGAACCCAGAGTGAATCTTGCATAGTTAAAGTTCTCTTGGTTACACCATATAACATCACTTCCGGTTTCATTTGCGCATGGGATACTAGAGTACAATTTTTAAATAACATAAAAGTTTAAACATAATGCAGAGTGTAAGAAAACAAAAACACGAGACAAAGATTTGGATCTAATGTACACACCCGATTGGCGTGTAAAGTTTGAGTCTACTATTTATTGTACGTATTTTACAGTAGTAGAGTAACTAAGGAGAACTTTGAAAAGAAATATGTTTAATGATCCATAAAAAATAGTATTATTTATATAACTACCATACAAACTCTGTGTTAATTAAGTACATGAAATGATAAGGCAAAGGGGTTATGCATGCACATGCATGTTTCGTTGAAGAATGGATTTAAATAAAAATAATGACAATCGGTTCATAACTTGAGTGAGTTGTGTACTATTGATATCATCCGTTGTTTTTCTTTATCCCGATACACTATAGTCGTATGTATGGATGTGTATTATTCTTAAGTATAGCAAAATTGAGATTAAAGATAAAAAGTTTAAACATTAAAGTAAATTAATTCAAGACCCCCGTGAAGGAGATGTTTGTGCCGGCTTTGGTTTGTCGTTTGTAAGTTTGTTATTTGAGCAAAAAATATTGAACTTATTTGAAATAATTTTTCTGGGAAAGTGAAATACGCCATTGAATAATTATTTTGGCCGATATCCAAATCACCGTCTGGATCCATGATTTTAAAAAATGGTATTCTAAAATTGACATCTAATGTTGTATAACAAATTATTTGCACAACACATGGGGAACGAACTGTTATAACTGGCTTTCATAATTCCAATTCTGGAAAATGAATAAGACACATGAAACACATATTGGCACATTACTATTATAAGTAAAGCACGATTTTAACCTAATGTAGAAGAGCTCCTTCAGATCTGTTCGTTGAATGTTCGCCAAGGTCACACCACATGATAGAATTGTTGGCTCATTCTTTCCACCAACAACTGACATGTTAAAAATGTGTGGCATTTGTATAATGCTACTTTAAATTAAATTCGTCATCATCATTTCACCATTAGCCTTAGTATCATCTTTATACAACATATCGATAATAACAAAGTCGGGATGAACCATGAGAATGAATCAAACATACAAAAAAGCTTTTTGAAATTTATAGGAATCTTGCAACTGATAATATGTTGCATATTAATTTTCAAGCCCACATGTCAAACAAGTTTTTCCTTCCCAACCATCATAGCATTTACAGTTGGCAGGGTAACTGCATACACCGGGAAAGCATGGCTGCTGATGGGAACACAGAACTACAAATTAAAGATAAATTATAGGTAAAATGTTTTCGTGTGCGTGTTTGTTTTGTGTTTAGACAAACAAGCATTATTTATTAAACTGTCTTTACATTAATAACAACATCAATTTAAATAAATAGATATATTATAAAAAAAAAGTGTCATTAATGATTGTGCGATGGCGGGCATTGGCAAGCTTCCGGTGCTATGCATGTGCCGCCATTGTAGCACGGCGTCCTGCATATCGCTGAAACATAACCAAAACTCACAATTTCTGCCAACGATTAACTGTTGCGTTTTCAAAATCCATGCAGATTGTTGCATTGATAGCGAACATTCATCGTATCAATTCGTTAACACCACGAGTGTAACACTAAACTTGTTTGTTTGAAGGTTATATTTACTTGCATATAAATGAAATCTTTAAAGATTCAGGTTATGCATTATGTAGCATCAATGAATGAGTTTTGAAATAACTAACCACCAAAAACAAACATTCCACAGTAAAATGTAATTGGTAATGTGTCACATTACACAAATACAACATTTTCTAAACATTCAGATTCTCCAACTGGAACAAAATAGAAATTAGTGTTTTTGCGCATCCACTATGGTGCAGAATCACATGGTGCGTCATGGGGTTGTAGATTTGAAATCAATATTCCTTTACTGTATGATGGTGGATAAATTGAGAAACCCATTTTGTTTAAAACATAATTGCTATCAATGTCGTCTGGTTAGAATGCAGTAATAAATTACTTTTGTTTTAAGTAAAACCTTAAACTCATTATTATAAAAAGTAATAAGCAAAATAAGAGCAATTGTAACTTTCAAATATGATATGCATACGTAAATATACTGCAGTAACACCAACCAGTAAACCATTAATGCTTAACATATTAAGCATTCAGTGCTTTGACAAAAGTGTTTATTTCAAGCAAACAAATCGTTTTTTTAATGTTCGTAAAAATACATAAATGAAGTTCAACGATTAATTGTTTTACATCCGAAATGATTTCAGCGTTTTAATTTTACATTAAAGGACTATGCTTCTTATTGCACTATAAATTAAATTATTTGATAGATATGCGCTTTACTAAGACATGTGCATTAAATAAATAAAAAATAATATAATACCATATAAGATATTTGATAAAAAAAAAATAGCAAAAAAACTGAACAAATTAAAACCCAGAGAGGGTGTCGAACTCTCGACTTAGGAGACATACGAAGAAATGACAGTAGACAGCGCTTTAACCAACTGCGCTGTCATGCTTGGTAAGGAGTCCTGTGAAAACTATGGTTATACAAAATGCTTACAAATCTGACATCAAACTGTAAACAGGAAAAGGGCCAAACAAACACAACCCATATTATAAATTGATCTTTTTCTCAGAATGCGTACACTATTTTCTCATTTATTATACCATGATTTAACTGTTATTATTTGCCAGGATTTATGTTTAAATTTTAGATTTTTACGAAATTACACCCTTGAGGCCCTTTTCAAAGACAAAGTCCCTTTAATTTTTATTATTGAGGATGTTCGGGAAAAAAATGAATTTTCGAACAGAGTACCATTCTGTATGTCTATTTCGTTATATTTAAACATTCTCTTTCCATATATAATTGAACTTAAACTGTATGGTCCTAAAATTGAGCAAAATGATAACTTAAGGCAAGATGGACTTTCATGCTTATACTTTTAAAAGCTATAGATAAACTTGTATTTTTTTTGTATTGATTATTGTTGACCGAGTTCACATTGCCAACTTTTTCATCGACCCAGATATGCAGGTCAGTGCAATCATATGACAAGATATCGCTTATAAACATTGCGGCACCGATAAGGCCAAACCATGTATGGATATGTCATTTTTACTTCCTGTGGTCCCTTAACACAACGTCTTGCGGAAGAATTTTATAAAAAGTTTTTGACAAGCTTACACATTTATTATAATATATACATGCATCTATTACAAACAATGCCTATTATCCGTAAATACGGTATGCACAGCTACCATTCCAATATTTCCAAAAATATTATTGCACTAACAACTGTGAGATATAATGTAGGTTTATTAGTCCAAACTAATTTGCCATAATATACATATTATATTTACATCGTACATATAAAACCAAACGTTTAATTATAAAGATTATAGTGTTGTTAGTCGATGGAAATAGTATTACGCGTGGCAACGAAGCCAAATTAAGCAACAATATATATGCACACAAAGCAACGATTAAAACAAACATTTAACGACAGAACGCATACACACACGCTATAAAGAGATATATGTGTATATTTTTATTTATAGTGAACTCTCAATTCCCACGAACGGTATTTGCACTCAGTACAGCACAAAATATTTATGAGTGGTTCAACTGTTTGCTTAACGTAATCTATAAACAAGTATTGCATTGCAATGCATCAAACACTGAATTCCCCGTTTTGTGATCAACGTGAGTCCAAAGTTTGCTTGATAGTTTTGAACATAGTTATAAGTAAACAGTATATTTTTTGCAAATTAAGGCACTAAATGTCTAAGTACTATTCACCGGTTTGATGCAATTCTTATTTCGTTTGGGTTAAATGTAATCTTCAACTGTTTTCTTAACTTATCAATTATTGTATTGTATTTATTTTCTTCATAAGTTATTATTATGTTCTCTTTAAATAAGCTGCAATTTGTCTTTTGGGCTCGAACGCATTTTTTGCAAAAGTAGAGCTAGAAAACGCAGTTTGTTGTACTCAACTATCATTTTGACAAATTCATACTTGTTTATGTCTCAATATGAAATGTTTCTGTTTAATTAAAAATGTCATTTATTATGCATTGTGACATGTTATCAGCTTGATAAGATATTTATTTTCCTGCAAAGTATTGCTGTATGGGGCGTTTATCGAATTATTTGAACTTTGGTGATTAACATGGGTGTTTTCATTGTTTGCAAAGCACTTCGATGATACTGAAGATACGGCGCATAACTGTTTAGATGTTTCTAAAGTGTAAGCCATTTGACGTTCAGATTAATAAATGCTGAATTTGTCAATACTGTGTTGTTCTTTCGGTTCGTTCGGTATGAACTTTAGTCAAAATGTATTTTGCGGTTATTGTAAATTTTGTTTGGAACGAGTCTACAAGTTTAATTCGCGTTTAAGAGACTAATTCTTAACGTATATCTTGATTAAGCACATCAAGTGTTGTGACAGCTGAAAAGTTTTTATTATTTAGCAATTAAATGTGATTCAATGAAGAAAAGTGTATGCACCATTTGTCCTACGGTATGATATGTGACAATGTCTATACTTTATAACAATAGCCGTCCACCGGTGCCGGCACAAAGACCTCGTCGAATTCCCCCAAGATGTCTTTGAATGTTGGCCGATCTGCGGCGTCCGTCTGCCAGCAGCGAGTCATCATTCCGTACCATCTAGACAGAAAACGATACATCAATAGGTTTAGTGAAAATGTCCCTGAATAGCCACAACATAGCTTAATGTTACTTGAAAAACGTCAACGATATGTTTATGCTGCGGTTGTACAGTAAACAAAATGTATTACTTAACAAAGTGCTTTGGGAAAAGAGTGATAGTCAATGATTAGGGCACGTCTTTCATAACATTGGAAATTATTGACCATTTCGAATTTAACAAGTTCTGTACAACCAAATATTATTTATAAGTTCTACAATACTGGCCATTTAAAGCCTAGCGGTCAGCATTGAGACTCAGATAGATTCGTTAAAATATTTCGCCACTCATTAAATATATCAATAAATCATTGAAATCATTATTTCCATTTGTTTCACCACGAAAGATGCCAAAAAGTTTCCTTCATCCGGAAATATTTAGTTAAACTTGTAAACAATGTAAACAATATTTATCAACAGTTGTTTATATATTTAGATAAAAATACGTGAAGAATTTCTAACGTGCTATAGAAAGACATACTGACGTTGATCTTGGGAATAACCGACTAAACCAAACGTTTTAATTCGGTGTCAAGGACTTTTAATTTGTCCACAAATGGAAAAAATTTCATACTATATAAACTACGTTTAAAAGTATAAAGAAAAGTCGTCAAAGTTTTGTAAATATATCACATTTCTGAATAAATGTAGATATTTTATTCACGGATTCAGTGCCTTTAACACAACTGGTATGGAATATAAATTATATGCATTGACATAATACCAATAAACTGAAAAATATAAAAAAAAATCAACAAGTACACAAATAAATAAACTATGCTACATATCATTTATCAAAGAAGGTTCATACTTTGGATCGCACTGCTCGGGTTGTGGGAGTCTATAACCTCCTTTGAGTCTTGCAGGAAGATCCTTAACATTTATGTCTTCGTATGGCGCAGCGCCTGTGAAATATGAAGCATTATTATTTGAGAAAGGAATATATATATACCCAATGAGTGCAAACATACACTCATTGAATCATACAAGTTTGTTGATAACGAGGTTAAAAACTGTCGAACTATGTACCCATCGAGAAAATCTCCCAGAGCAGCACACCGTACGACCAGATGTCGCTTTTCTCTGTCGCATCTTTTGTTGTTTTCAAACATTCAGGTGCCACCCATTGATCGGAATCCGCTCCTAGAAGTAGCCACGTGTTATTAGATGCATGTGTCAATGAATAGTGAAACTGAAACTAAATGATGGCCGCATAAATATGTTCTTTGTAAACAAAAAATTTGGTGCAATGAATTATGGATTTTATAAACTAAAAGCTGACATTATTTACAGTTTTTGTCGGATTGCCAACAAAAACGCAAACAAAATAGTTACAACATATATATTTATCAGTATATTGTCGAATATTTAGTGAATTAGCGTTCGGGTATTGTGTAAAATTGTGCATTAGTAATTTTTATTTATCATAAACTAAACTTATTTGCTTACATTGATTATTACTTCAGTATAAAATAATAAAAAATCTTATTTTAGATTTACTATATTCCCATTATTACCGTCCTTTCCCCAGTCTTCAACCATGGGTCCGAATCCATAAATCTTAGCAGTCATGTCGGCGTCCAGGAGAACGTTACGAGCAGCCAGACGTCGGTGGACAATCTAAATAACATTTCAATGTACTTATCAAGATAAACAGTATATGAACACTTACATGATAAATTTTCTTGATTCATTGAGTTTTAACCTTTAGAATATTACAAAGCAAAGTATTTTCTTTTTTTACCACTGGCCATTTAGGTTTTTCTCAAGCTGCTGTTGGCAAATGTATCACCGAGTGTTATTTTGTACAAACTAATGAATGACTGATCGTGAATGACAGTTGAATCACTCAGTGCGAATCTATTTTCACAGATCGAAGGGGAAACGTCAAGATAATCGCCATGCCTAAATACATAGTATTTAGTTTTTAAAATGATTAAACGTTTAACACTAGTTGAACAATTGATCATTAATGACAGATAAATCACATAGTTTGTATGAATCGATGCTATTTATTATTCAAATCAATCAAAACAAAGCTAAAAAGGATTACACTTAATGTTTCCGACCTTTCTGTCAGCAAGGTACGCCATTCCTCGGGCCACATGCAGCGCACTCCTCATAAGGAGTTCGTGTAATTCTACTGTCGCATTACTGCTGAGACGGGACAGATATGCATTAAGCTGGCCGTTGCTGCAGTACTCATACAAAATGAACGGACCCACTGCGTAAAAAAATGCATGGTGAAATTGAGAAAACAATCGCCAAATAGTTGTTTTATAAAGGTTATGGTCAAATGCGAATGTACAGAGGTCGCAGTGGTGTAATGGATATGGTGTCCGCCTTGCGATCGGAAGGTCGTGACTTCGATCCCTACCAGGGGAGCATTCGAATGATCTTTCTCAAAATACACATTTACTGGTTCTACTAAGGAAACGGACTCGAACTGTCTCAATAAGCTCTAGGCTTTCGACAAAATTGAGCTAAAATAAATAGGTTTAGACTAAACACGCATTCCTGATGTATATTTTTAGTATGCATATCGGGTGCTCAAAATTATTGCACTTGCCTGATTCTAAACACATTTTGCACGTGTTAAACGTAAGTGCAATCAGTATTGTACTTCTGAATAAGACTGAAAACTAGAAAATTCGTCCAAAAATTGGAGCTAAATTGGAGCTAAACGTTATGACGTTTATCGTCTGTTTCGGTAAACATATTACTCACGTTCTGGTCCTTCTGTTACGGCACCAACAAAAGTAATAATGTTCTCATGCTTGCCAACCTTCATTGAGTAGAAATTGATTTTGGCTCTCATCAGGTGAGCATCTTGGTTGGAGAACTCACCTTTTATATAAGTATTGTCTAAACAAAAATAAGCAATCGTAGTTTTTAAAACCCGTATTAATTAATGTGTTTGTTTCTCTCTTTCTTTGACTTTATACTATACATAATATTTTTAATTAAATACATGTATTTCAATTTCTACGGATGAATTTGTCCTCGAATTTCATGGCATTGTTTTGGGGTTTTCTTCCTATTACGGGCCATTGTCATAAAATATATACAGCTAAATGTTTTGTTTGTTTGTTGTTGTTTTAATATTTTGTTTTCGTTGTTGCTTTGGTTATGGTTTCTGTTGTGTTTTGTAATGTGTTGTTGTTGGTTGATTGTGTGTTGGTGGTTTTTAGGGGTGTGTTACAATTCAATGCCATACATACATGTTGTTGTTGGTTGATTGTGTGTTGGTGGTTTTTAGGGGTGTGTTCCTATTCAATGCCACACTTACACTTGAGGATTTTGGCAACGGTTTCGTTGCGTCGGTTCCCAACTGTGGCCAGATGAATGTCTGCAAACGATCCTGACACCAACAATCTCTCCAGTTTAACATCATTACGAGTCAGTTGCCAAGAATCAAGGTCCGCGAAGTCCATGTCTCCATAGACATACATCGAATTGTCGTGTGACTAAAGAGAAGTGTAGTGTGAAACGTTAAGTGATATGTAGCGATCTTATAAAATGCAATGGCTTTATATTACTTAATTATTGAATTAATTCAAACGGAAACGATATTTATGTCATCATCTTTATTTTTAATAATGTTTTTCGTTATTAAACATTAAGAAATATTTTGATAAAGATAAGCTTGTAACGCACATTGAAAAAAACATTTGCCAGAGAAAAACATTCCTACTTAGCTGTAAATAACAAAACAGCATAAAGTATTAGATAAATATATTACATGTAATCGGACTTGTCTAGATTAATATTCTGCTCTCAATTTTTTTTAGACAATTTATTTGTTAAATTAAATATTTAAACAAATTATAGGGGCAGTAATTGTGCTCCACTTATAGCAGATTTATTTTTTTTCTGTTATGAAAGGGATTTTATGCATAGTGTGTCTAAAGAAAGACAGTAAAGTTTAATTTTAATTCAAAGCTGTAAGAATACTAGTAGATATATTGATGACGTGTTGAACATAGATAACCCTTTTTTTAAACAATATATCAACAAGATTAACCCCAAAGAACATACAATAAATAAATCGTGTTCAACGAGTACTGATGTTGAATTTCTAGATTTACGTCTAACTATTAGTAACAACTAAGTGCAAACTAGTCTGTATGACAAACGTGATGATTTCAATTTTGGTATTGTTCATTTCCCTTTCTTAGACGGTAACACTAAAAACCCTTTGCATGGCATTTATATTTCCCAATTAGTTTGTTATGCGAGAGCCGTTCATGAGTAAATGATTTTAACAAACGTAACCTTTCTCTTATTAAGAAATTATTAAAACAATGATTTTGTTCCATAAACTACGCAAAACGTTTACCTTTCTTTTAATACTTTAGTTTTGTTTCTAGATATACAGTTTCCTGAAAATCTGTATTGGTTAATGAAATTTATCACCCATCATTTTATAGTGATGTTTTAAAACGGTTGCGTAGGTGTTAATATACAAAATCGGATGCTTAAAACATTATTTAAAAACTGATTCAGTCTTATTTATCAAAGACGTATAATTTGTCTATACTCAGTAACACCTGCCTGTTAGTTTCTATAGAGAATTTCTCCCAACTGTAAATAATGTATCTATTCTCGTTGGGTAAACATACTTAAGTATATATCGATTTAATTTAAATATTAACAGCTTTTAAACCTATTCCCAAACGCGTTGTAATAGTTTACAAGTAAGATGTCTACGGCACATGGACACCCAAACATTAGATTTAGTATTTGATTCACGTTTGGTAAAATAAACAATTTTTCATTTTCTGTTTGCATAGGTACATGTAATTATCGTTTGAGTTTAATGTTAAACTACTATTTCAATCATATTAATTATAAATATTTAACATATACAACCAAGCTATGTAATCTGGCCTTTTACACCACGTATTACAACTTCTTCCTGAGATACACGACGATGATCTGTGATTTGTATTATATGATGCTAGGTCTTGAAATCTTGTCAAAAAGCAGTGATTCAGCTGATAATTGTATTTACTTCATTTCATCGTGCCTCAGAAATTTGCAATTATGTTGCTCTGGTGAACATTAAACCATTGAATAATAAAATTCAATTGAATTAATATTCTATTGTATTGCTATTTAATTTGAAATTGCAATCCTATAAGGATACAGTTTATTTACGAGTGCGTGTATTGTGATTAATTATAAGGTAAGTGTGAGGTTTGGCATGCCTTTAAACTGGTTCAAACCCCTAATGCTTTGCATTGACAATTCTAATGCGGTAACCCAGTTTTAACGATTTTTATGTTTTGCGTTGTGTTGAATGTATTGTCCTGTATTGAATAGGCAATTGGTCACTTGCCTCAAATAAAGGACTAGCGGATGGTAATAAAGGTTTCTCTCCTGGTGATGTCTCTGGATTTTCATTATTTGTATATTTGGTATAAAATAAAAATAACAACCTTTTTGTTTGGGTTCTCATCTGGACGCGGTCTTCTAGAACGAATCGGAAGGTTAAGCATGGGAACAGCATCCAATTTCCGTTGGAGAGGTTTCAAATAACCCCTCCGTAATAAAAGCACAATCACCACAAACACAATGATCACTAATGCTAAAGCACTTCCTGAAAGGTAAACAAATACGTATTTAGGTACCGTAATACCTGCAAATACTGTAATAATTTATTTACAAAATGTAGTTGAATCAACAAGATAATTGTGTTTATATCAAAGGGAGTAACAAATATAGTGATGTTGATGTGATTACAAGTTACCACCTATGTAAATATCTGTACAAAAATTACTCATTGTTATTCTTTTCTTGAAAGGATAGTGTGGATGAAAACAGTTGGCATTAGCCTTCGACATTATTCGCCTTACAGAAACACAAATATATATGGCGATTGTCAAAACGCATGCGAATACTCTGCCGAAACATTTATGACCTTCGAGTATTACATTTTCAATTAATAAAATAATTACATGATAAAGTAGACAAAGAGACACATACCACTCGCAATGGCAATTATTTTCACGTCAATAGTCTTCTTTTCAGGAGCTATTGGGTGAAATAAAGTAATAGTATATCATATATAGGAAGTATAAAGGGTGTTTATAGAGACTTTTCAGAAAACGATTCAAAAAACCTTTATTTATAAATGTTTTAAATTAAGTCTGACGCTTTACAATTTCAATCATTCGGACGTTTTGGAATATTTAGACATCACTAGACTATAAAATATGTATTTTAAAACTGCACTTCACAATTCATGGTACCAAATATTATTGTAAGTAAACAGCAAACGATTCACGTTGAATTTATTGTGGTTATTCATAATCATACGTGTAAAATATTGAATGTAAAAAGAAAAAGAAAGATGTATAAATACTTATATTACCGGTTTTGAATTTTATTGGGAGAGCTGAAAGTTCAGTCCCATCTAATTCAACATTCAGTAACACATTATATTCCTGGTCTGGATCAAGTCCGAGAACATCCACGGACCTCTGTTCGTTGTCGATTTGGATTATCCTGGTTTTCCCGTTACCAAGATATACAACCAGTGTAATTTCAGCTCGACCGTAGCAAGCTGGTTTGTCTGGCGAGTCCCACGCAAGCCTTACTCCATTGGCGAGTGTCTCTTCTATTCTGATGTTGGAAGGTCCAGAGTCTGAAAATAATACACCAGGGTGACACACGATCCTAGTTTTATCATAGTGTACAATACAACTGTATTTGAACGAACATGTCATTTTGTTTCCATGTGAATTGTTTAACCTTGAATTAAACATTTGCATGATAAAATGTATCAAATTCTTACATTCTTCTAATCCTTCCAATTGGCTAAGTCTTGTGAGCTAAGAATGTAAAACAACATGGTAAACCTTCTTTGTACAATATAAGGTTAATATATATTTTTCATTTTAATATATTAATGTTTTTTTTTATACAAGCAATTGCTATTTTGGCAAAAATTCTTCTTCTTGTTCTTCTCATTATTATTATTACCGGGTTTCATTATTGTTTATTATTATTACTATCATTATTATTATTATTATAGCTTTAGTAACATACTGATACGTTGAATATCTGTGTTAAAAGCGCCTGATTGTAAACAGTGACTTTTATTTGACCCGTGTCGTTAAGTCGTTCTTTTGGAACTAGAAACCAGCAGTTGTCTATATCAATGGACTGCTGGAGCCGAAAACATGTATCCAAAATGCACCGACATTCGGGGTCGCTTGCGCATGCGCCAGTTTCCTGCAGGATTAAATAAGATACGTAAAACAATCAGACGTGTAAACTTTAAAAAAAATGTAATTAATACACTAGTTTGTCTTAATCTGTTAATAGTGTACATATATTTACATTTAGCTCATAATAACACCTATACTATATTATAGTTATTGAAGAAAACTATTACAATTTTCCAATTGGCTTGAAACATTTCTGATTTCTTCACTTTCGTTGTATTTCCAACATAAAGGTCCATTGCAATCTTGTGAACTCCGCTACCATCGTCCGATGCGTCAAAAGTCAACCTACAAATGCAATATTTACGATGTTACTTAAATTGCAATGCTTTCCCCCTGTGCGTAATTTAAGAGCAAAGAACAATGCGAACGCATATTAAGTTTTAAGACAGATGGTTTACCGTGTGGTATAGAGAAAGGAGCCGTTGACCACATTCTGTTTGAGTGCGCTGTTCGACACTCTAGGAGGCGAGTTGTCAATGTGCACCTCGGTATAATCAGCAAGTGTTTTGTTCATGATATCCGTTGCTCGAACCCAAAGTCTAACATGACTTCCATCGGCAATAACTTCCGAAAATTCATACCGCTCTGTCGGCGGTATTTCTGTCCAGCCTGATGTCGGTTCCTATACAAACAAATATAATTGCCGACCCAATATAACTGTCAAGAAATAGACTTTCATACAAGTATACTATATCTGTGTACGTTTTACGTAAATTACCAAATCAACTCAAAAAAAACAACAGCACTGATATAAATAGGAATACATAGATATTATACCTTTTTATTGTCTGTATACACACGCTTGACTTCAAACTTCACAATGCCGTGTTTGTTTGAAACAGCCGCCCCTGTTCTTTTACCGTCATTGTCATCTAAAGCCACGAACCTACCGAAATAAGTAACGGTTTACCTTCCTATTTAAATATGTGTTTCCAATTTTGTCTGCACATCCCTTTAATTGGAAGGTAGAACTAAACTACAACACAGATGATCTTTAAGAAAAATATTTCCTATTGTAATTTAAACAATGTCTAATTGATCTTTAATTAACGACATTCACATGTGGTGTCCATTGAGCTTGCAGTGATTACTTCCCTTGGATAACGAATTGAAATTAATATAAAACATGCAATGTCGATTTTATGTAGCAGACTGATTTGCATTGGGAGATGTAATAAAGAAATAGCATGAAATTTATTAAGTAATAAAGCTTTCTGTAGATCTACTGATGAGACTATTACACACAATCGCCATAAGTAAATGTTAAATAATTAGAAAATAAGATGACAATGCCTAAGCCACATTCCATTATATGCAATTTAAGTTAAATAAATTAATTTACACTTACTTTTTACCTCGAAGAACGCCATCGGCTTCTAGCTCTTGGAATTGGGTTGGGTATGGCAGAATTTTATTTAAAAATTTCCCATCGTCGTGAATCTTATTCACAAAGTGAGATACCCAACTGAAGACAAGTTTGGTTTCGGTGTCATTTTGTGATGTCTGCCACATATAGCCGGTCTCCTTGATAGCGCTGGTGACGTAGATTCCACCATCGCCTTCCGCCATGACCATCACTTGTTTCAGATCGGGCATTCCATATGCTAGGCCTGGTTTTGTTAGGGTTATCATTGATTCGTTATCATACAGGACAAAACGCCTAGCAATCTTGGAATTGTTAGCATTGTCAGACGCTTGCAGTAGAATCGAAAACATTCCCGCTGAAGGCGGTGTGTATGTCGGAAAGGTTGGTGAAGCTGTGTTATTCTCCGTGTATGTAAAGATTGGAGATAACGGGTTCAGTTCTATTAATTCGTTATGGATATCTGGTTGCAAACGGAATATCTCAAGATAGAAATACGCCAGTCCCGATAAATCGTCACACCAACCTCCCCAGCGTGGAGCAATCGCCTCCTATGTAAATGTAAAAAGTGAAGAATGTTTACATTCTTTTATTTAATGATCGGGAAGGATACCTTAAGTAATATATATCATTCACCATGATTATAATCGGTATATATACCTTGGATATATAATTCTCTATTATAATCATTATATATACCTTAGTTATATAATTCACTATAATAATAACTGGCGATTCCGTAGCAATATCATTCTTTATTATAGCTTTTCCCTGGCCTATTATAACCACAATTGATTTCTCTTATAATCGGTATACATACCTTTGTTATATCATTATCTATTACAATTGGTTCTTCACATGGAGAGCATTTAGCGCTAGCGCTTTGCTCTGAGCAGTGTTCGGGAGCAATAAAGTCAAATTTGAACTCCACGAGGTTGACATCCTCTTGGCCCTTGTACACTTCTAAATTACCTGGTCTTGAATAGTCTATGTCATATAGTTGTCTGTAGCCACCACTTTTTGTTCCAAACCTCACAGTAAACCTGCAAAAGACACAGTTTATTGTATTAAACACACAGCGGCCTCAAAATCACGTGTGTACGTTCTTGCAAGGTATTCTGCTGGGCACTTAAACGACTATCTTAGTGGGTCCCTACCAATGTAACATTTACATTTCATGATGTAGATGAATATTCCTTCGACGCGACCGCCATTTGTCGAATGAGTTAAATTTATATCTGATTCGTTGATGAGGCTTTTTTTTTTACTAAAAACCTTCTAAAGTATTAAACATAATTTTCATATATAACGAGAAGTACGTAGGAAATACGATCACATTCACATTCATTAAACAACGAAATGATTTATTGTATTTCAAAATGTAATACATAATGTACGGAAATATGTATGCCAATATTGATTCAGGAAGTAACTAAATAAACACGTGTAATTCATTCTTCGTGGTCCGTATTCACCAACCTATTCTTAGACTTAAGACTAAGAATAAATAATATTCCTGAAACTTTTCTGTTCTAAGGGCGCTTAAAATTTGAATCTTATTTGGTATTTATCCACTCTAAATACAACATTTTTATTAAGAATGATTAGTGAATTAAATAAGCAATATTGCTGCCCAGCACAATTGCTAATGCTAAGTGTTTTTCTTGTGTCTATATCTGTTCTGTATTCTTAAGTCTAAGAATGGGTTAGCAAATACGGGCACAGATTTGTGTAAAACTTTCTTCCAATTAAAATATGTTGGGTGTGATCATTTTAGCAATAATGTTCGAATGTATCACGTGGGACTGTTTCTTCTCGTTCTAGATTGCATATGACAACAGTTACAAAATTTAACTTTTCCATAGTATTTATATTTCACGTTACGTCATTTATAAATCACGTCGTATGGCACATACTCGTCGCCGTGTTCCAAGCTGTAGATGTAGTCAGTCTCATTCATGACGCAGCTTGCGTTGCTGGCAGGTTGATTGTTCGAGAGCCCGCTGCAGTTGTATATGCGATCCACTGCGACAAAGCGGGTTGATCCACCTGTCGACGTATTTATAATTGTACGTTAACAATAAATTGATTACGGTATGATAATCTATTTATAGGTGATGTTTATTATAGATATATGTACATTTCACTAACAATCTGCTTAAAATCAGCTCCGTAACTACGCAAAACAACACGTTACGCATTAGGATTTGTTGACAGCCAAAGTCATCTTGTGTTGACCTTTCAGTCATGGCATTTCTTTTTTGGTCTCGTAAGTTAAAGTATAAAATGTGTATTTCGCAGTGCGATAAGTATAAGATCGCATTTTAACAATCCAGACATCATGACTGTATACTGGGTATGTCGCCAGTGTTGTCTATTGAATGACTTATCACTAACACTCGAGTGTTCTCCAACAGCAATATTTGTTTTAAAGAAGTCCAATATAAATGCACATTAATCAAAAATAATTGTAACAATACACAATACACTACATTTTGAGATTTTCGCAATACAAGAAACAATCAAGAAAAAATCGCAAAAAGGAACCCCCTGAGTGGATTTCGAACTCCCAACTTTCAAGCCATAATGTTGCAAATGACAATAGACGGGGCTCAAACTATGGTTATGCACGATACTAACAATTCTGATGTTAAAATTTAAACACAAAGATGACTAAACAAACACAACCTAACATATATAATAATGTTGATTAACAGAACACACAATTATTTTAGCTTTATTGGATGTCAATAATAATATTGTAATTTCCTATTTCTTTAATGATATTTCTTCTTTAGGCCTTTTTAGTAGGCATAGTCCTTGAAAGGTCTGATATCTTAACATACCATTTACGAGAGAGCATGAACCAATGTCAGTTGCGATGTTTTGTTAATGCAGTATATGAAAGTAGTTTTGTGTCGAATAAACATGATTTGTTTCACTTTAAAGTATCCTTTCACATCCCGTCAGTTTTAGTTTAAATAAACACAGAGACTTTGTATCTTTCATCGTATAGTGAATTGGCCACAAATGGTGCATATCCTGATACATATTACAATACAGAACGTAATTAGATCCACATCAGTATTTATTAACTTCCTCATGTGCTCGGGGATCGCAGTATTTTAGGTTACAGCGCATCGCTTGTAACTTACTTATTATGCAAACAGTTGGTGGAATAACGTTATGATGAGATCATATATTTTACCGAAATTTTATTCAATAATAATCAGATCAGACATTTAACCGAAAGTTTACATTTAATGTTGAATTAGAAGCCACATATAAGATTTAACCCTTTGCATCTACATTCCATAGATGTCAGATATACACGTTTCGTTGGTATTTAAACGTGTTTTTCGGCGTAGCTGTTTAACTCAACTTTTGGCCTTCCTCTACATCCAATCAAATGTGAAAATTTCCTGAATGAATACTTCCTTACATTTCATCGGCTAATTTACCATAAATTCCCTCTGCACTAGTCATAAATGAGTAGGTGCAACATCCCAACAATGTATCCGGACCAATTCTTAACAGGTTTTATTACTTATGGCAAATTCAATGAGGGAATAACAGTTCGCAGAAAATGCTAGCTTTGGTATATGCGCAACGCTATGGAAATGATTTGACATTATATTTGACATGTTAAAAAGCAATAAATGTGATGTTTTGTAACTTTGTAAATGAACACACTTTTTACATTGGAGTATAATCGTACACAATAGACACAGCGATTCTATAAATATCAATTCTCCACCAGAGGGCTAGTCAATATTGAAGGCGAAATGACCATACGCTCGCTCGCATGCAGTCAGTTGTCGATGAATATACAAGTTTTTTACCGTTTATGCATCATGTTCTGTGTTGCTGAATATATTGTTTTAATTACATTAGATAATCATTAATTAACCGACAAGCATATATAAAATGTTGATTTAAAAAAACAACAAACATTAAGTAACGTATATAATAGTTTATATATAATGGTATGTTAAATTTAATAAACTACTACTATTATATAGTATTTGAGTATTGTATGCTATTCGGATCTAGTCTAAGTTACATTGTTTTGAATATTAATGATGGAAGGTTATTTTGCATCCTTATTTGCAAAATTACCACAGACGCCGAATATAGTTTTTAAAAGATATTTCTTGTTATTATTAGTTTCCCATCACCATCCAGCGCTTTTACGAACAAATCCGTTGACAGATATATTAGGTAAAAGGTTGTGGCTATATCTGTATTGTTTGTACAATGAAATATGGTGTTTTAAAGATGGCATTTACCGTTTTTGTTGACCTTGGTGTGCCGAACATGCGCCTCACTGTGAACGATCCCGAAGCCACTGGAATTGATGTATCTTTCAGCTGGGAAATATGGGTGCTCGGGTATGAACAGGGAATTCAGAGAAAACTTGACATAATTAAAGTTCTCCTGATTACACCATATGACATCATTTCCGGTTCTATCGGTGCACGGAAAGCTATATTTGAATTGAAAACAAAACAACATTTTATACGTTCTTTAAATGCATATAGATTAACATTTAAAATGTCTGAAGGACTATGGGGTGTGTTTATCTTTGGTTTACTATCTGTTACACGTATAAACACTCGTACAAAATGAGTCACGTAACTGAAATTGAAAAGTTTCGGTTACATAATTTTACAGTACATCTTACGTCCAATAACCACAACAGTATTGAGTGTACAATTGTTATTAAATACAGAGATATGAAATAACGTTGTGTATATGTTAATAGAACTGAGTTGAATACATGCGAATACAAACAACATTACGATTGGGTATGATAAATAACCTAAAGTAGAAGAGTTTTTTCCGGTCTGTACGCCGGATGTTAGCCAGGGTCACACCGCAGGATTGAATTGTTGGCCGATTCTCAACTGAAGAACAAAAAGACAAATACGACTTGCAATGAGTTGGCTAACACAAAAATATAAAGAACACCTAAGATATAATGAAGTGTTAAGTAAAACTTTACTTTAAAGATATAAAACCGAAATAAATGGTATTTTAATTCTACTATAAAATGCCGATGTATGCTTTATAAACCAAATAGCATACATGTATTTACTGCGCTCTATATAATCTAGTGACAAACTAAAATCCTATATAAAATATAAATTCGTGTTAAACTTACAATCCAGACACGTTAATCCATTCCAACCATGATAACATTTGCAGTTGTCAGGGTAACTACATACTCCGGGGAAGCAGGGCTTCCTATGGGAACACGTAACTACAACAGGCAAAATCACAAGAAATCAGCTGCATGTTTAATGTGCACGGAACTTGGAGTGTTGAATTGATCAATGGCTTACGGCAATCTATCTGATATAAAAACAAGTTAATTTTATGAATTAATACTCGTGCTTATACACAAACGTATTTTTCAACATGCTTAGAAATTCAATAACAAGACTTAATATTCGACAAAGTGATGTAAAACCCTTAACTAATCATAATAATATCCTATTTTCAATAAAATATATGGTATATTGTTTTTTGTCTTTATATTAGCTAGTCAGTAGTACGTACGTTTTTCACAATTCGCCCCATTATTGAATGACTGCAAACACTTGCACGTGTCTGGAGCTATACATGTGCCGCCATTATAGCACGGCGTCCTGCATATCGCTGGAATGTTACCAGGTATGAATGTATTCATGATTTAAACAGATTTGAGGTAGAGGTTCACAACAGTTTTATCAACTCGCGAGCATCTATATAGTGATATCTCAACTAAAGTCATGTGTTAATACATGGTAAATATGTTTGTCAGGAAAATGAGTCAACAGTTATTATATATATATGTATAGAGTGTTGTAAACGTCATATTGATCAGAGGTTCTTAGTTTGTGTCATAAATGCATGAGTAAAACAATATTTCTACAGCCGCCATCGTTTTTAAGCATATTAACGGCTTACTCATAAGCGGGGTGTGTATATATGAATTTATAAACAGAGCGGAGTGCTTATTAACTGTCTATTTCACTTACGGATACTGCATTCACCGCTTCCGTTGTCGCTCCATCCAAAGCAGCAAACTTGAACAATTTTTTCTGCCCACCTGGTCACTGATTTACGAACCCAGCCCCTTTATAAGAAGGAGAATAATAGACGTTTCTAGAAATGTCAATCATATGCAAGTTAATCTAGTATGTTATCCCAATCGTTGTACTCGAATATCACATGTTTAACGGTTGAAATATTTTACACACAAGAGCACGTGGTAAAGCGTGTAAATTGTTTGTAATTATCGATCGGTGGAAAATAATCAGCCGGGGGGGGGGAGTTTAAATGTTAGTGGAAAACAAACTGAAAAGGTATATCGTTTCCGAGGCAGTTATCGATATTAACCATAAAAAAAGCAACAGCAACGCACTATCAATTTATGTATCAATAAAGACAGAATGTATATTTATAAAACATGAACACATTGCAATCATAAGTGCGTAAAACTGAATGTTCTCCCGGATAATTGCCAAAAATACGCTTATAACTCGGGATGAGCATTTAATGCATTTCGTCGCTTCTCTACCTACATGTACAGCATAAATGAATGACGCTGAAAGCAATTCGTACGATCGACCAAAGGCGACGCACGTTATTTTCATTTCATATACAAAACGGATTAAACTAACAAAAAATCTTAAAATCCCATACCACAATCCGCATCCAGTAGTTGTGCTATATTCGTAGTTCTTGACGACAGTGCAGACATTTCTACAAGAAGGTATGGATCGTTGTGGTAATTGCAATACTAATGATATAACAACAGATTCAACTTAACACACATACGAGACCAATCGCGTAACTTAATACGGAATATTATTCGAATATGATGCCTAACATTCTAATTGACAACACAATTATTTGTTTTTATAAAATTCAAACAACAAAAATTTTGAAAAAGCAGAATCGTATTTATAAAACAACACAAAAGTTAGCTGAAAGTAGTTATTTTCGTATAAAAAATAATTTTGATTTTCTAACGCAGATTCAGCACTGCATCGTTTATGAACTATATTTACGGATTTAATATAACCAAAGCCAAGCTATCCAAAGTAAATGGTAAGATGCGCAACTGATAGTGTGTTTAAATGACTTTGTAGTGTATTGACAAATTAAAGTTAAGTCCTACCCAGTCAGCCCACATACGCCGTGTATCCAGATCACCAGCAAAGCAGAACCCACAACCACCGCTTCTTTCATCGCCCACATCGCTCTCTGGGAGCGCTTCTCAGTGACAAGATTTTATACCTGCGTAACTATAAAACTTCCGTATTCGCTAGACCTGTTCGCTGTGAGAATTATTAAGATATTTCATTAGAAAATATCATCGTACGAATACAAAATCCCGTGATTTCAAACATAAAATTACTTTTGCGTGTACTATATGATCTATCATATTTGTTTTTATAGCTCAAATCTATATACGTGTTTGCAAACGTACAGACAAATGGAAAACGTATGGAAAGAAAATTCTTAATTTGGTAGTCTGATATATATAATGATATGTTTGAAATAATGAATTGTACAATAAAAATATAATAAAACATAAATGTCTTCAAATTTGGAATGGCCGATTGCTAAACTCGAGTAGATCTCTATTTTAAAGAAATAGTGCTACTTTTAAACTACAGCCTTATTTACTTGTAGGTAATATTAACATGTACAGGGTTAGTCTATCAAGGTTACGATTATCTGCACATAGATTGAGAAAAGAAAACGGCATATGTGCAAAGCCCACATCCTGTATCCGTTGAACTTATAGCAAATGCAATCGTCTATTATCATGTAGAAGACGAGTATCATTTTGTTCTTAAATGCAACTTATATACAGCTTATTCATCTCCTATAGTTTTTATTTTTATTTTATTGCAATCATTATTTTATTTGTAGGGCACCCGTATGCATTTATCATCAACCTCGTTGTCAAATGCCTATGCATCTTTATTATATGTCTATTATATATTTTTTGTTTTGTTATATAACCATGTACTATAATGTGTCAATATGGGCATTGGCCTTCTGGAATTACTGAAAATAAAAGATTTAATCTTGAACCTACAAACACTGGTTAAACATTGAATATATGGTTATGTTTCTTGTACCAACAGAAATTCTCTTTAATACTTTTTATGTAAAAACTCAGAAGGTACCGAATAATTTTTAAAACTGTTACAACTGTATAACTGTTTTAAGTAAACTACATGTATATGCATCTAACAGAAGTAAGTTTATCAGAGGTGTATTGAATTATACCCCTGCTTATCCAAAACAAACAAGAGGCACACGAGTGCCTGTATCGCTCCACTGGCTTATTAAGGAGTTTCAGACGAAAATGAATACTGATATGCTATATAAGGAAAAAAGACCCCGCGTTCTGGCGGCAATGCTTATTAACGAATCAAAATAAATTAAAGTAGTTTGGTAGAGAATTACATAAGAAACAATTCTGTGAAATTATTTGAAAATTCAACCATTGGTTTCTGTCGGAAAGAATTTCTTTTATTGCCATATAAGGTAAGAGGGTCCTACTTCCTTGACGGCCATGTTTTACAACGGAACCTAACCGTTTGAGCAATTTTGGTAGAGAACCACCCAAGGAATATTTCTGTGAAATATTTCGAAATCCAACCTGTGGTTTCTAACAAGAAGATTTTCAAACTTTTCAATATAGCCGTATAAGAAAAAATGGCCCAATCCGTGCTTCGGTAGAGAACCACCCAAAGAACATTTCCGTGAAATTATTTCAAATCCAACCAGTGGTTTCTGACAAGAAGGTTTTTAATTTTTTCAATATAGCCATATATGGGGCGGAAGCATTTCAACAACTTTGGCAGAAAACAATCAGAGGAACACTGCTGTGAAATTATTTCAAAATCCAACCAGTGGCTTCTGAAAATATTTTTAAAGTTTTAGTATAGCCATAAAAGGAAAAATTAGCCCGCTTTCCTGGCAGCCACGGTTTGTTTTTTTAAATCAGAGCGGAACCATTTGGGCAACCTTAGAAGAGGGCCACCCAAGGAACATTTCTGGGAAACTATTTGAAAATCTACCAAGGGGTTTCCGATGAGATGCCGTTTAAAGATTGTTCTATTTATTGCTTTGGCTGACATCTTGTGCAGCGGAGCGGCCAAACGTTTTCAGAAATGTCATTTTTTTTAAAGTAACCACGCACGACGGACGAAATGTCATGGCATGAGCTTGCTGACCTTCGACTAGTGTAGCTAAAAACTCAGGGGCATTGTTTAACAATTAGTGGCGTAGGTATTTTTCTCCGTTATTTTGCGTTTTTCGCAGTCAGTTTCGGAGGAATAGTGTTAGGGTTGATGTTCGAAATGATAATGGCGACAGCTGTGCAAAGGCAATGGCATGCTTGCCATCTTGTTCCGAAGAGTGGATTGAATTACCATGTACTGATCGAAGTTGGCGTGGTATATCGGTTTGCTTATGTCTGTGGTATATTGGTTTGTTTATATCTGTCACATTCGATCTGAAATTTTGAATGCATTGTACAAATATGTTAATTCTGGTGTAGAAAAGGTTTACTTATGATATAACAATTCTGCGTTTTCTTTAAGGTTAAATACCAGTAGTCGGGAATCACCCGGTGGTACACTCGAAATAATGTCGTATATCAAATAGTTTGTTTTTTTACCTCCGTTAAATAAGACATTGCACATAACGGACACCGGTTTAAATGGCTTTTTCCTGATAGTGAAGTGTCCCTTGTGCATTCTGATGTATCCTGATACCGAATTACTTAAAATTTGAATTCTCAGCAATTTATTTATAGACTTTGTGCTTTGGTCGAAATCGCGAATACATTCTGAAATGAAATAAATGTCTTAAGTAGGGATGGGACCGAATACTGAAATCAATATTCGAATATTCGTTTTAGGTATTCGAATATTCGTTTTGTAACAACTACTATAAACTACTATATATGCACCCTGTCCGAATATTTACCTATCCGAAATATGTATACTACGTGTATGTAGTTGTTTTTCCTTGTTTCAGTGGTAAATGAGCGATATAACTTTGTGAGTGTTAGGCAAATATAAAGAAATGTAAGGTATTGTTAAATGTATTGTAAATTAATGTGTTAATCGTTCCGTTTTTTTTTTCAAGACCATGAAGCTTGTATCTGCTGTGCAGATTACACGTTGCCTGGGTTTTGTCTAATGACCACATCAAGTACTTCCAGGCACGTGATGGTGGCATTGTTTAATAATAAAGACTCTTGTATAATATACGGTGTTGATATAATGGAGAATAATTTACAAGTAACGTATACTAAGATTGACCAGATCAGGTATCCGGACATTGGTTCCTACGGACAATGGTTCCTACGCTTATTTTGACACAGGCGGACATTGGTTCCTACGTTTTTTTGACAACCCGGACAATGGTTCCCACGTTATTTTGACAGCCCGGACATTGGTTCCTACATTTTATTGACAGCCCGGACATTGGTTCCTACATTATATTGGCACCCCGGACATTGGTTCCTACAATTAGATGCCAAACTTAACAACATAGTATACGCCGATCAAAGGTTATCACGTCATAATTAGCCGACAATTCAATTTACCTAACTTGTTAACAGTAAGCCGATGTAATTTTAATTAACTAATTTACAAATTAAATAACTAACTGACAGTTTGTCCATTCTTTAACGGCTAATTTAGCAAACTGTGAAAACAATATGTATATATAGTAATGGCACACTCCTTCAAATTCACTTCCAATATGGAACTTCTAACGAAAAAACGCGGTCAGTCTGTGCTATGCTTCGAGGGTCACTCCTACGCCAAGAAACACACCTCTAGGCAGGAAATACGACTGGAATTCATGTTAACTTTGCAATCAAACTGGAAAAAAACATGATTTTTTAAAGAAATTTTGTTCTTTAAATAAATGAGAAAATCGAATATTCGTATTCGTTTTTTTATATTCGAATATTATCCAATATTCGAATATTCAAATATTCGAGTATTCGGTCCCATCCCTTGTCTTAAGTAATGACACATTTGTAAGATGATATGTTAGTTTCAATCTGGAAATTAGTTTCCTTATATTCGCTTTACAATGACTATCGCCCGGTTTCTATTTTGTTACAAATGGATTCATTTGAGTACTGAATATTTTAGTCGAGACAGGAATGTTCATGCTGGCGTAATAAGCATGTATCTCATCCAGAGTATCGTTCCAAAATTGTGTTGTCATGGTGGTGGTAGTAATAGAAGAATCAGCAGCAGTGTTAGGAGCAGTGTAGCTTCAGAAACAACAACAATAATATAACATCACTTTTCCATATTAGATCAATAAACACTAAATGTATGTATTAGTATGAGTTGTGTAGTAGTCTAGTTGGTAGTGGTAGTGGTATCAGTGGACTGGTGATGGTGTTCGACCAATAGTGGTAGCAAAATCATCAGAAGCATCACCATCAGAAGTGGCATAACTTGTTAGCGCTGGGCGAATACTGGGCTACTTTTTATAATGGCAATATTCGCTTGCAGCGAATTAAGCTCTATATAAAAAGTAAGACTTATTTCGTTGCACGTATTGTAAATAAGACGACATAGGCAGCAACAATAGTAGTAGTTGTGTTTGTAGTAGTACAGATAGTGGCGGTAGTAGTAGTTGTTGTTTTGGGCGTTCTTGTTATTGTCACCGTGGCAGTTCTTTTAGATGTTGTTAAAGAAACAGCTGTAGTTGTCGAAGTTGTGGTGGAAGTCAAGTCACAGTAGAAGTAGTAGTAGTTCTAGCAGTAGAAGTAGTAGCAGACTGGTGGAGATAGTACTACTAGTAGTAGTAGTGGTTGTAGCTGTAGCAGCAGTACATGTTGGTACATGTTAGTGTTTACGTATACGAGTGAAGAAGTTAGCAATCTAAATAAATCCATTCAGCTAGATTTGTTTAATCAATATTCAAATATGCCTCCTAACCAGTTACTGAAAGCAAATAATAATAAGATGGCCATGATCAAGAGAGCTCTCCTAAGTACTGACAAATACGACAACCCTTACTGTTGCGATATATTTAAAAAAATGTATTAGGCATATGTGCCATAATGGTCTAGCTGATTAACTGTCATATTTTTTTAACTTCTCGGCTTACACTTATTTATAAAAAACAAACAATAAAACCTATGGTCACAAACAGGTAAGGGCTGGACAGGTACCGGCACCCGGGTATATTTTCTCTACACAGTACAGTATTCTTTTGTTTGTTGGGATTTTTTGCCGTTTTAACAGTATTTCAGTCATATATCGGCGGTCATTTAACCTACTCACACTTTTCCTAGGCACGCTTAGCCGATCAAAGCGGTTTACCAGTACTAAGTGCACATAACTAACACTGCCCTACTTTAACAAGAGGTAGGGGAGAGTGACCGTAGAGATAATTTCATGACCAATCCCACTACAAGTTATGTGGCCGGGCTGAAGCTCGAACTCACGATCTCCGGAATGATAGTCCAGCGCTCTACCAACTGAGCTAGCCGGGCCCATATTTTTCCAGAATCTTAAGCATACACGAGTGGGTTTGATGGGTCTCATTGATTCTTGTGTCAGGCACTGCGGTCTGTTCTGTCTGGGTGGTGCTGTTACTTTCTTTTCGCTTTAATATTGCTCTCAGATTATGTTTCTTTACAGTCTGTCCTGGAACTTTTTCATTAAGTCAATGGCAGTTCTGGCAAATGCAGAACCAATATATTTTGATGTCTACTGCTCAGGTGAGCTTTAAGGTAGGACGAGTAGAATGACTCAATGTTTTGTATGAGAAGTTGTCTTTCCAGTAAAATGTTTGGTTAAAAAATGTGAGAAATTGTGGACATCCACTTGGTTCGACATGAAATGTGTCGGTCATTTAATAATAATAAATGGATTTATCTTTTTTCACCGATAACTCAGACAGTCTTTGACAATTTCTGCCATTTGAACACGATAATCCATCGGTCAGGACCGACAAATACACTTATCCTGTCTAACAGAATACGTTCTACTCTCGTGGGCGACTGCGGTTATGGGTACGGGGGAGGGGGTGGTAATGGCTGCAAGCTCTTCGATGATTGTGTCGCCTGAAAAGGCGACATATATAGGTGTTACTTTTGGCGGCGTCGGCGGCGTCACCTTCAGTTTGTGCTGACAATAACTTGAGTAATTTTTGTGCTCTCATTATGAAACTTCATAGAAGTGTTTGTAGGCATAAACGGAAGATCAAGTTCGGTTTTCGGCATGATCGCTCTTATCGTACTTGAGTTATGCCCCTTTTTATGCCCCCGAAGAAGGGCATATTAAAATCGAACCGTGATTACGTCCGTGCGTTAGTCCGTCCGACCAAGGTTAACGTTGTTTCTAAAGTCATATATCTTGAATACTATCAAAGGTATTTACTTGAAACTTAAAATACATCTTTACTATCACTGTCTTCACCAGGGAAAACAGCCCCCATAACTCTGTTGTGTATTTTGGCAGATTTATGCCCTTTTTAAATAAATTTGTGTTAAAGTTGTTCGTACGTTTTTTCAGAGCAGCCAGTTTGACTAATGTAATAAAATTTACATTTCTCTTTCACTTTTATTTACAAAGATTCATTTTTGTGTTGATGTGGCATCTACTGAAAGTGGCTTCGGGGGCATATGTCACCTGATAGTGACAGCACTTGTTAAAAAAAAATGTTCAAATAAGGCTTGTTCAGATAATATTGAGATTTTGTTTGTGCAATCATTTTGAAACTCCAGGAAAGTGTTAGTAGGCTGAAAGGAAGATCAAGTTTAGTTTTCGGCTTAATTGCTCTTATCGTTCTTGAGTTATGCCCTTATTAAAAAATAGTTTAAATATGGCTTGTGCAGACAATAACTTGAAACGCTTTTGTGCAATCATTATGAAACTTTACGGAAGGGATAGTAAGCATGAAAGGAAGGTCAATTTCGGTTTTCGGCATTATTACTTTTATCGGGGTGTGTAGAAATACCAAAATCCCCGTCATTACCGAAATCCCCATATGTTTATGCTATTAACTTAATTATTTAATATGGCTAATTTGATTAAATAATTGTATTTTATAGCGTTTAAATGAAATTATATATCGTACTTGAATTATGCGCCGTCAGGCGACACATTCGACTCGCGGAGTTCTAGTCAGTTATTAGACGTTGAGTCTAAAATGTTTATTTCCGGACAGTACAGTAAAAGCAAACAACTTGAAACATTTTTGGAACGAAAAAGAAAAATACCTTTAAATTCAGATGCAACTCTTAAAGCATTATGGACAACGTCTCCTTTTGAAACAATAGTTTCAAACGTTGTGTGATACAGACATGTCTGAATGTGAGGACAAACTTATACCTGATAATTCAAGACAATGTTAATCATATCCTGCCAATAATGCAAAATACATTATACTCAAAATCCTGTAAGAAAATAGTGTGCATATGCTTATAATCCAACCAGTAGAAGATGATAGGAAAAGGTCCTTTGCTATTTGCAATAGCAATCCCACATCTGCATGAGAGTCATCCTAGTAATCTTCACAATGTTGCAACAAACCAGACAATAGTTTGTTTGCTTGTTTGTAGGGATTTTTCGTCGTTTTTAACAGTATTTCATTCATATCACGGCGGTCTGTTAACCTGCTCATTCTTTTATCGGCCAGCTTAGCCGATCTAAGCGGTTTACAAGTACTAAGTGCACATACCTATTCCAGTAACTGACAACTGCCCTACTTGAATCAGAGGTAGAGGGAGAATGGCAGTATAAAAGTAATTCCATGTCCAATCCCCACACAAGCTATGTGGCCGGGCTGGGGTTCGAACTCACGATCCCCAGATTGACAGTCTAGCGTTCAACCAACTGAGCTAGCCGGGCCAGAGACTAGAAGTTAAAAAGAATAACAATGGAGATGTTATACGTAATTGACTCTAACAGCACTCACATGAGTACAGGCAATGACCGAGACCAGCTCTGACATCTGATGATTGTCATCGTCTACAAAATGACCCACATCAGATTGATATCTTTCTGTAGTTGACCTGGCAATCGACATGTGCAATACAGATACCTGTCCGGCATACTTCTGTAGTTAACCTGGCAATATGGCAATCGACAGGCCCTATATAGATGCCTGTCCGGTGTAACATTAAATATTGACCCCATTGAAAATTGACCCCATGGATCCTTTTTCAACGTTGAGAAATGACCCAGCCAACATTTCAACATTAAATTTTAATCAAAATGTCTTTGAAAACTGATCAGTCGTTAAATTTAGATCAGCAATGAGATCTTTTTTTTTAACGGTTATAATATATTTTGTCAAAGGTAGAAGTCTGTCTGTAGAAAATAATTACATTGGAAAGAACCAGAAACTATCACAGCTTGCTTGATAGCTTCTTTAAAAATAAGTTTCGAAGTTCATAAGTTTGAACTACATAAAAGATGCCAAGGAAATATCAAAGATGACGACGGCGCGTACAAAGCGACGTTGTTTTAAAAAAACGTGTATCATGACATAAATTATCAAATGTAGATTTTCATATTTTTGAATACATATTGTTTAACATCTAATAAACAAAATACACTATTAAAATAGCAGTCACCATGCTCATTTTAATTATTTGCTAAATCTGAAGTGAACACACATAATGACAAACTGCAAAAATTGGAAACAACATGGCCAAAATGGGTACCTCACCCGCGTTTAATACATCATAATGTCTTGATAAAGTGTAATAACGTGTTCAATATCTTTGAAGTCTCAAGCTTTCTGTTAAATCACGCCATCACGTTCACTTAAAATAATATCACTCTTAAAAATCACAGTAAAAATGAGACGGGTCGGGCTTGAAAGAAAATGGTATGGCTGCATACCGAAAACAGCTTTTGTATTTTTGTACTTTTGTATTTTTAATATATCTTAAATCTAAGTGCTTTTTAAATATTAAACACTAGAATTATGCCACAATGATAATATAAATGCATCTTAATTTGCTTAAAAATAATATGCATGTGACATGTCCCTTCATAATTATATTTATAAATATAAATTAAGTGCTACAACTATGCATTTAATTTTTTAAATATCTTATTATTGCAAACAAAAGAAATTCATGTACCAATATTTTTGATAAATATTCAAATTGAATTGATTTGTGTCACTCAACAAAAGAGTACAAATACAAATGCATTATTTATATATTTATTTGTTATTCCTATATATTTGCTAAAACTACGTATTTTTAGGAATAGGTATTTATTTCAATACTACCAGGTAATTTAAACTATTCTGAACTATATTTAGCTGTCGCTGCATTGACACTCCCTGCATTCAACGAAGTTCTCACTTTGAATCGAATAAGGACCTTGACACGTACCGGTATATGTTGTTTAGAGATTTTTGAACTAAAACGTTGACAATACAAGTTAACGACGTTCCACTGACAGCAAGGTTGTTAGCGAATGAAAACAATTTCAAGGAACATAGTAGGAAAACTTGTGTGAATCTATTTCTGATCCATCAAATGGTCCAGAGTTTTCAAATGGTTTATTAGGACAACTGCCCCATCCGCTGGCATTCTTTTTAACGAATCAAAATAATTTGAAGTAATTTGGTAAAGGGTCATCCAAGGAGCATTTCTAATAAATGTGTTCGAAAACCAGAATACGGTTTCAGACAAGACGGTTTTCAATAAAACCATATAAGAAAAACGACCTCGTCCCTGCATGGCGCCCATGTTTTTAATGAACCAAAATGATTTGATTAAGTCTTTTAAAGGGATTAGCATTAGGGGATGAAAATTGTATTCTCGTATAATTTGTTTCATGAAATTGAATCTAAATAATGAAACATCTCCTTGTTTTTATCAGAAATAAAATTTCAAGACTCAAACAACTCTTGTAACACATTTTTTCACAAAAGATCAAGGAAATATATAATTATGACATATAGTAATAATAAGTCCATTAATAATAACGCATGTCTTCATATATTCTAATTTAAGTGAAGTATTGTAATTCTTAAAAGCAATCATGGAATCATTATCACACACATTTACCAAATAAACGCATTCAACTCAGTTACAAAAATCCACACTGAAACAATGATAACGTTATCACCACTGCCACGCTTCATGTAGATCATTTTTCAAGAGAAATTCTGCGCAACATGTCGAGATAACACATATGAAATTGTTGTTTACAGCTAATTACTTTGACCATTACTTTACATATCTCCTCAAAAAAAATTATTCGAGATATTGTTTAACCTAAACTTCACCAATTCTGTATTCCCATGGACAGGATTTGCAGCATTGTTTTCATTACGGAATTAAATTGTTGTTGTTCTGGTATTTTGCTAGGCTCTGGTGAATTCATTTATTCCGAGGTGACATAAGGGGCAATTCCTGAATGTCTGTAAAATTATATTGTTTGTTTGCATGCGTAGCATGCGATTTATGTGGTATATAGCTCCATCCGATGTTTGTAACAGTTAATCAGTCAATGTGTATGGAGATAATATTTGCAGGCAACCATGTTTTACCAACTTTGCTTTTCACATGTACTGTTTGTCCTAGGTATTCGTTTCTCAGTTTTAACTGGAATGATTGTGTTGAAAATCCGGCATCTTGCAATGGAGTATTTCTATACGAAAGAAATGCAATCACTCTTGCAATTGCAATCCCACTTCTGATACCTTGTTATATTAGTATGTTATAGTTTTGCTTCGGTTTTGTCTATACAAATGTATAATAGTCAAATGACTTCATAACAACACCAGTACGAGGTTATATATTTATTCTAGCCTTCTAATGAAAGCTAAGCATCAGCATCTACACTGCTCTACGGCATACTGTAGTTAATAAGTTTTCAGACATTTTGTCTATGCATAAAACATAAAATTAATTATAGTCACTGGTTTTACATATAGACGTTAATAAGCATCTCAAAATGTGTAGTTGGGTTTTACTTTTTACATCTGACCTGTAACTGCAGTTATGGTCCGTCAATTGACAAATAAGTAGGGTTACTAGCTAGTGGCGCGCTCGAATGTATAACTTAATGTTAATTATTGCTTACAGTCCTGCAAAATACAAAAATGTTATTATTTGGTCTGTATGGTAATTGGCAAATTGCATAAGATTATTGGGATCAGTGGAAATATGACCTGGATACGGTTTATCAGTTTTCAACGAGGGTCAAATTTTCGCGCGTGGATGTGTCATTATATAACGGATAGGGTCAGTTTTCAACGTTGAAAATTGATCAGTCATCCGTTTAAAAAGTATCCAAGGGGTAAATTTTCAACAGGGTCAAAATTTAATTTTACAGCGGCACATGTATAGCACCAGACACGTGCCAATGTCCTCCGCTTCTCAAACATGCAGTTGATTTTGCGTTTTTCAGTTACGTGTTCCCACAATAAACCCTGTTTTCCCGGCGTACATGTATGCAGTTACATTGACAACTGCCAGTGTTATGATGGTTGGGAATGACCGATGTGTCTACAATGTAAGATTTGCATGATATAACATATCATTTTTTAAATATGATTTCATGTGTCTACCAGATTATATAAAGCGCAGTTAATATGGCGTTTTGTTTAAAAAAAAGTATACCGGGTATATCTTGTATGGCATTTTCTGATACTAAAAGTTAAGTATTATTTCGGTTTTGTATCCTCAAAGGTTATTGTTACAATTAAAGTTTGACGTCTACAGTGTTCTTTCTTTTTATGTTTGCTATTACATTGAAGTTAGAATTGTCTTTTATTTGAACAAGTTCTGTTGGGGAGAATCTGCCAACAATGTTGTCCTGCGGTGTGACCCTGGCGAACATTCGGCGTACGGACCTGAAGGAGCTCTTCTACTTTAGGTTACAAATCTTACCACATCATAGTTGTCCCTGTATTCTCATGTATTCACCTGTATTTTAGTTTTTACCATTTACCATATATAGACCTCTTTCCGCGTGTTGTTTAAACTCCACCCGATCGTTGATAAAGGATTCATTTTTGGAAAGGTCTATTGTATAATTGTACTGCTGCGGTTATTGGACTTTACCTCAATTGTTTAACGAAACTATGTTACAAATACTTGTCAGTTTCAGTTGCGTGACTCATTTTCTTTGCTTATTTATGCGCGTTAAAGTTTTTAAAACAAAGATTATCAGTTTCCGTATTCTTCAGAATTTGAAAACAATGTTATCATTTGTAATTTAGCATCTCGTGCACCAACGAAACCAGTGCAACCAAGAGAACTTCAACTTTGCAAGCTTCTCTATGGATTCCATGTTTATACCCGAGCATCCATATTTCCCTTTTGAAAGATACATCACATCCAGTGGCTTCGGGTTTGTTCACAGTGAGACACATGTTCTCCACACTAAGGTCAACATAAAAGGTATGCGGTATCTTTAATAATACAGACATAGTTTAAACAAATGTATCTTTAATATTTTTTAACAAACTGTGTTTGCAAAAGATTTGACAACCATCTCTGGAATGTAGATGCAACAAAAGATTCCATCTTTTAGGTGGTTATTCATTAAACATAACATGTGGACTTAAAGTCAATGCTTGATCTCATTTTGACATTATTTAATCAACCTAGCGTATAACAGGTAAATTACAAGCCATGCACTGTAACTAAAAATAAAGCGATACTCGACACCATACGGAAGTTATTCTTCTGCGACGAAATATACCCAGTCTCATTTTTATCGAAACTGAAACTGACTGGATATAACATAACAACTGTAAAGTAACCGTAATAAAGTTTCTCCAGTACAACGATACGTTTACTTATTGCTATACAGTATATTGCATTAACAATACATTGCAGAGTCATTCGTAAACTTCGATGGTGAGTTAAACGTTTTAAATAAATATGACTACGAAAAGGCATCCAGTGAAAACGTCATGAAACAAATATGAAATTAATAAATTAATATGGTTATACTGATATAGCAAAAATAAAGTATATTTTGAGAATCCGATTCATTATACATGTATTATTTATTTAACATATTGTTTTTTTTTGGTCCCTCTCCGTGTTGTGTTAACGTGTTCAGGTCAGAATTGTGTGTATCTTGCACAATCATAGTTTTGCACACGTTTTGTTATACAGCAGAATAACCCTGGCTATCGTAATTTGTTTTTATGGCGAAGTAGTGAGTTCGAAACCCGTTCGGGGTTTTCCTTTCTTTTTTTTCAAATTATGTTGTTTTTTTGTTCGAAAATCTCATTTTATAATATATTACCGACACTTTATTCAATACAGGTGCATTTATATTTCACTTCTCGAAATATATATTGCTGCAGGAGATCACTTCACAATTATGAGGTCTAAATAGTAATAAACATGCGATGTTAAACCTATCGCAGTGCAAAATACCAGTTTATGCTTTCACTTTCAAGACCGTGAAGGCAATGTACTGACTGAAAGGTCAACATAAGATTACCTTCCACAGTTCCTCATGCGTGAAATATTTTTAGTTTTTAAGGAGCAAATTTAAAGCAGATTTTTAATGAAACATACATTAATCTCCGATAAACATTACCTAGAATAACGATTTACTCATACTTTAATTTATAGCGATAACGCATATTTATACGTGGCCAGGCGGACCAAACCGCCCTATTACACTGGATCGCATCTACAACTGCAGCTTGGTCTCCAGCAATCGACCTGCCAGCAATGCCAGCTGCGTGATAACGGAGAATTACTACGTATACAACTTGGAACACGGCGACGTGTATGTATGTGACATATAAATCATGTGAAGAAAATGATAAATAGCAGGGTACTGCACCCTGCTCCTTTATGCTTCCCCCCTGCTGCTCCACTGGGCTGGTTAACACAAAAATGTTGAATATCTTTTGAAATTCAACATATTGTTGCAAATATTAAATGACAAATAAATATACTATGCTTAAAAACCTTAATTAGAAGCATTAGACTCATGTAAACCCTGGATTTAGAAATAAATGCAAAATGTCAACAAACTGGTCCGGGTTCCACACTGCTCCTTTTTAGCAACACCCTGTACCTTTTTGATCCTAAATCTTTTCCTAACTATTTCTAAAACAAGTGCACCAACATCATTTATTAGAAGCAAGTTATACACAAGGCGAATAAATGAATTACTTATGTTGACCTTACTACAAGTATATACTAAATCCAAATTGACCGACATATTTCCCTACGTTATTTATTTCATTTTCTGAATAGAATCACATCCTTTTGTTGTTAAATTCATGTGATTTTGATCGCATTACATAAGTACCTACATTTTTATAGAAACTACTGGTTAAAAGGTTTTTAATGTTTAAATTATTTGTTTTGAAAATGCTTCAACACCAAGTCAGATATACAATGAACCCATTATATAAATGGCGTTCGCGTCAAGGAAACAGTCATGTATCTCTATAGTAAAACGGTTCGCTTGCAAACGTTTGCATTTTCTCTACATACATTTTCGTACGCAGCGGTAAGGTTGCAATATAAAGGAGTCTTTTGGCTCTTGTACATTTGCACAGGCCGTTATAATAATCACGCTTCAAAACCTAGTTACGTTTGCTGGGAACCAATTTGAGAGTCTACACTGGTAGGGACCCAATAGGAAAGTCGTGTATGTACCCAGCAGAATTCTTTGCAAGAACGATACCAGTAACTTAGTGACCGGTGGGTATACAATACAATAAATTTACTATTTCTTTCTTATGCAGGTTAATTGTGACTTTTCGAACAAAAAGCGGTGGCTAGAGACAACTATATGACATAGACAATACAAGACCAGGCAATTTAAAAGTGTACTCTGGGCAAGAGGATGTCAAACAATTCGAGTTTAAATTTGACTTCATTGCACCAAGACACTGCTCAGAGCAAAGCGCTATCGTGAAATGCCATCCAGGTGAAGAACCGATTGCTATAGAGAACGATATTACTAAGGTATGTATACCGATTCTAATAGTAAATGATATAACTAAGGTATGTATACAGATTCTAATAGCAAATGATATAACTAAGGTATGTGTATCGATTCTAATAGTAAATGATATAACTACGGTATGTATACCGATTCTAATAGTAAATGATATAACTAAGGTATGTGTACTGATTGTAATAGTAAATGATATAACTTACATGGGTGAAAGTTAGGAAAATCCAAAATCCTTAAAAAAATAGCTGGGGGCCAGGGGGAATCTAGCTTATTTGCACAGCTTGAAAAGCTTATATTCCTATGTATAAAACTTTTTAATTCAAACCAAAAAAAGTTAATTTTTATTCCTTTCTTCCCACTCGACGCATACTTCAATGTTTTTCCACAAAACTCACAGAAAGCGACACCAGCAGTATCGGTTTTTCGTAACCAATTTCCACATTTGTCCCCATTGCTGTCCACTTCATTTAACCATTCACATCGCCATTTGTTTTTCACGGTCTTTTCTAATTCTTTTGTGTTGAATCCTTCAGGCAGAAACTTCATTTTCTTTGTTTACACGCTGCTGTTTGTCAAAATCTTTTGTTCATCTTTTTGTGTGTGTGTTTTCTTTGTTGTTACCAGACTTTTATAAACCGATATTTCATTGGATGATTGAAGAAAATAAGCCAATGAAAACCCTTGTATAAAAACTCGAGACATCTGGGAAACCATTTATCCCCCCGATATGTTACGATGTTATTCGGTAAATATCGGTATATATTTGCCTGCGTAAATATTGAATTACGTTTTGGAACGGACAAAAACGAACGTATATTCGTGAATGTCCGTAAAGAACCACCTGTTCGCGAAGAAACACACCGCTAAAAATAGATTGTGCATAAAAATAAGAATTTTGTTTTAGTAATCAGTACATAAGGAACGAAATGAGACCCGTACCGTATCCCCCCCCCCCGAAAAAAACTCACCGGATTTACACGATTTAGAAAAATGGTCTCTAGCGATCGGGAGAATCCGGAACTTCCGGATAAATCCGGAAAACTTTCACCCATAAACTAAGGTATGTATACAGATTCTAATAGTACATGATATAACTAAGGTACGTATACCGATTGTAATAGTAAATGATATAACTAAGGTATGTGTATCGATTCTAATAGTAAATGATATAACTAAGGTATGAGTACTGATTGTAATAGTAAATGATATAACTAAGGTATGTATACCGATTCTAATAGTAAATGATATAACTAAGGTATGTGTACTGATTGGAATAGTAAATGATATAACTAAGGTATGATTCTAATAGTAAATGATATAACTAAGGTATGTATACCGATCCTAATAGTAAATGATATAATTAAGGTACGCTTACTGATTGAAATAGTAAATGATATAACTAAGGTATGTATACTGATTCTTATAGTAAATGATATAACTAAGGTATGTTAACTGATTCTAGCGGCCTCGGGAAACAGTTCAAACAGTCATCCCTCCACCTTGGGCCAACAGTTTTGACTGTTCCCCAAACATCTATGTAATAACTGTTTTATTACCTGATTTTTTTTTATATAAGGTACTGATTTTACAAAGTTCCTCGTCGACAATGAGTTTTCCAGGAGAATATGAAGGTCTTCCTCGGTAATAGACTCGAACCGAGCCATGTTTACGTCTGCTGCAAGAATGATCAACTCGCGCACACGCTGAGACGCTTGAAAAATGTTCGTCAATTTCCGTAGATGTACACTGTACTGAGTATCGGAAAAATCGGTATTCTCCGCCGGTCACAAGAGTGACCGAAGACTGCCGAAATATTGAGGTTCCGTCGATAAATAGTTTTTTTGGGGAAATTGTAAGTATTTATAGTTCACTGCACGAAAAGAAACAAACGCGTACAAGCAACGTCTTAAAGGGTCTTTAAAACTATAATTGCTTATTTTTGTTTCGATAATACTTACATATTAGGTCAGTTCTCCAAGTAAGACGTAGACCTGATGAAAGTCAAAATAAATTTCTACTCAAGGGTGGTCGGCAAGCATGAGAACATCGTTATTTGTGTTGGTGCCGTTACAGAAGAAGCAGAACGTGAGTAATATGTTTACCAAAACATACAACAATAATAGTACCAAATTAAAAACAACCACAACCAATACAGTCACTGCTACCACCGCCCACACCACCGCACCACCAACACTACTTCTTCTGTTTCTTCTTCTTCTTCTATTACCACTGCTAAAAACGCGACGATTACCACTTCGACCATTATGTAACGACTGTTGCATAGCAGCACTCTGAAGCATTTAACCCTTACTTGTGTTTTTTTACTCAAAATTTATTTCGATGAACAGTATTGTTTTCAGTATTAATTATAGTTCGAGGTCGCAATTATTTTTAACACGTGCAAAATGTGTGTTGAATAAGACTAGTGAAATCTTTGAGAGCACCTGGTATGCATACTCAAAAACAAAAGTATATTGTTTTTATAATATTTTAATGTATTAAATTTACCTCATCAACATTTTAATATGTACGTGTTAATATTCTGTTTATTTTATTCAATACATTGAAATGTTTCTTAGATTGTTCACCGACGTCTGGCTGCTCGTAATGTTCTATTGGACGCCAATATGACGGCTAAGATTTCTGGATTCTAGCAAATTGTTGAAGGGGACGGCAATTATCTGAAAAGAGTAAATCTCAACTAAGATTTGTTTATACTGAAGAATCAATGTAATCAAACCAGTTTAGGTTTTATGATGAACGGTAACTTGGAATGCAAAATATAACACATTATGCTACTTGAACGCTTAATACAAACTTTTTGTAATTGACTAAATATGCAATAACATACTGATCAATATTTATGCTGTAGCCGTTTTTTTTAGTTTGTTGACAATTCGACTAATACTGTTAATAATGTCAGCTTTAAGTTTAAAACCCTTACTTCATTATTCTCATTATGCCGAATTGTTTGTTTTCGGAAGACACATATATTTGCCCTCCATTCAGTTTCAGCGTCAGTATTCATTGACAAGGGAATCTAATTAAACATGATTTCGTTTAGAAGCGGATTGCAGCGGATTCCAATCGAATCGATAGCGCCTGAATGCTTGGAAACAACACACGGTGGGACAGAGAAAAGTGAGGTCTGTTTGTATGGTGTTCTGCTCTGGGAGAATTTATCACTGGGTATGTAGTTCAACAGTTCTTAAACCATGCTATGAACATACATGCATGTTGTGATTTGCACTCGTTGATTAGATATATATTCCTCTATATAATATAATAATGCGTCCTATTAGATGCGAATGGGGCAGTATAACAAACAAACATGCAATAATGATTAAAGTAATGCATGTCACATGTGTTTATAAAAACACCCTTTATAGTTTTACCACGCACCTAGAGTAATTGAGTATTAAACACATGAACAAAATTAACAATATAATTTTGTGTTACTTACATCCTAAAAGTAGGTTAAAAAATCAAACAAAAAGTTCCTAGTATCGTTTGACAACACTAGAACAATTACCCATAACATAATACTTAAACATTTTAGTTTGTAAAAAACAAGGTAAATAATTCTTCATCGTGACAAAATAACAACTAAAACTTATCCAATTTTAGAATACTTAGGTTTTGTCCACATGAAAACATGAAAACAAGATACATGTAATCGAGTATAATAAGATACTGCTAAATGTACTGGGTCAGTATTCAAAAATGTCCAAACGGAAATCTTAAATAGTACTTATGTGTTACACATGTGTTAATTATTTCTGTTAACAAAATCGTAAAATACTAAACACCTAAGCAATTTTTATTAGTTTAAAACATTTAAATATAAAAAGACGACTTCATGAAACCTCCATAGACTTAAAGAATTTCGTGATTTAAAAAACCTTAGGTTTTCCCTTTGTGAATAGGGCCCTGTTCAACTTAAAGCTTTTGTTAAGTTTAACAGTTATGAAAAAATGCATTCCTTTTGTCCAAATATGATCAAACATAATTGAATGTGTACACATTAAAACAAACATTTAACACGTTCATTTTTGTCTTTGATGACCCCATTTAGGGACTAGAGGTAATTGGCAGGTTAGCTACAGCTGTACGACAAAACTGTCAGATTTCATCATAGAGATACCACTGCCTTTCTGAAGACAAACGGTGAAACCTGGTCCAAATATTTGGTTCGCCATTGCATCAGTCTGACACCTGGCCTTCCCACATTTTACTTTTACCTCGGGACCATCAGTAAGCTTTCAAAACGAGATGCAACTACATTCTACTGAAGAAACCAGATGTGGCATATTATGGTCCTACCGGCACGACTTCATGACTGTTGTGGCTGTGTTCTGTATAAATAGTACAGTACAAGTACCGGTATTCTTTTATAAACAATAATCCCTCATGAATTTTTGTAATTATAGGCCCTAAATTTAAACTTAATATAATTGAATGGCATTTATCAACTATCAAATATCAAGTCCTTAATAGATGTGTTTTTTCCTTAAAATGTACACATAATAGGGCATTCATCTATCAAGCTCGGTATGGTTTCTGTAATTTGGTGACATGATCATCTAATATCATGTGGAATAATACTCGGCTCATAGTTCATAATACCTGCATCGTGACAGCATCCATATGTCGCTATTTGTTTTCCCACAGCCAAAAATGCCAGTCAGTTGATAAATTGGTGTGGCCTGCCAGCATTAAAGAGTATTCGATCCCCTAATGTATTCCTTCAAAATATAAATTTAAGATAGCAATTTTACGATAGAGTATCCAACAAATGAAGATATTCTGTTAAATAGATTAGGCTTTGGGACTGTTTTTTAAACAATGTGGAAAATGTGCACATTTCCCATGGTAATAAATTAAATCATCCCAGTGCCAAAGAAAATAACATGTGAATGGTATATGAATTATGTATAAATATAAGCATTTTAAGGCAGAATACTTACCAATCAATTTTCTCCACACAGCATAGACCAGGACAGTATTATGTTTATTCGGTCCATCACAGTTGTTGACGTGGAACTGAGCATACCTCTTACCAAGACCATAGTATTTAAGGTTATGGCGGAGGAAGCTTATAGCTGGGTGTGCCCCTTTTCATGGCGCCAAGACTTCATATGCAAGATGAAACACTTGCTTCTCTAAAAAACAAATAAAACAAATACAGTTTTTGCTGTTGCATCACAGACACCTTCTTTCTGGTGGATTCAGTCAGCCTAACAGTTTTCTGAACATTACATTCACCTAATTTCTAAGCACAGCACATATCACTATGTTGTACAACTTCCACCAAAAGATTTGACAAATATGAATATTTGATGACAAAATTGCAACAACAACAAAATCAAAACGTTTTTTTTTTTTTAAGTTTCTGTACTCATGTTATGATTAAATACTAGTTCAAGCAGTAAAAACTCCTGCAGACATGTGTATTGTCAGATATTTTGGTTGGTCAAATGACCTTACAGTTACAAAGCAATGAGGCGGGTCAATCAAGCCATGCCTTAAATTCATTCAATGCTCGTAAAAAAACAATCAGCCTATGATATAAGAAACAGTGCAACTGTCTGGGCTTCTTAGGGTACCTGCTATGAGCCAGCCGATCAGAATTCTCAAACCATAAGAAACGTCTAGAAGAATACAACTTGCTTCATTTAAAGTTTGTACATGTAACCCTGAGAATGTGACTTCCGTTTTAGGGTAATTAGACCTTTAAGAGAACCCAACCCTTTTATATTTGAATAAAAACTACACAATCTGATCTATTTCGAGAAAGAACATGAAGTTCGTTTACAATGGTATAAAGATTTATTTGAAAAAAAAATGAAAATGTCACATATAATGGTGTTTTGAGGCAAGAATTCAGACGGAAAAAAAATGTACTTGGGTACATCTGGAAAACATGATTTTAACACAGAATTAAGCATAAGTTTGAGTTTTAATAGGCATAGCAGATACAATATATAAAATTAGAAGTGAAAACAATCTTCATTGGCATTATAAATGTTATAGAATAGGTTTTTAATCCGTTTTGAACAAAAAAAACATTTAAGTTTCTGCATTTTGGGGGGTAACATCCATATAAATGTAGCATTTCAGATGCCATTTGACCCCAGAAAAGGGTTTGTTTACATAACAATCAACAGATTAGACCTTCTGTCACACAATAAAAAAAAGAATTTGACCCCAAAATGTCAATGCCAGATATTAATTAACAGTCTTCTGTCACACCTGAACCTGTGGGCGAGGTAAGCGGCCTGCAATCTTCAATATGTTTCAGGTACTCTCTGCTGTGTAATCTGTGAAAATAAAAAGATTGTCTGTGCATGTTTACTCAATATTGTGATTATTAGTGTAAGTTAGATACAATAAGTGTACATATACAATAGTTTACAAAGTTTTATTTACTGCGATAAGGCTAGTCGCTATGCCGGCTTCACATTGTCGAGCTCACGTGCGAACAGTTCAGTTCAAAAACGAGTTTGAGAGTCCCAACAAGGGTTAAACTCTTGCTTTTTCTACTGGTTTGATAAGAAGTATGCCAGTCTGGAAAACAAGTCATTAGATAGTAGAATACATGACAATAATCATGTACTAACCTTCAAGGATACCGATGGTACGGACACGACTGTGTCAGCTTTACGGACCTGCCCCAACGCTCCAGTGTAGTTGACAAGTACAGTAGTTTTGATTACTCGTCACTTCACCCAGACTTGTATACAAATGAGTTGTGGTTCCGGCTGAGGTCCTGGTTCTTTACAACACTGCATTTAAAAAACATACTCAAATTAAACTAAACTGTGATGGTGATTTAAATTGTGATGCCGCTAACTCCATTAGGTGGGGTCTAGGTTGGCGTGAGCGGCTAAAGTGTTTTATGCATGCATTTCATGTATTTTTCAGGTGGAAGCCTGATTGAAGTACAATTACAAAATAAATATGAGCTTAATAGGATCTGTTAACTTTGCAAATTAGGAAAATTGGTATTATTCAAAGTAGGCAGGTCGGACGGTCATCATGGCAAATGCATCGGTCAGTGCGAACTCGAACTTTGCGTGCATTATTGTCAGTTACAGGTTCTTAAACTAAATATTCAGGATTATAACACAAGGTATTATGACATAAATGAGAGAATTGTTGAAACTAATGCAAATTTATGTCAAAATGAAACTGAAAAACAACACGATGAACACAATGGGTCTTGAATTGGAACTCTGGTGAACATTTTGCATTACTTTTCCCATATCTCCCCCCCCCCCCCCTCATGCCACCTAGAGCAACCATCCCATAAAATACAGCCCTAAATGGGGTCAAGGTGGCATCTGGCAGTTATTCTTTCCAGTACAGTGTGTTTGTAACAGTCCATTTTCAAAATCTTTGCAGACGACTAAACAAAAACAGCCTGTTTTTCTTATTGTTTACATATATACCTCAACCATATGTGCTTATTATCTAACTGACATGTAACCCAGAGAATGTGACTTCCGTTTTGGGGTAATTAGACCATTATCCTAATAAACTGGTTACAAAACAGTAATATGTATTGATTTCAAAATATTTAAGGGCTAAAGAGATTAAGAGATTACTTATGATATTTTCTATCGAAATTACTGCATATTAATGATATGCACGCTTAATTAAACAAGGGAATACTTGGAGAAAATCGTGTAGAAATTTTAATCTCGTTTTTTCTCGATAACGTCGTTACCGCCCCATGACTCATTTTCGCTGACCGCCTGATATGTGTATTCATCAGCTTCCTTAAAGTGTCATATCGACGGTACTTCCCATTAATATCTACACATACTAAAAAAAAGATTATTTTTTTCGAGCAGCAACAATAATTATAGTGATAGAACCGTTAAGAAAAAATATATACACAGACGATCGATTGTTTGGATCTACGCAGCATGTATCAATGCTGCGCATGCGCGTAACGGTACATCATGTACATTTCATTAATAGAGATTTTACTACTACTAATACTTCTACTACTCATTGTCCCGCCCCCGCGAAAGTGTCATCGATTATCACGGTTTATATGATACAATTATATATGTTTGTCGATTAACCGTCGAAACGCCCCTTTAAAAAGAACGCAATACATTGTTATGGAAAAACATGTAAAAAATAAGCTTTTAACATTTGTAGCTTAAAAAACACTACCGAATATGTCTATGAACATAAAGCAAAAGCATATGAGCAACAAAGACTGCGTATTACTGCGATATTTAAGTTATGTGTTGCTCAGCGACTTGTTCACGGATTTTACGTATCTTTGACAAAATGCCATTACATGTCGTAACTGCAAAAACCAAAGCATCTAGACTAACAAAACACAATTCGAAATAAAGTTTTAAAAAAGTAAAGTGACGTTTTTGCCTTCACCTCGGCTCAAAGCTTCGATCTTCCTGATAAAAAATCTGACTCTCTAACCACTCGGCTTTCTGATTACTAACGTGTATCGAATTTTCAATCTATATGATGTATTTTCCAAAATACCGCTGAAAAGCGTTGCAAACGCTTTATAATTTTATTTTAACAATTTCAGTTTATCATTATCCATAAACAACACTATATTTCCTATGTATATTTCTTTATCAGAAAAGTTATTTTCCTTGTTTTTATATGCTGTATGTATCTTTTTGTGATCTATGACAAAAATTTGAAAATCATTAAATTGCCAATATCGTGAACAGGTCCCTTTAAAAGAGTATGCTAAATGTTAAAGTAGATCTATAATTATTATCAAATTTTCGTACTAAGAAAACAATTACAGTTCAAAGTAATAACGGCATACATAAAAAAAAAATTGTGTTAATATAATCTCTCGCAAAAGCTTTTTTGTAATATGATACCACAAACACATTTGTATTTGTTTTGAAGCATTCCGAGCTTCAGACATTGCAATATTTTACTGCCTGTTTAGTGCATCGCATCGAGCAAACACTAGAGCCTCACATACTTGTTCATATATCGATTTTGTAATTTCACTTTTGATGTTATGGACAGTAACAGTAATGAAAGCGAGTTATACTATATAGTCTAGTGTAGTGTCGATTTAATTCTCAAGTATATTACAACTATTCATAGTTTTAAAAAAGTCAAGCACAACTATAAGCTTTGTTATACCATATTTCTGAAGTTTTCTTTGTTTTTCGGTATTCAATAACTGTGATATCAGAACGCTGACTGGTGGGCGGAGCCTAATATGCAAGATTACTATGCAATAAGTAGCGTGCGGTATATTGGAATTTAGTTGTAATTTATACGCACGCTACTTATTGCACTGTAAGTTTTCACAATAGGATCGCGCACCAGAAAAATTGAAAGAACTGTTCTGTATTGATTTTTTTTATTTAAACAAATATACTCTTAAAAGTGAACGGGGTGAACATGTCGAACTCAACAAGTTATAAACAATTAGAAATTGAATGTGCAGCCTGTGAATGACACAGATCCGGAGGCGTTCGCGAGCTTGCTTGTAATGTCCGTTAGAACACTACTTTTCTCCACTGATTCCTGTTTTATTATCTTGTCACATTTCACTTTGGCATTAGGATCTAGAGCAGCCGATACCTCCTTGAGAACTGTCTCTCCCGCCCGCTTGTACTTCCGAACGCCGGCCGTAGAGCGATGGCCGGAGTGCTCTATGATCTCCTGCTCGTCCACTCTTTAATGGCAGAGTTCTGTGGCGCATGTACGCTTTCCGCTATGATTTGTGAACCTGCCCTTAAGACCGCCCAGGGCAGCAATGTCCTTCATGAAGTTCCCAAGTGTATTGACTACCACAGGATGCTTGCCGTACCTAAGACCATCACAAGCAAGTGGCCTGCGTTAGAACGGTCCAGAATTTCCAAGCGCATCCAAGTAACTCAAGAAATGGTCTGCTATCGACCTGGGGCCTTAAAATAGAACAAGAAAAAAACTCAGTATGGGTTGGAATTAACTTTAAAACACAAATTCCTTTCCCTAGATTTTGCTCTTGCAAATGAAGTAAAAATGTATTCGTTTTGTAATGTGCGTTGTTAAGAACGAGTCGCCCGGTTAGCTTAGATGGTAAAGCGCCGTTTTCAGACGGTCGCGGGTTCGAGAACCGCACCGGGTTCACCTTTCATCCATAGTAACGACTATTAAATTAGAAAGGTCGCGGTAGCGTTGTGGATATGGTATCCGCCTAGCGATCGGAAAGTCCCGTGTTCGATCCCCACTCTGGGAGCGTTCTCAAGATCTTCCCCAAAGACACCAAATAGTGGTTCTACCCAGGCAACGGACTCAAGAGTGTCTCAATAAGCCTGAGGCTGTCGATGCAATCGAGTTAAAATAAATACAGTAGGTTTAATCTTAAAAAAAAGAAAGAAAGAATTCGCTTACCTTCTGTGCAGTAGTGTTTTATATCTTTTCGTTGCAGATGTCGATGTCGAAGGTAACGCAAAAGTCCACGCAGAATTAAATAAAGCGTGTTGCTTGTGAAGTAATCTCCTGTTTGATTTCGCACTTCCAACACAAACCTCTGCAGCCAGTGGTTCAGCTCTTCTTTTCTCATAGAAGCTAGGTCGGGAATATCACCTCCCCTTTTTTTCCTCCATTCGTCGAAGACAAGTCTTGTCCATCGCGTGCTTTTCTCAGTGTTTTTGTAAATTTTTGAAGCATTGAGGTTATCAATGTCTTCATCGGTCAAGGGCTTTGCAAATCTGGTTGCAGTACTGGAGGGCAGTTTCTGATGGAGGACCGTGGCGGCACTTCCGGCCTAAACAACATTTCCGGTTGCTCCACCACCACTTCCGGTTGCTTCAACAACGCTTGCGGTCGCTCGCGAGTCACCCTCGGTCTCTTCTGTCTTTATTAAGTCCAAAACTCCAATACCACTTCCGGTTGCTCTAAGACCACTTCCGGTTGCTCCAAGGCCACTTCCGGTCGCTCCCGAGTCATCCTCGGCCTCTTCTGTCTTTATTAAGTCCAAAAACCCAAGATCAAAAGACACGTTTGCGTCATAATCATACTGTCCATTAGGATTTTCTATTTCATCCACAGCTTGTGAGAGAATGAGATTTTCATGCGAATTATCTAAAGATGTCATTTCAAGGTAGTCAAACTCCATGATATTAGCAATCTGACTCAAAATTAAATCATCTGAATCTAAGGCATCCATAATGAAGCGTCCATCCCTTGAAATCCTAGACTATAATGACTGCACTGAATGAACACCTGGCGACAGCGCTAAAATTTGGAAACGAAACACGTGTTATACATAACGTGACGTCTAGGAACACCCATGGGATCGGCATCGTGGAAAGTAGCGATTTGATAGGTTAATGTGGTATAAAACACTTGTAGCACCCTTTGACCTCAATATGTTAGTTATTTAATCTCGCCCTGCGGGCTCGTTAAATTACTAACATATTTCGGTCAAAAAGTGCTACAAACAACTATTACTTATAAAACTCCGAGTACATTGGTATTTTCAAAACACGACCTGTCGTATACGTAGTTTGACTTAACAGCTATACTTTGGTTTCAAGTCACACAAAAGGTAAAAATGATCAAATTTAAACTCTGCAATTAAACGGTCATCATATTGTCTGTCATAGAAACTGAACACAGAGATTCGACTCTGGTGTCGAGCCTAGCTCATCGAGAGTCCCTGCCGACATGAAGTTGCACGTGATCATAGTCAGATCAAATTATGTATATTAAAATGGTGGACACACAGAAGTAAACAACGTGGACACCGTTAAATCACTTCGTTGTTATGTTTGCTTATATTTTTAACCTCTTGTTGTATTTCAGTTTAACTCATAATATATATACCTGGACCAATAATGCAACATGTCTGTGGGAGTTTATAACTTAAAACCAATGAAAAATCAAAATGTTCTACAAATAAACCCTTCCAAATCTGAACGTATTTCAGTGGTTACTCAAGAACGCAAAGGGGGAAGTAACCGCTGCGAGGAGTATGATTAAACTGTTTAAAAATACTAGCTTTATTTACTGCCGAATATCGTTGCGACGCGGACTATATCCGACTATTCAACGTTAACATTCGGCGAGCTGCGCGATTTTCTACATAAAACATGATGAACTTCGGCAAGTTTCGTCGTGTTAATAATATAAAAACTTAGCTGAACTTCACTATGATCAAATACCATTTATGTTATGGAAATATTGATATGTTTTATCTCGTAATGCATTATTGTATGTGTTTTTATCTTAACATTAAACTTTAAACATTTAGTTTAACGTGAATCAACTTGTTAGTGCCTTTAAGGAATGTAAATTTAAGGATATGTAAGCAAACTAGATTTTATTCAATATACAAATAAATATAGCTATTTCTTTGCATGCATTGTGTTGGAAGGCTATATTCTTCGTGAATTAATGATTTAGATATTCTTTGTAATGTCACAGATGTTAAGTAAATGTATTTCAGTGTGTGCGTGTTTGTGTTATATGTGATTATGCCTTACGTTTAATATGTAAGCAGGATTGTTTTTGCTAATTATACATTTTATACTGGTATAGGCCTTTGTGCATCGACTATCGCTGCTGTTCGCGAATACTAATCATTTCATTTGCTTTTTAAATGTATTATATGTATATTGTGGTAATGTTGGCAAAACGGTTTTGGTAGCCATCGTTTTCGTTTAATATTCAAGTACTAATATCAATTATATATTTATTTTTTTTGGAATTAAATATAAAAAAGCTCACAGAAACCGAGAAACAATCATGCGAAGGCTTGCTTACAGAGTATGAATGCCTAAATGCTTTAAAAGAGATGGATAATAATAAAAGCCCAGGTTCAGACGGCTTGTCAGCGGAATTTTACAAAGTATTTTGGAATGTTATTAAAACGCACTACCTAAACTCTATTAACTATTCATTTTTAAATGGACACTTAACTCAACTTCAAAAACAAAGTATTCTTACACTGATTCCAAAACCAGGAAAAAACCTAGAAACACTAAACAACTGGAGACCTTTAAGTTTATTAAATATTGATTACAAAATAGCAAACCAAAACAATAGCAAACAGAATGAAAAAAGTAATTTCGTCCATAGTTGAATCAAGGCAAACTGGATTCATACAAGGCAGATATATAGGAGAAAATGTAAGGACAATATTTGAAACTATACATTATCTTAATAATAAAAACAAACCAGGCTTGCTCTTCTTTGCAGATTATGAAAAAGCATTTGATAGTTTAGATCATGACTTTATGCTACATTGCTTACACAATTTAATTTTGGACCAGAACGTATACAATGGATTAAATTATTCTACACTGACATATGCACTATAATAATGGGCATCTTTCTGAACCAATCTCTATACAACGAGGCGTAAAACAAGGTTGCCCCTTGTCAACCACACTTTTCATACTAAGTATAGAAATATTGTCAAACTTTATTGAAAAAAATGGTTCACTTAAAGCTACGCAAACTATATTCAACAAATACAAACACTTTTTTGGACCTCTGACGAAGCCAAAACGCTTGGCTTTTACTTTACAAATGATGAAAATCTCGATATAGCAAAAAACATTCAACCAAAACTACAAGACTTCACAAATTGCTTAAAACAGTGGCAACACAGAAAATTAACACTTCTTGGAAAAGTTACAGTAGTTAAGACATTTGCCTTACCGAAGATTATGTATGCATTGTCAATGCTCCCCACCCGCAAAATTGATACAATACAAACAATTGTCAAATCAGTATTTCAATTTGTGTGGAATGGGAAGTCTGAAAAAATTAAAAGAATAACTCTTGTTAAACCAATAGAACAGGGTGGACTTAAACTCACAGATATTACTGCTTTTATACATGCAAATAAGGCCAGTTGGGTTAAAAGACTAACAGACATAAACAACAAAGAACAGTGGAAAATTTTCTACCAGAAAGAGCTCAATAAATATGGTGGAAACTTTGTTTTCGAATGTCCACTTAATGAAAAGCATGTTGTTTCTAACTTTAAAAATGAATTCCTCAAAGATATTCTTTTATCGTGGAATAAAGTTAAATCTAATGAAAAAGCAGGACAGATAAATAAAACGATTATATGGAATAACTCAATAATACAACTAAATAATCAACATACCTTTTTTTACCCAAAGTGGTTTAATAGGGGCATTAAATTTCTAGAACATCTATTTGACTTCAGGACAAAATCATATTATACATTTGCAGCATTTAAAAACATATATGATATACCTACAAGCGATTATCTTAAATATTACACACTGATTAATAGTATACCAGACACTTGCAAAAAACAACTATCTGAAACAGACTTTTTTAATTTTAGCAACAGTACATTACTTGAAAAAGTGCATAAAACAAACACGGTGTGTAAATATTTATATAATCTTCAACAACCTTTTAATGAAGTTAAAACCAAACAGCAACAGAAATGGGAAATTATAATGACTTCCTATAATCAAAGTATTGACTGGAAAAACACATATTTAATACCATTTAAAGCCACCATAGATAATAATTTACGCAACTTTCAGTATAAGATCCTACATTGTATATTACCCACTAATGCATACCTGTATAAATGTAAGCTAGCAGCTTCTAACCTTTGTACATTTTGTGCAAGTTATAAAGAAACTATTACACATGTTTTATTTGAATGTAATATTGTACAACCCATCTGGCGGGACCTCACAATTTATTTAAGCAGTAAAGAATTACATATTGATCTTAATGTAAAAGATATTATCCTTGGAACACAAAAAGGTGGCGCTAATAATTCAGTTATAAACTATATACTCATTCTGATGAAGTCATACATATTTAGCGTTAAATCAAGAGCCGAAAATCCAAATATCGAGACTTTCAAAAACGCTCTCAGAATGAAAATACATTTAGAAGAGCAGATCGCTTTTGAAAAAAATATAACTGATCTGCATTTTAAAAAATGGCAAATGTTTGCACAGCCTAATACTTTGAAGTGAATCTTGCCTATTCTGTCTTTTTCCCCCCTCTTTTCATAGGATTGTTATTATCTTTTTTTCTTTATTATCTTTTTTTCCCCATACCTTAGAGAAGCTGTTGTGTATTTGTGCCAACACATGTGCCTTCCCATAGCAGTCTCCCAGTTTTTGAAAACAGTCACCTCATGTCTATTAAAAGGAACACCTTGACTTTTTACTACCCTCTTTCCTTTTTAGTTTTTTTTTTTTGTATATCACTTTTTATATCCAGCATCCTCTCAAAACTAAAAATTGAAATGAATATAACTTGTACTCCTATATATTAACATTGTGTAATGGAGATGTATGTTTAACTTGTACTTTTATATATTAACATTGTGTAATGGAGATGTATGAGATGTATGTTGAAAAATGAATAAAAAAAAATAAAAAAATATCAATTATATTAATTACATAAATTTAGCATATACAACCAAGCTATGTAATCTGGCTTTATACACCACATATTACGGCTTCTTCCTAACATGCTCGACGATGATCTCTGATTATCTTGTCAACAAGCAGGGATTTAGCTGATACTTTCATTACTATTTAATTTGAATTGCAATCCTATGAGGTTCACTTTTATTTACATGTGCATGTATTTTGATTAATTCTGGGGTAAGTGTGAGGTTCGGCATGCCTTTAAACTGGTTTAAACCCCGAATGCTTTGCATTAACCGTTCCAAGGTGGCGACCCCAGTTTTAGTCATGTTATGTATTGTGTTATGTTGTGCGTATTGTCCTTTATTGTACAGGGAATTGGTCACTTGTCTCAAATAAAAGGCCAGCTTATGTAAATAAAAAGGGTTTCCATCCTGGTGATGTCTGTGGAGTTTCCTTTCAAAAAAATAACAGTATTTTTTACATATAATCATAGGTAGTAAATTGTAATCACATCCAAAGTACTGTATTTGTTACTTCCTTTGATATGATCACAATTAGTTTCAACTACATGTTTGTGTCGGCTGAAAAGGCGACATATAGGGGTTACTGTTGGCGGCGTCGGCAACGGCGTCCCGTTAAGTTTGCGCAGTAAATAACGATAAGTGTTTGTGTTATTCTTAGGAAAATTTATGGAGTGTTAGTGGGCATAAAAGAAACGTTAAGTTCTATTTTCGGCATTATTGCCCTTATTTTACATGAGGTATGCCCCTTGTTTTCAATGTTCAAGTAAGGCTTTAAAAAAAAATTGTTCAATCTTTATGAAACTTTATGGAAATGTTAGTATGCATAAAAGAAAGGTTAAGTTCGATTTTCGGCAGAATTGCTATTATCGTACGTTAGTTTTGCCCCTCTAAAAATCGTTCAAATAAGGCTTGCGCAGACAATAACTTAAAAAGGTGTTGTTCAATCTTTATGAAATTTATAGAAGTGTTAGTAGGCATAAAATAATGTTAGTAGTCATAAAAGGAAGGTTAAGTTCGATTATCGGCCTAATTGCTCTTATCGTACTTGAGTTATGCTCAATTTAAAAAAATCGTTCAAATAAGGCTTGTGCAGACAATAACTCGGCTAGGCGACACATCCGACTCTACGTTATTATAGTATTTGCAGGAATTACTGTATCTAGATATTTACTTGTTTACCTTTCATGAAATGCTTTAGCGTTAGTGATTATTGTGTTTGTGGTGTTTGTGCTTTTACTACAGATGGGTTATATGAAACCTTTACAACGGAAATTGGATGCTGTTCCCATGCGTTACCGTCCGTCTCGTCCTAAAAGACCGCGTCCCGATGAGAACCCAAACAAAGAGGGTTTTATTTTTATTTTATACCAAAATATCTCTTACTGTTTAATAAAGTAAAACTTTATTAAAAATAAACTAAGAGATGATATAAATATCGTTTGTATTTGAAGTAAATCAATAATTTAATAGTATAAAGCCAATGCATTTTATAATATGAATATATATCATTTTAAGTTTCACACTACACTTCTCTTTAGTCATACGACAATTCGATGTTTGTCTATGGACACATGGACTTCGCGAACCTTGATTCCTGGCAGCTGACTTAATGATGTTGAACTGGAGAGTTTGTTTGTGTCAGGATCGTTTGCAGACATTTATCTGGCCACAGTGAAGAACCGACGCAACGAAACCGTTGCCAAAAAATCAAGCGTAACTAAGGAAAGGAATATTAACACACCACATAAAAACAACAACACACAATCAACCAACAAAAACAAATTAGAAAACACAACAGAAACAAGAACAAACAACAACAAAAAACAACAACATCAAAACAAACAAAACATTTAGCTGTATATCTTTCACGACAATGGCCAGCAAGTGAAGTTTTATTGATATAATCGAAAGAAAACCCCAAAACAATAACATAAAATTCGAGGACAAATTCATCCTTAGAAATTGAAATAGTCAAAATATTATTTATATTACAGTGTAAGAGAGAAAGAAACAAACACATGCCTCTATTAATACGGGTTTTAAAAACTACGCTTGCTTATGTTTGTTTTGACAATACTTATATAAAAGGTGGGTTCTCTAACCAAGATGCTCACCTGATGAAAGCCAAGATGAATTTCTATTCAATGCAGTTGGCAAGCATGATAACATTATTATCATTATTACAGAAGGATCAGAACGTGAGTAATATGTTAACCAAAAAACAGACGATAAACGTAACAACGTTAAAATCCAATTTGTGGACGAACTTTGTTTTCAGTCTTAGTACAATACTGATTGCACTTACGTTTAACACTGGCAACAGTGTTTAGAATCAGACAAGTGCAATAATTGTGCATACTAAAAATGGACATCAGTAATTCGTGTTTATAGACTACTAATGTAACATTTATTTTAGCTCGATTGTGCCTGGAGCTTATTGAGACACGTTCGAGTCCGTTTTCTTGGTAGAACCAATACTTGTATATTTTGATAAAGATCATTCGAACGCTTCCATGGTAGGGATCGAACTCACGACCTTCCGATCGCAAGGCGGACACCATATCCATTACATCACTGCGACCTCCATAAATTCGCGTTTGACCATAACCATTATAAAACAACTATTTGGCAATTGTTTTCTCAATTTTCACCATGCATTTCTTTTCACGTAGTGGGTCCCTTCATTTTGTATGAGTTCTGCAGCAACAGCCAGCTGTATACATATCTGTCCGGTCTTAGCAATAATGTGACAGTGGAATTGCACGAATTCCTTATGAGAAGTGCGCCGCAAGTGGCCCGGGGAATGGCGTACCTCGCTGAAAGAAAGGTTAGAAAAAAACACGTTTAGTCATTTTTAGTTTTGGATTGTATTTAAAAATAAATAGCATCGATTCATACCAACTCAGTGATTTATTTGTTAGAAATGATCAATTGTTCAACTAATGTTTAAAAACTTCATAATATGTATTCAGGCATGGCGATTGTCTTGATTGTCGATTGTTTCTGCTTCAACCTGTGAAAATAGACTCGTACCTAGTGACTGATCCGTCGTTCATGGTAAATCATTCATTAGTTAGTACAAAATAACACTCGGTGATACATTTGCCAACAGTAGCTTGAGAAAATAATAAATGGTTAGTGGTAAAAAAAGAAAATTATGTTGCTTTTGTAATATTCTAAAGATTAAAACTCGTTGAATCAAGAAAATATACAATTTAACATGTGTTTTTATACTGTTTATCTTGATAAGTACATTGAAATGTTATTTCTACCGTATTTGCTGTCAACCTTAATGAGATTCAAACAGGTATTTTATACTCATCCTTTATAAAAACACACAAAAACATAATTTGTATTATATTCATTTAAAGTACCATGGAAATAAGTTGTTTTTCTGCATACAGGAGGTTTTTATAAACCGTTTAACTGTCGGCTGCAATTGTTTACATTCATGAATGAAAGTAACGTGACGTAAAATTTTCGTAGTAAGGCCAAACATATTAAACACTATTTTTTATAAACACAATCACTTTTGTGATTTATTTTTCAAAACTTGTTTGTTTTAGGCGCATCCACAGCCTATTCGTAAGAAATACAGACTCTACTCGCCATATTCCCTCTTAAATGCATTCAAGGCAGTAAAATATGATGGAATGTCTGTTCTCAGAGCATCAAGGGTGTACCTGGTGCATGAAAACACACTGAGGGACAGAGTTTTGGAAAAAGTTGACCCAGAAACTGTTGTTATGGGGAAAGTGCCTTTGTTTGATGAATTTGAAGAGGCCTAAATAGTAAATCATTTTAAGACTATGGCTGATTTAGGGTATGGGTATACCCAACAAGAGTGTATAGATGTTGCTTCACGGTTCGCTGTTCAACTAGGTAAAAGAACAGCTGATACACCATTTTCCATGATGTGGATGAAAGGTTTCCTTAATAGATCGCCAGAAATGAATGTTGTTAAACTAAGAGCGCTAGATCACGTGCAATCCAAAATGGCCAGTGCAAGCCTGATGTCAAACTTCTATGACAACCTTCAAAAGTGTCTGCAAAAGCATGACCTTTAAGACAAGCCTCATTTAATATACAATATTGAAGGGAAAGGTGTGTCTATAGATCACAAACCACCGTACATTGTAGCCAGTTCTAAATACCCTGCCCAGGCTGTCACATCTGGTAAGGGTAAGACAGTCACTATCATTGGTGCTGGTAGTGCTAGTGGTGTAGCTGTTCCGTCATTCTTCATTTTCCCTGGAAAGCGGATGAACCATGAATTGTTTAAAGGAGATTCTCCAGGGGCAGGCAGAACAATGTCTGAAAGCGGATGGTCAAATCTGCAAGTGTTCACTCAATATTTGACCAAACACTGCATCAAGTTCGTGCCTGTTAGATGTGACTCGAAGTACTGTTGCTTCTAGATGGCCACAAGTCACATGTATCCTTTATTCTTGCAGAGTGGGCAAAGGACAATGGTATCATTTTGTTTTTTTTACCAGCCCACACGAGTCACTTGCTCCAGCCATTGGACGTTGCATATTATGGTTCTTTCCAACGGATGTACCATTCGCGGTGTCACGGGATTATCCGTGAAACATCAGCTGCCATTACGTAGTTTAATGTTTGTGAGATAGTCAGCCATGTATATCACAAAGCTTTGTCAGCTGAAACCCTCCAAGTGGTATTCCGTAAAACAGAAGTGTTCCATTTGGACAAAAATGCAGTTCCCAGAGAAAGTATGCTTCCCGCTGAAGTGTATCAGACAACTCATGTGGACAGTGATGTTTCAGATGCAACCATAGAAGGAGATCTAATAAATGAAACTAAAAAACAAGTATTAGTATTTTTGAAACAGTAGAAAACATAATCAGGTCTGTAAAAAAATCAAAATGCAAAGAAACCCTGGAAAACAGTAGGCAGATTAGTGTCTGGAAAAGAACTTACCAGTAATAAGGTGATTGAGGCGATAAAAACTAATGAAGAAAATCAGAAACCTTACACAAGGAAATCTATGAAATCAAACAAAGGCAAGACCGCAGTAAGTAAAAGTAAACAAACTGTTTCATCAGTGGCACTCAGTCCAGTAGCTGGTCCATCTTGTCTTCGCATGGCTGAAGACAGCTTCAGTGACAGCGAAAGAGTTTCTGACGACACTTGCTGTGTGTGCAACAGATTCCAACCGAAAAAACTGTCTGGCTGCATATATCTGACTTTTGTAAAGTGGGTACAGTGTGATGGTGTAAACAATGGGATCCCATGCAAGCACTGGACACACCTAATGTACTGCACCCCTGTTAGATGTGTCAGAAGGGGTGATACATTTCTGTGCCCCCATTGTGATAACAATGAAGAATAATTTTGAAGCAAAATGACTTGTAAATAAGTTAAAACATGTTCTCTAGTTTAAAATGTGTTTTTGTTTTAAAAGCTAACTGACATCAAAACCTCATTATTTATTTGTCTTGGCCTTAGCCATGAACTATTTGCCACGACCTTACATTCCGCTGTAAAAATGGCGGACGCTGATAACTTGTTTTGGAAACAGTGATGCTGTGAATTACAACGAGCATGTTGCAAAAATAAATTTAATAAATTAACTGGAGGATTATTAAATTATTTTATTCAGGTGAGTAACAAATTGCTACATTTGTATTTTGTTGTTCATTTTATTGCAAAACCTTAACATCGCGAATCAAGATACATCGAGGATAATTTATATTACATACCATTTGTATTAAAGGCACCGAATCCGTGAATATCATATCTTAATTTATTCACAATAGTATATATTTACAAATACTAAGCTTTTGACGACTTGTCTTTGTACTATTACATGTGGTTTACACTGTGTAAATATGTTGTGTGTTTTTTTGTTCTTGACACTAAGTATAGGGAACGAGTTAGTATCTCGTTCCCACGATTTAGTATTTCGTTTCCACGAGTTAGAGAACCAATCAAATGTTTCCGTATATATGTTTTTATAATAACCATGGCCGACAAAAACGATCATGTTGTAAGATGGTACAAAGTCATTCGCTCGAGTTAGTATGTCGTTCCCACGAAATAGAAAGTCGTTCCCTCGACAAAGTTATTTCGTTCTCATGAGTTAGCATCTTAGTCCCAAGAGTTAGTATCTCGTTCCCTCAAGTTAATATCTCATGGGAACGAGAAAAAAAAGAAGTGCATGTCACCTCTGTGCCACGTAATGAATAGCTGTTGTGTTTACATTTACTTTTGACTCAAAACGGTACTGCATAATTTTATAGCCACAGATGAAAAATAATACACACGAGATTGCGACGTTTATATCGCTTCGGCGCATCGTGTCGGCGCTTCGGCGTATCGTGTCGGCGCTTAGGCGTATCGTCTCGGCGCTTCGGCGCTTTGGCGCATCGTGTCGGCGCGTCGGCGTATCCTCTCGGCGCGTCGGCGTATCGTGTCGGCGCGTCGGCGACCTTACATCTCAAACCAGGGGCGTACCAAGCCGTGTTTTGAGTATACGCATAGTTAAAGATACGGGTCGTTGTTTGTGTGTCTCACCATTTGTACGAAAATATAGAGATATGCATGTGTTAACAATTATTGTTTTACATAAAATAAAGTGTCCATTTGAATTGCACTTACAGCACAAAAATATAACACTTTCAAATTCAAGCACTTATTTTAACATAGTTAACTACATTGGTCTATATTTTAAACATGATAACACGTTTTGCAGCTCGCAGATATGTCAACTCCTGGCTCCGCATTGATGTCGTTTTCCCTACATTTGTTCATCAATCCAAGGCCTAACAATCTATCAGTACGATCGTACTCCTCAGGTACATTTTCACTCTTCCTATGGTCGAAAAAATATCGTTTTGCTGTTGCTGTCAAAACTGTCATGACAGCCAGAACAACTAGACAACGACGTATATTTGGATAAGTAACCTGTTTGGCATACGGCAAGCTGGAAACTACGTCTTTCGATGCATTTGTCGAAGACTCAAGTGTACAAAGCTGAAGTTGTCACAACTCTCCTGTAAGGATGTAAAGCATGGGTTCTGTACCGAAAACAAGTGCATCTTCTGGAACGATTCCATCAACGATGCGCCAAGCCATCATGGGCATCAAGTGGCGTGACTATGTAGCCAACATAGAAGTCTTTGAGCGAGCCACCGTCCCAAGCATCGAAGCCCTCCGCTAGGCTGGACACCCGTCACGTATGAAGGACACACAAATGCCCAAAGCTGTGTTCTATGGAGAGATAAGCAAGGGCAAACGCGAGAGAGGCGCCCAGCAAAAGCGCTTCAAGGATCAGCTGAAGCGCCAACTCAGTGCAGCTGGCATCCCAGGGGACAACCTGGCAAAAGATAGAAGCAGATGGAAGATTTTAACAAAGCAAGGTGCTTCGATCTTTGAGGAAGCCAGCAGAGAAGCTGCTGAAGCCAAGCGCAAACGGATAAAAGCAACTGCTCACTGGCCAAGGGTTCCGTTGCCCAGCGTGTGTCAGAGTGTGCCGCTCGAGGAGTGGTATAAACAACCACTAGAGAATGTGCCGGAGACTTCTCAATGATCCTCGGCCCCGAGGAACCAGCCATTCTCATCATCACATATAAACAAATAATGTACAATTATCGCTTAACTTACTCAAACGGAATACTCTATACAGATTGCAATTAAAGTCGGAGACTGCCACCTTGCAAAGAGCTTTACTGCGAGGATCTTGTTCTCCAAACAAACAAAACAAGAGGGCCATGATGGCCCAAAGCGCTCACCTGAGTAATGGCAGTGACAGAGATCAGCTTAATGTCATCACCTACAAAATGAACTAAATCAGACAGGTGCAATACAGATGCCTGTCCGGCCTTCTTCTGTAGCTAACCAGGCAATCTTCAGGCGATATACAGTCTCATGCCTGCGCGGCCTACTTCTGTTATTTACCTGGCCAGAGCTCCAGATAACTTTCTAGGGCAATCCTTCTTTTACTCCCTAATTTAAAACTGAATTCTTAAAAACGATTGATCAAATCATTTTTACAATTGAATATGACACATCAATATTTTGTTCTAAATCGGACACTGACCCACCATGTTTGTTGCCATGACATGTGAAGATTTCATACTGGTTTTCAGTGTGCAGACACTATTTGCCCTACCTATGCAGGTAAACGGATGCCATATTTTGACTGACCACAATAGCTAACCGTTGAGTACTCTTTGCTCAGGTCATCTAAAATTGTTATAAACGATTGCTCATCATCTGCAGTGACACCAAACTTTTATATTATTTTAATCTGAGACTTCAAACATTTAGAAAACTGCTTTTTTGCTGTTAAAAAGTGTATCCATGTTTCAAATGTTCTGCTGACAGTACCACAATGCTTTATGGCAGCTTTTGATTCACCATATCTTTTATATTGGGTAGAACTCTGTTTTGATTACTTATTTCTCGTGGTTATGGTTTTTAAAAAAGAAAGCATGAGCATAGTTTTCTGGCCACTATCTGGCCCATCATTGCACATTGATGAAATCTTATGGTCATATACAAACTGTTTAAGTTTAGTCAACAAGGAATGAAAAGTTAATTAACTATGGAGACTGAAAGCCAATTTTTGACAAATTATGGATTTTTTTCACAAACAAGGGGTCATAACTCTGGGTCGTTCTTGTCTAATCTGTTCGATATTGACTGAGACGGTCTTTCAGGCCTTTCCCCAGGTGCTTTAAGAATAGCGGCACCGCTGTGCCTTAATTTCCAAATCCTTGTCACCGCAACGCTTAAAATCCATAAATCAGTCTACTTCAGCACTATAATTTCAATAAGCGTCTAACAGCAGCTCACTCAAAAATATCACAACCCAGGGGTCGCAGGTTCGAGCCCCCTTACCTACTAACTCGTCCCCCTGGCAATCTTGTTTTGAAACAGATCACAATGATTGTTATCCCATAATTACGCCTGCGTTGACGTAATAACATCCCGTGGGATAAACTTAGCTGTATTTCCACCTTGTTGAATACAGCAAACACAAGCGTTATATTGACGTCATTTTGTTTACTTTTGTGACGTCATTCGATGTTTATCGTGTTATTCAGTGATTTTGTTTTGTTTATTTTGAACATAAAGACAGAAAATGATGAGATAAATTGAATACAAGGTAAATGTTCAGTACAGACAACTTTATTTGCTCAGCACAAAAACCTAAACCACTCGCCAAGGCTTGTGATTTAGGTTTTCTAAGCCTCGCTAAATAAACTTATCTTAGTGTCATATAAGGAACATTACTTTGAAAATATTTCAAAATCCAGCAAATGGTTTCTGATAAGAAGATTGTCAAAGTTGCCTATATGGCCATATACGGTCAAACATCCCCAACCCATGGGAGCCATGTTTGTTAACAAATCAAACTTATTAGAAGGAATTTGGTAGAGGGTCACACAAGCAACCTTTCTGTGTCATTATTTTGAAATCCGGTTAATGGTTTCTGACAAGATTGTCAAAATTGTCCAAATTGTCATACACTCTCAAACTTCCACACCTACTAGTGGCCATATTTTTTAATGAATTAATATACGGTAATTAGAAGGAATTTGATAGAGGGTCACCCAACCAGTGGTTTCAGACAAGAACATTTTAAAAGTTTCCAATAAAGCCATAGAAGGAAAACTGCCCCAACCCTGACGGCCATTGTTTTTAACGAAACAACATGATTTCAAGGAATTTGGTAGTTGGTTACCCAAGGAACATTTCTCTGTGAAATTATTTTGAAATCAAGCCGGTAATTTCAGACAAGATTCTGAAAATTTTCAATATAACCATAGAAGGAAAATTCACTGTTAATGTCAGTGACATATACAATGTTAAATATTCAATTTCTAGGCACATTACTAACTGGTGAAATTTTTTAATATTTCTTGCAGCAGAATCTTTCCGACACAGAATCGAGTATGTATGAATCATGTGCATACAATAAGGAAGAATGGTGCAGCTACCATTGTTATTTTCAATGCAGTTTACTGAATTGTTTAGGAAACTGATAAACAATCAGTCTAATTTTATTGGGTGTGTGTGTAGTACATTTTTATCTGGTTGCTCTAGGGTTCTGTCCCATATGGCCATTATCCCCAGAGGACTTGCTACTGAGTCAAAATGGGGTCAGTTGGAGAAGGTTATGCAATACATAAAATAGGATAGGAGGTCAAATAAGATTCAAGTAAACAGTTAGCTGTGGTTAATGTGTTTCTCTCTGATGAGATTTCCTGTAGAAGAATATCATAATTACCTTAAGAATTGGGAATATTCAATTTGAGTATTCAAATATTATTCGAATACGGGTTGTTGTTTATTTTCACGCCTTCATCATCACCATCATCATCATCATCAACACCACCAAAATCACAATAATATAAGCAACATTAACAACAGCGTTTGCAATTTTTAACCCATGTCTTATAGGCATTATTTATAAACAGCTGACTTTATTTATTTAAGGTTGATGTCAAATAAGATTTAACTGATTTCAGGCTTAAACATTGGCAATTTGTTAAAAGTAACAGTAGGCTCATACTACTTTACAGTATAAAACTCAATTATAAATGTCGTTTTAATGCATTGATTAGCGATTCGTAGAATAAGAATTTATATTGGTTTAATGAAATTTCATGGAATAATCCTCACCAAATTTACCCATCTGTACAGCATCATTTTCAGTAACTGTAGAACGATTCCAATATCATGCAATGCAATACAAGAAGATTTTCCAAGTTTTCAATATCGTCATATAAGTAAAACAGTCTGACCCATGGCGGCCATGATTTTTTAACCAAACAAAATGATTTGAAGGAATTTGGTAGAGGATCACCCAAAGAACATTTGTGTGAAATTATTTTAAAATCCAACCAGTGGTTTCTGACAAGAAGACTTTCAATATAGCCATACAAGGAAATCTGCCCCGCCCCCTGGTGGCCATTTTTGTTCACGAATCAAAATGATTTCAAGGAATTTGGTAGAGGGTCATACAAGGAACAATTTTGTGAAATTATTTTGAAATCCAGCCAATGGTTTCAGACAAGAAGATTTTCAAAGTTTTCAATATAGATATATAAGGAGAATTGCCCCGCCCGCTGGCGGTCATGTTTTTTAACAAATAAAACTGATTTCAAGGAATTTGGTAGATGGTCACCCAAGGAACATTTCTGTGAACATTTCTAAGACATAATATCCAGCCAGTGGTTTCAAACTGGAAGATTTTTAAAGTTTTCAATATAGCCATATAAGGAAAACTGCCCCTCACCCGGCGGCCATGTTTTTAACGAATCAAAATCATTTTAAGGAATTTGGTAGAGGATCAACCAATGAGCACTCTGTGAAAACCATTTTCAAATCTAGCAATTGGTTTCTGACAAGAAGATTTTCCAGTTTTTAAGCTTTTCGTTGCCATGGCAACCAGAGTTTTCAATTCTAATAAATTGAAGAAATTTGGTAAAGGACTATCCCAGGAACATTCCTGCCCAGTTTGGTTAAAAAAGTTGTTTGAAGTAAAATGTTGATGACGGACGCCGGACGCCGGACACAGACTGACCACAATAGCTCACCCTTGAGCACTTTGTGCTCAGGTGAGCTAAAAATACATAAAGAGCTTATGATTGGATACTACCATCTTTTTTTCACATACCGACATATGTTTGATTTAAAATAATAATTATTTATTAACACCAGTACACAGACCGATTTGATGTCAGTTCAACTTTGCGTATCAGTGATTGACATATTGTCCTGTATTGTTGTTTTCAAAACTGTTTGAAATGTTTTTGCAACGAAGTCCATAAGCAATGATAAACCCTTACAGGGTCGAAACTAGTACATACAGTGACACTCTATAGTTACTACACTCTTCCAAAACTTCCTAAATATCATCATAATGCCACCATATAAATGTATCAAACCAAGTAGATTATTCTGGCTTTGCGGGCCCGTCTAGCTCAGTTGGTAGAGCGCCATACTCTCAATCAAGGGTTCGTGAGTTCAAGCCCCAGCCCGGCCTCATAACTTGTGTGGGGATTGGTCGTGAAGTAATTTCTACGGCCATTCTCCGCCTACCTCTGATTCAAGTAGGGCTGTTCATTTACTGGCATGTATGTGCACTTGGTACTGGTAAACCACTTACATCGGCTTAGTTTGCCCAGAAAAAGTGTGAGTAGGTTAACTGACCGCCATTATATCACTGAATTACTGGTAAATAAGGTGAAAAATCCAAACAAACAAACTTTTCAAATGTACTCTTGGGGGGGGGGGGGAGAAAAATTCCAGGTTACATAGGAATACTTATTGTTAACATTAACAACTATCAACGTCGTCAGATTAAATAACAAATAACTATAAAATCTTTTAGTTGCTTTGCGTAAGTTTGAGTCACACTTTCCAAATATACTCTTACGACAAGCAAAATTTCTATGTTATATAGGAATACTCATTGTTAACATTAAGAACCATACACCTATCAACATTGTCAGATTAGATTATAAATAACTATACAATCTTTAAGTTGATTTGTTTAAAAACTTACTAATAATCACAGCTATTTAGGGTCAAAACAGTGTAGAAGTATTTTTCAATTAAGAAGACATAATAAATCAGCTATAAAAATCATGTAAGATAATTACCTAAGTTTCTAAAACCCCAATTCAAATGTAGAAGTCAGTCCACAAGTTACATGATTAAATGATGCTGAATAAGTTACTTACTAAACAGTCCAAAAACTACAGAAAATGCTTGTTTACAACAGGAATTTTAGCTATTTATTGTTGTTTACAACTTTTTCCTGACTGGATGCCAAGACAGACAGTGGACAATTTTACTGCTGCACATATAGGTCAAAAGCAGGCTATACATGGATAACTATGTGTAATGATGCTGATCTAAAATAGAAGTATGATGTTGACTCATAGTAATGTATTGATTTTTCTGATCAGCAGACTCCACTATCTGGGTTATATCTGTGACTCAAGGGAAATAACACATTTATGGCACTTATCTTCCTGATACTGCATTTACCTCCCTTTACCAGGTGAGTTATTCAGGAATAGATGTATTCGTCCAAGATTTTATGGTCATACACAAACTGTGCAAGTTTAGTCAAGATTGCATAAAAAATGTAGTCTTAATCGCGATAACTGTCCAAATTCTTGACGGCATACGGACGACGGACGACAGACGACGGACAACGCCGGAGCGGTCCCCTATACCAATAGCTCTCCGAGCACTTCGTGCTCAGGTGAGCTAAAAAGTAAATGGAACAAAACACCCCATCCAGACTGACAGTATATCGAAGCCAATTATGACAGTGATCCACGCTGCATGCGTTTGGCGCATCTTTCCATGTTGTATCATTTAATGAAAATGAGAAATCATGAACATCATGCCATGCAGGTCCCAGTTAGCAGATAAAGTTTCTGCTTTTCATCAAAACTACCGCCATGGCTAAAGACGCCATTTACCCAACATAAGATGGAAAACAAGTCGCCATGTCCAATATTTTCAGCGAAGTTAAATGGCCATTGAAACAATCCGTATAAAAGCTATACTTTATGGCATCACGCATTACATAATGGGGCTAAATGGCGACTATGACAAATCGTTTCGGACAAAACTGTAGTATATCTACGCGTTAACATATTGTTAATAAATTGCTCACAGAGGATAATCTATGCACATGCGTATGTATTTGTATATGAGTATAACAAATCGTAAAACAAATGGAAAGATTATTATTTTCTCTACATTTTATCAGTCAGATAGTCATGCCTTCTTGCCTTACCACCTGCGGACGCTTTTTGTAATGCATTTTTCAAATTTTTAGCATTTATATTTTTTCACACATGAGCGTAACGAATTATACGTATATGAGTACGCCCAGTTACGCCCCTGCATACTCATAGCACATCGAATATTGTCAAAACAAAAAATGTACACGTTTTATATATTATTTTTATCAATTGCATTAAAGTATATCGAAATGTACTGGTAATTTGACTGATTTATATGAATTAAGTACACACTCTGGCTCCCGCTCCTCGTGAAATCAATTAAAGAGCTGAAAACGCAAGTCAGATCATGTGTCATTTTCAAATGGGTTTTTGCACAATTGTGTAGATCGACCTGAATTTTGCCTGTTTAGTACACATAGGTTAATAATGATGTAGAACATGTTTTCTCCTGATATCCAGGCGAAGATACACAATTTTGAGTTAGAGGGGCGGACATTTAAAGTAACTCAAAAGGCTGAAATATGCCTCTCTCTACTATCAAAAGTTAAAATAAAATAAATAAATATATACTTCTAATATCAATTCAATGTAGTCACCCGCAAGAAACACAGAATGTATTCGTGATTTCGACAAAAGCACGTGATAAGTATAAATAAACTGAGAATTCAAATGTCCAGTAATTCGTTATCAGGATACATCAGAGTGCACAGGAGACATTTCGTTGTCAGGAAATAACTATTTAAGTTCATCAGTTTACATCCAATCTTCATTGAACTTAATAAAAAAGTTTTTTTGCATAATATCTCACTCAAGTTCGATAATCAATTAGATCGCCACAGCAACTGAGTTATGGCCCTTGAATTATCTACAATTTGCCTGTTTAGCCGTTCCAGCTCTGTTAACTCCAACAGTTTTCAAGTGATATTCCAAAACCGTTATTTTAAAGATAACATTAGACCTCGATTTCTCGATGCCTGGTTTACGAGTTGCTCTTGTTATACATGTTTATAATGGCATGTTCATGAACTTGATTTTGCGCAGTTCGTGTCAACAGCCATATGTTTTACCAAACAAAAATATGATGCGATGATAAATGCGCGAACATAATTTATTTACGAAATGGCTAAAGCCTTAATCGACACACGTTTGTTTTATTAGTAACCACTAAATGTCGGTTTGTATAAAACGGTTATAGCTGTTAAATGTGTACACAAAGTTGGTACCCATTCCCAGTTATTTAACTCGCAAATGAACGAAAAGTACATAACTATGTTTCGTATGGTATTTTCCGTGCCAACTCTTTATTGCTTTTTTTTATTATTACATAAATGTAATATGAAATACTTATAACAAACTCACATGTGCTAATAAATATAATCTGCTACAGTAGTTTACAAAATTGTCAGTATTTTATAGACTTTCCATGTGACTGGCGACAGGGAAATAAAATGAATGTCTTAAGTAATTACATATTTGTAAGATATGTTAGTTTCAAATTAGTGGAAATAAGTTTCCATATTTTCGCATTCGCCCGTTTTTCTATTTCGTTACAGACGGAATGCATTTCAGTACTGAATATTTTAGTCTAGACAGAAAAGTCCGTGTTGGCGTGACAAGCATATATCCCGTCCAGAGCAATCGTGATGGTGGTGGTAGTAGTAGAAGTAGCTGCAGCACTTGTAGTTTCAGAAACAACAGTAATAAAAGAGCATCACTTTTTCCTATTAGATAAATAAACACTTAATGTATGTATTCGTATGAGTTGTGTAGAAGTCTATCTGGTAATGGTAGAAGTGGACTGGTGATGGTGGTGGACCAGTAGTGGTTGCAAAAGCATCAGAAGCATCACGTACTATCAGAAGTAGCATAACTTGTTAGCTTGGCAAATACTGAGCTATTTTATATAATGTCATTATTACCCTACAACGAATTAAGCCCTATATAAAAAGTAAGACTTAATTCGTTGCACGTCTTGTAAATAAGAATACATTAGCAGCAACAGTAGTAGTAGTTGTTGTTGCCGTGGCAGTTCTTTTAGCTATTGTTAAAGTAACAGCTGTAGATGTCGAAGTTGTGGCGGAAGTCGCAGTAGAAGTAGTAGTAGTTGCAACAGTAGAAGTAGTAGCAGACTGGTGGTGATAGTGCTACAACTACTAGTAGTAGTAGCAGTAGCAGCAGTATATGTTGGTAACATGTGCAGGACAGGTAGAGCTCCAGTTATAATAACAACTGTTAGTGTGGTGTTACATATACGACTGAAGAACTTAGCAAGCAATACGTATCCATTCTTCTATTTTTAATCAATAGTATTATTATTATATGCCTCCTAAACCAGCTACTGAAACATAATAATAATACGAGGGTCACGATCAAGAGGGCTCACCTGAGTACTGGCAAATATTACAACAACCTTAATGTTGTGATAGGTTTAAAGAAATTATTATGCATGTGTGCCATAATGGTCTTAAATCATCGAATAACTGATTTCATATCATGCTTTAACTGCTCGGCTTACCCTTGCATATCAAAAACAAACAATAAAACACATGGTCATAAACAAGTACACATGTAAGGACCGGACAGGTACCGGCACCCGGGTATATTCTCTACACTGGTATCCGATATTTTCATGAAGAATTCAGAAGAATACACCTGTGGGTTTAATGGGTCTCCTTGATTTATTGTGTCAGGCATTGTGATGTGTTATCCTGTCTGGGTGTTGCTGTTACTTTCTTTACGTTTAGGCCACAACAAATTGATCACTTGTTCTACGGATTGTGTCGAAAAAAAAATTGGAGCGAGCGAGCGAATTAAAAATAAAAGTATTCTTTTTTCCATTTTCGATAAAATCGGAGGAGATCGAAAAGCGCACAATAAAAACAAGATGGCCATGATGGCCCTAGGTCGCTCACCTGAATTTAAGGAATAATGGCTAATAACAAGAGGGAAAAATGGCACTAAACGCCTTACCGGAGTATAAAGATCTGGGACTTGCAATTTCAGATATTTTTTTAGTCTATAAAAATCATGTGACCCACAGGGCATGGCAAACCTTGTACCCCAGGGGCATAATTTGAACAATATTTGTAGTGGACCACTTTTCAATGTTACATACCCAATATGATTCCACTGGGCCTTGCGGTTTCAGAGGAGATTTTTCAAGTCATTTTGCTATTTAAATGTATATAAACCATGTGACCCCCAGGGGGTGGCCAATTTTAACCCCAGGGACATCATTTGAACAATCTTTGTAGAGGACCACTCCACAATGTTTCACGCAAAATATAAAACCTCTGGGCCGTACGGTTTTGAACAAGGGAGATTTTTAAGGCCCACTTGCCATATAAGTCTATATAAATCATGTGACGCCCCGGGTCATGGCCACTTTTTACCCCAGGGGCATAATTTGAACAATCTTTGTAGAGGACCACTATACAATGTTGCATATCAAATACGAAAAAACTGCGGTTTCAGGAGATTTCAAAGTCATTTGGGTATTTAAGTCTATATAAACAATGTGACCCCCAGGGCAGGGCCAGTTTTGACCAATGGGACATAATTTGAACAATTTTTGCAGAGGACCACTATAAAATGGCACATACCACATATGAAACCTCTAGGCCTTGCAGTTTCGGAGAAGATTTTTAAAGTCATCGTGCTATTTAAGTCCATATCAACCATGTGAGCCCTAGCTGGGGTGTGGCCAATTTTGACATCAGGGGCATCATTTAAGCAGTCTTTGTAGAGGACCACTATACAATGTTACATACCAAGTATGAAACCTCTGGGCCTTGCAGTTTCAGGTGAGATTTTTAAAGCCATTTTGCTATTTAAGTCTATATAAACCTGGTGACCCCTAGGGTGTGCCCAGTTTTGACCCCAGTTCGTAATTAATGTTCCATAAATATTTGTATGAAAACACTTTCATTTTGCATGCCTGAGCCATTTAACCTACACACTATTGCATTTTAAATTAATCTCGCTTTCCTCTATTGTGTAAACTTTAATCGATATTCTGCTTTCGCTGAATGGATTTCGTCATTTCGATTGGTCTCTCGATTCTATCAACAACTACATTCGTCATCCGACTGGTTGAAGCATATTTGAAGGGTTAAACAAGGCAAGGTAAACATGGCGGTCTGTACATGAATGTAGATTTAAACAAAAGTTTAAATCGGAATTAAACGCATGTCCTAGGTAAATTTCGGCACATGTTAATCAGTTTAGGTGTTGCTTAAGTAAAATACGTTATAACTTAATTGTCGCAAATAATGGAAATTTATGAAAATTAAAACTTTTAGGTTTCCACCACAAAAATGGTCTTTCGGCGATGAGACGTTCCAGCGAATTTAGCCCTATATAAAAAGTAACACTTTCTCGCAGCACGTCTAATGAATTAGACTAACTCCTAAAATATCTACAATATGTTAACAACATATATCCATAAATATATTGAAATTAACAACTAACATATTGAATTGGCTTACCCTTTTAAATGTACCTTAATATATAAAAGCTGAACAAAATGTACACCAAACAGATACGTTGAATTTATAAAATGGACATGTCAAAATCAACTTAATTGTGTGGATATTAGAAGTAAGAAATCAAGGACAAACCGCTGGTCAAAACTGTCCGAAATGTAAACATACCCGATAATCAGTCCATTTGAGTATTTTGCCATATTCCAGACAGCCAATTTCACACATCCTTTATCAACAAAATAATCCTTTAATTAACTGTTGTGTCTGCTGATACGCGAGCTTGCTAGCAATCATCTTCACGAGCTTGCTAGCAATCATCTTCAATCAGGCAATGAATGCGGACAAAAAAAAGCTCGTTGCGTTTTCACGGATTTGATAAAACATGATATGTAATTACCGAGTCGAAATACACATGGCAGCTGTGCCAGACTGGCTATTGGAGAGAAACGGTTTGGGTCATAAATTATGTACTCTGTACATAAACCAGTCTTCGCAAAGTGCCTTATTCACGTCTAATATTTTAGTACCAATTTGCTTGTTATGATTTGGGGACACCACAAAGTCGGCGTTTAACGTAAAATTAGACTCGTTGATGAAAACTTATTTTTAAAAAACGGGTGCGGGGCAAAATTGTAGGTGCGGGCGCCAAAAAAAGAATTTTTTTTTTTTTTCGATTTACGATTTTTAAGGTGCGGCAAATCCGACGAACATCTGATCAATTTGTTGTGGCCTTATGGTTCTCAGATCATGTTTCTTAAACAGTCTGTTCTGGAACTTTTTCTTTAAGACAATGGCAGTTCAGGCAAATGCAGAAACAGTACATGTTGATGTCTACTGCTCAGGTGAGCTATAAGGTAGGGCCAGTACAATGATTCAATGTTTTGTCTGAGAAATTGTATTGACAGTAAAATGTTTGGTTAAAAAATGTAATTCTCAAGCAATTTGGTCATCCACAGGGCTGGACATTAAATCTGTCAGTCATTTAATAATAACAAATTGGATTTTTCTCTTGTTTTAGCGATAATTCAGACAATTTTGCCATTTGAACACGATAATTAATCGATTAGGGCTGACAAATGCACTTATCCTGTCTCATGTTGTTCTTGGGGGCACGTGTTAGAGGTAACAGACCAGTAATTTGGCTGTCCCAGACAGTCGAACAATAGTAATACTGTTAATTGTAACGAGTCCTGGTCCATAAAACGTTCTACTCTCATGGGCGACCGCGGTTATGTGGGCGGGGGAGTGGGGGTGGCTGCAAGCTCTTCCATGTTTAGTTAGTAGACGTTGCGTCTAAAATGTTTATTTGTGGGCAGAAAAGTTAAAGCAAACAACTTTGAAACATTTTGGAACGAAAAAGAAAAACCTTTAAATTCAGACGCAACTCATTAAAACATCAGCAACGTCTCCTTTCTTTTACGATAATTTCCAAAGTTGTGTGATACAGATATGTCTGAATGTGAGGACTTCCTAATATCTAAAAACTCAAGACACTGTTAACCAGATCCTGTCATTTATGCACAATGTGCTACACTCAATATGCTGTTAGTAAATGGCGTGCATATGATCTATCCAGTAGAACATGTCAGGAAAAGGTCCTTTGCTATGTGTAGTAGCAATCCCACATCTGCATGGGAATTATTCTAGTAATCATCAAAATTGTGCAACTAGCCAAACAATAGAAGTTATAAAGAACAACACTTTATATAACTGCAGATGTTCTACATATATAGGATCTGACATGAGTTGTCATATATCATACCACATTTTATTAAACGAGTTCAGGAATTTTGTTAGTAAGCGAGCTTACTAATTTCCTGGACGAGTTTAATAAAATATGGTATGAAATGACAACGAGTGTCAGATCTTTTCTATCACATGCTTTTAAACTACAAAAAAAAGCTTATAATTTTACCAAACGATGATAAATCCTAAAAGTTGTGTACTGATCTGACGTCATTCCATGTTGACGACGTCATTTCACCAAAATAACGTCATGCGATTGGTCAGTCAAAGAATATGTAGCCAATTAAAACGCTCAAAATGTTATCTTACACATGTGCAAGATAGACATATTCGTAATGGTTGTATTACACGGGAAACAAGGTATAGCATGTGATAAAAGTGAATCTAACAGATGCCATAAGTACCTACATTCAACAAGAGGGCCATTATGGCCCAAAGCGCTAACCTGAGTAATGGCAATGGCAGAGACCAGCTCTGACATCAGATGAATGTCATTGCCTACAGAATGACCCACATCAGACTGATATCTTACTGTTGACCTGGCTATCGACGTGCATTACAGATGCATGTCCGGCCTACTTCTGTAGTCAACCTGGCAATCAACAGGCGTTTTACAGATGCCTGTCTGGTCTATTTGTTATTTACCTGGCAATCGACAGGTGCAATACAGAAGACAGGTGCAATACAGAATGATGCACTAACGGTTGAAACTTTTGGGACCAAGGCCAACAACAAGCAATCGGTGATATATTTATCATGGCTAATCACATATCGGTTCATCCCATTTCTGCAATAACACGAGGTTCAAATATCCAACCAATTTCCATATACAGGTACAGTGTTCGGTTTTTTTACAGAACAATAATTAAAACATTTGCAAGGGACAGCAATAAAGACACCTGTCAGCTTTACGTTTATCATCAATTAGTACTAGTCAATCAAGCAGATGATTTGCCTTTTAAATGTGTTTTTAGGACTTATTAATGATATTTAGCTTACCGGTAAGCAGCTCAAATACCAAAACCAATTAACCGGTTACCGAAATACTATTTGTTGCCATCCTTAGTGAAAAATGAAGTCTCTATCCTGAGTATAGTCCATTTTTTGCTTTTTTTTTCATAATAAACAAGGGCCATCAACTCCGTTCTTTGTAGCCCAATTATGGCTATTTCTTAATTCTTTATTAATTATGAGATCTTATGGCCATGCACAAACTGTGCAATAATGACCAAGATTAGATGAACAATGAATTTTCCATTTTATGAATTTTCTGTTACACACAGTCCATTTTTTGCAAATGCTCTCATTAAAAGGGGAAATAACTCTAGTGATTCTGGTTCTATCTGGCCCATCATTGCACCCAGATTTAATGGTCATACCTGAGGCGTGGAAATCCCATGCCTGACTTGTCCGATGCGGGTATTTTTACTGTTGGACAAGTAAATGCTTCCTGCCTACTTGTCCAATGACAAGTACAATGTCAGGGTGTGGAAATTATGTAAAAGTTAATTATCTTATTATTATATACTTCTCCATTTAAATAACAAATTTGGTTTCATTTATTATTTAATGAAAAAATATATCAGGAAGGCCTGCAATAAAAACTAAATTTTATTTGGACAAGTGACTATTGCTTGCGGACAAGTAGATTTTTGCAATGAACTTGTCCGTAGGCAACTGTTTAAGTTTAGTCAACAAGGTATGAGAAGTTTATTCTCTAGGGGGACTCAAAGTCAAATTTTGACAAATTATGGATTTTTTTGTCACAAACAAGGTACCATAGAGGTCTTTCTGGTCTGATCTGGCCCATATAAGACATTGACTGAGACCTTATGGTAAAACACAAACAGAGCACGTTTTGAAAAGATTAGGCAATAAATGAAGTCTCTATGCTCCACATTGTCCTTTTTTCCACAAACATGGAGCAATAACTCTTGTGTGTACGACTCTAGGCCATTTTGGACTATTTTGAAATCTTCAGGTCATAAACATGCTGTGCAAGTTCGGTCAAGTTCAGATGAAAAATGAAGTCTGTATGTTGCACAAAGTCCATTTTACAGTTTTTTCATGAAAAAGGGGCAATAACTATTGTGTTCCTAGTCCAATCTGGCCCATTATCGAGTTTGGTCAAGATTGGATGAAAAGTTTAAGTATCTAGCGCGTCTGTTGATGCATTACGGACGACGGTTGAGGCAGGATAGTCCCCCTATATTAATAGCTTACCAAGCACTTCCTGTCTTTATCACGAACGGTAAAATTGTTAAAGGCATACTGAAGACGCATGAGAGGTCCCCTATACCAATAGCTTACTAAGCACTTCGTGCTCAGGTGAACTAAAAGACTTAAAAGACGTTTGCAACAATTTCCTTCAATTTCTTTCCAACGACAGTTTTCTTAAAAGTTGGCACAAACATGCATCAAAGTATCCTAAAAGTAAAACAGTCTTAAAAAATATGGGTCACCGGCCTTTTTTCCGGAAATTTTGAATACGGGTACCTGTCGAAGCCTTTTTTCAGTTTGTGTTACTTAGAATGTTTAAATAATATAAAGTGTTTATATTCAAACAAAGATGGAGATTTTTAAATGCATCTTGTTTAATGTTTTGTTTGGCAATATAAAAGTGCAGTTTTATAATAAAACGTGCTTTATCTACAGTTATCATTTAACAAATGACTTTTAATGGACACTTAACGAGGTTAATTATGCATTAAATATGCCTGTGAAAACATCAATCACTTATCAAATATACAAATATTTTTTGTTCCAAACGACAGATTTTGTTAAAAGATCCCAAATACATGCATCATATTATACTGAAACTAAAACAGCCTTGTTCCGGAAATATTGGGTTATGAATAAGGTACCTGTCAAAGCCCCTTTTTCAGTTTGGATTTTTATAAATGTTTTAAGTATATAGGATAGTGTTTTTCAAACAAGTTTATGGTTCTTTCAACTGAAATATTTGTACATGTTTGGCAATATACAAGTGTATGTTGGTAATGTAAAGACTTTACCTATAATTACTGCTAAAATAATTTTTATTGTACATTTAGGTGTGTCAAATGGGAACTAATAATGCTTTCTGAAACTTCATTTTTATCAAATGCATTTGTTTCAAACGACAAAAAAACAGAATGGCTCACCGAACTTGTTTGGGAAATATTGGATTTCATATAGGGTACCTGTGAAGCCTTTTTCCTGTTTCGTTTTAACATACATAAACAACGTATCAATAGAATGAAGATATTTAATGGATCATTTCTGAACTAATTTGTTTGGAAATACATTGCATAAGTGTGTTTTTTTTTATTATATATGCTTTTAGAACTTTGACTATTAAAAATACTTATTTCAAATGGACATTAGAGATGAAATTAGTATATTGTAACCTATATACAATCATTCTATACAGAGTGTGACGCCACTCCTTCGTTAGTTGCGAGAAGCGACACCTGGTGGACAAAATGATATACAATAAAGAAAAAATGAGAAATTAACCCAATTCTTTTCTTTTTGTTGCGAACGTCTTTAATATCTATTTGTGTTTATCGCTTGTTCAAAACAAAAATTAACTGATGAACAAGTTTTTTGCATTTTATTGCCACCAAGTAAATAGGTGTACATTTGGGAAAAACAATATTTATACAAACAAAATCTGTTGGTACTGTTGGTACTGTTCATCCTTCAAATTGTCCAAAATTCCATGTTATTTCCATTCAATTTCTATTTGTTGCCATGCTGTTGTTGTTTTTTTCAAAAACAATCTGAAAGTAAAAACAAAAATAAATCAATATTCAGTTTCTGACATAATTTTACAATTTAAACTAAGAAACCATTAGCAACATCTGAACGTGGCATGTTCAAGGTCAATGCTAACTTGAAAATGCAGCTTAATGTGAGTGCTTAATGGAATGTCATGTCAATTTAAATATTTACCAATTCCGATAGTGTTATTTTAAGCAATACTTATCATTAACATGTTCATGAACATTGTACATGTAATAATATATTCTTAAAAGAATCTAACATTGAACTTATATAAGAAATCAACCATGAACAAGTTTATTTTCAATTATGCTGTAGAAAGTAGTTTGTATTACATGAACATAAATTAAACAGCTGATTCACTGAAAGCAAATATATTCCTCTGGCAAACTTGAACCAATGGTAAAAGTATATCCTGAATTTATCTCTGTTATAGTGTTTGGTTTCTTGGGGAGGGATGAGTTAATAAACATTCTCTTTATGGCAAACCACACTTGTAGTCCTACCATATATAACAAGTTGGACATGATAACCATTTCCACAATGCTATTTTCAATAAAATCTATTCATGGTTCTAATGATCAGAAACTTCTTTGAACTTACATCACTGTAGAACAGTGTGTACCTTTTTAGAGATATGCTGCGACAGTGAGGAGATCTAATCAATCGGTTCAACAGCTTCATCCTTGTATTTCTTTCCATAAATAGGGATCAATTCCAGTGCAGATTTCCATTCAGAGATGTACAAGAAATATGCCCCTACTGTAGCGCCAAACACCACATAGGACAAAGCCCTGCAATTGAAAATTATATATATATATATATATATATATATATTTTATTTTTTTTATTTATTTATTTATATTTATATATATATATATACAGTACAAAAGAAAAAAAAACGTATTAACATTGAGATTCCATATGAAATTACTGTCAGTAGATACCTGTACATCGGATATTGTATGTACATTTGTATGGGGACTTGGGGCATGGGCAGCCCGGCTGACATCACATACGGTCAGCTTACTCTTATATATATAAATGGTCAGAAGTGTACAGAGTTCTCGGTAGCGCGTAATTCGGCATATCTGGACGCATACTTTTATGAAAAGGACGCCATAAATCTCTGCGACAAATTCTAGGACGCAGCCTTTTCTCTAGCGTATGCATATTTTCCTAAGACAAAGAGTCAGCTTAACTACAGCTAACCAGTCAGCCAATAAGAATGCATATGCAAATGAGTGTCGTCGATAGAAAGTTTATCATGCCCTCAATCTAATTTGAATTAGTAAAGGTGTAAGTGATTTGTAACACTTTCACGTTAGGTATGCGTATGGTATGTGGCTGTTATTAACACCCGCGTTTTTAATAAATTGCTACAAATTTAAAGAAGGCAATATAATTTTTATTCATGCGAAAGGAACAGTTTACAAATTATAAGAATTAAGATGGATCTGTGTAACTTGACAATTTGCGTACACCGATCGCGTCAAGCGTGCGTCTTCATTTGTTAAAAAAAACTACAACTACTAGTGTTTATTAATAAAATAGCTATTAAACATCATCACTGTACACGGATTATATGCAAACACTTTGGCTGAGGTAACATTTGAATGAATGTTAGAGACAGTTTATAGTACTTGTCGAAAGCGAAAGTAAATAAATGTCGGCGTCCTTTTCTTTTTGTTCCAATTTATAAAAAAAATGTTGAGTTGTTCCTTTTTAATGAATAAAGTCCTATTTAATTGCGGGAAGTTAATAAACAGTTTGTTTAAATAAGATTTCTGACACAAAGTATTGTTGTTGTAGTTGTGTTTTTTAAGTGGGTGGGGTAGGGGTTTGTTTTGACGATTAGATACTGGGACGCTAACTTTTCATAGGAAGGAGTCCTGGACTCCATGTTTTGAAATCCTAGCGAGAACTCTGGTGTAGATTCTGCCCATACAAAAAATAGCTCAGAATCCACCAATTATGTCTAATTATTTGGACTAGGGGCAGCTCTAACTTAATTTGATTCATATTTTTGTTTCATTCTTTATCAAGTCATTGTTTATCACTATGGATCAATTCAGAATAAAACTTAATTCAATGTTTTGTCCAATACTTTTAGCATGATGTCTGTTCAATACCCAGTACTGTACACATGTATGGGGTGTTGAGGAATACTGAGTGTATGGGACTCTATAGCATAACTTGTTAGCGCTCAGCTACTTTTAATATATGGGCAATATTCTCTGGAGCGCAAAACCAGGAAAGGACCATTTCTGTGTTGGAAAGTTTTCCTTCTTTGTATATATTGTTCCGCAAGGATTTTGATCGCAACTTTGACGGCCTAAAATAAGATAGTTATTGCGAACAGATTGCAACAAAAGTTACATACCTGGGCAGAGAAACCATTCCTAATTAATGTTCCATACATATTTTAATAATGACACTTTCATTTTGGATGCATGAACAATTTAAACGTACACACCTTTGCATTTTTAAATAAAACTCGATAACCACCGCTGTGTATCAGTGATTCAAATTTATCAAAAAATCTGCCAAACTCAGGGCTTTGCATCATTTCTATTGGTCAGTTTATTCTATTAATAAAGTTGAAGGTGTACACAAGGCAAAATAATGGCGGTCTGTAGTGTACATATATGTAGTACCGTGAATGGGCAGGTTTAAATCGGAATTTATGCATTTCCTAGGTAAATTTTGGCATATCTTAAGCAGTTTGGGTGTCTATGTAAACCTCATAGATGGATAACTTTACTGTTGCAAATAATCAGAATTTATGAAAATTTAAATTTCAGGTTTCCACCACATAAAAGGTCCTTCGCCGATAAGACGTTCCAACGAATTTAGCCCTATATAAAAAGTAACAATAAATTCGTTGCACATCTTATAAATAAGACTAAGCTCTACAGCAATAATGCAAATCCATTCATATTTGTTGACGAGACATTTCAATGTTGCCTATGAAATTTGCATTGTTAACTTTTTTTATTATTAGTGTGTATGTGTATCTAAAGAAAATAAACACAGATGCTGAGACATCTAGAAATTAAGTCATTGCATTCTTGTGGTGAGACACGGTGACAATCTGGTCTGGAGTTTGGAGTGGAGACAAGGGTATTTTACTCACATGTTCTTGCCTATATTTGTGACGTGAGCCACATTTTGCATGGCCTCAGGGCTTGCCACTAGACGGAGGTATTTAATATATTTTGGTGTACTAGTTTGTCCAATAAGTCTCAGTACTTTTGACATGGTTACAACATTAAAAATTTCTTCTCCGTATGACCTTCCAAAATACAAACAATTTACTGTCGCACCGGATGTGGCTAGCCAGACAAAACGGTCATACTAAAAAACGGCCAAAATCACTAGTCCAAAACTATGGCGCAAGCCAAGTTAAATTTGTACTTTGTGTTCGTTGTTGTCATGAAAAGAAAACATTTAACTAACAATTTCCTCTTTAAAGAATTTAATCTATTTGTTCCATTTAAACTGTCATTTTTGTCAGTTCAGACTGTATTTATCCCTTTGTTATAGATCTCATAATGTCATACTATACTTGATCGAAGTACTTCTTAATTAATAATTTAATACTACTATAAATGTTATTTCCGTGTTATGCTATATTACGTGCTAAATAATTAATAATTTGTTTGTGTATCATCACTTTTATTTATGCATAATAGCCACTACACCTGGAAGTTCGTGGATGTTAAGTTCTCGACATTGCGCATGCGCATAAAACCCATTGTTTCAATGTAAACAAATCACATAAAATCGATCTGAATGTAAACTAACTATTTTATACGTCGAAAGTTCCTATATTTATTCGTAAATCCGTAATCTTACTGGAAAATATAAATGACCCAGCACAGACCTAGATCTTTTTGAACTTCCTGTAAGTTCGTGGGCAACTTTTGATGACGTCATACCAAGAGGCTCTTCCTCTGAATTTCGTGTTTTGATATAAATACGTCAATTTTATAGTGTCATTGTTTGTTTTCTTTGATTTTTGTGGTTTTTAATGAAATTAATACAAATACTTTTTTATTAACAACACGAGGGGTTGATTTCTTTTAACAATCTATAAATTTAAGACACAAATAACTTCAATTAACTTAAATAACATTGTATATGTATATGTCGATGTTTTTACGCATAATTGTTCTCTCATAAGTCAGGCTATTCTTCGGCTCACACTTGCATAGAATTCGGAAACGCGACGTTGCGTCATTCAAGAGAAAATAACGTCATAATTTAATCCACGAACTTACCGGAGGCCACGAACATGCCAGATTAGATGCTTCATGCTGCTGAATTATTACACAGACAAAATTGATTAAATGATCTTAATATCATTAAGCTTTAAAGAAGTTGCAATGTCTGCAGTGGACGTACTTTGTAATAATTACAGTAAAGCTACATTGTACATACTCCTCCAGTCAGTATTACGGGATAAATCTGGTTTTGTATAAGACGGAATACTTTAGAGAATTTATTACACAATTCGTATTTTCCCTTGTTAACCCTCTTTATCTTTTATCTTCCATTAAGTCAAACCCATTTCGAGGGCATATACTGTGATCAGTCAATCAACAGATTGTTAGCACTGAATATATAATAAATTAATGAGAGAATAAAAGGCGTTTAAATGAAGCTGGAAAAGTATCTACAATGTTAAGGGGTAAATAAAAAGTTTTGTTTACTCTAAAAACGTTTGATGAACTGTATGATATAAACTTATATTTTCTTCAGTTTGTTTCTTTTAACATCATACAAATTCGAAATCAACAGAGCCGGGCCGGATAGCTCAGTTGGTAGAGCGCTGGACTACATATCCGAGGATCGTGGGTTCGATATCCAGCCCGGCCATATAACTTGTGTGGGGATTGGTCATGAAATTATTTCTACGGCCATTCTCCTCCTACCTCTGATTCAAGTAGGGCAGTTGTCAGTTACTGGCATAAGTATGTGCATTCAGTACTGGTAAACCAGCTTACCCAGAAAAAGTTGGAGTAGGTTAACGGACCGCCGTTATATGACTGAAATACTGTTGAATACGGCGAAAAATCCAAACAATCAAACAAACAAACGAAATCAACATTTTTAATTAACGGAATGTTTTGATTGGGCGAAAACCGGCGTTCACTATTTCTGGTTGCTGGAAGATATACAGGAATTTAAGTATTGAATGAAATGTGTGTGTGTGTGTCCCAGATTAAGAATCTATTATCAGCTGTACAGCCCTCTGCTATCGATATACATCGCTGTGAAAATATCAAAGTAAATAATTGTAGTCTTTTTAGACATTCAGCAACACAGATAAAGAAGACGAACGCGAGTCTGAACACAATAATTAATTCTTATTAGTAAACAAAGGAAAGCAGCTTATGACAACAAATTTACAAAAATACAACACCATTTACATCCGAAATTATTTTTTTTAAATTATGCTGCGTTAATTTTCAATTTTAATTAATTTTAAAAGAAACTAGTCAAGTTCCAGTTCATCTGCTGTAATAATTCAAGAGCAAGTAGTCGGCTTTTTGTAACAGGTTAATGTACACATATTTATAATGTATTATTTAACACTTCATATAGCCTGAGATATAGGATAACACGGAAATGACGTAGTGGGATTAAGTTTACGTGTGAAAATTAGTTTAAATCCTTTTCTTTAAAGATAAAATCATCGGTTTAATGTTTCCCCTAAAGTCTTATACGTCCTATATGTAAGTTTTGAAGACGTATGTGTGAATCTAGGCAATCAGCTAGAAGACGCTGTTTATATCTGGTAGGTCTAGACGTATTTATTTCTTTCTGATAACAATTTTCCTATTAGTTAATTGTTACGTCCGTTGGTGAGTTATCAGGAAAAGTTTTGCATGTAGGTATATCAAATAAAATTAAGTACGAATTCACATTAAAGTGGGTCCGGACCTCTAAGATCAGTCCATTGAGAGTATATCGTGTAAGCATGCCTGAAGTACAACAATTAAGCTGAAAACCGGAGGAATAAATAAAAGCTCATTATTTCGAGGCGTTTAATAAGCCTACTTAGGGGGACCAGTCCACATATATACCTGGCTCGCAAACAATGCCATTCGGCACATAAAAATTAATTATACTACTCAACACTCACTAACGGGTACTTTTAGGTATTAAAATTTAATAACTCATAGCAAGTTTTACAATGCCCAAATAGTATTAGAACATGTGTAATGTAACTAATGTTCAGGAGCAGTCGATCTGTACTGAGTAAACCAAGCATCTTAAGAAATTTCTCAAATATTTTCAATGAATTGTCAAAAATGACCTATTGTATTTGTTTACTGAATACATTTTTTTTATGTTTTCGATATTCCTCAAAATACATTTTTTCAAATGATCTTATTTAAATATGATACTTAGTGACGCCATGTTTCTTTATGAAGTAATATACAGTAAAGGAAGTCTCGAAATTTAAGGATATACAGAAACAAGAAATGTCTTTAAATATGACAATCGGCGTTGAAATTAATTATTGAGATAATAAAAATTATCTAAACAGACGGCCAAGATGATCGGTTACGTGACTTCTCAGACCCCAGATTTTTTGGTCCCCACCAATATTATGGGACTTATTGGACCCCAGATTTTTCGGACACTATAAGAAAACTTCTCGGACCCAACAGTTAATTTGAGATAAATGTATAAATTTAAAAATTTAATAAAATTATAATTAAAATCTATGCCGTGAATAAACCAATCATACAACTCCATGTTTCCACCAGTGATATATGAATAACCAAAATAATTTAGGTTAACATAATTGTTATCTGAATTTGTCAAGCCAATTTAACAAATTAACAATGTAAGAAAATAATTTCGGGAATGAATTAAAATTATTATGTATCAGACGAGTCTATATAGTTATTTATAGTACCGGTAATATACCATTCATGTTAGTTATCTAATATAATAACGATTTGAAGTCAAATAAGCATTTATACTGAGTATCCCAATAAAAAGCAAGAGTCAGGGAACATTCAGCGATTTTTGAAATGTTAAGACTTTATTTCTGATAACGCAAACATAAACATTCATTAGACTATGACGATTTTTAATTATATCAGTAGGAATATGATATATCAAGGGTTCCTGTGTATAATTAGTATTGCAAATTGTGTATTCATGCTCCGCAAATAACAATTCGACGTATTCCGAATCTTCTTTCATAACATTTTATCTATAGAAAATGTACCATCTTTTAACAGATTAATTAACATCTACTGGAGAAGTTGAGAGAAAGATGCAATTATAAATAATCGTTAATAAATCGTAACAACAATTTTATTTCAAAATTAACAGTAAGTTTATAATATAAATTCCCCATTTATTGAACTTTTTAGGTTTATGATTCTCTGAACGCTATTATTGATGCATGTACGAGTATATTAACACAGCTATACAACGGTTTGCTAGCGACGCGCGCTATTTTTAGAATGACACTACTGTTTCTGGAATGCGATAAAGTCGCTAGAATCAATGGGCTATATGGAACGGCAACACTGTGAGTGAGATTTATGAATGGGACCATTTCACAATTGCTATTTATAGAACGTACTGCATATATAAATGTAGGCTAAACAAAATAGTTATTTCGTTACGTGAATGAATATAGCATTCTGTTTATGGCATACAATGAGAAAATACGTTCATAATTAGCCTCAGTTCTAGAGTATATGTCGAGGATATGTCTATAACTTCATTTTAACCGCTTATGTAAACAATCAGGTAAATTATTAATCCCCAAAAGTATGCAACAGTTATTGGTATACGTTAAACCATTGTTTGAAGTTTGCATTTCCTAAAATTAGAAAATGTGCCCAATTCTATTGGCTTTCAATTTTCCCGCTGCATAATTATCGCAAGAAATCTAGGTAAAAGTGATCTTAGATAGCTACGCCGAACAAAGTACTGAAGATACTTTGTGAATACTACCCCAGTTATTGTATTTTGTGGACAGCCATTTAGGTTCTGTGCACATCATTGCACATATAGTGTGCGGCCATGAGGTATACAATCTGGCAATCTCCTTCGCCCACAAACATGACTATATTGAACCGTCATGTACAGCTCTAGTTTTCGCACATACCGTCTTGACCTGTATCACCACATGACAATCACGTGAACAACAAAATGTCTGCTAAAACTTTGTTTTGTTGTTTGCTAATTTTTGCGTTGTTTACCCTTGTCGTTTCAAATAGGAATGTAAGTAAACATATTATTATATGCTTTGTAAACATATAAATATTGGCTTGAGCTTAAAAATGATATTATTATTGTGTAAGTATAAATGTGATGCTTAGATCCTGAAAATGATTCCGTGAAATAAATGACTCAATGAGTGATCGTCAACAGGTTTAAATCGGTTCTGTCCACTTACTAAGTCAATTGTGTTTTTGTCTTATAATAAGTAATTATACTTTTCATGTTAAATAAAGTTTGAAATATAAAAAAAGTTTTTAAAAAAATCAAGATTCATTAACATTGTTCAGGGTGTTCGTTTGACCAGAGCTCCCGGGTTTTGACCCGAGATTTTCATGGAAATCATGAAATTGACTTGCATGGTAAAATCCCCCAAAGAGTCATATTGACCCTTGGTAAATGTCTGGATTGCATCATCACTTCCTTTACAACTGAAGCCAGACAAGACACTCTCTGTTATTAACACATTAGGCCTACCTTATCTTAATCCGTTTTGCATTTACTGATAAGATCTTCCATGCCAGGAAGTTATCAATGTATGTATTTGACCCCTCTACCAATGAAAACAAAGACATTTTCCATTATGCACCTTTAGCCTGGTTGTAAACTTCTGTTTGTTAGACCTTTTGTTACAGTATTTCTGTACTGCCAACCTGGATAATTCTGATGTTTACATGTTCAAATGTAGATCAAATGATGTTTAAAATGTTATATAATAACAATATTTCACATTAAATATTATAATCTAAAAATAATACTGATTAAAAACACCAGAAACACTTAAGAGTAAATATACCCCGAAAATTTACAACTGTCAATAATTTCTGACAACACTTTCGGATATTTGTTGATAAAACAAAAAAAAATAGCATCATTAAGTTTTGGCTTTCTTTATATTGATCAATTATTGCAAATTCTTACCTTTTTAGGTCTTTCTAAACAATTGTACATTGCATGAAAAAAACAAAACAACAACATGTAACACAAACTGACAAAGGCTAATTTTTAATATTATGATAGATTGATTTTTTATTTTAGTAATATTTTGTAATATACATAATTATTAGTAAAATGTGAACCTTAAGTTTGTCTGTTTTTGTTTTGGTGACTTTTTAATAGTTGAATTTGACTCTTCAAAATAGAATTTTGACCCTTGAAAATTTTGGTCAAAGGGTCAATGACCCATGAAATTTACAGTCTACTGATTGTTAAAATTTAATATTAAAGTTGGCATCTGTATTATCACATAGCATAACTTGTTAGGCGCTGGGGCGAATATTGAGCTACTTTTTATATGGGCAATATTCTCAGGGAGCGTCTAATGACTGAAGGACTATTTCTATGGTGGAAATTTCTCCTTTATAACACATATTGCAGCGACCAAATTTTTGTCGCTACTTTTGTGCGCTGAAATGGCATGGTTAGCATTAATATTTCTTAATAAAGTTTACATACCTGCAAAGAGAATTTATTCCTCAATCATGTTTATTAAATATTTGTACTAAAACACTTTTGTTTTGCATGCCTGAGCAATTTAAACTTACAGGCTATTGCATTTTTAAACACATCTCGCTGTCTTCCACTATGTAACCTTGAATAAGCAAAGCTAACCCGTCAATTATTTCTTAATTACATCATTCATGTTTATTAAATAAGTTTGCTGTAAGAGTATGAACAAACACAAAATTTGAAAAGCAAAAAGTTATGGGATTGTAAACTTTTATAAATATTTCAAAACACAAACTTAGACTCTCTAATGTTTGCTGATGGCTGCAAGCTGATACTAAACTTATTAAGATTTATGATTTAAAATCATGTTACTTTATCTTTGGAAACAATCAAATTCAATGATTTTAAATCATATATCATCTGAATAACTCGTATTAGCTTGCAGCCGTCATTACACATTAGAGGGTCAGTGTTTACTTTTTCCTCTGCTTAAGTTCATATGAAGGAAGATCCAAATTTTTGTTTAATCTTTATATAAACCAGGGACCTATATTTGTTTTTATAGGTCCCTGTATAAACACAGTTTGAACAGATCGTCTATATAATCATATGTTGTAATAAATCTCCAGTATAATGTCATGATGTCTCCTTGCACAAAGTCTCCATGGTGCAAAGTCTCCATAATTCATATCAAGTTTAGTACTCAATTTAATCAGTTAGTAGGCCTATTCCATTATTTTTTTAATGATTGGGAAATACACATTGCTGACAAAATCCTCACCTGTTGCCCTATGCGATGATGGATCATGAGAAATATGGATAATACCCATCTTGTTGTCTGAAATGTTTCAAAGGATACTTTTTGATCATTTCTGCATGACCTTCCTTTGTTTATTTAGGTAACAACAGTGATCAAGAACTGTGATTACAAAAATGACACCAGATGTGATAATTTGAGTATAGCTCATATCACTGCAGAAGGGGCAAATGATGCACTTCATTATTTGGTGACCTGGTTGGGTAAGTAAAAAACCTGGCCTTGTCTACAAATAACTTTTACAAATTTTTTTAGAACCACTAGCTTTGGTTGGGGGTAGAGCTAGCATAGCACTTGCTTGTAATGAATTATAGTTTTGGTTTCAAGTAAAGTTGCAAGTAAACCAAGCCTTCTTCTCTTTCATTTATGTCCTGTTTATTAGAAAGGAAAATTAGAAGAAGTTATTAAAATCCTGGTAATGTGTCCTGATGACATGCCATAACATTGTATTTTGGTATGTTGTCTGATATGCATTGATACTACTGCCTCTGCAGCATAGTTGATGTTCATTTGTTAGCTCACCTGAGCAAAACGTGCTCATGGTGAGCTTTTGTGATCATCTTTTGTCGTGCGTCGTCTGTCGTGCGTCAACATTTCATTCAAACAACTTCTCCTCATAAACGGCTCGGCAGATTTTAACCAAACTTCACAGGAATGATCCTTGGGTGACCCTCTTTCAAAATTGTTCAAATCGTTTCGGTCCGCTGCATATGTTACACAGGGGTCTTAATCTCCGTATTTTGATGCCGAAATTCAGCATCATTCACATAACGAGAAAGTATATATTTTTCCCCCATTTCAGACCATAATTCCCCCTTAATGAACTCCATCGAATTTGATTTTGTTTTGTTTATGAGGGTAATTTTCGGGGATCAAATTTACTTAAGCACCGTTACAAACGGTTAACGATAAAATCCGAAGAACACCACATGGTCAGTTAAAGACCGTTTTGACTTGTCTGGTTCTTGATTATTTGTGCTTTCATAATAAAAACTTCATTTATATACAGTTAACTGCTAGCTTATTCGCCGGGAACCGTAATTTCTGTTTTGAGAAAATGGCTTCTACTTAAAAGTTATCAAAACAGGTGAAGCAAAAAGGCACAAATACCGTGTCTTACAGTCGAAAACACAGTATTTTTTACTGTATTAGAATTAGTATTAGTGTTTAACAAAATTAATTAAGGTTAAAAATTGGAAGTTAAAAAACAATTTAAAAAATCGGAAGTGAAATTAAATTGCATGAAACATTATCTGTTGCACTGCTCCACCTAATAATGGTCAAGTGGTAGATGGTTAAAATTTGACTAGTTAATATAATATTCAATTTATTGATAATTTTCATGAATAAAGTTGTCAGGTAAAGAGTTAGACTAAATAAAGTGATTTTAAAAATATATTTAATAGTTATTATTTTTGACTCGTTTGCTAAGTCGAAATTTCCCCTTCTGTGTAAAACGACTCAAAAATTCCCTCGCCTGAGGGTACAAATACTCTTCCCCCAAACCAGAGAGAGACCGCTGATGTAGGTCATCAGAGCTACAAATAGATTTAAAAAGTGAAAACTTTAAAAATCTCTGAAACTGTATAACTGAGAGCTTTCATATTTGGTATGTGGCATCCTCTAGTGGTCCTCTATAAATATTGTTCAAATGATGCCCCTGGGGTCAAATATGGCCATGCCCCGGGGGTCACATGGTTTATATAGATTGACTGAGATCAACAAAATAGAAATCGCGGGTAAAAAACGCTTATTTGGAAAGAGTTGCGGATTTAGGCAAGTGGCGGATTTAGGCACTGCGCCAGTACAGTATGTACGCCTTTATCATTTGACGCGCGTTGGCCTGATGTGCACGAGGAAATTTTCCCGCCGTTTTTGTAAGAACAAGGGTATGGATAATATAAATGGATTTTAGTCAAAATCTTTATAATGCACCAATTATCCAATCAGTACTACACGTTCAACTGTGGTATCGATTAAAACTGTAAAATAAAACACTAAACACATGTCCATATGAACATAATTGATAGAATAAAAAAGACTCAGTAGATCGAGTGTAAACTTATGATTCGATGATGACGAGAATAGTGGGTTTGAACGTGACGTCACTGCGCGAACGTGATGCCCACTAGTCTTAAACATCCGGAAAAAAAAGATTACTCTCAGTTTCGCATCAACAATGACGCCCCCCCCCCCATATATATTCTAGGTAACTAAGGACTAGGTGCACGTAAATATAGTGAGCCGCGCGGTAGCGAAGCGATTTGTAAAAATCGGTCGTATAACGGAAAAATAACACAAAAATCGCGATTTTTGTGCACAGTTTTGTTAATATTTTGTGAAATATTTCACAAAATATTATTTCAAAATCGCATATATTTGCGAGTAACCCGCCTTCAACAAAAAGGTCGGCCATTTTGAAAATGGTTATCGACGCAGTCATGCGTAAAGAGTTTACGCGTCAAGCACAATTTGCAAATGAAATAAAGCGATTTATACTCTTTAAACCACACATTACAAAAAACAATTAACAGAGAACATGATAGCAATATAAAGAAATGTTCAATACAGCATTCTGTGCATCCATTAGTTGCAATTTTACACGTCTCAAATGAAAGCAGTTGTCTTGTACCAGTGAACCACGAAGAAATTTGAACTGTTAATTAGCGGAGTGACTGATTTTGGGGGCTGCCGCCCCCACACCCCCGGTTATTAACACTCAAATTTAGTGGCTCATATTTTCATCCTGTTTTGAGTCAAAACAATGATATTTTTCCAAGAAAAACATTACAAATCGAGGAAAAAAAAAGGCGACCAACTGAAACAAGACAAATCATGCATAGCGACGTCAACGCATGCGCAAAACGTCTGCACCGCTTGAACCCAACTCCCCAAAATCGGCATCGCGTTATCCCATCTTTCCCAAATCGGCTGCAACGTTTGAAATCCCGGCAACGATCAAATTGGCAGTATGGCTTTAACTATCGCTTAAACTGCCTAGCCTTTTGCTCGACCAGCAACTCTCTTTGCATTATTATTAATTTGGAAATTCTTTTTTATACAACTGAAACTATTACAAATATTTGACCTAACTCCTTTGGAGGCAGTGTATATCACAATACTAGGCTGCATTTTTTATGAAATTAATTTTCAATCATACATGGTATTCAGATTCGTTGAAAAGTATATGTGTTTTTCCGCCTTGTAATTCTGTCATGACCGCTAGTTTTCAGCTCAAAGTGCTCATGGTGAGCTTTTGTGATCGCCCATTGTCCGTCGTGCGTGCGTGCGTCCTTTGTCAACTTTCAATCAAACGACATCTCTTCCTAAACCACTTAGCAGATTTTTACCAAACTTCACAGGAATTATCATTGGGTTACCCTCTTTCAAAGTTGTTAAAATCTTAACGGTCCGCTGCATATGTAGGTCACCAGAGCTTAAAATAGACTTAAAAAGTGTAAACTTAAAAAATCTTGTCTGGAACCGCAGGGCCCAGAGGTTTCATATTTGGTATGTAACATCCTATAGTGGTCCTCTACAAAGATTGTTCAAATTATGCCCCTGGGGTTAAAACTGGCCACGCCCCGGGGGTCACATGGTTTATATAGAATATATTGCAAAATGACTTTAAAAATCTTCTCCTCTGAAACCGCAAGGCCCAGAGGTTTCATATTTGGTATGTAACATCCTATAGTGGTCCTCTACAAAGAATGTTCAAATTATGCCCCTGGGGTCAAAACTGGCCACGCCCTGGGGGTCACATGGTTTATATAGAATATATAGCAATATGACCTTAAAAATATTTTCCTCTGAAACCGCAAGGCCCAGAGGTTTCATATTTTGTTTGTAACATCCTTTAGTGGTTCTTTACAAAGTTTGTTCAAATTACCCCCAGGGGTCAAAACGGGCAACGCCCCAGGGGTCACATGGTTTATATAGAATATATAGCAAAATGACCTTAAAAATCTTCTCCTCTGAAGCCTCTGGGCCTTGTGGTTTCAGAGAAGATTTTTAAGGTCCTCTGAAACCGCAAGGCCCAGAGGTTTCATATTTGGTATGTAACATTGTATAGTGGTCCTCTACAAAGATTGTTCCACTGATGCCCCTGGGGGTCAAAATTGGCCACACCCCCGGGGCCACATCGTTTATATAGACTTAAATAGCAAAATGACTTTAAAAATCTTCTCCTCAGAAAGTTCAAGGCCTAGAGGTTTTATATTTGGTATGTAACATTGTGTAGTGGTCCTCTATAAAGATTGTTCAAATGATGCCCCTGGGGTCAAAGCTGGGCACACCTCGGGGCTCACATGGTTTATAAAGACGTAAATGGCAAAATGATTTTAAAATTCTTCTCTGAAACCACAAGGTCCAGAGGTTTCATATTTAGTTAAAACTTCATATCGAGACCTCGATTGGGATTGCATATGGAATGGGTGGGGTCAAGGTCAAGGTCACTGTTACTAAAAATAGAAAAACGGTATTTGCTCAATAACTTTGGAACGCATTGAGATATTTTAATGAAACTTAATACATGGATACCTTATATTGACACCTCGCATGGCATTGCATATGGGGTGGGAGGGGTCAAGGTCACTGTTACTAAAAATAAAAAACGGTTTCCGCTCAATATCTTCAGAACGCATTGAGATATTTTAATGAAACTTAATACATATATACATTTTTTTGAGACCTCGATTGGGATTGCATATGGGGTGGGTGGGGTCAAGGTCACCGTTATTAAATATAGGAAAATGGTTTCAGCTAAATATTTTGAGAACGCATTGAGCTATTTTAATGAACCTTAATACATAAGTACCTTATATCAAGACATTGCTTGGGATTGCATATGGGGTGGGTGGGGTTAAGGTCACTGTTACTGAAAATAGAAAAACGGTTTTCTCTCAATAACTTAAGAAAGCATTTCTATATTTTAATGAAACTTAATACACATATCTTATATTGAGACCTCACTTGGGTTTGCTTATGGGGTGGGTGGGGTCAAGGTCACTGTTATTAAAAGTAGAAAAACGGTTTACGCACAATAACTTAAGAACGCATTGAGATATTTTAATGAAACTTCATACGTAGATACCTTATATCGAGACCTTGCTTTACCTATGTAGTGGTGGGTCAAGGTCAAGGTCACTGTTACTAAGAATAGAAAAACATTTTTCGCTGAATAACTTGAAAACCTATTGAGATATTATAATGAAACTGCATACATAGATATCAGGTGAGCGACCTAGGGCCATAGTGGCCCTCTTGTTATTTCCATAGAATGCTAATTCATTTATGCTCTCGCATTTGCGTTGGTCAGATACAGTATTACAGATTGATGCTTTTAAACACTATCCACGTGCTAAGCGTGTAACACGCTTCTCAGCTGCAAACTGCTAGCCGCAGTTTGACAGTCACCGTTGCTATGGCTGTTGCTAACAGGGTTCTGTTTTGGATGCCCGGCAAATTGCAACGTCACACTATTACTCCTTAGTTTAACAGGTTTTTTAGCTCGACTATTTGAAGAATAGGTGAGCTTTCCTGCTACCCCCGGCGTCGGCGCTGCGTCCCCGTCAGAATTTGGTTGAAGTTTTTATTAGCTCACCTGAGCACAAAGTGCTTTTGGGGAGCTTTTGTGATCGTCCGTCGTCCCTGCGTGTGTGCCTGCATGCGTGCGTCCGTCGTCAACTTTTCATTCAAACGACATCTCCTCCTAAACCACTTGGCAAATTTTCACCAAACTTCACAGGAATGATCATTGGGTGACCCTCTTTCAAAGTTGTTCAAATCGTTACGGTCTGCTGCAGAGCTAAAAATAGATTTTAATGGTGTAAACTTAAAAAATCTTCTATGAAACCACAAGGCCCAGAGGTTTCATATTTGGTATGTAACATCCTATAGTGGTCCTCTACAAAGACTGTTCAAATTATGCCCCTGGGGTCAAAACTGCCCACGCCCTGGGGTCACATCGTTTATATAGAATATATAGCAAAATGACTTTAAAAATCTTCTCCTCTGAATCCGCAAGGCCCAGAGGTTTCATATTTTGTTTGTAACATACTTTAGTGGCCCTTTACAAAGTTTGTTCAAATTAGCCCCTGGGGTCAAAATGGGCAACGCCCCAGGGGTCACATGGTTTATATAGAATATATCGCAAAATGACCTTAAAAATCTTCTCCTCTGAAACCACAAGGCCCAGAGGTTTCATATTTGGTATGTAACATCCTATAGTAGTCCTCCACAAAGATTGTTCAAATTATGCCCCTGGGGTCAACACTGGCCATGCTCCGGGGCATAATTTGGTTTATATAGACTTAAATTGCAAAATGTCTTTAAAAATCTTCTCCTCTGAAACCGCAAGGCCCAGAGGCTTCATATTTGGTATGTAACATCCTATAGTGGTCCTCTACAAATATTGTTCAATTTATGACCCTAGGGTCAAAACTGGCCACGCCCCGGGGGTCACATGATTTTTATACACTTATACAGCAAAATAACTTTTAAAACCTCAGAAATCGCAAGGCCCAGTGGTGTCTTATATGGTATGTGATATCATATAGTGGTCCTCTACAAAGATTGTTAAAATTATGCCCCTGGGGTCAAAACTGGCCATGCCATGGGGGTCATATGGTTTGTATAAACTTAAATAGCAAAATGTCTTTAAAAATCTTCTCCTGAAACCGCAAGGCCCAGAGGTTGGTTTCGTATTTGGTATATAACATCCTTTAGTGGTCCTGTACAAAGATTGTTCAAATTATGCTCCATGGGTCAAAACTGACCACACCCCAGGGGTCACATGGTTTATATAAACTTAAATAGCAAAATGTCTTTAAAAATCTTCTCCTGAAACCGCAAGGCCCAGAGGTTTCATATTTGGTATGTAACATCTTATTGTTGTCCTCTACAAAGATTGTTCAAATTATGCCCCATGGGTCAAAACTGACAACACCCCAGAGGTCACATGGTTTATATAAACTTATATAGCTAAATTTACTTTAAAATTCTTCTCCTCTGAAACCGCAAGGCCTAGAGGTATCATATTTGGTATGTATATGTGGTCGTCACAAATATTGTTCAAATTATGCTCCTGGGGTCAAACCTGATAACGCCCGGGGGTCATATGGTTTATATAGACGTAAATAGCAAAATGACTTTAAAAATCCTCTCCTGAAACGGCAAGGCCCACAGCTTTCCTATATGTAGTACATAACATTGCATAGTGGTCCTCTCCGAAGATTGTTGTAATTATGCCCCTGGGGTTAAATCTGGCCACATCCCAAGGGGTCACATGGTTTATATAGACTTAAATAACAGAATGACTTTAAAAATATTTACCTGAAACCGCAAGGCCCAGAGGTTTGTTCAAGATTGTTCACATGATGCCCCTGGGATAAAAATAAGCCACATCTCGGGGATGCAAATTCCAATTGGGTTACAAGGTCTCAGCTGAGCGTCCTAGGGCCCTCAGGGCCCTCTTGTTTGTATGTTACATTGTAAAATGATCCTCTACAAAGATAATTTAAACAATGCCCTGGGGGTCACATGGTTTCTTTAGACATATATGGCAAGAGGACTTTAAAATCTTCTCTGAAACTGCAAGGCCCAGAGGTTTCATATTTTGTACCTAACGTTTTATAGTGGACCTCAACAAATATTATTCAAATAATGCCCCTGGGGTTAAAAGTGGCCACGTCTGAGGGGTCACGTGGTTTATATAGACTTAAATAACAAAATGACTAAAAATCTTCTCTGAAACTGCAAGGCCCAGAGGTTTTGTATTTGGAGTGTTAACATTGTATAGTGATCCTCGACAAGGATTGTTAAAATTATGCCCCTGGGGTCAAACCTTGCCATGCCCTGGGGTCCTCTACAAATATTGTTCAAGTTTTGCCCCTGGAGTAGAATAGGCCATGTCCTGTGGGTCACATGGTTTATATAGACTATAAAAATCTCCTGAAACTGCAAGGCCCAGATCTTTATACTCAGGTAAGTGGTTTAGTGCCATTTGGCCCTCTTGTATAAGCCATTGCCTTTAACTCAGTTGAGCGACCTAGGGCCATCGTCGCCCTCTTGTTTCATCATTTGTACCAGGAGGTACAAAACTTTCACACACAAAACTATGTGTACTTATTTTAAAGCAAATACTATAGTATTAACTTATTGATTGGTGATTTGTCATTTCGCATAACACAAAAACAATTGAAAAAGCAAATTTTTATTGAATTTCTTTATTAGAAAACAAAAGAAAAACAGTTATGAATATGATTATATTAACACTGGCTTTTTTAGCTCACCTTAGCACAAAGTGCTCATGGTGAGCTATTGTGATCGCCAGTTGTCTGCTGTCCGTGCGTGCGTCCGTCGTCAACGTCAACTTTTCATTTAAACAACATCTCTTCCTAAACCACTTGGCAGATTTTCACCTAACTTTACAGGAATGATCATTGGGGACCCTCTTTCAGAGTTGTTCAAATCTTTCCGGTCCGCTGCATATGTAGGTCACCAGAGCTAAAAATAGATTTTAAAAGTGTAAACTTAAACAATCTTCTTCTCTGAAAGTGCAGGGCCCAGAAGTTTCATATTTGGTATGTAACATCCTATAGTGGTCCTCTACAAAAATTGTTCAAATTATGCCCCTGGGGTCAAAACGGGCCACGCCCTGGGGGTCACATGGTTTACATACAATATATAGCAAAATGACTTTAAAAATCTTCTTCTCTGAAACTACAAGGCCCAGAGGTTTCATATTTGGTATGTAACATCCTATAGTGGTCCTCTACAAAGATTGTTCAAGTTTTTCCCCATGGGTCAAAAATGACCACATCCCAGGGGTCACATATTTAATATAGACTTAAATAGCAAAATGACTTTAAAATTCTTCTCCTTTGAAACCGCAAGGCCTAGAGGTTTCATATTTGGTATGTAACATTGTATAGTGGTCCTCTACAAATATTGTTCAAATTATGCCCCTGGCGTCAACACTAGTCACGCCCGGGGGGTTCACATGGTTTATATAGACTTAAATAGCAAAATGTCTTTAAAAATCTTCTCCTCTGAAATAAGGCGCACAGCTTTCCCATATTTGGTACGTAACATTGCATAGAGGTTCTCTCCGAAGATTGTTGAAATTATGCCCCTGGGGTCAAATCTGGCCACCCCGAGGGGTCACATGGTTTATATAGACTTAAATAGCAAAATGACTTTAAAAGTCTTTACCTGAAACCACAAGGCCCAGAGGTTTGTTCAAGGTTGTTCAACTTATGCCCTGGGATAAAAATAAGCCACGCCTCTGGGTTGCAGATTCCAATTGGGTTACAAGGTCTCAGCTGAGTGTCCTAGGGCCCTCAGGGCCCTATTGTTTGGTATGTTACATCGTATAGTGGTCCTCTACAAATATTGTTCAAATTATGCCGTTGCGGTCAAACTGGCCATGCCCCGGGGTCACATGATTTATATAGACTAATATAGCAAAATGACTTTAAAAATCTTCTGTGAAACCGCAAGGCCCAGAGGTTTCGTATTTGGTATGTATCATCCTATAGTGGTCCTCTGCAAAGATTGTTCAAATTATGCCCCATGGGTCAAAATTGACCACACCCCAGGTTTATGGTTTATATTGTCTTAAATAGCAAAATGACTCTGAAATTTTTCTCGTCTGAAACTGGAAGGCCTAGAGGTTTTGTATTTGGTATGTAGCATCGTATAGTGGTCCTCTACAAAGATTGTTCAAATTATGCCCCTGAGGTCAAAGCGGGCCACACCACAGCAGTCACATGGTTTATATAGAATATATAGCAAAATTACTTTTAAAATCTTCTCCTCTGAAACAGCAAGGCCCACAGCTTTCCTGTATTTGGTACATAACATTGCATAGTGGACCTCTCCTAAGATTGTTCAAATTATGCCCCTGGGATCAAATCTGGCCACACCCCGACGGGTCACAGGGTTTATATTGACTTAAGTAGCAAAATTACTTTAAAAATCTTTACCTAAAACCGCAAAGCCCAGAGGTTTGTTCAAGATTGTTCACATTATGCTCCTGGGATAAAAATAAGTCATGCCTCGGGGATGCAAATTCCAATTCGGTTACAAGGTCTCATGTTAGCCTCCTAGGGCCCTCTTTTCAAAAAATAGGTTTTATTTTGTTGCTGTTTGTGTATTCATTACGGAAGATCTTGAAACTAAATTCATATTGTTCCATAAAGATGTAAGTAGAATACATTTATAAAGCACAAGCAAAAGTCTTAAAATCTGGGGTGTTGTGGGAAACCCGGGCTTAATGCATGTGCGTAAAGTGTTGTCCTGGATCAGTCGGCTGATCTGGGACAACACCTAACGCACATGCATTAAACCCGGTTTTCCCACGACAGGCCTCAAATAGATGTTCTCTTTATGTTCTAGGGATGCCAACAGTGCTGGTAGCGTACACTGATCCAGATGCTGAGGTGGCAGTTGACTGGGAGAAGTTATTGTCAAACGGATCTTCCGTTGGGAAAGACGCGATCACAATTACAAAAAAGAAATATTCATTTTCTGTTGTGTTTACAAAGGTAATAGAGTTTGAGTTTGTAAAATAACCTAGTATACATGGATAATGCAATGATGATCATGAATAATGCAATGATGATCATGAATAATCCAATGGAGATCATGAATAATGCAATGATGATCATGAATAATGCAATGATGATCATGGATAATCTAATGATGATCGTGTCATACATTTTTGTTTTCAGGTGATGTATACATAGTATGATTGTACATTGTATTTTTCATTACTTTTTTGCCAACTTTAAACACATATGGCTACAGTTCCAGTGTAAGTCATAACATATGCTTCAATGCATTTGAAATGTCCCTTCCTCTTTCACTATTTAATGTAGCATACAGTGTATGGAATTTCCACTTTTAAATTGTTTCTAGATTGTAGATTTCAGCACTAATTCCAAATTTAAAACAGAGCTGAATATGCTTTATGATTTGTGCAATTTAATTTGGTCTTAATTTTCAGATTCAAAGTATAAAACAATGCATTACATTGTAAAAAAAAGCACATTGATCAATTTTAGTAATACCTCCGTTGCTTAATATATTAGTTTAAAAGGGATGAGTTTTCTACAATAAAATATGCATACAATATTGAATATTTAAAGTTGTGACATGAATGTTACATTTATAATACAATTTCATTTCTTCCTAGCTTATTGAATACAATGACCCAGTGGATGCTGCTGACATGAGAAAATATGACGATGGTTCAACAGCTTGGAACATCTATAACTTGAAGGATTTTCATTGGGCCAAACTCTCGGATACATCTGACAACTCTGTGACGTTGAAGGCTTCTTCTTCATCTGAACCAAACCTTTGGCAGAACAATGGAACATTCTCCATTAAAGTGTGTATAAATAATTTGGGTACATTTATAAACCTAGCTACCTTATTATGGAGTGGTATTCAAATCTTATGAAAACAAAACATCAATACAACATTGTATGCCTATGAGAAGCAGAATATTGTCTTTTTAGCTCACCTGAGCACAAAGTGCTCATGGTGAGCTTTTGTGATCGCCCCTTGTCCGTCGTGCGTGCGTGTGTGCGTGCGTGCACCATCAACTTTTCATTCAAACAACATCTCCTCCTAAACCGCTTGGCAGATTTTCACCAAACTTCACAGGAATTATCTTTGGGTGGACCTCTGAAAGTTGTTCAAATCTTTCCGGTCCGCTGAATATGTAGGTCACCAGAGCTAAAAATTTATTTAAAAAGTGAAAACTTCAAAAATCTTCTTCTATGAAATCGCAAGGCTCACAGCTTTCATATTTGATATGTGACATCCTCTAGAGGTCCTCTACAAAGATTGTTCAAATGATGCCCATGGGGTCAAAACGGGCCACGCCCCGAGGTTCACATGGTTTATATAGAATATATAGCAAAATGACTTTAAAAATCTCCTCTGAAACCACAAAGCCCAGAGGTGTCATATTTGGTATGTAACATCTTGTAGTGGTCCTCTACAAACTAAACATTGTTCAAATTATGCCTCTGGGGTCAAAACTGGCCACACCCCGGGGGTCTCGTGGTTTATATAGAACATATAGCAAAATGACTTTTAAAATCTCCTCTGAAACCGCATGGCCCAGAGGTTTCATATTTGGTATGTAACATCCTTTAGTTGTCCTCTACAAAGCTTGTTCAAATTATGCCCCTGGGGTCAAAATGGGCCACACCCCGGGGGTCACATGGTTAATATAGAATCAGGCCTTTCCCCAGGATTTTGCTAAAGCACAGGGGCAAAGAGGGACGGGTGTGGGAGGGGGGTGACCCCCTTGCACGTTCGATATTTTTTTACTTTTTAAGTGTACTAAATCAAAATCTACAGTACTTTAGAGCTAACAAAAGCAAAAAAAGAAACAGTCTGGAATAGCTTTTTTTCTCTTATTACTTAATAATATAACATAATCATAAACTTGACCTACGTGGCAAGAGCAATGTATCCTGAAAAAAGTAGCATTTTATCACAAAAATATCTGCAATCATAAATAAACATATAAAATTATGCAATGACACAACAGCTCCAGTGGCAAGAAAAATGTATTCTGAAAAAAAAGAAGCATGTTATCACAAAAATATCAGCAATAATAAATAAACATATAAAATTATTCAACGAAACAACAGCTCCAGTGGCAAGAGAAATGTATCCTGAAAAAAAGTACATGTTATTACAAAAATATCAATGTCCAACAAAACATTCTAAATTCCCGTTTTTCTGGGTTTCTGTTGATGCCAAGTTTCCACCATCTGACTGAAGTTCACTTCTTCTAGAGGTGGGCCTGTAATGTTACATTGTCACTAACAGTAACACTTTCACATTCACTAACAGTCCTAACTAAATAGCTATGGAGGATTTCCCAGACACAGGCACTGGTCGTTTCCTGGACCTAATCATTCTAACTTGTCTAAGAAAATGTTCACACACAAAATTAACTAAAGCAGAATTTAATTCAAATAATTTACATCCGTATTTTAAAAATGCAAGTTTGGTTATGAAGACGAAAATTATATGTGCTTAAAATATGTATTAGTTGTGAAAATGGGTGTGAAAACATTTAGGTTTTGGGGTATCAATTAAATTTCAGCTCTAATTGTAATTAATATAAACTGTAACTGCCAATTAGCAATATTCATAAGTTAAGCCAAACCGTCAAAACAAACCGTCAATATTACTGTTCTTCGCCTGTACTTTTAAACACCGCTTTATAAAAGTCGTCAATAAATTAAAATCGAAAACAGACAGTACCTACTTTTAATTGTACTTACATCACACGTACTGATCATAATCATCCATAATTAGCCGATAAAAGCCATAATTGTACTCTATACACAACCTGATAATCTCACACGTGTCTTATGTAGACACCGATACACATAAAGCTGAAGGTGGAATTTGATTGGTCGTTAGATAGAAAGCAGACGACTGTCGGGTCAGATTTTGTAAGTGCTTGTAAAAAATTTCAAGCGCGGATTAACCAAAATCAAAAAATCAAGCGCTGCGGCGACAAGGATTTGGAAATTAAGGCACAGCGGCACCGCTGCGCTTAAAGCGCCTGGGAAAAGGATTGATAGAATATATAGCAAAATGACTTTAAAAATCTTCTCCTCTGAAACCACACGGCCCAGAGGTTTCATATTTGGTATGGAACATCCTATAGTGTTCCTCTATAAAGATTGTTCAAATTATGCCCCTGGGGTCAAAACTGGCCATGCCGCGGGGGTTTCATGGTTTATATAGAATAAAATAGCAAAATGACATTAAAAATCTTCTCCTCTGCAACCACAAGGCCCAGAGGTTTCATATTTGGTATGTAACATCCTCAAGTGGTCCTCTACAGAGATTGTTCAAATTATGCCCCTGGGGTCAAAACTAGCCTCGCCCAGGGGGTCACATGGTTTATATAAACTTATACATGTATAGCAATATGTCTTTTAAAATCTTCTCTGAAACCGCATGGCCCAGAGGTTCCTTATTTGGTATGTAGCATCATATACTGTTAACGTATATAATTTGTCGGTATGCAATTTTGTGGTTTCTTTAAAAACGACAATTTCGTGGATTTCAAATTTTGAGAAAAAAACATCCACCAGGGCTTGCATTAAGGGAAGTTTAGGAGTAATTTACTCCCAGTTTTTGTCACAGGACTTCCAAAATTGCAACCATGGAAGTTTCAGGACTTCCAAAATTGCAGCCATGGAGGTTTCATCATGTAAGGATGAACAAGTTAGAAAAAAAATAAAGTGGCTCATCTCAGTGTATACCTCTTTAACTGAATAAATTGGCATATTATTAACACCTGATGAACAAGAAATGACCCTAAACAAACCTTGAAGTTTATACATTATTACATTTCTGAAATGCTCAGGACTTATGTCACGCAATACTGTCAAAACTTCCAAATATTATGAGCAAAACTTCCAAAATCAGAGGCTAGGATGTTCATACTTCCAGATTTCAAAAGTTAATGAAAGCTCTGCATCCACAGTTTGACATCACTACTCTGTAAACTTGCAAGTCCGTCATTAAGTCTGGATTACGTAATCATTGTCACCAAAAAACGTAATTAGAGATGTAATGGCATTTTTTGATCACGTACCAATTAAAATCATTTGTTTGGCCCCAGCTAGACCGTCAGCCAGCAATAAAATCAATACACATGCAGACAAATCCCATGATTTTCGTGTAAAGAATATTGCTAATTAAACTGGCTGAACCAGTTATTGTCTACATCAAGACCTGTCAAAGGGGATTAGGCAGTCCCCAGTGATTTCACACTTCAACGCATTTACCCTGACAGTACCGTATATACCCACTTAAAAGAGTATATGATTGGCATTTTTAAGATTGTGTTTAGAAACTTATTCTAACTGGACTGAAGAACTGCTTATTATAGGAAATACATTTCAGGAACATTTCCTGCAGACGACTGTTGACATGTATATCGCTCTCCAAATTGTGATTGATAAACTTTAGGTTAAAAATATGCGTATGGTTTGATGCCTTATGTGTTATGTTAAAATACTTTAGATTCCTTAACAATGGATTAAGTTGGATTAAAAGATATTCTTATATGGTAAATATTTAAATGATTCATTATTGCACACGCGTAATGCTCTTAAGTCTTTACATAGATGTCGTAATTGCTCATAGTCAGCTTAAGTAGTGGACTTGCTGGTTGGTATCAGATGCTTCATTTATTCGTCGGCACTTGAATTCGTGGTTTTGTCTATCCACGAAAACCATGAAAATTAGTGTCCCATGAATAATAATGATATTACAGTAGTAGGCCTCTACAAAGATTGTTCAAATTATGCCCCTGGGGTCAAATCCCTGGTGGCACCCCCCGAGGGGTCACATGCTTTATACAGACTTAAATAGCAAAGTTACTTTAAAGCTGGTATTGCCCCGGGGGTCACATGGTTTATATCAACTTTATTTACAAAATGTCTTTAAAAATCTTCTCCTCTGAAACCGCGCAAGGCCCAGAGATTTCGTATTTGGTATGTAACATCCTCAAGTGTTCCTCTACAAAAGATTGTTAAAATAATCCCCCATGGGTCAAAACTGACCACACCTCAGGGGTCACATGGTTTATGTGGACTTGCAAAAAGACTTTAAAAATCTTCTCCTCTGAAACCGCAAGGTCTAGAGGTTTCATATTTGGTATGTAACATCCGTATAGTGGTCATGCCTCGGGGGTCACATGGTTTATATAGACTTAAATAGCAAAATGAATTTTAAAATCTTCTCCTCTGAAATGGCAAAGCCCACGGCTTTCCAATATTTCGTACGTAATATTGCATAGTGGTCCTCTCCAAAGATTTTTCAAAGTATGCCCCTGGGGTCAAATCTGGTGGCACCAGGAGGGGTCACATGCTTTATATAGACTTAAATAGCAAATTTTCTTTTAAAATCTGAACCTGAAACCGCAAGGCCCAGAGGTTGTTTAAGATTGTTCATATTATGCCCCTGGGATAAAGTGAGCCACGCATTGGGGATGCAAATTCCAATCGGGTTACACGGTCTCAGGTGAGCGTCCTAGGGCCCACAGGGCCCTCTTGTTTCCTGTCTTGTCAATTCTAGGCCTTTCTCTACATTCTGATATGTCAATCAGTACAACAATCTCAATGTTGACTGTTGTGATGAATATAGCCAGTGCTTCTTGAATCTTATCCAAAAAAGAAACAAAAACATGTAAATGAAATGACAGGCTTGTTTATAAAATATATAAAAAAAACTAGTCAGAAATTGTTTAATGAATCATGCGATTGCAATTGCAGTTAAATGCATTTGGGTCATCTGGAAGGGAAGACCAGCTGCCACACATGCAGTATACGGAGAACCTGATCCAGTTTGACCTGGACATTGACCACCTCTGGACCAACCTGTCTGACTCAAGGTTTGGAGTTGAAATCCTGGTCATAGGGGACAACAATGAGGATATGATTGTCAACGCTACAAAGTCCATAGATGATGAATACTCACCAGCAGTTTTCTTGGTTTGATTTTTTTTGTATTCATTATAACTAAACAATATTTGTTTTTAGTTTGTGCATAACTACTTAAATCAAAATTATTTTTATTTGCTCTATTTTTACTTCCCCATATTCTGATTATCTTTTTACCTGTGTACATGTAACTGTGTTTGGTACATTTATATATTATATACTGTTTTTCTTTTATTCAGTTAAAGACTGTATTAATAGTTTTTGTATCACCTGAAAAGGTGACATACAGTGGTTACTTTTAGGGCAGTGGCGGCAGCATACACTTTAGTTTGTGCTGACAATAACTTAAGAAGTTTTTGTGCATCATTATGAAAGGGGAGTGTTAGTAGGCATAAAAGGAAAGTTAAGTGCGGTTTTCGGCACAATTTCTCTTATGTGCTTGAGTTATGGTGCATCTGGGGACACATCCGACTCATGGAGTTCTAGTGATAATATATGTACTAAGTAATTATGTCCGCCTTCGAAGATAGCAGCTGGTATATTGGTTTGCTAATGTCTGTCTGTCAGTAGACCATTTTGGTTTCCACTCTCCAGCAGTTTTAATCCGATCTTTACCAAACTTCGTGAAAATGTTTTTGGGCATAAAATCATGGCCAAGTTTGATGATAAGCCAAATCATGGAGTAATGCCCCGTGAATGATCTAACAATGGCTTTTTCAGACGTTTCCGCTATCTTAAGTTCAACAGTTTGCATCCAATCTTTGCAAAACATTATGAAAAGGTTTGTGGGCATAATATCTTGGCCAAGGTCGATAATCAGCCAAATAGCAGAATTGTGGAGTAATGGCCCTTGAATTATCTAAAATTGGCCTTTTTAGCCGTTTATTTCTTAAAGTCCAACAGTTTTTATCCGATCTTCACCAAACTTGGTGGATATCTTTGTTCGATGATCAACCAAAACGTATCAGTAACTGTGGAGTTATGGCCCTTTAATTATGTAAATTTAGCCTTTTTAGCTGTTTCTGCTCTCGAACATTAACAGTTTTCATCAGATCTTCACCAGACTTGATTAAAATGCTTGAGGTTATAATATATTAGCGAAGTTAGAAAAGAAACCAAATTTCCCCAGGAAATGCAGAGTTATGGCCCTTGATTTATCTAACATTGACCTTTTTGGCAGTTTCCACTTCCTATGTCCAACAGTTTTCATCTTATCTTCACCAACATTTATATTTCAAAAATTGATTTACACCTAGAGGGGGCATAACTGTTTCACAAACAGTTCTTGTTAAATTGATTTGTTTTAACAGTTTAATAGATTACTATAGAACAGTTATATAAGATTATTAAACAATATTAAAATTTCAATATTGTACAAAACTATGCCTGGTTTTGCTTCCAATAAAAATGGATATGTAATACATGTAATGTATAAATGTGAGATTAATGTACATGTACATCTGCTTGTAGACCAACAATTGGTACACAAGGCTTACGACTCTAGACACAGGCTTCCTTCAGTGGAAACCCGTCTGTTATCAGGCATTGGTCCGTGCACGCGATAAAGCAACTGGCATGAAGAATTACGATCTCAAGAAGGTCTCCCAGTCGAGTCGAGATGCCCTGAACGACACTATCGTCTACGCTTATTACCCAGACATCCAGGATGCTACAAATATAATGGCCCAGAATTTTTCGTTCGGGATCGGCAAAGATGGTGGCTACAATAAGACACAAGTTCTAACATGGTACTAATTTCTGCTGTTGTGATTCAATTTCTGTCATTATGCGCCAAATTGAAGATGGCTGGGTAAATTGGTTTGTAAATGTCTGTCGGTCTGTCGGTAGACCACTGTTGTTTCTGCTCTCTTAAGTCCAACAGTTTTCAACTGATCTTCACCAAACTCATGGAAGTGTTTGTGGGCGTAATATATAGGCTAAGTTCAATAATCAGCCAAATCACACAAGGAATTGAGGAGTTATGGCCCTTGAGTTATCTAAAATAGGCGTTTTAAGCTGTTTCTGCTCTCTTAAGTACAACAGATTTTATCCCCTCTGCATCAAACTTCATGACAATGTTTATGGCCGTAATATCTTGGCCAAGTTCGATATGATTCATGTGCAAAATTATGCTTATAATGATCGTGAGTGTTGGTTCAATTTGTCCTAGCTATTTCATGCAGTCAATATGAATCTCAATCTCACGATATTGCTTTGCTGTTATGTGCATCGTCATTTGTATTTTCTATCTGTCCAGGTCTGGGTCCATAGGCCACGGCAAGGCACCGGAGGATTCCGTCTCCCTCCTAGTCATCATCATCATCACCGCTGGCCTTGGCGTGCCAGTCCTCATCATCATCTTTGGCGGAATTTACGTCTGCATCAAGAAGCGCAACCGGAAAATTGCTAGGCAGCTGGTGTCTGTACAGAGCAACGGTTACCAGCCATTACCAAGTGACCAGTAGTGACTGTGAAATCTAGTGATATATTGAAATTTTGATTGATCACCGTTTAAACATGGAAGTATTGGTGTCATAATGTTGGGTATAGATTTTATCCAAAATGTCATCAGTGAGATTATAAAGTTATTTATGTTATTGTTTCTTTTGTCATCGTACTGATTTGTTTCACGTTCAATATAAGATGTTCAGGTGAATTTTTTTTTTCGATTGTTTTCATTTTTTTATGATCTCATGTTCTGCTGACAGAGATATATCAAGATATATGGTCCCACTTGTATAACGACCTAAATTTTACTAACATTAACAATTGAAAGGTGTTTTTTTCTAGTTAATGTGATTTATATTGTGTATTAATTTCAATTTTTTGGTCACTGACAGTTGGATATGTTTCTATAGTTTATTATGGGTACTCTAATGCATGTTTGCATGTTTAGTAATTGGACATCAGCTGTGTTACCAGATTTGGGTCAGGCTCCACATCTACGAAAATTCTAGATCCCAAACTTAGTCTCAACTTAAAATATTGACCAATGAGGATGCTTGTTACATTCAAGTTTTGATTTATGTTGGCTAAATGTTTAAGATTTGGACTAAGACTGAAGTGAAGAAATGTACATAGTTGTATGACCAGTTGTTAATTTAAGCATAAAAATCTTTAAGAGGTGCACAAAGATATCACATATCTGCAGTTTGTGTATGTTTTGTTGCTGTGCAGGATGTTTTTTCATTAGTTTTTGTATACTGTGCGACTGCAAGCTGCTTTCTAGTTACAATTATAATGATGTTAAGATAATACAATTTCAGATTTAGTTTGTACATGTTGATACTGTACAGCTTTCTTTTCACTTTAAAGGCATCAGAGTCTTGGACTTATGAGCCAATTATTACTGAAATAAGAGACCGACAATGTTTTTCACTATTAGTGAGGTTGTCATGTTCTTTTATAGGGAAAATTATGAGATATGACACAGGAAAGCTCAGTGCGCTTTATCAACATTCCTATTCTAACGAATTTGCAGATGTACAAATATTCTGGAAATTTCCCTGTTCAAATAGATGTTCATGATGATGTGTATTAATGATTCAGTAATGATTTTCAATAAATGTTTTCTGTTCAATGCGAACGATTTAAGAAGTAGGATGGCTTTCTAGAAGGAACATGTTTGAAGATAGATAGACAAATGTCTCAAGAAATCAGTGCCGATCAAACGAACTGTCATAATTATGCTTATTGAAGTAAGTTCAAATGGCGCCAAACTAATAATGATCAAATATGGTATAAACGGTGTCAACTGCTTTATGTGTAAACGGTTTTTTGTAATATATACATGTTGCTTGAATCTGCTAATTTTAATTATTGGGTTTGTTTTGAGATTAAGGATGATAGTTTGTTTTGTAAAATAAAAAGGTTTGTAGCATTCCGCTTAGTGTATATTCAGGTTTATTCAGATTTTTTTGTATATATAATTTGTATTGAATGTGAATAAAGCAAGGGTATGTTTGTGAAACTTACTATTTCATCTATGCAGAAAATGCATTTGTGCCATTCTGTTGTTATGTTGAACCAACACTGTTTACCGGGTCAACTAACTTGTTAATTGACATTATCGTAAGAATTTGTGTTGATTTAAAATTAATTTTTGATAAAGTAGTGTTCAAACTTTTGTATTTGTTTGGTAGATTAAATATTGTTAATGTTCTAATTAAGTGTGTCAAGTCATCTGATAATCTAGTTGATAATCTAGTCTAGTTGTTTGATACGATAAGTTGTGTACGTGTGTAATGATAAATCGGGTATTCGTAAATGTACATATTGGTCTTTATTATAGTTCTGTGCGTTTGTGTGATACTTTTCCCACTCTGAACCTATTTATTATTGATTAAATAAAGATTATATTTCTCTTTGCTTGTGATTTAATTCTTCTTTGGTCATCTAGAAATGCCTGTTGATTTTTGGGGCATTTTATATACAGTTGCATCCCGAAAACGACGATATGAGGACTTTATGAAAGAAAATTACATTGGTTCGTTCGATAACATATATATTTGAAAACCCAGTATTTACATTTTACTGTTTTCTAGACCAGTAATATCGTCGACTTTAGGTTTCACCAGGATAACATACCATATTAACCAATTTCTAACGGTACTCCAATTGGCTATTAGTTAATGTGTATAAGATTGATTGAGAAGCCTACATGTAGCTTCACAAATTTATTGGTTCCCCGTTGCTTTGAAAGTCGAAAAGTTGTTGCCACTTATTTTTCATCGAATGCCTAAAACGTGAAGCCAATTGGAAACCGCATGTAACTTTTAGAACTTGGAGGCAAAATGGAGTCATTTTAGCTTCTTATTCTCACAAATACTAGCGTAATGCATCATTCAAAATGATTATTACGACCAATTAACAAAAGAAGTCTTATCACAAAACTCTAAATACCGGATGTACATGTATTATGAACTACTGTCGCGCAGTTCTTCCACAGTTAGTCGCGTGCACATGGAGATTGTGCGCGTTGGTTGATCCTCTATCCCATGTCGGGAAAGATCTAGTGCAAAATAGCAGGGTGCTGCACCCTGCTCCTTTTTGGTGACCCCTGCTGCCCCTGTGGGCTGGTCAAAACAAAAATGTTGAAAATCTTTTTTAAATTGAACTTCATGTTGCAAATGTTCGAATACAACTGAATAAAATAGGATTAAAAAACTTATTAGAAAATAACATTAGTCCGGATTTCCACCCTGCTCCTTTTTAGCAGCACTCTGTACCTTTTTAATCCTAGATTTGTCCCTACCCATGACGGCTTTCTAAATAAGCTCGCCAAGGTGATCGGAATATTTCAAGATCCAGCTGATCAAAACATAACCTATATGTAATGTATACAACATGTATATATGTCAAAAGTAACAACGACACAATACAGGACAAAAACTAATTTAAGCGGCATCGAGCGTTGCATGCAAATAATGTGATCCAACGAAAAAAGAACTATTTACAGTTGTTGCCCCTGATATTTAAATACATCTACATATCGCGTTTATAATTATTCGGGGTAACAGTCCTAAATCCAGATTGTTTCAAGTAATAACATACGTTCCTGTCCATTTATGTATTTCGATGAACAATTTGCCTTTCTTTCGAAGTGCATCACAAGCACGGTCATATAAATTAGTACAACAAATTTAATTTGCCGATTTCGTAGTTCCATAAATGTGGTATGCAAATTCCTCTAGTGTGTTACCCAATAATTGCACTCGGATACCTTATGTTGAAATGTTAACCTAGTTTACAGAAAATAGCACGTGTTAAAGCTTGAGAAGCTCGATTAAGATGAATGGAACATAATCCTTTAACAACATCGGAGGAGGAGTTTAACATGTTAGTGACCACAACTGGAGAGGTCTTTGTGTGTGTGTGTTTGTGTATTCGTCTATTCGAAGTTTTTGAGGTCCGTCTGCGCCGAAGCTGCATTATGTAAGACCCCGGGTGTGTCCCAGCACCCCTGCCTAATTTACTTTCAGAGACACATTGAAAGTTCGGACGAATTTTGAATCATAACTTTGAATTTCAAGCTATTTTTTTTTACTGAAAATATTTTTTTATTTTGGTGTGGTCTTGTGCTGTGGGTGGCAACCGTAGTACCTGGAGGAAACCCCACCTGTCCGGTATGGTGACTAAACTCACATGCGCCGAGTGGGAAGCGAACCCGGGCAGACTAGGTGACAAGCGCGTGTGCCAACCACTGCACTAGCCGGACTGCCAAAAGGTTAAAACATAATCTATATGTAATGTATACAACATGTATATATGTCAAAAGTAACAACCACACAATACAGGACAAAAACTAATTTAAGCGGCATCGAGCGTTTCATGCAAATAATGTGATCCAATGTATCCAATGTATCGTTGTTCGAGGCGCTATTGGATTTAAAACCCGCCTGCTCAGGTCAGTCTCCGACAAACGTTGCTTTAGACTTACAAATATTTTTGAAAGACCCGTCTAACAAAGAAGGCATCACGCTGTGAATGGGTAACCGTATTGTCGATCGAATCTCGTCAATCGGCTAATAACACTATTTTCTTTAAAATGGCAATATTATATGCATAATCTGCCAGTTATGAAACGTGGTGCATTGTTATGAAATCATGAACAAGTAACCGTTTCTTGTCCGATAATGAAACTGCCAACCCTATATACAAACGGTCAGCAATTTCACAAGAATCACCTCCGTGATTACCATCTTAGACATGGTCACAACAAAACAACGCATCTCGAATACAAACGTTTATTGCATGTATATATTGTAGAGGTATCAACTTCAGTGTTTCACCTTATACAGATTTAAAAACGTTTGAAGTAAGAGTCAGTTATGTATACAAATACTGTTACTAGTTTACCGAAAGAGGTAATAATTATAATAGAGGACAAACCAGTTGTAATTATGTGCCACTTCAGTTGAAAATGCAGTGCAAACACTCAAATTGTGATGTAGATTAACGCAACAGTGAAATTTATTTACAGTGATAATAATGTTTGTCTTTGTCGATGTTCTTTTCTCTGGCAAAACAGTGTATTTGAAACGAAAATCACAACACACGGTCTTATTGTGTTGGGATTTTGCCCATTTAGCATTCGTATTATTATTAAAATAACAAAACAGTTTTATTTCAATACTCCGAGGTATACACATACAGGTCACGTGACTCAGGGATGGGTTGCCTGGAGACCAAAAGCGTACTTCATGAGGGCGATGTCGTCTGAGATGTTTTTCTTCTGCATCAAAATGTCTGTTGACATAGCCGTCTGCTTCTTACTGGTGAAGGTGGCCAAGCTTTCCAGACCGTCCTGCTTGGGCCTGAAGTAACAACAAATACTCAAATCCGCTTTTTTGACCCTGCTTGCCCCTTAATCAACATTAATGCAATAACTCAGATTCGCTTTATTTCTACGTATATCTTGCTTGCTTTATAACAAACATCAACAACAAAAATATTTTTTGAAATTCGTTCCTGTTTTACGAATGTAAATTTGCTTGGTTTTGAAAGAACATCAAAACAAAAATTCTCTGTATTTTGTACGTAAGTATACCCTGCTTGCCCCTAAACCGACATCAAAACAAACGTTCGCTTTATTTTGTTCATGTGTATACGTTGCTTGCCCCTAAACCGACTTCAAAACAAAAGTTCGCTTTATTTTTTACATGTGTATACGTTGCTTGCCCCTAAACCGAAATCAAAACAAAACTTCGCATATATTTTATACGTATGTATAACCTGCTTGCCCTTAAACCATTATCAACAACAAAAACTAAGATTGGCTATATTTTCAGGCATGACTGTATCCTAGCTGCTTGCTACGGCGGCATAAAGAGGACATGAGAAATATTTTATTTATCACGTGCGCACGTAATGCTACCACCTGCGCACGTAATAGCTATTAAATGCGCACGTTATAACTATCACGTGCGAGCGTAATAACTATCAAGTGCGCTCGTAATAACTAACCAATAAGACAACATAACTATCTGCCATATTTTCAAAATGGAGGTCGGGAATAGGGAACTGTTAATTGTTAATTACCGACATCCATTTTCGCAGGCGCGAAAAAATTAGTAGTAGTGTAGGTAAGTGGTCATTGAAGTGCGCGATTTTGTAGGCGTGAGTTCGTATCCTACTGGCACCGTGTATCTCAAAAACATTGTGTATATTGATTTTTCTTTATGATTCCATCAATATATTATTGCTACTTAAATTATTTTAAAGAAAAATAAGAAATTCTCTTGTTTCAACATATGTTTATAGTTATGCGCAATACCGTCGATATGCTCCTTTAATAGTTTTCTTTTTATAAGAAAGTTATAAATACATGTTTACGTTCACGAGTTCTTATACATGCAGTCTCCATCAAAAATATGTTGAACTTACTTCTGCGACTTGAGGTCTGTCTCATACGTTCCTAGACCCAAGGTTATATTGAACAAGTCTCCACCTGCCTGTAAATATCAGACACTCATTCATAAAATCGCAAGTGCAATATGCCTTTTTGCACACCCTGTAAATAAAGCAAATGAATTTCGTACAGAACTGTTGTACTATACGTGATAAAGTTCATTCAAATGCTGACGAAGTCTAACACGTAACAGAGCGTAGCTAACCATACTTTATTCGAATGTTACGGACTGCATAGCCGACATACAATCCTTAATTGCTCCAATGACTGTCAGTAACTTACACTGTCAGTAACTTACACTGTCAGTAACTTACACGGGTTTCGTGCAAGAGGAATAGACATATCGAGGTTATATCTCGGATCAATTATTAAAAACTATTTGCTTTCAATGTGTTGGGTGTTCTTTTTTTCAATCCTAAATATATTCGCCAAAGATGCAATAAACACGGTATACAGCTAGAATGTCATCATAACACATGCTCGCATCAATACACAGATTATTAATTATCATTTAGTGAACACAATTAATTAGCAGAAGCAAACATATACATAGACAATATGTCAGGTGGGACACAATGCCGGACTTTTCCGCGCACGTATTTTTAGTAGGATGTATAATTTTGACATTAACCGGACATTCATAAACTATATTAGTATATTACTATTGTTTCCTTTAGTTATACTCCCCCTTTTTGTTTGCGCAAATGTTTCGTGTGTTTATTGATGTCACAAATATATTTTCGTTGCAATTTACTCTTATATTTAATTAACTGGCTTCAATAACGCCGGAAACTAACGTATTCATCGTAACGGATTTGTAATACACGTATATTTAAAAAATCAAAAAAAAATCAGTGTCAGGTTCTTTAATGTGTTCGAGCTATACAATATGTGGTTTATACCTTGTATACTAGTACTCAATGAAACCTTCATCGCAAATAGAAAGAAATGAGGCGTGTCGTGGGAAACCCGGCCTAATGCATCTGCGTAAAGTGTCGTCCCGGATTAGCCTGTGCAGTCCGCACAGGCTAATCCAGGACGACACTTTCCGCTTTTATGGTATTTTCTTTTTCAAGGAATTATCTTCTAAACACAAATCCACTTTAGGCGAAAAGTGTCCGCACAAGCTAATTCGGGACGACACTTTACGCACAACCCGATTTTCCCACGACACGCCTCAAATACATTGCCCTTGCATGATAATTGCTGTTACATGTGAAAGGAATGCCTGGGCGTTCGACACATTGGTTGCCATGACAAGGAAGTCTGCAGATCTGTTGAGTGCAGCATCGACACTGTTTTCCAGGATCTTCTCAGCGCCTGTGAAATGGCAGGAATATTATTTCATTGTTAATTATTTCCTTGTAGTTTTATTTTACTGTTTGGTTGTTCATTGTTGGCTATTTATTGAAATTATTTCATTGTTTGTTTTCCCTTGTTTATTATTTCATTCATACGATTAATTTCTTCATTTTGTATTGTTTCCTTGTTAATTATTTCATTTTTAATTACTAGTATCAATTATATTTATTTCTTAATAACAACTTTTACTACAGTTGTAAGTAATGTAGTCTACTACTAGATCACTAAATATTTTGTTTAACAAAATGTGGTTTCGACATTTCTTATGCTACTGTCAGTGTTTAAGTATATGCAGTTATGGAACTAATATACAATGTAGTTATAAATAAAACTATACAATAATCTGACATAATTGTAATTTTCCATAACGCACTTGTTAGGCTAAAAACAATTAATAAATTGTTTCTCAGGCACTTTTTCCCACAAAATCTGGAGGGAGGGCGAATGTTTTTGTATTTTTTTTTCCTACCCTTTTCCATTGGCACTAAGTAATGGCTTATTAAAGCAAGTAAATACGTGCAGATTAAAGACAAATTTAAGTTTTAATAACAACATAAGCATCCCTTTTTATACAATTCTAAATATAGATTTATTAAGCACAAAGGGTCATTTATGCAAGCTGACGTAAAAAGGCAATCAATTTGAATGTTTATAGTTAACATAGGTGTCTTTAAATTGATATACCATCAGCATTAATTTACTCCTAGTTATAGAAATTAACTTTTCGTAATTCTTATTTTTTATAACTGTCAAAAATAGGCATTATTTTTGCAATAAATCACCAATAGCTTTTGGAAAGGAAAACTAACACTTGTCCATGCAGCTGTGATTTTCGTTTGTTTCCATAGGACTTATATTGACACAGATTTTTTCAATAAATATGGAATGCTTAATATTACACACGCAAAAGCATCTACGAAACAAAAGTTTAAGTCAACAAATAAACGATATTTATAACGGTTCCCAATCAAATATGACTTTTTTTCAAAATTTACACAGTATTTCACAAGTTGTGTATATCCGATATATAGAAACACTTTCTACAAAGTTTTAGTTTTATTAACATATTTCTGGACTGCTCCTTTAAAACCCGGGTGCGATCGTCAAAATATAGTAAATAATTATTTTTGGGGGCATTAAATCAAATACGTGGCGGGCCATTAGAAATCGTTGCGGCGCTGCCTGAGAAACACATCATTATTTTTTTTGCCTTAGCGGGCAATCAATACCTATGAGTCCCACAATATCTTGTTCGTACAGGTTCAGTGCCGCAGATATGTTAGCCTGTTTTGACTGCAGGGTGGACAGGGCACTTGCCGTCTTCGTCTCTTCTTGCTCCCATTGCTTCAGCTGAAACGAATATAATGAGGCTTGTCTTGGAAAATCCGGGCTTAATGAAAGTGCATATAGTGTCGTCCCGGATTAGCCTGTACTGTCCGAACAGGCTAATCCGGGACAACACTTTCATCGTCCCGGATTATTATTATTATTATTATTATTATTATTATTAGCAGCAGCAGCAGCAGCAGCAGCAGCAGCAATAATAATAATGAAATGGTCTGTGTTGGTCTGTATTTTCTTGCAGACTTCCAGTGCTCTCATGAACACATTGTTTACTTTAACTTGGAAATGAAACACATTTTTTACTCTTTTTTTTGGAAATGAAACACATTAATGTACACGTTTTTTTATGGAACACATTACGATATACTTTTATTTGGAAATAACAATATTTACATATATGTATATATAAACGAATGGACCTTAAATAATACAGATGCAGGTATACGACAGTGAGGGTGCAGCATTCTGTTTTGTGATCGGAAAGTCTCGAGTTCGACAGATATATATACGATCAATAAAAGGTTTGTCCTTTTTTATCATTCATTGTTTGAAGTTTCATTGTTTTTTTAAATATATCGAAGAAATTGCTGGGTTTCGGACGGACGAATATACACAAGAGCGTGTCTTCATTTCCGCTTGATTTCGTAATAAATTAACAGAAGTAAAACAAGTTCAAACCAAATTGATAAATTATCAAGTTGAATAGCCCGGCTTTATGTCCCAGCATGGATATGTGTATGCATGACGACGGCCAAAATATGTACAACAAATTAGAACTACCGGTAGTATCAAACATTGTTGTGCTATGTCAAATATTTGCTAAATGTGGGCGATAATACCTTGTTTTCTCTAACAAATCTCGACGTTTTTCAGTAGCTAAATACAGACTGATTCCCATGGCTTCAAACGATAAACATTCACAATAAAAATTTCATCTGCAAAGATAGACGTTTAGATAAAGGTATGGCGTTGAAGGATTTGACAAGATTGTTTCGTCCAATGTCAAATGGGTTCAGCTATAAATATCAATTCCATAATTAAGTTTACTTTGTTAATCCCTCGTGCATTTTCAACGTGTTGTAATGCCAAATTACCTTATTGAATACCGTTTTTAGCTTTGACTTTCCGCACGAATATTGCTATTTGAATAATCTGTGAGCCGTTGAATTTCAACGTTGGGTTTTTAAACAAATGAAAAACGTTTTAATTTTACTCCTTTAATAGCTATATTTGTATTTACAGAGATGTACGGAATCCGGTTAGGCCATATTAAATATCGTGCCTCTTACGGCGAGGGCGAGTCACGAGAATTGCGCGAAACACGAAGTGAGACACGATATTCCCGCGAGACACGAAACGAGGCACGAAATTGTAACACGAGATCTTGCACTGTTGCACTATCCCATACCACGATATATCGCGGCAAAATATCGTTTCTCGCTTCGTGTTTCGCCGTTTTTTCGAGTCTCGCGGTAAAAAATATCGTGCCTCGCTTCGTGTTTCGGGCAAATTCTCGTGCCTCGCGTTCAAAGGTCGAGACACGAGATGCGAAGCGATACACGAAGCAAAACACAATATTCGGGTGAGACACAAAGCGAGGCACGATATTATATCGTTCAAATATCGCCCGAATCTCGAGTATCGCGGTAGATTTTAAAAACCACGATACACGAAACATGAAGCGAGACGCGAGAATCCGGCGACACAGGAAGCGAGGCACGATATTGTATCGTTCAAATATCGCCCGAATGTCGAGTCTCGCGTCTACCGGTGAACCAATAATTTATCACGTCGTAGTTGTTTGATATTATTTTGTAAAAATATTATGATGATGATGATGATGTTGTTGTTGTTGTTGTTGTCGTTGTTGTTGTCGTCGTCGTCGTCGTCGTCGTTGTTGTTGATGATGATGATGATGATAAGTTTCTTTCTGTTTTAGTGCATGATGCAACCCCACGTCCTGTTGTTCTACTTTCAGTGTGTGAAAGTTGATCTGAAGAAGGCTTTCAGTACACAACTATTTAAAAACGCCACAAAAGTAATTGCAGCCGCAGTTTCCTCAAGAGGGAGGGGCGGACGGACGGACGGACAGACAGACAAAGAGACAATCTGACATAGAGACAGACCGTTACTTCTACTGCAACAGGCTTTTCATGAAAATAAACAATAACCATAAATAAAACATAAACATAAACATCATTATAGTTCAAACAGAAATAGGTAGTTATCAAATCGAGTAGAGGGAGCCACAAAGCAGCAGTATCCTCCATACGAATGGGCGGACTGATGGACAAACAGACAGACAGACAAACAGACAGACATACAGACAGACAGACAGACAGACAGTGGGCCGTCATGGTCTGGGCTGTCAACGATTTGGGCCGTCCTGAACCGCATTAGGGAGTGTTTTCTTGCTTTGCTTCTCTGCTTTCAAACCGCGAGACTCGATATTCGGGCGATATTTTAACGATACCATATCGTGTCTCGCTTCGTGTGTCGCCGAATTCTCGCGTCTCGCTTCGTGTATCGTGGTTTGAAATCTACAGCGAGACTCGAGAATCGGGCGATATTTGAACGATATAATATCGTGCCTCGCTTCGTGTCTCGCCTGAATATCTTGTATCGCGTCGTGTCTCGCTTCGCATCTCGTGTCTCGACCTTTGAACGCGACGCACGAGAATTGCGCGAAACACGAAGCGAGGCGCGATATTTTACCGCGAGACACGAAGAGAGACACGATAAAACGGCAAAACGCGAAGCGAGACACGATATTTTGCCGCGATATTTCGGGATACTGCGACAGTGCGAGATCTCGCGTTACAATATCGTGCCTCGATTCGTGTCTCGCGGGAATATCGTGTCTCGCTTTGTGTTTCGCGAAATTCTCGTGTCTCGCCCTCGCCGTAAGAGGCAGATATTGCATATGGCACTAACCGGATTCCGTAGAGATGCAAGATTCTATCTTTACATATTCGTGTAACTCAATTGCTATATTTATTAAATAATGAATAGGCAGAAAAAGTACATGCATTAGTCTGACTTTGATCATTTTATTCTGTTCAATAATTTCAAATGATCATATTTAAACGTGTCAGAATAGCATTGACCTATGAAGTTATTGAGTTTGACACTAATGTTGATTACCTATTATACTAAACAACAGTAAACTCATATTATAATTTAAATTTAGCAAGAATTTGTTCGGTTGCCTAAATGTATCCGTGCCCAACATGAACGGACCCTCAGACAGTTTCTTATCGGAGCGTGTGGAATTTGTTCCCAGAATGAGAATACATGTAACAAAATATGTAATGCAATAATGCATTTGAGTGCAACTTTGGCACGTTAATTCAATGTTCGAAATGCTTTGATGTCTTGTAAATAAATACAGTTCCATTGGTTTTGTTAAATGATCGAGCTGTAAAATATATTGGGCCGTCTGAGTACAAACGGCATTGTAGATAGGTCCACTAGGCTTGGTGCTGCACATAGGGCCAAAGATGAGGCTTGGTGCTGCACACAGGGCCAAAGATGAGGCTTGGTGCTGCACACAGGGCCAAAGATGAGGCTTGGTGCTGCACACAGGGCCAAAGATGAGGCTTGGTGCTGCACACAGGGCCAAAGATGAGGCTTGGTGCTGCACATAGGGCCAAAGATGAGGCTTGGTTCTGCACACAGGGCCAAAGATGAGGCTTCACATGGTAACATAGATGGAACTACAACTCGGTTCCAAATGTGGATCCACAAGGGTCACAGATGGGACTACAAATGGGTCACAGATGGGGCTACAAGTGGGTCACAAATGGGGCTACAAGTGTGTCACAGATGATGCTACGAGTGTGTCACAGATGGTGCTACAAATGGGTCACAGATGGGGCTACAAGTGGGTCACAGATGGGGCTACAAGTGGGTCACAAATGGGGCTACAAGTGTGTCACAGATGATGCTACAAGTGTGTCATAGATGGTGCTACAAATGGGTCACAGATGGGGCTACAAGTGGGTCAAAGAATGGGCTACAAGTGGGACACAGAAGGGGCTACAAGTTGGTCACAGATGGGGCTACAAGTGGGTCAAAGAATGGGCTACAAGTGGGTTACAGATGGGGCTACAAGGTGGTCATTGACGCAGCTAAAAATGGGCCACAGATGCTACAAGTGGGTCACAGATGGTGCTACAAGTGGGTCACAGACGAGGCCTCTATGTAGGCCAGAGATGGTGCTACATGTGGGTCATTGATGAGTCTACGAGTGGGTCACAGATGGGGCTTCAAGTGGGTCAAAGATTGGGCTACAAGTGAGTCGAAGATGGGGTCTCGACGTGGTTCATAGATAGGGGCCACTCACCGTCTTGTCCAGGAAGTGGAGTTGTCGCTGCGCAACCTGCTCCGCTACAGAGGCGTTGATGACGAGGTCCGTGACTTCCTGTTGAACACCGGCGAGACTCACACCCGCCACTGCGGACAGAACAGAGATGGGATGCAAATATGTATGCTGTGACTTTGGAACTTGAGTAAAATACCAATTCTTACTATTTTCTGTCCTTTTTTTTTCTGATGACTTACTAAGCCATAGTAGTGTTCCTAATAATGACATGGCTTGTAAATATACTTGTATACATTCAAAACAATTACTGCCTTAAATTATGGTTTGGTATTTTTCGAATGCGAAATTAACATTTGTTAGCGATAAAGATTTATTAATAATTGATATGAATCACAAAAATTCATTTAAAACATAGCCAAATGTATAAAAGTCAACGGTATATATCTTACATTAACATAATATAAGCAATCGATATGTATGTTTGACATTGTAAATGTGTACGTTTACCTGGATTTTTCTGGGCCAGAACCTTTTTAATAGCGGCATCCAGTGCGTTAATCTTCTGCTCGAGTTGTTGCAAGGCCTGTTGGTTGGACGTTAGTTCTAACTGCAGTTTCGCGTGGAACGCATTGTCCATGGTCGCGTCGTCTGCTACAGTGGTTGCTGCCACCTGCAGCTGCTTTAGAACGCCTGCAACAGCCTGATGAAACGTCTGGTGAGCGGCGTCGATTAGCTGCTGCTGGGCGGCCGGAAGCGACGCCGCGCGTCTGACCCTCGACGATCCATTTGACGCTGCACTCGCTCGCATTTGCATTTCTATCAGATTGTCTACGAACTTTTTCAGTGTGTATATTTCTCTTTCGATATCATCAATGTTTGAATCTGACAATGCCGTATGGTTTTGTATCTGCGTGAGTTGTTGATATAACTGTTTGAACGCGTCATCTTCGTATTCACGCATGACGTTCAGGCGGCCCCTAGCCTCGTTCACGTCAGCGTCAACGTGCTCCTCCAAGGCCCCTATAGCGTCGCAGAAACCCAAATCAGGAACCGGAATCTTCAGGGCGCATCGTGTCTGCGCAGACGTTGGCAGCACCCAGAACAACTTCCAACAGAGTAAGGTCAAAACTAGTGTGTTCAGTATCATTTTATCCAAACTTCATACTACGAAATACAAAAGTGTTAAATTCTGCGAATTTTGCGAGTTTTATTATTTTCGAATCACCCACTTGGCAAGTTAATTGCCGTCTGTCAAAATCGGCTGCTATTTTTGTTAATCCCGAAACAAAATACCGTAGATAAGATGAAGCATGTTATTTGCTGTTTAATAGCCACTTGAAACCTCTGTACTTAAAACTTAATCCAATAGAATCACAACCTTAATTGTGTCCTGCTTGTGGAAAGTCATCACCGTTGTCTTTCTCTAGAGCTGTGTTTGCATAAGTCTCAACTGCGTTTAAATAAATATTCTCATTTATGACATTAAGCGCTCCTGTTTTTCGCATCTATAAGTTCCCATCAAAGCGAAGTGTACGACTGTTTATCCGCCTGGACAATCCACAACTATGGTTTTTGTTTTTACACTCGACTACTGTGGTGACACAATAACGATAACTTCTAAACACTTTTTAAAAGTTTGCGTTTGTGTCACTCTCAGCAAATACGGAGATGATAGCTGGGATCACGTGGTCTGGTACTTGGCCTTCCATCGCGCCCGTGGCGACCAGGATCCTGCGAAAGGTGAAAATGGGTGGGCTGTGACTGGGAACAACCTAATGGGCTGATTAGATTTTGTAGAGGTCTTCTTTACTACATTAAGGTCATGCATCGCCATTAAAAAATTATTATTAATCTTTTGTTGAACTTTGAAATACGATCGATGCAACGATGCAATATTAAAACTATGTCATAGTTTATTACAATACTCATAGACTAACCATTCCAAAATATAAATTGTATTTGCATACAATTTTAATACAACCAGTTGTAGTTAATGATGTTGTCGCTTGATTATGATGATGACGATGATAATATGACGATTTTATTGTTGATGTCGTTGATGATGTTGTTGTTGTTGCTGCTGCTGATGATGATCATGATGATGATCATAATGATCATGATGATAACGATGATGGAGATGATTATGATGATATCGTTGATGATGGGGATGATGATGTTGATGATGTTGATGATGATGATGACGACGACGACGACGATGACCATGATGATGATGATGATGATGATATTGATTATGATGATGATGATGATGATGATATTGTTGATATTGTTTTTGTTGTTGTTAATGATGATAATGATGATGATGATGATGATGATGATATTGATTTTGTTGTTATTGATGATGATGATGATAATGATGATGATGATAACGATGATGGTGATGATGATGATGATGATTATGATGATGATGATGCTGATGCTGCTGCTGCTGATGATAGTGTTGCAAATGAGAAACTGACAAGTACTAAGGATTTATGAAGTGGTAAGAAAATGTGTACATAAAAAAAAATACAAATATTCCGTACAACAATTGTCGTCACTTGTTCTTCAGTGGTTGCTTGGGTACATATCGCACAATATGCACATATGGTTCGCCCAATGGGATGCAACTCTTTTAATTTTTACAACCATCTTGTTCAAATGTAATGTACGTGGATAAAGATATAACTAATGGCCAATTACGCAACGTTATATGTGACGTAGCTGTTTGTCTGCATAGGAACACGCGAAAATGAGGCGTGGCATTTAAGTAGTGGTCAACACACTTATTTATCGTACCAAACGCGGATAATTGATGCCGGTTTATAGAGGACTTATCGTCTAATTCGCGTGTTTTCTGTTTTCTCAAAAGTAACCAAAACTCACAGTAGCACGGAGCCGCTTGTTGACATGGTTATACCACTGTTTGACACACACAGAGCCCGTGAAATATAGAACATTGGTGGCGAAGTCATGTAGTTCATCGAACTCCAGTTAATTTCTTACTATCCAAATGTTTGTTTCCCAAACACATTTAGCGAATAAAAAGAAAACCAGAACACAGTGTTTTCACGGAAACGTTTTGCGCAGTTTAATTAATACATGGGACATTAACATCAAATTGTTTTTATTGCATTATTTTTACTGTAAATGGATCTGAAGTTGTTGTTAATAACAGTGTCACATTTTCATGTATCTATCTTCAAATTTATGATTTAAAGTGGCCACAGTTAAAATAAGTGTTGCATGTATTGCAGTTTTTCTGTCATAAATTGCGTTTTAGTGGTTTATTAAAGTAATGGGACACATATTTGAAAGCGATGGCAATATATTAATGTCTATTCTTATTGCAATGTTCATAAAAGACGGATGTTTGACTCCTAGAATTTTCACATTTTCATGTCGGCAGAAACAACAGGGCCAGGTATCGGTGAAGTTTTAAAAGACCCTGAGAAACAACACATTATAGCCAGAATAACCTAAAACAGTAATAAAGTTTGTTTGTTTGTTTGTTTGTGTTTTTATTTTATTTTTTTGAAACATTTTGTAATAATTAATATTTTAACCCCAAGCTATTATGATGAAGTAACAAGCACGTTAGAAAAAATAGCCACACATGTTATTACAAATACAAAATAAATCTAAACCCTGCATGTGAAAACTTTTTAATAACCAATGAACGTTAACATACTGTCATATGTTATGGTTTTGATATTTATAATAAAAGTGATATTCAATGTTATGGTTTTGATATTTACAATAAAATGATATTCACTGGTATGGTTTTGATATTTATAAAAAAAAAAGTGATATTCAATAGTATGGTTTTTATATTTACAGTAGCAATGATATTCAATGGTATGGTTTTGATATTTAAAAAAAAAGTGATATTCAATGGTATGGTTTTGATATTTACAACAGTAGTTATATTCAATGTTATGGTTTTGATATTTACAATAAAAATGATATTCAATGTTATGGTTTTGATATTTACAATAAAAGTGATGTTCAATGTTACAGTTTTGATATTTACAATAAAAGTGATATTCACTGCTATGGTTTTGTTATTTACAATGAAAGTGATAAAAATGGTATGGTTTTGATATTTATAATAAAAGTGATATTTAATGGTATGGTTTTGACATTTACAATAAAAGTGATATTCAATGTTATGGTTTTATATTTACAATAAATGTGATATTCAATGTTATGGTTTTGATATTTACAATAAAAATGATATTCAATTTTATGGTTTTGATATTTACAATAACAGTGATATTCAATGTTATGGTTTTGATCTTTACAATAACAGTGATATTCAATGTTATGGTTTTGATATTTACAATAACAGTGATATTCAATGTTATGGTTTTGATATTTACAATAAAAATGATATTCAATGTTATGGTTTTGATATTTACAATAAAATGATATTCAATGTTATGTTTTGATATTTACAATAAAAGTGCTATTCAATGGTATTGTTTTGATATTTACAATAAAAGTGATATTCAATGGTACGGTTTTTATATTTACAATAACAGTGATATTCAATGTTATGGTTTTGATATTTACAATAAAAATGATATTCAATGTTATGGTTTTGATATTTACAATAACAGTGATATTCAATGTTATGGTTTTTATATTTACAATAAAAGTGATATTCAATGGTATGGTTTTGATATTTATAATAAAAGTGATATTCAATGGTATGTTTTTTATATTTACAATAAAAGTGACATTCAATGGTATGTTTTTGATATTTACAATAAAAGTGATATTCAATGGTATGGTTTTGATATTTACAATAAAAGTGATATTCAATGTTATGGTTTTGATATTTACAATAATAGCGATATTCAATGGTATGGTTTTGATATTTACAATAAAAGTGATATTCAATGGTATGGTTTTGATATTTACAATAACAGTGATATTCAATGGTATGGTTTTGATATTTACAATAACAGTGATATTAAATGGTATGGTTTTGAATTTACAATAACAGTGATATTCAATGGTATGGTTTTGATATTTACAATAACAGTGACATTCAATGGTATGGTTTTGATATTTACAATAACAGTGATATTCAACGATATGGTTTTTATATTTACAATAACAGTGATATTCAACGGTATGGTTTTGATATTTACAATAACTGTGATATTCAATGGTTTGGTTTTGATATTTACAATAACAGTGATATTCAATGGTATGGTTTTTATATTTACAATAACAGTGATATTCAATGGTATGGTTTTTATATTTACAATGACAGTGATATTCAATGGTATGGTTTTTATATTTACAATAACAGTGATATTCATTGGTATGGTTTTGATATTTACAATAACTGTGATATTCAATAGTACGGTTTTGTAGATTGTTCCCCAATATGACATTAAAGTATATCCACAGCTTATTGTAATGACTGTGAATTTCATTCATTCGTTGTTTATTATTTTGTTATCATTTGTTCATTCGTTCGTTTGTTGGTTCGTTCGTTCGTACGTTCGTTCGTTCTTTCGTTAATTCGTTTGTTCGTTTGTTTAAATATAGCAACAGCCTGTTGTAATCACTGTGACGTTTGTTTATTCTTTTTTTATTATTTAAGTTAGGTTCATTCATTCTTGCGTTCCTTCGTTCGTTTGTTTATCAGCTAGCTGGTAAAGATGAAATATTGACATTTCATACTTAATTTAGTTTCCTCATTGCTGTTCATTGAAAGGTAACTATGGCAACTGATTTTAGCCATATTAATTTTAATTGTGTGTGTTTGTGTGTGAGTGGTTTATCGGATGATCTTGCATTGCATATTGCACGCGTCGCTTCCTGTTTAGTCATTGGCAAAATAATGAAAACTAATTTATTTCGAGGAGTGTCATTAGCATTACATCAAAGGACAACATGCTAGTATGGAATTCAAAATCTTGGATACGACTGAAAGAATGCAAAGCATCAGCGATAACCTCTAACAATCCTTTATTCCTGCTTCTTGCATCTTCCGCCATTGACTCATAATCACAACGGAAATGTACGGAATCCGGCTAGGCCATATGGAAAATCGTGCCTCTTACGGCGAGGGCGAGACACGAGAATTGCGCGAAACACGAAGCGATACACAATATTCCCGCGAGACATGAAGCGAGGCACAATATTGTAACACGAGATCTCGCACTGTCACAGTATCCCATACCACGAAATCTCGCGGCAAAATATCTTGTCCCGCTTCGTGTTTCGCGCAATTCTCGTGTCTCGCTTCGTGTATCGCAGTTAAATATCGCGTCTCGCTTCGTGTCTCGCGCAATTCTCTTGCTTCGCGTGCGAGATTTCGTACAATATCGTGCCTCGCTTCGTGTCTCTCAGGAATCTGATGTCTCGCTTCATGTTTCGCGCAATTTCGTACCTCGCCCTCGCAGTCAGAGGCACGATATTCCATGTGGCCTAACCGGATTCCGTAGAAATGGGCTTGTTGAAATGCTATCCTAACATGACGCGCTTTCTACAAATAACACATTTACCAATGATAAACCGCAAACTGCAACGCGATAAAGTAGTCCTTAAATTAAAATGTCGTTTCCATTGTTATTGCAGAATTTGTCGGACAGGTCAAGTTAGAATCGAAATAATTTTCGCATTGTCCATAACTAAAATATCGTTCGCATTGTTAATTGCAAATTAGAATCTAAATAATTTTTGCATTTATCTGTAAACAAAAATCTGTTTGTTGTTGTTAAATAGCCACTAAAAACCAATAAATCTCATTTTTTATTATTTCATAATTTGCTTGCATCAGGATTCTGGTCATTAAATAACTTTTTTTTGTTTTAAGCGAATACGTAAAGTGATTAATACATACTTTACATGGACTTGCTCACACATTTGTGTATTTATAAAATATGTAATTGAATGTCTAAACTAGAAAAGCTACAGCATCTGAACCAACGAGCTCAAGTATTATAATCATCAAGAAAAGCTTTAAAAAAGAAAACTTATGTGCGGCAACAAAGGATCGCACCCACGACCTCCGGGTCAAACGTCTAACGCGTAAACCAGGTCAATCTGATTTATATGTTTAATACTATTTTATTGTCTTTTTCATAATATATATACAAATGATAAACAAATGTGCAAATACAGCATAAAGTAGACATAGTACATAATCAACATAGAGAAATGTGTAAAAAAAAAAAAAGCAAAAGGGTTGGGTCTCAAGTTTTAACAACATTATATGACGACCCTTCCCAAGAATTTCCGGACTGGTTCGTTATAACTAAATGCATTTATATAGCTTCACAATATGCACAAAATTAATGTACAATGAGATATGTTAGTATGTTAATATATAATGGCAAATGACGAAAAGTGAAACAAAATTATTTTATATTCCATGCAGTATATTATACCGTGTATTTATTAGACCAACAGGAGAAAAGGGGAAGAAAAAGGAATATATAAATGATTGTAAATACATGAAATAACTATAAAGAATTATAAACAATTGCTCCACACCACCCAGCTCAAAATTGCTTAGATACAAAATAAGTTGCAGCGAAAATATGTGAATTCTAGTAATAACAAGAAATGTCTTTAAAAAAAGACAATCGGCGTTGAAATTAATATTGAGATGTCATTTAAAGATTACCTAAACAGACGGCCAAGATGATCGGTTACGTGACTTTTCAGATCCCAGATTTTTTGGTCCCCACCAATATTAGGGGACTTATTGGACCCCAGATTTTTCGGACACTATAAGAAAACTCCTCAGACCCAAAAGTTAATTTGAGATAAATTTAAAAATTTAAAAATTAAATAGAATTATAATTAATATCTATGCCGTGAATAAACCAACCATACAACTCCATGTTTCCACCAGTGATATATGAATAACCAAAATAATTTAGGTTAACATAATTGTTATCTGAATTTGTCAAGCCAATTTAACAATGTAAGAAAATACTTTCGGGAATGAATTAAAATTATTATGTGTCAGACGAGTCTATATAGTTATTTATAGTACCGGTAATATACCATTCATGTTAGTTATCTAATATAATAACGATTTGAAGTCAAATAAGCATGAACCCTGTGTATCCCAATAAAAAGCAATAGTCAGGGAACATTCAGCGATTTTTGAAATGTTAAGACTTTATTTTTTGATAACGCAAACATAAAAATTCATAAGACTATGACGATTTTAAATTATATCAGTAGAAATATGATATATCAAGGGTTCCTGTGTATAATTAGTATTGCAAATTGTGTATTCATGCTACGCGAATAACAATTCGACATATTCCGAATCTTCTTTCATAACATTTTATCTATAGAAAATGTAGCATCTTTTTACAGATTAAATAACATCTACTGGAGAAGTTGATAGAAAGATGCAATTATAAATAATCGTTAATAAATCGTAACCACAATTTTAAATCAAATTAACAGTAAGTTTATAATATACATTCCACATTTATTGAAATTTTTAGGTTTATGATTCTCTGAACGCTATTATTTATGCATGTACGAGTATATTAACACAGCTATACAGCCGTTGCTAGCTACGCGCGCTATTTTTAGAATGCCGCTACTTTTTGTGGAATGGATGAACTCGCTAGAATCAATGGGCTACTTGGAACCACTCTGTGAGTGAGATTTATGCATGGGAACATTGCACAATTGCTATTTATAGAGCGTAACGCTTATATAAATGTAGGCTAAACAAAATAGTTATTTCGTTACGTGAATGAATATATCATACTGTTTATGGCATACAATGAGAAAATACGTTCATAATTAGCCTCAGTTCTAGAGCATACGCGAGGATACTCTGTGAGTGAAATTTATGCATGGGAACATTGCACAATTGCTATTTATAGAGCGTAACGCTTATATAAATGTAGGCTAAACAAAATAGTTATTTCGTTACGTGAATGAATATATCATACTTATGGCATACAATGAGAAAATACGTTCATAATTCGCCTCAGTTCTAGAGCATACGCGAGGATATGTTTATAACTTCATTTTAACCGCTTATGTAAACAATTATTAAAATTTTTATTCCCCAAAAGTATGCAACAGTTATTGGTATACGTTAAACCATTGTTTGAAGTTTGCCTTCCCTAGAATTATAAAATTTGCCCAATTCTATTGGCATTCAATTTTCCCGCTGCATAATTATCGCCAGAAAATTGGGTCAAAAGTGATTTTAAACAGCTACGCCGAAAAATATACTTATGTAAGTATAATCACTTCGCGAATCTATTCGAGGTTTGTATATATCGTTGAACTTCCAGAAATAATGCCTTATTTTGATTATCAGACAATCCTGGAATACCAAATAATAGTTTATTTGCACTAAGGGGATGAAATGGACGCGTGTTAGTAAAGAGAATGTGTCGTTGCTCTGAGTAGAGCGGACATTTGAATAAGAAATGATCGGTATCTTCGACGGGACTATTACACACACATATTGGATTTTCACGTAGGTGATTGGAATGTAAATCGGCATTTAAATCACTACATTGGTTTCTTAACCGTGCATGTAGAATTTGTTGTTTTCTTTAACCAATAAGAAAAAATGAAGGAACTGTAGGAGGAATAAACATCTGTTTAATTGTGTTTTTAAAGCCTGATAGCGTAGATATCGAGCGAGTGTCAACATCAAGATCATTCCAAAGCTTAATCGACGAGAGAATAGTAGAATTCGAATAGATCGCTAGTCTGCGGGCAACTGTTGCGTACTATGTCGTAACAAATTAGGAATGTTGTCAGACGGTGCTGGAAAAAGATTGGTTAGATACTGCGGTAAGAGACCTTTATTGAGTTTATATACTAAAACAAGTGTTTGTATTTTTCGTCTGTCATTGAGAGAAACCCAACCGATTTCTTTTAGAGGAAGAGTAGTTTTAGTTTACCTTGTTAATCCTGTGACAATTCGGGCTGCATCCAATTGAATTTTATCTAATAATTCCGTTTCATATATTGTACAATTGTCCCAAACGATAGACACGTATTTTAAAATGGGTCTTAATATGAAATGTATATTTGATTAAGAGTTTCGCGTTTGAGTTTATATTTTAACATTCGCATGGACCCAAGTACTTTTGAAGCCGATTGTGTAATATTGTCAATGTGTTTATGCCACGAACCATCTTCGCTAAGTGTTAGACCGAGATGCTTGTGGAATTTCACAAAAGATAATTGAGTTTCGTCGAATATTAAGTTGGGACGGTTTTGATTTTTTGAAAGGGTGAAAAATATTACTTCCGTCATAGAGGGGTTAAACTTAACAAGCCATTTCTTGGCCCATTGATTTATACAGTTAAGGTCATGATTTAGAATTCTTTCAATAAGAGCATTGTCATTAGAGGAAACATATAGTGTACTGTCGTCAGCAAATAAGCGACTAATGCTGAGAAGTGATTCAGAGATATCGTTAACATATATTAAAGATAATAGTGGCCCTAATACTGAACCCTGCGGAACCCCAGCATTTATATTTTTTGATCGAGAAAAAGACGACCCAGTGAATACTTTTTGGGATCTGGTTGACAAATAACTGGATATCCATTCAATGATATTCCCAGAAAAGCCTAGTTCTTTAAGTTTTTGTATAAGGCCTTTGTGCCAAACTCTATCAAATGCCTTACTAATATCGCAATAAATAATACAAGTTGATTTTTTTTTCGTCAAAAGATTTACATATTTGATTATACGTGTCAATTAATTGGTAAGCTGTAGAATGTCCTGGTAAAAAGCCTGACTGATGTTTGTAAATAAGTTGATTTGTGTGTAAATAGTTGTAAAGGTATTTGAAAACTACCTTTTCAAGTACTTTGCCAACACAACTTATGAGAGATATGGGTCGATAATTCGAAGGAATAAATGTTTCATCTTTTTTAAATAGGGGCATAACATTGGCTTCTTTCCAACAAGATGGAAACATATTTTTACCAATCGATCTGTTAAAGAGTATAGACAGTGGCTTACTTATTGATTTAGATGTTTCTTTTAACATTTAATGACTGATACCATCAGGGCCATTAGCTTTGTTCATGTCTAAGTTACTTATAACATCGATTACATCCTGTTCGGAAATAATTATGTTGTCAAGAATAGTACTTGTTTTGCTGTTGAATCGAGTTAAGTCATGGTTATTTTCATCAATTGTAGATATAGAGGCAAAGTAATCGTTAAGTGTATTGGCTTTTTCTATCTCTGACACTGAATACGATTCATCTGAATTCAATAACGGAGGTATACTGTTGCAGTTGTGTGCATTTTCTTTGACTAGCATTTTGACCGTTTTCCAGTATTTACGAGGATTACTTGTTTTACAGTCAGTGAGTCCATTTTCTAGAGTATTTAAAAAGCATTCTTTTGCGTGTTTTTTTCATATTGTTAACTTTATTTCTTAGATTTTTGTAACTGGACCAGTCAGACAATTTACCGGACTTTATAGCAACATGCTTTTGTCTATCTCTTTGGCGTGAGGTTTTGCGAATTAATGAATTATACCAAGGACGGTCGTTAGGTCGTATAGTAACATTTGATGATGGAATAAAAGTAGAAGCTAGTTCAAGAAAAGTGTGTGTAAATCTAACAACAGTTTGATCTAGATCACCCGTATTTAAAAAGGTCCAATCGTATGACATAATGGCAGCATTTAACTGACTGAATTTTGCATTCTTGTAGCGCCATTCTTTTCTTTTATAAAGAGCATTTTCGTTTAAATCGATGTCAATATATATATGTATGTGCCATAGTGATCACTTACTGACTTATCAGTTTGAAGGATTCCAGAATGTAAATGCTGCATTGTGTTCGTTATTGCAATGGGATCTATCAATGTACGAGTGTGTTCTGTTACTCGGGTTGGTTCGTTTATTACGCTTGTCTAGTTGCTCAGGTAAAGCATATCTTTAAATTTATGATTGGATGGATTCAGTCGATTTTCATTGATGTCACCAACAATAATAATGTTATTACAGTGATCATGAGCTTTTTCTATGCATATTTGGAATCGATCCCAAAATTCAGTGGCGGTATTTGGAGGACGGTATACATTACAAATTAAGTAAGATCTAGAATGGTCAAAAAGTTCAACCCATATAGATTCCAGTAGTATTATTTCCGAATTTAAAAGTCTTGTTGGTATAAATGATGACGAAACATATGTTAATAAGCCGCGGAATGATTAGTGTTATCTTTCCGAAAAACGCAGTCATGGCCTTCTAAAAGTATGCTTTCATTACTAATATCGTTCGAAAGTTTAGTTTCTGTAAAACAAATAATGTCAACATCCAAGAAATTGTTCCGAATATATTCAAATTTATTACGAATACTTCTGATGTTTTGGTGAAATATTGACAGACAGGAATCCCGCGAGGATATATTAGGTGGACCAGGATTAGTTTCGATATCTCCAGACAATAACAGTAGCAGAGGAGACCTAGTATACCTGTCAGTACATGCAAAATGTTCTACCCAGGAATTTATATGAATTATATTGCTGTCTGTTACTATGCAAGGACAGTACAAATAAAAAATAAAAACAAATGTCTCTCAACAAAGAAATATAGTGAAGACATAAGCATGTACACGTTATATAAAAATATAAACTCCTAAAAAAATGACAACAGACTGATTTGATGGAAAAAATACATGCAATTAGAAAACGAAATATGTATTTCAGTGGATACACATGTTTGGTATACATTTAATATATCGCTGCGAACATGCATAAAAAACCCAAATAGTTGATCTATATTGCATTATATCAATCATCTATGTGGGTAAAGATGCACTCTAAGTGAGACAATCAACATAAAGGGAGCTTGAAAACAAACACATGAGAACGGGTGGGAATATACTACACAAGTGGAGCAATTTGTTGCATTAAAAGACCTTTTACGAACGACGAGCAAAGCTGTTTTGCATAACATCTGAACCAAAAAGAATAAAACAGAATAAATCTGATTTATATAAATGTTTGTGTAATTAGACTGTTGGCGGAAACCGGTATCGCGGAAAACTACTTCTTTTCTTTGAAAGGTACGAGTCAGTAAATCGAACCCTGAATGGGCCCGTTTTCAAAACAGCACACATTCACGAATGTTTTTTTTGGCCTTTTAATTATTTAAGATAACGTATGCCATGTGTATTATAATGTGTATATCACGTGATTTATTACAATTACAGTTTCTAAAAGAGTCAATTTATTAAAAATGTTACGTCAAATTAATGACAACACTATTAATTTTTTTCTATTTACTTGAATGTAACCGAAATATTCACCTGGGTACAGAATCCGGTTAGGGCCATATGGAATATCGAGCCTCTTACGGCTAGGGCGAGACACCAGAATTGCGCGAAACTCGAAGTGATAAACGTTATTCCCGCGAGACCAGAAGCGAGGCACGATATTGTAACACGAGATCTCGTACTGTCGCAGTATCCCATACCACGAAATCTCGAGGTAAAATATCGTGTCTCGCTTCATGTTTTGGTTATAAACCAGTAAATCCAATTCCCATAGGGTCCCATTATAAAACGGCAAACTTTCCAAGCATTTTTCTAGCATTTCCTTTATTTCAGATTGTGCAGTCATATTTCGACAAAAGCCCCATACCACAGTAAACACACCCCAAAAGCTCACCTTTCAAGTTAGCCTCCAATGAAATGCACCAAAATGTTGCAGACATGCATAGGACGATAGAAATAACCACAAAAGGCATGTCTGAGATACCTAAATGGCTTTTATGCCCGAAGAGAAGAGGAAATCTTTAGTAATAGGCACTACTTTTGAATGGACCACGGAGAGATACGCAATGATTTACTGGTATCTAACCTTTCGCCGTATTATTGAGTCTCGCTTCATGTCTCGCGGTAAAATATCGTGCCTCGCTTCGTGTCTCGCGCAATTCTCGTGCGTCGCGTTCAATGGTAGAGACACCAGATGCGAAGCGAGACACGAAGCGATACACGATATTCAGGCGAGACACGAAGCGAGTCTCGAGTTTCGCGGTAGATTTTCAAACCACGATACATGAAACACGAAGCACGAATCGTATGAGGTCAAATTACACTAAAACGGAAGACACATCCTCAGGGTTACATGCTGTCAGTTAGATAATAAACACATAGGGTTCAGTGTATAATGCATATGATTTTTAAAATACAGTTTAAATGATATGTTTTGGTATCAATTTAAAGGTATATATGTAAGAAATAAGAAAAAAAGACAGTTTTAGAGATTACTTTATCTTAAATGGTTCCCAGCTTCATAACTTTTGGCCCATGTATTCATGCACATAATGGCAGCCCCCATGCCTGTCAAAACCGGTGTGTTTATTCTAAGGTAAATATTTTGAGTGACAACGTATAGAAATTTTGACATGCTGTTTTTTCAAAAGGTTATGGCCTTATCTTTCCAACAATGTATGGTAATATATTGGGAAGTCGCTTGGTCATGGTGAAAATTGAGCTCAAACATTTAATATTTTATATGTAACAATGAAGGAATTTATTTGCGCATGCGTAATCTTTAAGAACTTCCGGTAAGATTTGTCGTCTGCAAACATTTTGAAAATAGATGCCTACAAACGCACTGTAATGGAGAGAATCACTTCACTGCCAGATGCCAACTTGACCCCATTAAAGGCTGTATTTTATGGGATGGTTGCCCTAGTGGACATGAGGGGGGTAGATATGGGAAAGTTAAAGCAAAATGTCCACCAGAGTCACCATCCAAGACCCATTATGTTCACTGTGTTGTTTTTCAGTTTCATTTTGACAATTATTTGCATGAGTCTCAACAATTTTCATATTTATGTCATAATACTTTTTGTTGCAGTCCTTATCATTTAGTTTTAGAACCTGTAACAGTTAATAATTCCCGCAAAGTTTGTGTCCGCACTGGCCGATGCATTGGCCATGATGACCATCCGACCTGCCTTCTTTGAATCATAGCAATTTTCCTAATTTGCGAAGTTAACAGATCCAACTAAGTTCATATTTTATTTTGTTATTGTACTAAAATCAGGCATTCAGTTGAAATGTATGCATAAGACACAGCAAATGAAGGCAAATCTATACATATATACAAGTACAAGGCTCCTGGTCCAGGTTTTCTAAGCCTCGCTAAATAAACGTATCGTTATTCAACACTAATCTAGTATTCTCTATTTATACATAACTGTGGTCTCGTAAATGTCTAGAACTTCTGACGACGTGTACCATGTCAGTGAGACCCTTAGAATAATGCAAATTTTCATGTAATTTATACCGTCTCTGGCGTGTCGCGTACCTAGTAGGTTTGCGTTTTTCAATCACCCAATTATTCGGACTTTGGGTTCTTTGATCGGTCTTCCGTATTTGACGTATGACCGTGGAACCTTTTGTAAGGGAAACCCCTAGAGACTTGGTATCAACACCGACACTGCGTAACCATTGTTTAGTTTATGAACCTGGCCGTGAATCCTACCGGCAAAGTTCCTAGGGTTAGTTATCATTTTTGGGTTAACTGTCTGGTAAGATCGATTCACGGCCTCACACTTTTGTGTAGTGGTTAAAAATTTGGTTTGATCAAGTGCTGAGGGAGACAGCATAATGGCCATGCATTTTAAAAGTAATGCCTTATCACCCTCTGTCATTCTTAGTTTAGCATTCATTGGCATGAAGTTTTTAGCCTGTCGGTAGTTACCACAACAAACTAAACTAGATGCTTTGCATGGCTCTCCGCAATACCCACCAAAGCAAGAAACAATTGCATCGGCTACCTTGGGCATACATTGTTTTATTTTGTTTAGGTCACCATTGTAAACCTTGTGGGCTGTCTTTAACTCTGCCACACACAGTTGTTTTATTGAAAGAGCAAAGCGATTCTTAATGTTTGTGTTTGAAGACCCTTTGAACATATTTGAACTGAAGCTGGCTTTGTAAACAGCACGCTTCAATGAATTTCCTAAGTGCCTTATGTCTTTAAAGTGTTCAACTTTATATTCATTCCATTTGCTCACACCAGCATGACTCCTAGAGTCACCATCACCAGTATAGCCAGCTATTTGAACATCATTTGATATCTTGCGGGACACTATTTCAGACCATTTACCTTCGTTACCTATCGGATCTGATTCGGATACATTTTCGGAGCAATGGCCCCTATGGTTTGGACAAACAACATTGTACGACTTATTTCGCAAGCGAGCTCCAATCATACACAGTTTATTGGCAATGTGTACCCCTACTATTTTCTTGTCTTTAGTGTTATTTTCACAAAACGTGGTTGTCGCGATAAACCCTGCCTGAAGTGGGGTCGAGTCGGAATTGAACATGGGTTTATTGAAGCACGAGTCGCCCTCCACATTTACAGTTTTGGCATTTTTTGACCTATTAGGGCATTTTCCTTCACAAGGGACACTCTTTGCTCATGCATGTCCTGAACATTGACACTTTCTACCGTTTCATTAACTTTGTTACTTAACCTTTGCATGGAGGACTGGGTGGGGGCTATTATATTAGCGTTGTTCAGAATTCTGCGCCCACCGGTATTGCTCATTGGTGTAGTGCACAGACCAAGCTGAAGGCCTATGTTTATCTTCGCGGCACGCCTACCACGACCTTTCTTACTATCAACCTCCTCGTAAAGATTGCGATAATTGCTAATGTATGAACACTTTGTACACTTTAGCCGCTCACGCCAACCTATACCCCACTTAATGGATTTAGCGGCATCAAATTTTAAATCACCATCACAGTTTGGTTTAATTTGAGTATGTTCTTTAAATGCAGTGTTGAAAAGAACCTGGAACTCAGCCTGAACCATCAACTTATTTGTATACAAGTCTGGATGAAGTGACGAGTCATCAAAACTACTGTACTCATCAACTACATTGGAGGCATTGAGACGGGGTCGTAACGCTGACACATTCGTGTCCGTACCATCGGTATCATTGTTATTGTCATGTATTCTACTATCAAATGATTTCTTTTCCAACCTCACATACTTCTTATCAACAACAGTAGGAAAAGATAGAGTTTTACCCTTGTTGGGACTCCCAGGCCCCTTTTTGAACCAAACTTTTGGCAAGTGAGCTTGACGCTTTGTAGCCCGCATAGCGACTAGCCTTATCGCAATAAAAAACTAAGTAAACTGTTGTATATGTACACAAATTATATCTAACTTACACTAGTAATCACAATAATAAGTAAACATGCACAGAAAACCTTCTTATTTTCTCAGATCACACAGCAGAGAGTACTGGATACAGACTGAAGATCGCTGGAGACTGGCCTAGAAGGATTTCACACCTCACCCACAGGTTCAGGTGTGACACAAGACTGTTATTTAGTACCTGGCATTGACATTTAGGGGTCATGTTTTTGTTTATTGTGTGTCAGGAGGTAAATTCTGTTGATTGTTATGTAAACAACCCCTTCTCTAAAATGATCTATTTTTGACTCAGTAGGCTACGAATCACTAACAATGGGTGCTCTTAACTACCACGCTTTATCTGCATGGCTCGTTGCTAATTGACTTGTTAACTTGCATATATACAATTCCGTTTGCATTAGATAATTAGCTTGAACAATATGTGTTCTCTACTTACAAATGAATTTTTATCATGATGTCGTATGCTATAAAATAAGAATTATCAAGTTTTAATTGTGGGAAATTGAACTTCATTCAAACAAATGTTTCCTTTTTATCGTAAATGCACTCGTATTTTACATGATTTTAGTTTCTTTTGTCGCCAACGGTCTTTCTACGCTGTTAGCGATTTGAGTGAGACTTTTTGCGCAAGCCGACGGTCTTCAGCGAGGGGATTACTAGAGATTGAATCGTGTGACCTAGTTTTTACTTCGCAGGCTACGAAACACTAAGAATCGATACCCCAACATGTATATGCTCCATCGGCTGTTTCGGCCCGTTCAGGATTAGTCGCCACGTTGACTGTTGAGCATATTATTGCGTTTGCATTAAATATTTTGCATACAACCCTATATATCTACCAGTATGTTAAAAGTTGGGAGTATAGCAATGAGTAGTCGTGGGTAAAATGCCATTGTCGAAAGTCGATTTTATTCAAACAAATGTGTCATATCTGTGCGAAAATGCTTGCACTCTATTTCCCTTGATTTTGGTTTCTTTACTTTTCTCGCCAACAGTCCTTCTACGTCATCAGCGTTTTGTTTACTGTATACACGTGATTGACTTGTTTTCAACAATTGCAACGAAAATAACAGAAGTTCTCCAAAATATTCATTTCGTTTGGAGTTACAAACGCTTTATAGTTTGGTCCATTTCAACTGATATTGATCAATAATGATACTTTTTTCGGCGAGGCTGCCTAAGATCACTATTGACCTAGATTTCTTGCGAGAATTATGCTGTGGGAAAATTGAATGCCAATAGAATTGGGCAGATTTTCTAATTATAGGGAATGCAAACTAACAACAATGGTTTAATATATATATACACCAATAACTGTTGCATACTTTTAAGGATTAAAATTTACATTAGCGGTTAAAATAAAGTTATAAACATATCTTCGACATACACTCTAGAACTGAACATAGTTATAATCAATTTTACTCATTGTATGTTATGATCAGAATGTTATATTCATTCATATAATGGAGTAACTATTTTGTTTAGCCTACATAATCGGCGCGCTCTATAAATAGCAATTACAATGCTACAATTCACAAGGTACAATGTTGACTATTGAGCTTGCGTCACGTCTGCCTGTCAATAGTGTAAAGATTTCTTGTGACAAGCACACAATATAAAGTGGTAAATTTCTGGTATTTTTCTGGTATTTTTCTGATAAATAAGCAAAAAAATATTAGCAAACTTTATGGAGTTTATATTTCCTATTATTGTATCATTGTGTAAAAATATTATTGTACGTTGTGACCCAGTCGGTCACAGCGTACAATACTATTTTACACAATGTATTTTTACACCTGCCCGTGAGTTAATTCTAGTGAGTACAACACATTCTGAAAAATAGCGCGCGGTTTCTTATGGTGTCTGAAAAATCTAGTGTCTGAGAAGTCTCCTTAGTAGGGACCGAAAATCTGGGGTCCGAGAAGTATCATTATTCGGGACCGAAAATTCTGGGGTCCGAGAAGTCACGTTACCGATCATCTTGGCTCTCTTGTATTATATTTTTAAGGCAAAAAATGACACCTCGATATTAATTTCAACGCCGATTGTCTTCTTTAAAGAGTGCTATTTTGCTCCTTTATAAGAGGCGTGTCGTGAGAAAACCGGGCCTAATGCATGTGCGTAAAGTGTCGTCCCGGATGACACTTTACGCGTACTGTGGGTTAATGTTTAGAAGAAAATTCCTTGAAACTGAAAATACCATAAAAGCGGAAAGTGCCGCTCTGGACCAGCCTTTGCGAACTGCACAGGGACTGAAAGAACGTGCATTAAGCCCGGTTTTCCCACGACACGCCTCATATATAGTTTTCTGTTATTTTTGAAATCCGTTACCAAAGTTTTGGAAATGTTCAATTCGTCGGTCGTTCAACAGACCCTTTTAAAGTACTAGGTTTTGCCTCACGGACAAATTTAACTTAACAAGTATATTGTGTTAAACTCAGTAAGTTACTGACTTTAACACAATATAATTGTTAAAGACGTATTTACAAATACATGTATATGAGTTTGACCAGTTTGTTTAGCTTTAAAAGAATGTCGACCTACTTCCTATAACAAATATTTAAAAATTGACCTTTATTCAAAATTATAAAATGTCTGAATTTTTTTGGCAATACCGGTAATTCATACGCATCAGAACTAAAAATTGTCTTTTATTCACAAATAAACAACTCAAAATCGAAAGCATTTCTTAAATATAAAAACACTGATTATGTAAGTAAACTGTAAAAAAAATAGATTTATATTTATGTGCTCATCACAAGGGCAACGCGGATTAAATCCGAATATTCCCCGTAAACTTACGATGAGCTTGACGATATTCTAAATGTGACACGAAGAACCTCGTTCGTTATGTCGTATAAGGTAAAATCGTGTTGAAAAAATAAACATAAACCTGGATTTAAAATATGTGACTTTAAACGAGATTTCACAAAAGGAAAACTAACGAAACGAAAGGTAATGCTCGTGTATTTTCTACAATTCAACCGACCTTCTACATTGCAGGAGAAACAAGAAAACATAGTTATACAGAGAGTTTTATGGAACAAAATGACATTAAATGCTACGCAGAAAGAACATTTGCTGAATGAATGAATTGCCACGACAGCATCTTTGTAACACTAAAAACATGTATGTAACAGTTCGCAGACCCTATAGAGCTGACGACGAAGCATGTAGCGGGTATGCATAACTCAGCGCACGAAATACGGACCATGGCTCTTATTTACAAATCTCCTAAGGGAAATCTTAACTTAAGTCCTTCTCAAGTGACAAATTCAAAAACAATTTAACTTGTAAAAACCAATGTTTTGTATTTGAAATCTGGCAAATTAAGAAGCATCTTTTGATTCTGTAGAAGAAAAAAAGTATTGAAAGCAAAATAAACTGTAAATAAACCTGCCAACTTAAGAAATGTGAAGATTATAAGGAATTGACATAAGTTTACTAAGGACCTTTGTGGATACGGACCCAGGGTTCTTATTCACAAAGCTCCTAAGGGAAATCTTAACTTAAGTTGTACTTAAATGAACATTTCAGATCAAATTTTCTATGTGAAATCCAATGATTTCTAGACAAAGAAGACTGCAATACTAAACATATAAGCAAGATTACCAAGTTTACAACACTTTGATGTTAAAAGACCTATACATGAAACAGCCAGAGATATAAGGAATTTTATGAATTTAAGGAATTTACTTAAGTTTTCCCTAAGGAGCTTTGTGAATATTAGCCCTGATCGCTCAGTGGTTTAGAAAGCAGACAATTTTGAGGGGCGTCGTGGGAAAACCGGTCTAAACTTTACGCACATGCATTTAGACCGGTTTTCCCACGATGCCCCTCATTAATATTCCTTACAGTATCCATTAAGATTTACACGAAAATATATCGAAATATGTTATGCAAATAGCTTTTATACGGTAACAACCACATCATACAAAACATTAAACAAATATTAATAAGTTATGTAGGGACATACAAAAAACAAATCAATGTTGCAGTTTGTTCATTTTGAAAATACATCAATGTTTATTGAGACATATTGATAATTGTTTGTTTTTCATAATAATATATATCTGCATTCAAAGGCTATATTCGTTTATCGATTCAGGTTTCAACGCTTTTAGGTTTGAGATCCATCCAAACTATAAATAAAACTATATAAAAAAAAGGTTAATGATTTGTTTCTCAGGCAGCGCCGCAACGTTTTTTATGGCCCGCCACGAATTTGATTTAATGCCCCAACAAAGTATTTACTGTTGTTTGACGATCGCGCCCGGGCTTTGAAGGAGCAGTCCAAAAATATGTTAATACAATTAAAACTTTGCAGAAAGTGTTTCTAATGGGCATGTTACCGAACAGAATACAAAAACTACGCATTGAAATCTGTGAATTATTAACATTTTAGTAACTTGCTATTGTATATTTTCTGTATGCAATAACTGGTGATGACTCTGGAGTAAACCAGTATATGCATTATAGTATATTCCGTTCGTACCAAGCGCTTTTAAACAATGCCTTCGTAAATAAGAAGCAGATATCAGACGAACAAACACCCTAAACGTTCATAACAACTTTTACTAAAATTACGATGTATTTTAATTAGATCCCATGGACAGCGGCTTAAAATTAAACGAATCCTTATGTTGTTATTAAAACATAAAATCGTCTGTAATCTGCACTTATTTACTTGTTTTAATAAGCCTTTGCATATTGCCAATAGAAAAGAGTAGGAGAAAAAAAAAATCGTCCTCCCTCCTGATTTTTTGTATAAGTGCCTGAGAAACAATTCAATATTTTTTTAGCCTAAACTACTAAGAACGTAAATCTGTTTCTTATATGCCACTGAGCGTCCGTCCGTTTATCGTGTTGGCGCACTGCGGCTTAGCCGCTAGGTGTCGCGGTGGTCGTCTGGAGATTCTGCAGGTTCGCCTGTATGCTGGTGAGCGCGCGCTTGAAGTCCTGCATCTGCTGCTGCGTCATGGAGGCGTTGTTGGTGAGCACGGTGGTGATTATATTGTTCATTTGGGTGAGCTCGCTGACGGGAATGGCGTTCTTCAGGGCCACCATGCCGTTCTGGATCGCCGCGATCTCCGTCTGCTGCTTGCCCAGATCGCCCGAAATCTTTGAAATGTTCGCCTGCAGAGTCGCCGACTGCAAGCGAAATAATGCATGTACATTGCCTATCGTTAAGCAGATTGTGCAGCATGTAAGTTAATGTCGATGATGAAATCATCTTATTAGCAAACATCTTTCAAACATCATACTGTTTAAATCTTTATTTCGTCCTGAATTATTTCATGTATACAATTTTATAAAAAACATTTTGAATAAATATTTTTCAATGATAATTACATGAATTCGCTTCGAGTGTGCAAATTTTAACAAACGGGTCATTACCGTGCTCGACGTCCTGTGTAATTTTACTGTATTAATTGTCAAAACATCAATACGAAAATACCCTTATATACACTCTACATTTGATACGAAGGGGCTTAGTGGGGATACGTTAAAATTACTAATATGCGAAATTCAGTTTCATTTCTTGTTATTCATCACATTAAACAAATGGAAAAAAATGTATGTGTACATAAATACACCATACATTAGTTGGAATCTCACGAAAAGGAAAATTCATCTGATGTTTTGTTCATTTGTAATAAAACAATAATTAATTTCGCCGTACATACTATTTTTGGAGTAAGTAAGTTGTAATAAGTATTGCATGTAACACTAACGTTTTTGTGTCTATATACCTGAGTCGTAAGGTTGCCCAGGGCGATCGTGTCTTTTGTGAATTGATCAAACAGTTTCACCACAGTGTTCTGTACGGACTTGGCCTGCGACTGGATGGTGGTGACGTTCGCCTGCACGGCGCTGATGTCGGCTGCAAGAAAAGACGACTTTATATGCACCTTCATAGCAAGCGTTACGAAACTGAATTTGGAAGGTATGGTATTCGAAAGGAGTATTAAATTGTCTTTAAAAAAGACAAGAAACTAAAAGGCATGTTGTTAAAATGAATTCGTTTGCTTATATGTTTAGTGTTGCTAGAACAATATTATCAGTGCACGCCTTTGGTACATAAGAGAACGTGTGACGTATTTTTCTTCTGAAAATATAATTATTATGTTGTTGTGCTTTATTTTATTTTTTTATTCTAGAAAATAATGATTGGTGTTATGGCCACACGATGTGATACTCTTGAACCGACAGCATTTGTTAACATCATCCGCAGTATGTAGTTTTATTTAAAAAAATTAGCAATATACAGCAAATAAAATACCGAGACACAACCATTGCAATTTTAAATTTTAAAAAAATCCACGGACGCCCTACCGTTAATGGTGCTAATTTTTGCGTTCGTCTGCTGCCTGTACAGTGCCAGCGCGTCGTGATTGAGCTTGATGTCTCTCTCGGCATTGCGAAGGCGCGACTCGTCTAGAAGCAGGTTCCCGCTTATTTTGTTGACTTCCGTGGTGTGGTTGGTCACCTCGGCCGCCAGGGAACCAGCCTTGAGGGTCAGGGAGCTGATCTGGTTCTGTTGACTTGCGTCATATTTCTGAACATCACTGGCCACCTGTGGGGGTAAAATTACATACTAGTATATAGAATGAACAAACGTTAAAAGAGATAAACATGCACATGTTGGTGTAGGACAATCCACCACGTGAACAGTATAAAGTATGTAACGAACACAGATTAAGAGATAATATACAAATTCAATTTAAACATTATGAGACATGGATTTTATAGTTCGCATCATAAAGGATCACAAACATTTACATAGAATTTTTCATACAAATTTTAATTGCAGGAAATGGGTGATTTACAGAGAACATGTTTCCCGTTCATGACAAATATAATAACGTGCAAAAATTATAAGTTCTAATTTCTTAGTATAAGTGAACACCCTCGCTGCTATCATTCGCAAACCTGCTGTATCTGTGCCTGTAGTTTAGCGACGTCCGCGGCGGTGGCGCCAGTGGCGGACTGACCGGAAGTGGTGTTGATCTGCGCAAGGAGACCGGTCAGCGCGGTCACCTGCTGACCGAGGCGGCCGATGTCGCCGGACTGCTGCTGGATCTGAGCCTCGATGCTCTGGTGGACCTGCAACAACAGCGACAGCGGCAGGCATCGATCTTAGTTCGTTTATCAATATTTAATACTCGTCGATTACGCCCTTTTCAATGTCAATATAATACAAGCAATAGTGTCTGCTTTAAATAAAAACGTAGCAATTATTTAAATGATATTGACTTTAGCTGATTGTGTGTCTTTTATTATATACAAGAAATAAATAGTTAACGTACAAAAAGTTAAAACCCCTTACTCTAAGTTCCTGCTGTTCGTTGCCCTGGATGGCGGTGCTGACGTTGAACACCCGGTTGTTGAAGTCTATGATTGCCATCGCCATGTCGTTACGTACGTTCTGTATTGCCTGCTGGAGAACCATCTGGGACACCCCACTGGATGTAGTAGGTCCTGGCGTCGTCGCGATTGCCGGGGTGGCTGTCGAGAGCGGGCGACTGCTGCTGAGCGAATTAAACGCTTGAACGAGGTTTCGTACATTATTCTGGAGATCTGAGATTTGTGTGAGGTACCCAGACTGTCGGGTCTGTAGCTGACTGATCATTGTCTGCACTGCAGCATTCTGTGAGGTCTGCTGTTGCCGCGCCTGGTCGAGTTGTTGACGTAAAGTGTTCAACGTCTGCTGCACGTTGCCGTTACCGTTGTTGCAGTTCGCCGTGGGAACGTTTACATTAAGTCCACAGTTGGTCTGCGTCGGCTGACTAGTTGGAAGTGTCGGCGGGTTGTTCGGCTTTGTCACCACCGGTTTCTTGGTAGCCGACGGAAGCGTCGGTGTCGGAGTTTGGGGCGGCTTCGGCGTCTGTGCTCCAACGTTGGCGTTCAGCGGCAGCGGCGGCAGAGGTATGAACCCCGTTGGAATGTTAGCGGCACTAGCTGCCCATGTCATACAACACAACAATAGTACTTTATTCAGCATGCTGTTAATATGTCTGTAAATTTGTAATTTAATTTTAATAAAAATATTTGTAAATCTATTTCACAGCAATCGTTTTCGAAATTTAGCGAACGTGTTTGTATGCTTCAGTCTCTAACTATATTGAACAGTTTGCACCAACTCAGTTTTGCTTCCAACTGAAATATGACGATAATGATTTCCTGTGGTTCTTTATCAATAAACGATGCGTAATGGCTATTCCGCGAGCGTTATCAACAGCACGGCGACCAACAAGGTGCGACAGGCATCATTTGGCTACCTTTTATCACAAGTTGAATATACACGGACTTCTGGTTTGGACGCGCGGCTCCAATATTTGTACAAACAAGGATGGGCAAATGTCACTAGAGGTAAACACGTATTTCACTTTTTGTGGTGGCGCACGCTGGGAAAGATACGTTGTCGACATAGTGGGAACTAGGGCGATATGTGGGTGATAGATTCGAAAACGGAATCGTGCGATGCTGTCATATGAAACGCTATAGATTAGTTATACCGAAAATAAAAATGATAATTGTCCGAAAATATAGATTAACGGCGGAAGTAATGAGGAGCAATACACGTGCAGTTTAGTCATAATTAAAGTGTTTTCATCCATCCTGTTTCTGTTTTCAATAATGTTTTGCATTGAATTTATTTATTAGCTCATTTTAACTTACATATGAAATAAGTGTGATTTTTCCAATGGAAATGTATTTAAAAGTACATGTAGGCAGATATTTTTGTATATCTGAATGAAAATTGTTTGTTGTTTTTAAATATACTCGTACATCATTTTGTGTCAAATGCTGGTGCAAATTGGTGTAACATGGCGTTCATTTAATTTCTCATGTAACCCGGCGTAGTTCTCATGTAACCCGACGTAGTTCTCATGTAACCCGGCGTAGTTCTCAAGTAACCCGGCGTAGTTCTCATGTAACCCGACGTAGTTCTCATGTAACCCGACGTAGTTTGCTCTTGTTATATGAGTGAACACTCAAATATTGAGGAAAAATATATTAAATTTCATAAAAACCAAGTTAAATCGTATGATAATTATAACAGAATAATAAAAGTATATGAGGCGTGTCGTGGAAAACCCTGGATTTATGCATGTGCGGAAAGAGTCGTCCCGGATCAGCCTGTGCAGACGACACTTTCCCCCTATAGCGGATTTATGTTTAGAAGAGACTTCCTTGAAACAGAAAATACCATAAAAGCGGAAAGTGCCGTCCTGGAATAGCCTGTGCGGACTGCAAAAACCCTGGTTTGTTCACGACACGCCTCTTATGTATCTATTTATATCATAACAAATTACATAATTATTCAAGATATAAGTATAGTGTGAAAAAAAAATACTTTTTTTAGCATATAAAGGCGCAAACTTTTTCAAAAGCAATGCTTCTTCATCCATGTCTGTGTAAGACCTAGGATCATAAATGGTACAGTGTGCTGCTAAAAAGGAGCAGGGTGGAAAGCCGGACCAGTTTGTTGACATGTTCTAATATTTTGCTTAATCCAGGGTTTTCATGAGTTTAATGCTGCCGTTTAAGGTTTTTAAGCATTGCCTACTCATTTGTCATTAATATTTTTGCAAAAATATATTAAATTTCAAAAGATATTCAACATTTATGTGTTGACCAGCCCAGAGGGGCAGAAGCGGGGAACCAAAAAGGAGCAGGGTGCAGCGTCCTGCTGTTTTTCCCTAGATCTTTCCCTATCGGTGTAATACCAGTATAGTTAAATACGTATTTAATAATACTATTTAACAATGCAGTCCCGCGATTATGGGTAATACATCACATGCCAAATATATGTTTCCAATTCAACTTGGATCTTAAATTGACGAAAGCATTTTTGCAGAAACATTACCAATACCCGTATATAAAACATATTTATTATTGAACATCAATAGCAAATCCCCGACTAGGGATTATGAAACAATTGAGATCGGATTTTCCTTTTTGGCATCTAACCGACCATCGTACGTAGTTATGTAGTCATCGGTTGGAAATGTTCATCCTTGAAATTTGAAACAAAAATACAACTCTTCAAGTGAGAGCCAACACGGGCATTAGCTCACATAACTGCGCACTCGAAACTTAAATTTATCTTGGACCACTTCACGGCAGCTGGGCTATCATGAAGGCTGCGAAACCCGCATCCATCCGGGATAGATGTAGGTGCTGACATTCATCATGCGTGCTATAGCGTATAGGCATTCCCGTAGGCATGAGACCAGAGATTTTTGTATTTTTTAGTTTCTCAGAAATTTTCAAGAAAATGTCGGGTCAAGGGCGAAAAGAAAATATAAATTCTATTTATAAAACACATTTGTCATTTTCGATTTCTATTTTAGACGTTTGACATTTATTTTCTAATAAAGTCGCTATAGTAAAATTCGCTTACTTAATTATTTTCTTGTCATAAAATCGCTAAATCCGTAGGCTGAAATCTATTTCTTTACATTCAGTACACATTAAAATAACATAATGGGCCTTTAATATATATCAGCCACTATAGCCAATGCGTGCGAGTGTTGGAGCGCACACAGAAGAGCGATTGTGTTAATTAAACTCTCTCTGCTGATAAATTGAGAATTTGACTTAATCCATGTTTAAAAGTTCCCGCACAGTTTACATACAAGTTTGAATACTGACTGTCAATAGCAAAGTTGTGAAAATGCAACCATGTTGCCAGTCAATTATGGGGTTAGTGCACTTTTATACAAACGAACTGCAATTAATTGTTCAAAAGGCATATTGACCCCCGCTGTTTGCCATTGACTCCCCGCTGTTTGCCATTGACCCCCGCTGTTTGCCAATAAGACAAGAAAACAGGACGCAATGACGTACCGACCGATCTGCAACAAACTTCGAGCACAACCGACTTGCCAGACTCGGTTACCATAGAACGATGCTTCATGAACTACAGGCCAAACCCAGGACGTGTATGTTTACATCGAGGTCATGCCATAGGGATAAACAGCTCATCAAAATCCAATTTAACGTTTCGCGAACTAAAACAAGCGTTTAAGAACGCTAGATAAGTGCGTTGCTTGCCGTACATTCCCAAATTAAACTCCATTTTGCGACGAGATGTTTTTGGTTAAATTGTTCCATCATTGAAGTTACATCTCACACAATAAGCACTTCTGTGACCCCCGATCATATTTCTCATGGGCGCTTGACAAGTAGGTTGAAATCGTGACTATGGAAACCGCTCAGTGCATTCGTATCGGCGAGTTGCAGAATAAAATTAATCCAGTAAGAATTAAGACAAATGCGTGTGTGTTGAATCCCAAAATCATGACTTAGTAATAACATTATATCGGTTATAACTAAATTGTGTTCATCACTGCAATGCGTACACTCCTTCCAAAGTGTTTAAATACGATGAAACTTTTATTTTGCGTTTATTGCCAGCGGTTAGAGTGTGTATGTTTTATATTTTGCTATTGTTGCCAGCGATTACAGTATGTATGTTAAATATATTTTGCTATTATTGCCAGCGATTACAGTATGTATGTTAAATATATTTTGCTATTATTGCCAGCGATTACAGTATGTATGTTAAATATATTTTGCTATTATTGCCAGCGATTAGAGTGTGTGTGTTTTATATTTTGCTATTATTGCCAGCGATTACAGTATGTATGTTAAATATATTTTGCTATTATTGCCAGCGATTAGAGTGTGTATGTTTTATATTTTGCTATTATTGCCAGCGATTAGAGTGTGTATGTTTTATATTTTGCTATTATTGCCTGCGATTAGAGTGTGTATGTTTTATATTTTGCTATTATTGCCAGCGATTAGAGTGTGTATGTTTTATATTTTGCTATTATTGCCAGCGATTACAGTATGTATGTTTTATATTTTGCTATTATTGCCAGCGATTACAGTATGTATGTTTTATATTTTGCTATTATTGCCAGCGATTACAGTATGTATGTTTTATATTTTGCTATTATTGCCAGCGATTAGAGTGTGTATGTTTTATATTTTGCTATTATTGCCAGCGATTACAGTATGTATGTTAAATATATGTTGCTATTATTGCCAGCGATTACAGTATGTATGTTAAATATATTTTGCTATTATTGCCAGCGATTACAGTATGTATGTTAAATATATATTGCTATTATTGCCAGCGATTAGAGTGTGTATGTTTTATATTTTGCTATTATTGCCAGCGATTACAGTATGTATGTTAAATATATTTTGCTATTATTGCCAGCGATTACAGTATGTATGTTAAATATATTATGCTATTATTGCCAGCGATTACAGTGTGTATGTTTTTATACTTTGCTACTGTTGCCAGCGATTTATGTGTACCTATTTCAGTTCGGTTGTCATGGAGCTTACCGAATAGATGGCAGCGCAACGTTCTTGTACATATAGAAACACATTTTGAGCGAACTGTTGGTCGGCGTTTGTTATAAATAAAATGCGAAACAGGGCTTCCTAAATTAGAAATAATCGAAAACAGCCTTTGTACTGTTAAACTTCAGTTCCATTCCAAATGTGCATCGTAATCAAATCAAAACCTTTAGTGTCTAGTAATATTGGAACCATATGAAGCTTGATTATGGAAGCCCAGCAAACATTTCATATCGGTCCGACATTTATTTCAATATCGGCCCGACATCGGTGTTTATATCGGCCCGAGGTCGGATGTGCAACACGGCTCGATGTCGGCCCGATATCGGCGATACCGTTCTTGAGCCAGCGTGGTGCCGACATACTTTTAACCATTCCTCAGTCCCTGTCTAGCCTCAATTATTTTTAATTGTTGTTGGTAGTGTTAAGGCCCTACCATTAAACCCTTAAATAAATGAAAGAAAACGTTCTTCAAACTTTTATTTTAACATTCTTTTCAACCAAAGTGGAACAAAGAATTAGTTTATGATACTACTGACTTAAAACTGAAAGTGTAAAATAATATACTGATTCATTTCAACATTTTTTATTCTAATGGTGTAAAACTAATTAATATATACACTGACTAACAACAAATGTAAAACAAATTATTTAAACTGTCTATATAATTATACTGGTACAGAAACTGAAAAAATTAACATATTTAAACAAAATATTAAATGAGAAACAGACTGAGTATTGTATTTTGGTAATGGAATATTCAGCAAATGTAAATAGAATAGAGAATTATGCAAAAAAAAACGAACGTATCAAACATGCAGTAAGACTAGTCAGCAAAAGAGAACATAGTCATACCATACACAAAAAATAGTAACAAGTAAGACTAGTCAGCAAAAGGAAAACATAGTAGCCATACCATACACAAAAAAATAGTAAACAAGTAAGACTAGTCAGCAAAATAGAACATAGTAGTCATACCATACAAAAAAAAATAGTAAACAAGTAAGACTAGTCAGCAAAAGGAAAACATAGTAGTCATACCATACACAAAAAAATAGTAAACAAGTAAGACTAGTCAGCAAAATAGAACATAGTAGCCATACCATACACAAAAAAATAGTAAACAAGTAAGACTAGTCAGCAAAATAGAACATAGTAGTCATACCATACACAAAAAAATAGTAAACAAGTAAGACTAGTCAGCAAAATAGAACATAGTAGTCATACCATACACAAAAAAATAGTAAACAAGTAAGACTAGTCAGCAAAAGGAAAACATAGTAGTCATACCATACACACAAAAATAGTAAACAAGTAAGACTAGTCAGCAAAAGAGAACATAGTAGTCATACCATACACAAAAAAAAAGTAAACAAGTAAGACTAGTCAGCAAAAGAGAACATAGTAGTCATACCATACACAAAAAAATAGTAAACAAGTAAGACTAGTCAGCAAAAGAGAACATAGTAGTCATACGATACACACAAAAATAGTAACAAGTAAGACTAGTCAGCAAAAGGAAAACATAGTTGCCAGACCATACACAAAAAAATAGTACACAAGTAAGACTAGTCAGCAAAAGAGAACATAGTAGTCATACGATACACAAAAAATACAGTAGTTATACGATACACAAAAAAATAGTAAACAAGTAAGACTATCCAGCAAAAACACAACAACATAGTATTGGCACAAAATATAAATGTACAAGTGACTAGAATCTCACTTTAAGGTATTGGGTCATGTTCCAAATGGCAGAACACATCTTTTTCCCCCAAATCCAGTCAAGCAATTCAAAATTGTTGAATAGTCTTAGATTGGAAACAATAGCTGTCAAATGTGGAATAAGACTTAAAAGTTGTAGTTAACCTTTCAAAATTTAATCATCAGTTTTACTTTTTCCCAACTGCAGGTAAATATATATAGACACAAAATTTCCCGATATCATGGGTGTGGGTCACATTCCCAAAATGCTGAAAAAAAGCCCTAAAGTCAGATCATTCCTTTTAAGATAAGTAATCATTTTATGCAGTATAAAGCAGGCAGTATTTGTTAATGAATACATTGCAGTATGACAGAGCAATAGATTGCTGAGTGATATATAATGGAATACGTTTGCTGGGACTTATTTACATTTATGGTTATAAATACCTTAAACTAACATCTATTAAAATTCTCATTTATTTTCACCATGAAACGATCAATTGAAAATAAACATAATTGAGTATTGTCACTTATCAAATTCAAAATGAATTGAGGAAATGGGGTTTTATAATTGAGTATTTTCGGAAATAAACCCCTTGTATGTCCCCTGAACTTAGACATAAATTATGGGCATTTCTAGAATGCTTGAAAAGACAATGATACAAGAAAATTGTCTTCAATGTTCATACAAACTACATGAAACTTGTTTTCTTACAAAATGACAAATAAAAATGATTAGAACAAGAATATGTTGAAAAGTAACACATACACAATTAAAGCTATTTAGGTAACAAAGGCCACAAAAAAACACTGCTTCCATCATTATGCATATTCAAAGAAAAGTTGTGTAAAATCAGTAATTACAAGTACAAAGAGACCTTTACATAATAAATGATTCCAGTAGAAGACTTAATTCACAGTTTAAACACACGAGTTATAATTCATTGCGACGCTTCATCATGTTTCTTGTCCGCCCTCGTTTTTCTGCCACCGTCACGATCAGAGGCTGTTCGAAACCATTCTCTGCACTCAATTTCAACTTCTGCAGCTGTGCATTTCAAGGAACGCATGACAGCTTCTGAAAATGGTAATGCAACGTAGGCTCATATTATTAGGAGATTCATTCTATGTTCAAACAGGGTTGCAAGAATTAACGATACTGGACAGTTAAACCAATAGCACTTCTTTACACTTTTTACATTACAATGAAGACTATTTTTTTTCTGAAAAAAGAAAAAAGCCAGATGTAATTTTGTGTATATATATATTTTGAACTGAGACCTAGTCTTTTCACACATACTGTGACAACTTACTCTGCACAGCAACAGCCAATCGAAGTTTTCCAAAAGCTGCCTTTTGTTTCTTTCCATGCCAGTTATACTGCTTAGCGACCTCATTTAACATGCAATGCCTCAGAATGCGCCGGCACACATCAGCGCGGTTTTGGCCACCCAATACAGACAAATGGTTTACCTGAATAGAAACACAAAGCATCTGTACACAGTTGTCAGTTCATTAATTTCTGTTGTATATTAAAAGAACAATTAGCATTTACCTAAATTTTAAAATGCAATTTGTATTAACAAGGTATAAATAAGGAATCGGACAAAACTGAGAAGTCATTATCAGATTCACTTTCATTTAATGTTGGAGTTTCCTGTGAATCTGTGCTAATAGCAAGTTCAGTATCACTATGATCGCTGACTGGATGTTTGGAAATAAAAGAGACAAAATTGCCTGTTGCATCGGGTGTACTGGAACATTCCTCAGCATTGTAAACATGATTTATGTGTCTAGAAACATTTTTTTTTACCTGTCGGTATGATTTCCAGTATGTTTTATCCCTTGATTTTGACATTGCTAATATAATACTTACACGGAATGTTCCAGTTTCACCAAAATTTATTAAAAATAATTTACTTAAACAACCATAGCTGACTAGCCATTTATTAATGAAATTAAACAAACAGTAAACGTCGCGAAAACATGTGACATTTAATGACAGATAACAATTTCAGAGAAACAGCACTCACAAAAAGTGTCAAATCTTGTGGATAAACAATTAAAATTGATTCCTAACATAAATAGCTAAAAGAGTTCAGGGCAGAGTGTTTTTACCTTGATAATATTAAAGTGAATCAATGCAGCTTTGTCCCGCCTATTTTTATGATCATACAGGACTGAATATATTTTAAAGTAAAATATTTCAAACGCATATTTAAAGAAAAAATAATTTGAAAACTATATTAATTAAATGAAAGGTATTTTATAATATTATGTAATATAAATTTAGATGGTTTACATAATTTATTTTGGTTACTTCCAACGCCGGGACAGATCTCGATTCACTGCAAACATGCCAAGGGAAACAACCAGGGTAATTCCATTTGACAACTGTTACTCTCCCTTGACACACCATTATATTTTTATTTTATACCAAGTATCATTCACAGTTTTAAAACAGACATATAAAATTTAATGCAACAAGTAATTAAAAAGAAAATAATCAAAGTTACCTTTTCTCTTGAGTGTTAATTATGATATCGGGCCTATGTTGGGCCGATATCATATTTTAAACTGTCGAGTTATAAATATTTTTATAACAACGGGCCGACATCGGGTCGACATTGTCCTATAAATATCAATTTTATAATATGCAACCTATTCAAACGTTATTAAACCAGATGGATTAACTAAAATAGAACATTGCAAAAAGGGTCTTAACTCTTAACAAAATAATGTGTGTTTTACAGACATGTCGGTCCGATGTCGGTCCAACATCGGCAAACTTCTACCGATATGCCATCATCTAGCCAATATCGGGCCGATGTGGGCATGTTTGTTGGGAGACTAAGACCGAGATAAATCACAGACTGACGCTTGACCATATGACGGTGCTTGTGGTGTTTGCACTCTTAATTTAACTTGATGATATTTCATCTAGCTTTTAATGTGAGCTCCTCGTTTGTAACATACTGCATTGTATCATATACATGAATTTCGCATTTTATAATTTTAAAGTTAGCTCTTTTTCAACACACTATTTTGTACAATATATATGCACATTTTTATCAAGTTTATAAACCAATACTTGAGTGCATTAAGTGTGAGACATCACGTTTTTGTTTTGTTTTAAATGTATTTGTCAATACCAGTGTTCTAAAATGAGTAAAATGTTTATGAAGTATCTTGTAATTCGTTTATAAATGCCCATGTCATAATGTTTGTTGAAATCATTTGATGTTTACTAACTTGACTAGGTAAACATAGATGAGACTTAAAAAAGGGATATTATTATACTAGTCGGATTTCAACGATTTAACTTTCTTGTATTAATCAAAACGCTGACAGCGTAGAAAGACTGTTGGCGAAAAAAGAAACTACATGTACGAGCAAATGAATTATGAGAGTATTTTTATTATAAGAAACATTTATTGGAGTAAGTCACCTGTCTGTTATATCATTTCTACAAAAAATATTGAAACTCATAAATATACACTCTACTTAAAATAAATTGGTATAAGCTGGTATTTGACGATGGAGATCCAGGCCACTGTGGTTGTTTTTTTGCAAATTTAAACTAATATAGCGCGCGCCTAATTCAGTGCTATTTATCTACGACATTCTCACCAATATTATTCTGTAATTCGTGGGAGGCAAATATTTGTGTGCAAACTATTTTAAAAAAAAGAGTTATATGCATACAAGTCAATCTACAACGGGTAAAAATAGTCGACGAGCCATATCAGTTCGAATCAATATTCAGTACTTTTTATTAAAAGCGCTATGTTCGGTAAATACCAGTTTAAATAAAAGTAGTTTTTATTAGTAAAAAACATTCAAAACTCTCTTTAGAAGTACAATGCTTTTCCATAATTCTTATGCATACGTAAAAAACAATAGCAATCGTCAATCGAGTGGTTACGATCGCTCCGCTATAAGTACTGACTCTATACGCTGTTGTTAAACTTACGCAATATGATGTAAAACGCAGTAAACCAGTTAACACCACAAACATCTATCATACTTATGTGAATAGACATAACATGAATTCACTTGTAATGTGGACTTAATGTATATGTACGTATTTGTTTTCTTCAAGAAATGAACATATTTCTAGTCTAAGTATTTACTGTATCCAGTCTGAAGGCATTATACTGGCTATACGGAAGAATAAGCGCCACGAGATACTTGCACCTAAGGATTCATTTAAAGGATAATAAAAGTTATGAGTAGTTAAAAGACAGATTTGTTTCCCTTTACATTTCTATACACCACTGTAGGCTTGGTATGGATTATCTGGTGGCGCTTATTCTTCCTTATGGAAACACCATACATCTATAAGGGTTCTGAATATATAACGGTTCTGTCATAATTATGATAGTTAAAGTAATGAGAAAGTTGTACAAATATAGAATTTATTTTGAATAACTGGAATGCTGAAATATTCACAATGTACAAACACGCGCACAAAGAAACATACCTAACAAAGACACAATAATTTAGGAATAACAACAACAAAATCCTCCACAATCATGTGAATATTACCGATCTGAACATGCAAGTCGTGAGCTTACACAGTCTGATACCATTTCATGGATAAAATATTTACACGCACCAATTATAAATGTTACTCACACAAAGCATACGTCATTCCCGAGTCTATCTACCGTCCGTGTTCCAAAACTTGATATATATGTATGTATGACAACTATAATTACATTTATCAAATTCTATACCACTTCTTTAATGGACCAATTGTGTCTCCCTTACTAATTGCCTGTCAGCGTTACACTGACAAAAAGAAAGACAGTTGGTGAACAATAGGTTGGGTACATTGTTTCCTGATAATTGAACATAATTATGCACATGGTTGTTTTGAGAAATCAACGCAATGCTTTGCTGTTGTTGAAAAATTGAGCTTCATGTATGTGAAGTGAGAAACATTTAATGGAGAACTCTGTGTAAAGGTGCAACCCTCATTGACAAGAAACAATTTCTTGATGGAAGGACGGACGGACAACCAAGCAAGTGCAATGTCTTCCAAATTAACATGAAGAGACAGTAAGAAAAAGAAGTTTGCTCTTATTAATTTGTATTACAATCAAATATGCCGGAATTAAGCTTCGATGAATGCATATTTCACAATGAAGCACGTGGTTAGGCTATTCATGCATTCGCAAAAGCAATGAACAGAATATAGGTTGGGTGGGGCTTCAGCCTGGAAAGGTCTAGTGCATATACAATGGCAATGCATTTAAATGTCCACATACATGTACACATCGCAAGAATTTGTTCATTTGTGTCATGTCGGACAATTAAAAGAATAACATATTAATAAACATGTCTCGCATTTCTATTTTCAAAACACACTACTAATGCCACCATACTGTTTAATGTCAGTGATGCAGTAGTTTTACCAAAACCAGTATGCCAACCTACTCCAATCAGAATAATTCCTATTATTGCTTAAAAACAATTGTCAAACAACATCAGGTCTTCGAAAGAAGTTGAACACTACAAACCATGGACATACAAACATGACACAACCAGAACATGAACAAATACAAGTACACATGTATTGAGAAAATAGGCAATTATGCATTTGTGTGCTCAATCCCCAATGGATCCCTGTCTGGAAAACTGATCTCCCCATTGGCGGGCAAGGAATGTGCATCCCCATTACGGTGTCCCACAAACTGACCCTCGGTGTCATTATTTGCCTCATATAGAGGATTTTTAAAGGCACCAGGCCTATCACCGTTTGTTACACCTTTACTGTAGAATGCTCGGCCATTGCTACCCAGCATCATACTGTCTTCCCCGGGAGATGATATCTGGCTGGTTGCCCCTATAGATGACAGCTGAAGATCCAAACCATACATCTGGTTACTAGCTGAAATAGACCCATCTGGTTCACGGTGAACCACAGAGTCGTCCAAAGGTTCACGGGAATAACTAGGCCCCTTTCCACGCCGGAATCTTATCACAACAAAAACTATTATAACGATTATCACTATTATTAGAACAACAGGCAGGGCTACCACCAAGCCTAAGTTTGCCTTTGAGGTGAAAGTTACAGAAGAGGCTACACTTGGATTTGTTTTAGTATTGGCTGTTGTCTCCGGTGTCGGAGAAGTCGTAGGTAATTTCTTTTCTGTTGACTTGGAAGTGCTCTCTTGTGTCACAGGAACCTCGCTGGTTAAAACGTTTGTCACCACCTCTGTGGTTGATGGCTTGCGAGTGGTTACAGGCGGTGAAGGAGTGTCTGGTTGTTTCGTGGTGACAGGCTGTGGTGTCATGGCCGTGGTTGTGACTGGTGGTCGGGTTGTGACTGGTATTCGCGTGATGTCCGTCATGAGAGTAGCTTTCTCTGTTGTGATGGGCGGCTCTGTGGAGGGGGCGGCAGTCATGTGACCTGTGGTGTGGCTTGGGGTGCTCACAGTCTCTGGCGAGATGGTACTCGGTGGTACAACTGCAAAACAAACATAAATTTATGGCTAACAATATACATAATGAATAACAACCGTATGTGTGGCTTCATTTATCGTTTACATGTAGAAAATTTTACTACAATCTAAACAGTGTGTCTGATGTTTTGTCATGTACCAGTTAATCTTATTTACATGCATATTATATAAGTACTTTCTACGGTATTGACAAGTTAATAAAACTTATTCCACAGCTAAGAAATTAATAGGAAACAGTAAAACGTAAGCTGCTCAAATTTTGCAAAACTATAAGTATAACAAATAAAGTAAGACCATTAAAATGAAAGATCAACAGATCAAATTTAATAAGCTCTATCACACCATATGCATATACCATTATTCAAACTAAAGGTCTTACATGAACTTCATCAATATTTGTACACAATTTACATATTAACAAGTATAAGACTATAATCTTACCATTATTTTGTATATACAAGTATGAGACTATCTTACGGTAATTTTGTATATACAAGTATAAGACTATCTTACGGTAATTTTGTATATACAAGTATGAGACTATCTTACGGTAATTTTGTATATACAAGTATGAGACTATCTTACGGTAATTTTGTATATACAAGTATGAGACTATCTTACGATCACAGATCACTCCCACGTCCTCAGTGTGGTTACAGTTGTGGGTGCCGATACCACGGTTAAAGCAGTCCCCTATATTCTTCTCATCACCAACACATTTGACATTGTCATACCAGATAGGCCCCGTACCTGGTTACAGAAATAGTATGCAATATATACTTAAAACAATTCTGTTGACAACAATGACACTAGTGTTTTTGTGCATCTTCAACATATGTGGCACGTCATGATAAAACCCGTCTTAATGCATGTGCGTAAAGTGTCGTCCCGGATTAGCCCGGATTAATGTGTTTAAACTTATGTACTCATGTGTATAACCTAGGATGGTCCATAAAAACGTCAATGTTTATTTCCATGGGATCCTAGAATTATTATATTGTAATTTAAATATGAATAATGGTAATAAAGCACATCATATAAAACATAATGTTAAGCATTTGAAAGTGGACAGTGCTTTAAATAAAACATAAAACATTAAATGCCCAGGTCAAAAAGCAATAAGATATACAATCAACACTTATAATCCAACAGATTTTATTAATAAATTTTTATCTTTTTTTTTATTTAAATAGAATGACTGATCACATAACAAAACTTTGTTTTCGAGTGAGCTTATTTAATAATTGAATATAGAACCTAAACGGAACTGAAATTCACAACCTTTACTTTGTTATATACATGTATGTATGCCCTTGAAAGCATTTCAGTGTACATGACTTATCCAGTTCAAATGCATTACCTTGCCCATATGGAGCCTTCTTTAAAGCCACTCCTCCGAACAACCCGAGCTGACGACATATGACCTTTGCATCTGGTTCGTCCCAATAATCATCACAGACGGTTCCCCACTGGTTGGCACCGGTCACAAACACCTCTACACGGCCCGTGTAGTTGTTCGGTCCATCAACCAGCCTCACCTGGGTTGCCTCTGGAATACAGACACCACAACCTCTGCACATTTCTTTATGCTGGTACATGTGAATAACAGAATAGTACGAAAAGAAATCCCACGTGACCCTTTCTGAAAATAAGTAATGCAATAAGAAGAATTAAAGCATTTAAAGTAATGAATATACCGAGGGTAAAGTGTAAAACTATTGTAACTGATATAGAAATGTTAAGCAGATACAATAAATTCAAACTCAACCCTCAATATATCGCACAGTTTACAAGATTTTTAATATGTTATTAATTCAGTCTTTTCTAACAATTCTGAGACAATTACTGGAGACTGGACCTAACACAATGAAGAACATCTCTGGAGACCCAGGTCAGACTCACATATCGACAGTCTCAATCAACATGTCTTCATGTATTCGCCCCAGGTCAGACTCACATATCGACAGTCTCAATCAACACGTCTTCATGTATTCGCCCCAGGTCAGACTCACATATCGACAGTCTCAATCAACATGTCTTCATGTATTCGCCCCAGGTCAGACTCACATATCGACAGTCTCAATCAACATGTCTTCATGTATTCGCCCCAGGTCAGACTCACATATCGACAGTCTCAATCAACATGTCTTCATGTATTCGCCCCAGGTCAGACTCACATATTGACAGTCTCAATCAACACGTCTTCATGTATTCGCCCCAGGTCAGACTCACATATCGACAGTCTCAATCAACATGTGTTCATGTATTCGCCCCAGGTCAGACTCACATATCGACAGTCTCAATCAACATGTCTTCATGTATTCGCCCCAGGTCAGACTCACATATCGACAGTCTCAATCAACATGTCTTCATGTATTCGCCCCAGGTCAGACTCACATATCGACAGTCTCAATAAACATGTCTTCATGTATTCGCCCCAGGTCAGACTCACATATCGACAGTCTCAATCAACACGTCTTCATGTATTCGCCCCAGGTCAGACTCACATATCGACAGTCTCAATCAACACGTCTTCATGTATTCGCCCCAGGTCAGACTCACATATCGACAGTCTCAATCAACATGTCTTCATGTATTCGCCCCAGGTCAGACTCACATATCGACAGTCTCAATCAACACGTCTTCATGTATTCGCCCCAGGTCAGACTCACATATTGACAGTCTCAATCAACACGTCTTCATGTATTCGCCCCAGGTCAGACTCACATATCGACAGTCTCAATCAACACGTCTTCATGTATTCGCCAACCCATTCTTAGACTTAGTTTAGTTTAAACATATTTATTTTAGCTCATTGCATCAAAAGCCTTGGGCTTAAAGAGGCACTCTCGAGTCCTTTTTTCTGGGAACAACCAGTACTTGTTGTCTTTGGAAAGATCTTGAGAACACTCCCCGAGTGGGGATCGAACCTGGGACCTTCCCGGTCGCAAGGCGGACACCATTTCCATTACACCATTGCGACCGTGACATGAGACTTATGAATACAGAATAGATTAGGTCTCAAGAACTAATACTAATGTGTTACCAAATATGCCGGGTACCGATGTTACTTATGTCATTAATAAATCACTCGACATAAAGAATGCTAAATATCAGCATTTGTGGATACCAAGTATAATTCAAATTAATATGTGGCGCGTCGTGAGAAAACCGGTTATAAGGCATGTGCGTAAAGTGTCGTCCAAGATTAGCCTGTGCAGTCTGCACAGGCTAATCCGGGATGGCACTTTCCGCTTTTATGGTATTTTCTGTTTCAAGGAAGTCTCTTCTAAACATAAATCCACCAGAGGCGGAAAGTGCCGCCCCAGATTAGCCTGTGCTGACTGCACAGGCTAATCTGGGACGACACTTTACGCACATGCATCAAGTCCGGTTTAACCACGACGCGCCACATATCCTTTTTAGAACCGGACAGTTTCTTTATTCTGAAGCCTTAAGTCGGACAATGGGTTGGACAAAAAGGCCTGGAGACTCACATTCCGAGTTCATACAGATATTTTCTAATAAAATTCAACACTTTTTAAGCACTATTCAAGGAAGAAAAGGTCCAATTCAAGCACTTTTTAGTTTGCTATATTTACATTATGGAAAGGTAAGACTTAATTTATTGCTGATACTTAGCCTGTTAAAATTTGCCTAGATTTCAAAATAACATTTTCAACTGTCATTAAATATTAAGTGAGACAGTGTCTTTGAAAAATTAATTTGCGGGCACATTAAATACACCATTTTGTGACATCAAGTTTTGTACCCATATGTTTCATTTCTTAAAACAGTTTTAGGCGTTTTTGAAACTAAAATAAACATTTTTCAAGCGTTTTAAAATGGTTCATGTGAAAATAAGCATTTTTAAGAACTCTCAAGTCTCTTATAAGCACTTCCTATGGGGCATCTGCAAATTCAAGCAAGTTCAAGGATCTTGACAGTCTCATACCGACGGTCTCATTGAAGCACTGGGAGTAGGCCCCAGGGTCGCGACCTCCCATGCAGAGGTCAGTGAGGAAGGTCGAGTTGAAGCCCGTGTTGAGACAGGTCATCGGGCTCGTCTCCTTGCCCTGGCAGAAGAACCCTGTCACCCATGGCATAGTGAAACCAAGGGATCTGAAACCCAGCGGAAATTTATGAAAACCGTGTCAAATATGGCTTAAATATAATTGCTAGAACGAGTAATAAATAGACAACAAGGTGGATGTATGAGTGTGTGCACATAATTTAAATAACAATTTAAGCACATTGTTAAATACATGTTTTCATGGCAGGCAAGTAATGGTGAAGCATTCCAGATATGCATCTACTATAAGGACAAAACCTCCCAACATACAGAGCAGTTTACTGAAGTTTCAATGTGGAAATACCATAAATATGCATTTCAACAATCTCAAAAAGCAAATAACATTTATTTCATAATCATCAAACAGATTTCTATGGGTAATAATGTGATTTCACATGATTTCCAATGCCAATTAATGTTTGGTCAACATGCCCTATTTAAATAAAGGAAAATGAATATTGTGCATTTTTATGGCCTGTTCATACCGCTGGAGTTTCACACTTACATGTTTTTCTCATAGCTGACAATTCCATCCTTGTAGCCAAGGGCCCGACACACCACCGCGGCATCCGCGCTCTGCCAAGACCAGGCACACACCATGCCCCAGCGACCCGCATAGCCGATCTCCACCCGCCCGTTGCTGGGATCGGACCCACCATTCAGACGGTAGTCAAACCCTATACCATCTGAAATACAGAGTTATGCAACATTACTAGCACATGTGACTTACATAAAAGTATCAGTAGCACGAAACGTGTGCTACTTTATTCAAACTCCATCAGTACATATTCTGGATTAGATAGATGCATTTTGCCAAAACTTTTATTAACATCAACATAAACCAATTCACTTAGCACAATGAACCAAAAATATGGTCCGAAAGTATTCTTTTCATTTAAAACGTGTATATTGAATGATAATTTCATACCTGTTTTGTTGTAGCAGATCACTCCAGCATCGTTAGACCCGTAATGGCAGTGTTCCAGGTTCGGTGAGGTGATCTCCATTGGACAATCGTTGATGAAGTTTTCGGTACCTATGGAGCAGACAAAACATGCTTCGCAACTTCGGTTACAAAATAAACAGTTGCTTAGCTAAGGCACATTTATAAACTTTATGTATCATATTATTCAATTTTGATTTATTAAACAATAATTTAATTATTATTTTAGTTCTAATGTTCTTCGTAGTTTTTTTATATATATATACTTTTATTGAGAATGACATCTTCATTTCAATGAGCATTCTGTAGGAATTGTTTAACCTACAGTTACTGTTTAATCATGTTTTTCAACCAAATTTATAAAATGAAACAAAAATAATCACTTACACAAGCATATTTACTCTTTTTTAAAACAATTTATACAAGCGTATAATATGTCAGTATAAAAAGTTAGCTTTTTCATTTTTTTGACAAAAATACAAAAAACACATAAAATAAATGCACTGTTATCATTTTATGTGTATCTGTTGATATAACAGAGTTTAAACAATACGAATATTGGTAACTAAAGTACAGATACAAAACTAAAGCTAAGCTCATACCATTACATCCAATGTTTGAGACCAGCACCGGCTTGTCATTCTTCATGATGTGAAGATACGCTACACCTCCGTCGTAACCGAACTGTCGACAAGCCACCCTGGCGTCCCTATCGTCAAACCCGTGCAGGCACACACGACCCCAGATGCCGTTGACGCGAGCCTCGAGGATTCCGTGGATATAACTCGACAGGCTGTCACCAGCCAGGCGCATCTTGAAACCTGCAAAAGGTACACAAAACGGATACATTCCAAAAGTGTTAGGTCAACATGTCTCGAATTTCCTTGAATTACATTACTATATCCAAAAACCAGTACAAAACAAGTGGCTAAAAGGGTATTTAATGGATTTTAAAATTATATTTCTGCAAACTAAGACCATGGGAATAATTCAGTGGAACAAATGTGCAAAATTTATACCACACAAATTACAAATCATTTACATGTAACTGTACTTTGACATAGTTGGAAAACAGGTTTATGCAACATAAAGTAATTTGTTTTCTCAAATATATGATATATTTTCAGTTACTATAATAAAATCAGTGAGATATCATCTTATACCTTTGTTTATATATATATAGTGATTTTTTATGTAATTAATTGGGGGAGGTGTTAAACAAAATGAAATTATGTCATAATGAAACAGTATAAATTTGGTTGTATACTGAATAAAAACAACACCATTTTTTTTAAAGAAACGGAATGGTACATGTATTTGAATATTCAAAACCAATAGCATATTCTTAAACAGCCATTACTGAATCCCCGATGGATCTACATAATTAATATAATACAAATTAATGAAATTAACTAAATAAAAATTAATTAAATACACTTAATAAAGTCAACATCAACAGTATTTACCTCAATGCTTTGGGAATGGTACCAGAAACGGTTAAATTTGGAAAATTAGCGTTGTTTTCAACTAAATTGGGAATTTTATCACTCAGCAAATACTGCCTAAAAGAATGTAAAAACAGTAAGTTACAATAAATAAACTCTAAAAGAACTAATTTCATTGATTCTGGCATTTTACTTATCATTTCCAAAAGGTAAAATGAAGGTTAAATATAGGCACATGTACATTCTTTTTGGGATTCTTTTTTTTTTCTTCTGAAATTTTATATTTTTAATCTTCAAATTTGGAAATTGGTAGGTAAAATGGATTTGGAATGGTACCTTTTAACAGTACCAAGTTTACATAAAGGAACAATGTGCTGCATTTGATAAACACAGATGCCCCCAGTTTGTGCTGGAAAGTCCATTTGAATTATTATTAGTCCAATTTAGGTCAAGGTCAAGGTCAAAGTGGGCTTGGGTGATATGGGTGGATTAGGAATGGTCATAAGCTGTGTAAGAATCCAAGTGTTGTAGTAAGCGGTGTTTGTGCTAGATGGACGGACGGAAAGGACAATCAGTATATGCCTCCCGCATCAACAGATGCTAAGGGCATAAAAACGCTGATCAATATAACAGACCATGGGCATAGACACGCTGATCAATATAACAGACCATGGGCATAGACACGCTGATCAATATAACACACCATTATCAACTATGGTGGCATTGCTGCAGTAGACGGACGCATAATGGCTGCTGTCACATGACTTCTCGAATTTCATCTCACACTGGTTGAGGTCAGACTCAACACCCAAACACTTGATGCGGGAAAAACCAATCTCACCCGACAAATTGCCATAGGATGAACCTGAAAATGTTTGATATGCTTTCTTTGCTACTTTATTTTGCAGACATTACTTCACATTCAGCACTTACAATAGCAGTTTATTGAAACAAATGTATAAATGAAAGTGAATGTATCTATAACAATAAGATTCATGTTGTGAAAGCATATGAAATAGAAACTGAAACACTTACTTATTAATTAATTTTGTTCATTTAAACTTGCACATTTTGAATATTCTCAAAATTAATAAATTGAATTTGAAGACGCGATTTGATTAATTGTTTTAAAAGACTTCATTAAAATTTTATTCAAAATGCCACGATGTTAATGACTATGCTTTGAATTTACAGAAACAAACAAGAATGCAGTTATTCCTTCATGATCATGATTAACAAGAAATTATATCAGTTACCTTTCACAGGTATTGCATCCACATAGTATGATTTGAGACTTTTGCATACAATAAGTGCCTCAGTTTTTCCAAACCCAGAGTCGCAGACGCCATACCATTTGCCGTCCCTGTGGACTTCCAACCCTCCTGCATCTGCACTGGGACCCATGTTCAGTCTCACTGGCAACCATATTCATAAAGGTAAAACATACATTCCATATTTCCCAAATATGTATCCGTATGACTGTTCATTATATAACAATTAATTATTTTCGCATATGCTGCATTTAAAATCATGTGTGAATTTTTGTGTATGTATTAATGTTTAAGGTTACAGATACCAGGTCTATTAGACCCTGTCTTGCTCTGAATGAAATATTAGGTTACTCATGAATGTGATTCTTTTCAGAAAAGAATTTCACACACACACACACATATATATATATCTATATATATATAATTTATTTAACAAGAAAAATCATAGATAATAATTACAAACCAGATTTATAGCAGAAGACACCAGCATCATCAGAGTGCGTCTCGCAAGGTAGCGGGAACCACCAATCAGACGAGATTTCATTTATAAATCCCCGATGTGGGCACTGATGAAGGTACTTTTCCGTCCCTTTACATTCCAGGTGGCTGATCAAAATGGGTCCAGATCCCGCCCCAAAGTGCGCCCCACCCACAGGCTCCCCGTCGGTGAAGTTCAACTGCCGACAGAAGACAGCTGCCTCGCGTTTGTCCCAGTACTGGTCGCAGACGGTGCCCCATACCCCACCCACCTGCATCTCAACACGGCCGTAATGGCTGCTGTTACTCACCATACGGTACTGGATTCCTAAACAAATAACACAGATGGTCACAGTCTTGTTTCATGATAATATACTTGCCAAAATTTTACAAAGGATTAACTGTTACAGGTTTACAAATTGTAAGGTACACCGAATGCTACATCTTTATACCATGCCTAACTAAATCTAACTGGACACCGCAGTCCTTAGTGGCAGATACAGTTAGTTTTAACAGCTTCATGCTTATTCATCAACCAATCATTTTACTATAAAACTAATGATCTGTTTAACATAATTATCAACAAATAATAAAACATTATTCAAACTTGAAAAATATATATAATATATCTTATATGATGAAAACATGTTAAGTATTTGCTCTAATATCCCATTTTGTGCTTTTACCATTAACTTTTATACAATGTAAAGGTTGATAAACATTAACAGCAGGGCATTTTATAATGTACAAAAGTTCACAACCAAAAGAAATATCATACAAGATTATCTTACCTGATTCATTATAACACAAAACCGCTGCAAGATCGTAAGATGTACAGTTCTGTAGATTTGTGCGATTTAAGAATGGACAGTCCTTTAAATCAACTTCAGTTCCCGTGCAGTTAAACCCGCCAGCCCAGTAGGGGCCTCTCTGATCTTGCAAGACGTTATACTCGGAATGCTGGTAGGCAAGCCCATTTGGGAAACCCTTTGAGCGACAGAGAACGCTGGCATCATTGTCGTCCCAGTCCTGGCTGCACACTGACCCTTTGACCCCAAGATGTGTGACCTTGACATGACCTCCGCCCGGTTTCTCAAGATCAAACTGATAGGAATCTGTGCAAATTAAAACAGCTTACATTATAACAATACTAGCAATTTCACAACCAGCTTAACAGTGTATCTAACATAATGGTATCATAATATATTATTTTAAATCAGTAACAACCTACAAAGATTTGTATAACAGAGTGTATTTCAGTTGTAAATCACTTACACCATAATCATACGAGAGATCAAATAAGATCAATTTCCGTCATTTAAATATTAATGTTTTTGCAAACAGGCCTCAAAACAGGAAAAGAAATCCTTACACTCCACCGGTTCTGCATAGTCGTGGAAGCAGACGGCTGAAGCATAACCAGTCTGGCAACCATTGACTGGTTTCAGGCAGTTTTCAAGGTTGTGGTCTGGGTCATCACAGCTCAGGGTATAGTTGCTCAGCAGTGTGTCAAACATCTGCTGCATGAACGATTGGTTATTTTTATATTACAGTGTACATTTAGCTAATTACAAACAATTACTTTGTCACTTTAATGGTCACAGCTGACTGAAGCTCAAAACATGATGTTTATCTTGAAATTTACATGAATTAAGTTTGTTGTAACAGATGTCCTTAATTATTAATTATGACATCAATATTCAACGATTGTTCAATACGACATGTTGTATAGATTTAAGACAGACAGTGTTCATGTGGTCCATTTTTCTGCTCACAGTTAGACAAAGAAGACATAACATTTCCACACCAGTAAATAAACAAACAGTCATACGCTAATTTTTCCAAACGCAGAGCAGCAAATGGCCCGTCCATCCACAAAGCCCAGCTCCTGGCAGACCCTCTTAGCCGACAGATCGTCAAACCCGTCATTGCAAATGAGGGACCATGTGTCGTTCAGGTAGTACATGACAGAGCCGTTACCGCTGTTAACAGCAGCTGGGCCGGATAGCTTCACTGAAATGGCGACACACAATACAAATACTGACACGCTATACCATCAGTATTGATATCAGCGTTTGTTTTTAGACTGTTGGCGGAAGCCAATGGTCTTTTGCGAGGGTAAGTTCCAAAACAGGTATAGCGGAAAACAACTTTTTTTTCTTTGCAGGCTACGAGTCAGTAAAATCGAAACTTGAAAGGGTCCTTCTTCAAAACAGCAAAATTTCACTAATGTTTTCTTACCTTTTAATTATTTAAGATAATGTATGTCATGTGTATTATAATGTGTATATCATATGATTTATTACACTTACAGTTTCAAAAAAAGTCAATTTATTAAAAATGCTATGTCAAATTAATGACACTCCTATTTTCGCTTTTTAATTGAATGTAACCGAAATATTCACATGGGTGTCCTGGAATAAGACCACTAAATTAATGCGCTACATCGGTAATTTTTACTCTTTGTTACCGATTCTTATTCATCCATGGGACTGGTACCCATCAGACTGGGATTTTTGTGTTGTGAAAACTTGCTTATTGTGAAAGAGAAAAAAGATGAACTTTTTATAACAAGTGGCATTTTGATTTTTTTTTTATTTCTATGCATAAAACGCCATGTCACCATGTTACGAATTACAATCTAAATTCACATTTTCAATGAATTTGGGAATTTGTCATTACTGAATTCGTGAGTGGTAGTGGGACGCAGCCAAAGATGAATAACACACAATTTGGAATGCTAAAAAAGAAAACAAATACACTTTGCTTTTTCACTTCAAAACTAAAATGCGATTAAAATAACACAAAAGCTGATCATGTAAGTTTTTAAGATGATGACTGTAATTAAAGGATCAATATACTGCATTTGTTATACTCTTCAAAACTGAAACAAGAACTGATAAATACATAGTCAACAAGATGAAAAGAAAACCTACTGGTTGAACAAGAAAACCTTTTAAACATACCACTTGTGTAACAGAACACTCCTTCATCTTTCTTGTGGTGCTGGCAAAAAGTCGACTCTTGAATACCCTCATGTGGACACTCATTCAAATTGCCTTCATTTCCTTCACACCTGTAATGTGACAAACAATTAAGTTGTTGATTTTTCAGTGCAACATTTTATTTTATCCCATCATCACGCCTGCATTGACGAAATAACATGCCCTGGGATAAACCTGTGGAATACAGCAAACACGCGCATTTTAATGACGTCATGTTGTTCATTTTTGTGACGTCATTTGATGTTTTTTTTTGTGGTATTCAGTGATTTTCTGTCGTTTATTTTCAAAATAAATACAGAAAATGATGGGATAAATAGAACACCAGATAAGTGCTGAATACAGATACGTTTATTTGCTCGGCACGAAAACCTAAACCACTCGCAAAGGCTCATGGTTTAGGTTTTCTAAGCCTCGCAAAATAAGCTTATCTGTATTCAACACTAACCTAGTATTCTCTATATCTCACAGTATATAGATACATACATGATACATAAATACATACACACACATTAGCAACTTCACATACCAGTATATACATTGTACATACTGTATTAAATAGTATATTGATTCACAATTGTATGATATGTTAATGTCTTTAAAAAATACTACATTAAAAGCCCCCTTTATGACCACCTCGATTTTATGACCACCCCGCTAAAGCAGCCACTTTTTTAAAGACCCGATTGTTTTCATATATATATATATCAATGGTCGCAAACCCTGATTATACGGGCACTCAGCTATTCCGTATTATGACCACTTATCCCAGACTGAAAGTACCAAATAATGCTCAAAATAACCCCGTTATTGCAACCAGTGTCATTTGGTTATTGACACTATACATCAATTAACAAAATAAGCCGTGGAGATAATTCAACATACTGCTTTGTGGTATAAAAGAGGTGTGTGAAAAACAATGTGACATAATGTTTTGATAAGGGATTAGCACATCGACTGTGTAACGGATTACGTTAAGTGACACTTTTTTATAATCTGACAGATAGTGGTAACACTGCTGAATATTGAACTATATAGACTTTAAACGGTCTTAATTAATGATTTTAATTCAACTTCTGACTTCATGTAAAGTTTACATCCATAACTATAAGTTACAAAATCTGTATGCAATTAAACATTATATAGAAACAAACTAAAATGTTCGTCATATACAGTATTTATTATTTTCAGTAAAACTTTAAATAACACAGACCTACAGTATGGTGTTTTGCCTGACCTCGATAATACGACCATACTTTTAAATTATACATATTGTACAAAAACTAGATTTAGAGGGGTACATTTTTTAACAATCTTATAGTTTCATTGTACATGTATGCTATCTGAAAACATCTGAAAACATGCTGAATGTGACCAATATCTTTATTCTTCATCTTCAACAATTAAATCTTACTGAATGTTTATCATATGACACACTTAATCATGTAAAAAAGTAATAATGTAAAATTGTGAAAATATTCATTCACTGGTATATAAAGTAAAATAATTAATTTCACCTAGATTATAAGATTAACACAACAAATGAATGAATAGTGAAAGACAAGTCACACTCCAGAACCCTTTCAGTTGGTGACATGAATATTTTCAAAACTAACATCTATGAACAAAACAAAGAACTCATTATCAAAATACCCAAAATGAACTGCAGCTCGTTTCATTTCACTCATTTACCTGAAGTTAATAGTATAAACCTTCCCCGCAGGTGATTGAGTGAGATCGTCCGTGTAGGTGTTTCCAGTGACGTAGCCCAGCTGTCGACACGTGACATTGGCCTCCTCTTCTCCCCATGTGTTGCTACAGATTGTGTGCCATGTGCCATCGTGGGTGAACTCCACACGCCCATAGCGGGCATTACCGCCGGCAATTCTGTATGCAACATCTTTAATAAAACACACAAATAAGAAATACTAAGATTCATAAGGCAACATTTCAAAAGATCAGATGGCAACATTAACAGCAGGAATGGTAAATGCCCAATTACCTTAACACAATAATTCTAATATTCAATACCACTAATGTGTTTTCACTCCCACTTCACACAAATAAACAAAACCAAAATACTGAAAGACTGTGTTTTTGCAGTCATTTAGATTTTGCTTAACATTTGCATTTTTATCAGGATTTCTTAAATACTAGTAATAAGAACTGTTTGCATGAACATATTTCACTTCAAGAAGGCTTCCACTGTTACATTTCAGTCTGCATACAAAACACACACAACAACAAAACACCAGAATCTGTAGTATCCCAAACCTGCATCATCATAGCAGATAACTCCTGCATAGTGGCCGCTGTCATGACAACTGGTGACGTTCCCGAAGCCCTTGTGCTGACAGTCTACCAGCTGAGTCTCCTCCCCTGCAAGCAATGAAGTTTTTGTGATAAAACATACCACAAAATCATCATTTGTGGTGTGTCGTGGGAAAACCGGTCTTAATGCATGTGCGTAAAGTGTCGTCCCGGATCAGCCTGTGCAATCTGCACAGGCTGATCCGGGACGGCCCTTTCCGCCTAAAGTTGATTTAATGTTGGAAGAGAATTCCTTGAAACAGAAAATACCATAAAAGCGGATAAAGCCATCCCGGATTAGCCTGTGCAGACTACACAGGCTAACCAGGGACGACACTTTACGCACATGCATTAAGACCGGTTATCTCACGACGCCCCTCATTTTGACAATAGTGATAAAGCTGCTTAAAAAGCTGTTTAACTTTGGCGGGTTATCACTAGCCCTGTAAGTGATGAGACTTGGTCCTCAGGGTCCTTGGTCTGGACACATGCAGGTCGTCCAGCCACATTCCTTAAAAAAGTAGGGCAAAAGTAGGGTCAAAATTTTCGGAAAAGAACGGCAAAAGTAGGGATTTTAAATCCAAAAAGAAGGGAAAGTAGGGATATTACTTAACTTTGAAAGGAAGATAAAAAGAAGTAAACCCTGTATTACACAGTATATGAGACATCCGTGCTTCATGCAAAGCTGCTATTGTGCTGGAGAGAACCATAAGTCCTCTTGTTGAGGGTTGCCACTGAGTTGAGAAGATAAAATGCCCTGACATTTCCTTGGATAAACCATACTTTTCACTGACCAATACGACCATATTTTTTAGGCCTCATTTTCTCCGACAACGGTCTAATCTACACTTTCAATTTTTTTCGGTTTCAAATATATCAAACTTTCATTAACAAATACCAAAAATCTACGAGAGAAAATATTATAATGACAATATTAGTCAGTGATGATAATTTACTAGACTGGACTTGGCTATAAACACACATATTCACATATATAACTCTGCTGTTGGTTCGACACCGTGGGTGCTACTAGGCTTAATATCATTTACAAAGGCAGAAATAATGTTCTTCTCTGTTATCACCTTTGATACTAGTGGAAGTGCTTCTGTCCTTTGGCATGGCTTCCAAGAGCCCGCTTCCCCGTAAGCAAAATCCCTTCACCACACTCAAGAAAATAAAAAAAATTGACATTTGTTGAGTCCTTTCCTACCCAGCCAGTCAACATCATTAAATATTGTTTGTTTACTAAAGTTTGAAACAAAAATTTACTCCAGAATATAGATCTTTTTCTTATTTCTCTATTAGTAAGTGAAACCTGAATATACATGTAGAAGCATGATTATTTGATTTATAATATATATAACAATTTCATCATCTGTTTGATAACTTCATGACTTAATAACACACTGTAGAGTAAGCATGTGCAGTGATTTCTGTAGATTTTGAAAACCAAAAGTCAAATAACTCTTTACTTGAAGTGTTGAAGGGTCAAAATGAAGATATAAATTTAAAATATTTAAATCACAAGGATTTTGTTTCTGCATATTTGCTGTGTGTATATAAAAAACAATGATCTGCCAATGGTAGTTTGTGTTAATAAAGATTTAGAACTTTGCACAAAACACTATTAGTATGATAAAATTATTGCTTTCTAGCGCTTTTGAAGTTGGCAAATGGATCATAATGATAGATTATTTGCAGATTGCTTGAGTCAAAAATGAGTAAATTTGAAGCTTCTGCATCTATTGATTTCTGCACTGCCTCTGAAACAAATCAACACTGTTATAAATACTGAATACGGCATAAATGCACTGCACCTGCATCCCAGATGCCTCTACGAAGCAAGAAAAGTATAGAATGAGTCTGCATTGCAGGCACAGGTTGCAAAGCCTTTCAGTCTTCAAAAGTCTAAAGTTAACATAAAAACAAAATTGATTGAAACACATTTAAATTATGTTTATACACAATCACACCAAAATATTTTGGAAATACTAACAAATACTACTTGAAGACTGCCATAACCACTGAACATTTTACTGGCCATGAAAACAATAATTTCCAAAACTTTTCAAGTTAAGTGGCAACCCTGTTGTAGTTTGGTCAGGTAATCTCCAACACACAACAGCACTCCATACGTCCTCTAAATTAGTGGTGACTGTCACATACAAAGGGTCTAAAATATATTTAAGATAGGGAAATTCCACATAAAGACATTCATAAGACAGTTACAAACTCAAATATTCACAATAATAATTGAACACGATAAAATATTAAAATTAACGTGATTTTACGCAAAAAACAAACATTTTGGCAAATAAAAAATAGGGATAATAGGGCATTTTGAAGAAAAAGTAGGGAAAAAGTAGGGAGAAGGTAAAAAAGTAGGAAAAAGTAGGGCCCGCTGGACAGCCTGCACATGGCTGCACTGGGAATAAGTTACTGAAAAGGGTTTTAGCCTAATAAATGTAAATGTTTACTTTAAATACTGGGTACTAGCCAACAAACTCAATGATATGTAACATACTTTTTCAATCCCAAATATTTGATGTCAAAACAATGATGACATATGTACGCATCCTTTCAGATTAGATTTTACTCCACATATGGACCAATGCAAATATGAACCAAAAAATAATAGTTCAATTTCTGCACCATACCTGTACAATTTAATTCACTTGTCCAATAAGGACCATTATAGTTGAGGTAGATGAAGCTGGACTTGTAATGGTAGTACGCTGAACCATTCATGAACCCGAGTTCGCGACACACGACTCGTGCATCAGCGTCATCCCAACCTGTCCAGCAGATACGCCCCGGCACCCCGAGATAATTAAGCACCACCTGGCCCGTGTACATTAGGGAGCCCTTTAATGCCAGTGAATAATCTGCAAAAAAAAAGCAATTATCTTCCTGATACTGCATTTAACTCCCTTTACCAGTGAGTAAGTCAGGAATAGATGTGTTGGGGCAAAAAGGGGCAATAACTCTTGTGTTCCTGGTCTGATCTGGCCAATAATGGAACCTATCTGAGATTTTACGGTTATACACAAACTGTTTAAGTTTGGTAAAGATTGAATGAAAAGTGAAGTCTGTATCGCGCCAATCTATCAATTATTGACGCATTACGGATGACGGACAACAGATGATGCAGGACAGTCCCCCTATTAGGCAATGTTTATATTCTTGTTTATCAAGTGTAATTAACCTTTACCTTACATTTGTATATTCGTATGTTTGTGATTGGTCACTGGAATGCTGCTGTGCTTCATTTATGTATTTTATTTCTTTTTAGGCCTATATATCATTTTCACATATATATATCTCTTAAAATAACATTATCTTAAGCTTTCCTGCTATTAACAAAGCTTAAAGACCTGTAAACATTTCATACACTCAATTCTCAAGTTTTTAAGTTTTTTAATGTCGTCTAATTTCAAGAATAAGGCGCATGCAAGTTTTGTATGTGGACTCTAAAGCCTTGAACTACAAGTTATAGCATGTAAATAGTTTCAATTGCATGCAAAGGTAACATATTGTCCAACTTATTGGTCTAAAATCAATTACCAGTCTGTGTTCTGGTTCCATTGTAGCAAGTAACAGACGCGTAGTTCTGTCGACTGCACAGTGTGCTGTTGGTCACTAGCGCACATTCTGTCATCTGGGTTTCGTTGCCATGACACTGGGGTCTATACACGCTCATGGGGGAGGTGTTGTAGCCATAGGGAGAACAGCAGACGGCCATGCCATGCCCGTGACCAAGCACACGACAAACCACCTCTGAAAACATTCACACATATACATGTATCAAGATAGTTTTGTTTTCTCTTGAAAAGTTTGTGGCCGAAGACACAGCACACTAGCTCTGAAAACATTCACATATACATGTACAAAGATAGTTGTTGTTCTTTCTTGATTGTCAAGTATTCAATACTTATCAAGAATACTAGTTTGTTCAAACATTTGCTGTTCCCTTTGAGACTGTCCATATATTTATGGATTTATATTATATCTGAGTTAATCAAAAATATTCCTTAATGCTAACACCTTCATAAAAGGGACCATATCCATAACCTCTGAAGGGAATTCTTAACTTAAGTTCAACTTAAGTGAAAACTGCCCAAAAAAAATTACATGTAAAAATTAATATCTTGTATTTCAAATATTCCACAACAAGAAGCATATTTTGACTATATACCAGAAAAAAATGTGTCACAAAAAAAATGACCTAGAGAATGTTATGATTTTAAATTCTTATTGCTTATTGAATATGGACACAGAGGTTTGTTGTACAGAAGATGAAGAGTGCACATACCTGCCTCCTTGTCGGTGAAAGTGTCCGCACACACTGTGAACCACGGGTTGGAGTAGGGGTCAGACTGCTGGATGAACACCTCCACAATGCCGTTAGTTTGAGCAGTTGTGTAGTCACCACGGTTCAATCGAGCTGATAATGATAACAGTCATTGTACAGTCAGGAATGTGTTCACTATGGTTTGCTTCAATTACCATAAATTACATGAATGCTTCAATTACCATAAATTACATGAATGTTTCAATTACCATAAATTACATGAATGCTTCAATTACCATAAATTACATGAATGCTTCAATTACCATAAATTACATGAATGCTTCAATTACCATAAATTACATCAATGCTTCAATTACCATAAATTACATGAATGCTTCAATTACCATAAATTACATGAATGAAAACATTGTGTTTATAAACAATGCAAAACGTTGAATGGCCTTTGATGCAAAGAGAATTTTATAATGAAAAACAAATCTCAAATGTGTTTAAGAGCTCACAAAGATGGTCATGTATAAGTTATCTATAGTATACTTGAGGTATAACCAATAAACTTCGGACTTCTTCAACGTGTTTTACATGACTACCACAGCAAACACAAAATAATTCACTACACACCAGATTTGTAGCACTTCACTCCTGCATCATCAAAATGCGAACACCTGGACACAGTTTTATTATCCCATGATGCGCGACACTGCCGGAGATTCATCTCGGTTCCAGCGCATTCCACGTGGCTCATCCAGATCGGCTGCTCGGGGTTGCCGCTGGCAACGAGGACGGTGGACTCTCCGCCGAGATACCCCGCGGACTTGCAGAAGACGTCTGCATCCTTGTCCTCCCAGTAGAGGTCACAGATTGTGCCCCACATCCCGTTGACATACACCTCTGCACGCCCGCGGTCAGATCTCTGTGAGCCACCCAGGCGATAGTAGATATTGTCTGTAAAACATGGAGTCCAGCTGTTTACAAGTGCAGAATACAGTGCAGCTCTAAGTATTATTAACTGAAATTTAGTTGTTTTAAAGTGCAAAAGGAGTTATATATATATGTAAGTGGTATTGACTGAAATACATTTACTTGTGCACCATTACAATAAAAAAATCCATTAATCTTTCGAAGAAACTGCCAGGTAACAGAGCGTAGTCATAATTCAACATTTTTGATAAAAAGAATTGAATAAAACAATAAAATAAAAGACTTATTCTACATATACTTTGAATGATACCGGTATATGACATTTTATAAATTCAATTGAGAAATAATAATTTTATGCCACATTACAAAAGGGATGTTTATATTGTAACAGAAATGATAAATTGAAATTTTAACAATGGAACATAACAAATGTGTTGTCTTATAACGCAGACGTTTTACTCTCTTAGTGTAAGTCCAGGGGCATATTTCAAACCTGTTGTCATGGAGCAGAAGACAGCAGCTCTTGTCAATCGCGAGTTGCAGTCGTGTCCAGAAATGAGGTCAGGGTACTTGCAATCCGCCAGTCGTTGTTCGCTGCCATTGCAGTCCACATTGGTCAGGATCATGGGCTTATCAGCAGTGTTCGTACCGTTCATAGCAAACCCAGTCTGCAAACACAATAACCAATTAGAATCTGCTAAAATATTTTATTAACTCGATTAAACTTTTTGAAATATGAGCTAAATGTTGTTAGTTCAAATGTCAAAGACAGAGAATAAAAAGACACTAAATTTATGGTATCAATTAACAAATTCAAATTACACATTAGAATATGAAAACAAGACAACTATGATGATCAGGGGTGTGGAAATACAATGTATCAAAATTGTTTACTTGTCCGTGGACAAGTTTAGGCTGAAAATAAAATATTGTTTGTTTCCCCTCCCGCGACCCATGCTAATGAAGGGTGGGTCGGTAGGTCGGACAAATATTTTATTTGTATACACAATAAGTCACTTTCATTCATGTTTTCCTTATGTTCGAAATGTTACGTTATAGTATTAATTCTTAATATGTCCGTTGTAGTAGATTCATAACGTTCTGCTTATTTACGTAATACTATGTTCTAATTACCTTACAATAATTTATCAAAATTTCACAAACAATAACATACGTTAAAAACAACAGCGTTAATAATAAAAACCTGTTTAAACACTAAAGTAATAGCGTGACATTGCAATTTGCCGGGCATCCAAAACAGAACGCTGTTAGCAACAGCCATAGCAACGGTACCTGTCAAACTGCGGCTAGCAGTTTGTAGCTGAAAAGCGTGTTACACGCTTAGCACGTGGATAGTGTTTAAAAGCATCAATCTGTAATACTGTATCTGAACAACGCAAATGCTAGAGCATAAATGAATTAGCATTCTATGGAAATAAAAACAAATAGGACTTTGTTCATTAGTAATAAGAAAGCAACACAACATTTTTTTTCTATGTATTATTAACACTACAATACACGTTCTGGTGACAAACATATTAGTGTTACGGCATAAAACAAAACTTAAGAATTAACAGATTCTTGGCACTCATAAATCATTGTTTAAAGAATAACCTTTAATAACATTTAAAAGGAGTATCCTCCATTTACCACTTTTAAAATTTCATATAAATATAAATATAATTATGTTTTTTTTAAACACTAACATTACATTGTTTTATACACACTGTATTGATTAATATAATGAATGTATTGATAATTGTGTAACTTGTGTTGCCATGAATTGTCATTATTATTGTATTTTTTTGGGGTCTGTTTATATGCTTACATGCTTTTGTCTTGATATGTCATATATGTCAAGATATGTTATATTTTATTACAAATAAATATGAAAACATAAAAAAACAAAAAAACTACATTTTTTTAAAATTAAAATAAAAAGAAACGGCGCTGAAATCTATTTACTTTCATTTTTGACAAGGACTTTAGTTCCGCTAACTTTCATTCAAATGTTGCCTCAGCCAAAACGTGTGCATAATTCTAATCCGTGTGCAGTGATGAGTTTGAATAACACTTTCGTTAATTATTACTAGATCTAGTAATTTTATTTTTTTTTAACAAAATAAGTTTACGGTAATTTCCATCTTTTACATCACTTTAACACCCTGAAATTGTACTATTCCATGGACATAAAGACAGGAAAAATTAACTTGTCCTACAATATAATTACCAGTTTTGGTCAAGTTGGGCATAGGATTTCCACACCCTTGATCATGAAACAAAATACTAGCAAAGACAAACAAAATAATATCTATTCAACTTTAGCGCCAATGATTTTTAGACAGAAAGAATGGCTAAGAGCTGCTATTTTAAGCAACAAACAAAAAACAAAGAAACCAAAAGGCTACTACATAATCATACCATGTATCCAAGTTCACGACACAAAACCCTGGCATCGTTATCGTCCCAGCTGATATCACACACAGCTCCCTGCACCCCAAACCGAGACACCTCAATGTTACCAAAGTGCTCCCTGTCTGATAGAGCAACTGTCAAATCTGCAAGAAAGATGAGGTAGCAGATAGTATTTCACGTAGCTTCTTCATGTTTTGATGGCACAATTGTTTGAACTGCAAACATTACTGACCACTCACCAGTACTAATTATTTAAAGAGTTTTTTAATTCTTTACACATGGCGAAATGGACAACATTTGGATTTTTCATCATATAGCAGGCAAATGGAAGTACAGATTCAGTAATATAAAAATGCAACCAACACTGATTCAGGATTGATATAACTGATATCTACATAAAGCAATGAATACAATGCTCCAAAAAGACAAGATGTATTAAGGTGAATGCCTGTTTCCTTTCATCAAGATTATCTGAAACACAGCTTAAAGCTCCATATTGGCAAAAATCATAATTTATAACCAAACTATGTTCCCTATGTCAAAGTGAACAGTGCTATAGCTATAGCCTTATGAAAACTACATCCCGTATCCAAAATTCATGATACGTAATAATGAACTAAAACAATTGTAAACAAGTACTCACTCTCAACCGGAGGAGACGTATCTGTGCAGAGAACAGAAACGTAGTTTCCAGACGGACATGTTGTGTTGAGCCCCGTCTGCATCTGGCAAGACAGGAAGTCAGTTTCCCCACCGTTACACCTCACGTCTGACACCTCGATCGGGTTGTAAAACGTAAGCTTGGATCCCAGACTTGAGCAGCACTGGGCTTTGCCATCTTTATAACCAAGGTTGCGACACACTATGCCTGCTGCCACGTCATCGAAGCCTGTGTCGCACACGCTTACCCACTGGTTAGAAGTGACATTGAGAACTTGCACCATACCAAAGTTGGGAATCGGCGAAGCAGAAAGCCTCACTGAAAATGGTACATTTGTTGTTAAACTTTAAGCCCAGCTTGTCCAAACATCATGGCAAATTTACTCCCCATTTCATTCTGAATTTATGTTCTGTTAAATGTTTTTAGTGTGTAAGTTATTTGTGCTGATCTATGGATTCTTGGAAAACAAGGCAGCCTGATTAAATGTCTTACAATTATACAATAAATTATGTAAGAAAGAATTTAATTCAAAACAAATTCTCAATGGGTTAAAATAGATTAAAACAAATTCTCAATGGATTAAAATAAACATAGCATACATGTGCACATGCATATACATCTCAAATACGAAGTTAGCACACATTTAAAACAAATTTTGAACCATCAATTTTTAAAAATAAAACACTGTCTAGCAGAAGCTGAAATAACATAGGTGTAGGAATTCATTAGACATATTGTTGCAATTGTCAAGCAATAAGTTAGCACAGAACAAAATGAAAACAAGTTCAGGGCGTCCACTGATTTCCCATCTCAAACATATAGGAATTACATCGAAATATAGGAATTTTAAAGGCCAAAATATAGGAAAATATAGGTTTAGAAATAACAAGCCAATATAGGTTTATTCTCCTCCTCCACTTAACTACACCACTATTTTATTTATTCTTAAAAAGAAAATAACAATAATGAGAGATTGCCCAGTGTCTGATTCACAACATCTTCCAAAATGGTGTCTAAAAACGTGCTCATTCTGCTATACAATAAATGTACCAATGGCAGTTCACTTTGAACTTCTGTCAGAACAAGAAGTCTTCAAACACACGGATCACAGACACCAAGAACAGAATCTTGAATTTAATATCAGTGAACAGCATCTCTGATACGCTTGAAATTGCCACTTTAAATTGGGATAGTTCTTGGATCTTTCTAAAGCTGTGTCACATTGGTGCAATGGCGTGACCATTGATCAATAATGCACTGCAAGGCTGGACCTATGCTGAGCCAGCAAATTTGTGAGTGTTTAATGAACAACTCTTCTAGGAAGCCGATATCCACTTGCACTTGTTTGTAGTCATCTCATCGACCAGCTGACACCATTAACAGCCTTAACAAACTTAGGGCAAAATCCTCCACATCTTGGCCATATTCATGAATCCCTTTGCAAATGCATTGTGTGAAAATTGCATGTGCCCATGTCTATAAAACCATGCCAGTCTGGATAATTATGCATTCTTGATCAAGTTTGATAACTCCCTGTTAATGGTACTGTTCACATTTGGACCATCCCTCCCCAAAGCTGCAAACATGTCTAGTGGGAATCCGTCCTTCTGTAGAGCTGCTGAAATACTTCAAGCAACTTCTTTGCCATCTGCATGAGTGAACAAGAGCTGTCAGAGGACAGCGCGCTTGACTATTCGAAGTATTTCAGTAGGTACACATTTTACATACATTTGTTGAAAGACAAAGCTGAGTTATGGGAATTATTTCATCAATTTATTCCAAATTTCTATTTTCTGTAGTTTAAAAATGATAAAACTTTGGAACAAAAACTTTAACCCCAACCTCTTTCAAAATACAAAACAGAGTTTAATATGGAAATTGTTCATCTGATGCTGGAGTTGATGAATAACTAGTGTAGTTTTGAAGTTATATGACTTTTGAATATAAACTTTTACCAGAAAATCTATGTGAAAAAGGGGTATAACTCTGTTAGAATACACACGAGTGTTATGGGGAATGTAACACATGATGTTGGAGTAGATGGCAAAGGTACATTCCAAGTTTCAAGTGAACAACTTGTGTAGTTCTGAAGTTACAAGACTTTTGAATATGAACTTTAACCAAGATCAGACATACTGGGGCAAGTTGTAAAGCTCACGTATTCTTTGATTGAGCTAAAAACAAGGAACTGTAATACATACAACAGACTTCATAATGTGTTGGTGACCAGTACCTAATGAGTAGGTGCAACTTATTTTTCACTTGAGCCTGTGTGGTCTCACCATACTGTAGTGAAAAGTTTTCATCATACAAAAGAGCTGTGGAAAAAGCTGGATATAGTCCATCTGTTAGCATGTATGATAGCTTTGTGCGTTTAACACTAAAGCCTTCAGCTATTTTGCACTTGAACATAGCTTTATATGTCTCAGAAATGCAATTACTAGCCCTTAACCTGATATCAGATGTTGCACATTTTACTGCCCAAACACTCTCTACAGTCATCACATATTCACCTGGAAAATTTTATTTCAGCTTTGATCATTCTGTTTGTTTGATTATCAATGGCCCTCAAATTGGAAGAAACTGTTTCAGCTGATGTAACTGTTACTCTTGGTTTAATCAGCAACTTTGTTGGTGAGGCTGAAAGAACAGTCTGGCAGTGTTTCCTCAGAATCACCACTGTTGTCACACTTGATTTCACTTTCACACACTACATATCTTGCAAAATACTCTGATTTGCCTTGAACACACCATTCTTTGAGTTTCACACCATTGGCATCTAGTTCATCAAGCCAGCGATCTTTGAATTTAGTTTTTTCACTTGGCAGTTTGATCTTAAATGTCTGAGGACTATGCAATTAGTCTGTAAAGCATAATTTTAAAACATTACACCTGATAACACTTCAGAAGCAGTTGTTTGTTTTTATCTTAAGAATGGATCCATATCTAAGATGAAAACAAACTGGCTGGACTGGGCAGAGTCGCCACACCTTTAAGAATGTAATATTCTGAAGGGTATACACATTTTATGTCATTTAAAAGGTAATCTGAACACATTTAATAAATACATCCCTTCAAAATGCTTCTTTCTTGCTTACTCAACATAACCTTTCCCAAAAATATAGGAATTTATAGGAGTTTGGACCAATTATAGGAAAATATAGGACTATGATAAAAATATAGGAATTAATAGGAAAATATAGGAGAGTGGACGCCCTGCAAGTTCACCTAAAAGCTAGAATTCATTCAATGTAAGATATCTTATTCTTCCTTATCAAAAATAGAGCATCAATAAACTTACCATGTGAATAGCATTTCACGGCCATGTCGAAACTGTGAGAGAAGCAGGGTGATGATATTTCGTCTCCCATCCCCGACAGCAGACACTCTCGCACTGACTTCTCCGTGCCCACACAGTTCATGTTGCTCAGCCACACTTTGCCATTCAAGGGTGCATAACTGGGCAGGGGGATGTAAACACCATACGTGAACTTCAGCTGTTGGCATACAACAGTGGCTTCAAAATTGCTGAAAGCAAATGTTAGTCTAAAGAATTACTACCCAGTGTATACCTGGTACCTGGTATAATAATAATAATAATAATAATAATAATAATAACAATATTAATGATGATAAATTATAATGCATACATAATGTAATTGTGTATATATTACATACATTAACAAATTTATATTGATTTTTAACCAATATGGATTTGAAAATTCCAGTCACACACAGAGGGTGTGCCAATATGGCTTTTTAACTTCCATTCGTGCCAGATACCTGCTGGGACATGGCACAAGATCGATTTCAAGCGCTGTCATTAACAGCCCTGACGTCAATAGTAACATCAAAAGGCGCACCATAGCGGTGTAAATATTTTATTGTGACGAATTAACAGTGCTTATTATCTCTGACAAAATATAAATGGAGCAGTGCACAACATCGGCATCTGCATACCAATTAATTTGCAATTTTAATTTTTTCGAGGCTTTGAGGCTTTTTGGTGAATATATGCATAATTAATTACACAATTAAAAAGAAACATAGCAAATAAAAGACAAAGAATGCAAGTTTCTCATGTAACATTCAATGCAGTGTTACCTGATCAGAGTGCGATGCATACACACGGTACCCCAGGTCCCATTCACCTTGATCTCCACAAAACCCTCCCCGGGGTGGGCCGCATGGGACAGACGTACAGAGAAGTCAGATGCATCTGGAAACGAACATTTAATAACCAGGTACATCTAAGGCAATTACGGATATAACTGTCAGATTGCTGCTAGTATTTTAATTAGGTTTTTGAAATATTCAATCCTAGAACTATAAAGAATTACAACTCGATTACCTGGAGAAGAAAAAGTATAAGCATTACTGAATGGTTTGTAATCTAGTTTGCGCTATGTATTAATATGTTCTTATATGTTTACTTGTGTACCAGTAAATAAATATTTTTAAACTTATGAAAGTACAATCTCGACCACAAATCTGTATGAAATGTAAGCCGCTTATAAAATATGTTAATATGTTTTCAAAAAATAAATGTACAATGTCTGTCGCAACATCGGTATTCGATGTTAGAGCTTATTATAGTGTCACCCATGAATCACCTGGGTTCTGATAGCAGAAGACAGCAGCATGGGATAGAACGAAACAACCGGACACATTGCCGACGTTGATACCCCTGCAGTCCTCCAGCCGAGCCTCCGACCCTGTGCAGTTGGGTCCTCGTAACCAACGTAGATCCATAGTAGAGCGCAGTTTCACATCGTCATTGTAATACCTGCAATGTGCACAGTAGTGTGAATATATATAATCAGTTGTTAGCATCATGCATGAACATACTTATTATATACACTTACATAGTTTTAGAAATACTGAAGATGAAAAACATATGAGGCGCTTCGTAGGAAAACCAGTCTTAATGCATGTGCATAAAGTGTCATCCCGGATTAGCCTGTGCAGTCTGCACAGGCTAAGCCAGGACGGCACTTTCTGCTTTTATGGTATTTTCTGTTTCAAGGAAGTCTCTTCTAAACATAAATCCACTGGCGGCGGAAATGCTGTCCTGGATTAGCCTGTGTGGACTGCACAGGCTAATCCGGGAAGAGACTTTACACACATGCATTAAGTCCGGTTTTCCCACGACGCATCTCATATATTTAAGGTGTGTCGTGGGCAAAGCGGGGCTCAATGCACGTGGGTAAAGTGTCCGCACCAGCTAATCCTGGACAACACTTTCCATTTTATGGTATTTTCTGTTTCAAGGAAGTCTCTTCTAAACATGAATCCACTGTAGTTGGAAAGTGTCGTCCCGGATTTGCCTATGCGGACTGTACAGGCTAATCCAGAACAACACTTAACGTCCATGCATTAAGCCCGGTTTTCCCATGACAGGCCTCATATATGGCTGCAACAAGTTGTTTTAAGTCTACAAAGAATGAATTTGTAATCAAAACAGAATGACAGAATAATATGAAAGAAAATTAAATGAATTGATTACACAGTATGAAATTCAGTGATCGCAGATATTTGATTATAGAAAAAAAACAGTGCCATATTTCAGTTTTCATACTGATAAATAACTATGGCAGATGAGAACACAATCTTTATTTTATTTTATACAGTCTTAGAGTATAATTGCCAGTAAATGTTTAACATTTACTTGTATGCATATCCACCCATGTATCCAAGGTGCCTGCACATCACCATAGCATCTTTATCATCAAAGTTCTCCGCACACATGTAGCCGTTCTGCCCCATCACACTCACAACCACTGGCCCACTGCCTTTGCTGCCAGCGTACTCCTCAATTCCAACATCTATGCCTGTAGAGATTATAACGCATAAAAATTGACCGAAATTGAATCACTTATTAAAGCAGCAGTCCAGAAATATGTTAATAAAAATAAAACTTTGCAGAAATCGTTCCTAATGGACATCTTACCAATCAAAATACAAAAAACACATTGAAATCGGTAAAATGAAAACGTTCTGGTAACACTTTATCGTAGATTTATCTGTAATTGATAGCTGGTGATGCCCTGGAGTAAATCAGAATATACATTAGTGTATATTCCGTTCTTACCAAGCGTTTTTGAACACAGACATTATAAAATGTCTTTCGTAAATAAGAAACAGTTTTCAGTCGAAAAAACGTCATTAACGTTCATTAGAACTAATGCCAGTTTAAGGTGTATTGAATTATATCCTATGGACTGCAGCTTTAAGTCCAATTAACCGGGGTAGTTTGAAGTTTTTTCTAAATCCTTCTGCATATATCTAATAGTCTGTGGGTATTAGTCTAAAAGGTGTCTGATAGCAATGAAACAAATAGCTTAGTCAACAGTTATTGCCAAATTTAATGTGGCTGTTTTACATATTCGTCCAAGAATTTATCTTATTTATGCTGAAATATACCATGTAAATAAGTTAAAATTCTGATACAAAATAATTTATGTAAAACAGAGCAAATTAGAATATATCCTATTTTCTTAGCTAATTAACAGCACTTAAGCATTGAAACAGCAGATCAGAGTTAATGCACAATTACATATATAGCAGCAAAAGATCATCTGTCAAAAACTGTAAATGGACATTAGCCCCTCTGACATTATCCCCATTCTCAAACGAGAGGGCCATAATGCCCTAGGTCGCTGACCTGAGGGGCTAAGGAATTAAACTGTTCTGAGCAAGTTACATACAGATTCTGCTAAAAATGTGGCCTCTAAATTGTTCACAAGCTTGTTTTTTTCAATTTGGCCTGGTGACCTAGTATTTTACCACATGTGACCTGGGTTCGAACTTCTGCAAGATATCATTCCAACAAATATTCTGAGAAAGTTTCATGACGATTGGGATACAAATGTGGCCTCTAGAGTATTCACAAGCTTTTTTAAATTTTCAATTTATCCATATAAGGAAAACTGAACCCCCTCCCCTCTCCTGGTGGCCATGTTTTTCAACGGACCGGGACCATTTTCTTACTCGGCCAAGATATCATATGAACAAATGTTCTGAGCAAGTTTCATGTTGATTGGGCAAAAAGTGTGACTTCCAGAGTGTTTACAAGCTTTTTCTATAGCCCAATTAGGAAAACTGCCTACCCCCCCCCCCTCCATTTTCGAACTCGGCCGAGATATCATAAGAACAAAGGTTCTGAGCGAGTTTCATGTTGATTGAGCAAAAAATGTGACTCTTAGAGTGTTCACAAGCTTTTTCTACAGCCATACAAGGAAAACTGCTTCACCCCTGGTGGCCATGTTTTTCAACGGACTGGCACCATTTTCGAACTCGGCCGAGAAGTCATTAGAACAAATGTTCTGAGCAAGTTTCATGTTGATTGGGCAAAAATGTGACTTCAGAGTGTTGACAAGCTTTTTCTTCAATATGACCTAATGACCTAGTTTTTGACCCCACATGACCCAGTTTCGAATTCAGCCGAGATATCATTGGGACAAATGTTCTGACCAAGTTTCACGAAGATTGGCCAATAAATGTGGCCTCTAGAGTGTTCACTTGGAAAATGTTGACGAAGCACGACTGACAAAAGGCGATCACAAAAGCTCACCATGAGCACGTTGTGCTCAGGTGAGCTAAAAATGCATAGGCGGACATAAGCCCCATCCAGATTTGTTAAGGGCGGACAATAGGGATTTTAACACAGACATTATCCCCTTTCAACTTGGACAATATTTCATACCAAACAATTCATTGTTTCTTTTAAAAATATAGAGGTGCAATTTTATTATGTTGTTTGTTTGTGTTAATATTTAATAAAATGTTGTGCTTTTTTAGTTGGTTTTCATGGAACTGTGAATCTTACTTTAGCTTAATATACTGACATATTTGCATTACATTCTGTATAGTTTGTGAATATAGACAAAGGGTTAATGTCCTAAATGGAAAGGGCTAGTGTAAGCCTTTGCAATTTTTCACCCCTGGGATATTGTCCAAGGGGCTAATGTCCTAGAATCATCAAAAGCACAACTTTGAATACTTAACATAATGTGTTTCCAAAGATTAGCTTACAAATGAATTTGGTATATACATAAACTTCACAGGCTGCTACTGCCAAACCTAGATGCAAACTAACCTGGTAATGGCTGCTCCCTGGAACAGACGACAGACGCGTACTGGTTAGACGAGCACAATCCAGCGCCCTCTATCTTAGTACAGTCATCATAGTTTACTTCATTCCCAGTACATGAGGATTTGGAATATAGTATAGCTGTAGTCTGAAATATACAGAAACATAGGGCAATAAAAAAACATTAAAAATATTATAAACACATATAGAACAACCAAATGAACAAAATATGAAGAACTAATATTTCTGATATATGAAGACCATTGAATCAATACTCTGAAATCACTTGTGTATGTGTTGAATTCAAATGTCTTTTAATTGTGTATGCATTCATTGGGGAAATCATTTCATTCTCAAGTTCTCTGTCAACAATGTTGCATGTAAAATATATCATTTGGTTACACTATGTTGTTAGGAGGTATCATTTGAATATAGTGTAGAAGGTATGGCCTTTGTGATGTTGAAAATTGTGTTGTATAGTATATTCAGTACGTAGTCATGACTTTTGCACCTTAATGAGGAGTAAATCTCTTCAAATGTATAAGCTTTTATAACTAGAGTAGAATCAGTCTGAGAGAGCAGACTTCTGTCAATGCAGCTTATTCCCCGTTGTATTGTGCAACTGATGAGTAATACACCATAATATAGCAATTTCTTCCAACAATAAAGATTCCTTAAAAAAAGATCTGGATCCAGACGGCAATCTGGATCACGGTAGACACCTAATTGTAATCATTCGTTAATTTGCCCCATTTTATGCATATCTGTTTATAACTTTTTGCGTCAAGTTACTTACAAGCAAACAGACAAACTAATGTTGGCAAACACATAATTTCCCAAGCAGAAGTAATATATAAAACCTTTATACCTGGTGACCAAAGGCATCACAGCAGAGGCTTTTCCCATAAGGATAGCCCATAGAGCGGCACACAACAGTTGCGTCAGCATCATCGAAGTCGTCCGCACACACATGGTAATACATGCCTTTCTTGTACACTTTTACCGCTCCATAGTTGTCTGCCTGCTCTGTCATAACTGGAAATGGTAAATAATATACAAATCATCTAGCAAATATGATATTTATTTTATTATGCCTAACAATAAACAAGGGCTGTCTGAGGACAGCGCACTCAACTATTTATACCGCTTTGTCAGAGTTATGGTCCTTGGACAGTGACCTTACAGAATGACCCTGAAGACATGTGTAAAGTTTTAACTGAATATCTGCAGTAGATATAAAGATATGAAGTTGTTGCATGCAAACTTTAACCTGAATTTTGTAAATACAAAATGAGGGATAGTTCTGCTAAATTGCAGGTCAGAGTCATGGGCCTTGGTCAGTGACCTAACATAATGACCCCGAGGACATGTGTGAAGTTTTAACTGAATATCTGTAGAAGTTACAGAGATATGTACTTGCATGCAAACCTCAACCTGAATTTTTAAGTACAAAAAGGGGCATAATTCTGCTAAACTGCAGGTCAGAGTTATGGACCTTGGTCAGTGACCTCACATAATGACCCCAAAGACAAGTGTGAAGTTTCAAATAAATATCTTAGTAGTTACAGAGATATGTACTTGTTGCATGCAAACCTTAACCAGAGCATTACGCACATGCCAACACTGACGAACGGGTGAGTAGTATAGCTCAGACTATATGGAGAATAGTCGAGCTAAAAACTATGAGCTAAAAACTAAAACAAGATAACTTATTTCGATCATTAACTAATTTTAATTAGTTCACACATTTTAATAATCAATCGCCAAGTTGGAGTAGATTTTCGTACAATGGCATCCATTGTTCGATTTTTAGCTCTATGTGAGGGTGACATTATACTGTCGCATGGGACATTGGGAATTATTTGGTGGTATGTATATGGAAATTTAACATGGGCTAGTCACGTATAGTATAATTAAATACAATATACATGTTATATCAGTATATTCTTGCACATATACTATTTAATATATACTATCATGCAGAGGACTAGATTATACAGCAGTTGAAAGTTATGTGAACTGAACTAAATGGATCAAAAAAATGTTCATAACTTCGTTCCTCATTACAGCTCATAAGCCTAAAATGTTAACCTTGAAAAGGAACATATAAAAAAAAAAGCCTTATCATGTAGAGGAAATCATTATAAAATTTCTAAAAAGAGCGCTATTACTTTTAAATGCATAATGGCAAACTTAACTGGATAGGACAGGCGCGTTAATATATTTTAATGTACCAGTGATAAGATGCACTGGCAACTGTTTAAACACAAACAGCATGCATCATGCAAGCAATGAAACATAGGAGCCCTACCATTTCTTGTGCATCTGACACCTGCATCTGTCTCATGCCCCGAGCACATCACATCATTTGCGTTCCACCCATAGTTTGGACACTCTAAAATACTGGGCTCCAGGCTGTCACACATTAATCCTGAAAAAAAAAAAACACTTCTAGTCTTTTGACTACACAACTGAAGCTGACCCTTTTTTTAAATGTTTTTGGAAAAAGGACCATAACGAAACAGGAAATATCTTGCCCCAAAATGTGAATGTGATGCATATAGGTCCCCATGAGAAATAAAAAATGGTTAAAAAAAAGCCAGGGATTCACAAAGCCCCTTTAAAATAATGAAAACTAGTACATTTCTTCAATTAATAAAATTCCTTAAGTCTGTGGCTGTTTCATGTATAGGTATTTTTACATTAGAGTGTTAAAAACAAGAACTGTTTCTAAAACAGTTATGCCCCCTCTAGAATAAAAGCAATCTTTAAAATGTCAAGTCTGGTGAGGATTGGATGACAACTGTCGAACAAAGAGAGTGTATACTGTTAAAAAGGCCAATTTAAAATTTCAAGTCTGGTAAGGATTGATGACAACTGTAGAACAAAGAGAGTGTATACTGTTAAAAAGGCCAATTTTAGACAAATCAAGGGCCATAACTCTGCAGTTCCTTTGGCAAATTTGCTGATTATCAAACTTGGCCGAGATATTAAGGCCACAAACATTTTCATAAATTTTGTTAAGATTTGATAAAAACTTGAACTTTGCGTAAATGTGTAAAAATGCAAACTTTTTATCATTCAAGGGCCATAACCCAATAATCCCTGGGGAGATTTGGCTGAACTTCAAACTTGGCAGAGATATTACGGCCACAAACATTTTCACAAAGTTTGGTGAAGATTGGATAACAACTGTTTGGCTTAGAGAGTGGAAACGGCTAAAAATGCCAATTTTAGATAATTCAAGGGCCATAACTCAACTATTTCTAGGGCCATTTGGTTGATTATCGAACTTGGCAAAGATATTATGGCCACGAACATTTTCATGAAGATTGGTGATGATCGGATTATACTGAAAACTGTTGAACTTAGAGAGCGGAAAAATGCCAATTCAAGGGACTTTTCTAAACAAAACACATTGGATTTAACACAGAAAATCTGATCTGAAATTGTTATCTAAATACAACTGAAGTTAAGATTTCCCTTAGGAGCTTTGTAAATACTGGCCCTGATTCAATTAATATTACATAAGCTCACCAAGGCTCCTATGATGAAGACGTTTTGAAAAATAGACTGAGCACCCAGCCAACTGGCACCAAACCTACCCGGTACATGTAAGATTTCAAGCAACATGAATGCTGGAAACGTAACAATTTGCTAATATTTAATGGTCACAACTTTCATGAAACAAAGAAATTTATAGTGCAATTTTTAGTAGTATAGTTACTTCTTTTCTGAATGTATCATGCACTCAATCATCACAACAAGATATCAACACAAAAGTGAGGGAACAGGTTCAAATTAAAAACGTGGATCAATTATATGGATATGCCACCACAAGCCAAACTTACCGGAGAGATAAACAGAGCCGTTTCCAGCACCAAAGTATGACCTCATGTATGCCTCTCCATCGGGAAACCCCAGCTGACGACAAATGACCCGCGCATCATATGTGGACCAGTGGTTGTCACATACGGTACCACTCCTACCATCGTATTCGATCTCCACACGACCAAAATAATTGGCCATTTGGTTGTTAACGAGCTTCACTTTCACGCCTATGGTTGGAAACATGACAAAATAGTAAAAAAGTATCCAAATTAACTGTAAACTTTGGAAAGATCTGTAATACTATTCAGTCATAAAATTCAAATTATTATGTTACGAAGATTGTATTTGTCACATCAATGAACAAAGTCCTTAATACCTGAGAGACAGCAAAACAAGACACTTGCTGCATTTAAATACCACAGTTAAGTTAGATCAACAAATTATGATTTCATGTTTTCAGTGTGAATGTATCAGAAATAAGTAAGGTAACTTGCCAGTGGATCGATAGCACAAGACACCAGCAGCTTTCCGTGAGATCGAGCATGTAATCGGCACATTGGTGCTCTTTGTACACTCATCAAGGCTGGACTCGGGTCCCAAACAAGTAACGTTCGTGTACAAGATTGGGACCACATGGTTGTAGATTTCTGGCAAACCCAGAACTACACCCCCTATGAAACCCTGAAAATAACGTGTAACATTTCAGGACAGGCTCAAAATGCTCAAATTCTCAATAGTGATTCTTAAAGAGAAATATTTGAGGCGCGTCGTGGGAAAACCGGCCTTAATGCATGTGCGTAAAGTGTCATCCCGGATTAGCCTGTGCAGTCTGCACAGGCTAATCCGGGATGGCACTTTCCGCTTTAATGGTATTTTCTGTTTCAAGGAAGTCTCTTCTAAACATAAATTCACTGTAGGCGGAAAGTGCCGTCCTGGATTAGCCTATGTGGACTGCACAGGCTAATCCGGGACGACACTTTACGCACATGCATTAAGACCGGTTTTCTCACGACGCACCACATTTATTGTTACGGTTATGTTAACATTGTCACAACAGGGTGTACATAATGTAATTCAAAGAAACTTAAATGACACCATTACTTCCACCAGCAAATATAATGACTTAAAATCAACTTAGTACCTGTACTTTAATATCAGATATAGGAAGTTTCGATTCTACTAATAATTTTCCTGCATCAGTGAAAGTGTCACCGGTGACAACTGCTTATATATTAAAATACAGTAGAACCTGTCTAAACCGAACGGCATTGGGACTGGGCCGATCATTCGGTTTTCAGAGGGGTTCGGTTTACCAAGGTTTTTAGTAAATGTCATTTTCCTTTACAAATGTAACTCTGTTTTATATGTTAATAAGAGTATATAATAAGACAACAACATGTTAATGTTTACACTTTTATTACTGTTTATTATTTTTTATTATTTGCATTTAAAAATGTATATTTGTACAGTAAAATTAGCAATCATACAAGTTCATGTATTCCAGGTACAACTTATTTACATCTGTTTAAAGAAATCGCCAATTGTTGACTGCTTTGAATAGTTTAAAACTATTTATTTGAGATAGATTGCATCACAAACCTTAGGCTTATTGATATCAGTGATCGAAATATTGCCAGAAGTTTACTACATGTATAAATTAATTACAGTGTTGAGAAACATATTCAAATTTTCCACTGCTCATAAAATTTCAACATAAAACACTACAAACTAATCTGTTTTTCACAAGTTGACTATAGTCATATGCACCAATTAGCTGATCGCCAATTGCACCACTGCCCCGTTATCATCATGGCGATTATGCCCTTTGCTTGTAACTGTGAGACCAATTATTGGGTTCACTCCTCTGTGGTATTGCGAAGTGACACCTGACAGGATACACCATTCGGTTTATTCAGGTTTTTTAACATTGAATGAAATCAAATTTGTGATAGAATCGTTCAGTATTCGGTTTGGATAGGGTTTGGTTTATTAAGGTTTTTTGATATACAAGAAGGAAAAAGATCGGGACCGACACAGCTGTTCGGTTTTGACAGGGTTCGGTTGGGACAAGTTTCACTTTATATATATTTGTCAACTGTTTATAGACAATGCTTCAATATTTATTCTATGTAAAAGAACTTTATCTAATTGTCGCTCTACCATCAATATGCCCCTTCATTGTTGTTTCTACTAAGATTCTTAGTAAATATAAATAAATACAAGCCCAGTTACGCACCTTGCTGCGACAGAGGACCGAGGCGTCCTTGTCATCCCAGCCATCGACGCACATGGAACCGTTCTGGCCATACTGCTGCACTATCACCTTGCCATGATAACCATTCTGGATGTAGTACTTGGTCTCTGCAACAGAATCTTACTGAGTCATAACATACAGCCTTCCTCAGAGCAGAGGAAATGTTTGGCTTTAGATTTTAGAAGTGTTTTTAACAAACATTGCAGTTAGTTTCTGTTGGTGTAGCTGTTACTGTTGTTGTTGTTGCATACCTGACATCATTATATTATTTTTTTTTTTTTTTTTTTTTTTGGTAAAGTTTATTTCGACAAATATACATGCATATAAGTCATCAGTATAATTGAGTTGAAAGAAAAAAAAAAGAACATGGTATAATAGCATGCATAAATTCAAGATAGGTTTGCTCTATATGTAGATTGCATTTCGGTAAATATATATCATCAGGTTGCAATTTTTGTGACATAGGAAAAACTAACATACAAAATATATACAACATTAGTGCACAACGTACATTCCATATTCCATCACAATGCTAAACATACTCAACTAGCTAACTTCTAAAAGATTTTTTATTTCTTTATTCTGGTATTGAAGGAAATTAAAAAATTTCATTAAGATCATTAACAATTTGCATGTTTGGCTCGCATAGTTCTCTTACTAGCGACCACCTTGTTATTTCGTTTTCGGTTTGTTTAGAGGCGGAATATGTTTTATAAGATAATGTCATATTATTTATAAGACCGTTGTAATTTGGAATAGACTTATTTTTCTACAACAAAATATATATCGTTTGATTTCGAGGCATAATATATCCAGACTTTGGTTGTCTTTCTGTGTGCTACCTAAAATAAACGTTTTACAATCTATTGGTCTCGTGAAATTTATATTCCGTATTTGTATAAGGTCTTCATTTATTTTATTGATCAGGCAGTATACTTTTTCACAATCCCAGAAAAGATGTATAATTGTTTCTTCACATTGGTGACAAAAAGTGCAAGCATTGTTATTCAATAGTTTCATTTTGTACATGAGAGAGTTTGTTCCTAATATATTATGAACGATCCTAAGTTGGAACCACTGCATATAACTATCTCTTGTTATATCAAATATTGTTTTAAAAATATATTTCCATTCCACTTCTGATATTACAAAATTGTTCCATATGGTTTTACATTTAGGTTCTATGTTATTTTGAATAAAACAATTATACACTGATCTATCTTTGCTTTCGCAACATATAAAATTTTTAGCATAGCATGACAGAGATGGACCGTGTATTAAAACGTCTTTACTACTAAATTGTAAATTGTACTTTTTAATCAGAGCTTTAACTGTTTTTACGAGTCCTTCGAAGTGAATAAAATTAATCGCATGTCCAGTGATAATTTCTAACTGTGTTTTTTTCCAAAAAGGTGTTTGAGTCAATAATAATATCCCTTACAAATCTGATGCCTCTGTCATACCATGCTTTAAAAAACAATGGTTCATTTCCAATCTGAAAATTGTGATTGTAAAACAAAGGCATATTAAGAATACTATCAACCTCAGTAAGTTTTAACACATCAACAAATCCTTCATAACATGTAAACACTTCAGACCAAAATTCATTTTTGATACGTTTCTTTATTATGGTTGTATACAGTTTTCCCGTGTTAAACAAGTTAGATATATCAAACATAGATCTTATAAGAACTGCACATTTGCTATCACAACATGTATATAATTTTCTTAGCCAAGATAGCTTGATTTTTTTACATTATGCAAAAATGTCTACCATATGCATTCCACCTTTCTGGTAACTTTGTACAATTGTAGTGCTTTTAATCTTGTAAGGCAGACCTCCCCAACAAAATCAAACAATACTTTATTTAGCTTGTCTAGAATTTCTCTCTTTGGGGTGGGTATTGGAAAAAAACAATGAGTAAATAGCCGGAGTATTAATGATTTTATAACTATAATTCTGCCAATGGGTGTTAGTTTTCTCTTATTCCATTGGTTAATTAAATTTACTGTTTTATTAAATTTATCAGCAAAATTTAAGTCAGTCATTGTCTTCAGATCTACATCAAAAGTAATTCCTAACAATTTAAATCTGGTGTTTCCCCATATAAGTTTATATTTTGTTTTGATAGATCTAGAGCTGTACTTTAAAGATCCAATCCAAATTACGTGAGTTTTGTCAAAGTTTACCTTTAAGCCAGAAAACAACACAAATTCATGCAGCAGGTCAAGAGCAGAGTTTAGAGAATTTTCCGAATCATCCAACAATAAAGAAGTGTCGTCTGCAAATTGAGATATTTTATATTCTATACCGTTAACAAGTAGTCCTTTTATAGATTTGCAATGCTTAATCTTGATAGCTAAAACTTCTGCACAAAGAATAAAAATGTATGGCGATATAGGATCACCCTGCCTACAGCCGCGGCCTATTGAGAAGCTTTCTGACAAAAATCCGTTTAACTGAACTGATGTCTGTGTATTTTTCAAAAAAATTGATATCCAGCGTTTAAAACTTGGTCCAAAATTAAATAAATTTATCGTCTGTTCAATGCAATCGAAGGATAAAGTATCGAAAGCTTTTTCAAAGTCTATCATCATAATTAATCCAGGGATTTTATTGTTTTCTGTGTAGTTCATAATGTCATATAACAGTCGTGTATTTTCACCTATGTACCGTCCTGAAACAAAACCAGTTTGATCGCTTGAAATCAGAGTTTGTAGATGAGGTTTGAGCCTATTTGCAATTGATCCAGATGCTAGTTTATATACAGTATTAAGAAGTGTAATTGGCCTCCAATTTTTAAGGAAATGTCTAGATTTGTTTTCTTTCGGTATACAAGTAATTATGCCCTGCTTTAGGGTAACAGAGAAACGATAGTTAATATACGCAAAATTAATGCTTCTCAATACGAAAATTCCAATTCTATTCCAAAACACTTTAAAGAAATTAGTTGTGAATCCATCCGAACCAGGGCTTTTATCATTTTTAATATTCTTTAAGGTGTTAGTTAATTCTTCATATTGCAACGGACCTTCCATTTCTTTTGATTGGGTCGAACTTAGTTTAGAGACTTCTTCATATAATTTTTTGTAAAATTCAGAAGTTTCCTTAAGAATATCGGATTGGTTGTGTATAAATTGGCCATCATCTCTTTGAATAAAAGGTATAGTTTTATTAACATAGTGTTGTTTTTCTAATGAACAAAAATAGCTGGTTGTTTTCTCTCCCTGTTCAATCCACTGACTTTTTGATCTAATCATATGACCTTTAAGTTTTGTATCTCTAATCTTGTTTAGTTCTGTATTTAGTTGCTGAAGTTTATCTTTATTAGATTCATTTAGATTTTGCTGAATGGTTTCAATTTCTAATAAAAGTTTCTGTTCAGTTGATGATTTTAATTTGTTTTTAAAACTTGAATACGAAATAGTTTTACCTCTTATTTCCATTAATAGTGTTTCCAAAAAAAGTTGTTCATTTATGGTAAAGTATAATTCATTATTATTAATTGTATTTATATTTTCTAAGTTATACACAGGTAAACAGTATTGTTTTTTAATTTCCTCAATTTTATTATTTATAATATTTAAATATCAATATCCTGCAGAAGAGAATTATTGAATTTCCACAGTCCTTTACCATGTTCAGTTTTATTAAATTCCAGAGAAATATCGATAATAGAATGATCCGATTTTAGACTGGCTCTGATATTTGAAGATTTTAAAGAATTTAGCATATTTGGAGTTATTAAAAAGAAATCTAGCCTTGCTTGTTGCAACGGATTTGGGCGTCTCCATGTAAACCGTCTTTTGTTTTCATGCATTTCTCTAAACGTGTCTGTTAGATTTCTTTTAGCAATTTCTTCTTAGATGATGTTTCTAGAATTTATATTATTATTAGATGCTTTATAGTTGCTGTAATCTAATGTGCTGTCTAAAACAAGGTTAAAATCACCACACAGAACGAAGTCCTCATTTCCAAACGCATCAATCGTGTTAAACGCATCTTTATAAAACTGTGGACTGTCTATGTTTGGGCCATAAACAGTAATTAGTGAAAATTTTGTATCTCCAATAGAAATATTTAGACCTAACAAATTTCCAATATCATCTTTTTGTATAGCATGTACTTTTAAATCAATACTTTTCTTAATTAAAATGGCACAACCTCTGGCATTTGACTTTCCATAGCTTAAAAAAAAATGTCCATTCCATGAAGAATAAACTTCTTTTTCTAAATCTTTTGGCCAGTGTGTGTCCTGTAAACAATAAATCTGATAGTCTTTGTCTATAGACATCATTATGATATAATTAATAATGGCAATATTAAAAACTAAAATTGCTGCTGATCATTTTTGCTTGTTTGTTGTTGCTGTCTGATTACTGAAATAATTCTTAACACCAAAATATTAGCAATCTCAAAATAGTCAATAGGTAACGGTTGGTATGCAGTTTTTGTTCCACACAATTACCTCCATGCATCACTTAAATTCTGCTCTTTTACTCAATAGCAGGTATCTTGGTTCAATGCAAGCAATAAGGTACCGGTACTGCAGATATGGCAATTTACGCTATTTGACCCACACAAATACAACTTCATAGCACTTTACTTCTACTCTAAACTGAATACCACAGGTACCTGTTGCAATGCCGGCAAAATGGCACTGCAGATAGTGCGCATACCACTATTTGAACAAAACAAATACAAATTAACAACATAGCCCTTAACTTCTATTGTGACTTCTCTAAACTCAATACCTGGTTTAATGCCCCCAATAAAACACTGCAGATTTATCAAACTTCACTATCTGACCCACACAAATACAACTTCACAGCACTTTACTTCTACTTTAAACTCCATCCCACAGGTACCTGGTTCAATTCCTGCCATAAAGCACTGCACGCTGGCATAATTGTGGGTCTCTATCCTGCACGTCTCCTTGCTGTATTTACAGTCTGCATGCACATCAGTACCACCTTTGTTGCAGGTCATGTTTGTATAGAACTTCCACAGGGGTGTAGCACCTTGAATACGACAAAAGCCAGGTTTGTTTGGGATAGAATTGAACTGCTTTTGTTGAAATAACATTTACACCGGTACAATGAAGGCATAAACTTTGAAACGATTCAATGTTTAATGTCACAGGGTTGAATACATTTAACAAAACACCAGTATACAGTTGTTAAAATTATTTTTAGAATCTATGCTAAACTCATCAAAATATTTTCCAACGTATTACTTTAATATGATTTTTTGTGCAAATTAATGTTAATTTCTTAAATATTTTCTTAATTATCTACTATGACATCAAAACTATAGTTTAGAAACCAATTTTTATTTCAAGGAAACACAACATAAGAAAAAAAATTTAAATACACATCATGTTTAGTTGTTATTCTCAATTTCAATCAACTCAGGGTGGTCACTGAAACTCCAGAGTAAAATTCTCTTGTATTTCCCTGATTTTCCCTGACTAAAATGTGGCATGTCTATATAAATGTAAGGCCTCTCATAATTGTCTCCCTTTAAGCATTTTACTACTATTTATTCTTTATTCTACACAATTTATATTTATAGTTTTTTATTGCCATAAGGCGTAAAACAAAAATATGTTTGTTTCATGTTACATGCCCCAAAAAATTAGGGTAGGTAGGTCAGGCTTTTTTTTTTTTTTTTTTTTATTTGGTGATTTGGTGATTGGTAAATTTGAAGATTTTTAAACTGAATATATCTTAAAACAATATCAGTAATATCATTAAAAATTGTTTATAAATGGATGCTATAAAAACCAAACACTCATTTATCCCAAAACACATTTAATTATTGAAAAAAGGTAAATAAAACAAACTATATCTGACAAACCCAAAAAAAAAATCCAGGATCAGGTCACTTTTTTAGGGTAGGTTGGGTAACCTGAAAGAAAAATTATTTTTTTTTACGCCTAAGTTGAAATATTTTATGACAATTTCACTTTTGCACCTTAGATTTCTTCTTTCACTTTTAGTCAAAAATTCCCTGATATTTATTTTTCAAATTGTCATATTTCCAGATTTTTCCCAGTACATAATTTTTGTCACTTTTTCCTCGTTCTGTGTTTTTCAGAGTTGGTGGCCACCCTGCAATTCTCACCAAATGATCCCGGAGCAACAACTCGGGCTGCATCAAAACCCATTTCTCGGCACACCACCTCAGCATCCGTTTGGTCAAACCCGTCCCCACATATCGCGACCCAGTCCGACCCATCCCCGCTTTCCCGGGGCGGGAGAATCTCCACCCTCCCAGACAGCACTGTTGCCGTCTTCTTGCTGGATATCACTCTCACTATTGTGATATGAAAACATAAAAATTAATAATAATTTGTTGTAATTTTCAGTATAATTTGCGTCATTCTTATTTTAGAATGTAACTTTCTTTGAGCCTTGTGCAGCAGGTCAGTTGGTTCAATTTGTGATAAACTGCTTTTGGTTGTTGTTGAGCCTGTGCAGAGCCTGTTGCTACACCATGCAGCAGCAACAGTGCAACAGCCAGCTTAAATATGTTGAGCAGGTATGTTTAGGTTGAACCTTGGTTCATTTTATTTATTACTTAACTGAGTAAAAATAGTGGGAACAAAGGCATTTCTGAGATTCACAGAAGAGGGAACTACTGTATGTAGAGATTTGTGAAAAATATTCAGAGTAGCAACCCTGTTAGGGTTTTGTAGGGTAGTGCAGCTTTCGTGGGATTTGTTTTGGATTGTGGAAAGTGGTGCTGATGTCATTCAGAGAGTTTGAATAATTATTAGTGTACATATTTTATAATCATAGTAAGGAAATAAGATGTAAAATGTTAATGACTCGAAAATCACAGACTATAACTGCTCAGAGTTAAAAATTTATAACAAATTACTTCATGATATGTGGTGAAAGATGGAAGAATACCAGTGAGTGATTCCCCAATTATTTCACTGCGGGTCGATTGAGATTCATGTACATGTACTATCATTTTGGAGGTGAATAAGCTGGCTTTATAAGCGATGTTGGCGCAGAAAGAATGATACTATATTCATTATATTTATACTAATAATAAATGATATTTTATAATATTGCTAACTACTTACGCGATTCGGGGATTGTGAGTTTGAACCCTACTTGAAGAGTGCTTTAATGATTTTTCTCATAAGACACCAAGTAAAGATTCTGCACAGGAAATGGATTAAAAAGTGTCTCAATAAGCTTATGGCTTTTCACACAATCAAGCTTCAATAAATAGGTGTAAAGCAAAAACCCACCTTTTCCGTAGCAGTAGACCCCTACATCGTGACTGTGATCTGCACATACGTCTGAAACGCTCCTCCAGCCGTTGTTGTTGCACTTGAAGAGGGAATCCTCCAGGCCTGTGCACCTGCTTGTTTGCAAGATTGCATCCTGTGTGCTTACAGGAAAATCACTGAAAATATGTTATTCAAGAAATAATTTTGTATTTATCGTTGTTTAGCGGTCAATTAACAATGATTTGAAGTCCTGCGGTGTAGAAATTAAACCACCAGGGCCCAATTGCTCAAAACTTTAACAGCCGGTTAAGCTAACGGCCTGTTAACTTTAGATGTAAATAAAACTAATGTTACAAGCAACTCGCTTGTGAAGCATTTGACAATTATTTGAGCATATCAATTTATTTAGAATAAATGCAGATTTTAAAATTTTAACATTTTATTTACATCAAAAACTTAATCCAAAAGTTAACAGCTGTTAGCTTAATTGTCCGTTAAAGTTTTGAGCGACTGGGCCCAGGGCGTTAGCCCGAGTGTTTATCTAAGAAAACTCTAAAGCAAAGATTATTGTGATTTTAACATGACCTGACAAATACACTTTTGCAATTCCTGTATGAACGGCTCAATGAGCGTCGTAATGACGTCAGAATCAAAACGACATTTTTGTGTTGTTTATGGGTAGTTTTACAATGAAAGTTTGTTCTTTGTCTAAAGAACAATCTGTGAGTGTCATGTTAGACTACTTGTTAAATACACACTATGCAGCATTGGCTGTGATACGTTGTATTACAGATTGACTTGACTCATGATCTCTATTAGCATAATTGAACTCTAATCTATTCCCTATATTTACACATGTACTTGGTATTCATGCACATGTTTCTGTGAAATAGTATTAAATAAATAGTACACAAGTCCATTGCAAAAATTTCCCAGTAATATATTTATCTTTACTGATTATATATTCATTCATTAATGTTAGTGTAAGATGAATATTTTCAAGCTTTACATGCAATGGCATGAAAAGAGGAAGGTCTTGTGCTAAAAACGTACCTGAAACAAGGAAATTTCTGGAAATCCTTCCTTTCCATTATTTTAATTAATAACAAAAAAAAAAATTCTTCAAAATACTGGTAAAATACTTATAGATTCCTTTGCAGAAACATTCATCTTCTGCTGAACTATTCTGAAATATGTATATTCTTAGACTTATGACTAAGAATAAAGAATATTCTCAAAACTGTACGGCTCTAAGAGCAATTTAATGTTGAATCTATCTTGGTATTCACCATCTCTAATTACATCAATATTGATTTAGAATGATTTGTTTCTGACATGAAGAACTTTTGTACCCAATATATTTGCAAACGATGAAGTACTTTTTTCTGCAGTCAAAGTCTATTTGTTATTCTTACGTCTGAGAATGACTTGGTGAATACGAGAACTGAACATTTCATCGTCTGTGAAGTTGGCAGTTTCTCTCACCTGAACACTTAACCTTCAGTGAAGTTTGTACTTTTATCTCACCTGAACACTTCCCCTTCAGTGAAGTTTGTACTTTATCTCACCTGAACACTTCCCATTCAGTGAAGTTTGTACTTTATCTCGCCTGAACACTTAACCTTCAGTGAAGTTTGTACTTCCTCTCACCTGAACACTTCCCCTTCAGTGAAGTTTGTACTTTATCTCACCTGAACACTTAACCTTCGGTGAAGTTTATACTTTATCTCATCTGAACACTTCCCCTTCAGTGAAGTTTGTACTTCCTCTCACCTGAACACTTCCCCTTCAGTGAAGTTTGTACTTTATCTCACCTGAACACTTCCCATTCAGTGAAGTTTGTACTTTATCTCACCTGAACACTTAACCTTGAGTGAAGTTTGTACTTCCTCTCTCCTGAACACTTCCCCTTCAGTGAAGTTTGTACTTTATCTCACCTGAACACTTCCCCTTCAGTGAAGTTTGTACTTCCTCTCTCCTGAACACTTCCCCTTCAGTGAAGTTTGTACTTTATCTCACCTGAACACTTCCCCTTCAGTGAAGTTTGTACTTTATCTCACCTGAACACTTAACCTTCAGTGAAGTTTGTACTTTATCTCACCTTAACACTTCCCCTTCAGTGAAGTTCCTATTGAGCTGCCTGCACACAACTGTGGCGGCCTGTTTATTCCATCCCCAGTCACAGACAGGCCCCGCTATACCATCGCTGCTCACCTGGACTCGACCGTAATTCACATGACCCTCCACCAGACTCACTGTCGGGGCTGTGGGGAACAAACTAATACTGTAAAATCATTTTATTTCACTGTCATTAAATTTCGCACAGCTCAAAAACAGTAAATTCATGTGGTCTTAAAATCAGAATGTTTTATTTTCATGTATATATCTTTAATAATTATGCAAAAAGAACAAAATATGCGGGTTCTTTAATTTGTGCTCTATTCAGACTGCAAAATTCACTAAAATCAGCCCACCGCAAAATAAAAATGATTTTACAGAAGGCCTTTCCAATTTTTGCCAATATTATTTTAGACTCCTCCCCAGCTTTTGGTAAAGGATTCATTTCCATTCACCAACAAGCTTCACAAACACTTCACTGGTTTTGCTCTTGTGTGTAAATTATGGTGACTGTGAAACATGTGATATCCAGGAACAGTGATATCCAGGAAAAGTGATATGAAGGAACAGTGATATCCAGGAACAGTGATCGGAAAAAGCTCTTTATCATACCACTATGCTGATATCGGCCTGATACAAAGGTGCCTGATATATTTTTTTATATCAGGTCAGTAGCGTTTATATCAGTCAATGTTTGGAGGTACGTCATATTACTCAAAATCCACTTCTAAAGTCAACGTTTGCAGTAAAAATGAATCAGATTTAACAAAACAAACAACTTGATACCAAGAACGTATATAGTTTATTATTTTTAATCGTTATAAATAAAAAAAGTTTATTTTTTTAATATTCACATAACCCCGCACTTTGGTAGTGGTATGACGTCATCAATGGAACAATAAATCATCCATACACAGTTATTTCAATACATTTTAAATAAATTAACTAAAAGTCACTACACAAAATCAGTTTATAGTGAGTCTCAAACATGTTTTAACCAAAAATTAAACACGCTATAGTCATTATTGAAACGATCTTCAAAATGTCAATTTCAATACACAACTCCAAAATCATGAAAATGGCGTCTCAAAACAATTCGTCGATGTGTGTTCTCAGATGAAATTCACCGTTGTAATCCATTTCAGTTTGCGTTTCCAATATTATATGAATAGACGTGTGTGTAATCTATGTATTCGTAGTGAAAACAGCTCATTTATCTTTACGAAATGTTAATAATAAGGTATTATCCCGTCAACTTTTAGAAACCCATAACTACATGTACGTGAACGTGTAAAAGCCGGCTCAGTAAAATCAGCGCGGCTCTTAGTTTTTAAATATGTAAAAAAATCAGCTTGTTTGGTGTAATTTTTAGAAAATCGTGGTATGATAAATAGAAAAACAGGTAACTGCCTGGTCTTGTGTAATATATCAGGTTTGGCACGAATAAAATAACGGCTCGGCAAGCCTCGCCGTTATATTATTCTAAGCCTCACCTGATATATTACACAAGATCAGGCAGTAACCTGTTATTCTCTATTTATTATATACCTATAGATAATCTTACTCAAATACCCGTGCATTTTCGGTATAAAATACAATAGAATTCCTGTATTTCACACTGTGAAATAAAAATCCGTATTCACCAACTGGAAAATCCGGACTACTTTTATGTTTGTCATATGTTCGTTGAGTATCGTTTATTTTCGTAACATTGCAAGCAACATTAGGAAACACCCCGTTCTATTTATAGACACGACGACGCCATTACAACATTTTGATTTGTACTGTATTATGTCATTGATGTACATGACGTATTCTTTAACAGTATTATTTTGTTTTTATTTTGTTTGTTTCATAGCATTATTGTGGCGGTGTTTTGATTTTAACGAGGTATATAATAAATGGAATACTACATTACTATGGTGTTTCGGTGGGTTGTATGGCTCTCGTTGATTGTGTAAATTTGTATTCCACTCGCCCTGCGAGCCTGTGGAATACATTGTTACACAATCAATTCCAGCGATACATGCCACCAGAACACTGCAGTCATGTAATATTCCCCATATATTAATTGGTTTATTAATAAAGTCATTTTCAATTTAGATATGTGTTTTTTTTAATCAATCATTATTTCTGCCAAGATTTTAATGTGTACCAAGTTTCCATTTTTATTTTTTAATGTGTATTTTTCAAATTTTAAATACTCCTACTTGTAAAGAGCACTGTTACAGAACTGTTGACTTTGAAATAAATAATATATTAATAACAATAACTTACCTGTGTCCCTATAGCAGATCACACCGGCCCTTTTGCCAGACTCACAAAAATAGTACTTCCCAATCACGCATTCGTTAAAGTCTGTCTCCAGACCCTGGCATTTCACCTCATACACAAGGGTTGGTACGGTTGCGGTGTAACTATAGTAATCTGCCACCCCGCCCCTAAACCCCCGGGACGTGCAGAAGATGTTTGCCTCAGCGTCGCTCCAGTTATCCGCACAAATCTGCCCCCACGTGTTAAAGAGTTTCACGTCTACACGGCCATAGTTAGCATCTGGCACCGTGCCAAACAGCCGAAACTGTGGAACTGCAGTACAATTAAATGTTATTACTTTTATGTAATTTCACATTGAAGTGAAAGACCAAGTAATAATAGTTGTTAATGCTTCACACTGGTTATAAAAGGATGCTCATGCAGGAACAAATGAACAAATGCTGAATAAGGTTCCCAGTATTATAATTATTATACACTGGCTTATGTATGCATGTTTATGGCATAGTACGTGACTTTCGACCTGGAAAATTGAACATTATGATGTGGCACTGAGTGACTAGAAACATACCAATTTCCACAGTATCATCATGGCAACTGACTGATACATAATGATTTTCTACTTTGGTACATGTAGTCCTCTCATCGAATGGGCAATCAATCAGACTCGTCTCGTTTCCAGAGCAGGTTATATTGGGCCGACCCAGCGTCATGTAGTTCGTCCGAAACGCTCCCGACGGCAACAGACTCCCCGTCTGGTACCCCAGCTCCATGCATATGAGTGCTGCATAGTTGGGCTGGAAACCGATATCACATAGGGCAAGCCAGCTGCTGGTAGGTGCGTCGTAGTACAGAGCTATACCAGTACTGTCTGTACCCTTGGTGAGACGAACTGGAACGAGGCAGGCCATATTAAATGTGAAAATGACTGGAAAACGTATCATACATCGATATCCACTGATAGCAATTGTACACAGAACGCATTTAGAATGTGTTGGTATAATAAAAATTCAATTGTCTTAAATGAAAGATTGTTTTGGGTTTGGTTTTTTTGGTAAAATCCTTTTATAACATACAGAGGTTATGATGAAGCACAGACACACCGTAGTACCGGCTCCTTATCACACCGTAGTACCGGCTCCTTATCAGCGAAGGCACCACTTTCCAGCGAAGACGAAAAAGGAGAGACGGTGGGTTTGTATGTATTGGTATTTATACGTTTTTGCTTTGATTTTCAAAAAAATACTATCATATAAAGATGTTACAGAACCTTATATTTTCCAAGAAAATCGAACATTATGTGTTTTTGAGGTATTTTGTCAAGTTTATATAGTTTTAAAATTGAGTTTAAGTTTTCTAAATTGAATCCTGGATAAATTTATGGGGAAAAGGGCGGGGGTCATTCACCTCGACCATTCTTCTTAACCCGCATATTTTAATAACGATCATTACTTGTGAAATGAAATTAAGCATTGAAATGCATTCCATCATATAACACCAGTAACCAGTGCTTAGTGCCTTGTGGATTTAAAACATATATAGCCAGCAACTACGGCTTTCGTTTTCTTCTTTAGTTACCGGTAGCTAAAACTTAACACTACTTAAGTTATATGGCAACTTCACTGCTTACAGAGGCGACGTGATGATCGATACATGTAGATTACATTTTACGTTTCGAAATTACAATATATTTCACACAGTAGTATGTTTTATGTTATTATATTATTATATATTTATTTATATATAAGCGGCAATACAAAACATTATTTTAAAGGAATAATTCATGCATACCGATACTCGATATGTATGTTTGAGAGCAGTCCGTAATGGATTTGATAATGCCAATTTATGTGTCTGTTATACGAAATATTAAATCCCTACACTTGACTGCATGTAGAGGCACACGTACGTACGAACAAACATGCCTCTGGGGCGGAATATGATAAACAATAGGTGTGTGATGTGTCTAAATGCAAATTTAATGATAACTTTGTGACAAATGCTTAAATTTGTAACTACATGAAATTTTGCTGATCACTGGTGCCGGTAAAAACATGAAATCACTGATAACTGGTGTCTTTTTTTGTACACCCCTTCACTTCAGGACGTTATATCTCTACTATAAAACAATGAACAATTCTGAAAATTGGTGTGGTTACTAATGGAACAATGCGCAAAAAGTCTGTCGATTTAGATTTTGCCAAATAAGCTTTTTGCGGCGATAAAACTATATAAACTTGACAAAATACCTCGAAAACACTTTATGTTTGATTTTAACTTGCCTTTTCTTGGAAAATATAAGGTTCTGTAACTTTATATTTTCTGTGATGACTCTTTATTGCTTCTGACATCTTTATATAATAATATTTTTTTGAAAATCAAAGCAAAAACGTATTAAAAACAATATATACAAACCCACCGTCTCTCCTTTTTCGTCTTCGCTAGAAAGTGGTGCATTAGCTGATATGGAGCCGGTACTACGGTGTGAAAGAGGAAAGTAAATTATCTGTTGCTTGCTGTAAATGAACAAACTGTTACTATAATCATAAAGGGAAATAACAAGGGATGTCAAAAAATAATCATATATTGGTCCCTATTTCGGCACCAAGATGACTTTAAAAAACACTAATGTAGTATGTACTTATGCTAGGTGAAATTTCTGTGTGATCAATTACGTTACTGAATGTTGAATGCCAGTTAATCTTACCGTTCTTGTAGCACATCACATGGGCACTCTCTCTGCAATTTTGCGTGCCGATCTGCCATCCAGAGGTGCTGCACATGAAGATATTTACTGGATTGCCAACACATATTATCTTGTTAAGATAATAAACCGAGTCAGTGCCTGATGAATCTCTTGTGCTGCGCACTTCACCGTCATCATAACCTTTCATTTGACACACCTACAGCAGTACAATAAAAAAAAATAAGTTAATTTGCTTTGTCACAATTATTTGAATTCATTTCACAAAACTGACCAAATGTCATGTACAAGAAAAAAAATGTGTATTATATATGTGCATTATGTTAAACTTTTCTGTAAGGAATTGTGTTTTGGTATTTTTGACACATTTTATCATAATTACTGTCATCACACACTGTGGTGACCTGTTTAAACCAGAAATATTTAAACATTATATATTTTAGACCTTTGAAGTGGCTATATGCAATATATATAGGATCTGACACAAGTTGTCATTTCATACCACAATTTATTAAATGAGTTCAGGAATTGTGTTAGTAACTGAGCCTTTGGTGAGCTTACTGACGAATTTCCTGGACGAGTTTAATAAAATATGGTATAAAATGACAACCAGTGTCAGATCTTTTTAATCTCATGCTTTTAAACGAAAAAAAAAAAACCTTCTAATTTTACCAAAACATGTTGATAAATCCTAAAAGTTGTGTACTGACGTGATGTCATTTCATGTTGATGACGTGATTTCACCAAAATAACATCATGCGATTGGTCAGTCAAAGAATATGTAGCCAATCAAACGCCTAAAATGTTATCTTACACGTGTCTAAGATAAAAATATTCATAATGGCTGTATTACACGGAAAACAAGGTATAGCATGTGATAAAATAAAGTCTTGCAAGCAGTGAAAAAAAACAACAGTAAAAGAATTCTAGGTACATGGGTATGGTACAATTTGTATTAAGTTTTGAGATCTTTGGTGTCATTTATTCACAAACAAAAATACCAAACATCACTTAAAACGTCACTGAAGATGTTAGGCCAGAGTTTTTGTATTTATTGGTTCTCGCACATTTGTGGAAAAGTGTCCGGTTGGAGGAGGGAAAATAATAAAAATAAAAAAATAAAAAAAACACAGATTTAAGTAAATTAATGCCTAGAATTTCACAATTGGAAATGGGCAGTGATATTAAAATCTTTATGAATTCTTACTTACAAAAATCATATAACACAACATTAACTTAATCACTGCATGATAACCATGACATTAATACCAATAATAATAACATTAAAAGGCAGTGTTTATCATATAAAAACTACTGTAAAAATATGCTCATACCTAAACGCAGTAGGCCTATGTCAGATATCGCTGGTTATGGGCCTTATTATATGTATAGCTGCATGTTTAATGAAGTGATAACTAACTAAATATATCTTATTAATAAATCAGTATACACCAATGAAATTTGTTAATTATAATATTGATATTAAGTTATAAATGTGTATTTAGTACAATGATTCTAAGATCTTAATTTGTTTTACAAAGTATTTTCTTCTGACTTAAAGTGTTGCATGGTGTATAAATAACAGAGAGCAGATCATATACAATGTAAATCATACAGCGATATACAGTCACAATGCATGTTACATAACATTTAGTCATTTCTTCAGCGTTTTTTTGTATTCCGTGTAACAGGTTGAAACCCTTTCACAAGGTCATTTTTACGATATTGGTTACATTCTACATTTTTTTTGCTTTTTGGAAAAATTTGGGTCAGTGGATCCGAGAACCAAGAAATAAAAAAACTCTCGCCTTATTCATAACAATCTATTATCGCCGTTAGTACATGTGCCATTGTCAATAACTTAACATTAATAAATTACTTTCTTTTTCTAATAGAGATAATCAAACTAAATTGAATTTTTAATCTGTTTTTAAAAGGCAAATTTGTAAATGAAAGGGACTATGTCAACGAAAAAATGTCTTCATATTGTACTATAAATGATACTATATGATAGAAGTGAGCTATACAAAGACATTTGCATGAAATAAATAGTAAATAATATAATACACAAGTAGTTATTTGATAAAAACAAATTCACAAAAAAAGTTTGAAAAAATTCAAACCCCAAGTGGGTATTGAACTCACGACTCAGAAGTCATACGTAGAAATGATAACAGACAGCACTTTAACCAACTGCGCTATTCTGCTTGGTAATTAATCATGCGTTAACAATGGTTATACAAAATACTCACAATTCTGACATCAAAATGTGAACATGAAAAGCGCCAAACAAACACGACCCTTATAATGATTTCTATTTCAGAAAGTATACACTCTTTTCCCATTATATGTACCTTGTTTTAACCGCAAATATATGCCCAAGTTAATACCTTAATTTCAGATTTTTGTCACAAATTGCTCCCTTAAGCCCTTTACGATGACATAGTCGCTTTAAAAACATTTTTTTTAAGAGAAGATAAATAATGTAAAAAAAAACTGATGCATTTCATGCTTTTTTACAAAGCACCGTTAAGTTAAAAGTTGAGATTCCTACCAATTTTGCATCGTTACTGGTCCACTCATCCACACAAATCGAGCCTGGCACACCATCGTAAGTAATTTGGACGCGACCATAGTTAGGTTTTGCTCCATCAACAATGTCAAGCTGTACACCTTGAATAAAACCAACAAATAAATTATTCATTACAAAGCCACAAATAAGATCTTTGAATTAAAATTAACAATACAGATTCAAACTTCCACATTACTTAGAGTTCAGACTGTGTAAGACACATTCTTTACAAAAGGTCAACAAAATAACGATATAATAAATTGTTCATTTAAATAATACACTAAACAGAACAATGGAATTAATACAGAGAAAATATCACATTTATATTAATATAGAGGAAATGGTCAATTATCGTAAATATAAAACTATCGAATAAGAAAAAAAAAGAAATATAATTATCAATTTCATGTGTACCAGAATGCCATAAATTCTACCTGACTTCTTGTAACACAGCACATAAGCCGGATAGCAGACAGAGATGAGGGGTTCCCCCCACTGCGTGTATCGACACTGCGCCAGGCTGGACTCCGACCCATCACAGACTGGATCCACCAGCCAGACTGGCATGTCCTTTATTCTGACATTCCAAGGAATAGTATTCACGGGGCCAAGCCCAATGCCCCCTATGAAATTCCGCCCCAGCGCCCGGCATGTGACATTGGCGGCCGTGTCTGTCCACTTGTCATTGCATATCTGACCCCATACGCCGCTGTGGCGTACCTCCACCTTGCCCCAGGTGCCACCTCCGCCAGTCAGCCGCACATCAAACTCTGAATACAACAAAGTAGTACTAACTTAGGGTGTCGGGGTTAGTCGAAGGATTCGAAAAATCAAAACCTATCCAGTAGTCTGGATCTACAGCAACAGAAACAATTGTAGGCCTATGATGGTATACTCAAAACTAAATATTGTAAACATTACAAATATTGCATAATAAACATATTCATATCATTGTATATATCAGATAGTTCTACGTAACTACAATCATTATTATTACTTCTGACTGACTGAAACCATCCGGTTCTATGGCAAACTTGCATACAAGGGAGGTAACTTCTCTGTAGTAACTAAGAAACACCAGTATGAAAGCGTTGACCCTTATGCTAGTTACCGTAATACTTGGGCACATGACACAAAATGTCTCAAAATTGTTCGATTAGCAGACAATTTTTCAGCACAAGTTGCCAATTGGCAGATTGCTCCAGTCCAGTGCCTTCAGCGAAGGCCAGATTCTTAAATTAGCGCTACCGTGTAGCTAACTTGTGCGTACAGGGACTACAAATTGAGAGCAGGCCCTACTTGTATCTTACACTCATCTCCTTGAACGGCTTATTAAAATTAGCCGAATAAAGTTAGCCCAAAAATGTTGAACAATGTTTAAATGCAAAACTGTTCTATATAACTAAAAGGTCCCAGTGGTGTAATGGATACGGTGTCCACCTTGCATCTGGAGGTCGTGAGATCGATCCTTATATACTTTGAGAGCTTTCGAATGATCTTTCTCAGAGACACCACGTACTTGTTCTACCCAGGAAACGGACTGGAAAATGCCTCAATAAGCCCCAGGCTCTCTAGCTAAAATAAATGGGTTCAAAACAAGATCCAACTGACCCATGTTCACTTGGTCGGCTGACACATTATGGCACACTACGGAAGCGCGGTGGGAGTAGTCACACGTGCCAGTGATGCTCGTGTTAGCACAGTCAATTAGTCGGCTCTCGGTCCCCGTGCAGTTGTAGTAGTAGGACTCGATATTGTAAATCTTTGCGTTCTGACCGACCGCTCTGAAAACGAAATTTCAATTGGTTAATGCAAATATATATGTGTGGATTGTATTTAAAAACCTCCATAATGGATTCTTACATGATTCTCACTATTTTTTTTTACTACAGACAAAGAACAAAATTATCGTTGTTACACTTTCCAATAAACAACGCAAACGTAGTCCCGATTGTAAGCGGAGCATAGTAAAATGTATTTCTTATTACAATTGCACAAATATTTGTCAAATCATGTTATGAATCGAATAATGTTCAATGTACACATATCTTTGCTTATCGGCCAATAAACAACTCTTTGTCGTTCTGATGGGTGGCTATTAGACCACTAGGGCTTACGTCCTCTTGGTTTAATTCCCGTACGCATCAGAACTCCAAATCGTTATTTATTGGCCGATAAACAACGATAAATCGAAAATTATTTATTAATTATCATTCAAATTTAAATAATCTTTATAATAATTACATAAAAATACACGAATATATATTAAAATTTGAGGTTGGTGAAATGTACATGTATAAGCTACGTTTGAAATAAAATACGATATGTACTTCAGAATAATTTTAAGAGATCACCCTTCCTCAATTATGTTCTATAGGCTTTAGAACATTCACCACGTAAAGCATGCCAATGTTCTGCATTGTAGGCATAATTTGAATACTGTACATGAGGAAATGGATACGAACCAGCGATCTTCGACATTAAAATGCACCTCTACACAGCTATGCTTTTTCAATCTCCTCGCGTAACAAAAATTCTCATTTTATCTCGATAAGCATCCCTAATTGCACAATGTGTACATGTAATAACTAGATGTGTCACAGAAACGGATGTCCGCACAAACAAGGGGCATGTCGCCAACACTAAATATCATAAAAGATGAGTTTTGTATTCTTTGCATATTAAAATTGATGTTCGTATATATAATCAAAAGTGGTTAAATGACAAAGGGCCATAATTCGGCTAAAATTGGTCACAGCCAGAATTCCATCCTTTACGATCACCTATACATTATAAGGTTATGTAGCTGTGAAAGCTTAGCGAAATCCGAGAGCAGTTAAAGAGGAGTTGAGTCCACAAAATATCGGGACGTACGGACGGACAAGTGCAATGCTTAATGCCTCACACTTTTTGGGAAATAAAAATCTAAACGCTTACATGTACTGATACGGTCCAAGTGCGGAGCAGCATTCGGCGATTCCGTACACAAACCCCAGCTCGCGACAGACGACAGTGGCGGCAGTGTCGCTCCATCCGGTGTCACAGGCGTCCACCCAGTTGTAGACATCCGCCGTCTGAACAACGCCGACTCCAGGCGTATTCGTGGTTGACAATATTCGTACTAGAATTAATAAAAACTTTCCAGATAATTCATCATACATGTAGTAGGCTAATTGGTGACAGAATTTCCAACAAAAAACGTTAACCACATGGATGCTTTTTTCTGGACTAAAATTATTGAATGTTGAAACCAAGTGCATAAAGGTAACTTTACTTTGATTACAATTGTTCTGGTTAAGAAATAAGACATTAAACACTTGTTCGAAAAAAAGGAGTTTTTATATCAAAATGCCCTCATTTGCTATAGGCGTAAAATATGCATAGACTTTCTCACTCCCGCTTACACCATTGCGCCTACGCCCAAAAGTCTTGCATTGCCACTTTGATCCGTTGTGCTTTCGTAGTTTCAATGTTCTAACAAATATATTGTGTGTTCAAACTATATCCGACTCATCATCAAAATATCATTTTTGTTACAATCGTAGGTGCCAGTGCCTTTTAAACGGCTGCGGCTCCTGTTATCGCACCCCACCAGATAAGTGGACCATGAAGTTTGACTGGAAATCTCATTTCTGATAAAACTGGGGGTACCATTGCCTTTTCAACGCAAAAAATAGTCATCAAAATGGTTAAACCCTTAGCCGAACTGTAACGTTTTTGTAGGTACCTTCCCCTTTAATTCGAGGGCTATGAAGTTTTAATAAACGCAACGATTTTATGTTAAGCAGTGGGCTCGGGCAACGGTTCTCAACCGAGTTCCTGAGGGAAAATAAGCCCACTATGATTTTTCAAAGCCTCTCTCACCAGTGGTATTGTGGCAGATGGCGCCCACGTCCTCGTGGTGATAGCAGTTGTGGACGCCCCAAGGGTTCTGTCGGCAGTCAGACAGGGTGGCCTCCGTCCCGTTACACATCAGCTGGTCCAGTAGGATCGGCTGACTCTCCAGTCCGAAACCAAACTCGCCCGCTAAGGCGTCTTCCTGCGCACAGAGGACGGTATCAAGTGAGTGAGTTTACAACAACCTTGGCAATACATGTAACGTCATGCGATTTGGGTAAATACTCCAGCATAGTTTGTTGTTGTTGCAATTTATTTATATACATGGTATACTAAACCCACCAGCATATTGGTCTGAATCTGCAATAGTTTTGCTACCACAATGATTATAAGAAATTGAGCATTACGTCGTAGCTACTGTTCTGCGAATTATTCATTGTTAAAAGTTAACTTAAAGCGGCAAGTATTCTCGAGTATACATGCATTTAGTTTCACACCGTTGAATCAGATACAATATTACACTCATTATATATTTCATCTCCAGTTAATTCATTTATTTTCTATGTGAATAACGATACAAAATGGCAAAAATGATGTCAAGTTCAGAAAGAAGCAATGACCTAAAGGCAAAAGACTCAGCTATGTTAAAAACAACCACCGGAAGTTCAGATACCACTTACTCCCCACAGATATCCGAGCTGCCGACAGACGACGGTGGCCGCCTTGTTGTCCACCTCATACTGGTCGTTGCAGACGGTTCCCCAGGGGTTCTCCTGGCCCTTCAACCGCACCTCCACGCGCCCGCGGGAGGGCACAGACCCGTTCACCAGTCGGATTTCATAAGGGTGCAGCTCAGCAGCTGAAAAACATTGAACATTGAACAGTTGTAGAGCAGAGAAGGTATTTATTAAGAATCTTTGTAGAAAATTAAGATAAATCTTAAAATTATGATATTTTATATTATGATTTTTAAAGAAATGCAATGATTAAATAAATATATTGGCACACGAATTGCAATATCAGTTGGAATATAATTCAATGCAAGTTAATTTGAGGCGTGTCGTGGGAAACCCGGGCTAAATGCATGTGCGTCAAGTGTTGTCCCGTATCAGCCTGTGCAGTCCACATCGGCTAATCCCAGACGATACTTTCCGTCTACAGATTAGGAGAGACTTCCTTGAAACAGAAAATACCATAAAAGCGGAAAGTGTCGTCCTGGGTTAGCCCGTGCATACTGCAAGGTTACTACTACTACTACTACTAATAATAATAATAATAATAATAATAATAATAATAATAATAATAATAATGATGATAATAATAATATAAATAATAGTATATTTGTATATGCATTATATATATTACGTGGTGTTTATACCTTGTTATGTATGAATCCATTTACTTATTTTGTGAAATCTAGGACAAAAGAGTACAGAAATTCCACCAATGGCTGCAGCACAATCGATGACAGCCATTAATAATAATCGATAATTTAATAATATATTCAATCAAAAATATGCGTAATATTTTTAAAATTATGTGTGACAACAGAAACATTCCAAATATTAATCATTACATAAACTTTCAATGGGTAGAAATCGTGGATTCTTAATGTTGATGTCACGAATTCCTAACGTCGTTTGAATTAGTGAATTCTCAAATAACCGCAGTTGTAACTTTCTTATGTCTTAACACAATGTCGAAGTAAAGAATTCGTATTTTCGAAATTGTGAATTAACACTGTCGAATTTGCGCATACCGAAATCGTTAATTCATACTATCGAATGGAAATCGTGAATTCCTCATGTCGACATCGTAAATTCGTGAGAACGTGAATTCGTATGTGCATGTGCGTAAAGTGTCGTCCCGGATCAGCCTGTGCAGTCCGCCTGTGTATATATATTTACTGTGGCAAACGTGAATAGAAAACGCAACATAAAATCTGATTGAATGGTTCGTTTAGACAGTTTATACCACAATGACATGTACGCAACGCAAGGCCGTATACGTGCACGTTGTTTTGATTGATAGCCATGCGCGTTAAATCATATGATACAAAATCATAATGAATCACCTAACTATTTTAGATTATACGATATGCTTTTTATGTCCATTCATTATATAGATATTTTGCTGAACATAAAACTTATTTTTTGGTTTCATTTCTATTTGTAAAAGAATGACCTTACGAGAACACTCAATTCATCAACACCATAATTTATGTACATAAATAGATACATCAACAGTGTAGCATCCCATTTAAGCCTCATTGTGTGTCTTGAATACATGTATACGGCATGTTTATTATGTTGTTGCGTATCAAACAACATTGATCCACGTGTACATGCAATAGTAGAAAAATACAACTCCCAAATAAATACATTGTACATGTATTGTCACGTGGTTTAGGCTTGCAGATGTTAGTGTTGTTAGAGATACCGATCAGCTTCAAAATTCCGATTAACTGGGGATAGTGGCTTTGTGAATTATAATTTGCCTATTGGGGAAATTTACGTATAGTTATCTACTGTCTAACAAGTCTTTCCTGTTCATTCATTCTTGAAATCAGCCGTGAATTTGCCCGAGGACACAGGGGTTTAGAATTAACATAAATTTGATCATTTCTTTGTTTTACTGTCAGTAAGAAGAAGACGAAGGTATATATAATGTCATTATAATTACTGCTCGTTACATTCATATCTATTTTATATCAAACGTTTTTTTGGAGCATTTTAAATGTTATAATAATTTTAAATCCGTACAGTATGTAATTACAAAATAACGTGCCATAGATGCAACTTGAAAGAATTTTTAATGAAATTCAAAATCCACGAATTTAAGTGTCCACGAAATGGTCATTTTTTAAAAACCACGAGATTTTATGTTAACGAATACAAACAGTTTCGCAGTATATTCACACTTTCATAAAATGATTTTAAACTTATGGATTTGCTTTTTATCATTTTAAACTAGCTAAACAATGGAATTGTAAATGATTAACTTGATTACAAATATATGCAGAGCCCAATGATATGCATTAACATATAAAACTATCACCAAGCGACAATTGTTTGACAGTAGGGCCGTAATGTATACAGTTTAAAGCTGCAGTCCATAGAATAGAATTCAATACACCTTAAACTGGCATTAGTCCTAATGAACGTTAATGACGTTTATTCCACTGAAAACTGTTTCTTATTTACGAAAGGCATTTTGTAATGTCTATGTTCGAAAACGCTTGGTACGAACGGAATTTACACTAATGTACATGCTGATTGACTCCAGAGGCCTCACCAGCTATCGATTACAGATAAATACACGATAAAATGTTACCAGAACGTTTTTATTTTACCGATTTTAAAGCGTTTTGTTTTTGTATTTTGATCGGTATTAAAGATGTCAATTAGGAACGATTTCTGCAAAGTTTTATTTTTATTACATATTTCTGGACTGCTGCATTAATAAGTTATTCCAGAATATGTTATTTTGGCGGATAAAGACATCGATAGTACTGGGCCCGTATTCACAACGCTCCTTATGGAAAACTTAAATACATTTCTTAAATTCATACAATTCCTTTATAAGACTCTGGCTGTTTCACGTACTGGTATTTTTACATCAAAATGTTTTACACTAATAAATATTTATGAGAATTTGACCATTCTGTAAACAGAAATCGTTGGATTTCACATAGAAAAAATTTGATCCGAAAATGTCCACTTAAGAACAACTTAACTTAAGATTTCCATTAGGAGCTTTGTGAATACCAGCACTGATATATTACATAAAGGGACTTACATTAAACTACAATCAGCAAAATTACGGCAAATATCATTGTGGTTCGAAACAATTAATCATCGCACCACATAAATATTCCGACTTACGAAATGTTTAAGACAATTACCATAACAAGCCACGGTAAACATATTTGCACGATGACAGATCTCAGCCATTGAATGAGCCAATCCATGTTCATTAATAGCACGTGCCACATTACTGTATTAGAACAGTTGGAAAATACCTGTGTCAACTGTTTATTAAACATATGACATTCAGTCGGAAACCTCTGTGGTTTCCTCACAAAGGGATCCACGATCAGAATAGTCCTGATTATTGACAGGAAATGCTGCATCAGTGACGCTGGGATGATAATTTATTCCGAACCTTAAACGATCTGCTTGACTTCATTTCTTAAAGATTAGAGATCATGCACTGCTATTAAAAAATTGTTGCGTTTTTTAATTCTTATTATGCTATTTAATAGTACTATAACGTTATGGAGTAAAAAATGAATTGTTCTTCGTTAGTAACTATGTGGTATACTACCGGATATGGAATGAAAAATGTTATTTACCGGGCATTATTTCAACACGATTATATGTAAACTTCAAACAAGAAAAAGTACAATTTTACAATGACGTACAATTCGGTTTTTAATTATATAATAGGAAACGCATTTATGTTATTGTTAAAATTAATAACTGCTTTAAAACGGCATCTTAAGTTTCAACTTGTAAGTGCGCGTATACTTAAATTCAGCCTGTGTACGCCCCTAGATGTTAGATACATTCTGTGTCGAAATAATGTTCATGTTATTAAGACCACAGGAGCCCAATATTGGATATGTTCGTGGGCGTACTCTAAAAATGTATAATGAAATCATTTTGTGGTCAACTGACAGTTAGGTCATCCTTAAAAAATTGTTTGTTAGCGGTAACGCGACCGACTCACGAAATTGGACCCGACTCACAAGTTTGTATAGGCTTCCGTGAAGCTATTTTCATTTTCTATTCAAAAATGTTATATTCATCATATTTTGTTTGTAATTCATTTAAAACGTTTTATATCAACTAAACACTGCATTCTAATAACCTAGCAAACATATTTTTGATTTAAACAAACAACACTGTATGTCACTGGCATACAGTAAGCAATGTGATTTGCTCTTGTATGTTGTGTAACGACAAGACAATTTGGTCCGTTTCTAAGAGTTGTCTACATTTGCTCCCACCCACACACAAAAATCAATGAAAATAAAAATCGACCTACCTACCCACCTTGAAAACTCTGGGTCGCGTTACCGCAAACAGATAATTTGTTCAGGATGGCCTAACTGACCTTTCTCAGAACCCATTAAGAGACTGACAAATAAAACGGACGTCCTGACGAAGATAATCAGATCAACGATCCAGAAAAGACCAGTCGCTTGTTTAAACTACACAATCCCATACATCAACGTTTAATTCCGGTATGTCCACGTAACGCTTGTACCGTCTCTGCCGCGGCATGTTTACAATCAGTCACTGACGTAAACGAGACAAACACGCAAAATACATGTGAGAAACGAGGTGCTGAACGATTTAAATCACGGATGCGATGTTTGTTTTCATTCGTTCGCAGAAAGTGAAATTATAACGACACAGTAAATCGGAATAGACAACTATCACGGGTAATAACATTTAACAATTACGATATTTATATGTTATGCGATGCAGGTTCAATCCCTCATCCCAGAAAACAACAAGGGTGGCCAGTGGTCACCGGACCTTGAGGTGGGTTTCCTCCGAGTGCTCGGGTCTAAATCAACAATTACCAGGTAATGCTTCGTTGGCGTAGATGTACTTTTAACAAGTCAACATAAAAAATCTACGTGCATCCGAAATAGCGAAAAGCTTATCATGAATAATATCCTTCTGACATTAAAGATAAACACCACGTTGCTCACAAAATTGTAGACGTGAGCGTTTTCTGCACGTTTCAAAATCAGTCACATCCTGGAGTACTGTTGATGACTGATGCGTTATTGTTGTTAATTGATAGGTCATTGTTGATGACTGATGAATCATTGTTGTTAACTGAAGGATCATTGTTGTTGAATGATGGGTCATTGATGGATCATGCGAATGTTTCTACAGCAACGTCCATACAGTGTACGCGATAACTTTTAATGTTGTTTTTGTTTTTCATTTTCGAGATGGCGGAAGCCAACAGTCTCTAAAGAGGGTAATTTCCAAAACAGGTATCGCGAAGTACTTCTTTTCTTTGCAGGCTACGAGTCTGTAAATCGAAACATGAAAGGGTCCTTCTTCAAAACAGCAAAAAATCGCGCCTGTTTTCTTACCTTTTTAATGATTTGAGATAATGAAAGTAATGTGTATCACTTTTGACCTAGTTTTCTTGCGATAAATATGCAGCGGCAAAACTGAATGCCAATAGAATTGGGCAAATTTTAGGGAATGCAAACTTACAACAATGGTTTGATGTCTACCAATAACAGTTGCATATGTTTGAGGATTAAAAATTTTTAACATAAGCGGTTAAAAAAAAGTTATAAACATACGTTCGATATACACTCTAGAACTGAACATAATTATGAACAATTTTAATCAAAGTATGTCATGCACAGAATGTAATATTCATTCACATAATGAAATAATTATTTTGTTTAGCCTACATCAGCGGCATGCTCTATAAATAGCAATTACAATGACCCCATTGGTTGACCGATGTCGGAGAATTATTGTTCTCTGAAACGTTTCGGAGCCATACTTAGATATTCGGTTAAGATCGGTATGAACTATTCAACACACTCCTGAGAAAGGGTACATCACTTAGCGTCCGGAGAATCATAAACCCGAGAATTTTAATAAATTGGGAATATAAATTTATAAACTTTCTGTGCGTGTAAATTTATATTTGAATTGCGGTTGCGTTTTATTAAGAATTATTTATAATTGCACCTTCCTAGCAGTTTCTCCAGTAGGTGTTATTCAATCTCTACAAATATTTAACATCTTTCTATAAATAAAATGTGGTGAAATAAGTCTCGTAGTACGTCGAAATGTTGTTAAAGTTACTTTTACTTCATTTGCGTAGCATGAATACACTATTTGCAAAACTAATGATACGTACAGTATATTATTTATGTACACTCGTCTGATGTATAATAATTTTCATTCCCGCATTTATTTTCTGACAATGCTAAATTGTTACATTTGCTGTAAAATTCATGTTACAATTATAATAACGTAAATTACTAGCATTTAGGTTATTTATTTATCACCGGTGAAAACATGGAAAGTGTGATCAGTTTATTCACAGTACACATACTAATGATGTTTGATTTTATCTCAAATTAATTTTGGGTCCGATAAGCTTTCTTATGGTGTACGAAAAATCTACAGTCCGAGAAGTCTCCTTGGTGGGGACCAAAAAGCTGGGGTCCGAGAAGTCACGTAACCGATCATCTTGTCCCTCTTGTATTATGTTGCGGGTAAAAAATGACATCTCAATATAAATTTCGACGCCGATTGTCTTTTCTTGTTACTAGTTGCGAAAGTGTTATTTCTTGTTACCGATTCATTTCAATTTGAATATTTAGACAACAAATGACTGCAATGTATTAATTTTAAATTGCAGTAGAGAAAATCGAGAGCACGCATCTTATGACCTACTTTTGACTCAGTAGGCTACGTATCACTAACAATCGATGCTCCTAACTACCAAGCTTCATGTATATAACTCCGTTGGTATTAGATAATTGCATCATAACTCACATGCTTTTTGTTTCTTTTGTCGCCAACAGTCTTTCTGTATACGCTGTCAGCGTTTTGATTATAATGAAAAAATGTTAACAGACTGAGTAGCTACTTAATGGCACAGGAGCCTGAACATACTTATTTTCCGTAAGTGGGGGAGAATAAGCGATGATGTCGCTTTAAACATAATAGGAGTTCGCGTCCATCTTATTGCTTAATGATTAAATTCCTCAGCACAGAAATATTTTGATAAATGCCACGTTCATGAGTGTGTTATATGAATATTCGAGATGCTTTTGCGAAAATACTATGATAATGCGATATTTTTTCGCCTGTGTTTAACTTGATTCTGCATTATACAGCTGCGCATTTAAATGCCATTGCGAGTATACAGCATCGAAATAATTGCTAATTATCCTATTAACTTTTAAGTGACGGAATTATTTGACTAATGTTTATTTATTTATTTATTTATTTTTATTTATTCATTTTATTTTATTTACTTATTTATTTATTTATTTATATTTTTTTTTTTGGGGGGGGGGGGGGGTAATTCCAAAAAGCTTTTTTTGTAACTCCCAACAGCGGTAGATGCTTACCAGGAAATAAAATCCGCCCTAAGTCTATTTCCCGGTACCCGGAATCATTCGGCGGGTCAAATTGCCTCCTGTCGGGAATCGCTTTCAGTCTAAAGTCCCGTATATGCCGGCCGCTCCTCCCCCCTGGAGGAAAATGTTAATAGGTGCATATAATATGCACCAATCTGACTAAATTCGTGTTAAGCGATTAGTTTTTTTTTTATTTGATATTACCTGGTATTAACGTTTAATTACACTTGTATTATTGAATAAATAACAAGTTAATTTTTATTACCCTGGGTCGCTTACCGGAATTTGTGCAAACATGGCACAACGCTACAAAGTATGGGAAAGATCAACTGTATACAAGTCATTCTGTTTGGCAAAGACGCATAAAAATAGACCTCGCCACCTTCCGGCCATAGTTTCTGACATATCAAGATTAATGCAATTGCTAGTGTGTCTCCCAAAAAACTTGTTAAAACTGGTCAAGTGATTCCAAAGTCATTGTCATTCTGAAGGAAAAACAACCGATGTTGGCCATGTTTTTGACGAATGAAAATGGCTTCAAGCAATGGTGTTTGTGTGTATTTCGAAGTTTATAAGGTCCTGCCGACGCTGCATTATGTGAGGACCCAGTGTGTGTCCCAGCACCCCTGCCTAATTTACTTTAGAGACACATACAAAGATGGGACAAATTTTGAAAAACAGCCGCAATTTCCAGCTATTTATTTTATACTGAAATATTCTTAATTTTGGTGTGGTGTGGTGCTGTGGTGGGGGGCCTGGAGTACCCGTAGGAAACCCCAACTATCCGGTATGGTGACCACTAACCAAACTCAGATGCGCCGAGTAAGAAGCTTACCCGGGCAGCCTAGGTGAGAAGCGAGTGTACCAACCACTGCGCTAGCAGGACAGCCGTTCAAGCAATATGAAAGGTAGTCACCTATATATGGAACATTTCCATGAGAAATAAAATTGTAAATGGCCGATTAGTTTCCTGGATGAGATTAACACTTTGGGAATAACTACCACCACCCCTCTAGCTATGTTGTTCTACGACTAGTGGTAGCATGAAGGAATTTAATAGAGTTACCACGTACATGACGATTTCTGTAATTTGTAAAATGAATTTTTATTTGGTCAATTGGCAGTTCATGGTGATTTTCAACGGTTGCATGTAGCTATATAAGAAACACAAATCATGGCATTGAGGACATGTTGTTTTTTGACAAATCAAGATGCTTTGAAGGGATTTGATAGGGAGTCATCCGCTTCAAACGTGTCTGTGAATTGAATATAGAGACCACCAGAAACCACGTTAGCGGTGTTTGGAGCAAGACAATGTACAGTATGTTTAATAAAGTGTAATACCAACGTTTGAAGTGGTAATAAAAAAAATCCGTACACCAATAAATATTTTAATGGTTCTGATACAGGACCACCGAACGAACATACATGCCAGCCTTTGTCAATTTTCATACAGTGGTTTTGGAGATGTCATTTAATTAAAGAATCATGTTCAAGACAGACCACCCCTCACACAGAACAACTATTTATCTATCCATAATATGTTCTCAGGTGAGCTAAAAATTACGAATACGAAGTGCATTCACTGCTAATTATACACTACGGATATATTATGTGTATGATAAATGCGAATACAGCTCATATGGAAGATGTTAAAATTCACGAGGCTTGTTAGATTAATTTACGGGCAGTAAAATTCTACACCGTAGAGCAACGGCAGAGATTAATCGCTGCTTCTACGTAGTATGACTAACGTGATATATACACGTACATTGTAAAATGGCGTCTGCATACCAAACTTCGTATCATTGTGTTTCCTGTCCACACTTCAACATTTGGAAACAGTCAAAACTACGTTAATATTTTGCTAACAATCGCAATAAATTGAAATTAAAACGATGATGATCGCCGAGGTAATGTTTCTGCTGATTACGATGTGGGTATATCTGTCTTTGTTACTTCCGACAACGAGTTACTTTTTTTGTTACCGTTGTTTCGTTTGTTTTAATATATAACTATCGTTTTGTATTAAAGTTACAAACTTTACGCAAAACATTATCAACTGATTTGCATGGAATTTCTGGGAAGGTTGAACAAATCACGTAAAATAACCCATACCGAGTTGATATAAAAATTTCAGATTATATAAAAAAAAAAGTATGAATAATAAAGTAAAGTTAATAGATCTGCCGATCGATTACATACGTAATTTCAATTAATAACGGAAATCACAACAAGAACTTTTTAAAACATAATGCAAACGCGTATTATTAGCTTATGATATGAGGCGTGTCGTACATGGGAAACCCGGGCTTAATGCATCTGCGTAAAGTGTCGTTCTGGATTAGTATGCTCAGTCCGCACAGGCTAATCCGGGACGACATTTTCCGCCTACAGCGGATTTTTGTTTAAAAGAGACTTACTTAAAACAGAAAATGCCATAAAAGCGAACAGTATCGTCCTGGATTAGCCTGTGCGGACTGCACAAGCCAATCCGGGACGACACTTTACGCATATGCATTAAGCCCGGTTTTACCACGAAACGCCTCAGTATGAAAGTGATGTCTGATTGATGAGTGCACATGTTAAACACTGTTACTCCGTCTGAGAATACAGAGAATACGCGAATAAGGATTATTTCTTCCAAGGCCAAAAATCATGTGTGTTTAGGGCAAAGGTCTCAAAAAAGTTATGTAGGGTAGGGATTTAGTGTTTTTTATAGATTTTTTTTAAGTCTAGCCATCAAAGCCAAACGAATGACAATCATCTAACCGGCAATACTATTCATCCTTGAAGAGATCCAGAATACTCATAGTATTTAATAAAGCGCCTTTTCGACACGGACTATCTAGTTAGTAAATCACGATTATCTTCCTTGAATAAATAACAATCTGACAAACTCAGATTTCACGGAAAACAATCCGGTTGGGGGGGGGGGGGGGGGGGGGGTCGCTAGGTAGGGTCGGGTTGCCCGAATCACATAACTCTTTTGTTTGGGTCCAATTGTCATCTACAGCTATTAACGAAACAGAAACCATTTTTAATATAAAAAGTGTACATTAGCTGAAGTGGAAATTCTATCTTCTAATATAAAAACAGAATGAGTATAGCAATTTGTTAACTTGTCCGTTTTATGCGAAACAAATAGAACTCCTTAATGTTACAAAGTACACGGAATATTAATTTGCCATTTTCGCCGGAGTTCATAGATCATACCGTCGAATGTATGACTAACTGTTTCAATGACTCTTAAATGCGTCTTAAGAATCGATCAAACAGCAATATTCTAATTTAATTGAAACACTTTATCGCGAACATATTGCTTGTAAATGACTTCGCATTTTAACACCACATTTGGCGGCATCTAAATACAACAAGGGGGGATTTGTTTACGAATCTAATAGAAACAAAACAACAAAACAGATTTAAATGCAAATTCCAAAGTTTTTAATTTCTCTGGGGCGTGTTGAAGACAGTAAACTAAACGCTTAATGTGCATATCTGGGTGCAGGCGCATTTGTTGCGATGGCGACTGATTTAATAAAGTGGATACATCACTAACGGTATACATTAAATTCTGAATGAAGCAATATTAGCATAAACTCTGTAATAACATCTGCCCAAGAGTACATAGTATCTACATGGAAACCATTTTTGCCGACAGTAACGGATGTTGTGTTATATCCGTTTTATGTGTTTTAAGTCTATTTTTAGTTTTCACTCCGCGTAATTATCCGAATGGAAGAGAAATAGTTCTAATTAAAATATTTGTAAAGTTTAAGTAGCTCAAGTATCTTAATAAAACCGGTAATACTAGTAAACGTCGTCGTCATCCTCCTCCTCCTCATCATCATTATCATCAATCATCATCACCATCATCACCAGTATCATAATCATCATCATCATCATCATCATCACAAACGCAGTGCATCACTATGATGATATTAACTGCTATCATAACGTGGGAACCATATGTCTTTAGAATATGGAACATTATGTGTAGAAAATTCCGAGACCCACAGTTTCGATATATAGGTGACACAGTTATTTTCAGTTTCACAAGACGCTAACATTGTTATGTTCCAAATTGCTTCTATATCGTTAATACTGTAGCTGTAGAGGACAACTGGAAGAAATAACCTTGATTTGCGTATTCTGTGTATTCTCAGACGGAGTAACAGTGTTTAACATGTGCACTCATCAATCAGAAATCACTTACATAATGAGGCGTGTGCGTAGTGTCGTCCCGGGTTAGCACAGGCTAATCCAGAAGATACTTTTCGCTTTAATGGCATTTTCTGTTTCAAGGAAACATAAATCCACTGTAGGCGGAAAGTGGCGTCCCGGATTAGCCTGTGTGGACTGCACAGGTTGATCCGGGACGACACTTTACAAACATGTATGCATTACGCCCGATTTTCTCACGACAAACTTCATATGTAGAAAATTCCGACACCTATAGTTTCGATATATAGGAGACACCGTTAGTTTCAGTTTCACAAGACGCTAACTTGGACTAGTTTCACTTAAACTATCATCACACTACGAGTAATTGTTACATAGAATTATACGCATTGCTATTTATACATTCATAATCCGCGCAGAACTGCGAGCGGGCCAGCAAATGGATTTACTGAAGAAAACAATTTCGATTTTGTCTCAACGCTAGCATGATGCCAAAACGTTTAGCTTGTTTTGTTTCTCAGATGAAGTATAAAGCCAATATATATGTATTTACTTTTCCACGGAATTAACCAATTATATTTTGGCAATCGATTGTAACTATAATATTTACACATGTACTGACGTTGACCGCAATAAGTGACTGGTTAAGAGTATTAATTATAAGCCGGGATTGCTCTCGTTTCATTGAAACCTTGCATTGTGAGACTTCGAGAAGCGTGAACACTTTACGGATTTCACCTCTAATATATCATGAGACCTCAAGGGATATCAATAACTAGCTGCGTTCAAGTATGACGTTTACATCACGATATTTCCACTTTTTGGCATGGAACTGTTGTGAAATTACACGCTTGATACTGATATGTGTTTGCAATGTGTGTCGTTTTATGAATAAACATCAATTGAAATTCGGTGATACATTTGTATTTTCCAAAACATATACACGTATCACCTTTCGCCTAGTGGTTAGCCAGTCAGACTTGATCCACTGGTCGTGGGCTAGAGCCCCGACAGAGGCAAATAGTGTTTTCTCTGCTTTTTTGACAGAGGATACATGGGTATGTAAGTCCAGAAGCTGAAGTAATTGAAGTTACGATATTTTAATACATTTATTCAAAATACGAACTTAAATACGGACTTAATATGTTAATAAGTCCCTTTTCGGATTCAACAATGGATTGCGCATTCATAAGCATAATTCCTTGTTTCATATATCGCTATCGGTACAGTCCGTGTAACGGTAGCTTAAATAATCATGATGTAATAAAGTTCAAACTGCGAGATCAGCCTTGAGAAGTTGAAATCCTGAATAAACGAAAATAAATAATTAAAATCGCACTGTTAAAATGAACAATCGCGTAAACTATAATTTTAAACCTCGAAATTACGAACCCGAAATCGCGCAACACGACTTCAACCAACTGCCATTCTGAATAAACCATGTCATTAGTTACTGAATTATTACTAGATGTCTGATTTTAAACAAAACCAGCAGCTAGACCAAATTCTTTCCCTGTTTCAGCAGTATAAAAAACTAAGCCGACACACTGTATCTCTCAACTAGTTACCATTCGTTTCTCATATACAAACTATACTAGTAGTGTAGAATGTGTATCTTAAAGTTGTGAGAAACGAACCTCTATTATGTTAAATACTGATGTCCAAGCCTTTTATATATATATAAGCCGTACGGGTCCACGTTTAGTGTACACCAACGCACATTCACAAAAACTAAAACACACTGTGTATATGTGAGGCGTGTCGTGGGAAACTCGGGCTTAATGCATCTGCGAAGTGTCGTCCTGGATCAGTATGTGCAGTCCGCACAGGCTAATCCAGGACGACACTTTTCGCTTTTATGGTATTTTCTGTTTCAAGGAAGACTATTCTAAACATAAATCCACTGTAGGCGGAAAAGGTCGTCCCGGATTAGCCTGTGCACATGCATTAAGCCCGCTTATCACACGACATGCCTCATAATTATATGCTGGCATAATTCATTCTTACTACTTGTAGTATTGTAGTATTGATGCGCTCAGCCAGAACTAGATACAACCACAGATGGATCGCTTTGACTTTGATAATTATGTCTCTTCAAATGATGTCTACTTAATATTCTTTGTTGGTTTAGTCCACCGGTTATTTAGTTGCAACAAAACAACTCCCAGCTGGCTCAAAGTATTCAAGAAGATCTACCGCTTATTATGAACGCCATCATTTAACTGACATTTAAGAAGCTTCGTTTGCCGCACAAAACGCGGTTCAAATGGAGTCTTATCCTGGGCACTATAGCGATTTCGCCTTAAAAGCAAACGGGTGGGCAAATATATTACTTGTATTTTAACTGTACACGACCTGTTTCTGTGGTCAGTTGTGCTTTCTAATTGGCTATCTTTCCTGTGAGACCGTGTAAAAAGAAACCCCGTGTATGTACATGTTATGATGAGGGATGACCAGCTGCACATTCAAAATGATCAATTTAAACTAGAAGTCCGCGAGTCGGACGTTTCGCCTGACGGGCATCACCATAAAAGCAATTATGTCGAAAAACGAACTTTACCTTTCTGTTATGCCTACAAACATTTTAAGCCAAAAACTTCTAAAGTTATTGTCTGAACAAGCCTTATTTGAACTATTGTTGTTTTTTTTAAAAGGGTATAACTCAAGTACAATAAGAGAAGTTATGTCGAAAACCGAACTTAATCTTCCTTTTATGCCTACAAACACTTCCGTAAAGTTTAATGATTGCACAAAAACTTATCAAGTTATTGTCTGCACAAACTAAAGGGGACGCCGCCGACACCGCCGCCGACGCCGCCAAAAGTAACCACTGTATGTCGCATTTTCAGGCGACACAAAAAGAATTCAAAACATTGTTTTGTTTGGAATCTCTAAAAGATGGTAAGAGTTAACTGTACACTTTAAAGCCATGATTACTGTATGCAGTATGCGCTGCGTTGAATAAAATGTATAGACAGGGATAATATATGACCGTACTTAAATACATTTAAATAGATCAAGATTTATTGCAGTGTCTTTAAATGTGACATTATAAAAACAGAGATTGGTTGCAGAATTTCATGCGTGGGCAAAATATATTCCTGGCAAGAATAAAGTAAACGTTAAATGTTAAATATTTCACAATTAACCTTTAATAAAAGCTGTAAATGTTTGCGTGGTAGTTGTTTTGTATTGTTTATCACCGAAGTTAAAGAAATATATTTGAACACTGTCTGCATTGGTCTTGGAGAGTAAATCGACAACGGTGAAACATGTTATCTGTGAGTTAAAATTGGCATGCGAGTCCTCCTTTATTTGTACGCCAAAATAAAGTAAATGCACGTTCAAAGCCAACTTTTTCTAGAGGGGTTTCAGTCTGTATTTATAAAAGTACACTGACTGGTGTGGGAATGTTTCTTATGACAGCCACCCAAGTTACAATAGATGTGTGCTGCATTTGAAGTCCATTTATGTATTTAAAATCCATTTATATAATATAGAATTATCTAGAATTAAGTAGCATTAAGTCATTGACGATACTTACTGTATGTATTTTTAAACGTTTCTCGTGTGTTTGAAGCACAAAGAGTACATTTGATGCGTGTCGTGGAAAATCGGGCTGAATGCATGTTCGTAATGCACCTATCAATATTTCCCCCCAGAGGACAGGGAGGGAGCGGCGGGCAAACCCAGGGAAATCTGACTAATTATATTTTGGGGGGGTCTAATTCGCCACCCTAGAGCCAATCATTTTTGTCTAAATCCCCTCAATGGGGGATGCTTAATTGGTGTAGCAAATGGCCCGGGAGCCAATATTACCGGGATCCAAAATCCGAACAAAGTCTATTTCCCGGGACCCGGAATCATTCGGCGTGTCAAATTCCCGCCTGTCAGGCATTGCTTTCAGTCTAAAGTCCCTCATATGCCAGCCCCCGACCCCCCGGGGGGGGGGAAATATTGATAAGTGCATAAAGTGTCATCCCGGATTCGCCTGTGCAGTCTAATCCGGGACGACACTTTCCGCTTTTGTGGTATTTCATCCATTTGTATGATTCTGTAAACAATACAAATAATGTGATGAAAACTTTCGTTCTCTTGAGTACAAAAGACGTTCGCTTATTGATTCAAGCTGCTCCATCTTAATACAAAAAACATACTCCCACAGCAATTCTTAGCTGGGCAATATAATTTTGAATCGAAACATTATACACTCTAATGTCAATGCACTGACAAATGTCCTTTGTAAGAATGAAAATAACATGGGAACCTTAGTAAAGGGGACTATAAACCTTTGTAAACTTAAGAAAGTCCATTTATGGCTTTGCAAATATCAATGAGAAATAGATAGATCTTATGACACATCGAATTCTGCCTTCAAAATTGCTTTGACAACGTAGACAGCCTCAACAGATTTCCTCGGGCGGACGGTTGAAATTTAAAATTGGACATCTGTGTAATTTACATTTTACTTTTATTTATACCGAAAAGTCCTCAACAAATTCAAATTGACATCAGTGTATTTTACATTTTACATTTCTTTATACCGATAAGTCCTTAACAAATTCAACTGGAAACTTTGAATAAAATGCCGTTTATAATAGCAATAATACAATAACATTTAGGCTAAAAAAAATAATGAATTGTTTCTCAGGCACTTGTTCAAAAAAAGCAGGAGGGAGGGCGGATTTTTATTTTATGGAAATATTTTGTTTTCTCATCCTCTTTTCTATGTAATGACTTACTCAAACAAGCACATATTTACATATTGAAGAAGTTAGTAATTATCCCTAATGCACATACTTCTGATTTGTCATGACACGTTCCTGTCAATTTAAGCATACTTTTATCTGCATTTTGAGCCATATTTCTCAGCTTTAAGGACTGCTCAATGTTTGATAGCACTTTTGTAATATATGTTTGTAACACTTGTTCAATTTCCAATTACCCATTGTGGTTTTACGTTGTCTGGTAAAGGCGTGTCTTATTGGCAACTAGACGAGTGACCGCTGACACCAGTCAATTTAAAACTTTTAAGTCAGACACATGACGTCAACCTCCGCGCAGAGATTTGACCGGTTCCAAGCATAGCTCAAATCAAATCTCAGCCATAACAAAAGTAATTATGATAGTTAATATTTATGATTTAATTTTTATTTTTTTTTCATTTTTGACTGTAAATTATATATAAAAATAAAACTATGTAGAAAATTGCACTAAGTTGAATTAAATAAGAAAACGTTATTGAATAAGTAAACGTTACAAAAACCTAAAAGTTGCATATCTATTTATAAAGATTTTACCTGCGACGGAAGTGGTTACTGATAACCGAAATAGGAAGTACCGTAACCGCCGCTAGGAGTTTGACATGACATGGGACCATTTTATTCAAAACACGATATAACTTGTGGTACCGCTAATAATTGGTGAAATACTGTTTCTTGCATGATAGAAAAATACGTTTTATGATCATGTTTTTTTTTTAAGTAACCATTTGAATAAACCTACACATAGTGAATCGATTTACAATTAAGTCAAATACTCTTTCCCGCTTTGTTAAAAATCGGATTCGTTTAAAACCCAGGCGCGGACGTCAAAAATAGTAAATCAAAATAGTTTTGGCATTAAATCAAATTCGTAGCGGGCCATAAAAAAACTGCCTGAGAAACAATTCATTAATTTTTTTAGCCTTACCGATATAGATACTATTTTATAGCCTACGTACACGACTTTGAACAGACACGCTTGTGTCGTTACGTAACTAAACTGATGTTGTTTTCCCTTCACATATATGTTCGCTACTATATTATTCACCTATCTATCATATTTACTGTCACGGATACATTAATATAATTAGCATTCAATCACTAATGGCCGACTTGTGTTTATTGTTGCGACATTCAGCCGAGTTGCGTTCTGCCAACGCCTTAACCAGCCAGCCGTGGCGAGGATGATTGTAACATAATTAACCATTATATTACTTATAAATCTGAATCAAGTGCCTCGGCATTTAGCCTGAAATCCCGTTCTTGTTGATGTATAATGTTCATTCAAAGCCAAACTGGCATATCAACAGCTGTACAAACCGGGCTGATGAACCTTTCTGGCTTTTAAATGACTAATTTTCTATATGCCTGCGTAGCGGTTCAGAATATATGACCCATTCCAAATGCAAAATGTGTTTTCCCCAATTCTAAAATAAGTTCGCCTTCACTTGAGAGTATGGTTTGACATTTATAACAAATACTGAAAAAAATACTTCACGAAATATTGAACAACGAAAACATTAAACATCACAAAGACGATTGAATATACACGTTTAATGCAAATTTTATCAATTTATTGATACTGACATCAAGATTTTATCATATATGGACATTGTTTTCCCTATTCGGTATATTTTCGTTGTGAAAATCACAAATTTAAACCATGTACTTTTTTCCAAAAGAGGTCAGAAAAAGACCTTTAGGCGTAAAAAGATATGTTTGTTCCAGGTTACATGCGCCAAAAAATTAGGGTAGGTATGTCGGGATTTACCTTTATTTTTTATTTGGTAAATGGTCAACTTGAAGATACTAAAAACTGAATAAATATTCAAAACATATCAGTAATATCCTTAAACATTGTTTATCAGTGGATACTATCAAAACAAAACACTTATTTATCCAAAAACACATTTAATTATTGAAAAAGGTAAATTAAACAAAAATCAATCTGACAAACCCAATAAAATGTTCTAGGGTCGAGGCATGTTTTTAGGGTAGGTCGGGTAACTTGAAACAAACTTATTTTGTACGCCTTAATAATATGCTACATATTTTATAAAATTATGTACTACAGCAAGAATTAACATACTTAAATACATGTACATATACGTGTATTACTTAACTGCGTATTGGATTTCCCTACATTATGTTGTTATAAAATGGCATTAAGTCTTTCTTCTTCCAAGTTTAATTATTATTATTTTTTCCTCGAAAAATCAAGCATTAGACAACGGTTTCTTTAGAAGCCGTATTTAGATTTACCATGCGCTGGGAATTTTGCTGTGCCGCGCAAAAAAAGCTTGGGAAAGCCCAGGTTTACTGAATGTATGAGAAAGTGATAGGCTGTGTGTTTCCAGAGCTTGTTTTCAGCCCGTAAGCGTTATCAATGATCTACAACTTTCAAACGCTGGAATTCCCAGTAGAGCAACTTCAGGATAGTTTGAATCCTGCTTGCATACACATATTATAGATACCAAATTAATAGCTTTGGAAATTAATGTTAGCGCATGTTAGCGCATGCATCTATGGAAACTACACACTGATTTATCTAAAAAAAAAACGGTCGTGGTACAAAGAGATGCGTATCCTTGAAGACAAATTGTAGTTTTATCGTATTGTATTTATGCATGCATACGAATTATGGTGTTTTAAATTAAGGGAGACACGTTAAATTTTATATATACGCCATGTGGATGATAAATACGTAAACCTTTGCAAATAAATAAATAAACGACCAGGTTTTTCGGCAAAATTTCGTCAATATCGTAACGAAAATACTCCAGCCACCAACAATTAATTACATTAAAAGTTGTCAACAATGCGTCGTCTGACCGGGGTCATCTCATTTTCGGTCCGGAAGTGTTTAAAGTAAGTATGGGTTATCATAATTCACGCCCGCCCTCGGTCGCGACCAGCGACACTGTGAAGACCCGCATGGACGCCACAAATAAATTCAAGTTGACAAATATAGTAACTATTCACTGCCGTGTTCGTCTGCACATGTTCACAAGCCACAGTAAATGACAGCGAAGACAGTTGACAGTTGGAAAGATGATTATGGCCATGATCGAAGAGAGTCTTCGCTGTCATTGATCACTACTTGGCCTCTGGCGACTTATGTACATTCCCTTTAACTGCTTATCGGTCCTACATCATGCCACAAAGATTCGTGGACAAACCGTACGGCATATAGTGCAAAGACTTACTCTTCTAATCAAAACGGTATATAAAACAATAAAATACCGTCTATTTACAATAATTTTAAAATATAAACCGTTTATTGAATATGCCCAAATTACATGTAACGTTGTTTACTTTAATATTCATGCAATCGCGAGCAATGTATTAAAGACTAATCCACGAAGACAATTTCGCTTTAAAAGTATTGGCGATACGTCTCCAACAATACCATCTACCCAGTTCTAACGCATCTACCCATTAAATATATACCGGTACATGTAATAGATGGTATGGCACGCTGTTCTGCTATTACTTGCGCATCAAGCTGCTAATAACTACAATAATATACATAAAATATCAGTAAAGCAGCGCACAATGCAGCTCTCGTGTACACATTTGAGACATATGGCTGCATGTATAAGTAATAATATACGAGTAGACACCGACGTTTACACACCGAGGATATCGTGCTATTGCCCCGGACAGAAAGAAGTGGAAAATGTGAAGGGAACCTGAGAATGACACTCACCAGAAGCCGATATATCCAAGCCGAGATATAGGAACCACACTATCACTAGCCACTCCACTTTCCACGATGTGACATGGCATTTTAACGGAAACCACATTGTTGTTCACCGATTCATACAACGCACGTATACTTTTAATGTTACTTCCCACACATGAATTTATCAATGTGCTATTCCAATCAATTCACCTATGGGTTTTCACTAACAATCACTTATATACCATTCAAGCAGGTAATATGCCCATACACACCTAAACCTGTTCACGTTAGTTTAACACTGCATGCTATCAGGTAACGGTTCACACTTAACGTCAACGTAACGTAACCGTTCGCCTCGCGTCAATACGACTGACGTTTAATTAATTTCAACATACGCTCAGGTTTTTAAGTTTACTACCTCGCATTCAAATTGTCACCAGCACGAAAGACAGATGTTTAACAACGAAGCGGGTTACACAAGCGAACTCAACTATAATCCGCTGGAGTTTGTCCAATTCGTAATGGGTTTTTACAACAGCACGAATTGAAAACAAGCTGCAGTCGGTGTCCCATGTTGATTTATAATGTCACCATCATTTTGACACAAACCACAGACAACACAATGCATGTCAATCCGATACATTCCTTGCAAACGTCGCCAGATAAACGGGCCGGGGAAGGCTCGGGGGAAGGCTCGAGGCGTTCTTAATTCAAATCAACCAGCAACGCGTATTCGGTATGCCCTAAACTTACTCCAAAACAAAACTAACAAGCCATTTACACTGTATAAACATAATATTGCTATTGGCTGATCATCGGATAGACTGGTTAATTAATGTTTCACACATTGTTATGTTTGTGGACATGTGTATTAAATATTGCGCAGGGTATGACTTTGCCGGATTTAATGAAGTGCAATTGAAAGCAGATTTCATTGATCTCTGATCGCCAACAAAAATATCCATTCAATAATTATCAAGCTAGTTATGAACCGATATTGCATGAAATTTACTTTGGGACACAAATACGATTTTACTGGTATTTGGTCAGTCACCTAAAAATAAGACTTGGCCGAACAAGGCAATATCAGTCTGACAAAAAATGTGTTGTTGAAGGATTTTCGTACAAATAGTTGAAGGATTTTAACACAGACGTTGCAATATAAATCAAAGTGTATTATTTAAGAAATCATTTTCGACTTATCGTTGTTTATCGGCCAATAAACAACGATTTTGATTTCTTAGACGTAAGAATTAAACCACGAGGGCGTTAGCCCGATTTTTTTTATAGCCACGCATCAGAACGACAAAGAGTTGTTTATTGGCCGATAAACAACGATAATGCGAAAAATATTTAGATTCTAACATGATTTGACATATATTTTTGCACTTGTAATTGGAACTACTTTTTACTTTGCTCCGCTCAGAATCGGGACTTTGTTTTGCGTTGCTTATTGGGTACTTTAACAACGATAATTTTGTTCTTTGTCTATATAAAAATTAGCGAGTTTCATGTTAGAATTAGTATTTGCATGCACGACGTGTCCCAAAGCATAGTTTTTTCAAACACTGATGTAAATTTTGACTTATTTTTAACTTAAGTTATGACCAGCCTAAGAATCGATATAAATATGGGCCAAGGTCCTATTGGACGGGAGTCTGGTTACTGGTCACTACATGTATGTAACGATACTGAGCTGGCGGTGCTCCTCGGCGCATTCAGGTTTCCTCCACAGCACAGGACCAAATGAAATTTCAAGAAGAGTTTTTTGTAACAATAACAAGCAGCAATAACCCACAATTTGTCCCACAAATATCCAGGATATATATCCATTTAGTAACAATAACAAGCAGCAATAACCACAGTTTGTCCCACAAATATCCAGGATATATATCCATTTAGTAACAATAACAAGCAGCAATAACCCACAATTTGTCCCACAAATATCCAGGATATATATCTATTTAGTAACAATAACAAGCAGCAATAACCACAGTTTGTCCCACAAATATCCAGGATATATATCCATTTAGTAACAATAACAAGCAGCAATAACCACAGTTTGTCCCACAAATATCCAGGATATATATCCATTTAGTAACAATAACAAGCAGCAATAACCACAGTTTGTCCCACAAATATCCAGGATATATATCCATTTAGTAACAATAACAAGCAGCAATAACCCACAGTTTGTCCCACAAATATCCAGGATATATATCCATTTAGTAACAATAACAAGCAGCAATAACCCACAGTTTGTCCCACAAATATCCAGGATATATATCCATTTAGTAACAATAACAAGCAGCAATAACCCACAGTTTGTCCCACAAATATCCAGGATATATATCCATTTAGTAACAATAACAAGCAGCAATAACCCACAGTTTCTCCCACAAATATCCAGGATATATATCCATTTAGTAACACTAACAAGCAGCAATAACCCACAATTTGTCCCACAAATATCCAGGATATATATCCATTTAGTAACAATAACAAGCAGCAATAACCCACAATTTGTCCCACAAATATCCAGGATATATATCCATTTAGTAACAATAACAAGCAGCAATAACCCACAGTTTGTCCCACAAATATCCAGGATATATATCCATTTAGTAACAATAACAAGCAGCAATAACCCACAGTTTGTCCCACAAATATCCAGGATATATATCCATTTAGTAACAATAACAAGCAGCAATAACCCACAGTTTGTCCCACAAATATCCAGGATATATATCCATTTAGTAACAATAACAAGCAGCAATAACCCACAGTTTCTCCCACAAATATCCAGGATATATATCCATTTAGTAACACTAACAAGCAGCAATAACCCACAATTTGTCCCACAAATATCCAGGATATATATCCATTTAGTAACAATAACAAGCAGCAATAACCCACAATTTGTCCCACAAATATCCAGGATATATATCCATTTAGTAACAATAACAAGCAGCAATAACCCACAGTTTGTCCCACAAATATCCAGGATATATATCCATTTAGTAACAATAACAAGCAGCAATAACCCACAGTTTGTCCCACAAATATCCAGGATATATATCCATTTCCAGTGCTTGCCATTAAAAGTTCAAATTCTTCCCCAATTATTGTTAAAGGACAGGGCCAGTATGCACGAAGCTTCTTAGAAAAACATAACGTAAATTTCTGAAACTTATAAAATTACTTGTCTTTGGCTGTTTAAAGTATGTCATTTATATAATAATTATCATTTTTACAGTAGAATGCTTTAAACTAGTAACGATTGCTTATACCATGACTGCATTTTCAATGAAATAGTCATAAACGATTTAAGTTCTTTTAACACGACCCCAGTGCGGAAACCTATGTATTCATTGTAATCGATATTTAATAGATTCACGAATAAAGGTCAGTGTCCTGTTAATGTTTCCAAGCTATACCGACGTCTGAAAGCAAAATAGGTCGAAAGTATTCCCCATGCTCACACACACACATTGTGACTATTTTATTGAACATATACGAGGCGTGTCGTGGGAAAACCGGGCTTAATTCATGTGCGTAAAGTGCTTTGCAGTCCGCACAGGTTGATCCTGGAAGACACTTTTTCCGCTGTTATGGTATTTTCTGTTTCAAGGAAGTCTCTTCTAAACATAATTCCACTGAAAACGGAAAGTGTCGTCCCGGATTAGCCTGTGCAGACTGCACAGGCTGAACCGGGACGACACTTTACACAATGTATTAGGCCCGGGTTTCCCACGACACGCCTCATGTACACATACATGAAACATTCATCTGAGTCACTGAATAGGAAACTACTATTACCACTACAACGTTTTGACACGATCTTTAGAAGAACATGGAGCGCGTTTAACTGACCTTCTGATGTTTCCCGAGTGTTACCATTTTAGCGGGACTTTTAAGCAAATCTAGAAGCGTTTGTTTTGTAAACTTGATATATATTGTATTCATATTCACACTTTTGATTTGGCGTATATATTTTATTAAACATGACAGTTATAACATGGAGTTATACGGTATAATACATATCACAAGAGGACCACGATGGCCCTAGGTGGCTCACCTGAGTGTAAGGCATCATAATGGCTTATAACAAGAGGGACAAATGACACTAAAGCACTTACCTGAGTATAAAGATCTGGGTCTTGCAGTTTCATGACAAGATTTGTATAGTCTATATAAACCATGTGACCCACAGGGCATGGCCACTTTCTACTCCAGGGACAAAATTTGAACAATATTTGTAGAGGACCACTTTACAATGTTACATACCAAACACAAAACCTTTGAGCCTTGCAGTTTCAGAGGAGAAGTCCACTTGCCATATATAAGTCTATTGAAACCAAGTGAACCCCAGAGCGTGGCCAGGTTTGACCCCAGGGGCATAATTTTAACAATCCTTTTTAGAGGATCACTATACAATGTTACATTCCAAATACAAAACCTCTGAAATTTTTAGTCATTTGTTATTTAAGTCTATATAATTATTATTTGAACAATATTTGTAGAGGACCACTATACAACGTTACATACAAAATATGAAACCTCTGGGCCTTGCAGTTTCAGAGGAGATTTTTAATGTCCTCTTGCCATATACGTCTAATAGTCGGTATGCCAAATGCCAAATAGTGACCTGACCCAAAAAATTGTACGCACAAAATGTTTTTGCATATATAAAATGGTTCTTTAACATGTCCCTTCTAAGAAACCAAATGATGCAACTTTGTCATCATTGAGCATTTTGATATATTCAAGATGGCTTCCAAGATGGCTGCCAAGATGGCGGCCGAAATTTTAAAATCGACATCTGTCCTTTAAATTACATGAAAACACGAGAAAACAAACATATTTTGAGCATATGCATTGTGTGTGTTGTTTGCAACACCATGAAAAACAATTTTCAAACATTTTAAGCAAAACACCAGTTGAAAAATCCAAAATGGCCAACAAAATAGCTTCCGAAATTTATTAGTTATCAAATAAAATGGTATTTGTAAAATGCGTATAGATTTTGAGAAAAAAATAAGTGTTTGTATGTTATTTAGTAATTATATAATGAAACTAATAACATGAGTTCATGTGATATCAATATTTAGCTCTTTGAATGGCAGTTTTTGTAAAAACATTAACTTCATGATTATCTCCCTTAGTAGTTATTTTGTAATAAATTTTAAAGAGTTATGTTTTGCAGAGTATGTCTTTCCTGCATTATAACAACTATAACATGACAATTCCCAGCATATTTTGAAGGCAAGTACCAATTACTATTTTATCTGCAATCTGCACCTAGAAATGATTAAAAGTGCTAACTCTGGAGGTATGTTGTTACTTTAAAGTAATAGCGCTGGCATCAACACATACAATTGACTTCAAAAATGTCATATCACAAATTCAGTCGGAAGAACTGGAAAATCAAATGTAGTAATACTTGATCGAGGTGGCATCCTCTGGTCGGTGTATGTTCTGACCTTCAAATGATACTGTACAAAATGTCATGGACAACTACTGGCGGTATGTCTTCGACCAACATTACCAATACAACATTTAGAGTAGCACACGAACACATTCTAGGAAGTCAGAAGACTGCAATCAATCATACACTGAATCCTACGACACCACTACCGTCTCAACATACTGTCCTGACAAACACAGCCATCCATGTCCAGCTGAAAACATTTACACATTTCCCTTATCCACATTTTGATAATCACTAGTTTTTCCTGGTATCTACATTTTGGTATGTTTTGAAGGGCTCCTCGTTTGTTGCGGTTTCGTAAAATGCATCTAGTATTGCAAATTTTAAGCGACTGTGGTATATGGTACTTATTGTCCTGTGTTCCCCATTCTATGTGTGTTAAATTGAAATGAGGTCATGATACAAATCATCGTCACCCAGTTGCATAAAATCAGTGAATTTGTATAAGAATATAAGAATTTTAAAACTCCAGAGACATCAGCAGGAGAGAAGTCATAGTGCCAAGTGATCTATAAGAATACTGTGAGGACAGTTCTCTTAAAACATGTTTTCTTGTGGTTATAGGCCTATGATGAAAGTTACATATAGTAAAATAAATAACGGTTGTCAGGGTTATTTCTCAACAACAGCTGGAAGTATTTTGGTCAAACTTTTTACAAAGCCTGTGGTCCTTCTGTTTGATGTTTTTGTTGGTATTGTGCACGTTTGAATATAGTTTTGATACACCAAAAGTCTTATATTAACTCGCCTGCTTGATTAATTGTCGCATATGATATTTTGACATACCATTGCTTACCAACCAAGGATATTAGTAGAACTGATACTTGCCAAATAAATTGAATGAAGTGAGGAGTTCAGATATATATTTCAAAACTAAAATTCTAAAAACAGCTGCAAAACGAATTATTCTGAACCTCTCCAATTATGTTCTTTATCAATAGCTACTAGTAAAAAGAAAATAACATCTCAAAATCTCAAGAATTTTTATACGTATTCAACTGTCAACCCTTTTAATGAACATTACATTAAAATACCATACCAACGAGCAGAAGATGCTAAATTGCCACAGAAAGAACAGCGGCATCTGTAAATCTAAAACAATTCAACAATTGGTTACATAGAAATATCCATGATAAAAATGCTACACAAATACCGTTAGAAAATATAATCAAAATAACATAACCCAGTGAAAACTCATCAAAAAGGAACATCTTGCAATATGTTCATTTCCTCTTTGTATGAAAGCCACGAACAGTTGTCATTGAATTTCTACCAGTAGTTGCACTGCATATTAGGGACACAGAAATAATCAAAAGCCAATAGCAAATAGAGGCAAAATATCATCACATTGTGCTCATTTTCTTCTGGTACGCTCACCATGTGTTGTATTGAAATCCAGCAATTCGTTATTGAGAAGTAGCTCTTACCAGGATAATGCACTAAATCTGTTGATTTACGGTGACTTTAGAGGAGTCCTGATATACACTGGTTGCTATATTTATTGCGTACGAAATATGTATTTGCAGAAGAACACAAGGGGACATTTATTTTAGTTATCAAAATCCTTTGCATTAACTGAGGTCTGTTGATATGGCATCTCAGGCAAACATGCAGTCTCAATATTCCGGCATACATCTGCCTAAACTGCGAGCTGGGGTTTGCTGTATGCTAAACACGATGACAGAAACACGGAACCAGTTACGTAATGATTCGTGTGCCTTGCAATAAATATGGTTTTCAGCTTTAACTAAACAAATACAAATATAACATGATTCATTAATAAATTCCTAGTTTTTACATTTGACTTCCTAGTTTTATACTAGTTTTCTATTATTTCAGAAACTACTAGGTTTTGTACAGACTGTTGAAAAGCCTGTGACATTCAGACATGCATTTGGAGGACAGCATTTGACCCAGCTCCACTTAACATAGATCAGCTTTAAACGGAGCAAGAATCCAATTTTGTCATGCAGCTTATCTGCCTACGGTTGTGCATCAGAGCAACCATGTGTAATTTTGCGTTGTGGTTGTTAGTTGGCTCGCCACAATATTTTGCAACGGTTATGAGACAATCAACTGTCAAAACAGGTTGACAAAAAACAAGTCAACAAATAAGCGATGATGATAGTTCTAGTGATACTGAATGCGAAAACGAAAATTGAATTGGTTATAATGGTTTTGTAAGATTTTTGTTGCGTATTTACTTGCATATACATGACATGCTAACCGAACACAAACTGTAGTTTAGTTGAAATGCTTTAGTATCCATATTTAAATAAGTATGCCCCCATCGAAGGTGACGGGGTATATTGGTTTGCTAATGTAGGTCGGTCTGTCAGGTATTTCTGCTCTATTAGTTCATCAGTTTTCAACTGATCATCACCAAACTTCATAAAATTGTTTCTGGGCATACTTTCTTGGTCAAATTCTATAATCAAGCAAATCGCCTAATTAACTGCAGAGTTGTGGCCCTTGAAATATCTAAAATTGGCATTTAGCCATTTCAGCATTTAAGTGCAACAGTTTTGATACGATGTCTATCAAATTTTATGAACATGTTTTGGGTTGCAATCTTTTATCCCAGTTCGATGATTAACCCAATCACCCCCAGAACTTTGATTTATATAAAACTGGATTCTATTAGCAGTTAACACCCTCTGTATCCAACTTGATATTTAAAACTAGAGGGGCAAACTCTTTAAAAACAGCTCTTGTTCAATTAAAAAACAAAAACATATTTCACATAACTATTAATAGTATTGTGGCAAAAATAGTGTATAGAAAATGATCAAACCAACTAAACACGCACTTTTCTTATTTGGCAGCCATTTTGTCGGCCATTTAAAATAATTAATCCTTTAATTACTCATTTAATTTATGTAAAAATCAGTTGCATGTTTGTCAATACATTTTTTAACAACATATGCATTACATACATTCAGAAAATTGTAGTTACGCTACATATTGAAAGATATATGCCAATTTTTTATTTGTGGTGGCCATCTTGAATGTTTCAAAATGCTCAATGATGACAAAGTTGCATCATACAGTTTCTAAGTAAGGTCATGGTGTAGAATCATTTTATGCAAACACAATTTGTGCGTACTACCCTTTTGGGTTTATCGACTGGCATACTGACTATAAACAAACCATGTGACCCCCAGGACGTGACCAAGTTTGATCCCAGGGGCATAATTTAAATAATGTTTGTAGAGGTACATTTTACAATGTTACATTCAAAATATGAAACCGTGGGGCCTTGCAGTTTCAGACGAGATTTTTAAAGTCATTTTGCTATTTAAGTCTATATGAACCATATGACCACTGGGTGTGGCCAGTTGACCCAAGGGGCATAATTTGAACAATCTTTGTAAAGGACCACGATACAATGTTACATACGAAATACTAAACCATTGGGCCCTGCAGTTTCAGAGATTTTTGAAGTCATTTTGTTATTTAAGTCTATTGGCTAGTTTTGACCACAAGGGCATCATTTCAACAATCTTTGTAGAGGACCACTAGAGGATGCCACATACTAAATATGAAACCACTAGGCCTTGCAGATTCAGATGAGATTTTGAAGTAATTTTGCTATTTAAGTCTATATAAACAGTGTGACCCCCGGGGCGTGGCCAGTTTTGACCCCAGGGGCATCATTTGAACAATCTTTGTAGAGGACCACCATGCAATGTTAACAACCAAATACCAAACCTCTGGACCTTGCGGTTTCAGAGAAGAGTTTCAAAGTCATTTAGCTATTTAGGTCTTTATCAACCATGTGACCCCCGGGTTGTGGCCAGTTTTGACCCCAGGGGCATCATTTGAACAATCTTTGTTGAGGACCACTATGCAATGTTACATACCAAATATGAAACTTCTGGGCCTTGCGGTTTCAGAGATTTTTAAAGTCATTTTGCTATTTAAGTCTATATAAAAAATTTGACCCCGGGGCGTGGTCAGTTTTGACCCCAGGGGCATCATTTGAACATTCTTTGTAGAGGACAATTAGAGGATACCAAATATGAAACCACTGGGCCTTGCTTTTTTCAGAGGAGAAGATTTTTGAAGTAATTTTGCTATTTAAGTCTATATAAACCATGTGACCCCCGGGCATCAATTGAACGATCTTAATACAGGACCACTAGAGGATGCCACATACCAAATAGAGGACCACTAGAGGATGCCACATACCAAATATGAAAGCTCTCAGCCATGCAGTTTCAGAGATTTTTAAAGTTTTCACTTTTTATATCTATTTTAGCTCTGGTTACCTAGATATGCAGCGGACCAAAACAATTTTGAAAGAGTGTCACCCATAATCATTCCTGCGAAGTTTGGTAAAAATCTGCCCAGCGGTTTAGGAGATGTTGTGTGAATGAAAATGTTGATGCACGACGCACGACTGATGATGCAAGAAAGGTGATCACAAAAGCTCACCATGAGCACGCTGTGCTCAGGTGAGCTAAAAACACAGACAAATACAGATAAATAACAGAATATATTCATTTAACACTAACCGGCATTATGTGTTCTTGTTCTAAACATGATTTTTTTGGTTAGTCGAAAACTTGCATCCAAACTTTAAAAACAAAAGATATATAATTTATTCCAGGTTATACATTACATATCGCAAGATACAGTCTGATAAACACCTCATTTGAGTTCTGATGCATAGGAATTAAACCACGAGGGTGTTTAGCCCCAAGTGTTTAATAGCCATTCATCAGAACGACAAAGAAATGTTTATAGGCCGATAAACAAAGGTAATGCGAAAATTATTTAGATTCTAACATGATTTGACAAATATTTGCACAATTGTAATTGGAACTACTTTTAACTATGCTCCCTCAGAATCGGGACTTTTTTTGCGTTATTTATTGGGTAGTTTAACAACGATAATTTTGTTTTTTTGTCTATAGAAAAATTTGCGCGTATTATGTTAGACAAGAGGGCTATGATGGCCCAACGCGCTCACCTGAGAACTGGTACAGATGAAGAGAATACTGTTGTGACAGGTTTGAAAATTAAGGTACCTGAACAATACGCAAACGGGGATAGGATCAATTTTTATTTAAAACATCGGTTATTGCAATGGGCTAACTTAATTACGAGTTGGGTAGTGAATGTGCGTTTTTTTTTTGCTAATGGTTCTCAAATCGTTTTTCTCGATATTCTTACCTGACCCTTTTTCATTAAGTCAGTGACAATTCTGGAAAATGCAGAAACAGTAGATTTTGATGTCTTTTTCACAGACAGTTTTGGAGAACTAGTTGCAATGCGATAATTGCGATGGCTGTGCTATAAGGTCAAGTTTTGCTTTTTCTTTGATAATTTTTTGTCCGATGATGATAAATGATGTTAATGCATGTTGCATGTTCAAATAACTGCATGCAAGTTTGCAAGTGTTGGAAATAAAATTGTATCAATCAATGTTTATGGTCATACGCAAACTGTGCAAGTCTGGTCAACATTGAATAAAAAATCGTGTGTGCAAGCCAAACATTGATAACTTAATTTTATTTTTTTTCAAACACAAGGGGCAATAACTCAAGTGTTTCTGGCCCAATCATGCTTATATTCCACTTGGCCTGTAGTCTTAGGTTCATAGACAAACTGTGCACGATTAATGAAGATTGGATGAACAATGAAGTCTCTATCCTGAATAATGTCCATTTTTGCATATTTTTTCACAAACAAAGGGCAATAACTCCAGTGTTTCTGGTCCGATCTTGCTTATATTCAACTTCAACTGTAATCTCTTGGTAATAGACAAACTGTGCAAGATTGGTAAAGATTGGATGAAAAATGAAGTCTCTATTCTGAATAATGTCCATTTTTGTATATTTTTTTAATAAACAAAGGGCAATAACTCTGGTGTTTGAAACACGATCTGGCTCATGTTTGGCGTCTGTTGAGATCTGAGGGTCATACACAAACTGTGAAAGTTTGGTTAAGATTGGATTGAAAATCAAGTCTACAGGTTGGAAAAAGGCATTTTTGCACTTTTTTGCATGAAAAAGGGGCAATAACTCTAGTGTTACTGGTGTGATCTGACCCAATAATACTCCCAACCGAGATTTTATGGTCATACACAAACTGTGCAATTTAGGTCATGATTGAATAAAAAATGTAGTCTTTATAGCGATAACGGTCCAAACTGTTGACGGCATAAGAACAACGTCGGAGAGCTCCCCTATACCAATAGCTCACCAAGCACTACGCGCTCAGGTGAGCTAAAAAAATAATATCATATTGTCCCGACATGAAAATGTACTTAACACACATTTGGTGTTATTGAAAGCATCACAAAACAACATCGAGAAATTTTATTTGTTTAATACCCAAATGGAAATAAATATGTCAACTATGTACATATGTACCTTGCTTGTACAAGCATTCTTTTGGCAAACAGATTTGCAATAAAACAATGTTTTCAACATTTTGTTGGAGAAGCGACATGACAAAATATACATGTACAAATTAAAAGCTGATTTAGATTCTGACAGCTTAATAATTACATATATTATTTAACGACTTTATGAGGTTTGGTAAAAATCAATAATGATTTTGAAAGAACAACAATCATAGAGAAGTTTGGTATAACATTACAACTATAATCAAAAATATATCAACATCACTTTTTCCCAAACATATTCCTATGCACTGTACACTGAATGTTAGCAGTTTCTTTGATATTTGCCATTTCAAAAAGTAGCAGAACGTCCTTACCTATTATTATAACCACTGTGTGTTAATGATAAAATTAATGGAAAACTAGAACTCCGCGAGTCGGATGTGTCGCCTGACGCCGGATAGCTTACGTGAATCCAAATGAAGAAGCACTTAAGGTTGATGCTCAAATTATGTTTAAAAGATTTATTTAAATCTTCAAACGCACTGCACTCTGGCTAACTGCAAAGGAAAGACTAATTAAAACCAAAAATGCGACACAAAAATAAGTACGAAAATTTACAAAGGGCAATAACACCTGAAGTATGACATGCAGAGAAACGGTTCTTGTCCACAGCACTTTTCCTCAAAGAGATCTATCTACCTATGAAGTTTCAAGTTGATAGCTTTCATAGTCTTAGAGTTATGCTCCGGAAAAAAATTAAGTATGAAAATAAACAAAGGCCAATAACTCCAAAAGAATGTGATGCAGAGTAACGGTTCTAGTGCACTGCACTTCTCCTCAATGAGATCTATCTACCTATGAGTATTCAAGTTGATAACTTTCATAGTCTTAGAGTTATGCTCTGGACAAAACTTAAGTATGAAAATAAACAAGAGAATCAGAGTGAATTATTTTATAGAATATTTTTAAAGAATTATTTTGTTAGAAGAAGCATTAATGATACATGTATGTTGTTATCATTATGCACCTATCAATATTTTCCCCCAGGGGGGAGCGGCAGGCAATCCCAGGGGAATTTGTATTTTTGGGGATCTAATTCCCCGCCCTAGAGCCAAGCATTTTTATCTAAATCCCCTCAATGGGGGATGCTTAATTGGTGTATCAAATGGCCCGGGATCTAAAATCCGAACAAAGTTTATTTCCCGGGACCCCGAATAATTCGGCGAGTCAAATTCCCGCCTGTCGGTAATTGCTTTCAGTCTTAAGTCCCGTTAATGCCCGCAGCTCCCCCCTGTGGGAAAATATTGATAGGTGCATTATGTCAAATAGATCAAATTGTATCAAGACTTTCACATTATTTATTCACTTTATAATCTGTTTCCAAAACAATTAAATTGCATCATGGACAATATTGATAGTATACAAATTAAGTAATTAACTTCATCTGGTGAAATATGTGGGCTTTGTTTTCACTTAAAAAATATTTTATAAAATATATACCTGTAGTATTCTTGAGAACAATTGTCAGTGTTGTTTTACCAGATACAGCAAATGTTTTATGAGGTATGTGCACTTTAACTAGTCTATATTTACACATGAAAAATGAATTGTAATCACTGATGGGTACAAATGTTAGACAAACAAGATCTATTGAATGAATAAAATATACAACATGAAAAAAAGCGAAACTGAATTGCAGAATGAGTAAAATCAGTTTAATCAAAGTAATCAAAGTAAAAAGAATAAAAAAAGAAAGACTTGCACCAATTCCATCTTAATTCAGATATTTGCCAGCAATTTCTGCAACACAATGCTCTCTGTAGGACTTTGCAAACAACAGAGTTTGCCAACGACAACAATGGACTTGACATACTATGTACATTAAAACCATTTTCATAATTAAAATGCATTTACTGACAGTATTGTACATGTTGTTTACTATAACACAGTATATATTAAAATTAAAACAAATGTTTGATCATTGAACTAAACATTTTTAACAACTGTGCAGACAGTACTAACACCAAAAATATAATATTAGTACATAAAGAAGAAACCAATACTGGTAATCACAAAAATGTTATCATAAATAAAATTTAATCAATTTCATAGACAAATACACACTTTCTAGATGTGGAAAAATAATTTCAATTTGAATGAAACTGTAATTAGGTGTACACACATCAATAGGATTATTGGCAAATCTTACCACAATGTGTCCTACAGATCTATTTTTAGGACACATTGACCTTGACATCATAACCTTGCAATCGTAACACTTGTGTCCTACAAATCTATTTTTAGGACACATTGACCTTGACATCATAATCTTGCAATCGTAACACTGCAACGGAACATCTTCAATTATGTAGTTCAACCATTCCTTAGTTTGTGATAAAAATTGAAGACGTGCAGAGAAAAACTCACCATGGTAGAATATTTGTAGAATATTAGTGTAAGAGTGTCAAGCAGATCTTGTAACAGTCAAAGTTTTAGATCTCCTGTAAGTCACCCGTATGAAAGTGTAGTGCAGATTGTAATAACTTTCAAATTCCATGGCAAATGTTCCCAATTGAAATTGGTCTCTTCAGAGAATTGGTGAGAGGCCTTTCCCTGAGACCTTTTATAATTTTTACAACAAACAAATGTAAAACAAAATAATACATTTGAGGCATGTCGTGGGAAAACCAGACTTGATGCATGTGCGTCAAGTGGTATTTTTATGGTATTTTTTGTTACAAGGAAGTCTCTTCTTAATATAAATTCACTGTTGGCGGAAAGTGCCGTACTGGATAAGCCTGTGCGGACTGCACAGGCTAATCCAGGACGACACTTTACGCACATGCATTAAGTCCGGTTTGCCCACAACACGCCATTTTTAAAGCCATCGGCTGTTCCAGTGATAACAGCAGCACATGCTGGTACTGCTTGGCAAGAGAATGTCACTCTGATATCCAATGATACTGCAAGTTCGGGTTCTTCTGCCTTCTTTCACAAGCAGAAACCTCGAAATTCCTCAAACTAGTCCAATTTTCTTGGGATGTGGCACCGAACAGAATCTATCATCAGATCTGTATGTGCAGGTTGGGCGGAATTGTGTATAAACCTTTCCGTCCCTTTCCCAATTAGGTAATGTGAGACTGATGTCTTTGCTTTCATCAGTCTAGTGCTATCACATCTGGCGACAGTCGGGAGTAGCTGGCTGATCCGGACATAGAAAAGTCTGTAGGAAATCTGGCAAACTGAAATGATAAGAAAGGGTGGACAACTGGTAGAAAGCAGGCATACAGTCTTTAAATAGTAAAAAATGTTTTCTGAAAGCATAAGAAAATACATGCACTGATAAATAGCCAAACTTTTCCATAGTACAAACCAGCACTTACATCATGTACAGGTATGTAACATGTGTAAAATCAAAACTACCACAAAGTATCGTATTTTTTATATTAATTCTGTGAAGAATGTGATTCTGTGATTGATGGAAAGACCACATAATTATAACGAAAGGTACAATATTTAATATTTTACCTCTTCTTTTTTTCGGTCTCTATCAGAATCCAGTATACTACACAGCTGGTCTAGATCTGAAAGACAGACATGACAACACTTTATTACGGACACCTGTGTTTTACCTGTCTTACTTAGACTTTAAAGCATAGTTCATGAATATTTGTGCTCAAAAAGCACACTGATCTTTATTACAATGTATTGTGCAAACATCTCTATGTTTAATTTAACAAAATTTTAGAAAATTATGAAGATAACATGTTGAATTAATCCTGTGAAGATAAAGTATGAAAACATTTCAGAAACATTATTCTTGTTAACTTCAAAATTATTCACCGTTTCATTTTTAAATTTACTAAACATTGCAAAACAACCCTTAGGTAAACGACAAATGATTTTTAAAATTCCTGTACTGCCTCAATTAGAGCAGGTTAAGTGCCTGAAAACATGCAAACAAAACTTTGAAACGCTTGTTATAAATGTATGAAGTGTGTCGTGGGAAACCCGGGCGTGTTGCCCCGGACTGCACAGGCTAATCTGGGACGACACTTTCCACCTACAGTGGATTTATGTTTAGAGACTACATCGAAACAAAAAATACCATAAAAGCAGAAAGTGTAGTCCCGGATTAGCCAGTGCGGACTTAACGCAGTTGCATTTAGCCCGGATTTCCCACGACAATCCTCAAATGTATTAACATGTGCATGTTATGTAGGTAACAATTCCCAAGAAAAACCTATTTTCTTTCCCCAATGTTCTGGATCGGGTCACACGAGTGGAAATATTTTCAACCACTGAAGATTTTTAAAACAACTTTGTTAGCAAGAGTCTCAGAAAATGTATACAAATGCTATTTCGTCAGAAAAAGCAGCGTTGGTATTTAATCAATTCAAGCTTTTCACCAATGCTGATAAAGACTTCAAAGAATCCACATCAACGGCAAGCTTTATGTGGAAGTTTGTGTTGAACTGTCAACAAGAGTAACTGAATACAAACAAAAATTTCACTACAAAAGCTCTATGAATGTTCTAAAGCGTTTAACATGGTGAGTTAAGAAGCATGAGAATACAAATAAATAAGAATTAGTACTCTTACCAACAAGAGGAGACATGTTGGAGTTTGATGAAGATGGTGAGTCCAGTCCACTGTGGTCGAGATGTTGTCTTTTGTACGGGGGCTGCCCGTTACTACTAAATCCAGTCAACATTCGCTTCTGTCCTTGGACCTGAGCACTAAGAGCAGACAACCATGACTGTGTGGAGTTAGAATTGCTGTCGTCCATAGAGAAACCGTTTGAAACACTAGTGTTAAGTGCACCATTCAAACTGCCACTAGAGAGTCTGGAGCTTGTAGTGAGATTCAGTCCGAAGCTTCTGTCGGACTGTATGGGACTAGTGATGCTGTTTGTTAGTTCCATGCTGCTGCTACTAAAGCCGAGGAGGGGAGGCATGGGGGGCAGGGAGTCGGGCGGGGCCAGCGGCCGATGGGGACTGGTCGACAGCTGGTTGGAGACACTGCACATGGCCAGCGATGGAGTTGAGGACCTAGAAACAAGTATTAGTTTATGATAATGTAAAATACACATTTTACTGTAGTACAAAAGCTTCAGACACTATCGGCAGGCAAAATTAATAACGGCTGTGAAAGATCCTTATAGATAATAATAGTTATTTAAAACCAAATTGCAGTAACTGGGTAATAAATAAATTATCATATGACCAATATAACCTAACACTGAATGTCTAACTAGTAATTCTACCAAGTTGATACTGATTAAACAAAGACAATATAATTTAACCACGCCTTCCAGCATGGTTCAACCAAATAGTAGGAAAAAAGTATGAGTATATACCGTCAAAAAGTAGGAGAAAGTAGGAAAATATTGTTCTAAAAGTAAGAAAAGAAGGAAGAATAACATTAATAAACAAGAGGGCCCTGAGGGCCCTAGGACGCTCACCTGAGACCTTGTAACCCAATTGCAATTTGCATCCCCGAGGCGTGGCTTGTTTTTATCCCAGGATCATAATTTGAACAATCTTTGGAGAGGACCACTATGCAATGTTACGTACCAAATATAGGAAAGCTGTGGGCCTTGCCCTTTCAGAAAAGATGTTCAAAGTCATTTTGCTATTTAAGTATATATAAACCATGTGACCCCCGGGGCGTGGCCAGTTTTAACCCCAGGGATATAATTTGAACAACATATGTAGAGGACCACTATACGATGTTACATACCAAACATGAAACCTCTAGGCCTTGCTGTTTAAAAGGCAATGAATTTTAAAGTTATTTTGATATTAAAGTCTATATAAACCATGTGACCCCTGGGGTGTGGTCAGTTTTGACCCATGGGGCATAATTTGAACAGTCTTTGTATAGGACCACTATAGGATGTTACATACCAAATATGAAACCTCTGGGCCTTGCCGTTTCAGAGAAGAAGTCCTTTTGCTATTTATGTTTATATAAACCATGCGACCCCCGAGGCATGGCCAGTTTTCACCCCAGGTGCATAATTTGAACAATCTTTGTAGAGGACCACTATATGATGTTACATACCATAAATGAAATATCTGGGCCCCGCAGTTTCTGAGAAGATTTTTAAAGTCATTTTGCTATTTAAGTCTATATAAATCATGTGACCACCGGGGCATGGCCAGTTTTGACCCAGGGGCATAAGTTGAACAATATTTGTAGAGGACCATTGTAGGATGTTACATACCAAATATGAAACCTCTGGGCCTTGCGGTTTCAGAGAAGAAAATTGTTAACGAGATTTTGCTATTTAACTTTTAGATAAACCATGACCACCGGGGCGTGGCCAGTTTTGACCCTGGGGGCATAATTTGAGCAACCTTGTACAGGACCACTAGAGGATGTTACATACCAAGTATGAAACCTATGGGCCTTGTGGTTTCAGAGGAGAAGATTATTAAAGTTATTTTGCTATATATTCTATATAAACCATGATGACCCCTTGGGCTTGGCCCGTTTTGACCCCATGGGCATAATTTGAACAAACTTTGTACAGGACCACTAAAGGATGTTACATACCAAACATGAAACCTTTGGGCCTTGCGGTTTCCGGGGGAAGATTTTTAAAGTCATTTTGCTATATAACCCATGTGACCCCTGGGGCGTGGCCAGTTTTGACCCCAGGGGCAACATTTGAACACTTTTTGTAGAGGTCCACTATAGGATATTACATACCAATATGAAACCTCTGGACCCTGTGGTTTCAGATTTTTAAAGTTTACACTTTCTAAATCTATTTTTAGCTCTGGTGACCTACATATGCAGCAGACCGGAACGATTTGAACAACTAAAATCATTCCTGTGAAGTTTGATGAAAATCTGCCAAGTGATTTAGGAGCACAGGCTAATCCAGGACGGCACTTTCCGCCTACAGTGGATTTATGTTCAGAAGAGACTTTCTTGAAACAGAAAATACCATAACAGCGGAAAGTGTCGTCCTGTATTAGCCTGTGCGGACTGCACAGGGTAATCCAAGACGGCACTTTACGCACATGCATTAGGACCAGTTTTCCCACGAAGCCCCTCAAATGTGTTTACAAGCCATTTCCATCAAACAATTAAGTCCTAGCTTTCTGAATGGCTAAACGCATTGTCAATCAAATCTCGTCAATCTGTCAGTTGCTCAATAAATATTGTTACCCGTTATGTAAAAAATGGTCTGATAATAACAGAGCAGCATCACAGTTGTCAGCTACAAATGGGTGTGCATATCAGTAGCATTGAAGTGAATAGCTCTGATTGACTACCATGCATCCAACCCAATGTTCACAACATTAGTGTCATAATCATGCTTTATCAGTTTCACGTGGGGAGTCAAAACATTAGTTTTTTAATTGACCTTACAAAATGTGCTCAAACTGTGCAAATGTCATATTTAAGTTCAGCACTAAGTTTTACGAATAACATTTACCGATGAATGTCAACTGCATGAATCACACGTTTTTTATCATCAGTGTATCCAATTTTCATACAACACAAACTCCGACTAACAATCAGCATGTTCAGCTTAACTAAAATTCTTAGTACTACATGAATACAGAATACAGTAGACTTGCTCTTATTTGCAATAAATAGAAATCTGCATTTTAAGCCAAATAACTTCAAGATTATATCAACTATCTGTTCCTCATGCATTTTAAATCCATTGTTGAAACGCTTTCATACTATTTAATTTGGTTCAATCAGCAATTTCTCTCATGATCAAGTTGGAATACAAGTGATGCATCTCATAGAATGAATAACTGTTAAAATGCAATAACGGACAACATAGGAGCTATTTTTCAAGCCCAATGCCTATTGCCAATTCAATCAGGAAAAAGTTCCATCTGAGATCATTTGTCCATTGTATATTATTTTTCACAAAGCCTACATCATTTTGGATTTTCTTGCAGTTTCAATCTTGTGAACACAGTAATTCCTTGGGTTTATGCTTCGGAAATGCTGACTGAGGTTGACAACGCTGCCTTGATCATACCATGTCTAGACAAGGAGTTTCATTTAAATGGGTATACATAAAGCACAGCAAGAAATTCACTTTACTCGGCAAGACATATCGAACCAAGTGAAATCAAAAGTATACTAGAAATGCTGTAAGTACAAAATTTCGACATACGTACATTACTGTTTAGTACAGAAAAGATTCAGTGCTATCAATGTGCTCTTGCTCTTTAACATCTTACAATGGTGTAAAATGAGACAATATATCTTGCCACAAATAAAATGAGTTTTTTTTTCCGTTAAAACAACAAGATTATAGTATTATTAAAGTATTTTAATAAGTTATTTTCACTTTTAACAATCATCCAACATAATTTACATTATTTTGTTTTTACTACTAGAAGTATATGTTATAAATGTTTTCACACGTCAACAACCAATACAAATAGTTCAAATCCAGAAAAATATAATAGACAATAATATAATTAATATGCAAAATAATTACACTGCTTAACAAAATCCTTCATAACGTTAATGTTCATAACACGTTTGAAATAATAAGCATATGTAAATCTTGTCGAGTTCAATTTAAAATTACTTAAATTTCTATTTATTTTACAAACAATACTATTGTGATTGTGATTAATGATAGATATTATCTTGAACTGAAAATATTTATAACAACAAAAAGCTGACAGGTAACAAATCACTACCATACACAAGTACATTAATGATTTGTGAAATGGTGATAAAATGTACAAACTGAGAACGGATTGAAATGTAAATACATAAACACAAACAGAACGATTAGTGAATGACTGTACATCTCACAACATATATTTCGGATATATGTACATTTCAAAACTGTACATACTGTAGGATTGTAACCCTTCGTCCTTTGGAAATCATAGTCATGAGGTAATATTGGCTCGTTTCACACATTCAAACACAATTACTATGGAATCGAAAAACAACAACAAATGTTAAATCAAGAGCACAATCAATAGCACTGACAACAGATTTGTTAACCATTTTAATGAACACAACAATATGACATAGGTAAAAGTTGTTTTCAAATAACATGTGATTTATAGTAATAATTTGAAATAGGAAACTGTGTTACGTATGTCAATTAACCATCAGGTATTTCAAATGTAGTTAAAGTACTTATTTTGCACAAAGCAGAATAATAAATAGGATAAAAGTCCAATTACAAAACATCATGAAAAGTTACACAGACAACTCCTTAAGACTTTAGAAGTGAAGCTGCAGAACGAAACATTCAACACTTAAAACAAATAAAAAAAATTATGAACAAAGAATGACACTTACTAAATAGATACTACTAACCCTTATAAAATTAATAACTCATGAGACTAGACTATGTTACTATAAACAACAGCCAAAGTTTCTGAAACATAAAAGCAGTTGTTTGCAATACTTCTTTAACAAAAGCAGCCCTTTCGTTCATTCACATTCATACAGAGTAAAGAACATAATTACAGAAAGAGTAAAGAATTCTTACAGCATTCACAGATCAATTATTGACTCATTTGAATTCTAGTAAAGTGTTTTTATATACAACCAATGTTTTACAGGTGGAATGAATCAAATGTGACACTTTATGAAAGTATATCATTTACATCTACACTCATGAACAGTTTTGCCATAAGCAACATTTGTTTACAACTTCATCGAGATTTCAAATGAAACAACCATGAAAACTATATGGCACTTCCACCATTTAATGATCAGAAGTAGAACAAATGCATGGACCCTTTAAGTTGATAAAACAATGCTGCAGTATACTGAATAGTGTTGGTTCCATTACATTTAGTATGACGATGTGTGAGGAGACAAGGGAGACAAGATGGCTCGTTTGGTTCACCTGAATAGTTATAGACCTTCAGCATAGTTACTTTTAGCAGTTTGATGGACAGAAATTTGCAATTAAAATATTCTCTGCAACAAACATACTTTAAACAACTTTGTAACTGAACCAACAAAATGATCTAGACAGTACCCAAAGTATGGGGCTATACATTTCCTGTGTCAAGATTCTGTATGAGCTAACCGGGTGACTCAACTATAGTATGTCTTAAAGACAATTTTCTAAGTTGTATTACGGGGTATTCAAATTTACCATACAACTATAATGTGTTATGTGAGTGATTTTTAACATGTACTTGAATTCCAACAAATATCCGACTAGGCAAATCATCTGTTGTCACCACAAAGACCTTTTAGAAATTCCTCGATTTCTCTGTCCGCTGCTAATGGATTCATTGAATTCCTATACAGATTGGACATGGACAATGAGAGAGAATGAGGCATCGTCATACTGGGGAACGGTGGCAGATAGTGGGACGTTGGCGTCCCCATTGGGGCCATGTGAGGGGAAACAGGGGACAAGGGGGACTGGAGAGGGGAGTGGTAAGGAGAACGAGGGGAAAGGTGGAGAAGGGGGGAGTTTGCTGGGGAGTGCTGGGCAGGACTTCTAGTACCAGAGGGGCCTGGAAAGTTGTACCCTATTGTGCAGTTAGATGCTGATGATGAGGAGGAGGAACCAGAGGAAGGTGACGATGAGAGATGTGGAGAGAAACAAGAGTTTGATCTAGATGAAGCCCGTCTTGGCGAGTCGTGAGAAGACACTGACGAGATGGACAATGGTCCCTGCGGAGAGTCGATATTAATAACTGGAGGAGTGACGCACCCTGAACTGATATCATGACTAGACTGGGGCCGCGCCGGGGGCTCCTCGTCCTCGGAGTCTGACAGTGTGAGGTCAATCACTTCCATACGAGGCTTCTTGGACTCTGGCTCGTCTGAGGTATCGGGCGAGTCTGGAATATAGAACCCAAATACTATGTGTTACTTCACAAGAAAGGCTTTTTAAAAAATAAAACAATTTCAATTACATAGCAGCTAGGTATTGTTTTGTAAATAGTTACTTATACTTTGCAACAATTTTTCATCATATGACACAAGTTGTATTTAAAGCTATTTTAAACTAATCTTAATATTAATACAATCAAATTACAACTTGCTGATTATAAGATTAAAAACTTCATTTAAGTAACCAAGATATCTTATACATAGTTTCATGATTAATATTTTACCAGAAAGAAGTAAATTACTAAACATGGCCAGGTACCATAATTGCATAGAATGATTAAAACCTATGCATATATGTGACACAGTGATTTAATAAGCCCTCAGATGCTAGATATTTTATCAATTACCAATATGGTTTCAATTGTAGACACAACTGATTAAAATGGAGGAAACACCACCACCAATGATAAACAATTCAAGGAAATGATGGAAAATGGGTGATACGAAGTGTTTATATCAGTTTTGAATCATCTTAACACATTGAACTTATTTATGAAAACTGAAATGTACGACAAACAAGCACAAATGATATGGTATAGCAGTATTTAAAGCCAAAGAGTCAGTGATTATTTATCATTATGACATACAAATTTTTTAAGAAGTTGAAATATAATATTTGTTGTTACCTCCATCACACAAATTCACTTCTGTATCTTTTCCAGCTGGAAAAATGAATAATGACAATGAAATGGATGTGGCAATCTTGATAGGCATACACAAGCAAGCTGAAGCAACGAAAGCACCAAGGAGTCAAAAGACACTCTTATCTAGTCACAGCGCTTCTTTCCCTTATATAATTGAGGCCTATAAAAGGCTACTTCACAATCCAAAATATGTAACGTTTTTCACAAGTGTGGCAATAACACTTCACAAATCAGATGGATATCCAAATTTAAAAGTTCACTTTAAAACAGTATTTTCATACCGGATTCATTGATTCTTAAATTATATGCAAACAAAACATTGATAATACTGATGAAGACAAATACCATCAGATGCATGTATTTGTGAATACAATGTTGTTTTTTCGATTTTTTTTTGTCACAATTGAATTAAACTGTGCATAACTTTTTTCACAATTAACCATTTTATCGCGCTTCTATCTGACAAAGTGAAAAAGACTAGGCCTCTTCAAAAAGTCAATGGTTGGAAAAAAAGCCCAGAGTTATGTCATGACTTCCAATAAGCTGTGAAGAGGTTGTGAATGGCACTGAATGTTCAGCAAAAAACTAAATTAATCGAGGTGTGTCGTGGGACACCCGGGCTTAATGCATGTGCGTAGTCCCGGATTAGCCTTTGCAGTATTTTATAAATCATAATGGTCATTTTCCTGGTCTAAGTTAAGAATTAGATGGTCTTTTTCACCCAATAACAAAGCCTATGAACGAGCATAGTTATGTAAGCACCAACAAAGAAAGGTGAAATATATGAGTCTAAATAATGACATTTACAGTGTACAAACGAAAAAACAACAACGGTGAGTCATGTGTTTGCATGAAAACCACAAAGCAGAATACATGTTTAAAGCAACCACTATTAAAGAATAACCTAAGAATATCAAAATAAAAGGCCTCACCTGTGTTGGATGTTCGAGACGTGGATGGTAGGTTGAAGATTTCTGTGGCATTGTCCTTATTGTTTTTTATGGCAGACCAGGTCCCGTCCTCCACAAACTGTATTTCACTCTCATCTGTGTTCTTGATGATCTCACAAAACAATCTGCAAACAGGAGTAGTTCACAGACCATGTAAACAAAATACAACTGGACAAACAATACATAATATCATACACCTACAGAAGTACAGCTGCAATTAGGTATCTCAAACTCTCCGGGAAATCAATTTAACTGTGACATCCAATTTTTGACATATCCAATTACAGATGTGTCTTAATTTCAAACATATACAGCTATCCACCAGTGTCAACATTGAGACAAACAAGAGAAACATGTGTGAAAGGTATAGATTACCACTATGTTAAATGCATTTTAGCATTACCAGTAGCCAAAATAGCCTGTGGCTTCAAACATTTTATAAATTATTGAAAAATAAGGAATATCCTCACAATTTTTGGGGAAAATATTTCAAAATGATACGCATTTTTTGCAAATCTAAATATTTGGCTAAGTTTTATGTGTTAGCGCTTACCTAGCCACTATAATGTATATCAAAATAACTGTCAATACTGTGCTGTCACAAAATATAAATACAAATGTTACAATCCCACTGGTCTGCAACCTACCCATCGATGATGAGTTTATGGAATGGTGCTGGCTTATCACAGACGGGGCACAGCCAGGTGGCCTTCTTCTCATTCATCATAAGGAACGTGATCGCGTCGAAGCACTGCAGGTGGTTGCAGGTGCCCGCTCGACTCGGCAGCTGCATGCGCATCTTACCAAGCTGAAATAACGAGGTCAAGCGTGTTTCAGAAGTTACTTTAATGGTATCATAATCTGTGCCTATGTTATCAAGTATAATATTAAGCATGCAAGTTTCCCCTTATCTGCACTCTAAATACCCATCAAGAAAGAAAATTTTGATTCATTTACTAAGAAATTGAAAGAACAATGTCTTTAAACAAGAAACGTTGAAATTCCACGAAAACCAAATTTTTCAAACGAAATGCATAAAAATCAGCACAATAATGAAAGAAAGTTCTGGGTGCCATATGCAATCCCAAGCGAGGTCTCGTTATAAGGTATCTATGTATGAAGTTGCATTAAAATAGCGCAATGCGTTCTCAAGTTATTGTGCAGAAACCGTTTTCTATTTTTAGTAACATTGACCTTGATCTCAACCACCCCATATGCAATCCCAAGCATGGTCTAGATATAAGGTATCTATGTATGAAGTTTCATTCAAATATCTTGATGCATTCTAAAGGTTTTGAGCAGAAGCCATTTTTCTATTTTTAGTAATGGAGACCATGACCCCACCCACCCCATATGCAATCCCAAGTGAGGTCTTGATGTAAGGTATCTATGTATGAAGTTTCATTAAAATATCTCGCTGCGTTGTCAAGTTATCGTGCGAAAACAGTTTTACTACTTTTAGTAACGGCTACCTTGACCCCACCCACCACATATGCAATGCCAAGACAGGGCTCGATATAAGGTATCAATGTATGAAATTTCATTAAAATATATTGTACTTTCTCAACTAAGCAAAAACCTTTTTTTTCTATTTTTAGTAACAGTGACCTTGACCCCACCCACCCTTTATGCAATCCCATGCGATGCCTCGATATATGGTATCTATGTATGAAGTTTCATTGAAATACCTTGATGCGTTCTCAAGGTATTGAGTGAAAACGGTTTTTCTATTTTTAGTAACTGTGACCTTGACCCCACACACCCCATATGCAATCCCAAGCGAGGTGTTGATATAAGGTATCTATGTATGAAGTTTCATTAAAATATCTTGATGGGTTATCAAGTTATTGGGCGGAAACAGTTTTTCTATTTTAATTAACAGTGACCTTGTCCCAACCCACCCCATACGCAATCCCAAGCAAGGTCTTAATATAAGGTATATATGTATGAAGCTTCATTAAAATATCTCAATGCGTTCTCAAGTTATTGAGCGGAGACCCTTTTTCTATTTTTAGTAACGATGACCTTGACCCAACCCACCCCATGTGCAATCCCAAGCGAGGTCTTAATATAAGGTATATATGTATGAAGCTTCATTAAAATATCTCAATGCGTTCTCAAGTTATAGAGCGGAGACCCTTTTACTATTTTTAGTAACGCTGACCTTGACCCCACCCACCCCATATGCATTCCCAAGCGAGGTCTTAATATAAGGTATACATGTATGAAGCTTCATTAAAATATCTCAATGCGTTCTCAAGTTATTGAGCAGAGACCCTTGTTCTATTTTTAGTAATGCTGACCTTGACCTTGACCCAACCCACCCCATATGCATTCCCAAGCGAGGTCTCGATTTAAGGTATCTATGTATGAAGTTTCATAAAATATCTCGATGCGTTCTCAAGTTATTGAGCGGAAACCGTTTTGCTATTTTTAGCAATGGTGACCTTGACCCCACCCACCCCATATGCAATCCCAAGCGAGGTCTCGATATAAGGTATCTATGTATGAAGTTTCATTAAAATATCTTGATGCATTCTCAACTTATTGAGCAGAAACTGTTTTTCTATTTTTAGCAATGGTGACCTTGACCCCACCCACACCATATGCAATCCCAAGCGAGGTCTCGATATGAGGTATCTATGTATGAAGTTTCATTAAAATATCTCAATCCGCCCTAGAGCTCGAGATCAGAAACAAAAAGATGATGCCGCCACAACGCCCGCCCGCCTAATGACATACCGCAATCTTATAATCAAAATTATTCTTCAAAAAATTTGGTTAATAATTATTAATGATGCTACTACAAGGCAATAGGTCGTAATGTGTGTGGTGAAGAAGAGGAGTAATGACTAGTTTTATGATTTTTTTCTATAAGCGAATTTTCCAGAACAAAACACAAGACACTTACTGGACATAGTAATGACACTCTAAGACTGGTTGTTGCAATCTCACTGTCCGCATCATGATGCAACTTTTCTTTTACTGAAACATATAAAATACAACTGTGCACTCATTCCAAATTGCAGCTGTAGGTATGTGTCGTCATTCCTATAAAAATGATCCAGTTGTAACACTGACCAGCACAACTAAAACCATCTTTAACTAATGCCAAGTACCTTATTCACTTTACAACATAAAGTCTAGCAAAAGCTAATGGCGAAATGTTAATTTTATTTTATAACATAAATCTATGGCAAGGAATTGGAAAGAACTGAAAATGGTTATAAATTAAATCATTTATCCTTACCACGGTAGGAACAAGCTTGCTTGACAAAATTTAAAGAGCTTCCAATAGTTCAGAGGAATAAATACTGGAAATCGATAATGCTAAATTTTGTAAAATGTACTACAAATTCTGGGATCTGTGATGAAACAACCAGTGTTTACGAAAACATTTTGGACTACGCTGGACAATTTGTCTGACGTATTTCTATGCTACGCAGGACATTTTTCAGCCACGCAGGACATTTATTAAAATACAAGAATATTGCAAAAATAATAACAAAAACCTTCCTTTTCAAACCTACTTAATATTTCAAGGTTCTAGTATAACATATAACGCCTGGTCAATGCACATAATCACAAACCAACATACTTTAAACCTAACATTGTACCGTAGCCTGCACTAATTACAGGAGTGTTTGTACCTATGAAATAGAGAGTAATCTCTGTATTGAAAAAACAACAACAATACAAAAATTATCTAAATAATGATTCAATTTTGAGCATTTAATGTAAAAAAGTTGTCAGAAAAATTGTCTTTGCCATAGTAAGTTTTAGACCAGGAAGAGTATTCTACACACATTCTTGAGATTTTTTTAGATTGCAAATAAAAAGCAAAATTGTCTGAATATCGATAAACAAATTTTTAATGCAGTCTGACTCATGCCATAATTGCCATTTAAATTTTTGAAACCTGAAATACTTAATAGTGGCACGTAACTTTCCATGTCAAATGTTGTTTTCACTAAAGTATTTTCCAATAAAATATTTGTCATTAGAACCATAATAAAACATAACAGATACAAATATTCAGTTCAATTTTCATACCAAATTCATCGATTTCTTACCTGGTTTAGAATAATACAATACATTTTCTGACTAGGACGCTGCCATTTTGACAGGGGGACAAATTGTTATGTATAACATTTAAGTGTAATATGAAATCTGCCATTTTCATTTAAATTACATCATTAATGAGAATTTTATTCCATTTAATATTTAAGAGAATATTGACTTATTCTAATTTTCAAATAAGTCGAATCGGTCACAGAATCAAACGGGCTTTACGATTTTCAGTTTGTCTTATGACGTCAATTTCCGTATCAATTGTACAATGAAGCATAGCGGAATATACCGACTAGTTACGATTACATGACAAACAGTACGGTGCGAGATTAGACTTGTCGATCGCCGCTCATGCGCATAAGACATTTAAGATTAAAATTAAAGTGTCATAAAATTCCTGATTATCAGAAAACACGAGAAAATAAAATAAAAAAGGATTATTAAACGTTTGGAATTTATTCTGGAAGGCTTCAAATTACGCCGGACAAATCTGTCCGCCGTAGATTCAAGAAACGGCGGACAATTTGAAAATGTACCGGCAATGTCCGACGTATTTCGTAAACACTGAACAACTTACTCATAGCCCGGGAATGGTCAGCATGCCTGTTTCCAAACTGCTTCAACCTCATAAGAAGAGTATCAGAGGTAAGTCTCTTGACCAGATTTATTGATACAACAAATCCCTGAAATGACACATTTCACAAATTAATAAGTGACATTCACACATTTAAATGTGCCACATATACTTAATGTTAGATTAACTATTTTTCTAATAGACATAATACCTTTTTTTTTTAAATAAGCATAGTGATTTTATAGAAAACTGTAGATACAAAGTAATCAGATATCTTTGATACCTTCACATCTCATTATAAATTATAAATAGCTGCGAACATAAAAACATTGCCATATTACTACGATAGTTCACGATCTAAACTTATGATTTTAGATTTTCATTGCTTTCATTATTTAAGATTAAAACCAAGCTGGAATGCAAAATATTCAGTCACTGAGCCTGTATCTGCGAAAAAGACTGCATACTCTTCCATATTCAGATGCCCAGGAGATCTCCACATGGTTGGGCATGGTAGGAGACAGTCTGCACAAGGAGGTGATGTCCACAGGCCGCCCCGGTCGCTTGGGCTCCACACCTGGCTTTGTGGTCGGGATCGGATTCTACGCAGACAACAGTTGAACATCATTTGAACAAAAATTTATGTATCATAAATGTTCATACACTGAATGTTTATCTATACCTTTTAGCACATGATTAACAATATAGAATAATATTTATCTATACCTTTTAGCACATGATTAACAATATAGAATAATATTTATCTATACCTTTTAGCACGATTAACAATACAGAATAACTGTCTTTGTATGACTTTATTTCCTTTTAATAGAAAATATTACTTGACATAAATTTATTTGCAGAAATATCATAGCAACTGTGCATCGCAGGTAATTATACAGCTTTACTCACTGGTAGTGTTGCAACTTTTCCATTTACTCTCACACATATGCTTGGTGGGAAATTATCCTCTTGTTCACAACTCGTTTCCAGAAAACAAAATCTGAAAATCAATAAAATTTACCATAATAAAATCTATTTTGCAAATGGAACAAACACCTATCTAAAGTGAGTAAGCATAACAAAAGCAAACTACAAAAATACTAACTACACCTTACAAGGCCAGTGTTCTCCAACCCATTCTTAGACTTATTATAAGTAAGAATAAACAATATTCTTGAAAATGTTCTATTCTAAGAGAGCTGTTAATTTGAAGCTAAGTCTAAGAATATTCTTGAAACTGTTCTATTCTAAGAACGCTGTTAATTTGAATCTAACTCAGTAGCTTGTTATTCGCCAATGCAAATTTTAGCATTCTATATTTAGAATAATTTATAAATAAAATCAGCAGCATAGGCATTCAGCAAGTATTTTTTCTTGATTCTATATGAGGCAGACTGCACAGGCTAATCCGGGACGACACTTTACGCACATGCATTAAGTCCGGTTTTCCCACGACGTGCCTCATATCTATTCTTCAGCCTAAGAATGGGTTGATGAATCTGGAGCTAAACACATTTAGTTGAAGTATACATGGGGAACTACTTTCATATTGAATAAATTACAATAAAATGGTATATGTTATCTGTGCCCGTTTAAACAAAAGGACTAGTACTCAGCGAGTCGGATGTGTCGCCTGACGGGGCATAACTACAGTACAATTTGAGGCATTAAGAGCAATTATGCTGAAAACCAAACTTCACCTTCCTTTTATGCCTACTAACACTTCCCTAATGTTTCATAATGAATGCAAAAAAATGTAAGTTATTGTCTGCATAAGACTTATGAAAACTTTTTTTTTAAAGGGGGCATAACTCAAGTAAGATAAGAGCAATTATGTTGAAAATCGAACTTAACCTTCCTTTTTATTACTAACACTTCGATAATGTTTCATAATGATTGCAAAAAAAAAATTAAGTTATTGTCTGCACAAGACTTATTAAAACTTTTTTTTTTAAAGGGCATAACTCTAGCATTCCCAGCAAAATCCAATAATCCATTCACTGATATTGATTTTCTGACGGTCGTATATTTCATCGGATGAATTAGGTGCTTTGCACTTAACATAATTTAATGAATCATATATCAGATTAATCACAATAAAATTCTGTTTAATATGGTTTTATTTCATGAAAATCCATAAAGGATAAGTGTTGTTTATCATTGTTTAATTATTGAACAATGGGGATTATCGACGATTTCACACCTCCGCTATCGAGTCCATCAACGCGGACATGGTTTGGTGACGGTGGGTATTTTCCACAGGTTATGCGGTGATGTAAATCTATTTGAATATTTATGAAGTTAAATTAACCAATCAGAGGAGCGATTTCCCTTCATGGTGATACAACTTCCGTTAAAATCGGACTGTCAACAAGCGTGTTACAAATGACCAAAGTCTACATGAATTTGTCGGATCCTGAATCGGTATGTTAATATGAAAGTTATAGCATTTAAAAATACACTTTCTAAGCTTTAATTTGATATATATTACGATTAAATCGGTTTATGTTTACCCGACCGCATTTGCGTTCAAAGGTCAGGAAAAACCCAAAATACATTCTGGTGATGCAATGGCCGCCATCTTGAATTTCTGTCGATTAGCAAAAAACGAACGATATATTCAGTAAATAAGCCCCCAATAAGCACAAGAAAAACGCTTAAGTATGTGTAATTAAAAATATATTTGTCCATTTCGCTGATATATGTTACTAAGAGGTTTTTGTTTTTTAAATAAATACGTAAAAAACTTAAAATGCTTGTAAACAATTGTACATATAGTTTCGGATAGGCAGCATTTCGGTCATCGTTTTATAAAACACATTATCTACTCCTACACTAGTGCATTGTTATTGTTTTGCACGAAATTCATACAAATTAAATAATTCAGAATATTGTTAATATTTTTTAATTTTATGAAGACAAACCTGTAAAGTGTGTGTAAAGAATGTCATTTGTTTAGGATATTGGTTGTATCATGTATGTATTGAAGTCATGTTACAAGAATAGGAATCATGACAACAGTAAACAAATAACCAATACTTGTGTAAATAATAGTAAGTTTAACAAATTTATTGAATAGGTTTATTTTATTTTCTAAAATTATTTGATTTCTTTTTTCTTTACATTGTTTTATTTCTTACTGTATCTTTATTATTTTTCAGGTGCATTATTATTCCCTGTAAAGTGCAACGTGCCAGTCTGACTCCGACAGTATGAATTCAGGATGGCATCGGATCATCTTAACTTCCCAGGTCCGCCAACAGAGAAGCACATGTTCCAGGAAAATCCAACCAAAGAGGCAGTTACAAATTCTCCACAAAAGGAGGAAGTGAATTCCCTTGCTCAACAATTTACAGACAGTCCTAGAGCAGTTGACAGTGAACAATGTATCTGCATTATGCCATTGATGTGTGAATATGTAATAAAAGTATTATGTTTTACAACATGTTTTTTTAATGTCTTTGAAATGTTAAATAAGTTCACTAAGATTTATGAATTTTAATCACCAAGAAAGCAATTGAAGAGTGACATTACAATATTATGGCATGTAAATGCAACGTAACTTAACATTCTGATTGAAAAAAAAACTATGGAGGACACACTTTTTATGGGAAAAAAATGTTTGCACTTGCAGATACACCAAAATGGACCTTAGAAATGAAAAGAGCATGTAAATTTACATATGGTTACCAATATTCATGAAGATATTTCAATAAATAAAAAAAATATAAGGATTTATAATAAAATATCAGTGCCGTCGGTGCCACAAATTTCTGAGAAATCAGTCTTCTACAGAATAAAACCTGCCAAAAAGTGGCAAAATTTTGCGAACATTTCACAACTTCAAAACCTCATAACTTTGGAAGTAATAGAGATATTTGAATAATTCAAAGTGTTTTGAGTTTGTTTTCATTTGCACTTTAATGTGATCATAATTTAATGAATACATCTGGAATAAAAAAATTTAGCTGGGGATGCTAATAACTCAAGTCTGATAAAAAGCAATTATGCCAAAAATCGCACTTAACCTTCCTTTTATGCTTACGAACACTTCCCTTAAGTTTCATAATGATTACACAAAAACTTCTCAGTTTATTGTCAGCACAAACTAAAGGGGTTGCCGCCGTCTCCACCACCCAAAGTAACCCCTATATGTCACCTTTCTAGGCGACACAAAAAGTGGATAGGCGCAACAAAATAACAATATTCTCTGCATAAAGCAATGCTTCAGAAAAATTATGGACATAAAACCTTTACAAACATTTTGGACCGGTGATACAACTTGCAATGAAACACTCACCTGAGTTGCACCTGTACTGTGTACTCCCATTTTGCAGTGGGTCTAAAATCTCGGGACATGGCGATATCTTGGGCCTGTTGTGGGGTGAGGTGGAACACAAAATAAGTTTCCTGGTAACGGGACAAACCTTTTGGCGCTGAAAACAAATGTTTAAACTTCTACCAATCACCTGAACAATCTTTCATCACAGTGGACCGTCAGCAAATGCTTGTAAAAGGAAGGCAACATCCTTTAAAGCATTCCAGAATTAGAGAATAGAAACAAAATATACACCAAGGGCAGTAACTCTGACTAAATTGAAGATACGAGTTTTGGTTCTTGTTCACCTTGAGGCACTGATGAAGATTTATGCTTAATTATATAAAGATCCCTACATCGATTCCAGAATTACTAAGTGGAAATGAAAACCTGGCTGGACGGACAACTACCATATATCGGCACCTTAGGATTACAAGGGCCAATCTCACGTGTGTAAAAGGCGCAGATAGGCCCTTGTTATACTAGGGTGGCAACATGCCCCCCCCCTTCCTTCCTGCCCTGTACCAGTCATGCCCCCCCTTCCTTCCTGCCCTGTACCAGTCATGCCCCCCCTTCCTTCCTGCCCTGTACCAGTCATGCCCCCCCTTCCTTCCTGCCCTGTACCAGTCATGCCCCCCCCCCCTTCCTTCCTGCCCTGTACCAGTCATGCCCCCCCCCCCTTCCTGCCCTGTACCAGTGCAACTTTTTATTAGTGGATATTTGCTAATATACACGAGAAACTGGTTCATTTTTGTAATCATTGTTTCAATCAATCATCAGTAGAATAGTTCATATGGTGGTTTAAGAAAACTAATGTTGAACAAAAGAGGTGAACAATATCTGTTTGAAACTTACCAAGACTAGTAGGTTTAAGGAGCTCCCCCATGATGTCATAAAACGGCAGGGGTCTAAATCTCACATCTGGGTGCACAGGTAGGGAGGACACACTGGACGACATGTCCTGTGACCGCTTGGAGAAGTCAACTGCACCTAACAAATGGTCATGTACTGTTAAAACAGGGCTTTCCCTGGTATAAAATATTCTTTAGCCAAATTTACTTTACTTTGTAGAAATCATGGACATTTTGACTAAATTGTAGTTAATTATTAAGAAAATATTGTTTCAAAACACAATTTTTTCAAAGAAAAATATTCAGCCATTGGCTAAAGCTAAGTTCCCATGAGTCTGTGACTGCATGTCCATATCTGGGTCCGTCTACATTTTATCCAAATTTAAATTCATAAGCGGTTCCATGGCTCTGTATCCATGTGTTTAGTTGTGTTTCTTTTTGAATCTGGCTTTCATTCATTTTATTCCTTTTAACCAAATCCAACAGATTCATAACTATTTAGAATATATAAATATGTATGTACAATTTTTTCTGTAGATTTCACAGCATACAAATTGCCCTTCATCTGGCTAACTGACGTCTGTATGTTGTCCGCATCTTCATAAAATTGCGCAGCACTATACGGACACTGACATGTGGATATGAGATACGGAGATATGGAACCAGTCCAACGGTTTGCAATGTGTTTGATTTTTACACGGGTACGGATATACTGATACAGATACTGACAATGAAATCTATACTGACATCACACCATTTTAAGAGAGCACAACTTAATGTTTGATACAAAATAAGGTTTTTAATCTGATTCAAATCATAGCGGCACTACCTCTTCAACTTGTTGCAGTGGCTAATTTGAATGTATAATTTATCTATAAAGACAAATGAACACAACATGATATTTCTGAAATAGCAATTAATGACAATAATTTGGACATCACCAGCGTTTTTCCTCTATATAAAGTCGGTTTCCAATCCGATTTTCTGACCATTTTTCCCAATTTGAAGTTAAAAAATTCCCAAATGTAAGAAAAAATCCAAAAAGGCACTGAAAAGATAAAAGATGTTCATGTATTTTACTTTTGTTTTACCCAAGCGTAAACCTGCACGCACAGCTGCAGAGCCTTCCCCAGGCCGTTTTAGCTCCCCGGTGCCCGGGCGCTCAAATTTTAACTTGAACATATCCGGGGCACCTAAAATTAGTGTTGCGCTTATAAACATCGCCGGGGCATGTGTGTTTTATCAATTAATTAGCTGTGTTGACTGCAGCAGACCGACAATGCCTGCTGTGAAATCTAATCTCTTACGTCGCAATGGCCGTTTTTCACTCGAGAAACATGTATACCCAATCTATAGTCAGTGAATGATCAAAGTGAGTGTCCCTTCGCAGAAAATTTTAACAATTAACAGTTATTCCTAAGCCGCAATCAATCACCCCGAAGCATGGCCCTGTAGGCGGACTTCCAACATGCAGTAAAATCGGTATGAGCCAATAGAAACGCCCAGTTTATATTCACTTTGGAATGACATTTTAACTGACCAATCGGATTTGGCAGGTATCCACACACAAGTAACCTCATTCGCGCGTCAAGCGTATTATCGACCTTAAAAGTAACTGAGCTTTTGTATTTCATAATATGCACACTTATTTAATAAATTAAAAAAAAAAAAAAAAAAATGCGAAAAATCAGTCTCAAATACGCTAATATGAAATCGTTAGTGGAAAAGCTTATCCAGTGTTACTGCTCAGAGTTGTAGTTTCGTAAACATATATGCCATGTAAAACCAGTGTTTTCTGCAAAAGAGCGCGAAATGTCGGCTGACAACCACGGCATCACGTTCCACTCATGGAAAGCGTGCGTGTACCGACCATGTGCTTTCCCAATACAGGTTTTTAACATTTGACGCCCGTAGGCACAACGTGCACTGGGAAATTCTCCCGCCGTTTTTGCAAGAACAAAGCATGTATAATATACATGTATTTTAATCATGCTTCTTTCAATGGCGCTTTTGCTTTTAAAAGGCTAGAGGTATACCGTTTAAACGTTGATGTTTCGTTTATTTCATTTCGTTTAAACGTTTAAAAAAAAAAGAAAACGTGTTAGCCTTAATTTAAAGAGCTAAAACACACCAGATAACGTCATATGGCACATGCTGCAACAAAAAAATTCGACGCAGAGACCAGGGCGCCTGAGAAAAATCCTGGGTTACTAATAACAGCTAGGGGAAGTAACTTACTGTGTTTACATCTTTTATGACTTTTTTAATGAAAGTGATAAAGTTCCCAATTTGGCTCAAAACGACGCTAATTTTCTCAATTTGACCGGTACCTGTACCATTCCCAAAGTGGTGAGGAAAAACGCTGATCACACAGTCTAATGGTTGCGAGATAATGATATGGTCCATCACAGTCTAATGGTGGCGAGACATTGATATGGTCCATCAATCTTGAAGATTAGTTATTTCTACCACTTCTATACTATGACACATTGCATGATGACTCACCAGGTACCATTGATCCCTGTCCCATACTGCCTGATGGTAGTGTTTTGCCACTGGTGCCTGGTGGAAACCTTCTGTTCCGATCGTTCGACAGAAGCAAACTGCATAAAACAATAACGTGTCTGTTCACAATACCCACGGTCTTGTTTTAAATACATGCATGTTAGAGACATTTCTCAGTAAGCACATTTGAAAACTGATCCAAACACAGTGACAGGTCTTCAATAAGTCTTCAGACCTCGCACCAAGCCAGTAAATCTGTCGAAGGTCCATGAAAACTAACCAGAACACTGGTCATTGTGTCAGACAAATAAAAATATTGTAAAGTTTCTTCTTGCTTGCTAAATAATTTTGAGTGCCCAGAAATACATTGTTTGGGTTAGTAGAAATTAACAGATCATTAGACATCATGGCTTGTAATAGACTTAGGACTTTTGTGGAAACTGTAAACCATAAAATATCTTAATTTCATCCAATACTTATACAACTTGTAAGCTAACTGTAGCATACACCTACCTGGGGTCCGGGACAGGTTGCTGTGTGCGGGACGTGGTACGAGACCTGGGCGGCTCAGCTGCATAAGGATTGTGGATTTGCCTGTGAAAAATGACACACTATGATTTAATGAATGATTGTCATGTCTTAACAATGTTTCGATTAGATCAGCTATCAATAAATAGACCAAAACATTTCAAGGTTGATAGACCACATATTTAAGCCAGTAAGTACTCATGTACAAATATAAAGAGATGGACTTAATTGCATAAGCCAATAAAAATGTGTGTAAAACAAATAATTTGTGTAAAGCAAATGACATAAATTTGTGTAATAAAATGTAGTGTTCTTTTGAGACTGAAATGTTTTGCCCTATTACAAGTAAAAATTTTGTATCAGTGTAATTACCGAAAAAGTTCCCTAATTTTTTGTTGTAATCTGGTTGAATTTGTAGTGTTTTGTTCAATCTGATATAGAGCCCTTTGTAAAAGTTCACATTTTCTTCCATATTTACTCCATCCTGCATAAGTTGCCAATACTTGGAGCTCAGAAACACGGAAGCTCATCACCATTTCCTGAAAATGAACAAACACCATCTTCCTACAATAATAACTGGAGTAATACTTCATGTGTATTTACCTATACAAGTCTCTAATTTTGATTTGCACAGGAACAGAACAGCCTCTCGAAGAGTTTATCAATGTCACAGCTCGCTGCAAGAGTGTTGCTTTCACCCCATTTTTGTTCATGCCAACAAATCCAAGCAGCTCCACAAGCTCATTCCGTCGGAAACTTAAAACCATTTGCTTAAAGAGCAAAATACATCAATTATAATTTATGTTACACATTTTTCACTTTAGTTTTACTAGGTGAAATCGTTATCATTACCAAATGTGTAATTAATTAAATTGAGTTTTAGGCAGGCATGTAAATTTGAAGACTGATAATTATCACGGGCTTTTATGCAGGGGTGTAGAAATATCTTGATTATTCACTTGTCCACGGACAAGTTGGCTGTAAAAATGTACTTGTCTGCAGGCAAACGTCACTTGTCCAAATAAAAAAATAGTTCTTTGTGTTTTTGAAGAGCCAATTTTGGGCCAAATTTCGGCCCTATAGCCCTGCTTAAAAAGTATGTATTTTCCCCCTATATTTACCTTAAAATTCCCCTCAGAATCTAAGCTTTAGTTTGAATTTTTTTTTTTACAAAAACGGACACAAATTTGATAAGATAGAGGAGTTTTCGTAATCAATCACATCAATTTTTCATCAAACCAAGTTAATCCAAGTTATCATTTGTAGCAAAACAATTGATTAATGTTTTATATCAAAGTATAATAAAAACATGTAAAAATGCTTTTCTAAAAAAAAATCCCCTTTTGATGTAAAATTCCTCATCTTAACGGCCCTGCCACCTTTCCCCCAATGTGAAAATAAACACTGGTTCTTATTCTGGATGTTCATAATTTTATTTGTCATAGAATTTAGACATAAAATATGAATTTTATCTTAACACACTGCCAGATATAAATAGTACTTGTTCGCGGACAACTTGACAAGAAAAGTTTACTTTTCCGATGGTAAAATTATCTGGGTCGGACTAGTTGGGCATGGGATTGCAAACTACATAATCATCATTCTCCGAAAACGGAAATGAAATCGCGAAAATATAAGACAATACGTAAAAATCAAAAGTGAAAGTGGTTCCATTATAAATTAAGAAAAAATAGTATTAACTGTATACGAAAAGCGTATAAGAATATACAAAAACATATTTTGTTTCTTTAAATGAAACATTTAATTTGGGCGCAATATTAATTACAACGCGTTAAAATTATTTACAACGCGTTGAAAATTGCAGGACGCGATATAAATAATTTGAGGATTAAAACATCACATGTACGCCGAAAAATCGTAATATATAGAACATTGATTCAAATTAAAACGATACAACTCGTCGCCAGTATTAATTGTTAACTAAAATACGTAAATTACAACAATATGTGTTTTTGTTTTTACCTTCAGTTCTTCTGCTTCCGCCATTGTCGTTTTTAATAACGCATGCGCAATGACCTAATTTCTTCACAACACGTAGATCTACACTGCTGTGACGTCATTCCATTACGAATCTTCAAATCCCGCTAAGAAAGTTTTATTTAAAAATGTAAATAATGTAATTTGAGAGAAGTTTATATAATTTAAACGATGGCAGGTCGGATACTAGTCAGAATGTAGATATACATGACTATTTTTCAAAGCAGTTCATTAATAACCGTTAAAGGCATAAATATTGCTAAAAATAACAATATATTTGAATATAAGTATTTCATGAACCTGGTCTATTTAAGTCTTTTACATTACATTCCATTTTTCTGGTTAAAATGTATTGGGTAAAGCTATCTACCTTATTAATAAGTATAAACATCTCTCACTTTCCACCTATTTACTTGTACAATTCAAATTCATAGTTTTGTATGTTTGTGTATGTGTGCATTTTTCATTCCATGTTTTGTGTTTTGCAACTCATTTGCCTCTGTGTAGGCCTTGAGAATAAATAAAATCTTGAAAATCTTAAAAATCTTGGTATTATAATGACTCGCCCCATGTTGACTCGCCCCCCCCCCCCCCCGCCCTTTAATGACAACCCTTTAATTATGTAGATCTATATCGAGCTACGAGTCGTTATATATTCATTTTTCTATAGGTAAAGCATTAAAGCATAAAAAACCTGAGGTTAATATGTGGGCCGAAACGTCATACATGTGGGGCGAGTTGTAATGAAAAGCGGGACGAATTGACATAGGGTGATCGAATCATCATAATGATATATCAAAATAACGAAAACAAGAAAATGATTGAATAATTGTGAGATGGTTATTCAATCTTAATATAAGACTGATACAGTCACAGCTGCATTGGAATTACACCTAATGAACCTAACGATATCCCCCCCCCCCCCCCCCCCCAGGGAGCGGCGGGCTGACCCAGGGGAATTTCACTATTTTTATTTTTGGGGCTCTAATTCCCCACCCTAGAGCCAACCATTTTTGTTTATATCCCCATAGTGGGAGATGTCTGGGGCCCAATAAAACCGGCATAAAAAATCCGACCAAAGTCTATTTTTCAGCACCCGGAATTATTCGGCGTGTAAAATTCCCGCCTGTAGGATATCGCTTTCAGTCTAAAGTTCCGGTGGGGGTGGGGGTGGGGGGATATTGATAGGAGCATAATAGCTTAGTACTTAAACAAGCTAATATGGTTATATGCATCTTTATTTAAACACTGTTTACTTATGCACCTATCAATATTTTCCCCCGGGGGGGGAGGGGGGGAGCGGCGGGCATATACAGGACCTTAGACTGAAAGCAATTCCCGACAGACGGGAATTTGACACGCCGAAAGATTCCGGGTCCTGGGAAATAGGCTTTGTTCGGATTTTAGATCCCAATTATATTGGCCCCCGGTCCATTTGATACACCAATTAAGCATCCCCATTGAGGGGATTTAGGCAACATTCTTGGCTTTAGGGTCTAGAATTAGATCCCCCAAAATACAATTAGTTAAATTCCCATGGGATTGCCCGCCGCTTCCCCCCCCCCCCCCCCCCCGGGGGAAAATATTGATAGGTGCATTAACGGTATACTTTACCCAGTCGTTCATGTTCACAAAGATCTGTTAAATAAATTAATATTTAAGTGAATTCAATTCCAAAAACATAATCTATATATTGCATAAAATTCCAAATAGTTTGTAATAAGTACAGGCATGAATTGTTTTAATTATTTCTATTATGGTTGTATAAAGCCTGCAAGGTCCTTCACCCGCAATGAAAACCTGCTATTGACATTAACTTTAATCTCTAAAACAGACTGAATCATGTTTAAGAAATGCGCATTTGTTGATCGAACGAGCTATTGTAAAGGTGGTTACAGGAGTTGCAGAATTATAAATCTCCCCCCACCCCCACCCAGTCGTTTCGCCTTTTCCCATATTTAGGGTGTTTAGTGTGTGACTGTTATAACGGGGCATACTACTCCCTTATCACATTGAAAATCAAAACACAACGACAGTAATTCTAGAATTACTGTACAGCTATTATAGTTGTAATCATAATCGATCTTAAAGGCCTAGTTTAATCCTTCTCACTTACCCCCCCCCCCCTTCCCCCAATGTGGGGTATTGTACTCCCGTGTATTGGCACTCTGCTGTGGTCACAGTGTGGCGACCCTTATCAGCTCAGATCCATACACTGCTTCAATTGAAACAGTGCACTCAACCATTGTTAAGTCAGCTGAGAGAAAATATTGCAGATAAGGATAAGAGATTTTATGATGGTCAAATACCCCTGTGGAGAGACCAGACGTTCCTTAAACTAGGCAAACATAACCGTTCAGAATCTGATTACAAAAGATTTGTAAACTCGATTATGAATTGACGTTTGGTTAAGTGTATCCACCATAGGGTAGCATTTTAATCACATACAACAACTACAACAACAACAACAAATCAAAGATGGCTATTAGGACGGGTAATTATGTTATCATTCTGTATTGAAACGTTTTAAGACAAAATGCTAAACGTAGAGGGTTTTCAGTTATTGCTGCACATTTTTTGTTGATGAAAATATCTTAATTTACGCTTTTTGTATCAAACTGCGCTGGATTTATGTAATGACCTTGTCAGGTTATGTAACAGTAATGACCAAAATCGAAATTGTGTGAGTCCACCACGAATTAAGAATTTATAATTAACTCTGAAGTCTTAAAGAAAAAGTTCATATCAAAGTTACATATAATAAATTTGACTTACATATTTTATTGTTCATTTCCATGCACTGAAAAAAATGGAATGAGACACCGACAAAATAGTATACAAGTCAGGGATCCCACCTGTCAACTGAAAACACTGGAATTTCCACACTGTGATCTCAGCTAATGATCACTGGGAATTCCGTTCTTTTCTTACTATATAATAAACAGAAAACCATTGATTTGTGGTTCACTATTTGTATAATTATTTGTCATAGTGTACTAATAGGTAGTCTTATAAATCAAACATGCAACGAATTTAGTGCTACTGTTTATTATTTTATATTGGGAAATAAATTCACTGGAATATCAAATGGCCATAACACTAGCAGATCCAGGGGGGAGCACCCGGCGCACCCCTCCTCTAAAATTTCCGGACCATACATAAATGGGCATATATAAAACGGTAAAAACTGGAAAAATATGATAAAATTAGTTCGCTCGCTCAATTTGGTAAAATATACACATCAAATTAAGTAAAACATGCCCGGACCTAGCCCGCCCCGATTTCTTACGTACACTGAAGTACCGGCCCGAAATTTCATCAAAACAATTAACTATAGACAATTGGTTTAGGGTAAACTGATCATGAGTCAGACACGATCAAGAGTGGGACATTTTTTACATCGCTTTTTTGCTGAAAATATCCCTCTCCGTATGAAAACAAGTGTAATTTAACTGAAATAAACTTCGTTACTTGTCAACTAATCAGATCAGTCGTTTTATTTGTTGTGACGTCTTTTCTGGTATTCCCAATTGTGGTTGCTATAAATAGCTTCAGGGGCGCTTTATTTGAAATCGAAGCTGCTAGAAAAGGAAGAGTTGTCTGCGTTTGCAATGGACTAAAGTTGATAAAGCTCAACTAAACTATTTAAGATTTGCCTTTATTCTACAGATAAATAACAAATCTGTGTATTAAGTACGCATTTAATTGTTTTTTCACTGAGTATTTCTGCAATATTAGCCGCCTAAACTATGCACCGCATTAGATATAAAGCAAAACATGTAAATTTGATTGTGAGTCGGACACTGCCAGTCTCATTTTATATGCTTGTTAAATTAAATAACCGACAATAATTATGCATAATGTTTATATTTTAGGACAAAAGTATCTCAATGTATTTCCGGGGCCTACAAGTATAGCTAGATGTCAAGTACGACTTCAATTACGTTAATGTATTTTAAAACCTTACTCAGTACCTGGCTATATTACATTATACCTTTAAAAAGGTAATGATTGCTATATAGCTGGCTTATAATAGAAATGTTAAAAGTAAGACAGTTGTTTGCTAGAATCTTGTGTCTTGGTTACGTGCAAATTGCCAATTAGTTTATTATATATACACAAATGCGTAAATATTATATAAAGTAACTCTACAATATACATTATTCATACAAATATTGCTTACAAACATCCAACAATACAACAAAACAACTATTAGGAAATAATATACGTACGTTATACTGGACTTCAGCCAGCATGCTTTCTTGGTTGACAGTAATATAGTACGATGGGATAGAGGACGTGATTAATTAGTATAATTAGCCTACGTTGCCGGTTTGCAATATACAATTCAAGTGATAAACAAATGGAAAATGGACTAGGGTAAACTTGAGCAAACAACACAAAATGCTGTCGTATTGCGGTCGGATACTACGAAGACATAGGCCTGTTTAGGTGTCGATGTTACCTTCGCTGCAAAGACGCCTTGAAAGAAACGGGCGTACTGATTCTGTATAAAAAAAACCTGCTACCTTCTAGCACAATGTAAATGTGTCTAGAAATATTCTATTTCTGGTGGCCTATGTAGAATTTTAACTTCAAATTAAATACTATATGCGTGTTTGCGTTTTTAATGCCTACATGTGGTTTAGCAGTTTATGGCTAATGCCGTAACCCCGGTAGGTAACAGAATACATACGCCATGGTGTGAGTTTTATGTTTTAAATTCGTAATTTCACTTGGAAACAATATGCCGATGGCTGCCAGCTAACCTATCGTGATGACGAGAACCAGAATAAGTGACCTATCGCAACCCATCTGGGACCCATATCAAAACAGTTTGCAAAATCCCAAATGGCCCATATGGCTTGGCTTGCCCATACAGGACACATATGGAAACCTATACTGGGCCATATATTCTTCTGTGGTTGTAATTAGGTAAATGTAATATGAATTTCAAATGTAATTACATTTGTTTTTCGCTTACAAAAATCCGATATTAATATTTCAAACCTTTAGTAGTTGAACAATTCATATTCATTGCTAATTATAGTAAGGTTAAATAAAGGCTCACTTGGCGAAACATGACAGCCCTCCTAGTGCATGTGTATTTTAGTGCTTTTTACAATTAAAGTAGATTTAATTCCTTGAAATATAAATCAATTATTAAAACACATAATTATTTACATAATTGGCTTGAAACTTAATGAAAAACATCTAATTTATGGTCATGTACACTAACACATCTCACTGTCCAACTCAATATCAATATCGTCCGAGTCACTATTGATCTGGGGTAGTTGTACTTAGCTATGCATATAGTATATATCTAAGCTGGTTTCCCCGCAAAACCAGTCAAAATGCGTAGTTGGTATGCTAGGCTGGTAAACCCCGCTCTCAGTTTTAAATATAGCTCAAATCCTTCAAAACTGAGAATCACTTTACCGTATAGACCTTTATTTGTAAATAATATTGTTTTCTATTTTAAAATTCATATATTATATTTAAGATGTCAGATCAGATGCAATATACAGTTGGCGCTGGATACCACATAAAAGACATTTTCGAATAAATATGACTTAAAGTGGAAATTCAAATGAAATCAATGACTACTTTTGAGTTAAAACAGTTATGTCTCAATAAATAGTTAAGTTCTCAAAAAATCTAAATAAACAAACTTTTTGACATTAGCTCTCACACCAAATTTCATGTTTTTTTAAAAAATGTTTTCATAAAAAAGATATAAAGTGATAAAGTAGAGGGGTGCAAACGAAGTTAGCTCCAATTCCTGGTGATTTGATATTTTTCTGGCACCATAAGTCAACGAAATTGACACAACGTTGACATCACTTGCCGTATTATTTCACAATGCAATCATACGAGTCTGTCTGTCCGTTGGTTCGGTTCGATGAAAAACAAAACACAGTGCATAACACATTTGGAGACAATTGATGAGCATGACTGTGAACGTGTGAGTTAATTAAATGACATGCACTTCAAAAAGAGATTTTCACACTTCGCTTAACAAATTATACAAATAATTCTCAATGTGTGTGTGTTTAAATTTAGTCAACTGCGGATTTTACATGTTTAAAGATGTTCCTGATATATATAACAATGAATGTCAGATACGTATTTGGTGGACATGCCCATCAAACAAAGGCAGTTTACTGCCAAAACAGGTTTATGACATAAAATGAACCAACAATTCTTTCGAACATAATACGGTGAAGTATTAATTTATTCAGTGAAACAAAGTTCATTTAATGATGATGATGATGATGATGATGAGAAAGATGTATTATATATCTTTGATACAGATCTGTAGCTGATCACTGCAGATCCACAGACAACAGAACTGCACAATCAAAAGTTTACACCCCCTAGCCCAAAATCCTGGACCCGCCCCTGCGTTAGACCATTAAGTATAAAAATAGAATATAAATTAAAACAGATATTCCACATGTTGTTTTCTCTCTAAGTGAATATACACAAACTATATGTTTATTTTTTTCCTAAGCTCTTGTGGTGCACAGAAACCACAGGGAGGCATTTAAAGGTTTCCAAGATAACTGCTGGTGTTGCATACACAATTTTTGTCACCAAAGGCATATTACATCCAATTACGGTGTATATTGAAATTATAACACGTCCCACAGTTACAGCATAATTGGACCATGTCAACTTTGTCTCAAGGATCATCTGAGCATGTGTATGTTATAATATGTAATAAATTAAACTTTTTACTGGGAGGTTCGCATTTTTTTTTATTAGCTCACCTGAGCACAAAGTGCTCATGGTGAGCTTTTGTGATCGCCCATTGTCTGTCGTGTGTGCGTGCATGCTTACGTGCGTGCGTCCGTCGTCAACTTTTCATTTAGACGACATCTCCTCCTAAACAACGTGGCAGATTTTTACCAAACTTCACAGGAATGATCATTGGGTGACCCTCTTTCAAAGTTGTTAAAAGTTTTACAGTCTGCTTCATATGTAGGTCACAAGTGCTAAAAATAGATTTAAAAAGTGTAAACTTAAAAAATCTCAGAAACCACAAGGCCCAGAGGTTTCATATTTGGTATGTAACATCCTATAGTGCTCCTCCACAGTGATTGTTCAAATTATGCCCCTGGGGTCAAAACTGGCCCCGCCCTGGGGGTCACATGGTTTATTTAGAATATACAGCAAAATGACCTTTAAAATCTTCTCCTGAAACCACTAGGCCCAGAGGTATCATATTTGATATGTAACATCCTTTAGTGGTCCTCTACAAAGAGTGTTCAAATTATGCCCCTGGGGTCAAAACTGGCAACGGCCCGGGGGTCACATGGTTTATATAGACTTAAATAGCAAAATGTCTTTAAAAATCTTGTTCTCTGAAACCTCAAGGTCCAGAGGTATCATATTTGGTATGTAACATCATATAATGGTCCTCTACAAAGATTGTTCAAATGATGCCCTTGGGCTCAAAACTGGCCATGCCCCGGCGGTCACATGTTTAATATAAACTTAAATAGCAAAATGTCTTAAAAATCTTCTCCTGAAACCGCAAGGCCCAGAGGTTTCATATTTGGTATGTAACATCCTATATTGCTCCTCTACAAAGATTGTTCAAATTATGCCCCATGGGTTTAAACTGACCACACCCCAGGGGTCACATGGTTTATGTAAACTTATATAGCAAAATTACTTAACAAAATTTCTCCTCTGAAACCACAAGGCCTAGAGGTCTCATATTTGGTATGTATATGTGGTCCTCTACAAATATTGTTCAAATTATGCTCCTGGGGTCAAAACTGGTCCCGCCCAAAACTGGTCACATGGTTTATATAGACTTAAATAGCAAAATGACTTTAAAAATCCTCTCCTCTGAAACCTCAAGGCCCACAGCTTTCCTATATGTAGTACGTAACATTGCATAGTGGTTCTCTCCAAAGATTTTTCAAATTATGCCCCTGAGGTAAAATCTGGCCACACTCCTAGGGGTCACATGGTGTATATAGACTTAAGCAGAATGACTTTAAAAATCTTAACCTGAAACTGCAAGGTTTGTTCAAGATTGTTCAAATTATGCCCCTGGGATAAAGATAAGCCATACCTCGGGGATGCAAATTCCAATTGGGTTACAAGGTCTCAGGTGAGCGTCCTAGGGCCCTCAGGGCCCTCTTGTGTAATCAATATTGTTTCCCTTCATTCTCAGTTTGGCAGCGGCTGTCAGTATTGAAGCCTGCACTGACAGCAAGAAATCAGACCCCATGTATCACAGTGGCCCCCAGTAGAACCCTGCTGACCAAGAAACAGGAAGAGAAGAAGAAACAGGATGTCATGTTGGTATCCGTGTCTTCACACAAAGTGCATTCTACATGAAAACCACTGTAGTGCTATTAGTCAAATCAAGGGCTTAAAAAAGACTGAGTAATGATTCTGTTGCGCCCAGGTGCCGTTTCCATAAAAGCTCTGAAAGAAATGCTGATCTTAAAATGAACCAGCTGCAGACCTGTCTTAAGGAACTTTATGATCTTGAAAAATTTAGTTTTTACTAAGAAGCTATATGGCAGGGCTTTTTTTTTTCATCTCTTGGGGATGGGGCCCTTTGTCCTCATTTTGGGGGAAAATAGCATTATTTTTGGCAGTTTTGGGAAAATTTTCCTAACAGGGGAATGAAATATCCTGGGGTAAGGTCATTTTGGGGGAAAAACTGCATGATTTGAAAGAATTTTTCTGAGGGGATGACTCCTTATAACGGCCCCTACTATTGAAGGAAAAAAAGCCCAGTATAGATATCCACCAATGACATGTCATAATACAGGACATGTTGATTGTTATTAAAACTTCTAGCAACTTCGTAAGTTGTTAGTTTTTAAGTAACTAGCCATGTCATGTGTAAAAATTGTTATAGGATTTTGTTTTAATATATTCGCTGCTGCTGCTAACTTAAAGACACTGTAATAATTTTAATGAATAATAAACTAAGCAATTAAAATAACCCATTATATGAGAATTGTAAGAAATATGTTGACACCGTAATGTTAAGCATGTAAAACAAGCTTTAAAAGCATCTAATATGATATTTTCATTACTTCCAACAGGCTGGTGCCCTATAGGCAGCATATGAACCCAGAAAGGACGCCAATCAAATCCGCCTCTCCATTCAATGTTAGCTATAAGGACAACAAGTTGGATTATGCTGTTGCAAGAGTGGATGATCTGATAAACTGGTCTCGAAAGGTAAACTTTGGTATTCAATAATTTTTTCTTTTATACTTTCCAAACGTTTAGGTGCTACGTGGCTAGAAGCTTTACTGACAAGTATAAGAGTTATAAGAGTTAATGTACCGTACAAGTATCATAACTCACCCAAATAAAAGGGATTTCTCTGTTACATTTGGATGTGATCAAATTAAAAATTATGTAACAGGGAGTTCTAGCTTATGTATAAGAATAAGCTAGAGTATTGATTTTTTAACATAATTAAAAAATAAATCATTATCTATTCATTTAAACATGTATGCTTATTTCTATAGGATTTTCCGCCAAATAACGTAACGTTATTGCATGACGTCACGTCCGTTGTTTAACTGTCATTTTATCCTGATGAAGGCGTAAGCCGAAACGTTGAAAGATAAATTGAATTGACTGATTTCACGTGTTGTTGTTAACTTTTTCCACAATTATTAACATACTTAAGAAATGTGCATGAAATTTCATCAGATGTATTAAAGAAAAGAAAATGTCACACATATAAAACACATGGCATAATACAAATGTACATGTATGTCATTTTAGTACAAGAAAGTGTAGTTGAAATTAATCAAGAAATGTTTAGTCCTGAACATTATTTATGATATTCTGAAAAATCAACATTATTAATCATGTGCCCACACAAGAAATTACCAATACATGTATGCAGTTTTCGAAATTTGTACAAGCCTGTAAGCTCTGCACTAGTATATTTGGAACTGGGCTTGCTCACATTTGCAGTTTTATATAGGAGAACTTGAAATATTTACATGCTCTCTGGTAATAATCCAAGAATTCAGGCTTTCTTGGCTAAACTGCTAATTTCTAGGACTGTATATGGTAATTATGTTATCTGGTAGTACCTACCGGTGGGCATGTTTACTAGTCTTGTAAAGGTTGTACATTGTAGTGTTTTACTGTGTAGACTGTGTGATATAAGCACAGTGGCCTAAAGAAAGTTGTTATAGGTAATTGGTGTCCAGTGTTGTTCAACAGTTTACTTGTTTCAGGATTTGAAACACAAATAAAACAGGATTTGATATTTGTAAACTCTTATTAGTGAGTTCAATACCAAGTTATGTAAATACATTTTTCATGAGTGTGAAGCTATATTAAGTAACACTCTGGGTGGCCATTGAAATTGTGTCATAATATTGCTTTTATCATTTTTTAGCTCACCTGAGCACGAAGTGCTTGGTGAGCTTTTGGTAAAGGGCACCTCTCCTGTGCCGTCAACAATTTGTTTTGTTCTCACGCTAAAGACTTCACTTTTTATCCAATCTTAACTAAACTTGCACAGTTTGTGTATGACCATAAAATCTCGCATGGGATTGTTATTGGCCCAGATCACACCAGTAACACTAGAGTTATTTCCCCTTTTGATGGAAAACAAAGTGCAAAAATGCCTTTTTCCCACATATAGACTTGATTTTCCATCCAATCTAAACTTAACTTTCACAGTTTTGTGTATGACCATCAGATCAGCAGACACCAAAATTGGACCAGATTGTGTTTAAAACAGTAGAGTTTTTGACCTTTTTGTAAGAATTTTTTTTTGACAATGAGATTACAGTTGAAGTCGCATATAATCAAGAATGGACCAGAGACAGCGGCGTTATTACCCTTTGTTTGTGGAAAAAAAAAATAATAAAAAAAAATGGACATTATTCAGGATAGAGACTTCATATTTCATCCAATCTTCACCAACCTTGCACAGATTGTCTATGACCATAAAATTAAAGGTGAAGTCGATTTAAAGCAAAATCGGACCAGAAACACAGGATTTATAGCCCTGTGTTTGTGAAAAAAAATACAAAAATGGACATTAGGCTAAAAAAAAAATGTTTGTTTCTGGTAACACATGCCCAAAAAAAAATGGACATTATTCAGGATAGAAACTTCATATTTCATCCAATCTTCACCAATCTTGCACAGATTGTCTATGACCATAAAATTAAAGGTGAAGTCGATTTAAAGCAAAATCGGACCAGAAACACAGGATTTATAGCCCTGTGTTTGTGAAAAAAAATACAAAAATGGACATTAGGCTAAAAAAAAAAATGTTTGTTTCTGGTAACACATGCCCCCAAAAATTAGGGTAGGTAGGTCGGGATTTTTTAATTTTTTTTGGTAAATGGTCAACTTGAAGATTCTAAAACTGAATAAATATTAAAAACATATCAGTAATATGCTTAAACATTTTGTTTATAAGTGGATACTATCAAAACAAAACACTGATTTATCCAAAACACATTTAATTATTGAAAAAGGTAAATCAAACTAAAATCAATCTGACAAACCCAATAAAATGTTCTAGGGTCGGGGCATTTTTTTAGGGTTGGTCGGGATACCTGAAACAAACATATATTTTTTTTACGCCTTATTCAGGATAGAGACTTCATTTTTCATGTGCACAGTTTGTCTATGAACGTAAGATTACAGGTGAAGTCGAATATAAGTCGAATATAAGCATGTTCCTGCCAGAAACACCTGAGTTATTGCCCCTTGTGCGTGGAAATAAAACATCAACAAGTTATCAATGATTTTGGCTTGCACACACGATTTGTTATTTTATTCAAACTTTCAGAGTTTGCATATTACCAAAAAATTGATTTGATTTCCAGCAGTGTCAAACCTTGCATACAGTTACTTGTACCGTACATGCAACATGGGTGGCTTAAGAGCCTGCATTAACATCATTTATAATTATTGGACAGAAAATCTCAAAGAAAAAGCAAAACTTGACCTTAGAGCACAGCTATCGCAATTATGGCTTTGCAGCTAGTTCACCACAAGTGTCAGCAAAAGACATCAAAATCTACTGTTTCTGCATTTTCCAGAATTGTCACTGACTTAATGAAAAAGGGTCAGGTAAGATTATCGAGAAAAATTATTTGAGAACCATTAGCAAAAACACCGCACATCCACTACTTAACTCGTACTTTGCACTAACCGATGTTCTAAATCAAGTCGATCCTATCCCCCTTTGCGTATTGTTCAGATACCTTAATTTTCAAACCTGGAACAACAGTATGGTCTTCATCTATACCAGTTCTCAGGTGAGCGCTTTGGGCCATCATGGCCCTCTTGTTTACACAATTTATGTGGATGCTTTGCTTGGATACATTGTTGTGTAAACTAAAAACATCTTCTATTAAAGATCACCAAACATCCAGAAAAAAACAGGAAATGAATGCTGTGTTTTTTGTCTTAATTTTGTAAGATATAAACAGGTTTGTTTCACTCTGTATACAGTATAAGACTGATGTAAGTCTTCTGCAAATGTACTGATTCATCATGTTTATAATTCATGGGCAAGTAAATCTCTGAGGTGTAATTTTCATAATTTAATCAGAAAATATTTTACAGCCATATTTTGCCACCATCGAGTGCTTGTTTATTTACAGCCATAAAAATGTTTTAAAGAGTTTTTTACTTGTTCAGAAATGGGTACCTTTATCTTGAATTATGTTTACCCCAAGCCATCAACTTGTGTTTCTAAAATGTATTAGCCGTATACTCTGTACAACAATATGAGCTGTAAACAAAGATATAAGTGGATTCCCTGCATTCACAAACTGATCTACCAAGATGATTAGCATATCTTGACATTTGTCAACTCGTCAATTGTGGAGGTCGTGGACAATGAAGGTCAATATCATTCATAGCGTCAAGGTCGTTCATAGCGGTCAAGGTACGATGCTTTTCCTAGTGAAAGAACGCTTGTTGCAGCTTCCTGATCGTACACATGGCTCTCAATGGTTCTTAGTGCCTGTCAATAAAAACAGCAGTTGCAACAGACCATCGGAAACATGTCACCCACTACTCAGTAATGAATCACTGAGTTAGAAAATGTGAATCAAACATTTAGTTCTATTTTACTTTTCAATGTATTTTAAGTGAAATTTTCTCATATCGCCATCAACTATGTAACTGATGACCTAAATTAAACATTCATCTGATGTGTTTTAGAGGATCTGTTGCAAATTTGGCTTCCTATATGTGCCTTGATGAAAGAAACATTTTCTCTGTTGAGAAAGTGAGAAGAAACTTAGCATGTTGCTTGCTTAAGTTGATTTTCTTGTTAATTTTAACCTTTATCAGAACAATATGTATAAATATGTTTAATACTTGTTTCAGCCTGAAACTCTTTTGTGTATTTTCTAGGAGTTAATTGTAACCTGATGGGGTTGTTATTCGTTCAGTCGATGTAAATAACATTTTCTGCTATTGTAATCTGGAGGTTATGAGATAAATCTTTGTAACCCCTCTTGCAATTTCATTGAAATAATCTCCAGTTTTATGTTACTACTCTATACCAGGGTTGCCAGCAGACTTGGAAAAGTCAGGGAAATTTGAAATTTTTTCAAGGTCAGTAAATTGTCAGGGAATTTTGATAAAAAGTCAGTGAAAAATCTAATTCCAAAAACGTCAGGGAAAAACATGCCTGAAGGTAAAAAAATAATTTATACAAATTAGCAGATTATGGCTATAGCAGTCTAAATGTGTTTTGAATTTCTAAAATGTATGTATAAATACATAATATGCTGATTTTTAGTCAAAAATATATATCTTAACAGTTTTTGTAAATGTCCTAGTGTGACTTAAGTATGATTTGTTCATGGACTTCCTGTCCTGAAGATCTGGATGGCTAAAAGGGGAGGAGGAGGCCGTTGAAAACGGGTGGTTTTGGTCAGTGAAAAACCGGATTTAGTCAGGGAAAAGTCAGTCGAAAGTAAGGGAATTTATTTTGCCCCAGGTGCAGGCAACCCTGTATACTCTGTCTATATCTGATGACTTCGCATTAGGGGCCACAAACATAATGACATTTTTCCAGAATGGCTGCCTTCAAAATACTGTGTTATTACTTTATCAATGTATGACAAAATGTACACACAGTCTGATGTCTAATACTCTCTTGTAACACTTATCTGTTGTTAATCAAACATGAAGATTAACTGTAATTAAATGATCTGTTCCGAGGATAAGTGGAGATCACAGTATTTAAAAAATTGACAAACTGCTGTGTAACAAGCTATTGCATTCAGTAAATAAAGGCCACATGTGTATAGCACAGAAGGTTAAATGAACATGACCTGTTATACAATGTCCTCAGATCCTGACAGAGAAAAGTTTCAGAGCGATCGTTAGGATTTGATTGTAATGCAGTTTTAATGCAATTATAATGCAATTATAATGCGATTGCCCTTCTTGGTGCATGCTGATTATTGTATGACGTCAGTGTTAATGGAGTGTCTGATTAGAATGTTGTTTTTTCACATACACATGTAGTTGTAATTGTTCAGATTATTATTAATACAGTATATTAATTCAATAGCAACTTAAAAAGTTTTTTAATTCTAGAAAATGTTTGAGAAATGTTTGGCTTTGAGCTGTTGTTTCAAATACTGGTATTGTAATAATGCTTCTCATGATTTCTTGAACATAGTGTATTGATCTTTAGTCCACCTGAATTAAAAATTTCTTTTTATTCTTTTGTAGATGAAGACTTTAGTTTGTCTGAATACTCCTGTAATCTTTCTTTTATCAAAACAGTAAAACATCATTGTTTTCATGATTCTGATTATTGTCATCTTGTACAACTATTTTCACCATATTTTTTGTTGCAATATTATAAGATTATGTAGAGTTCTTGTATCTGTTTCATAAAGCAAAGAATATGTTCCCAAATACTTCCTATAATTATGCCTGCCATCAAAGATGGCCAGGTATATTGGTTTGCTGATGTCAGTCTTTCCATCTGTCAGTTGGTACTTGTAGGCCAGTAGGTAGGTAGACCACAATCTTTTCTGTTCTCAAGTCAAACAGTTCACCAAATCTGATTTTATTGTATGGGCCTGACATCTTGGCAAAAATTTATATTCAGCCAAATTGGTGTATTGGGATTATGGCCCTTGAATTACTTAAAGCCTTTCCTCTTTATAAGCCAACTGTTTTACAAGCTTGATAAAAATGAGCGGCATAATATTACACCCACAAACATTTGAGGCGCGTCATGGGAAAACTGGACTTAATGCATGTGCGTAAAGTGTCATCCCGGATCAGCCTGTGCAGTCCGCACAGGCTAATCCAGAACGGCACTTTCCGCCTAAAGTGGATTTATGGTTAGAAGAGACTTTCTTGAAACAGAAAATACCATAAAAACGGAAAGTGCTGCCCCGGACTGCACAGGCTAATCCGGGACAACACTTTACGCACATGCCTTAAGTCCGGTTTTCTCATGACGCGCCTGAAATGTTTGTGGGTGTAATATGTTGACCATGTTCGATAAACAACCGATTGCTGTTGGTGCTTCGGAGTTACAGCCTTTGAATTACATGCATCTAAAACTGGCCTTTTTAGCAGGTGCGCTCTCTAGTGCAACAGTTTTTATTCTGTCTGCCCCCAAACTTTATAAAATGTTTGTGGCAACAGTATTTCGGGCATGTTCGATAACCAGCCAAAGTACCCCAATCACTTAAGATGTTACAGTCCTTGAATTATTTTAAAATAACCCTAGTCACTTAAGAGGTTACAGTCCTTGAATTATTTTAAAATTACCCTAGTCACTTAAGAGGTTACAGTCCTTGAATTATTTTAAAATTACCCCAGTCACTTAAGAGGTTACAGTCCTGGAATTATTTTAAAATTACCCCAGTCACTTAAGAGGTTACAGTCCTTGAAATATTTTAAAATTACCCCAGTCACTTAAGAGGTTACAGTCCTTGAATTATTTTAAAATTACCCCAGTCACTTAAGAGGTTACAGTCCTTGAATTATTTTTAAATTACCCTAGTCACTTTAGACGTTACAGTCCTTGAATTATTTTAAAATTACCCTAGTCACTTTAGACGTTACAGTCCTTGAATTATTTCATTTTACATAATCAGCTTTGTTTTCCTTGTGATTTTGTTTACAGATTGCTCTGGGCCTAGAGTGGACATACCTGTTTTACAAACAGCTCTTGTTTAGCAAATAAGTTTATTTATTGACACTATTCTCTTCAATTCCATACAGACTCGATATAATGTGAACACAACTCTACTGATTTTTTCAAGTGTAAATTTTATATCTACTGTTAAAACTTTTACAGAAATTGTAAAAAGCAATATTGTTGTTGTTTTTTCTGTACTATTTTGGCATATAAGAAGAGCTTTGCTTAGTGGTATACTATATGCAATGTATTTCGTTGTTTTTTACACTCAAATTTTTCTGGCAATATATATAAATAAGTTAATAATTAATGAAATTGAACTAGTCTCCACTGTTGTTCGATCCAGTTTGCATTCATGTATATAATTCTGACCAGGACTACCTGTTAAACAGGGGCTAGAACTATTTATAACCAATATATGTGGCGCGTCGTGAGAAAACTGGACTTAATGCATGTGCGTTAAGTGTCGTCCCGGATTAGCCTGTGCAGTCCGCACAGGCTAATCCGGGACGGCACGTTCTGCCTACAGTGTATTTATGTTTAGAAGAGACTTCTTTGAAACAGAAAATACTATGAAAGCGGAAAGTGCCATCCTGGATTAGCCTGTGCGGACTGCACAGGCTAATCCGGGATGACACTTTACGCGCATGCATTAAGACCGGTTTTCCCACGATGCGCCTCATATAATGTATTATTTATAGTTAATTATTGTTTATGATCAGTTCTAGGTCCCTGTGACATGCTGATATGAAGTTGTAAATACTGACTGCATGCAAATTGTGTCTACGTCATTTCATAGTGTTATGTTTTGTGTGTCAGGTTTTTATAGTACTGATTATGAAAAAAAACACTATGTGTTTATTCATTTATGACATAAGGATGACAACATGGTCTGTCCTGCCAAAGTCAATCTGTAATTTAATCCACTTTCAGTGGATGTACTGGTACCATATGTCTGTTGTACACAGTTACTAATTCTGGAGATCTGTTGAACTGGATTATTTTTCTTTGCTTGCTTTACGAATTTTGTGTTTTTCTATGTTACCACCCTGTCAAATTATAGGAAAATGGACTATTTGTTTCTTTATTGTTATGGTGTTGCACAGGTGTTTTGTAAATGGGAGGTGCAAGTGGCTGTTACATGTGCTTGCTTGAAACAGATATGTTTTAAAATCTGAACACATCAATTGTGTTCAAAGGCATTTCCAATAACTATCTGTCCATAAATGCTTTATTACATAATTATATGTACAGCCAGGTGAATGTGATGAAGAAATTTCTATAGAGAGACCTTCCGATATTTTAATATTTTTAAGTAACTGTAAAATAAAAGAAACTCTAGATTAATTTAATTCATTATTTTATTCATTTCTAATTCCCTTCCTATTATTTCTTATGACTTTTCACTGCAGTCCACCATGTTGGAAATCTAGTCCATGTCCAAGGGACTTAATACCTGTGTTTCTTTGGGAGATAGCCTATTTTTGGTCATGCCTTTTGGATACAGTTGTTCAGTGCAGAGATTCGTAAGAACTTGAAAATGTGCCTGCTCTGTTATTATATATATGGCAGTCACCGTAGTTTACAGTTTAAGATAGGGGTAGTTTTGCAATAGAGAATGTTCCTTTAGCCAAAATGATTTTTTTTTAACAAATACAGTTGACCCTCGTTACAGCGACATTCATTATTACGGAATATTCAACGCGCCTCATATGTATTTTCCTTTATTTTTTCACACATAGTCTGCTTGTGCAACATATTTAAAAATATGGCTTTTTAGCTGCTTTATGCAACATCATGTTTTAAGAATAAATTCGCTATTCATATTTTATTTTATTATATTTGAGCATGTTTAATGGAGGTGAACAAGTTTTATTATGTCTACAGCAAAAATGCTAACTTAATCATTCAACCATGTGGTTGACATCTGGAATATTAGAAAAGAATATGTGTTGTAATATATATATATATTTTTTAATGTTGATCATTAGTTTTTTGTTCATTTTAGGGATCCCTGTGGCCCCTGTCATTTGGACTCGCCTGCTGTGCGGTGGAAATGATGCACTTTGCCGCCCCCCGCTACGACATGGACCGTCTTGGAGTCGTGTTTCGTGCCACACCTAGGCAGTCCGATTGCATTATTGTTGCTGGCACAGTCACCAACAAGATGGCTCCAGCTTTAAGAAGAGTAGGTTTACATTTAAAACTGTTGTAATACCTCCTATTTGGGTTTACAGTGAAATGTAGTTGTGTAATAAGTAAGGTGTTGATTGTTTGAGTCAATTTACTGGGGTTGAAATATTGACAAAGGATTCCTAAACTTTACTACTGTGGAAACCACTTCCAGAAATGTTTGTAAAAGTTTGCCATTCCATTATTTGCTGTTTTCAAACCATCCCTATTTAACATTGGATTCTGTATTTAACACAATTTCATATTTTAAGAACATTTGAGTATCATGTGACGTTATCAATGATTTGCAGATCTACGACCAATTGCTGGAGCCCAAGTGGGTATTATCCATGGGCAGCTGTGCCAATGGGGGCGGCTACTATCACTACTCCTACTCCGTGCTAAGGGGGTGTGATAGAGTGATACCTGTTGACATATATATTCCAGGTAACATTATTGTGATGTTTGAATGTAGCCTCTTGTATTATGCTCCACAAAAATTTTCAGGGGAGCATATAGTCGCCGCTTTGTTCTATTGTCCGTCTTTCTGTCTGTCCATCCTATTGTCTTGTCCGGAGTGTTTCTCAGCAACTACTGGCCAGAATTAAATGAAACTTCATGGGAAGCTTCATTTTCAAGAGGAGATGTGCACTGAACCAGGACTTTCCGCTTCAGTGGTTTTTCTCAGAGCTATGGGACTTTGAAGATTTCTGAAGTAAGCATTTAGTGCACAATTCTTGTATTTCTGCACAACTGCTGGCCAAAATTCAAATAAACCTTATAGGAAGCTTCATTATCAGTTTTCATATGAACTTCACCAAACTTCGTGTTTGTGGGTATAATATCTCGGCCAAGTTTGATTATCAGCCATATTGCTCCAGGCATTGTGGAGGTATGGCCCTTGAATTATCTAAAATTTGCCTCTTTAGCCATATCTGCTGTCTAAGTCCAAAATTTTCTAACCGATCTACACCAAAACTTTGTGAAAATCTTTGTGGGCATCATATCTTGGTTAAGTTTGACCAAAATCGCCTAACGAGCTGTGAAGTTAGGTTGCTTCAATTCTCTAGAATTAGCCTTCTTAGCTGTTTCCGCTATCTAAGTCCAACATTTTTCATTCAGTTTTTACCAAACTTGATACAAATGTTTGAGGTTGTCATATCTTCGCCCAGTTTGATGATCAACCTACTCACCCCAGGAACTGCAGAGTTATGGCCCTTGATATATATAAAATTGGCTTTTTTAGCAGTTTACACTCCGTATGTCCTACAGTTTTCATCCGATCTTCACCAAACTTGATATTTTATAGATTGCTTTTAACTTCGAGGTGGCATAACTGTTTTAAAAACAGCTCTTGCTTGTTTTTCACACGTCTAACCATATTTTGTTATTTTTATCCTGTCATACTGTCCATGCCACATATAATGTGTGTCTGTGTTTGTTTTAATGTCCATGAACCATTAAAATTTGTATCTGAGTCTGTTCTAAGGTCTGTCCCAGCATTGTATGTCTCTGAGTTTGTTCTAAGGTCTATTCCACCATTATCTATGTCCGAGTTTGTTCTACGGTCTATTCCACCATTATCTATGTCCAAGTTTGTTCTAAGGTCTATTCCACCATTATCTATGTCCGAGTTTGTTCTAAGGTCTATTCCACCATTATCTATGTCCGAGTTTGTTCTAAGGTCCATTCCACCATTATATGTGTCCGAGTTTTTCAAGGTCTATTCCACCATTATCTGTGTCTGAGTTTGTTCTTATGTCCATTATCTGTGTCCGAGTTTGTTCTAATGTTTATGAGCCATTATCTGTGTTCACGTTTGTTCTAAGATCCATCCCACCATTATCTGTGCAAGAGTTTGTGCTAATGTCCATGAACCATTATCTGTGTTCACGTTTGTTCTAAAATCCATCCCACCATTATATGTGTAAGAGTTTGTTCTAATGTCCATATGATATGTATATGATTCAGTCCCAACTGTGTATTCTACAATTATCTGTGTCTGAGTTTGGTTAATTATGCCATTACACGTTTATGTTTCTGAGTTTGTTCTAATGTCCATCAACCGTTGTCTGTGTTTGAGGTGGTTCTATTGATAATTGTCCATCAAACCATTATTATGTATCCAACAATTATAATTGGGATTTATTGTTGTCGACTTAGTCATTTAGGAGCAAATTGATCACATATGTTGTCACATTGTCTATTATTTACTAAACTGATGGTTTTCATGAAGTCTAAATGTGGCGCGTCGTGGGAAAACCGGTCTTAATGCATGTGCGTAAAGTGTCGTCCCGGATTAGCCTGTGCAGTCCGCACAGGCTAATCCGGGACAGCACTTTCCGCCTACAGTGGATTTATGTTTAGAAGATACTTCCTTGAAACAGAAAATACCATAAAAGCGGAAAGTGCTGTCCCGGATTAGCCTGTGCGGACTGCACAGGGTAATCCGGGACGACACTACGCACATGCATTATGACCGGTTTTCTCACGACGAGCCACATAATATGTCTTTGCAGGCTGTCCACCCACAGCGGAGGCACTTACATACGGTATTTTACAACTGCAGAAGAAGATAAAGTACAACACACTGGCTCAGTCCCACTATCGTCGATAATGGCTGCAATGGAAATGGCAGCATGGACTTTGATTTGTTATTTAAAAAGAGTGTTTTAATATGTGTACTGGTTAGAGACCCATTTTCGCCCGGAAATAGAGAGTTATGGCGTCTTACACGCTAATAATTGTTAACAACTGTACCAATAATTCACCCACCTTTAAGAAACGTGTTATTTTCAAAAGCGAATTTTACAATATTTTTTCGTAATATTATTTTTTTTTAGAAAAGCGTTTGTGAGATAATTTTATGTTCAAATGTGCACACAATCACTTTGTAACACACCTGAACATGTCTCAACACTGAGGCAGTGCACAATTGTCTTGATACTCAACAAAAAATATTAACAAACTGCTTATTTTTCTATTTTAATGATGTTACACCATTATAAAACTCATCATTTGTATTTATATTTCACTTCTAAAGAATAAGCTAACCTATATCAGTAAGCTACACTTATAAAATATAAATAGCAACAATTGAGGCCCGAACAGGGGTACTGAAGTGTTTGTACAAGTATCATTTTATTTTTACACTTTTAATAATGCAAATATATTTAGTTAAAACTTGAAGGGGTCGTTAACAGATCTAGAGTCATTCATGGTTCACTAACGAAACAAACGCCTGGAAGTAAAATGCCTTCTGAAAAAAAAAACACCCTCCAGCGCCTCAAACAAATGAGTGCATGCGTTATGACTTCATCCCCCGCATGCTCATGACCATGCCACAAGTACATTGTTTGTTTACATGGATATTATAATACGGAATACTTACGGATTCCTGCAATAATCGACTGACGTTTAACAAAACAACAAGGCAAATCAACTCCAGTATGGTTAAAATTATTTGTTTGTGGTTATGACTGGTTTTCAGTAGTGGGCGGATAATTGGTACTGGCGGAAGATTGGTCATTTACCAGTATGGGATGTGTTACTCAGTCTTTAGAGACATTTGACAAAATAAATGCAAAAAAGTGTGGCTTGGGTATTAACTAATACCAATAACTCATTCACACATGTTTAATTATGTTATAAACTGCATTTCAATCTCTTCTTGTCCTGCCATTTACCAGAATATTGGTAGTTTCCAGCGTTATTTTGTGTTAATAATAATTATTTGCATTTGTGCAACTTCCATATCAAGAAAGCCGAGAAAAACCATACAACTTTAACTAAGGCATGGCAAAAAAAGTGTGTGACACAGGTTGTCTTTATCTTTTAAACTAATGTCAAATAAAAATTAAAATATTGAAAATTAATTTGGACTACACTTATTTTTGTATGCATGCTTGGCGTTTCCGCTTCATAACTTCTAAATGTCAGGAAGGATTTTAATATTACGGTATTTCAAATTATTATTGCCCGTGACCGGATGATGTCGATGGCTTAAAGCTAGAACCACGTATCTCTATTTCACCAAATTTTTCAGGAGAGCAGAAAAACGTGTTAATTTTACAACTATTTGGATAATCAAAAACATTTTTTTCCTGTTTATAGTAGACCTGAAGCTGTTATTTTTTATGAACGTTTGCTTGACCATCTCTTTACCATATATGGGCAAATTGATAGTTTTGTTTTGGCATAAGTATTTTATATAAATGTATAACTTTCACACGGGCCAAACTAGTGTATATTGAAATACATTGTTTTGGCTTAATACTATATAAGAATAGACCAAGGCTTTTGGAATGCCAAAACCATGTATCTGGATATACCACTCTATGGCTGATATTACCATAGTAGTTTGTAGGTTAAACTGATGTGCCAATACCAAGTATATAACCATGCTTGGTTTTGGTTTTTAGCAAAAACTATTATTTGAAAGGAAAATGTATGCCAGTATCATACACATAATGATAACATATTTTGGCACCAACGAAACACAACGAATCAATGATTTAGTATAATGCCAAAATAAAGCATATGTGCATAGGTTATTATGGCATGCATAAACCTTAACCAAACTTAAGTTAATTTGGGTTTCAAACAAAGTATTATGGGATAGATTGTTCTTTCACTAAAGTATGGTGACCAACGGATGTATTCATTTGGAAATAACCGCGTATCTGCAATGTGAAATTTTGTTATCCGTGTATGTAACACGCCTTTTATCACATAAAATGGGGTTGTTAGCTCTTAATAAATCAGATTTTGTTACATTACGCTGCTTTGAGGCATTTATTATGTAAAAAAATAACGTTGCAATTCTACATAATTATAATGTAATGTAATATCGACATAAAAATTATTTCACTATGTTCATAACGAGTCATGAATAATATTCATAAGCAGTTTATTCAGTTGCAGATATAAGATAGTTGATATCATTGGCATTTAAATATGTTAGATTACATCATTAGATATAATATATATTTTATTATGGAGTATTACAATAAAACTATTGTAATAAACATTGAATGTTATTTACATCAATAAAACGCCATTCGTTAAGACGTTTCATCAGGTTTGAAATTAACCCGCACTGAAAGCTATTTTGCCTTGTCAAACGAAAATAATGCAAAACAAAGTAAGTGACCATAATCTTTACGACCATAAATCTAGAAGCATACCGCCAATACATAACTGGTAACGTGACTGACAAAATATTTGGAATAATTACCAAAAATGGCTCTATAAACAACATCGTAACAATACATAATAAGAAGATACCAAATAACAAATTATATTCAAAGTTTAAACATTGGGTTTTTGATGTGAAATATCTGGTGACATTAAGATTATAAATTATTTACAGCGTTGTTAATATTGCCAATTGGTGTATTTCCCATCTGGGGTTTATCATTATCGTCTGGCTGTTAACATCTAGCATGCGTGTCTAACAGTTGCATACTATGTTAATAAGCCTCACTCAATGTTTGTGTCATAGTCACTTTCTTCACAATCTGGTTCTGGTAGGTTTTCTGATACGCTTTGACTTGCTGGGAGACTTTTGTAAAACTCGTGGAATTCACTCGGAATGATTCCATTTTTACACAGTGCTAATAAGTCTTTCTTTTTAGCACTTGATATGGGCAGTTGACTCTTGTATAGTTGCTGTGGTTGGTCATTTGATGATCGTTTGTTCATTTTAACTCGGTCAAATTCGCTTTGATCCATATCATACTTGAATAGTACGTTTTCTGGCTCACTTTTTAGGAATCTCATCCATTTCATGCTTGTCCACATAACCTTTTCACCACTTTCGCTCTTTGATTTTGTGCATTTTGTTTTCCATCCCTTGAAGTCTAAAAAATCAGAATACTTCAGGGGCACTACATTGTATGGGTTTTTCCGTCTAGCCATTGTGATGACTGTTTCCCATTGGGTTGGCACATGTATTTTTGATTTTGCAAATTCGATAGCTGCATGCATTGAATCGCATTCCATATGAGTGTGACCACTTTCGAGAAATTTGTGATCGATTGTAACTAAATTTGAATTGACGGTAACAGCATTAAGAAGACACGAGGCTACAATTTGATTACGGTTTTGACCAGTGCATGAATCCGAATATAGAATAACATGCTCCACAACACTTGGCAAACTGGCTAGATATTTATGTAAGCATGTCGCAATCTCATTAGATCCACGTTTTCCACCAACTTCTGACCACAAATAACAGTTGCCTTTTTTGTCACTTGCACTGTACAATGTTAGGTTGTAACAACAGAGCTTTCTCATGTAATACATAACACTAACAAGCGAGCAAGGTGTGTACAAAACAGACTGTAAGTCAAAGGTACTGCACACAAGCTTTTCATTATGTTTTGCTTTTTCATTGTCAGAGTATTTTTCTTCTCTTGCATGCATTTTTCTTTTTTGATGATTTTCATATTCTTTTTTCATCTCTTCAGTTAGTTTATTTTCAGCCTTTGAGAGTTCATATTTGTGGCATACGGTACATTGATCTTTTTTCGGTGTATGAAATGAAAGATTGTATTCTTCATTAAAAGTCCGCCTGTATATTCCTTCTTTTACTCCCGCTGTATTTACAGAATTACACTGCTTTTCATATTCTTCATACATTTTAGTTATGTTTAAATCAGGAGCTAAGTATTTTCTTTGTGAATCCTTTCTAATGTAATGCGGATCAACTGTTGGAAAGGATTCTATGTGCTTGCGAACACAATTCAATTTCTCGATGCTTGTTTTATTGTGTGGTGTGTGTCTTCCTCTCTCATCTCTGCCTTGAAAATGACCAGTTGTTTTTTTAGACAATGCCTGCTCTACTTTTGATTCACCAATATTCAAGGTCTTCAGAAAAAATCTTTTACACACTCGAACAACATTGTTTTCTACTTCGAAAGTGTAATTTCTAGCTACTTGCTTTTTCTTTGCCACTCTGTTTCCTAACTCGTCCATGTAGGTTTTCGTGGGCAATTCTTGTACTCTCGCACACAAAAAGTCTTTCTGTCTTTCGTAGGAACCCAGTGCGTAGTAGATATTTTTTAGTTCACACCTTTGAAGATCAGTTAACTTGCTATTACATTTATATTTACATTTTGAACAGTCACAAGGCAATACTTCTTTACATTTAATTACTTTCCCAGATAGAGCAGTATATTCTTCACCACATAATTTACGTTTCTTCCTTATATTTTTCTTCCAGTTTTCAGGTGTTGCTTTTCTTTTTCTGACAAGAAGTTTTTTCTTTGGAGAGATGTATTGTGCTTTCTTTCTAGGGGAAACTTGGTTCACTGTTTTCTGTCTTGTCAAAGTGGCATTTGGTGATTCCATCTGAATGGGAGTAGCTATATATGACTCAGTTTCTTGGTTTGTAGTTTCAATAGGCATACAAGCATCATAATGCTCCAATATGTTTGGAATTGAAATATATGCTAACATTACATCTTGTCCAGTACATGAATCTGTCATTGTAGGAAGTATTTGTATAAGCGGTTGTTCTGGCTTGCTAGTAAATATCGTTACTCTTCTTTTAATATAGTTAGCAAGTGCAAGCAGCAAAAAATCAGCAACTTTGCTTGACCAGTGACCATGTGATTTTAAGTGTTCTATTTCATCAAGATATTCTATTAGAAACTGCTCTTCGTCTTCTGGATTGTATTTTGTTAGGAGAAAACCCATGTATTCTTCGACATTTTCTTCAAGATGTTTGCACAACGATTGTCTAAGGCTTTGTTGGTCTTCTGTTAATTGTCCTGAGAGACAAGCTGATTGAAAAAAGCAATTTCCATGTGGAGGCACAGGATGACGTTGCAAATTGTGGTTGTGCAAAAGCTGGTCAAGACGTCCTTCGTTTGCCTCTTTCAATGTGTTTTTATGAAAAAATTCTATACTACTTTTGATTTTCAGTATTTCCACATCATTTGAAATATCATCCTTCTTCAGGGCTTTGCGTTGTTTTCTTGTGGTATGACACTTTTTCCGTTTAGTTAGTTTTCGTTTCTCTGTTTCCCATTCATTCTTAAATTTTTGCTCAATCACAAATTCTTTCCTTGCATTATCTGACAGATTAGAAAAGTATTCTGAATCTGTTGAGTTTAATTCATTTGCATTAGGTAAATATGTAGTGTCATCGTCATTGTCACTTCCTTTTTTCATGTGCAGTCGTTTTGCGTAAATACTCAATGGCATTTCGTCATCTGAACTTGTGGAAATGTACTTCAATTTCTTTCTAGTAGGATTTTTCTTTCGTTTGCTCTTTTTTCCAACTGACGTTTGCAATTTGCTTTGTTGTTCATGTTTAGTGCAGTTTTGCACTGTATCTAGCACACCATCATGTTGTTTGTTGTCCACCTCTCTTGTGTCACTATTTGATAGGTATTGTTCTTGTGATGCATCATTCGTTTTAGTATGAGACTCTATATCGTTTGATTGGACACTCGCATCTGGGACAGTGGGAATATCATCATGTTTTGTGCAGTTTTGCACTGTATCTAGAACACCATCCTGTTGTTTGTTGTCCACCTCTCTTGTGTCACTATTTGACAGGTATTGTTCTTGTGATGCATCATTCGTTTTAGTATGAGACTCTATATCGTTTGATTGGACACTCGCATCTGGGACAGTGGGAATATCATCATGTTTTGTGCAGTTCTGCACTGGATCTAGAACACAATCATGTTGTTTGTTGTCCACCTCTCTTGTGTCACTGTTTGACCGGTATTGTTCTTGTGATGCATCGATTGTATTTGTATGAGTCTCTGTATCGTTTGATTGGACACTCGCATCTGGGACTGTAGAAATATGATTCCAAATCTGCTCTCGTTCAACCCACTGGTTTTCAATATCTGCAACATGCTCGGTATAACCACATTCCCTGGTTGCACTACTGACATGTCCATTATGATTGTCTGTTATGCGTCTTTCATGTTCAGTGGAACGTTCCAACTCCTGCGTCAACTTTAACAGATCATCATCTGAATCTGCTAACATCTGAAAAAATGTATGGTAATGTTTTGTAAGTTGTATGTTCATGTTGTGCAGTCAGCGGTTAATAATAATAAAAAAATATTACAAATATTCAATAAAAATGCACAAGTATTTGGTAGATAATTTATCAGCACTGTAAGTTGTGATGTTATTGAATAAATCAACTTATTATAATTATTTGCATAATGGGCTTAAAAACGATGTGCATTCTTTGTTTTCCCAGAATACCAAATAAAATAACAAATATTAGTGAGAGAATATAATCACATACCTTTTTGTTGATAAAAATAACAGAAACGATCCAAAAACACTATGTTAACCCATTCCTCTACATTTTTCAAATGCTCTGTAGAAGTGTGAAAATAACCGTACAATCTCTCATTAAATTTTTTAATCAGCTGGCACATTGAAATAAGATACCTGGATATCAACTCTAATTAACTCTCTCACACTGGCTTTTGTTTACTGACAAAACCAATTAGCCACACATGCAATGGTTTAGCAGTAACGAAAGTTTAAAATAGTTGGGTATGTTTGTGTGCCAAATCAGTTCAACAGCAGATGCAATGTTTTGGACTTTGTTAATATCTTCCAAAGGGCATTACATAAAATAGTATCGTCATATACGTGGTTTTGGCACCAAAATATTAATTAATTTTTTTATTTTTTACATTAAACCAAAACAAAGTATCCCAAGATACATGCTTCTGGTTAAATAAAATAGACTGTGTTTCAATTGTTTTGTTTAAACCAAAATCAGGTAAAGTTAAATAAGTTGTTCTGGACATTCAATATCAATGAGATTTAAATTGATTTTGTGTATACCTGCAGATACCGTGTTATGGCAGCAGAAAATTTGATTAAAAACAGATACTAGGTTTGATCTCTAATCAACATCTCAATAACTAATTAAGATATAGCTCTCAAATTTTGACACAATGTGTAATACTCATAATTGATTATAGTGAACAAAAAAACTCATTTTGGTCAAAATGGTCAGATACGTGGTTTTGGCTTTAAGCCATCGATGTGTTGCATACGTCATCTATGATTGTTTGTCAAAAGTCATGGTCACAATCCATGGTCAAATTTTTTCGTTTCCGCTCAATGCCTGGAAGGACTTAATTATTACTTCAGATTTTTATTCTCCGTGGCCAGATGATTGTTGCTTACATCATGCATGCGTGTCTGTCAAAGGTCAAGGAATTTCGTTTCCGCTCCATAACTTCTAAATGCCTGGAAGGATTTTAATATCAGATTATTATAAATCCCCATGAACAGATGATGTGTAATTGTGTAGTGTACATCACCAATCCTTGTCCACCAAAATTCAAGGTCAAGGATTTTCGTTTCCACTGCGTAACTTAAATTCCTGGAATGATTTTAATATTACTTCAGATTATTATTCCACGTGATGATGCTGTGTTGCATACATCACCCATGCTTGTCTGTAAAAGGTCAAGGTCACAAAGGTCAAAAATGAAACATTTATCTAATCTGGCATGTCAATATTTTCAAATGACATGAGAAGAAATTATGACCAACATGAGATGGTATGCTGTCCACAAGAACCGACCTGTAGAATACAAAGGCGAAGTTCACACGTGGAAAGCAAGGTCAAATATAAGGTTTAATATTTATGTCCGGGTCATGTATTATGGATGCATAGAGGAATTCTGCCATAACTCTGGATTTATAGATCACCATCACGAGAAGGTCCATTCATGTCACAGTTAAGGCCAAATAAAAGAATTAACTTTTTGTAGGGAGCATAATTATGCCAACATGGAAGGATTTTGAAATAACTTCTGGAATGATGACCATGAGTTCGTGTATCACCAGCAACGACCAGGTCTGTTGCTGAAAGGTCAAATCCACTCTTCAAAATATTTGTCCAGGGCATATATTGTACTCATTCTGACATTATGTGCCTTCCTCTGACAACCATATTATGCTGAGGGCATGTGCGTCATACTATGTGACAATCCTCATTTATTTTTAAATATTATGAGTCCATTTTGCATGATTTAAATGAAACATGATTTAAAAGAAAACAATGCACCATTTTAAAAGGTCGCATGTATGTGCGAAAGTTTAGACACCCCGTATTTACACAGATTTTGTAGAATATACTAAAAATTAAGATCCTCTGCGCTCGTTCATTGCCTTCTGGATGATGTGTAAATCAAGCCCATATAAGTACCGTATTAAATTACAAATTGAATGTGGAAGTCCTTGTATTTCGAATATCCTAAGTTGGATCATTTTGACCCATGCCACTGTTCATCGTCGGATACCCACGTTCGACCCATCCCGCTCCTCTCCATTCATCGATACTGAAGTGTAACGGACTGATTATGGCGTGTCTTGGGAAAACCGGGCTTAATGCATATGCCCGCACAGGCTAATCCAGGACGACACTTTCCGCTTTTATGGTATTTTCTGTTTCAAGGAAGTCTCATCTAAACATCAGCCCGCTGTAGGCAGAAAGTGTCGTCCCGGATTAGCATGTGAAGTCTGCACAGGCTAGGACGACACTTTACGCACGATTAGTCGTGGGTATCCGACGATGGCTACAGTTAAACAGAGTTTATATCGGCTTTGTGTCTAAATGTCAACAATTTTGTTTAAAAGCTTTGTCCATTTAAAGCCAGTAAATATGTCGTTGTCTTTCAAAACGTTGCATTAACGCAGAGTATTAAAAGGTAAGGTAAATTACAACTCCCCTTAAAATACAATTCAGTTAAAATTGTTAAAATTATTAAGTATACGTGTAGATTAAAATAATCTACCTACAGCTTTCTGTCCACATTATTAGGAAAAGACTTCCAGTACCAATTCATAGTTTTTTTTGTGTGAACTTGGTTCAGTTCGGCATTGTCAACAGTAAGAATCATCGCCCTGGAAATGGTTTTATATTGAAACAGAATAAAGAATGAAATTTAATAGTAGTCAGCTAGATGTGAAGTTTATGCTGTAAACAAGAAGCTGAAAATATGGGCCATCCGAGATTTGTACGATCGAGTGTGGTTGGTGGTGAGATGCTGACAAAGACATTTTCAGGAACATGATCAACCACATTATTAACAGTAATAAACACAAGTACATGTACACTATATTTGTTTTTACTCCATTATTTTAGTCTTTTATTCTCATTGTTACTATGTGTTTTGTCGGTACTGCTGTACATTATTGGATAATATATATTATATAGGCTACTCGAAACGCATTGTCATAATGATCAGAATAAAAATGTTTTTGTTCAGTTATCTTGAACACTCAAAAAAATGTATATGAATAAACTGTCTATGGAATCCAATTAGCACTTGTAAAAGTTCGATGAATATAGCAAAATGTTATATGGCATATTTTTTAATCCCCCGCGGCGAAGCGGGAGAGGGGTTATAGGAATGCCCTTCGTCCGTCTGTCTGTAACATTTTCGCGTCCGCTCCATATCTCCTATACCCTTTGAAGGATTTTCATGAAACGTGGCTCAAATGTTTAGGTCATGCAGACGATGTGCAGAAGGCACGAGTCAGTCACGCCGGGTCAAGGTCACACTTGAAGGTCAAATATTGGAGCCTCCATTTCGTGTCCGCTCCATATCTCCTATACCCTTGAAAGATTTTCATGAAACTTGTCTCAAATGTTTAGGTCATTGAGACGATGTGCAGAAGGCATTAGTCAGTCACGCTGGCTCAAGGTCAAGGTCACACTTGAAGGTCAAATATTGGAGCTTCCATTTCGTGTGTGCTCCATATCTCCTATACCCTTTGAATGATTTTAATGAAACTTGGCTCAAATGTTAAGGTCATTCAGATGATGTGCAGAAGGCATAGGTCAGTTACGCCGGCTCAAGGTCAAGGACACACTTGAAGGTCAAATATTCGAGCCTAGATTTCGTGTCAGCTCCATATCTCCTATACCCTTTGAAGGATTTTCATGAAACTTGGCTCAAATGTTTAGGTCATTGAGACGATGTGCAGAAGGCATGAGTCAGTCACGCCGGCTCAAGGTCAAGGTCACAAAGGTCAAATATTTGAGCCTCAATTTCGTGTCCGCTCCATATCTTCTATGCCTTTTGAAGGATTTTCATGAAACTTGGCTCAAGTGTTTAGGTCATTGAGACGATGGGCAGAAGGCATGGGCCTTTCACGCCAGTTCAAGGTCAAGGTCACACTTGAAGGTTTAATTTTTGAGCCTCCATTTTCGTGTCCGTTTTTGCGTCCGCTCCATATCTCCTATACCCTTTGAAGGATTTTCATGAAACTTGGCTCAAATGTTTTGCTCATTGAGACCATGTGCAAAAGGCATAAGCCTGTCACGCCAACTCAAGGCCAATGTCACACTTGAAGGTTGAATATTGGAGGCTGTATTTTCATGTCCGCTCTATATCTCCTATGCCCTTTAAAGGATTTTCATGAAACTTGCCTCAAATGTTTATCACATTGAGGTAATGTGCAGAAGGCATGGAGCAGTCTTGCCACCTCAAGGTCAAGCTTAAAAGTCAAATGTTTGAGCCTCCATTTTCGTGTCAGCTCCATATCTCCTTTGCCCTTTAAGGAATTTTCATTAAACTGATTAAGGTCAGTGTTATACTTCAAAGTCACCTTTAAAATCTAATGAAGGATCACGGCGGGTGATATAGCTGTCCTTTAGACTGCCTTGTTGTCCTTGAAATAACACTACCGGGCTTGCCTGTATGTTTTCATATTGGAAATCGTACATAATTATTATATTTGCAAGATATATTGTATAACCGTTTCAGTATGGCGTATGTTTTTAGTGCCTGACAACGTTATATAATATTTACTCGTATGCATGGCTACGCATGTTTTGGTCACTATTGACTTTACAGAAGCTGAAATATATTGCGTCTTTGTCCACATACATCTATAGGCACTTCCAACTAGACCTGTTTTCTAAAAAATGATGAATCGTATCGGTTTAAAATTTTGCGCAGTCCCATCATACATAATTTGTAATACAGGTATGATATAAAGTGAACGGTTCAGTGATCATTTATTTTTCCTCGAGCTCTAAGGTGTCAAAATAAATAATGTCGAAATTCGATGCAGTTTAAAATCAACGTGTTGAACAACGACACTCCAACCAAAAAGCACGTAATAGCAATTATTTCATGAATAACATCCTCCCACAATGAATAATATATGTTTTCAAAGTGTCAATCATATGCAAATTAATCTGAAATTTTATCCAGTCATTGTACTTTGATATCACGTGATTAACGTTTAACCTAGTTTACACAAAGGAGCACGTGGTAAACTTTTAATCTGTTTGTGATGTTTGATGAATGTAAATTAATGTGTTAACAATATCTTGTGGGGGGGGGGGGGTTAAATGTTAGTGGCAAAACCTGGAAATGGCTAATGAGCGGGTATACAGGACGCGCGCGATTATTATAGGACGCGCGCGATTATTACAGTCTCTTACATAAGAGGCCGCATTCCACGTAGTTAGGTATGGAGTAATTATAATAAGACAAATGTTTCCTTTTTTAAATTGGCATTTATGAAATCATTATTTTTAACGATTTTTTTATCAAAATAAAAGGAAACTAACGAAAATATTTACTATTAACTTCTAACGGCGAAATTGAATTAATTTCGTTTTCGCAAGAATTTTTGTTTTGATATAATGTCTTATTTTTGTAAAGTTTTGTATGAAAACGAAATTTCTGATAAAGAAAATTAAATACACCGAAGTCTAATATATTATCCTGTATTATTGAACAGTTTGAAGAACATTGGGCTAAAACTACATAAGTTATACTTGATTAAGCGAAGGTCTAGTTAAAAGTGCATATGGGTGTATGTGTCAGGATAATATGGGTATTTCAAACATTCGCAACCATTCTAGGGTTCCCTCTGGCCCCTGTCGTTTGGCTTGGCTTGCTGTGCCATAGAAATGATGCATTTCGCGGCCCCTCGCTACGACATGGATAGGCTGGGTACGGTCTTCCGGGCTACGCCGAGGCAATCTGACGTCATCATCGTGGCCGGTACAGTCACCAATAAAATGGCACCAGCCTTGAGAAGGGTACATAAAAGAAATCCTTTGAAATTAAACTTTTCATATAGACTATTTCGTATATCTTCTAATGGTTCCAGTGCAGAAGGCGAATTAACTTAAACATTTTTATCGAACAGGTAATGACCCGTGTTATATCACGTATACATTGAATAGAAAAGGGGTACATGTATTCAGATCTAATTGAGCAAATATTGATTTGACCGATTTTTTAACACGTGATTTGCTTGTATTTAACGGGCGCAAGAATACCTTGATTGGTTCCTCATATAGTCCTAAATGGGTGAGGTGTACCATATATTAGCTCGACTATTCGAAGAATAGGTGAGCTTTCCTACTACCCCCGGCGTCCGCGTCTGAATTTGGTTTAAGTTTTTATTCAAAAGTCTAGTAACTTCAAAACTACATAAGTTATTCACTTGAAACTTGGAATATACCTTTGTCATCAACTCCAGTGTCAGGGGCAACGTTCCCCATAACTCTGTTTTGTATTTTGACAGAGTTTTCCCCCCTTTTCACATAGATTTTCTGGTTAAAGTTTATATTCAAGTTTTGTAACTTCAATACCACAAAAGCTATTCACTTGAAACTTGGAATATACCTTGATCATAAACTCCAGTGTCAGGGTGAACATTCCCCATAACTCTATTTTGTATTTTGACAGAGTTATGTCCCTTTTTCACATAGATTTTCTGGTTAAAGTTTATATTCAAAAGTTTTGTAACTTCAATACTACAAAAGCTATTCTCTTGAAACTTTGAATATACCTTTTTCATCAACTCCAGTATCAGGGTGAACATTCCCCATAACTCGATTTCGTATTTTGACAGAGCCCCTTTTACACTTAGATTTTCTGTTTAAAGTTTATATTCAACAGATTTGCAACTGCAGAACTGCATAAGTTATTAACTTGAAACTTGGAAATAACCTTTGTCATAAACTTTAGTATCAGGGGCAACATTACCCATAACTCTGTTTTGTATTTTGACAGAGTTAGCCCACTTTTTACATAGACTTTGTGGTTAAAGTTTTTGTTCCAAAAATTCATAAACTTTACTAGGCTTCACTTAAGTTTTGTATTTTAACAAATGTATGCCCCTTCCACTATCCAAAATATGTACTAACTGAAATACTTCGAATAGTCGAGCGCGCTGTCCTCTGACAGCTCTTGTTTACGTAATTATAGTATGTTACTCAATTTCGGTTCTGGCGGTTATGACATATATTATTGTACTTCAATTTGTTGATGAAATTGCACCAGGAAGGCTACACAATGCTTTACAGATCTACGACCAGTTGCTGGAACCCAAGTGGGTGATATCCATGGGTAGCTGTGCCAACGGGGGTGGCTACTATCACTACTCCTACTCCGTGCTTAGGGGGTGCAACCGGGTCATTCCTGTAGACATATACATTCCTGGTGAGACGAGATATAATATATAATTACTTATATATGTGTTTTAATTGTAAATTAAGGCATGAAGTGCAGTCACTGTGTTGTATTATCGTGCATAGTCAGGTAATTATATAACTAATTATATAACTCCTTACATATAATAATAAAATGCACTGTGGCTTCCATAAGTCCGATCGTCGTACAAGGAATATACCTACTGGTATAATATCTTTTCTTACTGCTAATTTATTATTAAAAAATATTGTAATAATATTTTTCGATATCCTATCACTTTAAAACAACTTAAGTTATTCACTTGAAACTTGAAATATCCCTTTGTCATCAACTCCAGCATCAATCGCAACGATCCCCATAACTCTGTTTTGTATTTCGACAGAGTTATGACGTATGACGCGTGTTCACATAGATGTTCAAGATAAATGTTGTGTTCAAATGCCCTATCATTTCAAAACTACATAAGATATTTACTTGAAACTTGGAATGTAATATTATCAGCAAATACTACATTACACTTTTTAATTTTACAACCTTTATTTATAAACATATAAACAAGTATATTTTTCTAGGTAATTGTATTGAAATTGTATCTTTTTCCAGTCCACTTTCAAACCAATGCGACAACTGAACTACTGTCGAATAGTCCAGCGCGATGTCCTCTGACAGTTCTTGTTCAGAAATGTCTTACTTCACCTGAACTAACAAACACACATGCATACCCTCTGTCAAAGATTCAAGTCAATTTATATCCGACAAATTATTTCGAGTTTATTTCTGCATCAGATGTGGTATTTCGCTCCTTTATATATAATGTACTTTTTATTGGAATAATTGACAAAAAAGTTAGAAATTGTTAATTTTCCAATCTGTGTATACTGGGAGGTCCCTTCAACTTGAATATGGGTGACAGTTTCAGAAACGCCAGTTGTGTTTGAGAACCTAGCAATCCTAACAGTGGAATATACTTATTGTTGCAGGTTGCCCACCCTCGGCGGAGGCCGTGATGTATGCCATACTGCAGCTGCAGAAGAAAGTCAAACACAACCGTTTGGCACAGTCGGCCTACAGGCGTTGATTAGCGAACAGTTTAGAACTGCACAGAATTGGGATGTTTAGTTTGGGCGACAATGTGTAGATAAACTACTTGTATGTTTCGGGTTAATATTTCGCTTATTTAAAATAAACATGTGGGGTTATCCTCACTAAAGAATGTAACAGAAACAATGATGTTTAAATATATATTTCCTGTTAAGCTGTGTTGCTGTCTTGTGTTTATGTACGTCATTGTAAGTAAAGTTTGAAGGATGCGTTTTCCATTGACGCTAGCTTCGTTACTATGGTATCGGCTGCTGCTTGTATAATGTGAATAAGGACAGACAGTGTCCTAGTGATGAAGGGTACACGTATTCGTCATTTAACCAATTGTTTCAGAAGCACTTCAGTACGTTGAAACTCGGATACTGTTGAGATCTATCCAGACATATGTCCAATCAGTTATAACCATCATGAATGTGTGGTCAATATTTATTCACACACCTTAGTACCGGCTCCTTATCTCAGCGAATGCACCACTATCCAGTAGGCGCACGTACGGACGGACACACATGCCTCTGGGCGGAATATGATAAACAATAAATGTGTAATGTGTCTAAATGAATATTTAATGATGAATATGTGACAAATGCTTAAATTTGTAGCTACATTAAATTTCGCTTATCACTGGTGCCGGTAAAAACATGAAATCGCTGGTAACTGGTGCCATTTTTTGTACACGCCATCACTTCAGGACGTTATATCTCTAATATAAAACAATGCACAATTCTGAAAATTGGTGTGGTTACTGGTTGAACAATGCGCAAAAAGTCTGTCGATTTAGATTTTTGCAAAATAAGCTATTTGCGGCGATAAAACTAAACTTAACAAAATACCTCGAAAACACATAATGTTCGATTTTAACTCACCTTTTCTTGGAACATATAACGTTCTGTAACTTTATATTTTCTGTGATGACTCTATTGCTTCTGACATCTTTATATAATATTATTTTTTGGAAAATCAAAGCAAAAACGTATAAAAACCAATATATACAAACCCACCGTCTCTCATTTTTCGTCTTCGCTGGAAAGTGGTGCATTCGCTGATAAGGAGCCGGTACTACGGTGTGATTAAACGCTATAGATCTGTCCACAAATGTCGTCAAATGCAAATCAATCTAGTATTTCATCCTGTCATCGTACTCTAATATCTGGCGTTTAACTGTTAACCTATTTTAAACAAATAAGCACATGGCAAAGCTTGTGGTGTGTTTGTGAGTATCGATAAATGAACATTAGTCCTTTAATAATAGTCCAGTCATTTTAAATTTAAAGGTAAAACACATTCCTTCACAAGAGATTTTGGTATTTACCATTAGTTATAGTATAAAGGCATTTTCATAAAAAGTCCTCAAAATTCTGTCTTATTTTTACATAAATAACAGCTTCCAAAAGTTTCACATTTTTACACGTTTTATCTGTCGAAAACCGTTCACCATATAAATTTTTTTCTCCGTGGTGTAATTTCCGGTCACCATGAAGACATGCATCGCATTTGTTTTTGTCGATAAATAGTAATTATCGTCTAAGCTCATGAAATATTCAGTAACATGGTAAGTTCAATAGCATGGGAGGAGTTTAAAATTTTAGTGGCACAATTTTCTGGACAGGATTATTATACACACGAGCAGACAGTAACCGGATAGTCGCCTTATCATGTGCAACGCGAACCTTGTTTGATGTACATGTATATTTCGACGTGGAACCTAGTGAACCCGACCTAAAATTATTTTTCAACTTCAAATTATAGGACTCTGTGGTGGTGTCATATAAGCCCAATTCAAGATAATGGATTGACATATTCTTGTTTGAAAACGTAACAGCTGAAGCAGTCCAGCCGTTAAAGCAATTTTGAATATTTGCTTGCTATTTATTACATTTTAACTGACAATTCGTACCTGGCAAGGTATCTGCCCGCAGCGTGCATCTTGAAATGACTAATACCACCAGTATCATGTATTGAAATGACAAATACCACCAGTATCATGTCCTCATGCGACTCGTGCATTAAAATATTGGTTTATACGTTGAACCGAGCCGGTAAGTCAGATCGTCACGTTTGGTTCCAGTCAGTTGTTTTGTAGTACGATAGCGCATTTCAGATGTCAGCGCTTAGAAAAGCAATAGAAGCGATGCATAAAATAATTCCGATGTATTTTATTACACCATTTTATTGTATGCTTTCCGGTGATTTATAGGGAAATATCAGTGAAATATAAAATTGGAAGTTTACTGTTTCTCACTGGTTCAAGATTTAGTACAGTAAATGAAACGGACCGTCAACGCTGACTTACTCAAAATTGTGTTTGAAATTAAACGCATTTAGATAGCACTTAAATGTAACACAACTGCATAAAATGCGTAAAATAAAAATGAAATGTGTTGGTTTCGGTAGAAAATCGATGTTTAATTCACTTGTGGTCATAGAAAAAAATATTTTTTTCACTCGTGGCTACGATCACTCTTGAATTCAAATCGATATTCTACTGAAACTAACGCATATCCTCCACGTATTATTGCGAATAAAAGGAACAAAATACACACCGCGACATTTGTCACACTCTGGCGGTCAATGGAAACACTATATGAAGGCAGTTGGGCGTAATTACGTATTCCCATTTCGAATCTGGTCAATGACCAAAGAGAGCATACTTTTTTCGTACGAGTCTGTCATGTAATCGTGCATGATGGATGTGTTTAGTTAAATGCACGGGATCCACAGTATTATAAGTCCACGAACCTTACAATACTGTCAAACAATATTATACGCTGCCGACTTTCCTGAAATGACCTCGGCTTGATGGAAACTATCCGAATATGACGGTTTAGTAGTGCCAGTATGATGTATCCTTTATCGGCTTATTAACAGCACATGCTTTGAAACCATGACATACAAGTTTTCCGAATTTGACAGTTCAACACTATTTAGATTTGGAAATAGACAGTGTCTATACAGTTTACATGGCTGACAATATTGTTTGGATTCTATCTATATTTTGTAGAATTCGAAAGTGTAACAAATGTATTGCTTTGTACAAATAAACATGTTTCATTTCCATAGAGTATTTGGAGACTTTAATGAACCGAAATAAGCAACAACTTGCTGCAACACGATCCGATGTGCACGTTTAATGCACGTAACACTGGTTGAATTATAACACTGATATTCTGACATTGGAACATGGTTCATGCTCTTGGCACACCTACAGTTTAATGTATCCAACAATTCCAAAATGCTCCAAGACGCGACCGTTTCAACCCCAACTCAAACCAGAGCTTTTACATTTTAACCCACAAGATAATTTTGCAGGTCGAATTCTCCAGTTATAATGGACCAATGCCATGTAACAACCACACGTTCAGCTGTTTTTTTCTCTTTATTTACACACTCGTACAAGACACACACACAGACTGTCTACTTGAGAGGGATGAATCTGGACGAGTGGGTGGCACCAATACCTGGACGACCGTGCTTCACAGGCTTGTACGTGATGCTAAATTCTCCAAGGTAGTGGCCGATCATCTCTGGCTGAAAACACACAACATACAATTTCTTGAATATCCACATGAGCAGACTTGAGAACTATTCATACTTATACCCCCTTTGACAAATTTAGTGTGACTTTTTCTATAGGGCTTAATTTACTGCCTATATAAAAAGAAACAATATAAGCGCAATGCTATGCTTATCTAAATCAAGACAATCTTATAAAATACTATAACTCCGCGAGTCAGATGTGTCGCCTGATGCCAGATAGCTTTCGTGTATCCAAATGAAGAAGCACTTAAGGTTAATGCTCAATTTTTTGTAACAGATTTATTGAAATCTTCAAAAGCACTGCACTCTGGCTAATTGCAAAGAAAAGACTCATTAAAACCAAAAATGCTATACAAAAATAAGTATGAAAATTTACAAAGGGCAATAACTCCGAAAGTATGAGGTGCAGAGTAACGGTTCTTGTGCACTGAACTTCTCCTCAATGAGATCTATCTCCCTATGAAGTTTCAAGTTGATAGCTTTCATAGTCTTAAGAGTTGTGCTCCCCCCAATAATTAAGTATGAAAATAAACAAAGGGCAATAATTCCAAAAGTATGTGATGCATAGTAACGGTTCTTGTGCACTGCACTTCCCCTCAATGAGATCTATCTACCTATGAAATTTCAAGTTGATAGCTTTCATAGTCGTAGAATTAAGCTCCGGACAAAAATTAAGTATGAAAATAAACAAAGGGCTGTAACTTCAAATGTATGTGATGCAGAGTAATGGTTCTTGTGCACTGCACTTCTCCTCAATGAGATCTATCTACCTATAAACTTTCATGTTGATAGCTTTAATAGTCTAAGAGTTATGCTCCGGACAAGCAAAAGGGATCGACGCCGCCAACAGAAGTAACACCTATGTCGCTTTTTCAGGCGACACAAAAATGAATATTAATGCAAACACCATTTAACTGTCTCCGAATTTCCATGCAAATATAATATAAATGCATTTTGATCAAATTTGTTCATACAGAAAGAGAAGTCACTCAAAAAAGATTTAATGAACTATCCTAGCATATGTATGATTGCTTAAATTAATTTCATGTTGTAAAACAGACAACTAGCAAAACACAGACAAAACAACCATGTGAAAGAAAAAGTGGCATTGGTTCCTGGTTTTATTGAGCAAAGTTACATAGATAAGTGTTCTAACAAGATTAACCATAAGGTTTCCTTAAAGTAAATAACAAACTCGCATATAATATTACATGCATTAAGTATTTTGTACCCAATTCTTTGCACCATGCAACCATGACATATGGTATACACAATAATCAGTATTTTTTAGATACAAACATTTTTTTTTCCACTAATTCACAAGGGCATACTCCTGTTACATTTGTATATACTGTAATCAAAAGCACTCATCATGGCTGAGTTTAAGTTTTTATATTACTTTTTGTATAAGTTTTGTATTTCCAGTATCAGAGTATTCAATTCAGCATGTTTCAATCTCTATTTGAAATTGGAGTGAGCTGAGTAATCTCATCATGTAAGGAACTTAACTCATGTGTGTCCTTCCAGCATTGTGAAAGGAAAATTTGACACCAAAATCGAATTTATGGATTTCAGAGTTATTCACATATCGATGTTCTCAATTTACTGAAGAACTAAAAAGATCTGTTGTGGATCATCATTTGTTTAATCGATAGCAACTAAAACGGAGCTTTATTAGGTATACCCAAATACTGACATGAAAGTTTCCACAGTAGCTGTGCAAATTTATATTTTGCGCGACTCAAACTATGGAAACAAAAAGTTCAACTTTCACTTCCGAGACTGAAAGGAAGGCTATCACAGCCAGACAGGTTTTCTGAATTGAGTATTGTTCATTCTCAAACTGTTGAGGCACTGCTTGTTCCAGGTCATTTTAATCTGACCAGATTTAAATATATAATTCACAACATTTGTGATTTCCATTCAGAGAATTCAATTCAGCATTCCTCAACTTCCTGTTGAGATTGGAGTGATTGTTCATCTGTAGCTAGCATAATTTGACTATAAATACGAGTAGTTCAATCTACTTTTATTATCTAGTTTCAATCCAGTGTGTCCTGAAAACCCAAACACTGACCAAGATTTGAAAGATGCAAAACGCAAAGTAAACATTGTTCAACTGTAGCTACTAGCATGATTGACAATATTTAGGAGTAATACAACAACTCAGACTATCTATCTTCACAAACTTTTCAGAGAGCTGGGATTATACTGTCATCACCATTGTCATTAACAGAGTGTACCTATATATTATATTCAATATTAGTATCCTGAATTGGATATGGTGTCTGCTTTTCTATTAGTTGATACAGAGTTTGATCCCTACTTTGGGAGCCTTCGTATCAATATCTCAAAGACACAATCAAGCTAAAATAACTTCGTTTAAAAATGAATTAGTTACCTGAATAATAAATTAAATATGACTTAAATGCATCACCTTTAATGCATGCCTGTTTTGGTACCATTTACACTTTTAATGGATAATTCCCATTTAAACTTGACACCGAATGCGTGAGTAGTTTAGAAAACTTTCAAACAGGCAGTCATCAAACATAAAAGAAATCTATCCCACCATTCAGAGTATTCAATTCAGCATTTCTCAACTTCCTGTTGAGATTGGAGTGAGCTGAGTGATCTCATCATATGACTTCAGTGAAATTAGAGCAATCAGATTCATCTAATCTTTGTAACAAAGAAAACATATTTCAGACCTTTAATTTATATTTATAGTTTTTTTTGTCATGACACTGTTTGATGGTTCATGCCCTCGAATTATTACCTAGAGCTAATATCAAGGGACTTATTCCAGCAGTAATTTGCAACACATGAAAGAAATCTATCAATCAAAGAGTATTCAATTCAGCACTTCTCAACTTTCTGTCCAGATTGGAGTGAGCTGAGTGATCTCATCATATGACTTCAGTGAAATTTGATTGTTATCATCACAGCAAATGTTCATTCCCAGAAATATGGCTTTGTATTATTATACAAGATTATTGCATGAGCAATTTTCTGACAAACGTGCACAGTGAGAATACAGGCCTTTTTCTATAAGCCTCACGAGTAAGAATATCTGACCCATTCCAAATTAAAAATATGGTTGTTCTTTCACAACTGGAAAAATAGATTATAACTTTTAACCCCAGGGGCATAATTTGAACAATCTTTCTAGAGAACCACTATACAATGTTACATATCAAATACGAAAAAACTGCGATTGCAGGAGATTTTAAAGTCATCTGGCTATTTAAGTCAATATAAACAATGTGACACCCAGGGCAGGGCCAGTTTTGACCAATGGGACAACATTTGAACAATCTCTGCAGAGGACCACTATAAAATGTCACATACCACATATGAAACCTCTAGGCCTTGCAGTTTCAGAGGAGAAGATATTTAAAAAGTCATCTTGCTATTTAAAGTCCATATCAACCATGTGAGCCCTGGGGTGTGGCCAGTTTTGACCCCAGGGGTATCATTTGAGCAGTCTTTGTGGGACCATGATACAATGTTACATACCAAATATGAAACCTCTGGGCCTTGCAGTTTCTGAGAAGATTTTTAAAGCCATTTTGCTATTTAAGTCTATATAAAACTGGTGACCTCTAGGGTGTGGCCAGTTTTGACCCCAGGGGCATTATTTGAACAATCTTTATACAATGTTTCCAACCAAATATGAAACCTCTGGGCCTTGTGGTTTCAGAGGAGAAGTTTTTTAAAGTCATTTTGCTATTCACATTTATATTAACCATGTGAGCCCTAGGGTGTGGACAGTTTTGACCGCAGGGACATCAATTGAACAATCTTTGTAGAGGACCACTATAAAATGTTATACAACAAATATGAAACCTCTGGGCCTTGCGGTTTCAGACGAGAAGATTTTTGAAGTCATTTTCATATATAAGTCTATATAAACCATGTGACCCCTGGGGCGTGGCCCGTTTTGACCCCAGGGGTATCATTTGAACAATCTTTGTACAGGACCAGTATACAATGTTACCAACCGAATATGAAACCTCTAGGTCTTGCAGTTTCAGAGGAGAAGATTTTTAAAGTCATTTGGCTATTTAAGTCTGCATAGTCCATGTGACCCCGGATTGTGGCCAGTTTTGACCCCAGGGGCATCATTTCAACACTCTTTGTAGAGGGCCACTATGCAATGCTACATACCAAATCAGTCTGCACGAAATGCTTTTGAAAGTACAGGCCATTCGGGCTTGTGGGTTAAGAAATTTCATAGGCCCGAATGAAAATCTACAGGCCCGAACGGTTTTGAAAAATTTATTCATAAAACAACGGATTAACATGTTTTATGTTCATTTAGACAACAATCATTTCAATTTGAATGTGTCCTGTATTTCAATAGACAGAACACTTTTACGTTTTTTTTCATAGTCAGCTGGTGTTTGCGTTTTACATTTATTTTTTACTCCAGGTTTGGCACCCGCAATGTACTTCAAGTTCAACATTTTGACATTGCTAATGTAAACAATGGACTGCTACTCAGTTTGTTTTTCCAAAAATACGATCGAAAAATGAAAACGGTAAACCAGTCAAATCATGAACTCTTGTAAGGGTAAAACCCGGTACACGGAGCATTTAACAGTTGAAGAAGATCCTAAATATTTACATGACATTTTTAATAGCTTTCAAACCGATATGATAAGTTCTTGTCGTTAATAAAACAATATATATATTATATTTTTATATACCTACTACAATTCTGTTTCAAATAAGGTGATGAATGCATACCGTTAGACAAGAGGACGCCGAAAAAAAACACTGGGAAATTGGCTCCGGACAATAGACGCATGGTTGATGTTAACATGTATATCGGTGACGTAGAAAGGTCGCGCATGCGCTATATCGTAGTACACTTTTCTAAACAGAAACCAGAGTACTGTGAAGTGTTTACGTGAATTAAAATGTTTTTTTTTCAAACATACTTTTTTTTTAATTTACAAAACGTACACGCCCGTCGGGCGTTCAGCATCGAATATTTTACACGCCCGATACGATTTCTATACGCCACGGGCGTCGGGCGTGTGGCATTTCGCGCAGACTGCCAAATATGAAACCTCTGGGCCTTGCGCTCTCAGAAGATTTTTAAAGTCATTTTACCATTTAAGTCTATATAAACCATGTGACCCCTGGGGTGTGGCCAGTTTTGACCCCAGGGGCATCATTTGAACAATCTTAGTAGAGGGCCACTATCCAATGCTACATACCAAATATGAAACCTCTCGGCCTTGCGCTTTCATCAGATTTTTAAAGTCATTTTGCTATATAAGTCTATATAAACCATGTGACCCCTGGGGCGTGGCCAGTTTTGACCCCAGGGGCATCATTTGAACAATCTTAGTAGAGGACCACTAGAGGATGTCACACATTAAATATGAAAGCCCTGACCCTTGCGGTTTCATAGAAGATTTTTAAAGTTTTCAATTTTTAAATCTATTTTTAGGTCTGGTGACCTACATATGCAGCGGACCAGAAAGATTTGAACAACATTGAAAGAGGTCCACCCAAGGATCATTCCTGTGAAGTTTGGTGAAAATCTGCCAAGCGATGTAGAAGATGTTGTTTGAGTGAAAAGTTGACGTTGCTAGGGACTCTTATCAGATATAAGGTTTCCTTACATTAAAGAGCAATACATTATTTTGTTATGTCAACGACTGCGAAAATATAGGAATATAGATGTGGTGGTAGTTGCTTGTTTTGTCTCTTCTGCTCCTTGAATAACATCAGTACTCCCCTATGTGTTTATAGCACTGTGTAAATATAGGAATATAGATGTTGTGGCTGTGTGCTTGTGTCTTCTACTCTTTGAATAACAACAGTACTCCCCTATATGTTTATAGAGCTGTGTAAGTATGGTTGCATAAACTGTATGTGACCCATTATAATTATAACAATCCTTCTGATACATTGAATAAACAGTGTCTTCCATACAGACAAAAATTAATTTACCGTTATATATTCCGGGCTTAGGCACTGGTACTGATGTATTATATGTAATTACTTTTGCAAATTATGTTGCATAAATTGTATATGACCCATTACAATTATAACAACTCTATTATTAGTCTTACGCACAGACAGAAATCAATGTACTGTTTTATATTCGGGGTTAAGGCACTGTTTCTGAAGTAGTAAGTGTAATGACTATTGCAAATTATGTTGCATAAATTGTATATGACCCATTACAAATTGTAACACCTTTATTATTGGTATATGATCATATACAACGACAACCTTTCAACATATACGAGGACGTTGCTGTTTTCTTTGTTTTTTTTGTTTTTTTTCCCACAATAATACCATATTGTGTTTTTTTTTGAGAAGCACAGTACTTGTTGATTCTCTGCTTGCTTGGTTGTTTATATTTTTATTGTGGTGTTACTTTCATATGCATCTCTGTGCTCATGATTGTCTGTATTTTTATTGTAATGTAGTTTTTGTACACATATTTATATCTACCTTATTGTTAACTATATAGATTCTCTTTTTAAACAAGCAGAAAAAATGCAAATTTCCAACACATGTTAGTAGGATATCAATATGTATTCTTACAAATTAAATAGGCAAGATTCATTACTATGCAAATTAGCCATTGAAATAAAAGCTCATAAAGATAAAAATGTATGAAAAAATATGTTCTCTGAATGTAAGAGGTCTAAACAATGATAATAAAAGGCAAAGTATATTCAAATGGTTTGAAGAAAATGATTACACAGTGTGTTTACTTCAAGAAACACATGTCTGTGAGCTAACAAAAAACAAATGGCAATCAGAATGGAGTGGAATAAGTTTTTACAGTGGGACCAAATCAAATAGGGAAGGTTTAGGAATTTTAATTAAAAATAAAGATAATGTAAGCATAGGCGATTTTAAAGAATTAATACCAGGCAGATTATGTACAATTGATGTTATTATTAATAATCAAGAAATCACCTTAATTAATATATATGGACCAAACAAAGATGATACATCTTTTTTTGATAAACTGGAAATACATCTTCTGCAAAACATGGATAAAAATTATATAATAGGAGGTGATTTTAATACAATACTTAATCCAATTCTAGACAAAAAGAATGGCAAACAAGATACACACATCAATAGCAGAAACAAAATAAACTCCATACTCGATTCATGCAATTTGATTGACATATGGCGAGCACTTCACCCAGAGCAAAAACGTTACACCTGGCATTCAAGTGGAAAACCGGTCATTTTTTGTAGACTGGATTACTACTTAATTTCACAAAATATATGTAATATCATTAATGTATCCAAAATAAAACCAGGATACAAGACCGATCACTCTTTGATTGAAATAATTATTGATAATAAAATACAACAAAAAGGACCTAGTTACTTTAAACTAAATAATGCCATGCTTTTAAATGAAGATTATCAAATTCAAATTAAGCAAGAAATACACAATGTAGTAGAAAACAACACAAACTGTAACCCAAATACCTTATGGGAACTAATCAAAGGAACTGTAAGAAACATTAGTATAAAATTTTCTTCAATGACCAAAAAGCGAAACCAGGAAAAAGAACAAAATATCATTGACAAATTAGAGTTACTAGAGAAAAAATCAAATACAACAAATGAAAATGACGAAACAATACTAAAATTAATTAACGAAACAAAAATAGAGTACGAAAAAATTATAGAAGAGAAAATAAATGGCATGTTAGTACGAGCAAGAGCAATACACATTGAACATAATGAGAAAAATACCAAATACTTTGCAAATCTTGAAAAAAGACATTACGAAAGTAAAACCATTCATAAGTTAACAATAAATAACATAGAAATCACAGACATGACCACTATAATGAACGAACAAAAAAAGTTTTACTCAAACTTTATAGCAAGAAAATAGATATTGACACAAATATTCTACAAAATTCACATTTTTTTAATTTAAATATAAAAAAACTCACAGAAAACGAGAAACAATCATGCGAAGGCTTGCTCACAGAATACGAATGTCTAAACGCCTTAAAAGAGATAGATAACAACAAAAGCCCTAGTTCAGACGGTTTGTCAGCAGAATTTTACAAAGTATTTTGGAAGGAAATCAAAACACATTATATTAATTCTATTAACCATTCATTTGTTAATGGACAACTAACTCAACTTCAAAAACAGAGTATTCTTACACTGATTCCGAAACCAGGAAAAAATCTTGATGCACTTGATAATTGGAGACCTTTAAGTTTATTAAATATTGATTATAAAATAGCGACAAAAACAATAGCAAACAGAATTTAAAAAGTTATAACATCTATTGTTGAATCAAAGCAAACTGGATTCATAAAAGGTAGATTTATTGGCGAAAACGTTCGCACAATTTTTGAAACCATACATTTTCTAAATAACAATAACAAGCCAGGCCTACTTTTCTTTGCAGACTATGAAAAAGCATTTGACAGTTTAGATCATGACTTCATGTTAAAATGTCTTACACAATTTAATTTTGGAACTGAACTCGTACAATGGATTAAATTATTTTACACGGACATAAGTACCATAATTATTAATAACGGATATTTATCTGAACCGATTTCTATTCAAAGAGGTGTAAAACAAGGCTGTCCATTGTCAACAACACTTTTTATATTAAGTATAGAAATATTGTCCAACTTTATTGAAAAAAATGAAGATATTACAGGAATAAAAATAAACGAACAAGAAATAAAGCAAACACTTTTTGCAGATGATACAACTTATCTTACAGATGGAACGCTTAATTCGTTCTCAGCACTGATAAATACTATTCAAGACTTCAGTGAAATATCTGGACTCAAACTTAATACACAAAAATCCATCGTAATGCGAGTTGGTTCACTAAAAAATACACAAATTAAATTTAACAAATACAAACATTTTTTTTGGACCTCTGAAGAAGCCAAAACGCTTGGTTTTTACTTTACAAATGATGAAAATCTCGATATAGACAAAAACATTCAGCCAAAATTACAAGCTTTTAAAAATTGTTTAAAACAGTGGCAACATAGAAAATTAACACTTCTCGGAAAAGTCACAGTGGTTAAGACATTTGCCCTACCAAAAATTATGTATACATTGTCAATCCTCCCCACCCCTAACCATGATATAATACAAACAATTATTAAATCTATATTCCAATTTGTATGGAATGGTAAACCCGAAAAGATAAAAAGAACAACTCTTGTTAAACCAATAGAACTGGGAGGACTCAAACTCACAGATATTATCGCTCTTATACATGCAAATAAGGCCAGCTGGGTTAAAAGATTAACAGACATAAACAATACAGGGCAGTGGAAAACTTTCGATCAGAAAGAAATCAATAAATATGGCGGAAATCTCGTGTTTGAATGTCCACTTAAGGAAAAACATATTGTTTCAAATTTTAAAAATGTATTCCGCAGAGACATCATTTCTTCTTGGAACAAGATTAAATCAAATGAAAAAGCAGGACATGTAAATAAAACGATTATATGGAATAACTCAACAATACAAAAAAATAACCAAGATACCTTCTTTTACCGAAACTGGTTCAATAGAGGTATAAAGTCCTTAGAACATCTATATGACTTTAGGTCAAAAACCTATTATACATTTGAAGCTTTTAAAAACCTGTATGAATTACCTTCAACAGACTATCTTAAATATTACACACTAATCCAAAGTATCCCAATAACTTACAAACAACAACTATCTGAAATGGAATTCGTAAATTTCAGCAATAACACATTTCTTGAAAAGGTACAAAAAACAAAAACAGTATGTAAATACTTGTATAATTTACAACAAATCTTAAACGAAAATAAAACCAAACAAGAAATGAAATGGGAAAAAATAATGTCCTCCTATGAACATAGTATTGACTGGAAACATGCTTATTTAATACCATTTAAAGCCACTATAGATAATAATTTACGCAATTTTCAGTACAAGATCTTACAGTGCATATTACCCACTAATGCATATTTGTATAAATGTAATTTAACAGCTTCAAGTCTCTGCACATTTTGTGCAAGTTTTAAGGAAACAATTATACATGTTTTATATGAATGTAATTCTGTACAACCCATATGGCGGGAGCTCACATTGTTTTTAAACAGTAAACAAATATATATTGATCTGAATGTAAACGATATTGTTTTTGGTACTCAAAAAGGAGGCACTTATAATCAAGTGATAAACTATATCATTATTCTAATGAAGTCTTATATATTTAGCGCCAAATCAAGAGCCGAAGAGCTAAATATCGAGATTTTCAAAAATGCTCTAAGAATGAAAATAACATTAGAAAAGCAAATTGCTTTTGAAAAAGATAAAATTGATAAACATAACAAAAAATGGCACAATTTTGTCTAACTTCTTGATGAATCTTGCCTATATCCTCTTTATCTTACGTTTTTGTTTTTTTTATTACAAACTCTCTCTCTCCTTTATTATTTAACTTATCATCTCCCCTCTCCTTTTTAATCTTTATAAAATATTATAGCATCGTCTCAAAAATGTATTTTTCTGGGAACTATATTAAACATATACACATGAATATTAAAGCAAATATTATCTTTTATTATATACCTAAAATACTTGTATGCACATAAATAGTTATTATATATGATATTGAAGTATGATATAACTGACTAAATCCATTATGTACCTTTATATATAAAATCATGTTGTAATTGAGATGTATGTTGAAAATGAATAAAAAAAAAAAAGAAAAAAGAAAAGTTGACGTTGCACGCACGCACGACGGACAACGTGCGATCACAAAAGCTCACCATGAGCACTTTGTGCTCAGGTGAGCTAACAAATGGCTCCATTTAAACGCGTAGGGGTCCTAAAATGACATGCGCAGGGCACGTGCCCTGCGCGTCAAAAAGGACATTTACGGTTTATATACGAGTAGTACGACACCTCGGACAATCTATCTCCACAAACTTTTCAGCGAGTTGGGATGATATTGTTTTATCATGGTTAGCAGCCACTAATTCAATCTACTCTTATTATCCAGTTTCAATCCAGTGTGTCCTGAAAACCCCAAACACTGACCAAGATTTGAAAGATGCAAAATGCACAGTAAACATTGTTAAACTGTAGCTACTAGCATGATTGACAATATATAGGAGTAATACACCAACTCAGACTATCTATCTTCACAAACTTTTCAGAGAGCTGGGATTATACTGTCATCACCGTTGTCATTAACAGAGTGTACCTATATATTATATTCAATATTAGTATCCTGAATTGGATATGGTGTCTGCTTTTCTATTAGTTGATACAGAGTTTGATCCCTACTTTGGGAGCCTTCGTATCAATATCTCAAAGACACAATCAAGCTAAAATAACTTCGTTTAAAAATGAATTAGTTACCTGAATAATAAATTAAATATGACTTAAATGCATCACCTTTAATGCATGCCTGTTTTGGTACCATTTACACTTTTAATGGATAATTCCCATTTAAACTTGACACCGAATGGGTGAGTAGTTTAGAAAACTTTCAAACAGGCAGTCATCAAACATAAAAGAAATCTATCCCACCATTCAGAGTATTCAATTCAGCATTTCTCAACTTCCTGTTGAGATTGGAGTGAGCTGAGTGATCTCATCATATGACTTCAGTGAAAAATGAGCAATCAGATTCATCTAATCTTTGTAACAAAGAAAACATATTTCAGACCTTTCATTTATATTTATAGTTTTTTTTGTCATGACACTGTTTGATGGTTCATGCCCCCCCCCCCGAATTATTACCTAGAGCTAATATCAAGGGACTTATTCCAGCAGTAATTTGCAACACATGCAAGAAATCTATCAATCAAAGAGTATTCAATTCAGCACTTCTCAACTTTCTGTCCAGATTGGAGTGAGCTGAGTGATCTCATCATATGACTTCAGTGAAATTTGATTGTATCATCACAGCAAATGTTCATTCCCAGAAATATGGCTTTGTATTATTATACAAGATTATTGCATGAGCAATTTTCTGAAAAACGTGCACAGTGAGAATACAGGCCTTTTTCTATAAGCCTCACGAGTAAGAATATCTGACCCATTCCAAGTTAAAAATATGGTTGTTCTTTCACAACTGGAAAAATAGATTATAACTTTTAACCCCAGGGGCACAATTTGAACAATCTTTCTAGAGAACCACTATACAATGTTACATATCAAATACGAAAAAACTGCGATTGCAGGAGATTTTAAAGTCATCTGGCTATTTAAGTCAATATAAACAATGTGACACCCAGGGCAGGGCCAGTTTTGACCAATGGGACAACATTTGAACTATCTCTGCAAAGGAGCACTATAAAATGTCACATACCACATATGAAACCTCTAGGCCTTGCAGTTTCAGAGGAGAAGATATTTAAAAAGTCATCTTGCTATTTAAAGTCCATATCAACCATGTGAGCCCTGGGGTGTGGCCAGTTTTGACCCCAGGGGTATCATTTGAGCAGTCTTTGTGGGGGACCATGATACAATGTTACATACCAAATATGAAACCTCTGGGCCTTGCAGTTTCAGAGAAGATTTTTAAAGCCATTTTGCTATTTAAGTCTATATAAAACATGTGACCCCTAGGGTGTGGCCAGTTTTGACCCCAGGGGCATTATTTGAACAATCTTTATACAATGTTTCCAACCAAATAGGAAACCTCTGGGCCTTGTGGTTTCAGAGGAGAAGTTTTTTAAAGTCATTTTGCTATTCACATTTATATTAACCATGTGAGCCCTAGGGTGTGGACAGTTTTGACCGCAGGGGCATCAATTGAACAATCTTTGTAGAGGACCACTATAAAATGTTATACAACAAATATGAAACCTCTGGGCCTTGCGGTTTCAGACGAGAAGATTTTTGAAGTCATTTTCATATACAAGTCTATATAAACCATGTGACCCCTGGGGCGTGGCCCGTTTTGACCCCAGGGGTATCATTTGAACAATCTTTGTACAGGACCAGTATACAATGTTACCAACCGAATATGAAACCTCTAGGTCTTGCAGTTTCAGAGGAGAAGATTTTTAAAGTCATTTGGCTATTTAAGTCTGCATAGTCCATGTGACCCCGGATTGTGGCCAGTTTTGACCCCAGGGGCATCATTTCAACACTCTTTGTAGAGGGCCACTATGCAATGCTACATACCAAATATGAAACCTCTGGGCCTTGCGCTCTCAGAAGATTTTTAAAGTCATTTTACTATTTAAGTCTATATAAACCATGTGACCCCTGGGGTGTGGCCAGTTTTGACCCCAGGGGCATCATTTGAACAATCTTAGTAGAGGGCCACTATGCAATGCTACATACCAAATATGAAACCTCTCGGCCTTGCGCTTTCATCAGATTTTTAAAGTCATTTTGCAATATAAGTCTATATAAACCATGTGACCCCTGGGGCGTGGCCAGTTTTGACCCCAGGGGCATCATTTGAACAATCTTAGTAGAGGACCACCAGAGGATGTCACACATTAAATATGATAGCCCTGACCCTTGCGGTTTCATAGGAGAAGATTTTTAAAGTTTTCACTTTTTAAATCTATTTTTAGGTCTGGTGACCTACATATGCAGCGGACCAGAAAGATTTGAACAACATTGAAAGAGGTCCACCCAAGGATCATTCCTGTGAAGTTTGGTGAAAATCTGCCAAGCGATTTAGAAGATGTTGTTTGAGTGAAAAGTTGACGATGCACGCACGCACGACGGACAACGTGCGATCACAAAAGCTCACCATGAGCACTTTGTGCTCAGGTGAGCTAACAAATGGCTCCATTTAAACGCGTAGGGGTCCTAAAATGACATGCGCAGGGCACGTGCCCTGCGCGTCAAAAAGGACATTTACGGTATATATACGAGTAGTACGACACCTCGGACAATCTATCTCCACAAACTTTTCAGCGAGTTGGGATGATATTGTTTTATCATGGTTAGCAGCCACTAATTCAATCTACTCTTATTATCCAGTTTCAATCCAGTGTGTCCTGAAAACCCCAAACACTGACCAAGATTTTAAAGATGCAAAATGCAAAGTAAACATTGTTAAACTGTAGCTACTAGCATGATTGACAATATATAGGAGTAATACAACAACTCAGACTATCTATCTTCACAAACTTTTCAGAGAGCTGGGATTATACTGTCATCACCGTTGTCATTAACAGAGTGTACCTATATATTATATTCAATATTAGTATCCTGAATTGGATATGGGGTCTGCTTTTCTATTAGTTGATACAGAGTTTGATCCCTCCTTTGGGAGCCTTCGTATCAATATCTCAAAGACACAATCAAGCTAAAATAACTTCGTTTAAAAATGAATTAGTTACCTGAATAATACATTAAATATGACTTTAAATGCATCACCTTTAATGCATGCCTGTTTTGGTACCATTTACACTTTTAATGGATAATTCCCATTTAAACGTGACACCGAATGGGTGAGTAGTTTAGAAAATTTTCAAACAGGCAGTCATCAAACAAAAGAAATCTATCCCACCATTCAGAGTATTGAATTCAGCATTTCTCAACTTCCTATTGAGATTGGAGTGAGCTGAGTGATCTCATGATATGACTTCAGTGAAATTAGAGCAATCAGATTCATCTAATCTTTGTAACAAAGAAAACATATTCCAGACCTTTAATTTCTATTTATAGTTTTTTTCCTCATGACACTGTTTGATGGTTCATGCCCAGGAATTATTACCTAGAGCTAATATCAAGGGACTTATTCCAGCAGTAATTTGCAACACATGAAAGAAATCTATCACATCACTCAAAGAGTATTCAATTCAGCACTTCTCAACTTTCTGTTGAGATTGGAGTGAGCTGAGTGATCTCATCATATGACTTCAGTGAAATTTGTATCATCACAGCAAATGTTCAATTCCCAGAAATATGGCTTTGTATTATTATACAAGTTTATTGCTTGAGCAATTTTCTGAAAAACGTGCACAGTGAGAATACAGGCCTTTTTCTATAAGCCTCACGAGTAGGAATATCTGACCCAAATGAAAAATATGGTTGTTCTTTCACATCTGGAAAAATAAATTTTAACTTTTAACCCCAGGGGCATAATTTGAACAATCTTTCTAGAGGATCACAATACAATGTTACATATCAAATACGAAAAAAACTGCGATTGCAGGAGATTTTAATGTCATTTGGCTATTTAAGTCAATATAAACAATGGGAAACCCAGGGCAGGGCCAGTTTTGACCAATGGGACATCATTTGAACAATCTTTGCAGAGGACCACTATAAAATGTCACATACCACATATGAAACCTCTAGGCCTTGCAGTTTCAGAGGAGAACATATTTAAAGTCATCTTGCTATTTAAGTCCATATCAACCATGTGAGCCCTGGGGTGTGGCCAGTTTTGACCCCGGGGGCATCATTTGAGCAGTCTTTGTAGAGGACCACAATACAATGTTACATAACAAATATGAAACCTCTGGGCCTTGCAGTTTCTGAGCAAATTTTTAAAGCCATTTTGCTATTTAAGTCTATATAAAAAGGTGACCCCTTGGGTGTGCCCAGTTTTGACCCCAGGGGCATCATTTGAACAATCTCTGTAGAGGACCATTATACGATGTTACCAACCGAATATGAAACCTCTAGGTCTTGCAGTTTCAGAGGAGAAGATTTTTAAAGTCATTTGGCTATTTAAGTCTGCATAGTCCATGTGACCCCGGATTGTGGCCAGTTTTGATCCCAGGGGCATCATTTCAACACTCTTTGTAGAGGGCCACTATGCAATGCTACATACCAAATATGAAACCTCTGGGCCTTGCGCTCTCAGAAGATTTTTAAAGTCATTTTACTATTTAAGTCTATATAAACCATGTGACCCCTGGGGTGTGGCCAGTTTTGACCCCAGGGGCATCATTTGAACAATCTTAGTAGAGGGCCACTATCCAATGCTACATACCAAATATGAAACCTCTCGGCTTTGCGCTTTCATCAGATTTTTAAAGTCATTTTGCTATATAAGTCTATATAAACCATATGACCCCTGGGGCGTGGCCAGTTTTGACCCCAGGGGCATCAGTTGAACAATGTTAGTAGAGGACCACTAGAGGATGTCACACATTAAATATGAAAGCCCTGAGCCTTGCGGTTTCATAGGAGGAGATTTGTAAAGTTTTCACTTTTTAAATCTATTTTTAGGTCTGGTGACCTACATATGCAGCGGACCAGAAAGATTTGAACAACATTGAAAGAGGTCCACCCAAGGATCATTCCTGTGAAGTTTGGTGAAAATCTGCCAAGCGATTTAGAAGATGTTGTTTGAGTGAAAAGTTGACGATGCACGCACGCACGACGGACAACGTGCGATCACAAAAGCTCACCATGAGCACTTTGTGCTCAGGTGAGCTAACAAATGGCTCCATTTAAACGCGTAGGGGTCCTAAAATGACATGCGCAGGGCACGTGCCCTGCGCGTCAAAAAGGACATTTACGGTATATATACGAGTAGTACGACACCTCGGACAATCTATCTCCACAAACTTTTCAGCGAGTTGGGATGATATTGTTTTATCATGGTTAGCAGCCACTAATTCAATCTACTCTTATTATCCAGTTTCAATCCAGTGTGTCCTGAAAACCCCAAACACTGACCAAGATTTTAAAGATGCAAAACGCAAAGTAAACATTGTTAAACTGTAGCTACTAGCACGATTGACAATATATAGGAGTAATACAACTCAGACTATCTATCTTCACAAACTTTTCAGAGAGCTGGGATTATACTGTCATCACCGTTGTCATTAACAGAGTGTACCTATATATTATATTCAATATTAGTATCCTGAATTGGATATGGGGTCTGCTTTTCTATTAGTTGATACAGAGTTTGATCCCTCCTTTGGGAGCCTTCGTATCAATATCTCAAAGACACAATCAAGCTAAAATAACTTCATTTAAAAAAAATGAATTAGTTACCTGAATAATACATTAAATATGACTTTAAATGCATCACCTTTAATGCATGCCTGTTTTGGTACCATTTACACTTTTAATGGATAATTCCCATTTAAACTTGACACCAAATGCGCGAGTAGTTTAGAAAACTTTCAAATAAGCAGTCATCAAACATAAAAGAAATCTATCCCACCATTCAGAGTATTGAATTCAGCATTTCTCAACTTCCTGTTGAGATTGGAGTGAGCTGAGTGATCTCATCATATGACTTCAGTGAGAATTGAGCAATTAGATTCATCTAATCTTTGTAACAAAGAAAACATATCTCAGACCTTTAATTTATATTTATAGTTTTTTTTGTCATGACACTGTTTGATGGTTCATGCCCAGGAATTATTACCTAGAGCTAAAATCAAGGGACTTATTCCAGCAGTAATTTGCAACACATGAAAGAAATCTATCACATCACTCAAAGAGTACTCAATTCAGCACTTCTTAACTTTCTGTGGAGATTGAAGTGAGCTGAGTGATCTCATCATATGACTTCAGTGAAATTTGATTGTATCATCACAGCAAATGTTCAATTCCAAAAAATATGGCTTTGTATTATTATACAAGTTTATTGCTTGAGCAATTTTCTGAAAAACGTGCACAGTGAGAATACAGGCCTTTTTCTATAAGCCTCACGAGTAGGAATATCTGACCCAAATGAAAAATATGGTTGTTCTTTCAAATCTGGAAAAATAAATTTTAACTTTTAACCCCAGGGCATAATATGAACAATCTTTCTAGAGGATCACTAAATACAATGTTACATATCAAATACGAAAAAACTGCGATTGCAGGAGATTTTAATGTCATTTGGCTATTTAAGTCAATATAAACAATGGGACACCCAGGGCAGGGCCAGTTTTGACCACTGGGACATCATTTGAACAATCTTTGCAGAGGACCACTATAAAATGTCACATACCACATATGAAACCTCTAGGCCTTGCAGTTTCAGAGGAGAACATATTTAAAGTCATCTTACTATTTAAGTCCATATCAACCATGTGAGCCCTGGGGTTAACCAGTTTTGACCCCAGGGGTATCATTTGAGCAGTCTTTGTAGAGGACCACAATACAATGTTACATACCAAATATGAAACCTCTGTGCCTTGCAGTTTCAGAGGAGATTTTTAAAGCCATTCTGCTATTTAAGTCTATATAAACCTGGTGACCCCTAGGGTGTGCCCAGTTTTGGCCCCAGGGGCATCATTTGAACAATCTTTATACAATGTTTCCATTGGGTGTGGCCCCAGGGACATCAATTGAACAATCTGTGACCCCTGGGGTGTGGCCCGTTTTGACCCCAGGGGAATCATTTGAACAATCTTTGTAGAGGACCATTATACAATGTTACCAACCGAATATGAAACCCCTAGGTCTTGCAGTTTCAGAGGAGAAGATTTTTAAAGTCATTTGGCTATTTAAGTCCATGTGACCCCGGATTGTGGCCAGTTTTGACCCCAGGGGCATCATTTCAACACTCTTTGTAGAGGGCCACTATGCAATGCTACATACCAAATATGAAACCTCTAGGCCTTGCGCTTTCAGAAGATTTTTAAAGTCATTTTACTATTTAAGTCTATATAAACCATGTGACCCCTGGGGTGTGGCCAGTTTTGACCCCCAGGGGCATCATTTAAACAATCTTAGTAGAGGACCACTATACAATGATATACCAAATATGAAACCTCTAGGCCTTGTGCTTTGAGAGAAGATTTTTAAAGTCATTTTGTTATATAAGTCTATATAAACCATGTGACCCCTGGGGTGTGGCCAGTTTTGACCCCAGGGGCATCATTTGAACAATCTTAGTAGAGGACCACTATACAATGATATATACCAAATATGAAACCTCTAGGCCTTGCGCTTTCAGAGGAGAAGATTTTTAAAGTCATTTTGCTATATAAGTCTATATAAACCATGTGACCCCTGGGGCGTGGCCAGTTTGACCCCAGGGGCATCATTTGAACAATCTTAGTAGAGGACCACTAGAGGATGTCACACATCAAATATGAAAGCCTTGAGCCTTGCGGTTTCATAGGAGATTTTTAAAGTTTTCACTTTTTAAATCTATTTTTAGGTCTGGTGACCTACATATGCAGCGGACCGGAAAGATTTGAACAACATTGAAAGAGGTCCACCCAAGGATCATTCCTGTGAAGTTTGGTGAAAATCTGCCAAGCGATTTAGGAGGAGATGTTGTTTGAGTGAAAAGTTGACGATGCACGCACGCACGACGGACAATGGGCGATCACAAAAGCTCACCATGAGCACTTTGTGCTCAGGTGAGCTAAAAAATGGCTCCATTTAAACGCGCAGGGGTCCTAAAAAGACATGCGCAGGGCACGCGGCCTGCGCGTCAAAAAGGACATTTACGGTATATATACGAGTAGTACGACACCTCGGACAATCTATCTCCACAAACTTTTCAGCGAGTTGGGATGATATTGTTTTATCATGGTTAGCAGCCACTAATTCAATCTACTCTTATTATCCAGTTTCAATCCAGTGTGTCCTGAAAACCCCAAACACTGACCAAGATTTTAGATGCAAAACACAAAGTAAACATTGTTAAACTGTAGCTACTAGCATGATTGACAATATATAGGAGTAATACAACAACTCAGACTATCTATCTTCACAAACTTTTCAGAGAGCTGGGATTATACTGTCATCACCGTTGTCATTAACAGAGTGTACCTATATATTATAGTCAATATTAGTATCCTGAATTGGATATGGTGTCTGCTTTTCTATAAGTTGAAACAGGGTTTCATTCCTTCTTTGGGGGCCTTCATATCAATATATAATATCAAGGGACTTATTCCAGCAGTAATTGCAACACATGAAAGAAATCTATCACATCACTCAAAGAGTATTCAATTCAGCACTTCTCAACTTTCTGTCGAGATTGGAGTGAGCTGAGTGAGCTCATCATATGACTTCAGTGAAATTCGATTGTATCATCACAGCAAATGTTCAATTCCAAGAAACATGGCTTTGTATTATTATTTATTGCTTGAGCAATTTTCTGAAAAACGTGCAAAGCAAGAATACAGGCCTTTTTCTATAAGCCTCACGAGTAGGAATATCTGACCCAAATGAAAAATATGGTTGTTCTTTCACAACTGGACAAATAAATTCCCCTAAGCTACATAATATGGCTTTGGCACTGTCACAATCTTGACAAAATTACATCAAGAAATATTTTAAGAACAAAAACATGAAAAAATTTAATGGCATTTAGATACATACTGCTATTGTAACAATTAATTAATGGAAATTGATACCGACAACACGATTCATTGCTCATTCTTTTCCCAAATAGGAAAATTTTACATCAATAAATTCCCGATTTCAAACCAGGTACTTTTCCCCAAAAAGGTTAGAAAAATGCCTGGAATATACGCAAATCAACTGACTTCTGTTTGAAGTTTTGCACAGTGATTGTTACCTTGATTTCCACCTGGTTAAAGGCCTTGCCGTTGTACACACCGACCATACTGCCGATCATTTCAGGTACAATAACCATGTTTCTCAAATGGGTCTTGATAACCTGAATAAAATATTTCAAATTATAATTAATTAAAATTACATGTATCAAATCTATCAAATCATGCAACTGGTGTCAAACGTCATTATGATTTAAGGGACGCAGAAGAAAGCATTGTTTCAATTGACTGCACACACACATATTGTGTTCCCTCACTCAATATTGGGTATAGGCATTTCTGAACATTTTTACCTTCACTACATTATTAACCACTGTTAAGGGAACCAACTGTTGTAGAATTTTCGTTAACAAAAACATTTTTACAGACAATTTTAAGGTCCGAATTCCCGATTCCTGATCGCTAACAAATTGGTGTTTCTCAGACAATCAATCTTCATTTGTTCTCAGAGAGCTGGGTGTATAATTGTCATCATGGTTACACCACTAGCATCCACTTGTTTTACATTAAAAGTTATTTGAATACAAAGACGATGTCATTTCAAAAACCAAAATACTTAAACATCAAATATAGAAATGTTTACTTCTGGTTTTTCAAGTGGCGGGGCATCCTTCTTTGCCTTCCTCAACCTCTTGATCAGTGCCATTGGCTTTCTCTTCAGACCACGCTGGAACTTGCGGCGTACTCGGCAACTGAACAGCTCAGACAGCTGCTCACTGCAAACAAATGAAAGGTGCTTTCAATAACTACAACAAGGCTTGTCACAGGATGTGACGCAGTGTTCATTCTGGGCAGAGTTGCAGGTGGGCCAATTGCCCATCAGCTACAAAGTCAGTGCGCCATTGAAGGATTTTCTCGGGGCGAAAAATTATTACCATAATTATTTTTCATGTTACTTTTCATATGTTTTTTACAATGTCAAAAAACATCAAATTACTCTTTTCACCATACAATTACCACGAAAATTTATCTAACCAACCTTCTAAAATGTGTGACCATGAACCTTTTTGGAATATTTATCAGTAACAATTTCTTTCACCTAAACTTGCAGATAAAGTATGGGTATGGTCGAATCTACGGAAGTTTTCTCGCCCTCATTTTCCACGGTGTTCTCCTTTTGCCTAGAAATTTTGGTGGAAAATTCAAGAGTTTTTCGCTCGATGCTCTCTGTATCTGATTTCCGCTTTGACATCTTAATTTTCTTATTAAAATTAACTTTAACCGCATGTAAAATTCAGACAGCACTGTAATCAATTTGTGATGATGTAAGCGAGGTCAAATGGCGTGTGACCTTATCCACCAATGAAATCGCTAGTTATAAAACAGTGCGCACGCGCTAGCCAGGCAACGGTTAATTTCCACTAACAATCAGGCTATGCAATGTTTACAATTCAATATACGATTTCAGATGATTTTCATGCAAAAAAAAATCGCCTGCAGATGGAATTTTCTATGCGTCCGTTATATTTATATACGGACAGGTTTTTTGCTGCGCCCATTTTTTTTTGGGGGGGTAAAGGCGCGGCCCAGAATGAATACTGTGTGACGTATGCTCCCGAAGCATATGCTTGTCAGATGAAGGCAACACAATGTCAGTTACATGTTGGCAAAAATGACACTTCCTACAAAAAGTGTAATGGTCCTTGTACTCTGCACTTCCTCTCAACATCCTCTACCAATATATGTTGTTTTATTTTTAATCTCATCAATACTAATGGAGTTATGCACTGCACAAGAAAATTAACTTAAGGGGAATAACTCCATAAATATTAAAGAAAGAGTTATGGTCCGTGTAATCTGCACTTCCTTTCAATATTCTCTATCAATATATATATTTTGCTTTATTTAAAATCCATTAAATATTAATGGAGTTATGCTCTGAACAAAAAATAAACAAAGGGCAATTACTCCATAAATATTGGAGAAAGAGTTGTGGTCCTTGTGCTCTGCACTTTCTTTCATTGTCCTCTATAATTATATGAAGTTTCATTTAAATCCCTTCAATACTAATGGAGTTATGCTCCGCACAAGAAAATATAGGAGTGACTTTTTATACCCCAACAAACTTCGTTTGTGGGGGTATAAAAAGTAAACATAAAGCTAGCAGCTAGCATCATTTGAATATGTAGTACAGCAACTCAGACAATCTATCCTCATAACCTTTTCAGAGAGCTGGGATTATATTGTCATCATGGTAGTGATTGTATCTACAAAACAATCTTATTCACAGTAGGTGCATACCAGGACTAGCCAAAAGTCTAATTTAATGAGCTTTAGAGGTTTCCACAAGTATATTTTATACATCTAATATCAGTAAAAAAAAATGTATTACAATAAAAACAAGGCGTGTCACAAGATGTGACATATGCCCCCGAAGCATATGCTTGTCAGAGGAAGGCAAAACAAAAATGTGAGAGTACAATATTATGCCTCGAACAAATATCTTGAGATTCCAGCAACACAGCTGTTTGTTAATGTGACGCACTGCCTCATAATGATCTTCATTCCCACTAAGGTATTATATTCCTTATATATGTATGGTATGTATGTATGTATGTATGTAAATATACTATGAGCAAATAAAATATTGCACACACACACAAAAAAAAAAAATTATATTCCTTACAAAAATGATTCTTCCTACAAAAAGTTCATTCTAATATTTGACCTTTTAAGCGTAACCTTGGACCCATAGACCTTGACCGAGGAGCATGTAAGTGGTTATGTGACACATCATCTGGTCATGGGAAAAATAATCTGAATATTAAAATCTTTTAAGGCTTTGGAAGTTATAGTGCAGAAAGAAAATTCCTTGCCATTTTAACTTGAATTATGACCTTGACCTTTGACTGAGGACCATGGGAGTTGTACGTGGCACATCACCTGATCATGGGAAATAATAATCTGAAGTAATATTAAAATCCTTCCAAACGTTAGAAGTTATGGTGCAGAAACAGAAATCGTCTGGTCATGTGGAATAATAATCTGAAGTTATATTAAAATCCATCCAGGCATTTAAAAGTTATGGAGCCGTGACGAAAATTCATGACCTTTAATTGTGACCTTGACCTTCGACCGACGAGTATGGGAGTTGCACGCAACACATCGTCTGGTCATGTGGAATAATAATATATTAAGATCCATCTAGGCGTTTAGAAGTTATGGAGCGGAAATAAAAATTCATGACCATTGGGCTTGAATTGTGACCTTGACCTTTCACCGATGAGCATGGGAGTTGTACGCGACACATCGTCTAGACCAGTTATATTAAAATCCATCCAGGCATTAAAAAGTTTCAGAGTGGACAGTGTTTTTTTGGCCTCATTTTCATGCCGATATTTGGTACCATTCACAAAGCCCAAAAGTATACTTTTTTCTCAATTTTTGGCCGAAAATTCACAAATGGAAAAGTGGATAAAAAATATGAAATCTTAATTAATTTTGTGAATTTTGTTTACACAGGATAAAATTTCGGTAATAGTTTTAAGTCTAAACTTGGAAAGGTTACTCGATTTTAATAGGACTCGTGTCACGTTTTATCGATATTTTCATGAACCAGTCTGTTAGTGAAACATGTGCTCATCTGGGTCACTGTAAACGCTCATTGGGTTATAATCTGTATTGAATCAATCGTTTCAAGGATTTTTTAAAGTGTAAACACTGCAGATTATTTTCTTCGTGTTTTCTTTTATATAATCACAATGCATTTTTCACAAAACTCGCAGTACTATGTGAAATGTTTTTATAAAAAGACAAGCTTATCTTACAGGAGTCATCGTTTCAAACAGGAAATTTTAAGCGAGAAAATAGTAAGTGAAGCCCCCGAAGACAATTTGTGCTGCAGTTCAACAGTTTCAACTTTAGTGTCTTCACAAGTAGATTTACTGACAGTAACGAGTGCAAGTTAGTCGGATTCACATACCGATAGTGGCGACAAAAATAACATCGATGAAACCCCTGTTTTGTCCCTTAATGAGCCTTTTACATCTCAATCATGTGACATTTCTATTGACTCTTGTGTCTGACTCAAGTGAAGCCATTGGACATTTTGCTAATTGAAAGAATAATTGACAATATCAAATCTGCAAAAGAGAGAAATTTAACTGGGATGTTTTATGGTAAGGTTTCATGAATGTAAAGATCACACTTTAATATCATGTGTTTGTACTTGAAGTGTGATTAAATACAACAAAATCACTAGTTATTATTTGTATTTCCCTCTTTTCACAATTTTGGCATTATACAATGCATTTTTCACAATTTCACAGAAAAGGCCATATTCACAAATCACTGAAAAAAAAAGTCTGAATGGACGGACGGACCGACCTACCCACCCGCACTCACCCACAGACGGACGGTGCGACTACTATATTCTCTCCTTTGGGGGCATAATAATGCAAATAATTATAAAACTACAACTACTTCTACTACTACTACTACTAATAATAACAATAAAATTCCACGAAAACCAAATTATTTGAATGATTGCATCAACGTCAGTACTATAATAAAAGAAAGTTATTAATGCAAGGTGAACAAGATTCTGTGTTTGATAAACACACATGCCCCCGGTTGGTGCAGGGTAGCCCATTTCTTAGTCCAAATTGGGTCAAGGGTCATGGTCAAAGTGAGGTTGGGTGATATGGGTCGATTGGGAACGGTCATAAGTAACAACTGTGTAAATATCTAAATGCTGTAGTAAGCGGTGCTGGGGCTAGACGAAACAGTAAAACCAAGAAATGGCACTTTTGAATTATTAGGAGTCCAAATTAGGTCAAGGTCAAAATGAGGTTGGATAGGATAGGAAATGGTCATAAGCTACAACTGTGTAAGTATCAAAGTGTTGTAGTAAGCGGTGTTGGTGCTAGGAAATGGTCATAAGCTACAACTGTGTAAGTATCAAAGTGTTGTAGTAAGCGGTGTTGGTGCTAGACGAAACGGTAAAATCTACTTACCGGTAGCCTTGTCACGGACGGAAGGACGGACAGGACGATCACTATATGCCTCCTGCATCAAGATGCCGGGGGCATAAAAACAGGCATACATATGATAAGATTAATTTATTTCCAAAGGTTATTCCGCATAATATGACTACATATTTAATGTTTTTTCCTGGACCTGGTACATATATAGTGGCTTTGCCCGAGGTCAGACACTTTCACGGAGACTGATTTTGTTTAATATTATATAAGGTGATATAAAAATATGAAGTATAATACTCATATGAGGGGGTTGTTTTCACAGTTTGACAATCAACATGAAAGTATGTTTTTATTAGGGATGGGACCGAATACTGAAATCAGTATTTACAAAACTAATATTCGAATATATTCAAATACCTAAAATGAATATATTCGAATATTAGTTTTGTAAATACTACTATATACTACTCTATACGGCACTCTGTCCGAATATTTACCTATGCGAAATATTATACTATGTGTACGTAGTTGTATTACATAGTTTCATTGGTAAATGAGCGATATAACTTTGTGAGTGTTAGGCAAATATAAAAAAATGTAAGATATTGTTAAATGTATTGTTAATTAATTTGTTAATCGTTCCGGTTAATCGTTTTTTTTCAGAACCATGAAGCTTGTATGAAGCAAGTTTCCTGGGTTTTGTCTAATGACCGCGTCAAGTACTTCTAAGCACGTGAAGGTGGCATTGTTTATTAATAAAGACTCTTGTATAATATACAGTGTTGATATAATGGAGAATAATTTACAAGTGACGTATTTTGAGATTGATCAGATTATGCTAATTTTGTTAAAGAAATTGATTGGCTGATAATGGATTCATTTTGATTGGTTAACTTAGAGAGTAATTGTAATTTACTGTAAACAAGTTAACCGTATAGATGTCACTTAAGGATAATAAACAACAATGAACGCCTTGTGCAAACTGTGAAACCGTTATCACAACAGAGCCCAGTTTTGTTATTTGTGGATACAATACGTCATGTTCGCCCCTCCTACAAACCGTTAATTCGCGGCCCTTGTCAAGATGTGGTCCCCTGCCAATTATCAATTGTCGTTGTAAAAACGTTAGACTGCCCCCTCCCACCTGCTAGGCAGGAAATACGACTGGAATTCATGTTAACTTTCCAATCAAACTGGAAAAAACACGACTTTAAACAAAAAGTTGTTCTTCAAATAAATGTGAAAATCGAATATTCGTATTCGTTTTTTATATTCGAATATTATCCAATATTCGAATATTTGGTCCCATCCCTAGTTTTTATTACCACAATCACACCTCCATAATAGAGGATTAGTGTTGTGAAAACACATACTGTTTAAAAAAAAAAATGTTTGACATAAAAAAACATTTCCAACAAAATACTGAACTATCTTAATCATTAAATAAATTATCCAGCTGTAATATTTGTGACAAGTTGAAACGTTTTATCTGGGTCACTGGTGAAGCCTCCAGAACCTCCTTCATCCTACTCCTATATATATGAGGTCGGTATACACAGTCTTCACGAATAAGTTTTGAAAGCAGTGGACCGTCGGTCCACCAAACCAGCCAAATCAACTGGACCGTACAACAATTTTGTGGACCACAATTTGTTTGTAGATTTTCATTAACTCTTACATATATATATGAATGATTTAATAAAAAAAAAAAAAAAATGTAAGCAAATATGGTTTTCAGACATTTATTCTAACATGAATCATGTATTTATTACATTCACTCCCAATAAAAATATGGCGAAATATTAATACAAGATCGCCAGTTAAATCAAATACCAGGTGTATATTTCGTTTTAGCCTATTTGAGTTCAGTACTGGCCCAAATGGCCGACCTGGTATCTGGGCCGAAATTTACTCAAAATGCGTAGATCGCATAGAAACTGCTCCGCTCCATAGGATTGCAGAACATGGACTCCCTACTCCTAAAGAGTTGGGGTCCCAGTAATTGTTACCAAAGCACCACTCCCCACCCACTCCTTCAACAATAAATGCTTTTTGTCGCATACAAAATTTTATGGGACGAATCGTCAAAAATGAAAAAAAAATTGGGGACGGATATAAAATTTCTCGAAGTGTACGAATCAAACATCCGATTGAGGTCTGCTTTCTGTTGGTTTAATTAAATATGGCGCTACAATCTTAGCCAAACGATTAACATAATGCGTTCGAGGTTTTTCTCCGTATTGAAGAGTATTCACTCTGTTTTCCAAGATGGAGTCTTCTGCTGCGCCGCCTACGAAAAAAACCTCGAATGTTATGTTGAGTAATTTCTCCTCGCAAAACATCAAAACATAAGAGTTTGTTGGTAATGATACGAGTCTGGCCGTCGCTTCGCATGCTGCCTGCAGCCCTATTAATAAAGCCCGTGACAGTCTATATGTTTGAAAGAAACTGAAAGTGACAGTGTCACGAATTTGACGTAAAAACCTGAAAGAAAATTCCAAAATTCTTGGTTTAAAGAGCACAGTTGGCTTGCCTATAATGTTGAAGGCAATTTTATTATGCGTTCACTTTTTATTAAGCACAAAAAGAATAACGTTTTTCAATTGAAAATCACTAATTTTAAGATTATTAGTTATATCAGTTATTTGTGTTGAACAGTTTATAAAATTTAAAAAAATAAAATTAACTGTGTTTCTAATGTTAATGGTTGTTGGTTAAACTCATACCAACCACAGACACTTATACAAGACACAACTAGTAATAAAGGTAAATATTGTTATTGATTTTATCATTTGCAGGAAATTGTGATACCTCGCCAGAACACTGCACAACGTAAATTTTTCGAAATTGGGAAAAAATATGGCTAAATCGTAAGTATAATGAGTAAATTTACAGTTTTAAATCAATAATCAATAATTTTAATTTAACTCTAACTTGAGATAAAATTGTGATATTGCGTACCTAAGCAGGCTATGCAACCAACAAGTTTTTAATAATAAATATACATGTCTCATTTCCTATAAGTATGTGTATATTTCTAAAAAAGCATCACCAAATCTGACCAACTTCACCACAATAAAATTGTGGGATCTACTGTCTACAATATTTAGTTTTAATGATGTGTTAATAAACATTGTGTAGTGCCTACACTACGTAGGTCACGAAAATATGCGATAAGCCAGTGTGAAAAAACCGGCTGTAAAGTATTGAATAAATTGTATTTTCAGTTTCATTTTCGAACAAAAATACAGATTTTTTACAATTGGGAATTTTTGGGTCAGAATTGGGAAAAAATTATGCATATTTGGCATTGGGAACGGGACCTGTGAGAGCAGTAGAAAAAGGCCTGCATATGTGCAGTAGAAAGCTGTGTCCGCTATTAATAGATTTCGTCCAAACCAATATTGTTGTATTACAGAAATGTGTATATGCGCGTGTAGTTTATTTGATAACATTACGAGGTTTTGTTGATAACTGCTTGATTTATGTGCTGTTTTCTTTTACAATATGGATTAATAACATTATTATATGCACGTTACTATTGATATTCTGAGGTTTGACCAGAAATATCGTAAGTTCATGTGAAATTACCTTGCTACAGGAAATTGGCATAGACTGTTTTGATGTAGTGTGCATTCTGCTCATACAAAAAATAAGCTCAGAATCCACTGATTACGTCTAATCATTTGGACTACCTTCATCGAGTGTTTTATTTTCACCTCTCGGGGAAAGGTGGCGGGGCCCTTCAGTTGGGGGAATTTTACGGCAAAAGGAGATTTTTGTTAGAAAAGTCTTATTAGTAAATTTATGTTTATATTATACTTCGTTAAAAAAACTGCTTCATCCCTGCAGTTCCATAATGTTTGGTAAAATTAGTAAAAAATTAGTCTTATTTATAGGATGTGCAACAAATTTAGTGTTACTTTTTATATAGGGCTAAATTCGTTGGAACGTCTTATTGGCGAAGGACCTTTTATGTGGTGGAAACCTGAAAGTTTAAATTTTCGTCAATTCCTATTATTTGCAACAATAAAGTTATCCATCATTGTAGTTTACATAGACAACACTTCAACTGCTTAACATATGCGGAAATTTACCTAAGAAATCATACATTCCGATTTAAACCTGTGCATTCATTTACTAAATTTCTGTACAGACTGCCATTATTTTGCCATGTGTATACCTTCAACTTTATTAATAGAATCAAACTGACCATTAGAAATGACGCAATGCCCTGAGTTAGTTAGCAGCTTTATCGATAAAATGGAACACAGTGGTACATAGCGGCAGTTATAGTTATTTAAAAAAGCAAAGGTGTGTAGGTTTAAATTGTTAATGCATCCGAAATGAATGTGTCTTTATACAAATATTTATGGAACATTAATTAGGAATGGATTATCTGCCCAGGTATGTAACTTTTATTGCAATCCGTTCACAATAACTAATTTCGTGACATGAAAGTTGCGATCAAAATCAGGTTGGAACAAATTAAAGAAAGAAGGAAAACTTTCCACCACAGAAAAGGTCCTTCCCCGGTTATGCGCTCCAGAAATATTGCCCATATAAAAAGTAGCTCAATATTGGCCAAGCGCTAACAAGTTATGCTAATAAAAAATATGACTGCCACCCTCACGTTAAAAATAGGGAAAGACCACATATAATGTTGTTAGAACTTTAGGTCCTACCCTTTTTTCATATGAATGTATCGATAAATAATTTATGTATGTATAAATGTCATTTGTACTTGTACTTCAATATGAAAATAAAATATGTTTAAATAAAAAAAATTTTTTATACCAAATGTGCATAATTCTGTTCTTTAACTGGAAGTATTTTTTTAAACTCAATGGGGCAATTATTCCGAGACAGTCTAGAGCAAAACACATTTTAAACGGGTTATAAAACACCTTATATAAGAGTAACTGTTGTTAAAAGCAATAACCTTTTCATATCCAGAAGTTGATCGAGGTCAACGCCTCGGAAAGTGTACTTTCTAAACGTACGCTTTTTCTTAGATGGGTCTTCGGAGGCCTGAAATATAAATTAAATTGCACAACTCAGACAAAATGAATGTAACGAGCAACAAGCAGTCATTACGCGAGCAAGTCTATGCTTTAATTATTTAAACCATTTAATATACGTTTATACAGGATCAAAATGAAATTAGTTTTTTGCGCAAATAGCAACGATATATAAAGATTTTATGCACAATATTCATATTACCATCTTGGCTGTAATGTTATTAACCGGAAAAGGAAGAGGAAATACACAACACAGACTGCCACCCAATAGTCATAAGGTTACACGCGACTAATATAAATATTTAAGATGCTCACTTAATACTGCCAACTGAAAATTCACGAAAAGGTTTTAAGACACTGATGTTTCTTTCCCTAAATCGATATTTTGATAGATCTGGTGAAGAATTGTTTTATTATGCTCCTCGAAAATTACGGGGGAGCATTAAAGTCGCCGCCTTGTCAGTCCGTCCGTCCTTTTGTTCCGTATTATTGTCCCGCTTATTTCACAGCAACTACTGACCGGAATTAATTATGGTCCGGTTTATTTCTTAGCTACCAAATTTTGTGGGAAGATTCGTTACCAAGCTGTGCATATTACCCGGACGTTCCGCTTCAATAATTTTTCTTGGAGGCCTTCGTTGAAAGATGCGATTAGTTTATAGTGCCCAATTCTTGTCCGGGCAATTTTCAGCAAACACTGGGTCGAATTCAATGAAACTTTATGGGAAGTTTCTTTACCAAGAGCAGATATTCATAATATCTGGACATTCTTCTTCATTTATTTGTCTTGCAATTATAGATCAATTATGACAGCTGCAATAAGTACAAACTGTACAGTTGTTATCTGGGATTGACAGCTGCAATAAGTACAAACTGTACAGTTGTTATCTGGGATTGATAGCTGCAATAAGTACAAACTGTACAGTTGTTATCTGGGATTGATAGCTGCAATAAGTACAAACTGTACAGTTGTTATCTGGGATATTTCTCAACAACTACTTTCTGGAATTTAATGACACTTTATCAGATGCTTTTGTGCCAGTATTAGGATGTTCCACTGCAATGATTTTTATTGGAGTTATTATGTCAATCTTAGTCTCCATTTCCTCATTTTTCACAAATATTGGTATTTAAGGCAAAACTAGACACTTTGCGTAGATCTACGATTTACGTGTAACGTTGCGTCAGACGTGGTGGAACTAATTTATGTCATTTACTGTACTTTATGCACACTAAGCTAAATACCCGGGACGAAATGTTCTTATTACAATGGTGTTCTATCACTGTAATTTATTTTACAGTTTTGGGCCTTGGATTTTTGTTTTAAATGTTTGTTTCATTTGTATGTTGGTATGGTAATGTGTCTAATGCTCTCATACGGCTTTGGTCTTGCAGTTCTATTGATTTAAGTTACTTTGGTATATATCTTATTTCATTCCTACTACATGACAAAGCGCATTATTGGAAAGAACCTTCAGTTTCACTGATATTCCTTTTTTATATAGCATGGCAATTCTTTTAATTGAATTTTTTTATTAAACATGGATTTTACATAAGTCCTCGAAACAGTGGTCAATACCACGTTGATTATCGTATTATACATTTATTTAGTATTCTTACTGATTATTTAATGACAATATATTACACCCTTCGCAATACTTATTTGCAACAAGAGTGTACTTTTTTCACAAATATACATGTAGTCGGTTATTTAACTCCAGATGCATGAGCAGTAGAGGTACCCTTACTAATACGTCCCTTATTCATCAGCTGCCGTTTGAATACTTTATACACTGCGAAACACACGCATTTAACACACACACACAACAATATCATATGAAAACTCATGAATTTTAAATTCAGAATGTATTTCATAATACCCATATGGACCAACTTGTTACCATTAATCGCCGTCAGTTTTGGAAAGTGTATATTACATGGGTATCTTTTGATGGCACACGCTTAAAAAACCATCATCTTCAAACAAAAGTGCTCAAGATCTGTTACACATCAAGGGATGAGCTTGTCCCAGTTTAATACTCGGGTAACCCACAGAAAATTACCGCGTAGGCGGCCTAACAGTTATTTCCCTTGAACTCGTATAAAAACTATGAGTAGTGACTGTATGTTGTTTCGAAATTGCCATTATGATCATATAGATCTACCAACGTCTGGCAGACTTTTTCGACGGCCTAGCAACATATTGTCTTGTAGTCGATCAACAAAACACCAACATGCACAATATACTGGTTTGAGTTGAGCCTTTTGACAGCACAAAATGAAATGAATTTTTTTGATTGATGCAAAAGAAGGATGTGACCTGTATCACGGATACCAAGTTAATTTTTGCTATCTGGAGTTGGGTAATGTTTGCTACCCGGGTACTCGACACCTAATATCCACTATTAGTTTTTCCCATTTTATTGACCGAATGAGCGCTGATAATATAAACGCTAAACGCAGTCAAAAACTTGTTTTAAAGGGACTTGTTCACAGATGAACGAATGGACAATTTCCAAATTTTGTAACAGATTCCAAAAACAAAAGAAAACTGTATTATAATAGAGCAAAATATTTAGCACTAATGACATATCTAAATATAGTGGAAATAACGTTTAATTGATGAGTAATCATCAGTTCAAATGGATTATTATTAAATTATTCAGCGTTTGTAACGCGAAACGATTAAATATGGTGGAGTACTTCTGTTGCTTTGGTTGATATAGTCCCAGGTTTAAAAAAAAAGACAAAACAGACCCAAAATTCGTTTGTATGGTTGCATACTTCTACACAAGATGAAAAAATCACTAAAACTTTTAAAAACAAATCGCTAAACCTTTCGGCCGTATTCGTGAAAACATTATCTGGTTATTACAAAAGTGAAAAAAGTGCCCACAAATCCATAATATAATCGGATTTTGTTTTGCAAATTAGTGTAAAAAGTTTCATGAAAAGTTAAACTATTTCGGCAAATTAGTTTATTGAAAATCGCTAACGTTCGAGAAAATATTAAACCCTTCGCAAAAAATGTATTACCATCTACCACTTGTATGTATTACTTGCTACTACTATTTCAAGGCACTGTAGAACTATATTTTTCACACATCACGTTTTTCATATCTGTGAAATATAGGATATCATTCTTCACAGGTGTGAAAATTGAGATCTCATTGTTCACACATCGCAGTCTAATTCTTCACATTTTTTGTGAAGTTTGTAATGGAGTCCGTTTTTTGCATGCCATAAAATAATATTCTTCACCCATTAACATAAGTGTGCAAATTTGGCCCAAAAGTGAATTTGCTACATCTGAATAATATTATTTTTATTTTTCACATTGTATGCCCCCGAAGGAAAATCGGGGGCTTTACAGAAATCGACGCGTCCGTTCGACCTTTTGACTGTCTGAATGTCCTTCCGGCAATGTGTCCATCCGTCCGTCCGCTTAGTTTTTTGTAGGCAGCGTAGCAAAAACAACGTCTGTTTGTCCTTCATGATGGTGATGGTGATGATAATAATGATTGTGATGATTATGATGATGTTGTTGTTGGTGATGATGATTATGATGATGATGATGATGATGACAACCTTTCTTAAAATTTCGTAATAATTTCACAAAAAAAGTATCTAGGTATCTTATGCAGAAGTATGCCACCATCAGTTTCGTATATGCCTACTATTAATATCCTAGATTGCTAGTATGGGGCGAGCCTTCAAAATATTTCAAAGGAAATACGAAATAACATAGTAAGAGTTTGAACCTACAAAGTGATTTATTTCGGCCAGAGCATTCCCAGACCAGAATCTCTCCAGGCAATTAGTTGTTTTGTTATTTATTCCTATAGGAATACATACAAGAAAGTGTTGCATGAGCCTTTTATACCTAATGATTAATATGTTTAAAAGCAAAGAACTTTTCTCGGTAAGTGGTGGCAATAAAATGCTTTCTTACAATACAATTGCTTTAAAGATAGTACGTGAGCATATCTTCCAAACTGCAACAGTCGTATATTCAACTATTATGTTTTAAAATAAATGTGTATGTTACTTTAGAAGCGCCCTAGTTCATCTTAGATCACCATATCAGTGTATACAATATGCTTCAGGATCACTGTCTTACATACGCATACATTACCGGTAAGTGCACAAATATTGCATGCCGTCTATACAAGTTTAAGTAATTTCTAGTTATTGCAGGAAAATCTCTTATACCCACACGCTATGATTTGCATAGAATTGCCGTTTGTCATCGTTTTGCGTGCAAACATTTGGCTGGTCCCAAACGCATAATTATTCAAACAATTAATAGCAGAATTTTACAATTGAGTAAACACCTACTACTATGCTCTCTGGGAAATCAACTTCAAAACCAGACAAATAAACCAAATTTATATTAACAGCAATACGCCTGAGCAATTCTAGGTCATGGAAAAATGTCCCAAACACCGGGCTGCCTGCTGCCATGAGAAATTTCACGATTACATCGTTTACATTTACGTCATAACATCATTTAAGTTGACATAATATTATAACCTATTTATGAAGAATGACATTTGAGAAACTTTATGATGAATCTCGTCGTGATACTATTGCGCCGTTTTCAGTTATTATTATTTTAGAACTACGGTATCACAATCTTCTTAAAATAAAACAAAATCATTATTAATATGTCATGCATGCAATTACTTGCATACACAGCATACTCATCTTAAAACGACATTTCTTATAATCATTAATTGAGGCGTCGTGGGAAAACCGTGCTTAAAGTGTCGTCCCGGATCAGCCTGTGCAGTCCGCACAGGCTGATCCGGGACGACACTTTCCGCGTTTATGGCATTTTCTGTTTCAAGGAAGTCTCTTCTAAACATAAATCAACTGTAGGCTGAGTCGGGGCAACACTTCACGCACATGCATTAAGCCCGGTTTTCACACGACACGCCTACATTTTATTTATGCGACGATCATTACGTTTCCATTTTGACTCACTACACGTTTTAGATTAAAATACGAATATTAATTACATGTATATGAATATTGTGTTTGCGTTCCTGATTATGTTTTGTTTTTAATAACTACAGTCTATAAACATATAGAATAAAATAATTAAATATAACGTCGGTAATTAAACATACGACGTATCTGTTAATGATCTATAAAGGCCAGTAAGGCATAATGCTCATTAACAGGACGATACTGGGGGAGTAACGAGGATGTTCCTCCGAACTAATCTGTCTCAAGAGCGTCTCATTAACATATATAAATAGATAGGCAAGACACTCGTGTGGTAGCGGAACCGTGGTTTAGTGGAAACGCAATGGATTCGCAACCCAGGGGTTGCAGGTTCGATACCCCCGCTTCACCACAATCTACTAACTCGTATCTTCCTTGATACGTTAAACCGAGGTGTTGTGTACTAGGTGCACTAAAAGTCTCCGGAACTGGGCGTCTCCTGTATCTTGCTCTATCCCCCGTAACATAAGGGCATTTTTTTTCAAAAAGTGTGCAAATTTTGAGTTGTCACATACTAAAATATTTATAGTACTGAGTTTCTTTTTATTAACATTATAATTGTATTACAACTGAGGGTTAAAGAAATCCTGCCAAACAGGCATGTACCTCCCAAATGCTTTTGACAAAAAATACTAATTTCTGAAAATCATGGATTGGATTATTATTTTCCCTCCTGTTACCAAGACGAGTTAATGTTAAATCATTGATAATTTCGTAAAAGTAATGTTTTCTTAATATTGTTTTACTGTTTTATACATATCGTGACATAAATATTGTAAACAAACATATAATGACTTAAGTTAACATTTTCAAACATAGTCTCATGTATTTTGTACCAACCTAAACATCAAGTTCATTAATATTTCAAACAATTTACTTCATAAAATTAAATCGACAATGTCTTATAAGTTGGATTGGTAAATATATAGTTCACTTAACAGTAACAACAAGTTAAAAAAGCATTATAAACTCCAACTTTATAAACTATCGACTAATTTGCCCATCGGCCCACTCAGTCAAAGTTCTCTTTCTATTACATGTTTTTCCATCCATCAAAAATGAAATGGGGATAATTTGAGGTTGTGGAAAGGGCCTTTGACTCCGGCAGGACAGTTATGACATTCTTTATGTCATACCAGCACACGTCCCTTACTTATTTTGGCCAGTAGAAATCATTTCCGCTCATTCCCACCTGTTGCAGACATCTAACATACACATCACTTTCACTAATGTATATAAGTAAACCAGGGTATGGTTTCCCTTCATAGCTAAAAGCTACATATTTGTTAAGAAGAAGAATGGTCATCTATTTTTTTTTCGATATTTTCAGCAACGCTGGCAGTGCTTTTTTCTCCTTTAAGACGTAAGCCTGCTTTTTTGCATTCGTCTGGATGTTTTCTTCTAGAAGTAACTTTTGTTTTCCTGAGGAGATGAACACAGTTTTCTGGGGATTTTTAATTTCTCAACAGTTAAAACCATCACAGGTACAGCTAACATCTCTGACCTTTATCTCTCCACCATCTTCGGTTTTCATCTGATGCACTTTCAGTGTTCCCAGTATAGGTTTAAGCTTTTGACCTTGAAGTACTTCCGTATACTTGGTATTTGTTGTTAATGTCTTTTTGTAAATCTCGATCAGGTCTACATTTGTTCTGGTCTTCACCTAGTTTACAAAGTCAGATGCAATCATTATATCACCACCATTTAGCACAACTTTGTTTGCTGTCCTTTTTACAATTGCCCCAATATCATCTAGAACCCAGCGGCTATGGCCAGATTCGTGGAAGTTCAATGTACTTTAAATCCTATTTTTGTGCAATTCGGTACAATAATGGAAGAAGTACCCCTTCTGCTTGTATTGTGTGACAGGTCTGTCACTGAATACATGCACAGTATTAACTCTAGGCTATTCATCAGAATTGGTTTCAAATGCCCTCAAACATGAGCTGTTCCAGGTTAAAGTGAGTCTGAAACTGTTGTGAATCTTCTTGTTTTATTCTTCCCGACATTTTGCCAACATGGTTTTCAGAAAAGTCTATACTAATCAGGGCTTCTGTTTCTATCAAGTTTTCTTTCATTTTGAGGTAGTACTGGTTTTGAGATTTTATGTTGAAACAACGCTTTGTATACTTTTGCATATCTTCATAAAAAATGTCAACGAGGGCAGCTACTGTACTTGATCTGGCCTGTTTAACCACTGTGTTAATGACTTTCTTTCCATCATTTAGAATAATTTCTTTTTCCTCTGTTACCCAGTTCTTCCATTCCACATAATATTTGCTCTTTCAGATTCAATGATCAATCTGTTATCTTGGTATCTACTACAGTTTTTGTACATGTAGTCTTTGTTTAAATTCCTACAAACAAATATCTTGAACATCTCATTTTTGTCCCACGATTGGAGTAATTTGGCATTGAAAAGGCAGTTTGACATGTGTCGTATGTTTTCACACAATTTGCAAAGAAATGTGTCTCTATTAGTGTCACGTGGGGTCACAATCAAAATGGCCTCAATCTGTAAATAGATGTGAAGCTTATCTTGCTTTTACTTTCTGCTTTGTAATGTTTGAGAAGGTTCCTGAGAGTGTCGGTCAATAAACTCCTTGTATTGTTTGAAAAGGTTCCCGAGAGTGTCGGTCAATAAACTCTTTGCATTGTTTGAGAAGGTTCCTGAGAGTGTCGGTCAATAAACTCTTTGCATTGTTTGAGAAGGTTCCCGAGAGTGTCGGTCAATAAACTCTTTGTATTGTTTGAGAAGGTTCCTGAGAGTGTCGGTCCATAAACTCTTTGTTGCTTCTTTTGCGTTGGTAAATGTGCTTATAATTCCCGTAGTTATGCGTGAAATGTCTGTCTGTCTAGAGGAGATAATTTCAAGGAAACATGCCGCTATTGACATATTAAACGTATTGTTTAACACTGTAATCTCCTTGGAAATACGCTGGCACTGTACTTGAAAGTGATACGAACAAGTATGATCAAGTTGAACGTTTTGTTTCGTATAAACAGTAAATTGCCACAAGTTTCTATATATGTTAACAGTTTAAAGCTTAACGCACCCGGTTTCACGAGTAAAAACGGAAATTAAATATGAAATATGTCTTCCCGAGAAACACTTGAAGTCACTGGAGTTTAATAGGTTGAATGGTAGAGTTTTACGTTAATGAAAATTTCATACAAATTTAAGTAAGTGGATGCATTAATTTTGAAACTGCTCAAGTCAATCCATGCTTTCGATGCTTTAGATGTATATCACATGTTATGCATTTATATGCCGTTGAGTTTGAAAAGAATCGTCTGCGAACAACTAACAAGGCGTAGATCCTACGTTACTAACTGGTATAGTGTGAGGAAAAAAAACTAACTTGTACCAACAATGACGGATTTCCGCTAATTGTTGAATGTTTTTACACAAGGTTCGATGAAGATTAATCTATTTATCTTCTAGATTTTTCTTTATCATTATGAGCAGGATTATCTACAGTTATTCATTTACACTCGGTATTATTTGTGTAGCTGTACTGTTAGGAATAAACAAGTTATTGATGAGTTTATTTGCAATTGTTTGGTTGTTTACGAATCGAACGGCTTTTTTTCTACCTCGTTGGCAATTTATACAGTTTATAAGCAGTGTTTTTACAAAGGAGAACTCGACAAGCTTTGGCGTACGTCTTTCTTGAACCCATGAATGTTTCGTACAGGCAATCGTCATATAAGCGTCGAAATTCGAAATGTAACCCCCCTTTTCACAACAGGGGAGCACAAATAGTTCACGCTTTACTATCGAAACGCGTGGAATAAATATAATTTATAATTTTGTCATTCGAAGCATTCACTGTATGAGATGCAACTTTTATTTAGGCAATGTAATGATTGCACTTTCTCACTCTTAATTGTTTTATTAATTGGAAAACAGAGGCTTAAGTTTTTGCGCTTAAATATTTTACCAAAATACTGTCATAGTTTATGTTGTTGTTTAACAAACGCATATCGTTTACAATTCAATTTATATACAACATTACTCTAAAGAAATTAAAATCGATCCCATCTGTATCCCAAACGAGACGCTTTGATTGTGAGTCTTTGATGTTCTGTCTGTTTTCGATTATATTTAACATATCTTGAAATGTCATCAGTAATAAATTGCCTTTCATATCAAATAAGAAAGCTCCATGTTCGATACTAACATATAATACTTATTGATACGAATCTGAACATGATATTCAATGGTTCTAAATTTCTGAAATGTTTGAGAATCAGCCAAGGGAATTAAGTTGATTGTTTAAGATCATAATTATTTCGAGTCAACCTAAACAATAAATCTCGAATAGTATTTTATTACAGCCAAAATGCAATTATGATAATAAGAAAAACAAATACATTTATATTTTAATAATAATAATAATAATAATAATAACACTGTATTATGTGAAGTTAGCATAAGACATCAAACATAGAATGGACATGGTTTTTGTTCGTTTTTCACATAAAACTGAGCATTTCATGCTGTTTATGTGTGTTTGTTGTATTCTGTCAATACTTTTGGTATAATTAGCAGTTTTAAATGTCTTTTTCATTAAAACTGATGGTGGATTTGATCATTTTACTGTATTTATAAACTGTGTCCATGCATGCATGGACACAGTTCAGTTTTTTGTGTGAAAATTTTGTAAATGCATACAAGTATACAAGTTTGCGATAAAATCAATTTTACTGATGTAGTTATATATGAAGGTGTCTAGTGCCCTAATTACTGTTCAAAATTCTTAAATTACAAATGGTAAACTGCATATAAAACATTGCTGTAATAAAACAGTTTATTCTATGTTTGACGTCTTATTCCAACTTCACATAATAGTGTGTTTAATAATAATAATAATAATAATTATCGCACAAACACGTTTGTTTATTTAATTTTAATACACTAAACGTTTCGGCATGATGCCTTCATCAGTAGTAATAAAATAATAAATATAAACAAAGGAAGTGACGTCGACGTCATCGTTAATTTTTTATTAAATTCTATTCTTAATTCTATTTATTTTTATTTTTTTTAATAATAATAATAACAGTTATAATAATAATAAAATGTGACAGAAAATGTGATCATACTTACAGAAAAAAGTGTTTGTTCAAGCTGTGTTGGTGTATACAGGAGCAGTGCACAGGCGTAAAAAATATGTTTGTTTAAGGTTACATGCCCCAAAAAATTAGGGTAGGTAGGTCGGAATTGATTGATTTTTTTTTTTTTGGTAAATGGTCAACCTGATGATTCTAAAACATAACAGTAATATCCTTAAACATTGTTTATAAATGGATGATAATAAAAAAACAACACTTATTTATCCAAAACACATTAAATTATTAAAAAGGGTGAATAAAACAACAATTTATCTGACAAACCCAATACAATGTTTTAGGGTCGGGGCATTTTTTAGGGTAGGTCGGGTAACCTGAAACAAACATATTATTTACGCCTAATGAAGTAATACACACACAATGGTTTTTTTTAATCCCATACAATAAACATCGGACCCTAAGGAATGTTTATTTGATAATACTCATAATTTCCATACTTAATTCAAATGAATAGGATTCCTGATTGGAATGCAATACATATATTAAACATAAGGGTCTTAATTCTATTTTAATTATGCTTTTATATCATTTTTTCAACTTGTTATCGGTATCCAATGTGATTTAATAACGTCACCTTGATAAACTAGGCATTGTAATCAAATTCTCTTACAGGCAATAATTGTAGAGTAATGATCAAACTTCGAAAAGGTTATCATTTTACAAGAGATCCCATCAATTTTGAAATACCAAACAATAAAATATTTACATACGGGTCATGTCATTTATTTACTCTAAGACAACGTACTTACTAGCGTCAAACAAATTGATAAGCTAATAAGAAAAAAAAATGAACACGACGAGTATGTTCTATCCACGTTACCCTCTTTGATGATTCAAAACTGTGGATGTAAATAGAAAACAATGCGTATTTATCATTTTCACAACATTTATTTACATACATACGTTAACATATTATGTTTTGACCAGGATTGTGGTTAGTAATACTGTATTTCTCTACAATAATATCTGGAATAGTTTTACATTGCCATTGATTTGTCATTCTGAAAGACCAAAAGTCGACACAATGGACGCTAAATTATATTTCGATTTTCTAATTAAGATGAATCTGTTCAATATCTACTAATACCACGAAACAGGTCAATGTAAATGCTTTTTAATAATACCACACCAGCATAAGACAATATTTCTGCTATTATATCGTAACTATCGATAATAAGGAGACGAAGCAGTTTTATTCTCTTATGGAAAACAGATACCATCTTGTGCTGCCTCAACTCGAATCGACACACGAATAACTTCTGTGAATAAGTTTAGGCTTCCAACTTTTTACAGGAAGATAACATCAAGACTGATTCTGTACAACAATTCTATTCCCAATAGTATGTTCTGGCTGGCTGGCTTTCCCGCTTTTTATTAGCGAATCGTTGGTTCCTTTCATAACATTGTGTATTAAACATTTTTTTAGACATTGTCTTTTTACACAAACACGTAAGCAATTCTACAGTCATATAACACGTTTTAATAGCACTGAAAAGTATTTGCATAAACGTAATTCATGGAAATTTGTTGTAATTGCATAAACGTAATACATGGAAATTTGTTTGCAAAACCACCCACGTCATGTTCAATACTAGTATATGACATTCCTGATTGTAATATATGTAGATTCGTTTGGACAGAGTCATAACATATCAAAAATCAAATCCAGCAACTTTCATCGTTCAATTTTCTGAACGTAAATTGCAATTCCAATATTTGAAACTCATAAAACACGAATCCCTTATCACTACCTCGCAAATCAAAATCGAATTGAAGCATCGCAATATTGCTTCTTGCTAGTTGACCCCGCATTTCACGAGTCTCGTTCAGTACAAATATGACTTTTCCAACGGTGTATTCTGGTTGGCCGAAATAATTCGCTGTTCTCACACATATAGGAACAATCTGAGGAAGATTGTGTGAGCAGATATGCTAAGACAAGATTCCTTGCATATTGGTTGTATTGTTCGTAAGTACTACGTGTAGATATTGGAAATTCTAGGAATATTCTTTTGTTTTGGTTGATGATAGTCATCAACGTGCTGACATAAACATTAGTGAACATACTTCATTGATTTGAAATATGCTTGTGTGAAAACATTACATTTTAATGCACTAACTTGAACAGCATTATAAAAACGTAGTTTAAATTTGACAATATTTGATTCTATTACATAATTAATACACAAGTGATCTATTTGCACACATCAGAATGCTGAAGAAACTGTTAATTGATTAAAGAATCAATTTACCCCAAACTATCAAATACACTCTACCAGACACTCAATATCTAAATGGTTGGTAAAAGTACCTGTAAGGTCATATCTTACATTATAAGACAATTATAATGGTACACTTTAATTAACCACAATGCATTCGTGGATTGAACTGATGCACGATTTTGTGCCTTATTGCTTTTGACAGACATTTGATTGAGTAATATCCATTTAATTAAAACAAATCATATCGAATTTGTTTATTTCCTGGAATATTCAAACAGTAATCACCCGGGCTATCATTGTATATGCGTTATTCATTTCGCAAACTAATTTATCATAAAGGTTGATGACGGTAGAACCATCAAAATTATTTATCTTTTCATCTCGACAGATTGGTGATAAATCAACAGTGATTATGAAGTCCACATCCAACATCCATGTGTTATACGGCGTACTGACATTTCACAAGGAATACACGACTTTCTCGTTGTTACGATGGTCTTACTTAGTATAGAATGAAAAAATAAAATGCTTTGGGTAGATAAAAAATAACATATGTATATACCACGGCATTGTTCGTTTGAATGTCCAGTTGCAAGGATAAATTATATTAAAATATACACAAAGCGAAACTCTAGTTGCGACAGCAGGAGAGAACTCTTATTAGCAGCCCGAGGTCCTTTACTTATGGCAAGTGACCAATAGTTACACAGCACATCACATAACATGTTTTGCTTTTGTACAAATTTGGGAGAGTATGTATCTCGGACATTGAGCATCATAAGAGATGTAGATGGCAAGAAATACACATGCAACTGTAATTCTTGATGTTATAAAGGTTGAGATTGATAACACAATTTTTGTTTCGAGCTTACATGAACGGAAGACGTCTTATATTTTCATAGAAATTAAAGTTGGTTATTTGCATTTACATTGTGCATATATATATTTTTTATGCTTATCCATCGTCATTGTCACAAACATTGTCTAAACACTCTATAACATGTAAATAATATTTTATTATGCCAGTCAATGTTTCTTGTTCATAACAATGGTGAGGTGAGATATAGGCCCATTAGGCCGGCTGTAACTTGGCTAGTATTGTATGCAGGTTTTATATTATGTATGTATACATATGTCACGTCAATAAAAACGTATTTACTTACTTTCTTTCTTACTTACTTTGCCTGTCAATGCAGGGCTATATATCTCGGTGGATTTGACAAGTATTCGTTAGTATAAAGCTGTAAGTTACGTGTTATTATCGCAATACATTAAATGCGCTTTCGAATAATTTTCAAATTCAGTTAACATACATTATAATTAGTCGTGTTGTGGTGGATTTTGCAACACAAGTACATGTATTACGTTGATGCAACGACATCTCATTCCTATTAAAACATCACGTTGGAAAGTAGAATTGCTGACATACTTATCTAAATAACTAATAACTAAATTATTTCTCTCATTTTCCATTAAATGACATCTGGCAAAGAATTATAATTGAGCTACTTTATAGCTCCTGGATATCGCTAACGATTTGAAAACAGTTTTATCTTTTAGTCGAAAGAAAGTTAGTAAATAACTCTCTTTGAAAATGTACGGATAAACCTCCAGAAAACCTGCTTTTAACGATAATGGACTCTTTACGGGCAGTTATTTTAACCAAATTGAAAAACCCAATGTCATACAAACGTGGTTTAAAAATGTTCTTTTTTAGTAAATAGAAGTAAATAGAATGCATTAATATTGTTTTAAGTACTACAGAAAACATGACCCAACGTCAGTGGACAGTTGTAAACATGTCAATAATGTTGTACCGCAGCCATAATATTGACTGTTCTCATATTCCTTCGACAACATAATAATTTATAGTCAAATAATTGTGTATAAGAAGTATTTATATTGGTGTGTTGCGTGAGATCATTCTGTATGTAATCTTAGCATATCAGAAAGCAATCTTCTGTATCGTACGTCTACTTTTGTTAAGATTGCAAAGCACGTCTGCGTTATAACACTGCATATACATAACAAATAAGCACAACGTTCAAACTCATACAGAACATAACAAAGTGAAACATTACTCAAAAATAGATTGCAATCCGTTATTACTGTTGACACCATACAATCAATACGTAACGGCATAATATTTCACGAACAACACATATCCCACGGCGTGATATGCAGATATAAATAGCAAAACTGCACAAATAACTAACACAGTCCAATTTTTAATCTTTAAATCTGCAAATTGTAAGAAGTAAACGCAAGGTTTATGCAAATGCAACATGTTATTTAGTTCAACTTATAGAGATAGCTGTTTACTTTATATTCTTATTTTATTTACAATAATTTGTTCAAATTTAATGTTTTTGCGTATGCAAATGTATTTTTGAATGAATGCCTCAAATAGTATCATTAAATTCCTCTTATATTGTCATTGGGGCTACGTATAATTATTACAATATACATATACATGTATTATTTAATATTTTATTTTCGCTTTAAAGACGATTTCTACAGCTTTTCCCTTCCGTGAAGTTTTTTATTTTTTACATATTTTGCAGATCGTTCAATGTCTAATACAATGAAACCATAAATGGGGGTCACCGCAATAGATTTTTTTGGAAAATGCATGTAAATGACCTACCCGTGAATGCATTTTAGGAAATGTTGATGCTGTTTTTGTTTTAGCAAAAAAATAGTATTGACCATTGATTGGTAAAAAATAACGACATAAAATTGGTTGAAATGGGTAATTGTAAGAAAGCAATCCGTTACATAGTGAAAAAATAATATTATATTTGCCAAAAAATACTTTTTTATCCTTTTTTTACAAAAACATTCTACATTTTGTAATCATATAAAAGTTCGGTTTTGACTATAGAAAAAAATCTGTTCCGTGAAAATTCCTGAATTTTCAATATTTGTTACATAATTATATTCTTAACAAACTGCAAAAAGAAAACCGGGCGTCTCCGTCCTTGTTTTCGAGAAAAAAAAGTAATTTACCTGTGCGTATTGGACATTTTTCTGTAAAAACAGGATGGAATGACAGTCATAATTTATAACAATACACTTATAAATGTAAATAGATATATATCATATATAATTATTTTAGTAACGGCAGTTGAGTATGACTATGTACATAACTTTATTACAGCCAAAACTCTTCTACAATAATCGCAAGCACGTGCACAGCTATATCCGAGACCAATGTTCAGTCAGCGTGTTCCTACTTTCGTTTTCAGTGTATTATCAAACTTTCGCAAATAAAATCGAGTCACAAGACACTCCTACTATGATCATGGCAATTATTATGAATCTATTTGATTCTAGTTGGTAATTTCAGTGTACACAATGTTTATTAAATATTATTATCTGTCAAAACACTTCCCATTGTGAAGATTTAAATCAACTCCACTGATGCGCGAAAAGATGCGCAGAAAAACTACCGAAATCGTCTTTAATATAAAATCTACCCTTTTTCCAAGACATCCATTCTATCCCACTACAATTAAAGCTGATATATTTTTTAACAACTTAAATGAAATTGTCAAAAACACTTTGGATTTACAACAGGTTGTAAAAACATTAAATTAATAAAAAAATCCGCATAATGTGACATACTTTGACATAGTGTTACAAGTGTTACATTAATTCTGCTTTTGTTAAAAGATGCAGATAATCGTTTTGTGTGTGGTAGATCTAATGAGTATACCTTTGATAATTATTTATTTTGAAAACATCAAACGTTGTAATTGTAAATAAAATGGTGAAGAATTGCATTTAAACATCTGAACTTAAGATTGAAATTCTAAACAACAATTTGTAGAAAAACTGTATATCTTTCGCTGAAACCAGATCTGAATTTCGATATGAACTGATATATTTTCCTATTTCAACAGATTACAGTCTATACGTACAATTCCCATACAATAATCCATAATCCCACAAGATGTGTGCCTGTAATTAATTTCACAGAAGCGCTTGGCAAGGCGATAAGAAGGCGTGAAGCACATGGCACATCAATAACATCGGAAATCACGCATTAAATCTGATATCTTTCTTTGAATTAATGAGAAAAAAGTTATAAACATAACATACTCTTGCAATCATCTACTGGAGGCATTTCAACATTTTTACATGAACGCCATTGTGGCTTCAAAGTAACATGCAAAGTTTGCCGAATGCAATCTACATGTACTTGATCATAATAACAAGGGAAGTGAACCCTTTACAAAATATAGTTTTATGTGTTTTATACATTATTGGTAACCATAACAATGAATTGCATTAATGCTTACTTGCATTCCTGAAATCATTGAACAGTGGCAAAAATCGAGCGCTTAAAATTATTCGTTGCACAATATAAAGTAAACGTAAAACATGACAATTGTCAATGTGGCATGATGCTGGTATTCATTAAACTATAAAATCTAGGATAAATGCAACATCAAATACAAACACATATAGAAACTAGCTTCTAATGATGTATTGATGTGGCCACATACTGTTAGCAGAAATGCCTAGGTTTATTGAAGTTGTGCCTGGGAATACAATGATTTGGTATGTATACCACAATTTAAGCATGTTTGATACATACCGTATGTTCTATTTATTCGCACGCATACATCAGAAATATAATTGATATCTTTCCCTGCGACTGCCGGTGACTCCCGGTTGTATTAAATCAGAAATATAATTGATATATATCCCGGCGACTGCCGGTGACTCCCGGATGTATTAAATATTAAAAACATACGGGGCTGCTAAACGGATCAACAGAACACCAGGGTTTATCTCGGATCGTCCCGGTTCAACCAGGATGTTCACGGTGTTGTTCTCCCGGTTCGACAGGGTTTCACCCAGGTCACTTACTGGGACTTACCGGGGTTGTAAAACCGGGACAGTGAAAATGGGGCTTAACTTACATATTTCCCGGTGACTCCCGTTTGTATTATAATTTGAAATCAATCGGGGGTGCTAGCCGGATCACCGGATCACCAGGCTCTATCCGGGATCGTCCCGAATCAGCTAGGATGTTCACGGTGCCGCTTGGGTTGTTCTCACGGTTCGGCAGGGGTTTCCCCGGATCACTTACCGGGACTTACGGGGTTGTTAAACAGGGACAGTCAGAATGAAGCTTAAAACCAACCAGTGGTGTGGACTAAAACGCTAAGGACTGAATTTCTGGAATGTCTGAAAATCAGCCAAATGAATTAAGTTGATAATAATAATAATAATAATAATAATAATAATAATATAAAAGAAAAAATTATTAATAAAATAATATAATAAATTTTATTATAATATAATATAATATAATATATATAATATAATATAATATAATATAATATAATATAATATAATATAATATAATATAATATAATATAATATAATATAATATAATATAATATAATATAATATAATATAATATAATATAATATAATATAATCATACGACACGATACGATACGATACGATACGATACGATACGATACGAATGATAGACACGATACGATACGATACGAATGATAGACACGATACGATACGATACGAATGATAGACACGATACGATACGATACGATACGAAACGAAACGAAACGATACAATACAATACAACATAGTATGATACGATACGATACGATACAGTACGATACGATACAGAACGATACAGAACGATACAGAACGATACAGTACATTACATTACATTACATTACATTACATTACATTACATTACAGTACAGGACAGGACAGGACAGGACAGGACAGGACAGTACAGTACAGGACAGGACAGGACAGTACAGGACAGGACAGGACAGGACAGGACAGGACAGGACAGGACAGGACAGCACAGGACAGCACAGGACAGGACAGCACAGCACAGCACAGCACAGCACAGCACAGCACAGCACAGCACAGCACAGCACAGCACAGCACAGCACAGCACAGCACAGCACAGCACAGCACAGCAATAGAATATAATATAATATAATATATACTACTACTACTACTACTACTACAAGAAGACCAAATTTTAACTTTCGCACTTCTAAAAATAAATCGAAACACAAAATAAAACATATTCTAATTACCATAATCATCACCACTTAAACACAGTGATCATCAACACTATGAAAATGGACACAACTACTGTACTTTATAAAAACTTAACAAATCAGTGACCATTCTTTTTGTATCATGAAGCAGACTTTAACTAACAGCAATGTTAACCTAGTACCTTGTATTATTAAAGCACTGTATTATTAAACTTCGTAGTGGTAACACGTGTTGTGTTGTTCTTCCCATTAGTGAATACTCATTTGAGTTCACCATTATGAGTTAATAAGATAGTCATATACATATTAGTGTATCAAACATAAAACAATGATAAATACTAAAACGTACATTTTTACAATATAAATATTTATTAGAGACAGTAATATTTTGACAGAAAATGTGATCATACGTTCAGAGAAAAAAAGTGTTTGTTCAAGTTGTGTTGGTATATAACAGTGCTAGTCAAGTTATAACCACAAAATGGGTTTATTTGTTTTAATCCCGAGTAATAAACATCGGACCCTAAGGTATAGAATGTTTATTTCATAATACTTATAATCATGTCCATACTTTATTCAAATGAATAGGATTCCTGATTGGAATGCAATACATATATTAACCATAGCAGACTCAGGCTTATTCATTTTCATAACATTTATTCACATACATACGTTAACATATTATGTTTTGACCAAGACTGTGGTAAGTAAAACAGTATGTATCTAAAATATATATAGGAAAAGTTTTGTTTTGCCATTGATCTGTCATTCCGAAAGACCAAAAGTCGACAAAATGGATGCTAAATTATATTTTGAATTGCTAGTTAAGATGAATCTGGTCATTGGCTACTGATACAATGAAACAAGTCAATGTGAGCGCTTTTCAATAATACCACTCAAACATAACACAATATTTCTTCTATTATGTTGTAATTATTGATAATAAGGAGGCGAAGCAATTTTCTTTTCTTATGGAAAACAGATTCTTGAGCTGTCTCAAATAGAATAGAGATACAAACAATTTCTGTTAATAAGTTTACTTAATGCTTACAACGTTTTACATGAAGATGACATAAAGACTGATATTGTACAATAATAGTATTACAAAAAGTATGTTCTAGTTGGATGGCTTTTTAGTTTTTTTATAAGTGAATCATCGGTTGCTTTTATAAAATTGTTTATAAAACATACTTTCATTTAGATATCTTTTTTTTTTTTACAACTTTTTACATGAAGATGACATAAAGACTGATATTGTACAATAATAGTATTACAAATAGTATGTTCTGGTTGGATTGTTTTTTAGTTTTTTTTTATCAGTGAATCATCGGTTGCTTTTATAAAATTGTTTATAAAACATACTTTTATTTAGATATTGTTTTTTTTACACAAATATGTAAGCAATTCTACAGTCCTATAAGACGTTTTAATAGCACTGATCGATATCTACTTGCATCAACGTAATACATGGATATTTGTTGCAAAATCACTCACAATACGGCAGTTGTGTTCAATATATGACATTCATTATTGAAATATATGTATATTCGTTTCAACAGAGTCATAACATAACAAAAACAAACCCAGAAACGTTCATCGTTCAATTTCCTGAATGTGAAGTGCAATTCTGTAAGTGCAACATTTGAAACTCAGAAAACAGGAGACTCTCATTGCTACATCGCAAATCGAAATCGAATTAAAGCATCGCAATATTGCTTCTTTAAGCTGAAAACGCATTTCTCAAGTCTCGTTCACTACAAATATTAGTCTCCCAACGGGCACAATGCACAATGAACTTACTTGAACTGCATTCTAAAAACATAATTCAAATTAGACAATATTTTATTATATTTGAATAATTTTATAACTAATAGAGAAGAAATATTTTAATCGACATTACATTGCTGAAGAAAATGTACCTATCATGTCCTATTTTAGATTGCCAGACAACTGTAATGGTAGATATTCATCAACCCTCATGCATTCGTGGTTTGCCCTTATACATGACAATTCGTTTGTGCCCTATATTGCATTAGACAGGCATTTGATTGATAAATATCCATTTAATTAATACTAATCAAATCAAAATGTATTTATATAAGATTCAAACAGTAATCATCCAGGCTTTCCTTGTACATGCGTTTTTCATTACATCAAATACTAAATCAAGAGGGTTGATGACGGTAGTACCAACGCAATTATTTCTTTTTAGTCTAACCAGATTGGTGATAAATCGGCCTCTTATTTCTGGACTCCACATCAAGTAGTCATGTGATGTACGGCGTACTGACATTTCAAAAGTAATTCATGACGTTCCCGTTTTTACCATGATCTTACTTAATACAGAATTTAAAAAAAAATCAAATGCTTTTGGTAGATAAACAAATGCCATCTTTGTATATACCACGGCAAGTCATAAATTGTTTTTAGTTGTGTAGAAATTTGGGAGAGTATGTATCTCGGAGATTGAGCATACTAACTGATGTTGAAGGCAAGAAATACACACGCAACTGTTATTCACTATTTCTTGATGTTAAACAGGTTAAGATTGATAACTATTTTTTTCTTAAAAGCTTAAATGCGCAGAAGACGTTTTATATTTTGATAGAAATTGAAGTTATCTACATTTTAATTTTGCATATTTATATTTATGTGTTATGCTTGTCCATTGTCATTGTCACAAATATTTCCAAACACTGTATAACATGTAAGTTAAAGTTTCTTACTTACAACAATATCAAAGTGAGATATAGGCCAATTGGGTCGGGTGTAACTTGGCCAGTATTGTATACGGGTTGAATATTATGTATGCCTTAATTACTTACTAACTAGAATTTGAGAAGTGTTCGTTGTTATATAACGCTGTAATTACAGCGTTATTATGGAAATAAATTAAATGTGATTATCAATAATATTCAAAAACTGAAACTGAAACTGGTTTATTTAATTAAACGCCTATTGCTATGAAATAAACCTATTCAATAACGTTTTACAAAAAAAGCTGTAAGTGAATAAAATATATCATAATAGTTCGTAACTATTATAAAAGAAAAGCATGAGCTGCTCAAACCATATAAAACATTCAACGCCAATAAACACTTAAGATATAAAAGACATAAAACACGCATTAAACATAAAACACGCACAAAACACGTAAGACATTAAAGACAGTATAAAATACTCATAAAACACACAGAAGGTATTACATAATTATACATAATATAATGATATAAAATACAAGTCCGTAATAAGTAAAGAAGAACAATCGCACAAAAACGAAATTAAAATAGATTAACGATGGACACTATTCCATTAGTACCTTTAAGAGTATGTTTCGCAAATAGTAAATAAAAGTTGCGGGAAATGTATGTTTTCAAATCTTTTTTAAACTTATCTAAGGAATTTGACTGTTGTAGTTCTGGAAGCAAATCTTTCCATAGTCTTGGACCAGCGGTGCTAAAACTTCTATCACTGAATGTTCTCATCTTATTGAATAGCACAACGTAAGAGTTCTCTGCAGTATTCGACGATCGAAGACCACGCCTGCAAGGAGTTTGTTCGGTAAGCAGTTCCGACTGGTAGTCGGGAGCCTCATTTACAGAGCACTTGTACATGAATGTAAGTAATTTGAATGATATTCTAGCTGTTATCGGCAACCAGTGTAAATCGTATAGAGCCTGTTTTGAGCTTTCATATTTTCCACGTTCTAAAACAAGTTTAGCTCACATATTTTGTTTTCGCTGAATCTTCTGAATCTCAGTCTCAGCAACACCGTATACAAATTACATAACAGTAGTCAAGGTGGGATAAAACTAGAGACACAACTAGGATTTCGGTTGCCGGTCTGGTTAGGTATTTGCGGATACTTTTGATTTTAAAGTAATTCAGCATAGCCGAGCGACACTTCATTTCAAAGTGCTTTTTAAAGCTAAGAGTGTCTCATCTAAGAACGCTCCAAGATAACGAATTGTAATATCGCGATGAATTTTGTCTCCTGCAATGTTGATTTCTTTTGTTGTTATTTTTTGAAGTTGTTGACGGCTACCAAACGTAATAAATTCAGTTTTTGAGGCGTTCATGTTTAACTAATTTTTATTCATCCAGTTATTGATTGTAGCAGAACATTTCTCAAGATCCGTTATTGCTTTCCGTTCGTGAGGTTCAGACGGATTGAATGATGTTTTTGCAATATGAGCATCAGCGAAACCAAACACGGAGCTATTCGATGGAATTATATCAAATAGTGTTCCCGTGTAGGCAAGATACAGCCAGGGACTGAGGCAGCTGCCCTGAGGAGCGCTGCATTGTAGTGGCCGCGCGTTGGAAATGCCATTTTTGACTCGAACACTGCAAGTTCGGTCTCTCAGGTTGGAGTCCATCCAGTCGAGTGTCGTTTCATGCAGACCATACTGGGATCGGAGACCATCGAGCAATATGTCGTGGTCAACCGTGTCAAAGGCAGCACTCAAGTCTATGGCAATCATGGCTGTTCCTTCCTGCTTCTCCCTGCCTGCCAACAAATCATTTACCAGACTGAGAAGCGCCGATTCACAGGAATGGTGTCGTCGGTACGCAGATTGGTTCTTTGGGAGAAGACTGTAGGCATCGCCGTGAGTATTTAATTGGAACAACACCGCCTTCTCGATCAGCTGGGAGAAGAAAGCTAAATTGCTTACAGGTCTGTAATTGGCAAGTTCAAGGTCGAGACCGGCCTTTTTCAGAAGCGGTCGTACGATAGCATGCTTAAAAGAGCTAGGAAATACGCATTGACGCGATGACAAGTTGACCAATATTTAAATTCAGTTAATATTCATTACAATAGTCTTGTAAGTGGGTTTTACAACACATTTCAGTTCTATTAAAATATGCCCTACGACATTAGAATTGCTTACATACTCTTGTAAATAACTAAACTAAATTCCTTCTCACATTTGCCATTAAATGACTCGGCAAAGAATTAAAATTGAGTAACTTTATAGCTCCTGAATACCGATTAACCATTTGACAAACAGTTTACTCTTTTACTCGAAAGAAAGTAAGTATAGAAGTCTTTTTGAACATGTACGGAGAAACCTCCGGACAAACTGGTTTCAACATTAATGGACACTTTATTGCCTGGCAGTTATTTCAACCATACTGACAATCAATTGTCATATAAACGTGGTTTATAAATGTACTTTTAAGTAAATAGAAAGCATCGTAATTGTTTTAAGTACTTAACATGACACAACGTCAAAGGACAATTGTAAACATGTCAATAATGTTGTAGCAGAGCCAAAATATTGAAAGCGTTCCCTTTTTTTCTTTGACAACATAGTCGAAAATTATATGTAATAAAGTGTTTATATTGGTGTATTGCGTGAGGTCATTCAGTATAAAATCGTAGCAAGACAGAAAGCAATATTCTGTATTAGACGTTAGCCATCCAGTGTCTACTTATTTTAAGATTGCGAATCGCAGTAAGCACGTCTGCGTTATAAAACTGCACATAAAGAACACAATAGCAAAACTCTCAAACTGACTGAAACATGCAAAACTGAAACATAACTTGAAAGTATACTGCAATCCATTATAACTAGGGATGGGACCGAATGCTGAAATCAATATTCGAATATTCGTTTTATGTATTCGAATATATTCGAATATTCGTTTTGTAAATACTACTATATACTCGTATATACGGCACTCTGTCCGAATATTTACCTATCCGAAATATGTGTACTACGTGTACGTAGTTGTTTTACCTTGTTTCAGTGGTCAATGGGCGATTTAATTTACTGAGTGGCAAATATAAAGAAATGTAAGATATTTTTAAATGTATTGTTAATGAATTCGTTCAATTTTGTTTCAAAGCAACATGAAGCTTGTATCTGCTGTGCAGATTAAACGTTCCCTGGGTTTTGTCTAACGACCGCGTAAAGTACTTCCAAGCACGTCATGGTGGCATTAAGAATCTTGTATAATATACGGTGTTGATATAATGGAGAATAATTTACAAGTGACGTATATTAAGATTGACCAGATAATGCTAATTTTGTTCAAGAAATTGATTGGCTGATAATGGATTCATTTTGATTGGTTTACTTAGAGAGTAATTGTAATTTACTGTTAACAAGTTAACCGTATAGATGTCGCTTAAGGATAAAAAACAACCATGTACGCCTTAAGCAAACTATGAAACCGTTATCACAACATGGCCCAGTTTTGTAATTTGTGGATGCAATGCGTCATATTCGCGCCTCCTACAAACCGTTAATTCGCGGCCCTTGTAAAGACGTGGCCCCATTGCCAATTATCAATTGTCGTTAACTAGACATGTTTTGCATGTGTTGTAAAAACGTTACACTGCCCCCTTCCATCTGCTAGGCAGGAAATACGACTGAAATTTATGTTAACTTTGCAATCAAACTGGAAAAAAACCACGATTTTTTTTAAAGAAATGTTGTTCCTAAATTAATGTGAACATCGAATATTCGTAGTCGTTTTTTTATATTCGAAAATTATCCGATATCCGAATATTCGAATATTCGGTCGCATCCCTAATTATAACTGTTGGCACTAAGTAATAAATACATTATTTCTTGAAAAAAAAAATCCTTCGTAAATTAACCTATAACTGAAAGAAATGTAAGTTAACATTCAGTGATCCAGATAAGCTTTTGTACTGTAGTAAATGTACATGTAGGCGTTCTTCTGAAAATGTCGGGAAAATGTACACTCTCTCGAGAATTTATGATGGCAAATGTAAACTCTATATAGGATAAGTGGTAGTAAATTTACATGCAACAAATCGTTGCAATGTGTAAAAACCCTTAGTAATGTTGTAACAATCCTTACTTGTGTAGCAACACCTTTTGAATACAATAATGATGCAAAAAGAGTTCTTAACATTTTTGGCTTTATAATACAAATCAACTGCACATTCAGATGGACAGACCAGTCAAAACATGAATCTTCTTCTGTCTTCCAGTCTCTAAAAATTGACGTTATGTGCGCGAGTTTGGGGTAAAATTTGCGTAAATGTACACCCGACCTTTAAATTATCTGCGTAATTGTACACCGAAATTTTATTTTCTCTGCGTATCTTCAATTTTTTTTGCGTATTTTTCGCGTGTGCGCGCCTTATTTGGGCCTCTGTTAACGTTAGGAAAATACTTCAGAATGCACACTTTGGAAACGTACATTAACTAGTTAGAACTTACAGAACAATTGTATTTATATACAGCTTTTAACATATACTGATAGTGTGAAAACGTTCGTAAGGTTTTGATATTTACCATTTAGAACGATCATTTAAGTGCTTGTAATCTGCGTGCTTGACGACCTACAAACGTACGTCCCATCATCCTCCATTTGCGCTTGCGCAATAAAAAACGGTTAAAGGTCTGCCAAATATTGCTTGGTTTTGGTGAGCTTTTGAACGTTTCTTAAGCAGTCCATGTCGTCTGGAGCGTAATGTTTGCTCGTGGCGTTACATTGTAACACTACACTGTCGCCTCCTTAGAAAATAGATATTATATATGCACATGTGAACAAATGGTTCATTACAAATGCGAATGACCTTCTTCGAAATTTAAGTGCGAATCTGAATATTTGAATATTCTTCTAGTATAAAAATAATTGCAATTTTAAAAGCTGATTTTGATAATAAACGTGCTTCACACGCACCAGAAATTTTATAGGACGTATATGTGTAAAACACAACACACTTGAAAGTTTAGCAAAGACAGACTAAAACTAAAGCAACAAGCTCAGTAAAAGGTCTACGATAATTAGAACACATCATCCTCGTTTGTTTTTAGTTGTTTCGCGTTAAATATTTAATACGCGATTCTATTTTTAGTTTGCCTCTCCGAGTGAAGCTTCGTTCATTTATTTTTAATGGTAACGTGATTCTTTAGTCCATCTTGAATGTTAAATGAATATCTTCTGGCCAAATCATTTCACAAACAACAAACACATATCCCACGGCGTGATATGCAGATAATAAATTGTAAGCCAGCACATTTAACGCACTCAGGCGTTTAATTTTTAGCGAGAGTAATTTACTGAAAATTGTGAGAAGCAAACACTCCGAAACAAAGCCCTTTGTGTAAAGGTTTATGGAAATGCAACATGTTTTATTTACATGTATAAAGTTAGCAGCTTTATTTTATATTCTTATTATATTTGAAATAATTTGTTAAAATTCTGTACGTGAATGTATGCTTGAATGAATGCTCCAAATACTTGGATTATCATTAAATTGCTCTTACATTGTCATTGCTTTTATAATTACTCAAAATATACATGTTTAATTTTTGCTACATAATAAAAAATCGACACATTTCCACAGACTCCCATTCGACCACATTACAATTAAAGCTGATATATGTATTTTAAACATCTTAAATGATATTGTCTAAAACACTGTGGATTTACTGCTGGTTGTTAATACATTAAATTAATTTAAATTAAGAATATTACATACTCTGACAACGTGTTGCATTCGGCTTTTGGTAAAAGATGCAGATGTTCAGTTTGTGTGTGAACATGTGGGATCTCGGTAACACGAGAAATGGACACGGGACGATCTTCGGCCTCGGTTGACGGACGAATTTCGGTAACAGTTACGGGACTAGCTCGATGCCACATTGATGAGTGAGTGGTGAAAAACGGTTTTAAAATTGGTATATGTGTTCACCACTCACTCATCAACGCATTCCGATACAATGTGTACCTGTAATGTACGTCACAGAAGCGCTTAAAAGCCGATAAGAAGGCGTGAAGCACATGTCACATCAATAACATCGGAAATCACGCATTAAATCTGACATCTTTCTTTAAAATTGTGAGAAAAAAGTAAGTTTCTGAACAAACAGACTTTTGCAATCCACTGGAGGCATTTCAACAGTTTGACATTAACGCTACTGTGGCATCAAAGTAACATGCAAAGTTTGCCGAACGCAATCTACATGTTCTTGACCATAATGACAAGGGAAGTGAACCTTTTACAAAATATAGTTGTATGTGTTTATACATTATTGGTAACCATAATAATCAATTGCATTTAATAATGCTTACTTGTACTCCTAAAATCTTTGAACAGTGGCGAAAACGGTGCTCTGAAAGGTATTCCTTGCACGAAAGAAAGTAAACGTAAAACATGGCAATTGTCATGGTGGGTAAAGGTGGCATGATGCTGGCATTCATTAAAGTAAAAAATGTAAGATAAATGCATTATCAAATCTAAACACATATAGAAACTAGCTTCTAATGAGGTGTTTGTGTGGTCACATACTGGTAGCAGATTATACCTCTACGTGTATTGAAGTTGTTCCTAGGAATACTATGAGTTTTGGTAAGCAACCCACAATTTAAGGATTTGATACGTACCATGTTCTATTTATTCACACGCATACTTTAGAATTATGTATGGTTCAGATACATCAATCCACGGTTCATGTCTGTGAAATCGAAATCTTAATTATAACTTTACTGAGTTAAACATGCTATTCTAGTCCCGGTTGATTGGAAAATATATATTCTGAGTTTTTATATCGTCTGAGAATACGATTGGAAATTTGAATGTAACCTTTGGCACGTAAACTTGCTATTAAGCTTGCGTAAGTGAACATTTTCTTCTTTAAGTACATCGGCTTGTTCAAATTTTGGAAGACAAAAAGATTGCATGTATTTGATAAAAACATTGATACAAGGCTGCAAAAGTGATCATACGATGCCGTCTTTTCTTGACAAAAAGGCTGTTTTAAGTACATGATCAAATCAATGACGTCATTTGGTCCTTTTTTAGAGAGATCACACGTTGTTGGCTATAAGAACGGTAAGATTTCACAAAATATGTACATGTACGTGTAAATATCCCATAAAATGTGCATGACAGACTTAAATAAAAATAAACCGACAAAAGTTATTAGTTATCAAATCGTACGAAATATTATTTCAATTCCAATCCTGCTCGGAACAATTTGTTTAAATGATGTCAAATAATTGTTAATTTTATTTGTGTATGTTCAGTACTATAATCAATGCCGTTTATAAACTAATGTGTGTCTATCACGGACTCTTTTTACAATATTTACATGACAAAATGGCAAAACACCGATCACATGTTTTACTAGTATGTTTACATAAAATTATGTACGAAATAGTGATCCGTCTTACGAAAGAGCTTTGATGATGTAGACAGTAGCGCATGCGTACTCGCAATAAAGGGAGGAAATGTTCAAGGGATGTCACCTAGTTTTGGGAAACGCCTATATGCAGACAATCTCTCAAAAGTACAGGCTATAACCGCCAGCTTTGATTGCAACCAAAGTCTTGGAATTTGTATTGGTAGGCTGCCATTTACCACAAGTGCATCATAACGTTAATTGCATTGTAAATCTCTTTATATAAGCTTTAAGCCTTGATACATAATTTCCAATATATTCTTGTTATAAACAAGCTGTAATTCTGATAGATAATCGAGGAAATAGTTTTCTTTAGAGACATAGTATTGACGTTTCTTATTTATTCTTATATATATAAGAATATTGTCGTAACAAATATAATTCTTTTTCTTTCGCCTCACTCGAACAAAACAAATGAACTTATATAATCTATTAAAGTTGCTTATTTACACCATAACATATTTGCAACGGTTTCTCTTGGTTCAGCTATGTTAGGAATGTAATTTTCTAATAATTATATGTTTCGTTATATTGTACTAATTTTAACCGAATTATTAACTAATAAGATTATTATATACATGTATATGTGTTTTAAACAACCAATGCATTTACTTCAGAATAAAATATTATTATTGTCGCCTTTCGGGTCGATAGTAGGAAACAAACAAACATTTAAGCATAGCGTGGATAATTTTATTATACAAATCCACTCCAGATAATCCTCAAACCGAAATGCAAAGATGCTTAATTAGTCAGCTGTTTCGTGTGAGGTGTGTATTATGTATAGCTTTAGTAATAATCAACGCTAATTTTATTATTATAAGCTTCTAAAAATAATACACCATATATGAGATATTTGTTTCTAATTTGTTTCTAATAGCTCTTTCAGCAGCATAAAGTACACAACATTATTACCGAACTAAACGAAACATTCATGCAAAATGGAAATGAAGTGCGAAACTAGCATGGAACATATGCATTTTAATCATAAAACGGCTGCCACTATTCGCTGTACGTTATGTTTTTTACAATATTTTCACGACTTCTTTATTTTATAAGATAAAACGTTGTTTGTTAGGCCAATTTAGTGATCTTTCTGCATTTCAAAGGCGACTCTTTGATTGCGAGTCTGTGATGTACTGTGTTCAATTATATTTAACATTTTGAAATCATCATTTATCCATTGATTTTCATATTAAATAAGAAAAGTCCTTGTACGACAATCAACGCAATATCTCAGCAAGTACCCTTACTGTCTGCCTTGCGTCATTGCGTAATAACTTATACATCGTTCATACCGATATGGATCTTGCACGATGCACGATATTCATTGGTTGTTTAGACATAAACATATCAGTCTTAGACTAAAACGCAAATTCATATCAATGTGAAATATCAGAAATCCAATGGTGTTAACTAAACTAACAACATGCATATATTAAATAATGATTGGAACATACTTCGTAGACTGTTAAAATATGTTATCGACACAGGGTGCACTCTAGCCATTGGTCATATTTGCAGTGTTCACCTTCTTTTCTAATCCTAAAGTAAATCTACAAACGTTTAATAGTGAGATTGCGATTTATATTAGCAATATGTATAGTGTATGTATCTATTTTACGATGCGATATTATATTATTAAAATTGAAAATTTTCCAGTTTATTCATGTGTTAGTCTGTTAATACGAGCAGTTTGCGCAAATAATATGCTAATTAAACGCAACACAATGTTAGACTGAAAAAAACAACAACGTTTAACGGTTGCTTTACACAGCGTAAAAAAGTCCATATAAGCTTATACGCATATTAGATATGGTGGTTTGCGTTTGGCATCATTTTGCGCATTATTATGTCTGAAATAGAAAAAAAAAATCAATTATTTATTAAAATTATCAACATGTTCAGTCGGGAAGGCATTATGTTGAGATGTGCTTTTGTGCTTGGGTTGAAAACGTATAATATTGAGCAATACATTGATATATTTACATCGTTTAAACATGAAATACATTCCTAGTGAATTCAAATTATAACAAACGTTAACCAAAAATAGTATTCACCCATTTATGTTTGTAAAAATGTTTATTAACATTAGCATGTTTTGCGTTGTGACTTTTCGAGTTATCCAAGCCTCTATGTACTGAAATGAGCTTTATTTAAAAAACGGATATTGGGTGAAAATAACTCTTAACATATTACTGCACTTCTATTTACAGGATCACATATATTCTTGTGTACAACCAATTCCGATACCAGACATATAAACCTGTTTCGCTTAAAGACGTTCGCAACAATTTCGTCCAATTTTTTTTTCAACGACAGATTTTCTTCAAAATTTGCACAAACATGTGTTAATGTATCCTAAAACTAAAAAAGTCTTAAAAAATAGGGGTCACCGGCCTTGTTCTGGAAATATTGGGGTTTAAATACGCTACCTGTCGAAGCCATTTTTTCAGTTTGTGCGACTAGCAATATTCAATTATATAAAGCGTTCATTTGCAAACAAGGACGAAGATTTTTAAATGCATCTCTGTTTTAATCTTTCGTTTGGCAATATCCAAGTGCAGTTTAATGATAAAACGCCCTTTATCTACAGTTACCATTTAAAAAATGACTTTTAATGGACACTTAATGAGGTTAATTATGCATTGAATATGCCTTTGGAAACAGCAATTAATAATCAAATATGCGAATATATTTTGTTCCAAACGACAGGTTTTGTTAAAAAATCCCATATACACGTGTCATTGTAAACTGAAACTAAAACAATGTTAAAAAATAGGGGTCACCGGCCTTCGTCCAGAAAAATTATATTTGGAATACGGTACCTGTCGAACCACTTTTTCAGTTTGGATTTTTTTATCAATGTTTTAAGTATATGTAGTAGAGTTTTTTTCACACAAGGTTATGGTTCTTTCAACTGATATGTTTTCACATGTCTTATTTGGCAATATACAAGTGTATTTTGGTAATAAAAAACGATTTACTTATATTTACTGTTAAAATAATGAATTTGGCTGAACATTTAAGTAGGTCAAATGGGTATTTATTAGTGAAGTCAATGAATAATCGAATATTCGATTTTTCGAATACCTGACCGAATATTCGAATTTAGTACAACTATTCGAATAACAATTTAAAATCAAACAATCTTAAGAAAAGATAAATTTAAATATATCCTCTGCCATAACGATTTTATGTTCTGACAGTTTGTTATTTTGACACTCCATTTAACACATTGAGTGCTCGAATGTGAAAACAAGATTATAACCAACGGGAGGTAGATTGACACCCATGATATCGACCCATATGTCCTTTCAGGTCAAATTATGTTTTTACAGGGACCATGTCTCCTAAATGTGACTTTTAGTGTGCATTATGATATAAAGGTTGGACACAGATATTACAAATTTTGGCCGAAAATAAGGTTAAAGTAATGTAAGCATTTACGAATTCTGAAAACAAATATCCTTATATCAACAAGGTTTGTTGGGCCCTTTATATTTATACAAAGCAGAATGGCATAGTTGGTTAATGCGCTTTCTACTGGACACCATCAGTTGTTAAGGCTCCAAAGTTATTAGTTTGTACCTGCCATAAGTGGTTGTCATTTTTTAAGCATTTTTGTTGTTTTGTTCTGATTATTTATACATACGTTTTAGGTAATCTGTATTATTTTGATAATGACGATGACGACGATGATGATGATGATAATGATGATGAAGATGTCGATGATAATGGTCACAAACAAAATGATATAAAATGACCGAATATCCGAATAATATTCGAATACCTTTCCAAACATCATTTATTATGCACCAATATATTTTGTTCCAAACCACAGATTTTCTTAAATTTTCGCACATACATGCACCGATGTATACTTACATCAAAACATTAATAAAAAGAATGGGTCACCGAATTTGTTTGGGAAATATTGGACTTTAAATAGGGTACCTGTGTAGCCTTTTTCGTGTTTTGTGTTTACGTAAACAACGTATCAATTGCCAAAATAAAATGGAGATATTTAATGGATCTTTCTTTTTAACTAAGTTGTTTGACAATACATTGTATACGTGTGTTTTTGATAATTATAATGCTTTATGAACTTTTAACCATTGACTTGAACGTAATTACTTACACAGAGTTATATTTATTGATTGAAATTAGTATAATGTAATCTATAAACAATACAGAAATAATGAAGCAAAATGAGAAATTAACCCAATTATTTTCTTATTGTTGCGAACGTCTTTAAAGAACAATTCCGCCGAGCATTGATTGGGCATGCTGAGAAATAACTCGCCGTTGTCAAGACGCTAATCTTTATGGTTTCATCACCTTCATATGACTAGATGTGATAACAACGATACAACCGATTCTATTGCCGATATTTATGCCAAGAAGACCAAATCATATACGAGGGGCAGTCAAAAAGTTCATGGACAGAGTTAATATTTTCATTAAACCTTAACTGATTCGCCCGAAACATTACACAAATATCAAATAATATGTGTACAAAAGATATACACAAAAAACAGGGTATTATAACAATAGCAAACAGAAATATATGCAATTGTCTATACCATGATTAATACTGCGGCGCACTTTTTACTCCATCACGTTGACCTCATTAAAGAGGGTATGTACGATGTCATCAAATTTTTTTAAAAAACATGTGCAAGTAAAATGAAACCGATAAAACGTTGATGAATAACAAACTAGAATAAAAGTTCAGAAGAACTGAAATTCGAAAATCCTCGAAATTAGAGCTTTACACCGTTAAACTAGTTTTTGTCTTCCAGTCGGACACTCATTCATGTACATTAGACATGGACTATATTGGGAAATCCCCAAATATTTGTTGCGTGTTGACTTTAGTTCTGTGCAGATGTGTTCATACGACACATGGACACGTTTTTTTTTTGTTTCTGCCACAAATACGATTAACGTGTCGGTATCGGCGTGGCGTTAGGAATAAATTTTTATGAAGAATTTCGTTTAAAAAAACATGGCATAAGGAACATATAACTGTTTATTCGGCTTAGCTGTCTAAGATCACTTTTGACCAGATTTCCTGCGATAATTATGCAGCGGGAAAATTGAATGCCAAAAGAATTGGGCAAATTTTCTAATTTTAGGGAATGCAAACTTCAAACAATGGTTTAACGTATATCTATAACTGTTGCATACTTTGGGGGATTACACATTTACACAATTGTTTACATAAGCGGTTAAAATTAAGTTATAAACATATCCTCGACATATACTCTAGAACTGAGGCTAATTATGAACTTATTTTCTCATTGTATGCCATAAACAGAATGCTATATTCATTCACGTAACGAAATAACTATTTTGCTTAGCCTACATTTATATAAGCGGTACTCTCTATAAATAGGAATTGTGCAATGTTCCCATTCATAATCTCATTCACAGAGTTGCCGTTCCATGTAGCCCATTGATTCTAGCGAGTTCATCACATTCCAGAAACAGTGGTGTCATTCTAAAAATACCGCGCTTAGCTAGCAAACGTTGTATAGCTGTGTTAATATACTCGTACATGCATCCATAATAGCATTCAGAGAATCATAATAAAAAATTTCAATAAATGGGGAATTTATATTTATAAACTTACTGTTAATTATAATTAAAATTGTGGTTTCGATGTATTAACGATTATTTATAAGTGCATCTTTCTATCAATTTCTCCAGTAGATGTTATTTAATCTGTAAAAAGATGCTACATTTTCTATAGATAAAATGTTATGAAAAAAGAATCGGAATTGAATACACAATTTGCAATACTAAATATACACAGGAATCCTTGATATATCATATTTTTACTGATAACATTTAAAATTGTAATTGTCTAATGAATTTTTATGTTTGCGTTATCAATAAAAAGGTCTTAACATTTCAAAAATCGCCGAATGTTCCCTGACTATTGCTTTTATTGGGATACACAGTATAAATGCTTATTTGACTTCAAATCGTTATTATATTAGATAACTAACATAAATGGTATATTACTGGTACTATAAATAACTATATAGACTCGTCTGATACATAATAATTTTAATTCGTTCCCGAAATTATTGTCTTACATTGTTTATTTGTTAAATTGGCTTGAACAATTCAGATAACAATTATCTTAACCTAAATTATTTTGGGTATTCATATATCACTGGTGGAAACATGGAGCTGTATGATTGGTTTATTCACGGCATAGATATTAATGATAATTTTATTTAATTTTTAAATCAATAAATTTATCTCAAATTAACTTTTGGGTCCGAGAAGTTATAGTGTCCGAAAAATATGGGGTCCAATAAGTCTCCTAATATTGGTGGGGACCAATGAACCTGGGGTCCGAGTAGTCACGTAACTGATCATCTTGGCCGTGTGTTGAGGTAATTTTTAAATGACATATCAATATTAATTTAAACGCCGATTGTCTTTTTTTTTAAAGACATTTCTTGTTTTTATTTTATTTTAACTTTCATCGATTATATTCGTCCTCTCGTTTGTGTTGTTGAAAATACGAAAAACTGAAATGTTGATATTGAAATCGTATATATCCCCTTTGACGTGCACTTATAACGTAGAGGTCTAGATTTAGTTTACACAGTCCCAGGATTTAAACGCACAAGTTGTGTAGACAGAATTCAAGATGAATAAATTCGTAGATCTGCGTGAAATTGTCAAATTCTCGAAAATGTACTTTGAAAAAGGCTTCAGAAATGGATTACGCATACGTACAAATTGTTTTCTATATTTATTTTATACGGATTTATCGCCAAAATTGGATTAAAAGTTTACACTTTTGGGGATCATCTTGAATGGTTACTGCTCTCTCTACCAAATCCACGTCTTCAATATCATTACTTACCAAAGCAGATTTGAATCTTGACCGGACGTTCGTTTGCAGGCCGATCGGACACAGGCTGACCGCAAACAAACCATCAAAACAAAATGGCGCCCAGATAAAGTTCAAGAATGCTGAAAACTTCTTCAATACTGAAATACTTCAGTGTGATTACTGAAAATAAATACTTTACAAAACAATACATTATGTTTAATGAACAATTGCAATCTGATATATGAGGGTAAAAATTTAAAATGGATTAATACATATTAAGGATGTCAAAATACGGTTTGGACCAAGATGACCAGCTCCAATGCCTTGTGGGTTGAAGATATGTCCTCTTGGACAACTGTAGACACACAAGAAAGTATCGGAGGTAAAGTAGGTGTAATTTAAGGAATTTTCATTGTTAACATTTGCAGAAAGCTTTCTGTTAGACGCGTTGATTTCTTTTGATGTCGATACTATCAACAAATAATATTTTATCGACAGTGCGACTATTCTAATATTTGAAAATTTGACACTACTGTACGTTAGATCTACCCGTGTATATAACGATTTCCTCAGTGCTAATGCTTTTTTTTTTGTTTCAACGTAAGAGGCTGACACAAAAGTTTGTGCATTGTATTTAAAAAATACGTTATTCCAGAGTCTACCCGTATATTGGCTAGCGTACCGACTCGTGACGCCATGTTATATTTTTGACGGACATAAACAAGTAATCTACCTTGAAATCGGTGGGCGTGGTTAACTCGGCGGTGTCGTAACGTCAATTACACGCTGCTCAAGATTTTCCGTTGACGTCAGCATTCTTTCTTGACAAAACGTAGACACAATTCAAATGACTAGCGTTCCGGTGTGTTTATCGTATGACGTCAAATTTTTTAGCGTTTAACACATATATGTTAACATTAGGTCCGTGGAATTTTCGCTATAATTCGGCAATGTTTTTCCGCAAACATATCATTCTTGAGATTGTCCATAAACTTTTTGACTGCCCCTCGTACACATTACTAGTACATACTTTTTTGGACAAAGACTGTGCTTAGTTAGACTGTAGGTTTCTAAAACAATATCTGGAATGGTTTTAATTTGCCATTAATCTGTCAATCTGTAAGACCAAAAGTCGACCAATGGTCGTAAATTATATATTGTGAATTCTTAGTTAAGATGAATTTTGGTCAACGTCTACTAATGCAATGAAACAGGTCAATGTAAATTCTATTTAATAATAACACTCAAACAAAAGACACTATTTTTTATTATATTGTAACGATTGATAACAGTTTATTAAAGAGGTGAAACAGTTTTATTCTCTTATGGAAAACTGATACCATTTGTGGTGCCTCAAATAGAAACGAAACACGAAATATTTTTGTTGATCATTTAATTGTTCCAACTTTTTTTTCCAGAACATAACATCAAGACTGATTCTGTACATTAGGTATATTCCCAATTGTTTTATCTGAGTTTGTTTTCTTGAGGTTCTTTTTCATTGGCGAATCTTTTATTTCCTTTGCATAACATAGTTTATAAAACAGAATTTCATTAAGTTATTTGTTACTTACACATGTATGCAAGCAATTTTACTGTCCTATGCCATGTTTTGATAACACTGAGATGTACTTGTATCAACGTAATACATTGAAATTCGTGGCAAAAACCTATCACCAGACGGGATGTACGTTAAATATATGGAATTTCTTATCGTAATATATGTAGATTCCTACTGACAGAGTCATTACATAACAACAGAGACCACTAGAAACGTTTATCGTTCAATTTCCTGAATGTAAATTGCAATTCATTAAGTGCAACATTTGAAAATCATATAACACAGATTCTTATTGCTGCATAGCAAATAAAAGCATCGCCATATTGCTTTCTGCAAGTTGTTTGTCTCCGCATTTCACAAAGTTTCGTTCACTACGAATATTATTTTCCCAACGGTGTATTCTGGTTGGCCGCAGTAATTCGATGTTCTCACTTATATAGGAACAATCTGAAGAAGATTTATATGAATATATATGCTAAGAAAAGATTCCTTGCATATTAGTTGTATTGTTTGTATGTACTAAATATTAGAAATTTCAAGAATATTCTAATTGTATGCTGATGATAGTTAACGTGTTTGCCTTTGACATACATATGATTGGCATTATTCATTCAATTTAAACTTATCAAATCAAATCATTCCATGTGAGATTCAAACACTAATTATCCAGGCTATTATTGTATATGCGTTATTCATTTCGTCAAGTAATTGATCAAAAGGGTTTAGACTGGTAAAAAATAAACGCGAAAAAATCGCTGATTTAAAATATTACAAGTTTCAATCTGCGTCAAATACTTAACAAAAAGTTATAATTAAACAACTTGATATTATTTGCCTGCCATTCCTCCTTCTTATAATGTAAGAAAATGAAGTAAATATACATTGTTAAAAATATGGATGAAAATAGTTATGATTAATGATGAATTATCTGAATGTATTTTGTTGAGCAAAATATACCGTAAACGTTAAGTGTCATAGACATCCTCACTGTCCGGTGGTGGACGAAGGCCCGCCTACAACAATAAATATGGTATGACCCCCCCCCCACCCACCAAGTCCTATAGTAGTAGAAGTCAATCGTACAGCAATAAGTATGGTAAGCCCCCGACATTTGTATATTGGTAGATGACCTACGTACTACATTAGTGTGATAAGTCTCCCAACCTTCCAATAGTGGTTGCAGACCTACCTTAATGGTAGATGTTCTACCTACGATATATAGTGTGATGAGCCTGCTCATTGTCCTAAAGTGGTACAAGACCTGCCTTCAACATTAAGTATGATAAACTTACTCACTGTCCTATAGTGATAGAAACATACCTACAATATTAAGTATGATAAGCCACTCACTCACTGTCATATAGTGGTACAAGAGCTACCTACAATATTATGTATGATACGCCCCTTACAATCCTAAAGTGGTGGAAAACTTACCCATAAAGTTAATTGTCATAAGGCTCCGCATTTCCCTAAAATGATAGAAGACCTACCTACAACATTAAGTGCTCTATAGTCGTTGATTACCTACTAACAGCATGACGCGTGATAAGCCTCCACACTGCCCTACAGTCTTCAGTCGATGATGACTAACCTTCAACAATAAGCGTCATAAGCCTCCTCACTACCCCAAAGTCCTTAATGGCATACCTAAAACATTAAGTGTGATATGCCTGAGCACTGCCCTATTCTCATTGATAACCTACCAACAACATTAAGTGTGATAAACCGCCTCACATTTTCCAGTTTGACGTTCTTTATCATCAGATCTCAGTGACTTGAAGTCCACCTGATCCACTTGAAAGCGCTTTTCGGCCATCACAGACAACGTTGCAGACGAAATCGGAAATGAGGTCCTCACTTTCTGCCATATTATCTTGGTGCATATATATGTGTACAAATGTGAACGTTGATGAAGTTCTTCAACATTTTGGTGTAAAAGTGTCAACAAGAGAACCAAGAAAAAAACAACACAAAAAGGCAATAAAGTAAATGCAGCTATTTTATAATTAGAACCCGTTACAATTTTTTTATCTTGTTTAGTTTAATTTTCACGTAAAATATTAAATATACCACCCTTTTTATAGTTGCTATGCCTATTGATGCTTCGTTTCATTTCTTTGTAAAGGCGCCTTGATCGTTTAGTCTTCTCATTTCGCATTTAACAACCCTTCTGGCCACCCCATTTCATGAAAAAAACATATCCCAGAGCGTGATATGCAGATATAAAACTGCACCTATAACGCAAACTTTCACATCTGGATATTGTTGGAAAAACTGTACGTCATTTTGTCCTTCAAAGTTGATGCAAATAGCGAAGGAACTCAATTGAACAATGACCAAATTTAAATAGTGTAAATAGCAGTTTGCGTTTTTGTTATTGTATAAAACTAATTAGTTTAAATGTTGCATTAGTGCATAAAGTTATGTTTCAATATATATTGGACATATAATGATTGACTTATTTTATGGTTTAATATTGCTCCTATAAATATACACGTTTTTTGTTTTATTTGCTTGCATATTACATCTATACCAAATCTCTTACACATGTTAAATTTCATTAAAATCAAATTATAATGCATGTTTGATATATAAACCCTGTAATGACTTCGTTTTCCGACATGTTCAATATGGTGTATAAAAAGCATAATCGTGAATAAAAACATGTGAAATTTTGAAAATTCATAACAATTCTTGTTTTATGGTTGTATGGTTTTATGATGTTGTAAATATCATATGCGATATATCTCAATTTTCCGAATATATTCATGAGATAATGTGCTGAATCGCTTATGATGTTTTTCTCGTTTGAATGTGTGAGTTTTATATGTATACAATCAGTTTTAAAATCTCATTTCATACAATCTCATACAAAGAACGAGTCAGTATTTGCGAATGAATAATTTTATTAATTGCATACTGTACATGTATTATATTTATAAATGTTTTAGTCACTCGGACAGGAAAACAATGATCCGAGTGTTGGTTCCTTTCATACCAGAGTGTTACCAAGAGAAAATAATTACATAAATTATGAAAAAAATATGTTATATACTAAACAAACAATAAATCAAAACGCTGAAGGCACTGCAGTTGTTCACTATTGCGTAACACTGGGCACATCATAGACAGTCTGGGCAATTAGATAGGGATGATATACGTCACCTTAAATACAGTTGTAAATGTTTAAACGAAAATATTCAGTTACGTATTTACTATAACATTTGTTCAATATTATAAGTATGACTTGAACATTGCTAAGCGATATACACTATTCAAAATGGCAAGTTTAAATACAATATTGCCTCGTAAACATGTGTAATTATGTTGTTTTTTCTCAATCATGCCATTTTGAATTGTTTCAATTCAATATGTGAAGCTGATGAATTTAGCTCCATTGTAAATCGCACGCCACTAATTAAAACCTAATCAGGTGTAAAAACTAGATGAAGACACTTTCAATAGCTTAAAACTCTTTACGAGTACACTTTATTTAAAGCAGTTCAAAAAAATCTTTTCAAAATGGAAAAACAACACAATGTCGGGCAAGGGACCTAATGAGACAAAGTATTTGTCCGATTTTCAATTGCATGCTCTTTCTTTGGGCTACAAACATATATTAATATAATGACATTCCTATTTGACATTCTGACATTAAATATGCATTACTAACACACATAATCTGGAAATACATGTATAATTATAGTGAAAAGACAATTATGAGTTTCATTACCGGACACTCTCTGTGGAAGACAGATGATAACGCTGTCGAAGATCAAAAGCTGCGGAGTTGAAAAAAACCCTCAATATTAACCTTAAAAACAAACAAGGTGATGAATATTAAAAATATTAAACAGTATATGAATGCAAAGACTTTGCTACAAGCTTTTCAACCGTATTAGCAAGTGTTTTAAGTTCTTTAAAGGGCGTTTATATCAAAATATTGTTGGTTTCTTTTGGAAATGTCTTAAAATGTATCTGAAATAGCAAAACTGTCAAAAAGTATATGGAAAAAATTCTCTACCCCTAACGGGAATCTAACCCGGGTCGTTCAGAATGCGAGGCCGACATACTATCCACTGGGCTATTGCGGCTCAGACTTTCCGTTTTCAATTTTTTACATATTTCAGTTTCTGATATGATTAGTGTAACCGACCTCAATCGTGATGCATTGACTATTTTCAGAATGCTCAGTAAAATTCAAGCGCTACTGCGTATTAATCGCAAAACTGTATCGTTATAATGATGGCCACGTAAAGAATAAAACGAGTAATAAACATTCACTACTAAACCAATTCACTACTCAACAAATTATCTTTACATGAGTCGGCGATAACGAGATGAAATGGGTAAGGGTAAGATTTTGTCTATTCGGCTCGCCTCGCGACCCAAGACTTTCAATCATTAGGTTACGCATGCGCAAATAAATTCCTTCATTGTTACATATAAAATATTCAATGTTTGATCTCAATTTTCACCATGACCAAGCGACTTCCCAATATATCACCATACATTGTTGGACAGATAAGGCCATAACCTTTTGAAAAAACAGCATGTCAAAAATTTCTATACATTGTAACTCATAATATTTACCTTAGAATAAACACACCGTTTTGACAGGCATGGGGGCTGCCATTTTGTGCATAAATACATGGGCCAAAAGTTATGAAGCTGGGAACCATTTAAGATAAAGTAGTGCCTAAAACTGTCTTTTTTCTTATTTCTTACATATATACCTTTAAATTGATACCAAAACATATCATTTAAACTGTATTTTAAAAATCATATGCATTATACACTGAACCCTATGTGTTTATTATCTAACTGACAGCTTTTGGTGTAATTTGACTATTAATGTATGAGGACGTTGCATAACGTACTATGTTATTGTTCTTCCGCGAGAACAGTCATATTTGTTCCTACAATAAAAGTTGTTGACTTACGTTTTCCCAACATGTCATGTTCTTATTAAATTCATTATCGTTATGATTGGCATTTGACAAATTAAACGATATTCAAAACGGCACTTGTTACTTGCGCGTAGTCGACTGGCCTAAAGCTGTTGGGATCATAGTTCTTAGACTGTTCAATTTTGGAATTGCGGTATCTTTTGTTGTTCTGCGAACAACTAAAAATGGTTTAAACATGTTGCTAACAAATGTGTATCAGGTTATTTACCAACAATTATTGCTAATTAAACACACGCATGTCCTGCACAGTCCTCATTTCAGCAAATGTCTCTGACATTCCTACGCATATTGTCTTCACTCTGAAAAATCAATTGCCGCATTTGTTAGAAGTGAATTGAATTCTCCTAAATGGTCCATATACTTTACATTCGGCGAAAGGTTTATATAAGATATCTTTGAAACGATGTGATTTGACGGCATAGATACAAGCAAATAAATGATTTTGATGAATCATCGTGATTTTACCCTTTTTTGAATGAACTTAGTTAAGAATGAAGAACATTAATGCAAGGAACCGACGGTTTATCCACGATATTAAAAGTTCTCATGCATTAATGTCCGATTTTTCACGTAGAATTCATCAATTTAGAGTTTCGTAAATGTGCTTCAATTGAGTAGAGCGTCAGTATTATAATTATGATGATCGGTATGACAGCAACAAACAATCATTGATATTGTGCTACAGCTAAGTTGAGTATAATTTAAATTAAATTTACATTCATTACACAATAACATGTTTAGTAATTATTACTTTCAAACCCAGCATGCCAAGTTTATTTTGTTGCGTGTGTTCATTTGCAGTACCGCTGGCGTGCTTGTAAATAACTGATACGGTATTCGAACAGACGTGCACCCACATATCGGTATTAACTCCAAATGCTCCCTGGATATATATATTCTAGTGGTGTTTAGCGCCATATCATAAAACTTCGTTAATGTGCATAAATGTACATCCTTTGTCCTTACCAATGGCTTATATCGTATTTGTAGCTATCCACGTCCCTGACGTTTCCGTTCCACAAAAACCATTAATCATTAAATAATTGTTCATCGGTAAATATTTATTGCATCATAAAAATCCCATTTACTGGCAATTGGTTTTAGAGTCATTAAATGTTTGTATAATACCTAACCTTCACAGACAGTGTCCAGTTTATAAAAAAAATCAGGTTTACATAGCTTTTCAATCGTTTACACATTTTAAATATAATATATAGTAATATTAATATTTATTATATTCATTCAATTTTCATTTGACTGAATACAATACCATCTTAATACACATTTATTGATCTATAATAGCTTGAAAGCGCGTGTGAACTATGACTTCAACAAATAGAAGATAACGACATTAAAATAGTCCCCAATGTATGTTTTTTATAGTTCATTATTTATATTCACGTATGTACTCTCGCAACATAGAACTTGGTATATATTAGGTATATATTACTTTTACAGGAAAAGGAATTTTCAAATGCGATTAAATAATGCAGGTTCAATCAACAAGTGAATTAATCGTCATGACGACTCTAGTGTCCGATCAACTAATAAACGACATACTTGTCGCACAATTAAGTATAGAGTTTTAAACACTAGAAACTGTTTCTACCAACGGAATGTATTTAAAGGCACTAATGTTTTGTGTCATCATAATTTGTGTATGAAATTATGTGAAATGTTAAAGATGGACGCGTCTGAAACTGAATAAATCGCTGTGCATGATTGATCACATTTTCTTGAAAATTAACCATTTTATCACGAATTGTTTAAGTGTCCGGTTAGGAGTGATGTTCACTAAAGACATTTATACTGGAGTAAGATATGCCAGCAATTCTTAAATATAGTTAGATGTTCAAAAGTACAATATATACACACGATCCTAAAACACAGCACATAACTCGTATTCGTTTGAATTTCTTTCTTTTTTAAACTGTTATGGAGAACAAATGCCTCTATTGCTGTCTCATAATAAAATCGACGTACTAACTATTGCTGTTTGTAAGTTAATGGTTCCAACTTTTACAAGAAAATAACATCGAGACTAATTATGTACCACCATTCAATTCCCAATGGTTTGTTCTGTTTTATTGCAATTTGTATTGGTGAATCTTTGATTGCTTTTTCAAACACAGTTTATAAAACAAACTTTTATTTACATATTGGTTTGTTTTACACGAGTGCTTTTCAAGTATAAGCAATTAAACTGTCGTCATCCATGTTTTAATAGCACTGACATTTATTTCAATCAAAGTGATACATGTATATTTGTGGAATAAACCACATTTAGGACATATATGTCTTAAAAAGCAAATACAATTCAATTGCACTCTTCAATTTCCTGAACCTATATTGCAATTCGATAAGTGCTCCATAGGTAAATCGAACAGCACAAGTTTCTCATTGCTGCGTCGCAAATCGAAATCGAATGGACGCACTGCAATATTGCCTCTTATAAGTTGTTGTTATCCACATTTAGCAAGTCTAGTTCACTACAAAATATTCTTTTCCCAATGGTGCATTCTGGTTGTCAGCACTAATTCGCTCACAATTATTGCTTCAATTTGAAGAAGCAATGTGTTAATATGTATGCTAGGAAATCTGTTTTTGGAATATTGACAGTATTGCTCGCATGTGGTATTAATTGGATTTTTAATTTTCTAATAATATTTAGATTTTTAGATTTTGATGTTAGTAATGAGTATTTTTACACATTAACATTAAGAAACAAACTTCACTGATTTACAAAATGAAGTTCTAAAGATATTACTATGTTGTAAATATACACAATTAACCATTATTATTCATCATCTGAACTTCTGTTAAAAGTACTTGTCACATCGTTTATTTTAAATAGCAAGACACATTTAACGCTACATTACACTTTCATTAACTTTCATTAATTCGTGAACTGGCCCAATGTATAAGTTAGAATAACTCATTTATGTCGTGTATTCTCATTGACAAACCATTGATTGATTAATATCCAGTACATTAACATTAATTAAATTCAAAGGATTCCATGTGAGATTCAAACAGTAAATCATCCAGGCTATCATTGAATATGCGTTATTAATTTCGTCAACTTATTTATCAAGACGTAGTGCCAACAACACTATTCATTTTTCCTCGACACATTGGTGATGAATCGTCCGTTTGATTATGAAGGATCAAACATCCATGGTGATGAATCGGCCGCTTGATTAGGAAGGATCAAACGTCCATATATTGTACTGCGTACTGACATTTCAAACAGAATGTTTGACGTTACCGTTTTTACAATTGTCTTACTCAATACTGAAATCAAAAAGAAATAATTTCTGTAAACATACACAAATGGAATAAGCATATGTACTTGTATATACAAACTTATTTGCATTGTTTGTTTGAATTTTCAGTCCTCACGGTGGATAATCAACCGGAATCTATACTCACAAATATGCGTTCTCCGGCTTCTATTCGAACAGGCACCGCATTCTATATAACGAAATTGGCTGAACATTTAACAGTTTCGTAAGTTATCTTTTGTGTTTATTAATAAATAGGTTGTTTATATAATAAAATACATTATCACGGAACATCTGATGCATCTGTGTGCTACAGTTTCCAGTTCTTTTACCAGAAAAAAAAAACACAAAAAAACACACACAAGGAGATATCGGTAAATCGGATGGATTCTTACCAATGCGCTTTGGGAATGCAATTAGAAGGGCTGAGATATTAAAATGACCAAAAATCTGTAGAACTGCAGGACCAAAATCCGTGACTAAGAAATCGCATGGACAATAATTATCCACTATATACTAATTTTAGCAATCTTTGAAGTCCCATAACTCCAAGCAAAATCATTAAAGCCGAACATCCTGGTTATCTGCACACCAACTCTTGGTTATAAGGCTTCCTTATGAAGTTTCATTATATTTAAGCCAGTAGTTGCTAAGAAATCGCTCGGACAATAATTGTCCTTTTTATACTAATTTTAGCAATATTTGAAGTCCCATATCTCCATGCAAAATCATTTAAGCGGAACATCCTGGTTATTTGCACATCTACTCTTGGTCGTGAAACTTCCCATAGATGTTCATTGAAATCTGAGAAGCAGTTACTGCGAAATAGCCCCGACAAAAATGTACACTTTACACTAATTTCAGCAATCGTCAAAGTCCCATAACTCCAAGAAATATCATTGAAGCGGAACTTCCTGGCACTAAGCACACCCGCTGTTGATAATAAAGCTTCCCATAAAGTTTCATCGAATTTCGGATAGTAGTTCTTAAAAATGAGCCCAGACAATATATGTGCATTATATACTAATTTCAGCAATCTTCAAAACCCATAACTCCAAGAAAAATCAATGAAGTGGAACATCCTGATACTATTCACACCTACTCTTGGTAATGCATCTTCCCATAATTTTTATTATTGAATTCTAGCTAGTAGTTGTTGAGAAATAGCCACACATGCAGCAATTGATAACAAACCATTAAGTAAATGTTAGAATCACAAATACAATGCAGTGCACATTGGAATGAACCACATTCTTTTCAGACGGTATCAAAATATTGTTTTGTTCTTATGTTTGGCCATTTCAACAACGACTTCTGCACAGGTGAATACCTTATTTGCACAAAAATGCACACTTTTACACTGGCCTGGGTACATACACATGTTGCTATGGATTTCAAAACAACTTTGTTTAAATCGTACAATGAACTCGCCATACAACTTGTTTAATACAAACCAAAGCCTTGAAATATATTTACATATGTACACGTAACACGACTTGCACTAATAAGGATGGACTGGTCAATGATAGCCGACATGGTGTGCAGTTTGGATCGGAGTAATACCTGGCTAAATTGTTGTCAACGGCTATTCCTAAAACGATTAAATAAAATGCCAATGATCATTAGTAGAATTATTTAATGACTGCTATTGCTTTGTCAGTTGCGGAAAGTATCTAAATACTTCTACAGTATCTGCATCTTATGATTACGTCAAAATGACATTGTGTGAAACATATGCACGACAACAGAGCATTTTTAAATCGGTTATTATACTTCCCCTACCAGAAGTCTATTGGTTTGAAAGAGTCTAAGAATTCGTTTTTGTATAGAATGAGTAAAAGCGAGGTATGAAGCAGCAAAGATAAGTTTCTAGTTCATGGAAGAGAAAGGCAGTGGCAATAAACTTGAGCAGCAAGCTTAATTAAACATTTAAAACGTTTTAGTCTAAGTGAAATATTTGTAGACCACAATATCCTTATTGAAATAGTAGTAAGAACGATAATCACCAATATACTCGTAAATGCGAAAAATCGCTGCTTCAAAATACGATAGGCTGCGATCTGCATAAAAGACTTAACAAAAACTTATAATTAAACAACATCATAATATTTACCTCCTATTCTTCAGTTATATTTTAACAAAATGTAATAAATGTACATAGTTAAGACATTTTAGATTCAGTCATGTTTAACAAATGTAGTTTTAACTTACCTCTTTTTATATCAGACATTTCCGCTGAAACACAATAACATACTTAGTATGAAATATCCGGAAAATCATCAAGAAAAAGTGTTTAACGATAATGTACATTTGAGCTGATATTAAATACAACCACATTGGAAACAAAATGTCTTATACACGTAGTTCACATCTTAAGTTTTGAATGTGCTGCATCTATATTATTTAAGATTGTTAAAACGTTAGCGAACATTTGTAAATATGTCAATAAAGTTATAACATAGTCAAAATACAAATGTATAATGAAGTGTCTGTATTGCTAAATTGCGTGAGATCATTCGGTATAGAATCTAAGCAAGACAGAAAGCAATTGTCTATATTAGACGCTAGCAATTCAGTGTCTACTTATTTTAAGATTGCGAATATCTTTATGAGACATCTGCATTATAAAACTGCACATGAAAAATGCAATAACACAACGCTTAGAATTATAAAGAAAAGACAAATACAAATAAAACGGTAATATATTAACAAATATTATGATTAAGCTTTGAAATCAGTGATTTTTTAAATCAACGTGACCCACCTGGAACCGCTTGTCGGCAACCACATTCAGCATACCAGAAGTGAGTGGAAATGAGGTCCCTACCTTCCGCCATACTACCTGGAAGCATATATAATACGTATAAATACGTGTGAGCGTTCCTATACAAGCTGTGTATGCAAACGAATTCTTTGACATGGTAGTGCTAAGTTATATATATATCTATAAAAATGAATGCGTAACGTTTTAAAGCTTTCTTCATAATGACTTCATAATTACATCTCTTCCGGCAACCTCATTCCACAAATAACGTATCCCAGAGCGTGATATGCAGATATAAATATTCCACAACTGCACCAGTAATGCACATATTCCAGTTTTAACACTTTGCTAGTGTCACATATACTGGAAATTGTGGGAAGGAAATAGTCCGTTATATATATTTATCTTTCACAATTTATGTAAATACATGGATGAAGGGAATATAACTTAGGCGATAGTTTTTTTTATTACTTGGTTCTCGGATCCGCCGACCCGATTTTTTTCCAAAAAGAATGTGTTTAGTAAAAAAAATATGCTTCATTGAATCAATGATTAAATCATTAATTTCATTCCAATTTTATATTGATTTTTTTATTATACGTGTTACGTTTTTCGCTTTTATTTACCATCGATCCCCATTCTCTCACTCACGTTTAAAGCCATTAAAATTTTAAATTATTATGCACGTTTGATAAATGTATGTCTTTAAATTAATGTTTCTTAGAACACGCAGCACAGACTACGCTTTTTTTTTTACATTTTAGTTGGTTATATCATAAACAGAATCGTCGTAAATTTAGATATGAACAGATTCATTTTTAATTAAACGATCCAATATTTAAGGTAGATAGTGATAGATACTTGACAGGATTTGTGTAATGGCAATGACTTAATCGTGGCTAAATATTTATTTTGTATCACGTTTTATGATTTTATTTTGATCGATGCAAACAAATAATAGACGTGATGGGAATTCATTAATGAAGAATTGAATTAACGCATCTGAATCATTGATTAAATTGTTGTACAATGCTTTATTGATGACATAAATGCGTATCATTTACTGAAACAAAAGCCCAATTTTGATATTTATTGATATATTTTTCAATTTCAACAGATTCAATTCTAAAATATATTACCATTTACATACATACATACTTCGCGTCTGAGCTGTAAAGCGTTTGTCAAGGCGATATATCACATTGAAGAGGGACTCTTGCGCTGGGAGTTATTACTGGTTGTTGTCCAATTTTAAAATATAGCAACTGTTGGTGCAAAGAAGTTTCGTAATTCTAATTTTTCTACTGATTTTAAAGAGAATCTTTTAAAAAAATAAAGTTCACAATGTTCATAGATTATTTATCACTGTAATAATCAAGGCGTATAATTGATGGTTACTTGCAATGTCAATATCTATTTACAAAAATTTCTTCGTTGTGAAATGGTAAGCGAACGTAAACAACATGAGATATGCTATATTTAGTAAATGTATATGCTTGTGTTCATAGAACTTTAAATCCATGATATATTCAACAGTAAACCCAAAAGCAAATCGTTATTTGATAGACCTGCTTCTAATGGGGCAACGTACTGATATGATATATAACAAAGATTGCCTTCGATCGTTGCTAGGAATACTAATACTATCAATTGGCAGGTTTAATCATGTTTAATACGAACAGTATATTTTATTTAATCACTCTGATACTTCAGAAATAAATATGGTTCTTAAACGTCAGCCCACAGTCCATCAGATTTATATGAACATGCCTTTGACTGCGTGTTAATATTCTTGCTTTTATAGAATTACTAAATGACCTAACTTTGATGACGAATGAAAAAACAACAAATCTATTCAGGAAAAAAAAGCAAACAATGCAGATGTCATTGTGTATTCACCGGTCCCGGGATCATAATTTTTCATAATTAGCCTTGTGATCAAGGCATTTTGGGATTAAATTCATTTAAAAAAAACGTTAAGGTCTTTCTTAAACTACCATTTTCATTAGCAGCCTACACCTCTGTAAAACGAGTAAAATGTTGATTATATGTTACTTAAATATATCATGTAAACATTAGCATCAGGTCAGGTTTGCGTTATGAAAACGACTTTCATTTCACTATAATAATAATAATTACTATATTTATTATATTCGACATAATGTATTTCCAACATATAACGCGTGCTATGTACGAGTCATTTATCCGATAGTGAACCGTCTTACGTTAGAGGTCTGATGCTGCAAACTCTGTATTATGATGACAGTCCTCAATATTACAGGCTAAGTACATGGATTTTTTTTTTTTTATACTGCAATTTTGCCACAAATGCATCATTACTATGATTGAATTGTTTATCTCTTTACATACATTTTTGGTCTTGAGTGATTATAATTCAAAGTATATTCTCGTATCTAGCAAGCATTAACTCTCATTGGTAATTGAGGAAGTAGTAAGCCGTTAGAGACATGCTACTGATGATTCTTTTTTATATCTATCTGAAACGAAAACGGCCTTAACAAATATAATGTTTGTTTCCCTTCATATGTACATCAGACAAATAATAGTTTAAACCTAGTTTGCAGCATTTCATAACAGAAATACACTACGAGAAAATGTAAAGATGCTCATTTAGAGAATGGGGTAAATGTATAAACATTACTGTTGAACGACCATATATATGCCCATAAAAATAACAAAACAAATAACTATCATTTCAGGTATTAAAGGACTCATCAATGTGAAACATTTTATGAGCTGTATGATAATGGTATTACTTAGTAATTATCAGTCACTCGCTTTGGTAAATACATTGTAAAACTGGTGTAGATATTCTTATGACCTTAAGCTATCACGGACCATACTTTCTAATTAAATATATTTATATGTCTAATTGCACAGGCAAAGTAATAATTATGTATTTGTTTGTATGTTTAGTTATTTAATAGCCGTGCGATCTGTCAACGAATAAATCTCTCTTAACACAACGTCGTTTTAAAGATCGACCATTGCGAAAGTAGATCATTCAAAACCTCGTTTTCCCCTCATATTTTAATTTAACAGTGTGTGAAGCCCAATTCTGATGGATTGATATCGCCTTTGCTTGTTTTCTGTGCCTCAGATAACGCATATTTTATTTAGTGTTAACCAGTACTAGACCATGCAACCTTGGATCATGGTTGCACTATATGACAATCAAGTGTACATTGCTCCGACGAAAGAGTTGTTAAAAGAAAATAATAAACGAAGACATAACTTGTGAAGTATAGCAGCAACGTTACAAAACAATATGTAATATATAACTTAATTTACTTACTACCTAGTGTAGTGTAATTATTAATAGGAAAACGAAGTGATTCATTATAACATGTATAATCACTATATTTCAAAGAATGATCGTTTACATCAAGTCTATTTTCCATTTGCCGTACCACTGGTAACTATATAAACTGCACAGTAGTCATACCATTATTGAACCACCAAACTCAAATTTACTGAGAAATACCTTTAGAGTCGTTAAATATGCATTTGATATCAAATCTTCACAGAAATTGTCCAGCGTATACAAACAATTGTCTTGCAAGTAGTTTTTAATTCGCGTGTACACGCATGTTCATATATTAAATATATTATCTATTAATATGAAATAGATATATAGCATCAAATTTGAACAAATACAACCCTATTATAACATATATTTACTGATGTATATTATCTTTGAAAACACGTGTAGATTTTACTTTTAATAAAGTTTAAATAGTCATTTGTGTAGGCCTAAATGTTTGTTTTACAGTTGCACACAATCTATTGATATACGTATACATTCGTTTTACATAGTGCATAGTGTATAATAATTATACAAAATAATGAACTTTCAAATAGCAGAAGTTGGTTCTTATGCGTCAATGACAAGATGCATGTCGTTTTTATATTTATGGTAATTTACATCGTACATTGTGATTAATTGACAATAAACACTGTCCGAATTAATTCCCTCTCCGGATATTAGTATTCAATATTATTGTTGAAGTTGCTCTGTATAAAATGGACAGTTTTTACAGGTTATTAATTGAAATTAACAAACACACTCTATTTAGTTAAACTTAGTGTATAAATAACAAACTGATTGTTCCATTATTAAACAGTAACGAAGATTATAACACTTCGCATACACATTGCACAACCGTACTGGCTAAATGGATTTGACGACGTCTCTCTGGTGACCATTTCTCTCATATTTCGGCCTATAAGCCACCCATGCTGCACATTACTGTTTCTGCCTAGGGAAATTATTTATAGGTACTAAAAAAAAGAATGCGTTCTCTCAACATGTCTATACTACACGTTTCATTCGCAGCAGCGCAGGTAATTAAAAAAAGTACTAGTTTATGTTTATAACCTAGATATATATTAAATTGGTTATTTATGGTTACAGTTAGTTCTTGCGCGCGTATCCCAAACACAAATTCTTGCATTGATATTGCCAACATAGTGAGATTGATTGTGGTTAGCTGCGGTCATTAAGGACAAAACCAATGTAACCATATAACAAAACCAATGTTACCATATAACATGTCAATACTTTTACCTCACATTTTTCAGTTATTATCTAACAGAAGTAAAGATACATTGTTCAGATATTTTGGTTATAGTGATGTTTTAACAATATTTTGTGTACATATAACTCTTTTGATGTAAAATGTTCCTGCTGAAACACATACAAATATTACTACTTAACTAACAGAACTAATTAACTAATACAATTAACAGTCTTTTAGTATAATGTCTCCTACTTAGCTGCTGAATACAATTTGACAGGAATTTGTATCTGTCAGTCAAAAGAAGTTAAGAATATGGTTGTCCATGAATATTGAACATTCTGTAACTATGCGAACTTGAAAATACACTGTTAGAAAAACAAACAAACTTGTTTTTATTGTAATGGACATTTGGGATGACATGTATTTACATTATCTGCGTCTATATCATGTTTGTCAGTGATCGAAACACGATACACAGTCGATAGAAACATTTAAGCACGTTAATAAAGTTGTAGCCATAATATTAAAAAATGCACTTGTTTCAGTGACACTCGAGTCAAATAATTGTTTATAAGAAGTTTCTAAACTGGTGTGTTGCATGAGATCATTCTGTATATAATCTTAGCAAGACAGAAAGCAATCTTCTGTATTAAATGTTTGCAATTCAGTGTCTACTTATGTAAAGATTGCGAATCGCTGTAATAATATCTGTGTTACAATACTGCACATATATAACACAAAATGCATAGAATTATAATAAGTAAACCTCAAACAAACAGGGTTATATATTGCAATATATTATAAATATTTTAAAATGAGTAAGGCTTTTAATTTTTTAATGATTAAAAAAAAAAAAAGAGTATAACATCCCAATGCCATATCATACAAAGTACGTGCTATCTCTTATCATACTGGAGTATTTAGTTTTATTACAATTTAAGTAATTATGTTATCAAATATAATTAACCGAACATGTGTTGATGTTTGGGTACGTTTTTTTCAGTGTCGAGGATAACACTGACAGTGTTCACACTATGCTGTGCCTCTCTTTAGAAATATGTTTCAATGACCGCTCACGAAACATAATTATGTTCTTACACGCTAATCAAGAAATATATTCGATGATCGCAATTGTATAATCGATTTCTTTGTGGAAACGTATTGCTATTAATTTATAATCATAAATTTACTTTGAGTGCCAACTGAAAACCCAAAATGGATCATTCAGTTAGATCATTACATGCGCATTTATGTCGACAGTTTGAATTGCGTGCGAAGTATTCGGAATGAAAAAGGAAAGCTACGAGCAAACAGTGAGCATTACATTTGCATACTGAACAATCTCGCATTTCTTCTTAAGCCAGATAGTCGAGCTAATAAAATCAATAGTACTACCCGAAAGACAGTCAGCTGTTCGGTACTAATCGGAAATCTTCCGAAGATTTTCGGCTGCTATCGATTTTATCTGATGATCGATAGTGCCTTGTCTAAGATTCAATCGGTAATACATTTTACGCTTTCATACCCTCAACAATTTAATCTGGCTGTCCTGTTAGCGCAGTTTTTTTGCAAGAGTATATCAGTATGCATGAGATAAAGCGACACAATTCTGTTTTTAACAACCACATTTTTCGAAGAAATAATTCGTTTATGAGATTGCGCATGTCGTTGGGCTGGCGGGCATAGTGGCGGTGTCAACTTTTCGTTAAATACATTTTATTCGAAAAATTTGGTTTTCGTGGAATTTCCATGTTTCTTGTTCAATTGTATTCTCTGTTGGAATATATATATATATATATATATATATATATATATAATATTGAGGTTAACAATTATTCCATAGTCTTCAATAGTAACAACAAACTACAACAACAACAACAACTACTACTACTACTACTACTACTACTACTACTACTACTACTACTACTACTACTGCTGCTACTACTCTTACTAGTACTACTGCTGCTACTACTGCTACTGCTAATAATAATAATAATAATAATAAATAATTATAAAAAATAAAATAAATAATAATAATAATAATAATACGATGATGATGATGATGATGATTATTAATATTATTATTCTAACTGTTGTTGTTAACTAAATTGTGTGATACCACAAGCTCTGTTTGGCAATAAATAAGAACTGACCACGGAAAATTACTACAAGTTTCCCTTATGAAATGGCATCTATGACATATTGGGGATTGCACAAGCAAATTATTTAGTAGCCCCAGTTGTCACCTTCGCCTATCCGTGCGGACCAGAAAAAGAGCCCCTTTTCAGACAAGTTTGCGTACCCTGTCAAAACATGATCACTTTGGCACTTAGGACTGAACAATATAATTTTGAAAACAATTAGGACAGCACTCATGTATAACGATCGTTATCAGCTGATTATACCACATATAGTGCCTGCATGATCCAATTTTCATTTGATATATTATGCTTTAATTAACATAGAAACTTGAAATTAAATCATTTAAAGTTATACATTGTAATGGTTACATTATAAGAACTTTGTAATTTCAGTTATTCTAGCTAGTTTGTCTTAATATAATAAAGGAATTATTGTTAGGCGTATTAAAACAACAATTTTCCCTTTGTTTCTTTCATTAATTTTGGGCATTGTGCTGACGTTTCTGTGTTTGGATTACAATATTAAGGCATAATTTCTTATCTTTAATACATCTAAATTTCCTTCTGGATTTCATGATCTAAAATAAGCTAAACTGCAGATTATAAGGTCTATGATACCAAGATTTTTATCTGTTTATTACCCCAAATAAACGCCGCGGGGAACGGTAGAACGGTACCAACTCGATATCGTTCGACAACGCTCGTTTATTTCCGTATTCAGTCACGGAAATGAATTTTAAACTATAGGTACCTCATTTAAGTCTAAATTCTTAAACAAAATTAACACCACTCGAACAAGCAAAGAATGAATTTTCCAAATCCGTGCGTACTTTTCTGACAAACAAGGGAAAGTTTATTTTTTTATGCGATAAAGTTAAAAATGCACCATTTTTCCGACCGAGTTTCTATTGATTTCTACAGGAAATAGGGTGATATGACAAAAATGCAAATTTCCCCGCCTAAATTTTAAAATAAAATAAAATAAATGGTACCAGAGAAGCGAGATTGTTGTGCGTGCTACACTAAGAATATTGCCATAACAAAGGACCGCATGCATGCATTGTTATTGTAAGCAATTTAATAGGACGCATAAACATAGTTTTAAAAAGGCGCATTAATAATAGTAACAAAATTCGTAATGTTGGTTGGGAATTCAATTAAATTCAATTAACAAATCAAAACTCAACTGAGATGTCTGCATTAATGTCGAATAAAGTTCTCAACAGCACTGTGCCACATCGCATGTCTTTTTTCCCCGTATGTCTTGTCTGCTGGATCCAGAATTAAACATTCCAGATTCTCCTGTTTTCTATGTTTCTGGGGATAGTGTTTGATTAATTTGCATTGGAGAAAATGAATTGTCCACCCCAGATCTGTGAATTAAAATGTAATAATGTGCTCTAATGGATTCTAGGCAATAAGAACGAAATAAATGCGAAAGCTTTATTTTTGTCATAGTGGAACGTAGCCTACAAATTGTATAGCGTTTCCGTAAATTTAAGAGATACTTGCAAGCATGAATGAAACACTGCATGATCTTGATGTTGCTTCTAATTGAGTGAATTGTATGTAAATGGACTAAGTGTCATGCAAACTTGTGTCATGAAACTCAAAGTCGTCCGCAACAATTTTTTCAATTTTTTTCCCAACGACATATTTTCTTAAAAATTGCATAAACATGTGTCAATGTATTATAAAACTAAAACAGTTTAAAAAAAATAGGGGTCACCGACCTTGTTCCGGAAATAGTGGGGTTTAAATACGGTACCTGTTGAAGCCCTTTTTTTCAGTTTGTGTAACTAGCAATGTTCAATTAAATAATGCGTTCATATTCAAACAAGACTTTTAATGGACGCTTAATGAGGTTAATTCTGCATTTAATATGAATTTAAAAAAAATCTATTATTAATTAAATATACGAATATATTTTGTTCAAAACGACAGATTTTGTAAAAAAAAAAAAATCCATTTGCACGTGTCATTGTAAACTGAAACTAAAACAGTGATACAAAATAGGGGTCACCGGCCTTTGTCCGGAAACATTGGGTTTTGAATACGGTACCTGTCGAAGCCCCTTTTTTCAGTTTGGATATTTTATCAGTGTTTAAAGTGTATAGGAGAGCTTTTTTCAAACAAGGTTATGGTTCTTTGAACTGATATGTTTTCACATGTCTTGTTTGTCAATATACAAGTGTATTATGGTAATATATACGCTTTACCTACATTTACTGTCAAAATAATGAATTTGACTGGACATTACAGTATATCAAATGGGTACTAGTAATACCTTATGAAACGTCATTTATTATGCATCATTATATTTTGTTCCAAACGACAGAGTTTCTTAAATTTTCGCACACACATGCACCAGTGTAAACTTACACCAAATCATTAATAAAAAGTATAGGTCACCGAACTTGTTTGGGAAATACTGGACTTTAAATAGGGTACCTGTGTAGCCTTTTTCATGTTCGTGTTAACGTAAACAACGTATCAATTGCCAAAATAGAAAGGCGATATTTAATGGATATTTTTTGAACTAGTTTGTTAGGCAATACATTATATACGTGTGCTTTTGATTATTGTTCTGCTTTATGAACTATTAACCATTGACTGGAACTTAATGACTTACAAAGATTTATATTTATTGATTGAAATTAGTATATCATAATCTATAAACAATAACGAAATAATGAAGCAAAAGGAGAAATTAACCCAATTATTTTCTTTTTGTTGCAAACGTCTTTAAAAGTGTTTAAAAGTTCGAACGATCGCTTCTTTGTTGGTCTTAAGTTCGTAACAAAGTAGTTCTTAGTATAGTATGCATCCGTTAATTCCTATTGTGTAATGCTAATAATAATTGCGACGCTTCGTTTTTTTTGCTTACCTTATATCGATTAATGCAGTAGCCGTTCATGTATTTAAACATTATGACAATACAGTATTTAAAATACATTGATTAAATAATTAAATTATTCTGAAATAGTTAAAGCAAAAAAAGTCATTAAATATGATATGTTTCAATACCGATGCTGTGTTTGAAAAACGTTATCTTTCCATTAACCAATTTCAACATATTCGCAGGGTTGTTTTTCTTGTTCATACGTTGGCACTTACACAAATCAATTTTTTATTTGTATACAATAAATAAATATATTTGTGTATGATAACAATACTCTTTGTTATCAAATAACTTAAAACAATGTTGACAAAAGTATCATGTTTGTACAGTGAATGATCATAATGTTAATAATAAACAAGAAATGACTGGCTGTGCAAGCTGTTCAATTATTTTTTCTGCTAATTATGCCTTATAAAACCATGCGAATGCCCAATTACTTCGAAGAAAATTACCAATCTATATTCCAGGACTGAAGACTTGTATACATTGACATTCATTATAAAAGGGTAACACAATGAATGTGGTTCATAACAAATAAGACGGTTGCTAGATAGCTTGTTTTATCCAGTAATAATATCTAGTCCTTAAAATCCTCTTGACTTTTTATCCAGTAATAATATGTTCTCCTTAAAATCCTCTTGACTTTTTATCCAGTTATAATATGTTCTCCTTAAAATCCTCTTGACTTGTTATCCGGTAATAATAGGTACTTCTTGTAATCCTCCTGACTTTTTATCCAGTAATAATATGTACTCCTTAAAATACTCTTGACCTTTTATCCAGTAATAATATGTACTCGTTGTAATCCTCTTGACCTTTTATCCAGTAATAATATGTACGCCTTAAAATCCTCTTGAACTTTTATGCAGTAATAATATGTACTCCTTAAAATCCTCTTGACCTTTTATCCAGTAATAATATGTACTCCTTAAAATCCTCTTGACTTTTTATCCAGTAATAATATGTACTCCTTGTAATCCTCTTCACCTTTTATCCAGACATAATATGTTCTCCTTAAAATCCTCTTGACTTTTTATCCAGTAATAATATGTACTCCTTCAAATCCTCTTGACCTTTTATCCAGTAATAATATGTTCTCCTTAAAATCCTCTTGACTTTTTATCCAGTAATAATAGGTACTCCTAGTAATCCTCTTGACCTTTTATCCAGTAATAATATGTTCTCCTTAAAATCCTCTTGACTTTTTATCCAGTAATAGTATGTACTCCTTAAAATCCTCTTGACATTTTATCCAGTAATAATATGTACTCCTTAAAATCCTCTTGACTTTTTATCCAGTATTAATACGTTATCCTATAAATCCTCTTGACTTTTTTTTATCCAGTAATAATAGGTACTCCTTAAAATCCTCTTGACCTTTTATCCAGTAATAATATGTACTCCTTGTAATCCTCTTGACTTTTTATCCAGTAATAATATGTACTCCTTGTAATCCTCTTGACCTTTTATCCAGTAATAATAGGTACTCCTTCAAATCCTCTTGAATTTTTATCCAGTAATAATATGTTCTCCTTGTAATCCTCTTGAATTTTTATCCAGTAATAATATGTACTCCTTAAAATCCTCTTGACTTTTTATCCAGTAATAAAATGTTCTCCTTAAAATCCTCTTAATTTTTTATCCAGTAATAATACGTTCTCCTATAAATCCTCTTGACTTTTTTTTATCCAGTAATAATAGGAACTCCTTAAAACTTCTTGACCTTTTATCCAGTAATAATAGGTACTCCTTGTAATCCTCTTGACTTTTTATCCAGTAATAATAGGTACTCCTTGTTGTCGCCTTTATATTTATCTTCAAACGAACGCCTGCATGCTTTCTCTTCAACTCCATTTTCTATTCTTGAAGAACTTTATATGACTTTTAGAGTTCAGACTTTTAGAGTTAATTGTCGAAAAAAAATGTGTCATCTCAAACAGTCGTGAATTATCTTAAGTTTATAGGCGTTAGTTTACCTCTCTGAGACAATCTAACTTATCGATGATTTGAAAATCAGACATCATCAGACAATGTGCATTCGACGTCAATGAACAACGAGTTTCAGTGACAGCTTAATACATCCTCACTAGAATGAAAAATGCCTAAGTAATTAAATTCCTTGATGATAGATCCTCGATGATTGCTGAAAGAAAATGGTATTTCCATCACACACGAAATTAAAAAAATAATCGAAATCAATATCTTTCAATACGAGTAGTGATTATTTTTATCTCATAATTTAAAAAATAATTTACTGTCGGAAATGTACGGTGTATACCATAAATATGTTTCGGAATTCATTATTTTATCTTGGGTGGAAGTTTAAAACCCGTTTATACTAGATGATTCTGTTTGAAATTCATTTGTATTCTATTTTCTCTTTGGTGGCATATTTAAACCAATTAATACTTGGTGATTTAGTGTTAATTTCATTTGTATATTATATTTATTTATTTTATCGTATTCCAATTTCCATCATTATAACTTAAATTCAGTACACTATTTTGATGTCGTACTGAATGGAATGACGATGATCTTAAATACAGTAATGTACCTCCTATGTGCTTTACACGTAAATGGTTAATTTAATTGTACCTCAGAAAAGTGATTCGTACTTAACAGAAGTAAAATTAAATTTTATTCTGAGATTTGCAAGAGAACACTATATAAACCGACTGACATTATTAAAGATATGCTTAACTTGCCTAAGTTCCTGGATGTAAGACATTATCTAATAATAAATTGACACATATATCAACAGACGAAAGAGAAACCATTTACTTATATACTTAAGTTTATTTTCCATATGTTTAATATGTTTAAATCCATGAAAATTTCCAACGAATGGCTGAGCAAACGTAAAAACCCAACTACGAGGTCATTTTTGTTACAACAATTCTAGCACAATGTAAGTTCGTGGATACTACGTCATCTCCAAATTCAGCGCGTGCATGTCAAGATGACACAGACAATGCCAACTTAGGCTAAGCAAAACTGTGTGTTTCGCGTAAAAGAGTTGGTTAAATTAATGTTTTATAGGTGTTAAATGGTTCCAGCTCATGATTTACTCAAGATCTACATAATATGGGAAGTATGGGTGGCCATCTCCCAGTGGTAACATATACAATATGAAACTTGACATGAATTATATTTCTATAGTGTTTTTTCTGAGACTCTAAAGAGTTTGCCACTATTGCCTATATATTGATGCTGGTTTTTACACATTTAAGGACATTTTGCAGGACTTGAGGAGAATGTAGACACTATTTCTGCTTGACATGTTGGGGGTTCGTCTCCAAATCCAAAAGTTTATTTTACCTAACGTTCAATAAAATATTCTTGGCCTTTCAATGAAAAATTGAAAACGAGGCTGTCAAAAAGACATGTCAACTATGCAGACAACCTAAATTGTGTAGTTTTATATGGAATATTTTTAAAATATGGGACATCAAATTATTTCATTAATTGGATATAACAAATTTCAGGTAGTTTACAAACCTATTTTTTATTAGCTCACCTGAGCACAACGTGCTCATGGTGATTTTTTAGGACCGCCTTTTGTCCGTCGTGCGTCGTGCGTCGTCCGTCGTGTGTCAACATTTTCATTCAAAGAACATCTCCTCCTTAACCACTCGGAAGATTTTCACCAAACTTCAGAGAAATAATTCTTGGGTGACCCTCTCTTTCAAAATTGTTCAAATCGTTCCGGTCCGCTGCATATGTAGGTCACCCGAGCTAAAATAGATTTAAAAACTGAAAACTTAAAAAATCTTCTTCTCCGAAACCACAAGGCTTAGAGCTTTCATATTTGATATGTGACATCCTCTAGTAGTCCTCTACAAAGAATGTTCAAATGATGCCCCTGGGGTCAAAATTGGCCACGCCCCGAGGATCACATGGTTTATAGACTTGTATAGCAAAATTACTTTAAAAATCTTCTTCTCTGAAACAGCAAGGCAAAGAGGTTTCATATTTGGTATGTAACATTATATAGTGGTCCTCTACAAAGAATGTTCAAATGATGCCCCTGGGGTCAAAACTGGCCACACCCCGGGGGTCACATGTTTTATATAGATTTGAATAGCAAAATGACTTTAAAAAAATTCTGCTCTGAATACGCACGGCACAGAGGTTTCATATTTGGAATATAACATTGTATAGTGGTCCCCTACAAAGATTGTTCAAATGATGCCCCTGGGGTCAAAACTGGCCACGCCCCGAGGATCACATGGTTTATAGACTTGTATAGCAAAATTACTTTAAAAATCTTCTTCTCTGAAACAGCAAGGCAAAGAGGTTTCATATTTGGTATGTAACATTATATAGTGGTCCTCTACAAAGATTGTTCAAATGATGCCCCTGGGGTCAAAACTGGCCACACCCCGGGGGTCACATGTTTTATATAGACTTGAATAGCAAAATGACTTAAAAATATTTCTGCTCTGAAAACGCACGGCACAGAGGTTTCATATTTGGAACATAACATTGTGTAGTGGTCCCCTACAAAGATTGTTCAAATGATGCCCCTGGGGTCAAAACTGGTCACACCCCGTGAATCACATGGTTTATATAGACTTAAATAGGAAAATGAATTTAAAAATCTTCTCCTCTGAAACCGCAGGGCCCAAAGGTTTCATATTTGGTATGTAATGTTGTATAGTGGTCCTCTACAAAGATTGTTCAAATGATGCCCATGGGGTTAAAACTGACCACTCCCCGGGGATAACATGGTTTATATTGACGTAAATGGCAAAATGATTTTAAAATTCTTTTCATCTGAAACCAGAAGGCCCAGAGGTTTCATATTTGGTCGGAAACATTACATCGAGAACTTGATTGGCATTGCATATGGGGCGGGTGGGGTCAAGTTCAAGGTCATTGTTACTAAAAATAAAAAACGGTTTCCGCTCAATAACTTGAAAACACATTGAGATATTTCAATGAAACTTAATACATAGATACCTTATATCAACACCTCGCTTGGGATTGCATATGGATTTGGTGGGGACAAGGTAACTGTTACTAAAAGTAGGTAAACGGTTTCCGCTCAATATCTTGAGAACGCATTGAGATATTTTAATGACACTTAATACATAAATACATTATATTGAGACCTCGCTTGGGATTACATATGGAGTTGGTGGGTTCAAGGTCAAGGTCACTATTATTAAAAATATATAAATGGTTTTCGCAAAATATCTTGAGAACGCATTGAGCTATTTTAATGAAACTTAATTTATAAATCCCTTATATCAAGACATTGCTTGGATTGCATATGGGGTGGGTGGAGTCAAGGTCACCATTACTAAAAATAGAAAAATGGTCTCCACTGAATATCTTGAGAACGCATTGAGACATTTTTTAATGAAACTTAATATATCAATACCTTATATCGAGACCTTGCTTAGGATTTCATATGGGGTAGGTTGGGTCAAGGTCACTGTTACTGAAAATAGAACAACGATGGCCCTAGGTCGCACACCTGATATCTATGTATCAAGTTTCATTAAAATATCTCAATACGTTCTCAAGTTATTGATCGAAAACTGTTTTTCTATTTTTAGTAAAAGTGACCTTGACATTGACCGCACCCACCACATACATAAAGCAAGGTCTCGATATGAGGTATCTACGTATGAAGTTTCATTAAAATATCTGAATGCATTCTTAAGTTATTTAGCGTAAACCGTTTTTATACTTTTAATAACAGTGACCTTGACCTCACACACCCCATAAGCAAACCCAAGCAAGGTCTCGATATAAGATATGTGTATTAAGTGTCAGTAAAATATTGCAAAGCGTTCTCAAGTTATTGTGCGGAAACCGTTTTTCTATTTTCAGTAACGGTGACCCTGACTCCACCCACGGCATACGCAATCCCAAGAAATGTCTCGATATAAGGTACTTATGTATTAAGTTTCATTAAAATAGCTCAATGCGTTCTCAAGATATTTAGCCCTAAACTATTTTTCTATCTTAAAAAACGGTGATCTTGATCTTGACCCCACCCACCCCATATGCAATCCCAACTGAGGTCTCAACACAATGGTATCTATGTATTCAGTTTCATTAAAATATCTCAATGCGTTCTCAAGATACTGAGCGGAAACTGGTTTTCTATTTTTAGTAACAGTGACCTTGACCTTGACCCCTACTACCTCTTATGCAATCCCATGAGAGATGTCAATATAAGGTATCTATGTATTAAGTTTCATTAAAATATCTCAATGCGTTTTAACGTTATTGAGCGGAAACGGTTTTTCTGTTTATAGTAACAGTGACCTTGACCTTGACCCCACCCATCCCATATGCAATCCCAGTCGAGGTCTCGATATAATGTGTTAACCAAATATGACACCTCTGGACCTTGTTGGTTCAGAGAAGAATTTTAAAATCATTTTGCCATTTACGTCTATATAAACAATGTGAGCCCCGCGATGTGGTCAGTTTTGACCCAATGGGCATCATTTGAACAATCTTTCTAGAGCACCACTATACAACATTACGTACCAAATATGAAACCTCCGGGCCCTGCGGTTTCTGGAAAGAAGATTTTTGAAGTTATTTTGCTATTTAAATCTATATAAACATTGTGACCCCGGGGTGTGGCCAGTTTTGACCCCAGGGGCATCATTTGAACAATCTTTCTAGAGGACCACTATACAACATTACGTACCAAATATGAAACCTCCGGGCCTTGCGGTTTCTGGAAAGAAGATTTTTGAAGTCATTTTGCTATTTAAATCTATATAAACATTGTGACCCCGGGGTGTGGCCAGTTTTGACCCCAGGGGCATCATTTGAACAATCTTTGTAGAGGACTACTATACAATGTTATATACCAAATATGAAGCCTCTGGGCCTTGCTGTTTTAGAGGAGAATATTATCATAATCATTTTGCTATTTAAGTCTATTACAAGCATAAAAGCGATGAAAGCGTCTTTTTTGATACTATGATTTTTACAGTTAGATTAAACTGTTAATCTGGTTTATGAAGTGTTTCAAACTGAATTAGTCGAAAATTATTTCCATTCAAACATTATCTGACAACATAAGTTTGTTATTCGTTGCTCTGTTGCCGATTTTAAACACCATTGCCACATATCGAGAACTTTGACCATCCTTCCTACTTAATGTTTGGTTTTCTTGATTTTTGTGTCGCCTGACAAGGCGACGTATACGTGTTACTTTGGCGACATTGTTGTCGGCGGCGTAAATATAAAAATCAATATATCAAGAACAAATCAGAATAGTTTTATTGAAGTATAATTATACTTTCGGAGGCAGAAAACTAGCGTGTCGCTTGTTCTTTTTCCGTCCGTTCACTGCACGATTCATCGTGAATGCGGTCACTGACACGGGTAAATCGGGTAATTATAACATACCTAAGTTATATATATTACCAGTATGCTAGGTTAACTTTTGTTTAATAAATAAAGGACTTATGACAACAATTAGCTGTATAGCCTACATCATTCAATTAATTATTTAACAGTGTATTTATCATGTATATAACATGTGGTCAATACGAACGATACTAATTATGGTGACTGCTGATTTAGAGGTTTCGCGAAGTCTTATTTGTGAACACGAATGCGGACTAAACAACAAACTTTAGAATATAACCTACCTTTTGAGCAGAGCTAGACAGTTGTGTTTAAAATTGAAGCGATGTATTTGGATTGATTTATATATCGATAAGGATCTAAATAAAATTAAGAGAATTTTTAGAATAGTGGAAGATACTGTTGGATTTCCCGACCAAATATTTAGAAAGCAAGTGTATTTTTATTCGTACAATATCCACTTCTGAGACTTCTGATTGTTTAAAAAAATTGGGACAAACACTAAACATGAATACTACATATTTGAATGCATAACAAAGTGACGAAACACGTTTAAAACGCGTGGGTGGGTGTTATTTTAAGATGAATTTGATGAATTGTAAATCGCCACCATAGAATGCAAAGGACCTACCTGCTTCTTTAACACATGTAAGGTGGCGAAATGTTTATAGATATTTTTTTATGCCCCCACCATCAATGGGTGCTGGCCCTGTCCGATACTGTACTGTTCGCGTTATGCCACTACATTAATCATAGGTTAGCTCTGTGACGTAATAGAATCGTCGTGATTTTTGGAAAATAACTTCTGACGTAGCCGTAGATCAGTAAGAATCTTCAATCTTGACAAAAACACACACACACACACACACACACAATTCAATGTGTTCGAAATTATGATATAAAATGTTTTCGACGAAAGTGTAAGCATGAGAGTATTATAAAGTTGAAGAAGAAAATTGTGAATTATGTACAGTATATATAAATGTGTCCTGGATTAATTACGTTGTATTTCGAGCAACATCATGTCTCATTTAAAATCGAATGTGGCAGTGCTGGTAAATACCGTATTTGGAGCTAGGAAAATCACATAATTGGAAAGTGTGTCAAACTAGTAGAGTGTAATGATTAAGAAATAATGCATTTTACGGAAAAAGTTCTTTGAATTTCCGGAACTATTTTCAAAACATTAGACTCCGTCCATAATTTGTTGCAGAATAACCCACATTTATTTCCTTCTTTATCTATGGACCACTAGCCGAGTGCCGAGGTAGAATTATGTTCAAATTTAACATAAGTTTATCTAATGCATGTTGGATTATTGATATATCAAATCATGTAAGATTTTTTTATTTTCTATTAATGCATCTAGGAAGTATTTATCTTAAAGAGGGTATGTACGATATCATCAATGTTTATAGACACACATGCAAGTACAATTAAACTGATAAAACGTTGATGAATAACAAACTGGAAAAAAAGTTCAGAAGAACTGATATTCGAAAATCCTTGAAGTTAGAGCTTTACACCGTTAAAATACTTTTCGTCTTCCAGAAGAAAACTCATTCATGTACAATAGACATGTACAGTATTGGGAAATTCCAAATATCTGTTGCCTGTTGACTTGTGTTCTGTGCAGATGTGTTCATACGAAACATGGACACTTTTTCTGCCACAAATTCGATTAAACATGTCGGTATGGGCGTAGCGCTAGGAATAAATTTGTCGTTATGAGGAAGTTCAACAAAAAATGACAAATGGGAAATATAACTGTTTATTTTTTATTTCGTTTTAACTTTTCTCGATCATATTCGTCCTCTTATTTGTGTTGTTAAAAATACGAAAAAGTGACATGTCGATATTAAAATCGTATATATCTCCTTTAAAATATACGCCGATAATGCTAAAAACGGTAGATCTATCTACTAGCAATCAAACAAATCTTTATTGTTTGATTTAGTAGTAATAACATCCGGGGAAACAATTGAACGACACGGTTGAATGCGTATAAACAGCCGTGTTCTGTTGGATTACTGGTGTTAAGTGCATTAACGGAAGACAGTAAACTGCAAGTGTAGCGATATCATTGAGCCGCGAATGACAATTGGCTTACTAATCAATTAAGAATTTCAATTTCTCCGAATGTCTAACTTTACAAAAGTTTATTTTTAACCAACAGCGCATACGAGTACCACAAAGATAATAACACAACAAAAAGACTGATTAAAATTATATGTCTCTTTGAAAAATGGTTGTGTTTCTCACATGCGCTGATAGTTAAATTTCACAACAAAAGTGAAAGAATTGACAGAAATAATTGTTTTCGAAGAACGTTTGAACGTTCCGCGTGACGTCATACTTCCGCGCGATAGTTCGATATTCATGTCAACGTCAAGCGCGTGTCATGATCTAACTACAGGCATGATTGGTATCATTTTGCCAAAATCGGCCTTATTGACCCTAGTCCTTTTGAACATTGGCTGTCTGTCATTACGTACACATTTGCATAATGCGTTTGAAAAAGTAAAAAAATAGTTCCGTTGTTACCAATATTTCGCTAAATATTTGTGGGAAATTATATTATTGAGAATATCGTTTCACTTCAATTAAGCAATGTATATATTGCCAACAAACGATCAGTTTACGTTTTTTATATTGCTGATAACTAGGAAAAATATCGCATTCAGTGAACACTACTATTTAAACAGATAACTTTGTAACGTTGTTACCAATATTTGCGCTATGCAATCATCAACGCAGATTGCATGATTGACTTACAAATGTACGTCATTTATGACAGCGTTAGAAGCAACGCTCTGCGTTGACAAATTGTTGTCGTAATCATGAATTTTCAAGAAATAAAAGTTCTTTTGGAAAGCGCCATTATTGACCTTTGCGTGTATTGGAAGTTACTAAGCCACTTACGCTAGAATGACGATTGTGTAGGGACCTTGAGAGGACAAAGTAAAAGTTAATAGACGCTTGTATACATTAAGTTTGTAATGAGAGGTTTTATGGTATGAATCTTAATCGAAACTGCTTAAACACGTGAACTGTTTGAAAAGACCTAAAATAATACCCACGTTTTAGCACTGTTGTTTTATTTCTAAACCACAACTGCTGCTTTAAACGGTCTCATGTAATTATTTACATTATATGCATACTCATGCAAATAAATAATGCGAGCATACAATACAATACAATACAATACAATACAATACAATATTTTATTCGGCAATTTAATGCCACCGGCCCACAATACAGCAGTGTAATTATAATTATTAGCAGTATACAAGTTTAAGTGGTAAAAGAACATTATTAAATGAACATTACAAAACTGGTACATTATAAATATAGATTGTAGATGAACACAAACAGTTTATACTGTTATAATAATATAATATTTTATGGATATAATAAAGATATATATGGCAATAACTATGACAAATGTATATTTACAAAGGATTCATACTAACAAAATGAGTATTTACAAAAGCAGTGTTGTGAGTTTTCATAAATTCCTCTCTTAACTTGTCACATTGAAATAAATATTTTGCAACCAATAATGTATGTTTGTCGTTACTGTCTGATAAGATCGTATTAAACAGATATATACTTTTTGGATGATTAAGCCACTGAGGAATAAAAATCGTCTGTCTTAACCCATTATACAATGGACACAACATAAACATATGATATTCGTCTTCTACTGTATAAACTTGTTGCGAGAGTACACAATACATACAGTATCTAAATTCACGGCTTATATCCAAGTGTCGTCCTTTTTCTACCATTAGCTGATGCCTGGAACAGCGAAACTTTGCAAGGCACTTTTTGAGCACAAACGGTAATTCAATTGATAAATATCGTTCTACATTTAATAACGTTTTGAAGTCTCTGTAGTACACTGCCTTTGGGGATGAGAGCATGAGCTAATAATAGCATGAGATCATGCATCAGTCAAACGTTGAAAGCCTGTGCAGGTCTGTGGGCTTAACATAGCGCTCTTGTAGCTGGAAACAACAACATTACAGTTTATATTTACGATCTTACAACAGATATAGTGGCATAATTACAATTTAGAACAAACATTGCTTATAAACGCACAATAACCTAGTTTTTAATCACCATATAGTTTTCGTATGTACAAGCGGAAACTAAAATACATTTATATACGTTTACCTTGACAGTTGGTTTAGGTGACACAGCACAATAAACAATGCAAAAGTCGACACTAGTACTTGTTCATATGTCTCATATTGAAGTGTTTTCTTCGTTATTTTTATGTTTTTCTGTTTGCTTTCAAGTTTAATTGCCACTTTAATCTGCTTATTTTGAAAGTAACTGATATGAAAGATCATACATACACGATTTAAACATTAGAGTATTGAGAACGTTTTTTCACATTATTTTAATTTGATGGAATCTTTTCGATTGATACATTTTGCAGTTTCCTAAAGTACAATTACGGTGAAAGTATCGAAGAATCTACACATGCTAAACAAACCTTCAGTTGCCAATATTCAATCGTTTTTTTAATATGTGGTTTTCTATAAAATTCATTCTAAGCATAGGTGCAGACATTGTTGTTGTAGGGTCTGACACAAATTGTTAGTTAGTAATGAATACTGAACTTTATGGTTATTCTTTTTATGATCCGTGTGTAAGCAAAGCAAAAACAATAATTAAACATCAAACAAAGTTTGGAACATGCGCAATAAATATGCTTCATACTACAAGTCATAGACAACATGGTCTATTGCCTGAACATAAATAGTGTATGCCAGACGACTAAATAAACAACTTTTGACACCTTTTAAAGCGTGCGTGTATTTTAATCAAGTACTGGAAACATTGTGAGACATAGTTCATCGACGTGTAAAATGATGTAACACACAAACGAGTAATATTAACGAAATTCGAAGCCTTGACAAACATTGCACTGCTGTTTAATCGGGAAGTTTTGAATTAATCACCTTAAACGCATCTTTTTAAAATATTCCCAGAGGCCTTGTTTATGGCTCGGTTCATAATTAATGGTGCGCACATCTATCTGTTTGGATTCAATTTTAATATCATGCTCTAGTGCATCTTGTTCGTTTAAATAACATTCTCTTTTGCTTCACACACTGACACACACAGACGCTTATCAAATTATTTATTTTTAAAATGATACTTTGAACGAAGAGTTGTAATTTGTAAACATAATTATGCGTATTGGTTTGAATTCTGGGCCAAGTTCGTTCAATCCACAAAGCTTTGCATTGACCGTTCCGAGGCGGTGACCCCAGTTGAAATCACAGCTGTGTTGTTTGTATTGTAATAGTTTCATGTTTAGTTTATTTTGACATTATACAAATTTATTTTCAAACATATTACTTTTTTGTTTATTTCGATAATTAAGGAATGGATTTCAAATAAACCTAATATTATTTCGTTAAAACGAGATGTATTTCGTAAAAACGTAAAAATATTTCGCATAAACGTAATATTATTTCGTAAAAACTTAATGTTATTTCGTTTAAACGCAATATTATGTCGTTAAAATGTAATATTATTTCGAAATTACGAAATCTATTAAGTATAAACGTTATACTATTTCGTAATTACGAAATTTTTTTCGTTAAAACGTTATAAACGCATATACCTATTATTATTCCGTAAAAATGTAATACTATTTCGTAATTACGAAAACTGATTACGTTTTTACGAAATACATCTCGTAAGTACGAAATAGTATTACGTTTTAAAGTAAGTACGAAATAGTAATACGTTTTAACGAAATAGAATTACGTTTATACGCAATACAATGTCGTAATTACGAAACAGTAGTACGTTTATTGTTATTATATTATTTGGACCATTTATGTTCGCCTGACAACATGTAACTGATTATGTGCTACAGGAAAGAAAGTTCTATATAAGTATTTCCTATGGTGGCTGATTTCTGCCATGTCGTTTTGGCGTGTTGGCGCCTTTTAAGGGCGCCAAAACGACAACACGCCAGAACGACAAATACCTGATTTGTCGTATCGGCGCGCATATTTATCGTTCTGGCGTTACGGCGTGTTGGCGGCCTTCTAACGCGCCAACGCGCCACAACGATAAAATAAGGGCGACAATACGACACATTTGTACGCGCCAGAACGACAACACGACACTTAAATATCTCGTTATGGCGGTCCTTATTTGGTGTGTTGGCGCCTAAGATTTGTCGCTCTGGCGTTCTGGCGTGCCAGAACGACACGCCAGAACGATATGGCAGAAATCAGCCACCGTAATTTCCAATCCTTTTCAAACATGTATTTGCAAAACTGAAATATTGCATGTTTCGAAAATATATATAATCCTATATGCTTGTTTGATATAAATATGTTTAAACCAATAATATTACGTTTTAACGAATTAATGTTACGTTTAAAGGAAAACTAAAAACAACAAGTGTGTCCTATTACTTAAGGGGCATCGTAGAAACCAGCAACTTATGTATACAACTATATTAACTGTTACTTATCACATGTATAATCATTATTTATTAAAGTTTCATTACGATTTACAGAATCAATTACATTTTATTTTCTTCAATGAAGTCTGTCATAAAATTGTGTAAGTCAGTGGGTACAATTTTCACTTTAAAATGTTATAAGGCTGCAAAATAAAGTTGATATCACCAATTTTCAAATTGTAAGTCTTATATTATGTTATTTTCAAATTTTAAGTCTTATATTATGTATGAGTTCTTATATGCTCGGCAATATTCATACATATGTATTGGAATCGGAATCAAATAAAAGTTGTTAAGGCTAAATTTGATGCGGTTCAATACCTGTGTTGGGTTTATGGAATAATTTGTGCTAAACCGAGTGAAAATTAGTAAAATAATAAATTATAACAAGCTGATTGTAAGTTGTCGTATTTTATCAACTATTTTTCATCTTTGCTATATAAGATTTTTTTTCTTATCAGAGATATTGTTATAAAGAAACCAAAAAGGCCGAAAGTCATCCAATGCACATGTCATGAATGATCAGAATTATTCACGAATGATTTACCGTGAATGTATATATAAGCGTGGTTAATTTCCTTTTTTGTTCGAAGCTGGTTGTAAAGTCAATCACTTTCATTGTTAATCATGACTTATTTAACCATTTTCCATGCGAATTCCCAATTACTATGAAGGAAATTATTTTTCTGTGTTTCATGTATTCTGTATTTCTAATTATGCTTCGGGTGGGTACCATTACTGTTGCAAAATGATCGATTTGTTTTGCTATTACCTGATAGAAACGTGTATCATAAATAATAGAGATCAATAAATCATTTTAATGTTTGTTAATGCAAATGGTATTGATGGTAGGTCACCTTCTGTCATGGGATTTCTTAAGCTCTGATAGATCGGTTCGTTTCGTGTTTCCCAACGAGCGAGTTGAAACATCTGTCAAGTTCAATTGACACATCAGCGTAGAACCGCGTGGAAAGTTAATTACACTGTTCCTGATCGATTGACCCTTGTCGTGGTTTACAAAGAAAATACAGGGGTTTGGGGAAGGAAAATAATATATCAAGTCAGTAAAATCAATTCTTTTTCAAAGTTTCTCTCAATTAACCATCAGAGGATACGTCATTTGGGTCTTTTTTGTGCTGTTTTACATTGACCAAAGCTTTGTGTGCAGTTTGTTTGATTTAAATAATACCTTCCCATAAATATTTCAAATATAATATTAAAAATATCAAATATAAAAAAAAAAAAAAAACTGACAGAAACCAACATTCAGAATAATGAGATTTTATTTAAATTACCCAATCAATGTACAGTACAGTGTTAACTACCATTCACACATTGTAAATACCATGCGTGTATATTAGAATGAGAAAAACTAAATATGGCCCGTAGCCAAAATGTTCTGATTTTGTATCAATTTTAGACACCGTTTTCTTGAATATCCGGAAAAAAAAGCTGGTGCAAGCACTGCTCTAATCGTGTTCTATTGTTTATTGTCCTGCAACTGAAGTACCCATATTTTAATTATTCATTCAGGTACATTAAATAAATACATCGCAACACGCTTTCGTTCAAATCTTATTTTGTAGTCCTTACAGTGCCAATATTGTCTCAAGTTTCGTAGCTACTTGAACTAAAGCGAGACTGTCGGTCGTTGATAATATATTGATTGCTGCACAAACATTTTTGACAAGAAACAAGAATCTAGTTTTTATGTAAGTACGTCTTAAATTATCCTTTGTTCCTTATTGTTTTTTTTTGTTTTAGACTTATTTTGTTGCAACTGTTGTTGTTCATCCATGTATATATACATATTTTTTCTCAAGCAGACACAGATACATGAGGCCGCAAGAAAACAGAAATTTTGGAGCCATTCATTTTGAATATTCAAGTTTGTGTGTGGATAAATATATTTTGACTAAACATTCATAAAAAGTTCTCTTTCAGACTAATCTAATGTTGCGTTTTCTTTAGTTTTAAGACATAATGATAATAAAGTGTGAATTTATGACATTACCGTTCCCAATCTTTATATTAATATATTATATAAGTGTTTAGATCAACATACTCAAATAATTATTGACGGTTAATGACAACTGTAATAAAAACGCATGCATCGTAAATTTATAAATATATTCGGGAAATATAGTTCATTGAATAGGGCACATATACTGGAAAAAATGGTTTAAGCAGTCTAAGATAACATCACTACATAAATTCGGTGTAATTTGATTCGTCTGTTTCTTGTCACATTTAGATATCAGAATTGTATCTTTTATAACCATTATTTGCATAGTATGTACTTGTATGAAGCAGAATAGATGGTTAGAGCTCTGTCTACTGTCATTTGTTCTTAGGCGTAAACAAGTATGTTTGTTTCAGGTTACATGCCCCCAAAAATTAGGGTAGGTAGGTAGGATTTTTTTTTATTTGGTAAACGGTCAACTTTAAGATTCTAAACTAAATGAATATTCAAAACATATCGGTTATATCATTAATCATTGTTTTTAAGTGGATGCTATCAAAAGAAAACACTGATTTATATATAAAAACAACAACATTTAATTCTTGGATAAAAGGTAAATAAAACCAAAATATATTTGACAAACTCCATAAAATGTTCTAGTGTCGGGGCAATTTTTAGGGTAGGTCGGGTAATCTGAAACAAACATGATTTTTTTAAGCCTTATGGCTCCTTCTTCGTGAAGTCACTTGCGACTTTTTTTATACGTTTTTGTCCGTTTGTTTTATCAAAAAATCTCATTCTTTAGTAGATTATTTATACTTCACCTTATGTCTTGGTATAGCGTATTTCTACCACATAATAAATATATTGTTGTAGCAAATCACTTTTTGTAGAAATACGTTAGTGTCTAATCAAAACATCATACACTATTATATATGTCAACAAATGAGCTAAGTGAGTACAGTAACTAAACATACATGTATCATATACTGATAGATCAAAAGCGTTTCATACGTATTGGTATGCACGTCGTAAAAAATGTGCAATTCTGAGATGCCTGACTTGTTGCAAGGACCATCAATCAATTAATGTAAAAATGCATGACAGAGTTAATTTACTTGTCCTTCAGACTCATCTCATGTTTTCGAGCAGAAATAACTTTTTAGTTTTGGCAACAGTGACCTTGACCTTGACCTTGATCCCACCTTGCCCATATGCAATCCCAAGCAAAGTCTTAATATAAATATCTACATATGAAGTTTTATTACAACAGCTCAATTCATTAACAAGTGATTGAGCGGATATATAAAGGTAATTAAATCAGACCGGAAGAAAGTTACTGGAAATACCGAAATCTCCACCGGGTTACTCTTCTTCCGCTATGTTAAAATGCGGATTCGTTTAATTTTAAGCCGCTGTTCATGGGATCTAATTAAATTCATCGCAATTTTAGTAATAGTTCTTATTAACGTTTATGGTGTTTATTCGTCCGAAATCTGTTTCTTATTTACGAAATGCATTGTTCAAAAGCACTTGGTACGAACGGATTATACTATAATGTACATGCTTGTTTTCTCCAGAGTCATCACCAGTTATCGTATACAGAAAATAGACGATAGCAAGTTACCAAAATGTTAATAATTCATAGATTTCAATGCGTAGTTTTTGTATTTTGTTCGGTAATATGTCCTTTAGAAGAACTTTCTGCAATGCTTTATTTCTATTATCATATTTCTGGACTGCTCCTTTAAAACCCGGGCGATCGTCAAAAATACTTAACAACTTAACAAAAATTTCGTGGCGGGCCATAAAAAAACGTTGTGGCGCAGCGTGAGAAACAATTAATTAATTTGTTAAGCCTAACCGCTATTCTACTTGCATTAACAAGTAGAATAGCGGTATGATATCCCAAGCAACGTTTCAATATAAGGTGCCTATATATGACGTTTTATTACAATATCTGTATTTGTTCTCAAGTTAGTAAGCAGAAACTACTTTTCTATTTTTAGTAACAGTGACCTTGACCTTGACTCCACCCAACCCGTATGCAATCCCAAGCAAGGTTCTCGCTATGAGGTATGTATATTTGAAGTTTAATTACAATTCGTTCTCAAGATGTAGAACGGAAACCGTTTTTTTTTATATAAGTAACAATGACATTGACCCCACCCACTGCATATGCAATTGCAAGTGAAGTCTTGCTATGAGGTATTTATGTAAGAAGTTTCATGACAATAGCTAAATTCGTTCGTGAGTTAGAGAGTGGACACTAAAAGTTGACGCCGCCACACCACCCGCCCGTTATATAAAACTATAAACCGAAAACGTCCATAATTTAATCAAAATCCATACCAGAGTTATAGTTGTTGTCCTACAGACGCACCTGTGGAATAAATATACCACATTTGAAAGCGGTAGGTCAAAAAGTTTTCAAGATAAGTTTAATTTAACGAAAACTTTAAAAAAAAAAAAAAATCGAAAAGGGCTATAATTCACTCAAATCCATGATATTCTCTCAAAATCCATTGCATAGTAATGGATCTTGTCCGACCGACTCAACTCATCATGCTGAATTAGTATACATGGACCAAGTTTGAAAGCCAAATAGTCTTCAAGAAAAGTGGTATTGAACGAAAAAGCCAACGCCGACACCGAGGCCGACGACGACCAAGTGACGACAATAGCTCGTGATTTTTCAAAAAAATCAGACGAGCTAAAAACGTCCATGAACATCAAAAGCACGCAAAGGTATGTTTCAATGGTGCTGCAAATTTGTAATCAGTGAAAACCTATTGAAACAATAATAAATTAATGATACATGCACTAAAATAAGCCAGTAAAATTATAAATTAAGCGATGGTCGAACCAGTTTCCAGTTGTTACGCACATAACAAAACACTGCCCTACGTACCTATGCAATCTCATTAAAATCATCTCCAGTCTGATGCTACTATCTTATCCGCTGACTGGATCTGATGACTTCGCATTAGGGGTCAGATGACCTTTTCAGGAGCCAATCAAACTGTTGTCTTCAACATGTTGCGGTATAACTTCATATACAAACCACAAATACTATGCACTAAATTAACGTGAACTTTGGATGTTTACCCCCCTAAGGTACCACTATATCCATTGTTATCCGCGTGAAAATTAACTGTAAATGATTTATTCCCGAGGATAAGCTGGAAATGCATCAATTTTCAAAAACTGCGACCAAACATTGTTGTGCAAAAGGCAGTTTCATTGGGCGCAGCAGGGCTGATATTTTATTGTTCGGAAGGTCATTTGAACGTGATCTGTTATACAATGTCTTCAGATTAATGTTAGGAGTTGATTTTAAAGAGATTGCGTACCTATGGTACATGCATTATTTCTTAACAACATATCATATGAAAACGAGATTCTGTGGGGGAAAAAAGTGGAAATGTATTTATCATTATCACCTAATATAAAACCCAACGCGATCTTCATAATCAAGTCCTGTTTTAACACAGGAAAACATTATATATTTCCCAGTGAAGCCAATGTTGTTACATATGCCAACATAAACTCGCATTTCTTCAAATAATATTAATATACATCTACATGTTAATGCGTTGTATTCGACTAAATAACATCTGAATAGTGTAGAGATAATAAAAAGAACAGCAAACATGAGACAACGTGCTAGAGTTTTGTATTTCAAAATCTGCAAATATCTGGCAAATGGCTGCACATTGAATGCGTCGGTTCACTTAACCCGATTTATAAGGCAAGCTGCTGTTGTTTATGTTCATACGGGAACAGAGAAGCATGACACGATTTTTTTGTGTTTTTTTTTCGTTTGAACATGGTTCAGCTGACCTACACTATTTCCTAATGGTAAGTGCAAACTATTTTCGTTGATTGTATTGAATGGATGAAATATATTCTCCTTATAAATGCAGCGCATCATTGGGATTAAACAACTTAGAGGAGTTTTTGATTAACTCAGGATTTGTCTAGTGGCAACGTTTGCTAAATATATTATTCAGGTTTTGGAGGCAAAGTTAGGCTTTTGCGGAGCAGGCATATTCCTGCCAATAATAGGGCCACCATTAATTAAATTTATTTGCCAACACTTAACTAATTGGCTTTTACTATCTACTATATTAAGACTGGGATATAAAAGCTTAAGAAGGTGGTCAACTGTTTGTGTTTCTAGTTGTCATTGAGAATGTGCTAACTAATGTGCTGACTAATTGTAACTTGAACCATTTGAATTACGATGCCAGTATTCCAGATTTAGGACATAATTCCCGTTGTGACCGGAGTCTGGACATTCTGACGTAAATAACCTTCTGGGAAATTGACTGTGCGATTAGTTCTGGTGAAATGGGAAACAAGTTGACACGGTCACACTCTTTGAGGAAAGCTGATTTATTTTGTAGGCGACATAAACTTAATATCAAATGATGTCTGCCTGTGATACTTGTCAACAAATACGATCATAAAAAATACATTTATTTCTGGTTCTTCTTCTTCTTCTTCTTCTAATTATTATTATTATTATTATTATTATTATTATTATTATTATTATTATTATTATTATTATTATTATTATTATTATTATTATTATTATTATTACCGCATTTATGCTATGTTTTCGGACACTTAATAATATTTTTTAGTGTCTGAATATTTAGAGTCACAAAAATAATTATTCAAAATCTCTCCTGAAACATACCCTAGTATCAGCAATATTGTCATAAAACTCGCAATTAAAATACGAACTCATTACTTGTCTCCGATGATGAATTTTGTTTATTCCTGGAAGCTTTAACTTCTGACACGTTGTTGAATATTGAAGCCATTATAATACATCTGGTTAATTTATGACACGTTCTTGTATATTGAAGCCATTATACAACTTGTTAATTTATACCACGGTGTTGTATATTGAAGCCATTATACAACTTGACAGACAATAGGGAATTAGAAGCCTGTGAAAACAACTGTCGCTACCTGGGAAACATTAAATGATATTGGTGTTAATTTCAAATTAGTATCTGTTCGAAACATAGATCTCGATTTAATTTCTTTTCTGGAAGTGTCCGACAACACAGAGACACAAAAAATCATTATTTTGGCCAATTTTGAGGGTTTCCGAAAACATAGAGTGTCTGAAAACATAGAATAAATACGGTTTCTTATTATTATTATTATTATTATTGTTGTTGTTGTATGCTTTATGCTTGTTGTAGTTGCTGTTGCGGTTGTTGTATTTATAAACTTATAAACAAGTTGTGTAAAACCAAGACAAAATTAACATTGTAAATATATTGCAAATAATATAAAATATACGACTAGATGGTTTTGTTGCTGAAAATAATTTAAATGACGATGTTTTTTTATCATCGCATAAAAATTCACAAACTCATCAGTAACTCGTGGCGCATGAAACAACAAACGCTACGTGTAAAGCAACTCCTCTGCGTCTGTATTCCCCGGTCGTTCTTAACTCCAGCTACAAATGTGGATCCCAGGTCTTCATTGGCGGAACAGTACAGCATTACATCGATAGAACGCCAATGGATTATACTTAACTCCTAGTTTTGGTTCGCACTCGAGTGTTTGTGTTGGTATATAAATAGTCGTTAGAATTCATTTGAAATAATTTGTTAATTGTGTCATTTAACCGCTGATCGAATTTGAGTGCGTATTAAACGGTGTGAATAAATAAAGACACCGGATACATTAGATTTTTACATCCAATAATCTTGAACAAGAGTGAAATCAAAACAAGGCTATTTTATCGGATGCGACTGGTGGATTTGTTGGAATATGTGTTTGTGGTATATATTTAATCAGTCCAAGGTATGCAATATTGGTTAAAATAAATTGTTTAATTCATTTCATTTCGTATTAAGATAAGTGTTCCGCATAAAACAATGTCTGCAATTCGCAAATTTATTCTCTTGTGCAAGAATTATACGCTTTTGTATTAATGTATATTACAACAGTATAAGTGCATTAAATGTAAATTTTACATTATACACGAAGGACTGTTTTACTGTCGTTACCGACTATGAGTTAAAATATAACAATATGTACTCAATAACGTCCATGTGCTTTCTAAAAGTATATACATTTGTAAATATTACTACTACTACAACTTCTACTACTAGAAATACTCCTACTATTACTATTTCTACTACTACTACTACTACTACTACTACTACTACTACTACTACTACTACTACTACTACTACTATTACTACTACTACTTCCACTACTACTACTACTACTTCTCCTACTACTAGAAATACTACTATTATTACTACTACTACTACTACTACTACTACTGCTACTACTACTACTACTACTACTACTACTACAACTACTACTGATAATAATAATAATAATAATAAATAATACTAATTATAATAATAATAATAATTTTGATACAATACTATCCAGTAAATATTAATGTACTATACTTTCACAAAACATGCAAATTTGTACAATAAATTAAAACATTTTGTTCATGAATTTTTCATAAATACTGGACAATTTCTGTGAAGATTGGATATTAAATAAATATTTAATGACTCTACAAGCAATCGCCAGTAAATGGGATTTTGATGATAATAAATATTGCACCGATAATCTGTTTATTTAATGATTAATGGTAATGTGGACTAATAACCAGAAACGTCAGAGAAGCGGATGGATCCGAATATTATGGAAGACATTGGTATAGACAATGGATGTATGTACATTAATGAAGTTTACGATATTGTGCTGAAACCAACGAGGAAATATATTTTCATTGAGTATATGGGGTAATACTGATATATTAAAGCAGTTCTCTTCGAATACAATCCTCAAGCATGCCAGTAGTACTTTAAATAGGCAGACGCAACGTAAATGTTCTTGGATAAGGATTTGAAAAAAGTTCTTATAAATGTTGTGTACATTAATTTGTTATATTTTGAATAATTTCACTCTATTTAGAAGACACAAAACATTATTGCTTTTTTCTTGTAGTTATGCCGTTAATAATGTTAATTATTATTATTATAACAACAAAAACAACGGCAACAAAAACAATAATATTTTAAAAAATAAAAATAAAATATAATAATTATTATTATAATAACAACATTCATTCTATCGAACTGTAGCATATACTGAGTGCAAAATCAGACATTTACTCTTTTTAAACACTTAAACGTTTAATAACGAACGTAAACCATCAGTTGTTTGCATTTAGTGTTGTTCTTCCATATAAAGTAATTTCATACAAAAAGGTCGAACCTAGACGATCCATCAACATCATTTCCGAGCATTGTATCTATGCCGTCAAATCACATCGTTTCGAAGACTGAACTATATAAACCATCGTCGAATGTCAAGTAAATGAACCATTTTGTAGAATTCAATTTACTTCCAACAAATGCGGCAATTGATCTGTCAGAGTGAAGAAAGGGTAATTGCATGAGAAAGAAAATCAGAGACAATTGCTAAAAGGAGGAGCGAGAATGACATGCGTATGAATGAGTGACATGGTCTTTTTTTAATAACCATTGAAAGCTGATAACTGAAGAATATGTCTACGCAGTATATAACTTATTTTGCGCGGTAAAATGAATAAACAATTCAGCTACATTCTTACTGGGCAGGTATACGTAAATCGACCTGTTAACAGATTGACGAATTGACAATTTAGACAATTTTGTCACAGATTCTTAAAATAAAATAAAATTGTTATCAAGGAGTGAAACAGCATTACTGACATAGAAATGTATTGGAAATAAAGTTTCGTTGATGAGTAATCATCAGTTGAAATGGATAAAATAGAAAAGCATTTGAAACGCCCGCGAAACGATTGACGATTTTAGATTAATTCTGTGGTTGTTTTTTTTGTGAAATCAGACTGGCAGAGTTGTTTGCGCGTCAAAGTTTGAACCGGAGGTCGTAGGTTCGATCCCTAGTGGCGGCACTTTTTACAATACTTGAGTTCATTAGTTTATATGCTTTCGTTTTTTCCAGTGAGATATTTAATGGTATATTTATAAAATACAAAAATCTATATCTTAACATGTGAAACAAGTTACATTTTCTTTGTTCACATTTCTTACAGACTGTGATGATTCTTCAAATGGTTACTTTCTATTCTTCCATTAACGATGATAAACTCATTTATCAGAAAACTGTACTGTCTCGTAATAATCAAATATTGTGCAACCATAATCCGAGGCTGTGGGATTAGTACGAGCTAACGTAAATAAAAGATGTGTTGTCTGAGGAACAATAAACGAAGCCAAGGCGATATCAATCCATCAGAATCGGATAAAATACGCTGCTAAATTGAAAATTGTCTGGAAATAGAGGTGTCGAATTACTTGTTACCTAATTCCAAACTGGTCGATGTTGAACACTGTAAAATTAGAGATTTAACGTTTTGTTACGGGAGATATCAAAGTTACTACACCGCGCTCATATTAAACCTTTGTAAAAACAAAGCGTTTAATATAAATATAATAAAACAGTTTATCGAGTTTAATAATATGAATAGACATACATGTAATTCATTACTATCAGTGTTAGCTACAATTATTTTCTTGTAATAATATCTGGTATCGATAATGACATCGAATACACCCGGTTATTTTTTTGTGGTGCGAGTGACTTATGCGTACTAGCAAAGTAATGGCATAAACCTAATAATAATGGTCCTTTGTCAAAATTGACCAAAATTTTTAAAGAAGGTTTACATAGAAAACACACACATAAAAACGAGATCCCCTGTATATCAATTCAGCAAATTACACTATAAATATAGTCTTTAATTTGAGATAATTAAAAATATATTTGCAATTCCATGTGTTATAACATAAGAATAGGTTTTTACATATGTTTGTTGTTGAATGAATAAAGCAATTTTTTTTCAGGAATAATGACGGACACGGGTTCCAACTATGTGCATGATTAACCTAATGGTCCTTGTTACTTGCATACAGTCAGTGAATGCGGACTACTACGGTATGTACATAATTACAACGTTTTATATTTGTTACTGCAAGAATTGTACGTGTATTATAATAACAAAATAATGACTTATACGTGTTACGTGAAGGTATAAAAAGCATAATGCTTTTTTTGTACATTGCCAACGTAAAGATGATCTGCTTCATATTTATATCAAGTATATTTATTTAGTACACATAGTTTTGCATGATTGTTAGCTTTTAAACACTTACATTGTTATATGCTTTAGGCTGCTTGAAGAGCAAAAACGATTAATAGATTATTTCTCGTTTTCTGAAGCAAATAATACAATAATAATTATAGCGTTTATAATTACCAAAGCTGACACGAAACATTTTCTGAATGCAATTCGGCGCGTGTTTTATGCGTAGTGAGCTTTTGATATGATAAAATGGTACAAACTATGAATAAAGTAATGTTTGTTTACTACGATTGACAAACAACAAACAAGGGTGAATGTTTTATAGTTGGCTGGCGTACTGTCTATTTTTGGCATGTACATGTATATATAATATTCGTTATTAAACAGATCGAGATATGTACTTTAAAACGAAGCATTTGAAACCTCGTAGTTAAAAGCAAGTTAGAAAAATGTTATTATTTATTAATTAAGAAATATAAAAAAAATGACCTGACAACACAATGTTCATCTCTATTATTCGAGTTTAGGGGAAACAATCAGTATATTTATTAGAGCCATTTAGTATTGCCAATACTGACGAGTAAGTATCATCAATAGCACATACTATTAACCACATACTATTTCCTCAATAACCTATTAGAGTTACAGCTTGCTTATTATAAAACTACACTTGACATTTTGCTAGCTCAGAGGCTAAATGCTTATGTAAAGAGATTTAACTTGCAATTATTGTAATGAGGTAACTTGGGTAAAGTTGCATCCTACCAATAAACATTCCATAACTAAGGTTGCAAGTTTGAGAGATTGTTTGCATATTAGATACCTCTGCTTCAATAGATCCCCAGCAAGCAAGCCCATATGGGCCCGATATGGGCTATAGCTGGGAAAAAAGCAAAATGAGCCCCTTGTGGGTCCTAAATGATACTTGTGTGCCCATATCAGACCCATATGGGTCCCGGCAAGGAAGCCCATGTGGGTCCATAGCAGGTTTGCCCATATGGGTCCCAGCAAGCCATCCCATTGGGGCACGGTATGGGTTTTACCTGGGCTGATATACCTCATGGGCCCAGTGTGGGACCCATATGCATTATCTTGCCACTATAAATCCCAGATGGGTCCAACTAAAGTAAACCCATTTGGGTACCTACTAGAAATCCCATCTGGGTCCCAGAAAGCAAGTCCATATGGTCCCAATATAGGCTATAGTTGGGCAAAAAGTACAATATGGGCCCCATATGGGTCACATATGCATTATCTTGCCACTTTAAAACCCAGATGGGTCCGAGTAAAGTAAACCCATTTGGGTCCCAACTAGAAAGCCCAAATGGGTCACAGAAAGCAACTCAATATAGGCCCAATATGGGCTATATCTGGGCAGAAATTCACAATATGGGCCCCAGATGGGTCCCATATTATATTTGTACCCATATCAGACCCATATGGGTCCAAGAAAGGAAGCTCACGTGGGTCCACTGCAAGTAAGCCCATATGGGTCCCAGCAAGCCACCCCATGTGAGCACGATATTGGTTTTACCTGGGCTTATATACCTCATGGGCCCAGTGTGGGACCCATATGCATTATCTTGCTACTATAAAACCCAGATGGATTCAAGTAAAGTAAACCCATTTAGGTCCCTTCTAGAAAGCCTATATGGGTCCCAGAAAACAAGTCCATATGGGCCCAATATGGGCTATAGCTGGGCGAAAAGTACAATATGGGCCCCATATGGGTCCCATAATGCATTATCTTGCCACTATTAAACCCAGATGGGTTCAAGTAAAGTAAACCCATTTGGGTCCCTACTAGAAAGCCTATATGGGTCCCAGAGTCCATATGGGCCCAATATGGGCTATAGCTGAGCATATACTACAATATGGGCCCCATGTGGGTCCCATATGCATTATCTTGCCACTATAAAACCCAGATGGGTCCAAGTAAAGTAAATCCATAGGGTTCCCTACTAGAAGTCCATATTGGTTCCAGTAAGCAAGTCAATATGGGCCCAATATGGGCTCTAGCTGGGCAAAAATACAGTATGGGCCCCATGTGGGTCCCAAATGATATTTTTGCCGATATAAGACTCATACGGGTCCATGAAAGGAAGCTCATGTGGGTCCACTGCAAATAAGCCCAAATAGGTCCAAGCAGTAATCCCAAATAATATACCACATGGGACCCAGTAAGAAGGCCCATATGGGTCCACTGAAAGCAATCACATGTCGGCAAGATATCAGCTTTACCGAAACGTCCTGTCGCCGTTTTGGAAAAAATGAAAATTTAACCAGGAAACGTGCTTGGCGGTTTTTATACTAAAACAGATAGGTAGGCTATACAAACTGTTAATAATATATATTATATTTATAAAGCAACTTAAATTTACACTGTTACTTTTCCTAGTATTGTAAAAGAATTTAGGTTTGTAAACCTGATTTAAAGTTGTCACACTATTACTACTTCACACTAAACGAGACAGAACATGAAATTTTGCTATTGTGCAATCAAAATATTGCATTGCTATAATGTTGATGTTATTATAGGCACAATATCGCATTGTTTGTTGCTTTGGCGGTACCAGGATTGAATGAGCGCAACTAGGCAAATGAAGAACATGTCTAATCAAGTCCCACATACAATCCTTGCCCTTGGTCGGAATGCAAACTGCTTTTCAGCAACCATCCAATACTGGGCATTCTTTACTGTAAGTTAATTTTCTATATAATTTGTAATAATTAGTATAACTGTAATGTAAAAACAAGTTCAAATGATAAGTGTATATGTTACTACATATCTTCGCCTTGTTTAAAACTGTGATGTATCTTGATTCGCATGCTTATCATAGACATTAGCAGATATATTGACAGACCTGGTCTCACGTAAAATATCAAAGATTTTGGCTTCTTTAATCAAAATAAATGTTAACATTATTGTATTATTGTCTCTGTCAACTTTTCTCTCTCAACTATGATATCGTTTAAACAGAGATTGGTTGGTGTTCTGCAAAATGAGGTTTGTGTAAAAGGCTTGAGAATCACCTTACATCGAGGATATAATAATATTTTACACGTGAACTTTATAATATAACTAACGAATCGAATAAGGTACTGGTATGTGTCTTCGTTTTATTGCGGAATGCTAAACATTGTAAATTCCCAACACAAACAGCCGTTTAAATATGAATGTCTATATAGGAGTATTTTGCAAACTGATATGGTTGTAGTTTTTATGCCCCCCCCCCCCTGCATCTTGATTGTCCTGTCTGTCCGTGTGTTAATATACACATTTCTTCCCCCCCCCCCCCAAAAAAAAAAAAAAAAAAAAAAAAAAGATTTGTGTATTAAGTGTATTTAATGTACATGTAAAGCAGCCACAGGATTGTTTGAGCTGAAATATATGTTGTTTTTTTATTTCAGAAGCAGTCAAAAGAAATTCGTCCAGTACAAGTTATGGCGCTAGAAGGACAGAAATGGAGTTTGAAGTATTAAATTAATGACTATATTGTTGACTCTTACCGAGATAAATTAAGGGCATAACTAAAATGTGTAAATGGTGAAGTTCATGAAAAAATACAACAGTGCAAGAACAACAGTTCAGGCTTCCCGGAGATGAGAGGAAGTTCAGCCAATTCGTGATAATCACAGATTGCACGTAGTGTTCTGTCAGAGTGTGTGATTTCGGGATTTTAAAAAATAGTATAGCTGTGCTACTATTTTGACCTTATTTCTAATGATAATGCTTCCGGTAATTACTTAATTTACAGAAGAATGCGACTGCAAAAGAGAAAGGAAACAAAGGACCTTGTAACAAAAGAACATGTATTGGGAAGCTTTCAAACCAGTAGATTTGCAAAATAAAAGTGATTGTCTGATTTTTATGTGGAAACATTAATGAAATATCTAAATAATTTCCATTTGCCAGTAAATTACTTTTGCCAACTGAAGATAAAACCAGTTCTCTGAATGAGGTCAAAATTATCAATATTTGAAGAAATTTGCTTACATTCTGTATCAGTGGATATGATATTGTTTGAATTTTTTTGTATATTAGTCAGTGTAATTTACTTTACCGGAATAATAATCAATGTTGTATTGTAGAATAATTTCAAGTGTAATGAGCGAGACATAAAACTAGGATTCTTTTTTTAATTGTTTCCTTTTAATTGAATCACAGTTACAAGTTGTTCCTTGTTGATAAATAAATACAAAATGAACAGAACTGGTTACTGCTCTAAATATGATATTGAAAGGACTATTTCAGAAGCTTCCTTATAACTTCCCGCTAAGGCCAAAACAAATTGTGTGCTTCAGGCAACGGTCTCAAAAAATTAAGGTAGGGATTGAATGTTTATTTTATTATATTTTTTAAAGACACATTTCGGTAAAAAAACAACAACATTAAAAACGAACTAAAATCTGACGAATACGGCTTTCATGGAAAATAATTGTCGCTAAAATCTTTATGGTCGGGGCATTCTCGTTAGGGAGGGTCGGGTTGCCCGAAACACAGATTTTTTTCTTTTGGCCTAACGTTTTTAAACGCTAGTGTAGTACTGAACATAATTGACATATCTGATGTTGTTTTTCTTCAAGTTGAGAATGTGTTGACTGCTTTATGTCGTTCAAGATAATATTATTTAAATCATATATAATTATTTACATATGCGCAATAAAGCATTTTGGTAATAATTGTATATTGAACATGTTTTGAAAATAGTAAGAATCAGATTTGTTGTACAAACATGTAAAAATTTACATTCGTGATTCAATACATACATTTAAATGCTTGCCTAATCAGCCCACGAGATTCTACTGTACCAAAAAAATGTTTACATTTCGGTGTTCAGCTTGGCTTTTTCTAATGAAAACAGCAATGGGTACTGATTTTTAACTGTTATTATTATGTTTTTGTTGTTGTTTTTTTTATTAAAGTGACCTGTTCACAGATTGACGAATTGACATTTTTTTAACGTTTTGTTACCGATTCCAAAAATAAAAGAACAGTGTATACAAGGGAGCAAAATAACACTACGGACCAAGAAATATACAGTTTCGTTTATGAGTAATCATCACTTGAAATTGATAAAATTATAAAGCGTTTGTAACGCTAAACGATGAAATAATTTGAAGTGTTTCTGTTGTTTTCGATTTAACTGTGCACATCACGTGGTACACTTACATGAAGTAAATAATTCAGGATGAAATTCTGAAGTCTGAATGGCCACGTATTTAAGGCAAAAGCCTTTTAAAACGAAGGACCCAGGTTCGAACCCCGGTGGGAACTTTTTTTCAAAATATTTTTCTTGTTATTATACTTGAGTTTTTAGTTCCATTGCTTCAATCTGTCAAGTTCATACATTTAGTGGCATACTTAAAAAAATGCGACAATCTGTGAAGAAGTCTCTTTAAAACTTCAGGGAATACCAGTTGGATCTAGACAATGTTGTTTTCCAGTTTAGTTGTTGACTCAAGTACTGTTTGTAATGTTTTAAAACCGCATTTATAAACATACTTAAAAGTAATGTTCACTTGCTGTTAATATTTACAAGGCAATGCTTTGTAGATAAATAACTATGCACGCTTTCATGTTGATTTTAACATTATATTAGATACATTAACGCATAATTATTTGTTTTAAGTAGTTTGCCATTACTTAAGTTTTGTATTAAACTCGATCGTTACTTTAATACGAACCCTTTTTAATCACTAATGAGGACATGGATATAATAATTACAAGTATATTATGCAAGGTACATTAGACATACATGTAGATCTCGATATACTTATTTGAACATTTGTCTCACATGATGCATTTTGTGTTCTTATACTATTATTAAAATATTCAGTTTTGTCAAGTATACGGATTAGGATAAACAGCTTGTTTAAAAACATGATGTTAAGTGTTTTATTATCAATACGTTAATAAATAACACCAACTTAAAGCTTTGATGATATCGTTCAAATTATACTCCAAATAATATGTCATTTGTTAAGTGTTGGTTGTTGTAAAGCTGTATCTGACAGACACGTGATGGTCAAGAAGAATACAATGTTAACAGGACTACATACAGGAAAGCTACTTGTGGCCATCAACAGCCTATATTTATATTGTCCTGTCTATGAAGTTTGACAACCATAGAAAGTTACACACAGTTTCGCAACAACTACCTCTGACAAATTATTAAGATAATGATGTTTGGACTATTTCAAGTAAAGCTTTTATTCAGGCTTTCCCTTCAGGACCGATCTGTGTTGCAACCAATATGGTACCCATCCGGTTGCACTTTCTGCGGTGGAGCCTATGTTGGTCTCTCATCAATGTCCCATCTGTGTTTGCCCATAATGGTCCCATGCTGAGACCACATGGGTCCCATGGTAGACCCATATTGTAACCCATATGGGACCCACGTAAATCCCGGTTGCACTTTCTGGAGGTGAGGCATATGTGGGTCTCCCATCAAGGTCCCATCTGTGTTTGCCCATAATGGTCCCATGTTGAGACCACATGGGTCCCATGGTAGACCCATATTGTTACACATATGGGACCCAGGTAAATCCCGGTTGCTCTTTCTGGAGTGGGGCCCATGTGTGTTTCCCATCAATTTTCAAAAACACTTGTTTTCACCAAGATGTTCGTTCTTTGGTCAGCACAGGCTCCAGCACAAAGAAAGTGAGAGTAAATTGCTGCTGTAAACACTCTTTCTCAACCAAAGTAGGCCAGCCAATCAGAACCTACGAAATTATGAGAAGCTTCCAGACGATACAGATTAGTAGGGTGAGGTACAATAACATAACATATACATGAACTAGCGACAAAAATTATTATTTTAATTACTTTGTTTGCAGAGAGTACATTGCAAATTGTGTTTTATCCAACTCAGTGGTGAGATAACAGAATGTATTAACGCGCACGCATCGTAAATAAGACCCACGAAATTAGGGTGACACGGCATATACAAACCTGGCGCTATATGGTCGAAACACAGTGGCTAAAATAACTTTTTTTATCGGGTTATGCGCTGTTAACATATTTTGCCATATTCACTTCGGTTGGCATGAATACATTTTGACAAACTTCTTTCTCATGTTCAAAGTAGTTTAATTCACAGTGTGCCTAAAGCAAAGTACACATGCCGTTGTTATAATACAGTGACTTATGTGTTTACAATGACCTTTGCATTATTTGAGGAAATAACATCGTCGTTTCGTATTGATTATTCTATAAACGTGTTCACTGTATATAAAGTGGGAAATGTGAAGCAACATTATCACAACTGTGGAGCATGATTAGAAACAACAAGGACAGATATATTTTAATATAAATCCGGGTACATATTCACCAAACGAAAATCAGAAGTTTTGATAAAACTATGGATTGGCGTTAACGAACTATACTTACTTCTGGGCTATCATTGCGAATAAATATTACATAAAGTTCATTATAAACATTGTTTAATTAAATAGTATACCTACCAATTCATAATATTCCAAGGTACAATTTGAAGCAGACGTTCGTATATCTTCCAGCAGTATGTGGTCACATTAATAACGCATTATGTGTTGGTATTTGATGTTGCATTTATCCTTGATTTACAGTTTAATGAAAAAGAACATTATGTCACGTTTACTTAACCTAAAATTTGCCAGGTTTTGTTGTTCGTTTACTTTCCATTTTACACGATATACTCCTTTAATCACTTCTTTTATGTCAGCGTTCAATGATTCCAGGAATGCAAATAATCATAATTATATGATATTTATTGCTATGGTAGTAAATAAATTCTAAACACTTTAAACTTTGATTTGAACAATATGTAAACGGGTTCACTTTTAAAAGACAGAACAAATATGATAATGAAGTATTATTGCTTTTTTTAAAAATATATCTTACTTAAGTTCCAGTGCTTACTCTATTTTAAGTTGGACTCCCACCAATAATAACCCCAGCGCCCGAGTTCAACCCGACCCCTTTCAATGTGACCTATCGTTCAGGAGATCTCGCCGTTCTCAGGTGCAGCATCAAGGACCTGGGCACGAAAACGGTAAAATTCATGATAATAGTGGAATACACGGACATTGCATTAGGTAACATACGTGTTACTTTGTAGTCACAAATGCTGAAATTTAAAAATATTAAAATAAATTTTTGTCTTAAAATGTTGCTTGAAAGAGTTTATTTATGTTCAGAAATCATCAATTTTCTATTATCATTGATTCCAAGAAAGATGTCAGATTTAATGCGCGATTTCCGATGTTATTGATGTGCCAGGTGCTTCGCGTCTTCTTATCGCCCTGCCAAGCACTTCTGGGCCTTACATCACAGACACACACATTGTGTTGGAATGCAGTTTGCGAGGCTAATGTGATAAGATACTGTAGACAGGAAGATGTTGAAATGGGAAAATATATATGTTCCTATCATAATTGGGTTCTGGTTTCAGTAGAAGATGCGCAGTTATATATTGTTGGGAATTTCAATCTAAAATTCAGATGGGTAAATTTAATCCTCCATTATTTTATTTCAACCACGTCTACTTTTTTGACTGTTTGCATCTATATTAAATCATAAAACATTATACAACATAGATATTTAGCTACGTTTTTAGCATTGTCACACAATAAACTACATCACTGAACAAGAACGGTACTTAATTATATATTATATGTTGTTTATATGTAATTAACGAGTAAGTCGATGTTAAACAATATTTGTATTTAAACGCAAAGTGTTAAAGAATAGAACATTAAGATGTTTGAAAAATATACATGAACCCGGTATATAACTTCATTACATGGGGCTGATTGGGAGTGTGGGAATAGGGGTGGGGGTAGATGATATATCAAAGAAAGAATACACTTTGAAAGAAAACATTCATTTTGTCGTATTTATAGGTATAGAAACATACAACAATACAATCATTCAAGCTTATACATCCGTTCTTACACACATTTAAATCACATTATTTAAAATAAAGTAAAACAATGTTTATTTTAACATTATTTGACATTGGCCATTGTTCAAGTAATTTTCCTTCATCCAATGTTGTATTTGCATAAACCTTAAACGAAACTTATTTATGTAAAGGACTGTTTCCTTCCCATAATTTCCAGTATATCTAACACGGGCAAAGAATTAAAATTGGGATGTGTGCGTAACCAGTGCAGTTCTGTCATAATTTATATCTGCATCTCACGCTCTGGGATATGTTTTATTCATGAAATGTGGTTGCAAGAAGAAATTCAAGGTAGCATCAATCGCATAGCATGCTATATATAGCATGGTATATTAAATATTTAACGTAAAGTAACTAAATACAAACGAGATTAATGGGTTCCAATTATCGTAGACCTTTATTTCAAATAACTGTGTCCGTTTAGTGTTTAGCCTGTCGTTGAAAGATACGTTCATTTGTTGTTTGCCAAACACAGCTATTGTTTAATAGATTTGTATCAAAGTCGGCACCAACATGCCGAAACACGTTATTCACATTGACGTGTTTTATTATCAACATACACATTTGTACACATATTATATTTGCTCCCAGGTAGTATGGCGGAAAGTGGGTTCCTCATTTCCGCTCACTTCCGGTACGCTGACTGTGGTGGCCGACAAGCGGTTCCAGGTGGGTCACGTGGACTTCAAAAGTCACTGGGACCTGATGATAAAGAACGTGAAACTGGAAGATGACGGCGTATACGAGTGCCAGATCTCATCTAAAGATAGGACAGTTAGGAGGCTTATCACACTGAATGTTGTAGGTAGGTCATCAAATACTGTAGGGCACAGACGAGGCTTATCACACTTAATGTTGTAGGTAGGTCATCAAATACTGTAGGACACAGACGAGACTTATCACACTTAATGTTGTAGGTAGGTCATCAAATACTGTAGGGCACAGACGAGACTTATCACACTGAATGTTGTAGGTAGGTCATCAAATACTGTAGGGCACAGACGAGACTTATCACACTGAATGTTGTAGGTAGGTCATCAAATACTGTAGGGCACAGACGAGGCTTATCACACTGAATGTTGTAGGTAGGTCATCAAATGCTGTAGGGCACAGACGAGGCTTATCACACTTAATGTTGTAGGTAGGTCATCAAATGCTGTAGGGCACAGACGAGACTTATCACACTGAATGTTGTAGGTAGGTCATCAAATGCTGTAGGGCAAAGACGATGCTTATCACACTGAATGTTGTAGGCAGGTCATCAAATACTGTAGGGCACAGACGAGACTTATCACACTGAATGTTGTAGGTAAGTCATCAAATACTGTAGGGCACAGACGATGCTTATCACACTGAATGTTGTAGGTAGGTCATCAAATACTGTAGGGCACAGACGAGACTTATCACACTTAATGTTGTAGGTAGGTCATCAAATACTGTAGGGCACAGACGAGGCTTATCACACTGAATGTTGTAGGTAGGTCATCAAATACTGTAGGGCGCAGAAGAGGCTTATCACACTGAATGTTGTAGGTAGGTCATCAAATACTGTAGGGCACAGACGAGACTTATCACACTTAATGTTGTAGGTAGGTCATCAAATACTGTAGGGCACAGACGAGGCTTATCCCACTTAATGTTGTAGGTAGGTCATCAAATACTGTAGGGCACAGACGAGGCTTATCACACTTAATGTTGTAGGTAGGTCATCAAATACTGTAGGGCACAGACGAGACTTATCACACTTAATGTTGTAGGTAGGTCATCAAATACTGTAGGGCACAGACGAGGCTTATCACACTTAATGTTGTAGGTAGGTCATCAAATACTGTAGGGCACAGACGAGGCTTATCACACTGAATGTTGTAGGTAAGTCATCAAATACTGTAGGGCACAGACGAGGCTTATCACACTTAATGTTGTAGGTAGGTCATCAAATGATGTAGGACACAGACGAGGGTTATCACACTGAATGTTGTAACTAGGTCATAAACGACAAAAATAGTTGAAATAGATCTTCAATCGGTATAAAGCAATGAGGAGCCTGATCTCACTTTGTGTTTTAAATATGTTTTCAAGAACTATGTGAAAGTGAGGAAGCTTATCACACTATATGTTGTAGGCAACTTTTTAAGCTTATAAAGGACAGTGATGAGGCTTATCATACTCAATGTAATAGGTAGGTCTTGTCCTACAGAAGGCTGTAGGACAGTGATGAGGCTTATCATACTCAATGTAATAGGTATGTCTTGTCCTACAGAAGACTGTAGGACAGTGATGAGGCTTATCATATTCAATGTAATAGGTAGGTCTTGTCCTACAGAAGACTGTAGGACAGTGATGAGGCTTATCATACTCAAGGTAATAGGTTGGTTTTGTCATACATAAGACTGTAGGACAGTGAGGAGGCTTATCACACTAAATATTGTATGAAGGTTTTCACTGACTAAAGAACAGTGAGGAGGCTTATCACACTAAATGTTGTAGGTAGGTCGGTCTTCATACACTATAGGACGGTGTGGAGGTTTAAACCCCTTACTTTTGTAGATAGATCTTAACCGACTATAGTGAGACGGCACACTTATGGTGAAGCACTCTTGATTCCGATGATTTTGTCCTTCTATGGAATTATTTCCTTCTCCAATGATTGAGTATTGTTACCGTGCATTTCAGCTCATATAAATGCATTCTTGAATGTATTTATTGATACTTAAATTATTCAATGCTTCATTTGTTCAAAGGTCAAACGCATTTACATTTAGTCTGCTGTCATCATTGATGTTCCTTTATATTCAATGATGTATATTCAATTCGTACAAATTTGTCAGTGTTATCACATATTCATTGCGTCTTATATTTAAAACAATTTATTTCCAAGAACCGGAAATAGAGACGCCAGAAATTCGTATTACGGACACTCAGTACGTCGAGAGAGGTGACCGTGTTGTGTTAGAATGTAACGCCACCGGTGAACATTACGCTCCCGACGACATGGATTGGTTTAGAAACGGTCAAAAGCTCACATCACTCTTTGGAAAAGGGATCAAAATCACCAAGCAATATTCACTTCCACAGCGGACGTTTACCAGCGTGCTAGTCATTGCGCATGCGCGAATGGAGGATGACGGGACGTATGTGTGTAGGTCGTCAAGTACGCTGATTACAAGCACTAAAGTGATCGTTCTAAATGGTAAGTAGTCTACAGAAGTACGCGAGATATTAATAATTTAACTGTTCCTCGTCTACGAATTATATATGTTTGAACGTGTTTATTCACTAAATATGTTAATTGGATTATAGTTTTTTTTTCATATTGCGAATTTTGTATTAGGTTGCTAATATTAAATTATAGTGTTGTTTTCTTTTCATAAATTATAAAAACATATTCACAAATGCATTGTAATATAGTTGCGAGTTGCGTTTGAGTTTTGCATTTTCTTGATCTGTTTGATCGTTTTGCTATTGCGTTATTTATGCGCAGTGAATAATACAGACGTCTTAACAGCGATTCGTTATCTTAAACAAAATAGACACTTCATTGCTAACGTCTTATACAGAAGATTGTTTTCTGTCTTGCTTAGATTATATACAGAATGATCACACGCAACACACCAGTTTAGTCACTTCTTATATGCAATTAATTTGACCGAAACGTCAAGGGAATAAGCGTATATTTTCAACATAATGCCTATGTTACCACTTTATTGACATGTATACCACTGACGCTGAATCCTGTTTCGATAACTGCCCTTAAATATTGTAGATGAAGAATATATACAAAAAGTAAATTTGTATACCATGTTTGTAATTCATTTAATTCATTTAAAGCATTTAAAATGAGATTTGATGCTTTAAATGCACACGTTAAATTTGAGCATGGCCTGTATAATCATAACAACTTAAAATGTTGTGTAATGTTCACTTTCGCATTGCTATGCATGTGCCTATCTATTAATTATTATTTTGTGTGTGTAAATACATTGTATTGTTCAATGCGGTGCTAATTAATGATATCCCGAATTCCTATTATCGTTAAAACCAGATTTTATATGCATTTTTATGTTGTCCTCGGTAAATTTCCTATAGTTTAAGTTTCCTATAGCAGTGTCTTCAGTCGACAATAACATGACACGTGTAATCATGTAGGTAATGTATTTCGACTGAACGATAAAATGTCCCGTCCATTCATATTCAGGGGCTATGAAGAAGTTGAAGTTGTACTTATGGGGTTTATTCTCATATGTTTTCGGTCCGTTCATTATCTTTTTCTTTGCTAAGTACATTATCTTTATGTGTTTCAGCAGAAACATCTCACATGAAAAGAGGTAAGTTTATGCAATAATTGAAAACCTTAAGCATCCAAAATCATTTAAATGTGCCTTTAGGTTGATAGATTATAAGCGACAAATGAGCTGTTTAATGGTTACTTATGTTAAGCAGATCGCAGACAAAAAAAATCACAAATTATGTTTTAAAACAGTAAATTGTTTGCTACATATGTTTAAGTGTCATGGCCCTTTTCGCATTTATTGTGATTTGGTGGTAATTCTTGCTTCATTGTCCATGAGAATGCTGTCCACGGAAACAAAAACAAAACTTAGACAAAAACGCTTAAAGGTATTAAAGATAATTGACTACACTTGGTCTTTCTGTTGAATAAACCAATTTTAGTTGGCTTTATTTACACGCTTTCTCTACGATATATATTCCAAAGATATTGTTACCCAATGCACATTTTATTACGGTAGTAAAAATAAAGCATATCTACTCTATTATTGTACTAAGGATTCGAAAAGCGGTATTTAAAAGTTAGTTTAAAACTGCTAGTTCACAGATAATTAGCCATGTATAAATCGGGCCAGAAAAGTTGTTTGTAATGAAAACAATACGATACTCGTCATATACAGTCAATAAAGGATCACTTAATAGTATATTAACAATACAAATAATAGCGGACAAAACGACTCTTTTGGGATATCCCTTCTACAAATATACTTGTACTATTCTGTGTGTGCTACTGAGTAATTGTAATTGTAATATCGGACCGTTTATGTATATGCCAGATGCGATTCCAATAGCTTATTAAAACTATTTATTAGATAGTATTCTATGATTTTATTAATTTACGTTTATTGATAGATTTTTTTACTGAAATATATTTGAAAAATATCGTGCACACAAAGATAACTAGTAACGCAATTGAGATGAAAAATTCTCTAGCACTTGCAGGGGATTGAACCCGGGTTCTCGGCATTAGAGACGGATGCTCTAACCGCACCGCTAATCAGTAGAGTAATTTGCACTTACCGCTACTTGTAATTTCGGACATATGTTTTGTGAACAACTGATTGGCTAATTGAACACGTGGTAATTTCACAACAACAACCTTACAGTTATAAAAAGTCAAAAAGCGTCTCGAGACGCTTTTGAAATCGGGCTGAAAGAATGCATTGTAGTGATTAAATCAGGGTGTTTTGAACTTTTGTTAATGTGTCAACACTGTTATTTCAGACAATTCTATTTTTACTAATATCTTGTTTTTTTTCTAGATTTTTAACAACTTTTCTTCATAGTTGTCATTTTTCCAATCTGTTACGTAGCAGCTTTAAGATGCACACACTGTAGAACTATTTAATATTTGTATTAACGTACTTTTTGTAACTGTTAACAATGCCAAGCATGTAACACAAATGCACTCGTTGTAAATCATTTAAGAAAACAAAACGGGCGTTTTTTTTAACCTTTCAGGAACGGCCATGGACAACAATTCAGCTAGGTATCAATCCGATCCAAACTGCACACCATGTCGTCTGTCCTTTACTTGTCTCATCTTGTTACTGCAGGTGGTGTTACGTGTACTTATGTAATACATTTAGAGCCATTATTTATTATTGAAATGACAGTTTCAGTCTCTCAATACGTTGTGTAATGAGTTCATCATACGACTGAGTTGTAAAAACAAAATAACTGGAACATGACTGAACCTGTTGAATGTTTGTTAATTACGCCCTTTACGTGTGCAAACAATAATAAGCAATATAGCGTTAACACTTTTTAATACCAAATGTCAAAATTCAAGAACAAAACATTCGTTTGATAACAACTGAAAAGTATTTGTTTCATTCCAATGTGTATTGTATTGTATTTGCGGTGTTATTAATATTTATTTAATAATTTGTTATTGTGGCATGCGTTAAACACATGGAAATATTCATAACTTTGTAAATTTTAACAATAAACACGCCGTTGCTTACCTTGGGCCTGTACATTATATTGTAATATAGTGCGTGGAATAACATACTATCCTAGAACTGCATCTGCTCATCTTTGCGTTACACGATCAGAGGAATTTAAACTGTAATTTAATTTAATTATGTGAAAGAAGAAATATCTATCTGTTTAGCCATAACACGAATGTTGGCTTATGCACACAGTTTTTACAATTTCACATGCATGTACTCTAAAGTAACGAATTAGCAAAGTGTTGCTTACTTGACGACTTCACAAAGTATTGGCGATTCATATATATAACCGTCAATACTTCACATAGCATTGATCACATAGGCTTGACGACATCACATAGTCATGACGAATTTACATACACTTAACGATTTCGTGATGACTTCATATATTGTTTGGCGTGTAATATACACGTTTTTGACGACATCACAACCCATGACGAGCATGATCAAGTTGTTCATTCGATATGTTTGATAGCCATTGACCTTCGGTTAGTTTTTATATAATCCTAATGTTATATGTTTATTTTCAAGGCGATATAATAAAATAATACGGCATATTTAGTTGTTATTATATTGATGCCATACAAACAAATGACACATAACGAACGTTGTCCAAAAGGTTAATGTACTGACTGCATTATTTTCATATCTTTTGCCAGAAACAGTATATATTATACAATTAGTAAGTATGGAATGCCCAGCCTTTCCTTTCACTGTGTATGTGACATTGACTGTGTTAAAGAAAACTACAAAATAACAACATTGTATACAACACTGACAGTATTATCTATATTATATAGCTCAACCGGAGCACATCACGTCGAAATGTTACGTCATCGATGCATACATCTGATAAAAAATATTCAGAATATATCTTACAACATTATACTAAAGAATACAGTGATAAATAAATGTTAATGTCGACATTTGAATATACACCGTTGTATCAGATTACAACAAATTATTTTTTTTACACACTATTTTGAAATTGTGTATATTAAAATCTAAATGGAGGGCCTTGCATGATTTATACATTTGATTTCCTCGCTGTTAAGCAAAAAATTATTGTATAAAATGCTCATAATATCTTTATTCATGGCAATCAGCCGCGATAGAATGTGTAAGTTTTGTGTATGCAATATACGATCGTTTATGTAGATGTGCATGTTTGCCTTCAAATATTCACATACACCGCTTACGGTGTAAATCGATTCACAATTCTCCCAACTTCGTACAAAGCAAAATTATGGATTTAAAGATCTGTTAAAACAATCCTTACAAACGAACAAAGTACGTAAATAGGACGTTAGGAAATACATCTTTGCCAATTTTGTTTACCTTAAACATTGTTGAATACATAAATTGCAAAAACGGAAATGAACTAAATTCCTAACTTTACATCAAATGAATGTTTGATGTGGAGTCCAGAATAAAACGGCCGGTTTTATCGCCAATCTTGTGAGATGAAAAGATAAATGGGGTTGGCACTCATTTACGTTCTTGATTATTTATTTGATGACATGAATAACGAATATACTCGTACAATGATAGCCTGGATGAATCTCACATGGACTTATATGGATTTTATTAGTCTACAATTTGATATACTGGGTGATGGATGGCTCTAAAATCAATGATAAAACGTAAATATCGTAGGTTTTGAATTATATGTTTTATATTTGTAAAGTTAAAAAAAAACTATGACATAATTATATTGTTTATCTACACTGTCTGAATCATACATTTTTGTACTGATAGTATTCGTGTTTACTTTGCTCTACTCAAATCCTAAGAAAGATTTTAATCGTATATCTAAGGCAACATCACATGACATTTGATGATATGCTCTGCCATGCTTTGCCTGTATATTTTATTTCTTCAGAACGTAATACATTTAGTAACCCGTTATTAGCCCCCCTCCGCACGAAGTGCTCTGTGAACTATCGGTATATGGGGGCCTGTCTTGCGTTTTCCGTCGCTAGTCCATAAGATCTCAGAAGAAACCAAATATTGCAAAGATCGGGACAAAAACACAAGAATTATTATTATCGACTTTTTTTTTATATTGATTTTCAAAGTTGACTGAATAATAGCTTATACGTTGACATTTCATTATGATGTATGAACTATTTTCACTATTAATAAAAATATTCCATATATTAATTTATGTTCATTCATATAAAAAATATATACAGAAAAATATCGTAGCGATCAATTTAATCTGAGAACACATGCCAAAAAAAATATTTTAGAAGCCATTTAGGAGTTGTGTATAGAATGTTGAACGTCGTGTCAATATCACCTCAAATGTGTTTTAAATATTTGGTATAAATGTTATAAACCTTATTTAATCAAGCGTAGTGCATTTAAGAATGTCAAATGTCTAATTGACACTAACAATGTAGTTAATATTCGGAAGAAATTGTCCTGGAATAGAGATGAGCACACTGCTTCTTCAGATTGGACCTATAATAAAAAGAAAAGGAGACCAACCAGAGTACACCGTAGGGGAAAGAAGAAGTTATAGTGAACTAGACTTGTGAAATGTGGAGACCAACATCTTGAAAAATTTTCGGCGTAACTGTCTAAGATTGCTTTTTACCTAGATGTCATGCGATAATTATGCAGCGAGAAAATTGAATGCCATTATATTGGGCAAATTTTCTAGTTTAGAGAATGCAAACTTACAACAATGGTTTAATGTATACCAACAACCATTGCATACTTTAGGGGATTAACATGTACATAATTGTTTAAATAAGCGGTTTAAATAAAGTTACAAACCACTGTTTTGCTTAGCCTAGCGGCACGCTCTATAACTAACAATTGATTCTAGCGAGTTCCACATACTCACGATCATGCTAAAAATAGCGAGCGTTTAGCTGCCTTTGTATAGCTGTTATAATATACATGCATTAATAAGCATACAGAGAATCATAAAAGCGAATATTTCAATAAATGGGGGAATTTATGTTTATGAACTTACGTTAATTTGACTTTGAAATGCGTTTGCGTTCAAGGAACAGAGACAACGTTAAGAATTAATTAAAATTGCACATTTCTATCAACTTCTCCAATAGATGTTTATCAACCTGTAAAAAGATATCTTTCAATAAATAAAATGTGGTGAAATAAGTATCGGTTTACGTCGAAATGATATTCATGTGACTTTTACTTCATTAATTTCGCATAGCATTATACATTATTTGCAATACCAATTATACACAGAAACCATTGATACTCATTCCTACCGAATATAAATTTAAATCGCCATAGTCTAATGAAATTGTATGCTTGTGTTCTCAAAAATGGAAGTCATCATTATTTCAAATGCGCTGAATGTTCTCTCGGATACACAGTATGAATGATTAATTGACTTCGAAATGTGTATGTATTATGCATAGATAACTTCCAAGATAAAGGTAGGGTATATTACTTATGAATAACTATACGCGTCTGATAAAAAATAATTTTCATTATTTCCCGCAGTTATTTCATACATTGTTAATTTGTTAAATTTGGCTGACAAATTAATATTATAATGATGTTAACGTAAATTATTTAGGTTATTCATGTATCACTGGTGAAAACGTGGGTCGGTATGATCGGTTTATTCACGGGTACTTATCTTAATAATTATTGAATTAATCACAAATTAATTTTGGGATTTCTTATGGTGTCCGAAAAATCTGGGGTCCGAGAAGTCGCCTTATATAGGTGGGGACCGAAAAATCTGGGTATCGAGAAACCACGTTACCGATCATCTTGGCCCTCTTGTATTATGTTTAGAGTAAAATTATATCTTAATATTAATGTCAACGCCGATTGTCTTTTTTAAAGACATTTTTTTTTTTAAATGCGTAAATTCGATCTCGATTTGCGACGCAACAATATGTTTTATGAGGGCCAAACTGTACATATATAGAACTGCAATTTACGTGCAGCAAATTGAACGACTTTTAGTTTTTTAGTAATGAAAATTAGTCTAGATGTTATATATGGCATATACGTTTGTATTAACTACAAAAGTATTACATGTTATCTGGTTTTGTCTCTTTACTATCAACGCTTGTTAAATCTTTGGTGTTTCCTCTTCAACAAATGCCAATGTACTGTAATCTCATTTTATTTTAAGTGTGTACATTTCGTGCATTTCGCGGTCTTGAATTTTCGCGCGGTCTTGAATTCGCGCATTTGTAATTTTTAAGTATTATGTAATAATCATACTAAATGAAGACAAATGACGTTTCATTGTTGTTGTTTTTTTCATACTTCGTCTAGCGTTCTACAGCAAAATGACTCACAAGTGACTAATAAACAATGCCCTGTGCTATCTGTTTAACATTCCAAATGAGCAATGAACAGTTAAAACCCATTGCAGTAATACAGGACAAAACATTAATGTTTTTAATAAGTGTACTGTGTATTACGTCTAAACATTTCGGTGCTGATATAATATGACATATTGGCAATCACGTAAATAAACCATATCGAAATGAAAGTCTGTTATATCAACAATGTTTAAAACGCATGAAAGATTTGCCAATAAAGAGGCAAGAAATCAGCCCGCCAGAATACACCATTGGGAATAGAATAGTTGTACAGAATCAGTCTTGATGTTATCTTCTTGTGAAAAGTTGGAACCATTAACGTACAAACAGTAATAGTCCTTGCGTCGTTCTATTTGAGACCACAAGAGACTGTTTCTGACTTCCAGAACAGAATAAAAGAACATCGCAACTTAAACTAACTACAAAAAATTTATAGTTGTACAAGTATACAACAAATACATATTACATCAGCGTTATAAATAACTGGCATTAAAATCGACATGACGGATACTTTAATTGATGGAAATGTCGCATGCTTATAATGAAGATGTAATGACAGAACTTTCAATGACATAATTTTATGGTTTTATATGCGTGTACAATCACAAACTTTACACATAAATCATGTATTATTATGCGAATGTACATAACGTTATAAACATAACTCAGTAATTTCCCAATTACCTGCGCAGTTTCAAATAAAACATATACTAATGACATGTTCAGAGAACTCATTCTTATACTAAGTACCTTTGCATACTTTCCCTGTGCAGCATGGTTGTCTGATAACACAATATTTTGCGAGAATACAATCAGAGGGACATCACCGACTCCATTGAGCCAGTACGGTAATTTGTATTCGTCGGGTTAAAACGTTTCTATTAAATTATCAAACAGTCTGCGGTTTATGGGTTGGTCTGAAGTTAGACGCAAGCAGTCTAAAAATAAATTAATGAATCGCCCTGTAGGGATATGATATTGTGTAGATTTGGAATCCATTAAAATGCTAGTCATAAACTTAATCTGATCGTTAGTCTGCACATAGAACCATAAGATAATTTATATGCGATGCCTCGTTTATCACTGGGAAGTGATCAAATCACATCGGATACTGATAACAAGTTCAACGTCATATTAGGAAGATATAATAGCATCACTTTACAGTTGAGTCACGCATTTCAAATAAAGGTCTTTATAACAAATGTAAACATAAAATCAGTGTGCATCCATATTCCACCAATGTTTCACCCGCTTTCAAGACGCCATAACGAGTACTTCGTCATTGCCATAATGATTAATTCACCATTGATTCAACTTACAATGCTTGCTATTCGTCTTGTATAGATATTAAGGCCCTGTCACATTGTGGCGAATTTTAGCTTCGAGTTCTGTACGAGTTCTGGTGAGTTATAACTCGCCGTAAAGAGGACGAGTTGGTCTCGGGATTGTTTCAAGACATTTGTTCGAGTTATCTTCAACCTTGACACGACATTGACTAGACACAAGTACGCTAATCCCATTTTATCACGAGTTCAGCCGAGATATGCGTACGATATCTTTGCAACAATCGAAGACTTGACTTCGATAATGTACGAGTGTACGAGTCTGTACGACTTGTGAGAACTTGAGCACGAGTTTATGACATTTTACGAGAAAAGGACTAGCAACTGAAGTAGGCAAGTCTCCCAAACTCGCAGCAAACTCGTGTTATGTCGTAGACTGATAATATACGGCGAACCGCTACAACAAGGGAAGACATGTCTACGAAATGTGTTCGTGTGTGTTTGAGAGTGCGCGAGATTCTCCGACATGAGTACGAGAATAAAAAGTCGCCGAGAAGCGGCGAGAATTTGAACGGTTTAAAATTCCCGCCGCTACTTGGCGAGTTCTGGCGACATAAGAACGACACGTGTACAAGATCTACACGTCACCAGGCGAGTTGTGGCGAGTTACAACTCGCCAGACCTCGTAGCTTAAATTCGCCATAGTGTGACAGGGCCTTAACATTTCCTCAATATATTGGTCTTATTGTGCAGTGATACATATTATACCAAACGTATGGAAAACTGTTCCGTCTCGCCTGCATGGAAACTGGAAATGCCGGATTTCGGGGTTCAATGAAAACAGCAGTTCCCTGCCATCACATTGTTTTGATACTAATCATATTATTCAAGTTGACAGTTGTGTTTGTATGTTTATTCCAATACTTATATGTGTGTCTCTCCTTATAACAAATCAACATATCTTTCCGACATAATTGTATGTTCCTTCATTTATCTAAATTGTTTTAATATTTAATGAAGCACTTATATTCACTGTAGAATATTCGAACGGTAAATAGAACAGTTGGGCTTGGGGTGTTGTAATATATTACGATGTCAGTGTTTTCGTGCTTATAAATAGTTTAGTATTGTTTTAAAAGTTTCGAATATCAGTTCAGTCTGACAGATGTGTACATCAATTTGTTTTCTTAAATTTATCCGGTATGATTATGCTCGGTTTGAATATGTAATATATTTTTAAAATTTCTAAGGAGTAGTTAATGTCCATGTACAGCACAAAGTTTAAAACAGATCATGACAATAAGAAAACTTTTGTATCTATTTAACTTACTTAGGACTGCGACGGTATTTACACAATGCACATTGCAAATTCAGGTAGTGAACTTATATAAAAAGACGTTGCTTCTTGGAAGAATGCGCACTTTTTATTTCAAAGTAATAAACTTGATAATCAATTATGTGTTATTGTTGTTAGGATATTTAACAGTACAGTACTTTATTTTGATGTCCATTGTGACGATTGGTGTGTTGTTATGACAACGGCTAAGAGAATATGTCATATGGTAGATTGTTTAACTGTGTGCGTTTTATTTTTTATTAACAAGAGTCATTTAGTGAATCTTTGCACGTCTCGCACTTATGATCTGTAGTATCGTTTTGATCACATTAAACAATAGAAATTAAGCTGATGAAATATTTTACAATTCTCATGAAGAGTCTGAAAACGGCGAGATATTACAATACATGCATTATCAATGCTCCGCGGAAATGTTCTTTACGAAAATGTGGTTTATATGTCTGGTTCCAGAATTGGTTAAACCAACGAATGCGGAGCTGTAAATAAAAGAACAGTAATAGGCAACTTGACATGTACGGAAAGAGACCATTTAATTTTAGATGTTGTTTTTTTTTTCAATGTAGCAATATTATTACAAGATACGTTTAACAAAGGGTTCAGTTGAAAAATAACAAGATTACGCAAATAATCATAAAACTATTTATAAAGCACGTGATCGCCGTGCGATCATTGCTCGTGTCTTGCGGCACCTGTAACTTATCCGTTTCATGCCTGTGTCACCAGCACGTTAAACTGTTAATATTTAAAAAATTTAAATATTTATTAAATAATGCAAACAGTGCATTCAGCTTTTTCGAATATCAAGTAGCGCAGTAGAAACCTCAAATACATTTAAATACTAATTGGCGAAATATTTAAAAGAAACATTGCCAAAGAATATAGTTTACTAACTTGATATATTTTTCTTTCTTAAAACCCCATTTCTTTCTCTTGTTCGCCACGATAAGGGTCAATCGATCAGGAACAGTATAATTAACTTATCAAGTGGTTCAACGCTGACGTGTCAATTGAACTTGACAGATGTTTTAACTCGCTCGTTAGGAAACCCGAAAGGATCCAATGTTTCAGATCTTAAGAAATCCCATGGCAATAATAACCCACGACTGTTACAATATGCATTATGATTATTCTGCAATATTTATAATACATCGTTCTATTAAGTAATTATGAAACAAATACAATGTAGATCATTTTACAACGGTAGTTGTACCCACCCTAAACTAATCTCATTAAAATCAAATCCTAACATTGTTAGGATCTGAAGACATCGTATAACAGGTCACGTTCAAATGACCTTTCGAACAATAAAACATCAGCCCTGCTGCGCCAAATGAAATTGCCTTTTGCACAGCAATGTGTGGCCACGGTGTTTGAAAAGTGATGCATTTCAGCTGATCCTCGGGAATAAATCATTTACAGTTAATTTTCACGTGAATAACAAAGGATATAGTGGTACCTTAGGCGAGTAAACATCCAAAGTTCACGTTAATTTCGTGCATAGTATTTGTGGTTTATATATGATGTTATACCGCAATATTTTAAAGGCAACAGTTTAATTGGCTCCTAAAAAGGTCATCTGAACTTGACCCCTAATGCGAAATCATCAGATCCAGTGAGCGGATAATATAGTAGCGTCAGACTGGGGATGATTTTAATGAGATTGCACCCTAAACATAATGTAAATGGACACTATTATATCAAATTAGCATCCTTTATTACCAGGAAAAGTAAGAAAACACGTGAACTAATTATTACTCATGGACCACATGCACACGTATACCATTTTCAAACGAAATGTCGGTTTACGATGCTTCAGTCAAGGAATACAGAAAAGTAATTTTGTGTGTAGTAATTGGACATTCGCAAGGAAAATGGTTAAATAAGTCACGATTAACATTGAAACTGATTGTATTTACAACCAGCTTCAAACATTAAACGGAATTGATTACATTTGATTAACCACATGCTTATACACGTTAAAATCCAATCATTCATTGTTAACTCTGGTGATGTTTTGTCAGCATTAGTTTGGTTTCTGTTTAAAAATTATATAACATGAAAAGGATCGTCTTTATATAAACAAATTACTTAATAATTAGTAGTATTAATTTCAAATATAATAAAATGGATGTTGATAATTACCAACAATTCGACAAGTAAAACAATTGGAATATGAAGACATGTAATAAATTACTCTCACTGTTAAAATGTTAAATTATGTGATGGTACTGCATCAACGTACCGAAATTAACAAATTATCGAATAATAATAGAACAAAAGCATGTTGTTTACTTTTACAGAATAGGTTTGATCTTTGTGTTTTTATTAGTTAATTATTGTGCGCATTTAGCTTAAAAATGTTACATTGTCATACGGTTTTACATCAGAAAGGTCCAATATACTACATGCACAGACAAACGAAAATATATTTCATAATTATGGTTAGCATTAAACAATAGGTTTGCATGTACGTATACACGTATAGTATTTTTTAGATTATATGTTCTGAACATATACAGATATTATGAGCAGTTTACTGCTTTGTGTAAAATGTTCTTTAAAACCCAATCCATTGCATGCAATTCCGTCATTTAGATGCAACATCACGGCTATACGAAATTGGATAGCTGCTTGCAAGTATTGATATGCCTTTCGGAAACGCTATTATGTCTTTGGTTAGGTTGCAGAATGGCGCCCTTCAAAGATTCCGCATGTTTTGCAGAATGGCGCCCTTAAAAGATTCCGCATGTTTTCGTTCGCGCTGTCCAGAATTCATTAGAGCAAGTTATTAAATTTTAATCCAAACAGCTTGTGAAGACAACCCATTTTCCCCATAGCATATTATTCACAAAAGGCACCAGAAACATAAAACACTGTTGCAAATATAAAGTTTAAAGGGACTATGTCAACGAAAAATTGGTTTTCTTTTGCACTATAAATGTTATTATATGACAGAAATGAGCTATACTAAAACATTTGCATTAAATAAAAAATAAATATAATAAAACACAATGACATATTTGATAGAACAAAACAAACAAGTTTGAAAATATTAAAACCCCAAGTGAATATGGAACTCTTGACTTAAGAGTCATACGAAGAAATAACAGTAGACAGCGATTTGACCAACTGCGCTATTCTGCTTGGTAATGAATCGAGTGGAAACTATGGTTACATATTACTCACTATTCTGATGTCAACATGTCAAAATGAAAAGGGCAAAACAAACTCGACCCTTATTAATTTTATTTCAGAATGCGTGCACTCTTTTACCATGACATATACTCTGTTTTAGCTGTCATTATGGCCCAGTATTAATATCTTAATTTCAAATTTTTTAAGAAAGTGCCCCCTCGGGGCCCTTTTCCATGCAAAAGTCCCTTTAAATTATGATTATGGTTGGTAAGAAATGCTTGAAACAGCAATTTAGTTTTGTCATGCGATTTTCTTAGTACAATGTATATACCGGTAGATTTATTTAAATATTATAGGGTACATATTTGTAAGAATTCATTTATTATGCTATTATACTTGCATTTTGGAAGTGGGTACAATCAATGTTATTGGACGTCAAATAAGATTTTAAAAGCCTATCACTGAATCCAAAATTATTTACCTAAAAATAGTTGTATACATGTATGTTACTTGTGTCAATACAGTTAACAATTATACCATATTTAATTTAACATGCCAAACTAAGAGCATGTACATGTTCTTGTTATAATTTTGGTAGCAATAAATAATAGGTACATATTTGTCTACCATAAAATAAAACAAAAATAACATTATTTTTCAATAAACCGCGAGACTTCTATTTCAAATAGAAAATTGTAATTTTAATAAGATCTACCTTGTACTCAGTTTAAACTCTGGGATTTTTGTGAATACAACGCATAACATGCGATTGTATTGTGTGATCAAAATCGGTGTTCGATTTTCAGCTGATATTAAAATGTAAATTGATCAGAATAAATTGTAATATCAATAATGGTATTCGTTGCTTTTACAAAAAAATCGATATTCTACATTTCTTTGTCTGTATAATACGTTTTATTTTTGACGAATATATGCGTTCTAAGATATCGAGATACAGACCTTTTTATTATAAACATGAGTGTATGTTTTAAAAAACTTCCCTGAAACAAATATTATCATTAAATAAATCGCTTATCAAAATAGTAACCGTAAGGTCTGTGTTAAGTGTGAATTAACCGGCCGAGATAAATTCGAGCATGATATTGAATTTTAATCGAAACCGATTTATTTGCGCACAATCAATTATTTGTTATAAGCAGAGCCGTGAAAAGCCTATGGGAATACTTAATAATGAGACGTTGAAAGTGATTAATGTTCTGATTGAATTAAGTGATTAATGTTCTGATTGAATTAAGTGATTAATGTTCTGATTGAATTAAGTGATTAATGTTCTGATTGAATTAAGTGATTAATGTTATGATTGAATTAAGTGATTAATGTTATGATTGAATTAAGTGATTAATGTTCTGATTGAATTAAGTGATTAATGTTATGATTGAATTAAGTGATTAATGTTATGATTGAATTAAGTGATTAATGTTATGATTGAATTAAGTGATTAATGTTCTGATTGAATTAAGTGATTAATGTTATGATTGAATTAAGTGATTAATGTTCTGATTGAATTAAGTGATTAATGTTATGATTGAATTAAGTGATTAATGTTATGATTGAATTGAAGTGCGATGGTATTAGTCGTTAGCTCAAATTGAAGTGCCATGGTATTAGTCGTTAGCTCAAATTGAAGTGCCATGGTATTAGTCGTTAGCTCAAATTGAAGTGCCATGGTATTAGTCGTTAGCTCAAATTGAAGTGCCATGGTATTAGTCGTTAGCTCAAATTGAAGTGCCATGGTATTAGTCGTTAGCTCAAATTGAAGTGCCATGGTATTAGTCGTTAGCTCAAATTGAAGTGCCATGGTATTAGTCGTTAGCTCAAATTAATATTACTCGTTCTTGTGTTTAATGACAATGAAAAATGTCTCACAATATTTAAAATACTTTATTTAAATACACACACGCTTTGTAATGAGTAAGATGCTGATTAGATCGGTATTTTGACATACACTATTCATGTTTAACCAATAATTGCACGTTGTCAATGACCTTTGGTGAGAAGTATATTAATTGCCTTTGATATGAACCTATTTTGGTGTGTACTTTCATTTCTCTCTCGAAGTGCATTTTGATCATGTACTGTTTTCAATGCGCTGAGCTGACTTTTGATTTCAGACCATAAGCCGAAAGTTCGCACATATCCATTAAATACTTACTTTGGCACAACAACATATGCTGTAATGCTCTCTTTATTTAGACCATTTAATATTTACTATGTCCCATATTTTAGGTATAACTAATCGTTTTTATAAAAGGTCATTTTACTGTGTTTATTTTTATGGTAAAATAAACTGATACTGACGTTTACTGTATTTAGAAATTTAAATTAGGTACTGTTTGTTGATGCACTAAAAGGCGTTTGCTTCGGTCATTATATCATTTATATTTGAACACATCGTAAAATGTATCTATCAACAAAAGGCCTACGCTAAAAACAAAACAGCAAAAACCTTTTACAATACATTTAGGTTTAATGTTTTGTCGTTTAATACAGCAAAACACCCACAACGAACTTAACGTATACAAACTTGAGTATAGTATAACTAAGTTATCATCTGAAGTTGATAGATAATAGTCTTTCTGAAATAAATATGGCGAATGGCTTATTAACCTGATGGCATGCGATTCAAATTCAGGACACTCAAGGCGCTTTATATTGGACACTAATTTCCTATACATTCGTGATGACGTTTTGTCTGAGCACACCTTTGCTGCTTACGCCGTTGTCAGTGACGTGACCTTGTTAGTCTGTAATGCAATGTGTGTTGGTGATTGGCGATCCAACTTGATCTGTATCAACAGAATTGTTCAGTTGTTTCATTCAATGATATAATTTTCGTTTTTCATCAGAAACACATTATATCGTTATGATTCCTGTTGACCAAGTGTTGTAACAATTATTTGACAGTGTATTATTTGCCGAACACTGATGTCGCGTGATTTAATACTTACAATTTTATTGATAATATCATGTTTAACATTGTTTTTACATGATTATTTAATTATCGATTTCGTATTAATATCTGATTACCAAAATAATATCATATTTATCAGTGATTAGAATTCAAAGCTAGTAACGTGGTGAATATAACTGTTTATATTATATAGTATATATAACAAATAAATATGGGAGTATGAACTGAAAAAAAATATTCACAGACACATTAACTTTTTAATCTAATAAAATCATAAAATCAAATTCAAGCGATGCACAGCAAGCCAATTTCCAGATGCAATAGTTGTCAGTGCATTAAATAAATTATACAAATCTCACTGAAGGTAACATACATGTGTACATCAAATATTCAAAATGTTCAGTACAAATTACTGAATATTTGAAAAGTTAATTTTCTTGTGTTATTTACCAATAAACACTCTCGTAGAAAATAGAATTTATTGAATAAGCAATTTTTCCAATTAAATATATGTCTATGCAATTGATCTATGTGTGTAACAACTTTATATGGCTCAAAATAACATTTTTCTCATATTGGTACCAGTACATGCACAATACAACATATGAAAATACAATGTACGAAAAATATTAGTCTAAGAATGCTGGTGATGAAGATGGCATGGAACATTGGTACACGACATTTTAATGTGATTGCATTATTGTATATGAATAATGACGGTTTTCAGATGTCATTAGTGTTTAGTTAAAGTTTCCGTTCATTTGAGGTAGAGCCATGGCTTCTGAATGTTCAAAACTAATATCTGTTAAAAAGCATTGTGCAGAATCGATATCTAAGATGCATTATTACGAGCTATTAAAATTTAATCCAATCATTTTTGTGAACACTCATTTTCACTGTGATAGGTAAGGAATGCTCTTGAGATTATCTTAAATATGTTGAACTGAAATTTTAATGAAAATACGTTCGAAAAACAAACGCATTGGAACTAAAACATGGTATGCAATACCCTATGGAATATTGTTTGACGCTCGATTAAACATCTGTATGTTTATAAAGGCAACTGTTGATTAATTTTTAAAGTGTTCATTTACGAGCACATTAAGAGGTCAGTTAGGTGGAGGAATAATGAAAACAACTTTTTACAATCCAAAACACTTTCTATACATAATAACAATAACAGAAAACCAAAGAACGGATGTAACATGGTAGTTACCAATGGGCAACCAAACACCTCTACTAGACGATAAAGTGTAATTGAATCTCTTTTAGGACGAACATAGATTTTAAACGTATACCTGCGTGAAATCTGTCTGAAAGATATGCTCAGTTGAAAATAAACCATATTTCGTCTTAAAACGATATATAGTTACCCCATATAGTATTATGCAAAACAAATTTATCGATGTTGCCAATAAAGCCAATTTAAGAAACATATTTACGACCGATCTATATGTCTGGGCAAGAGTTATTTCGAAGAAAAGTATATTTTAAGTTAATTTTTGGAACTTTTTTGTGTTGTTCACTTAGATCATATGGATTACACCGAAGCACAGCGTTAATCTCACTTTATGCTATATGTCGATGTATAATGTCTCATCCGCCATAAAACGTTTACACAATTTTCTGAATCACGTGCCAACGTCGGTGTTAATAATCGAAGCATGAATGTGGTTACACATGCCTAATTGGGCATGCCTGTTGTTAACTGTTGATGCTGTTCCTATAAGCACATTTGTATGTTTAATATAATAATATATTGAATTGAATTGAAGAATGTAACTTCTGCTAACGTTTTAATTTGTACAGAATTGTCAGTCGGTTTAGTATGTATTTTGTCCAGAATGTATGCAGATAACTGTATTTAACTTCTATAAAATGCGTATTATTTCTAAACGTTTTAAACTCAAAATGAACATTACAGATTAAATAGTTTCATTAAATTAAACTCTTTAACAAAATCAAATAAGATATAATCAAACAACAGACAATTAAGATTTCGATTATTGTTTTAACATCTATTCTGTAATAAAGACACCTTTGCTTTTGCTCAACAAGTCATCGAGTATCTATCATCAAGCAATCTCATTACATGAGTATCTATCAATCTAATGCGGGATTTATTAAGCTGTCACTAACGCTTGTTTGTTCACTGACGTAGATTGCACCAAGTCTGGTGATGAAATCACCGAAAAATTAAATTGTCTCTGAGAAATAAATGACACAAAGATAATCCAAGGATACAAAAAAAATGCGTCTTCTGTGAATAATTCATTGACTTCAACATGTTATAATTATAATATATTCAGCTTTGTCCCAAGGGAATACATGGAATTGTATATCATAACGGCTGCGGCTGTGCACATGTCATGTCATGGTTTCAGGCTTGTTCCCAAGAGTAGTGTATTGTCATCCACCTTTACTATATTCGAATTCGCCATAGATCTTGTGGTCATAGACAAATTCTGAAAGTCTGGTCCGGATTGGGTGAACATATGGTTCCTGTCTTGCATAAATTTTATTCACAATTAAGGAGAAATAAGTCCAGTGTTTGTGAACCGACATGTCCCATTTGTCACTTCTACTGAGATATTACGGTCATATAAACATGTGGAATCGTTATCAAGTTTGGATGAAAAATCAAATCTCCTTCAGGGAAAAGCAATATTTTGCTTTTTTTTCCACAAACAAAGGAACCATCGGTGATTGTGGCCCAATATGTTGTTGTGGCCCGTTATTGGCTTTTGCTTAGTTCTTATTGTCACACAAAAACTGTGTAAGTATGGTCAAGATCAGAAGAAAAATGAAGTCTCATTCAAGGAAAAAGGCAACGCTTGCATTTTGTACACAAACAAGCTAGGGCCTATCAATCCGGTTTGGTGATCCAATCCGGCCCATTGTTAGCTTTTGCTGGGATCTTAGTCACACAAAAACTGTGTGTTTAAGTTATTGCCTGCAAAAATGGCGTCTTCCTTCATAGAGTCTTCATTTTTCTTCCAATCTTAACAAACTTTATAACTCGTTACCACGACTTACTAACTCGTGGCCACGAGATACTAAGTCTAACTCGTGGCTTCGAGATAAAAGAATTTCTCACATGTCACGTCAATGCCACCGTAGTGGATCGTTAAAATATAAATGAATTTAATTGTGTAACGTTCATACATATCCTTTGGTGGTTTAATTTAATTCTTTACACATTTTCATATTTTTATTAGTATTAGCATGTGTGTTCTAAGCAATGCTTATTGCTTTCGTATAGGGGTAACTACAAACAATATACCCATGCGCATCTGCCTGAGGACTCTGCGTATAATATGACTGCAATAAGTTAACTGTGTGATGTATACATTTCTTTGTTTTGTGTATATTGGAATCATGGGTATTTTGCCTTTGTCCGAATAAAGAATCTCTCTTTATACGATCAAAATCGATTGCGGTTGATCACTTGATATCAACAGATAATTTGGTAATAATTTATATTAGTAAAAAATGATATTTGTTTTATTTCTTACCTCTGTCACATGATCATCGTAAAAACTTGAATGTTATCGTAGTTTTTTGACAACGCGACCAATTGATTTTCAGCTAAAAGTATAACAACTTCAAATCAATTTTGTTTTGTTTTTCAAGCAAATCAAGCGGCAATTTTGAAGTACAAGAAATGATGAATCGACTGATCGCTGTATGCCAATTTTGCAAGTATGGAATAAATTTTGTACAATTGAATGTTGACAAATACATGTAATTCTGTTATGCTATTTAGATGTTTAATACAATGTATTATGAACGTGCTTGTAGCCCTTTTAAAGTATCATTGGTAAATGATTAGTAGTTTGTGAAGCAAAAATGTAATATGTATACATTTATCTTTTCTTCTAGAACTGGAGGCAACATCATAAAATATAACATCAAAGATATGCGCACAGCCGCACAATCAATTATTTGATATACGCAGAGCCATGAACAAGGCCTCTGAGAATATTTAAAAATGAGGCGCCGAAAGTGATGTTTTGAAAAGTACCCGGTTACACTGAAGCACAGCGTTGATATCACTTTATGCCATATGTCAATGTATAATGTCTCATCCACATATATAGACTACATGTACTTGATTGAACTAAAAGCACGCGTTAAATCTGTCAGATGTTCAATTATTTGGTCTAATGGCATATAGTTTTCATGTGGAAGAAATAATTTCCTGCTGCGAAATGTGATTTATTATCCTTGTTCTAAACCTATTTTGATGCTTAATTCTATTTCCTCTGTATGATTGCAAATGCGGAATGTTCCCTTTGCAAAACGTTCTGGAATCAGTTTGTATGTTTGAATTTATAAATGAAGTAATAATACGTTTTATGATGAAACAAAAAATCATAGAACATAATAAAATGGTGTCCACTTTAGTTCAACATCGTTGTACATTACGTTTTGTTATATATTAATACAAATTAATAAAGATAACAGAAGAAAATAAAAACGTCACTTTATTTCAATATCGTTTATAATAGATATACAAGTATACGAAAGATATCAGTAAGCAGCTTTTAGCGGACTCAAATTTATTGCACTTCCGCATATATTTTATTATGGAACGAGTGGTATCGTACTATTTCGAACCATTTGAATTTCATTGTATTAGTTTAAATGTAAAGTTGACAATGTGTATAATGGCTATGTGTGAACAAACATGTACAAAAGTTATTTCTAATGCTTGTAGATAAAACAACAAAACGTTAAAAACCACGTCTATGAAATGTATTCTGTAGTCTTAAGACAGATGTTCCCAATTAAAATTTCATCAAAATGGAATAACAGGCCTAAAAATGTCCCGATTATATGATTTAAACTACAACCAAAATTTATATCCATGCACATTGGTTATTAAGTTGTTTCTTAAATCGATAGGACTGTATTTTACTATTCTATTAATTACATAATAAACCTTAAAGCACTAAGTGGTTATGTAATATTAAATACGTTCCAATGCATTATCATGCATCGATCGTAGGGTAACAGTTCCTATTTGATTGGTACAGCCTATTGTTTTCTTTCAATGATTTTGTCATGGCATTACTTTTCGAACACTGATCGTAATAATACACTCGCAAACAGACGATGTCATGTGAAACTTGAATATGACTGCTTGATATCATATCACGTTCCTTGTTAATAAAATATGAGACAAATTATATGCCTATTGTATTTATTGTATCAGTGATGACTCAATACATGCAGTAGAATGAGCTGCTGTAATCTAATATATACTATATCAAAATTCCTAACGCATCACATATTCAAAGCTCCTTTTAATGCATAGGAAATATAAGAGTGGTCACCGTTCCTTTGGACAGGGTGACCACTTTTGTTCGTTCCATGCGTCGGAGATGCATTGTTGTACTGAATGCAAGAGGGGGCATAGCCGTTATTTACCTGTGGAAATTTTATTATATAACTTGTGCGCGTTATTAAGCCGTACCTTCGGATATACCCTGCTCGGCGCAATTTTACTATTAAAACATGTTTGCATATCACTATATCGTATTTTGATTACCTGTAACTGTATGTTTCTTTCTTTATGTTTTAAAAAGAGCTTTGAATCTGTGATGCGTTAGAAATTATATTTGCATTTTATTGTATTACTCCAGTAAACTTTATTGCAGTTGTTCCTACTGGTAGAAATGTAACAATAATTAAGTAATTTATTTTTTTTAAAAACAGGCGTGTCTCTTGAAACAGAGGGGGTAATCACGTGATGATCAAAAGGGAATCAAAATGGCGACGTCCTTGCAAAAACAGGTATTTTATGCATTTGTATACCCTTTAGTTATTTGCTTAAAATTTTTAATGCCGCCCACTTTCCATCCAAATTCGTTAGAAAGTGTTTGGCGTTTATTTCGTGTCTGTCTTTACTCTAGATCTCGACATTACTCGGTGCAAATTTTCTAAGCGGGGACTTTTTTCCATGTAATTTGTGATCATTACTGGGTTTCACTAAGGAAATAGCTCTCTCAGCATGAAATGTGAGAAAATATTATATTAATGTGTGTTACGAGTATTCTTTGGGTGTTTTTATAAGGGTTTGGTATGGGGCAGACGTCTCAAAATAGTTTTTCAAGTTGTACGCACCAAAATAGTTTTATGATCTAAATGGGTCCCACATCTGGTTTGATCAAAAAGGGGTCCCGTTTTATTTCGGAAAACCTCATTTGAAGCATATCTGATAAAGTTTGAGACTTTTATCGTTGAAACAATTATTAAACATACACGTATGTATTTCCTGTAAACACTCTTTATTTAACCTTATTTTCAGGGGCATTAGATCGCATAAATTAAAGAGAACTACGGTAAGTTAAATTGAAACATAGAAAAAAAGAAAGACCACCTTCTCAAATATATCTATATCTGTGGATGTTTTGGCATTAATAAAATACTTATTTGGGTTGGCGACAATAAAATGTCTGCCTAAGATGGAATTTTATGTTGCTCGGTTTTAAAAGATTTCGTTCAATTTTGAAGTCATACAATTATAAACATTGAATAGTGTATTTTGACGTGTGTGTTACATTAAGTAATGTTTTTGCTATTTTCATTTTTTGACAGAAACGGAAGCAACCGCCATTGCTACTAGACTGTGATCCGAGTGTGGCCAAGAATTGAGTTCAAGAAGTGGCAACAGCTACTATGTAAGGCGGTATAAAGCACTCGCACCTTACAGGTGTTGTGGGATAAACAAAAAATTCGACAATGACAAGGTTATAGTGCACAGGTGTTTCAAACAATACTTTGCAAGAAGATGTTGAGTGTATGTGTATGGTGCATTAACAGGCATTTCTTAATCTTAATTTCTATCAATTCGAATTTAAAATCATGTTGAACTTTGTTTAGGAACCATTATATAGGAATAATTGATGTCTATCTAGTTGTTATTACACTGAACACTAGTCAACATTTATAATCCCTATCAGTTTTAAAATTCGTAGTTACATATACAGTTGACAGTTTCACTACTAATTTAGCAATATATCAGAATGTTTTGTTATATTATCTGATATTATAGAAATGCTCGTTTATTACAGGCAGAAATAAAAGCAGATACTATTACAAATTTTATCTATATTCTAAGCAATAAACCATTGTTTGGAATGATTACTAATAAATAAAAGCACATCTTTTGCACACATTATATATATAGTCTTTTGTTCTTACAATTATTCCATTATAAAAATGTCAAAGTGGCACCCATATACGGTCGAGATTTTAATGCCTCATTAACGTATAGTAACATTAGATACGCTTGAATTGACTTTACGTGTATAACGAGATAGAAATACTTGAACTACGTGAAATACTTCCAGCATAATCTTGTTATCTGGATAGCATAGAATGTATAAATATCCACGCAAAAAATATGTTTGTCTGCCTTAAAAGGTTCATTAATGTGTTCAAATTGATAATGAAGCAATCATTTAAATCACACTTGTGTTTTATTGCAACTGATTGTTGCAGTTCTTTCAGATTTCTTATCTCGCTACAAGTGATTGTATGCTCCATGTTTGACCTCTGTAATTTAAATTTTGATCTCATATACATTGATTGGTGTGAGTTAAAGCTTCGATCTAAAATTATATTGTGCAATTGAATTTCAATGACACTCAATTATTGTTATGATCTCTCTTGCCTTGTTATTAATATATTATGTGTAATGATATTTCATAAGAAATAAAATACCGGTGATTAAACTTTGACTTTATATCTTGGCAAGTATCTAACACGCACTAATTGAAATCAGACTTATTGTGTACTATAATCTATATTTTCAGACACATCTCATATCAGCAATGACTTAACCGAAAAGGCACAGCAACGTTGAAACAACGTTGAATTGATCAGTTGCAAATCATAGAACGCTCCGCCGTCTGTTTGTCGTTGGTTGTTTGTCCAAGGATTTGAAGTCAATTGATTGCATTATGCTATTATTAACCACTGAAATACAAACCATTAATTGGTCAACTCAATCCTTGATTGACAAATCGCGACTGGTCAATAACGAGTACGGGTCATTTCATCAACGTTTAAAAATAGCGAAAAAAACGTTGAAACAATTTCATTCATTTTCAACAGGGATATAGTTTTACTAGTAGCTGACCTTAAAAAGACATACTTATAACACATTAAAACAATCAAACATAATGCTTATTTAGCATATGCCATGAGAGTGAAACTATTCAAAGTTGACAACAGTAATGCTTGAATACAACATTGCCTAAACAAAATATGCAACCATACCTTTTACAAACAGCTAAATATGTGTTTACTTCAAATACATGTATGTAGAGGATATTTTATTAATACCTTAAACGTAAGTAATGAGCGATAAATAATGTTTTCACTTAGACAAAGTAAACTAAAAGCTGACTAATATACATGGCAACATTTATAACTTATTCACATCAATTAATAGATCACTTTAAATCACTCTGTCATACAGTTTTACATCATTCTTTACAATGCATTGCGAGTACTTTTAATCTTAAATTAGTTCTATTACTTGTTTGAGACATTTGATTTGCCACATCATTTTACAACTTTTATTTACACCCGGCATCTTATATGTGTGCAGTATCTTGAATAAGAGACGAGTTTGTGGCTATGTAGCTTTGCAGTAGACAACGCATCTTGTAAGGTCTTTGATAATGTTGCACCAGGGTGATTGAAGCACACCAGAATCTGAATAAGATGAATAAGATGATTAAAAACTATGTTCATGTTAATTATGTCTAAATACTATTAGAGAATACAATATCATATCATCGACACATTATTATGTGTAATCACTGCAATATAAAATAAATTTTTGTTGCACTTGTATTCACATATTTAAAGCAAATATTAACACAGGCTCATTTTTCCCTTATGAAAGATTATGGCTTTTCAGAATTAACACGTTTTAATCTATACTTGTTTGTTTAATGTTATATTCTTTTTAAACAGAAACACATGTAAATTTATTTGAGAAATAAAAAAATATTTTAAAGCATTGACACGTTTGTTTATTTAATTCTCAGAAGCATCATAAAGGGCGTGTGATAATGGAATTATGGAAGAAAATCAAGTAATTACATACCACAGGACTGTGTACAGTAGTAATGAAAAAAATGGAAAAATGAAACAAATTAAATTCTAAAAGTATGTACATGCGGTATTATGACAAGAAATAACATACATATCAAAGGTGACTTGCATGTTACAAAAGAGCACTTTCTTATTTGGTTTAAATTGGACAGTTCTCGTCCTAGTTATTAGATATTCCGCCCAGAGCATGATTTCAAGTTTCAATTAAGATTAGAAAAGCTTTAAATGAGTTTCTCTGTTTTCTGACATAAAACGGGACCCAATTGTGATCATATCAGATGTGGGACCCGTTTAGATCATAAAACATTTGTGTTGCGTATAACTTGAAGAAAATATTCAGACATGTCTTACCATAGCAAAACACATTTATAAACATTCAAAGAATATTCCGAGCACATTATTGTTTTTGCAATGTATCTAATTTCATGCTGAAAGAGGGATTTCCTACGCGAAACCCGGTAACGATCACAAATTACAAGGAAAACTGTCCCCGCTTAAAAAATGTGCACCGAGTAAAGTAACGATCTAGGGCGAGGACATACACGAAACAAACGTTAATGACTTTCTAACTGATATGGCTAGAAAGTGGACGACATTAAAATATTAAAGCACACTATTAAAGGGTATAAAAAGGCAAAAAATACCTGTTTCCGCAAGAACGTCGCCATTTTGATTCCCTTTTGATCATCACGTGATTACCCCCTCTGTGAAATACTACAGTAAATTTTAAGATATTAAGTGAATCTCAATGTAAACTCGTACCTCTTCTTTTAGAAATAGTTTCAGACTTGATTTGCAAATAAAGTTTCTAACATTCTTTTGTTAAAATTTTTACCAGGCTGGGATAATAAACGTTAGGCTGCGTTTGCATTTGTCGGAATAGTATGTAAATATTAATTTAGGAATTAGGATAATATAATTATTTTTTTTTCATTTATGCACATTAAAATGAGTAAAATGACACAAACTGAAATGGACTCTTTCCAGTGAAACTGCTAGGGTGATTCGCACATTATGCACTAACTGTATTTTGAGCTAGCATATATTGCATATATGTCAGGATCTGGTTTATAATATCTGGGGTTATGTGATATTATCTTACCTGTAGGCATTTCTGCAGTAAACACCTTTTGAAAACATCGAGACAAAGGAAACTGCTCAGACTGCTTTGTTGCGCATGCATAGAAATATATTTTCCTTTTTCCCAACATGTTTAATGTCGTTGGCTTTAAATTTACAAACATAAAATTTATGGTCCAGAATGGAACGTTTAACAACGAAGGCATATCCGATTCAAAAATCAGTTCGTTGTTTTAGCTCTATAGATATACGGTGTAAAACTGTATACACGTATTACAACTAACAAAAAACTATGAAGAAGGTGATAAAATGAAGAAATAAGCATTTCAATGATAGACCCATCAAGGCACCATGTCATTTACAACAATTATTCTCGAAAAGTTATGTGTTATTAGCAAGTGGTAATTGTGTGTATATACGTTCGTTTTACTAGAAGTTTCGAAAGCGAATGACAAGTGTTTACTTAATATTCAAAACATATCCGCGGCTGGTTATTTAGACTTATTTACATGCATAATTAAAACGGCATTAGTGATAAGAATGAGGTAATTCGTTTCATTTCCATATTCAAGAGTGTTTGTTACTAACTAAATCAATCAATCAACACCTGTATCTTGAACATATATTCTTCGCACTACTGTTAAATACGTCGTGGTGAATAACAAACCTAATTAACAATCAAGATGATTAAAGATGAACCAAACTGACTGTAAATCGGGAAGCCTGAGCTCTGAAAAATCATTGTTCACAGCTACATTTACGTTTTAATCAAATCTAATTATAAACACTAATGGTTTAGGATACTGGGCCAACGGGTATTGTCGAGTGCACAGCATCATTGAATCATATTTGCGAGTTGTTGGTTTAGGTAATGGAGTATGGGGTCACGTTGGTATATTAATACATACAATGTATGTTTTTATTTTGAAAAGATGACAGAGCAAACCGGAATAAATACGTGCTCCGCAAAAGTTCCATGTTACTAGCGAAATCGCCTCAAAACGACGCTTACAATTTGTCCCCTTAGAAATTGATCGCCACAAAATATGTATAACAAACTGGAAATAACAGTCTATGTACGTTTGTTTGTTTTTTGTTCTTTTCTTTGATACTGCGATTCAATAAAATATTTTTAAATGACATATTAGCGGGTTTCCTGTTGTAAATACTATGAATGTACAGACAGTAGTTTTCAAAGATATTCGTGAAGGCATTATTTCAGTGAACTTTGTTCAATATTTCTAACAGTAAAACTCATTTACCAAAAAATGGACTTTATATTTGCTAAGAGGGGTATACATCAAAAACTACTCTCCTGAAAATTGTAAACAAGTTTATCCCCGACAAGTATAAATGTGTCTTTCTGTCTGTCTGCTTGTTTGTTTATTTGTTTGATCCGTTATGAACGTATTAGTATGAACTTTTCTAAGACCGTTGGAAGTGAACGAATAAATAAATGAATAGATTTTCGTGGTGATCCAGATCGTTGTTTGGAAGTACTCTTTATAATTGGGAGATACTGATGTTTGCCAACTGATGATGTATAGCTGATCAGTTGCATAGGTCTGCACTCTATTTCTAGTTCCTAATTATTACGATAAACTCTAGAAGATTGTATAAAAATAAAGCATTGGAATGTGATAAAGTTGCTATGTAGCATTGATGTACGACACTATAAGTGTGAATTACTTTATAAGAATGTTATCTATTTTAGCAATCACATGTCATAAGTGTTTAAAATATAAGTTTCGGTTAACTTGAAGTAGGGTAATGACTTTTTAATTTTCGAAATATATCCGTTTAAATCACTGTGGAAAAAAAATGTCTAAGAGGCAGAATTACGTGCAATTTAATTTAAATTCAATTATTTTCTTGAACATTCACTTCCGCGGTAAAAGTCAACAATGCTTTTGAGAGTATCTAAAATATGTTGTACTTGAAATTAATGGTCCTAAATATGTTCCACCGCAATCAACGCAAACAACGCTTGGGATTAACAATGTTTTATGGAAAGCAATAGTTAACGTAATCTTTAAAGATGTTGGTCAATGATGTTCGATTATTATTATTATTATGTCTATTATTATGTTATTATTATGTCTATTATTATTTTCATAAATCATAATAACAGAAATAAGGACCATTATGCATGAATGGCTACAATATATATATATATACAGTGAATATTCTTTCTCTAAATATATAATATATTATATATGATATTATCAAGCGTACACACAATATGTTAGTCTTATTCTTATTATAAGAAGAGACAGTAGAGGAAGAAGGAGAGAAGGTAAAGACAGCGTGAAACAATACGAACACATGCTAGAGGAAGAAGGAGAGAAGGTAAAGACAGCGTGAAACAATACGAACATATGCAGGATTATGATTCATATAGACGGTCGTAAATATCGCGGATTTGTTAAACATGGTAGTTACCAATGGCAACCAAACACTCTACCAGACCAAATTGAATAACTGAATCTTTGTTAGGACGGAAAAGGATCATAATCGTAGGCCGGTTTGTGATTGTCTGACACATATTGTTAAGCTGAAAATAAACCACAGTTCGTGGTACGACGCTATTGTGTTAACCAAACCTGCGATGTTCTCTATAATAAAGAATTACATTCGCTTACATGCGAACTGTCTAATCTTCTTAATTTTATTTACATTGGTGTGTTGGATTAAATACACAATAAATAGCAATCGCTGTCTGCTATTCTTGTTTGCCTTGTATTTATGACGGTGAATTTGAATACTGGTGTTTGATGGTGATAAAAAAAGCAGCAAACATTTGAATTGTGTTTGTTTTGTGAGATGTTGAAAATTGCCGAGGAAATACTGTAATTATAATTTACCTCCCCGAAACTGTTGCATTTGATTATAATTCCATTTTAAGTACCCACTTAGCTTATTAATGGTAATTCTTTAATTACTTGTCTATTACATATCACATTGGGGCAGTTGGGCTTTTCACTAAATTTATTAAAATATCCAACCATATATTGTCTACGGCATTAAAATAATATTCGCTGTGTAACAAAAAATCAATCACACTTGAGCCATTTATATAACAACTTGTATATTTACTAATACTGAAGTCCGAACATAATCTTCCTTTCACGATTCTGAATGAAGTAGCCATACATAAATCCAGCCATTTATTTCCAGGAGATCTACTTCCACTGTACATTGGATATCTTGTTAAAGTGTAATCAAATGAATAATCTTCGGGATCGGCATTATATATATAAATCCCCAAAACGCATATTATAAAAAGAAAAAACGCACATTATATAAAGAAAAACAAATTAAAAAAGAATGCCTTCGCCGAAACTCGAACCACGTTCGAGATATAAAAAAATAGCTTTAACATTATGTGGTGATTTTTTAACTGTAAGCGATACACGCGTTTTTCGAAATACCGCCGATAAGCGTTATACACGCTTTATAATTTTATCCCTGTCAATTATTTTTTCAAAAACGCCACTATATTTCTATGATATTTCTTTGTCAAAATTTTCGCTTGTTTATATATAATGTATTTTTCTTTTTGGGTGTTATGACAAAAGCAATTGAAAATTGTTAATTTCCCAATATGTGAACATGTTAATTTAATCACCAAATAACAGAACCGTACTGACCTGATATTGGTTTATATCGCTACCCAGAGTTTCAAAAAGTTCCGTATCTATCAAATTCGTGAGTAGTTAGAACTACCCCACATATAAATGGCTGCAAGGTACATATCTTGATTGTTGTTGCTTACTTATTCTCAGCCAAATTGTAGTATTATGCTTTACAAAACATATTCCACTGCTAATCTGCTGCGCGTGAATACATATTACTATGCCTCCACTAGCGCGCTTAGCTTGTCTATGCCTATATTTCCTATAAAGTAATCACGGTCATAATCAGGAAGTTCAATTTTGCTTGATTTACAAGTCCATGATTCTAAAAAAAATTAACCAACTAATATATATTCTACAATAAAAGTATTAGAAAATCTGGGTAATCCCGTTTTGCAGCACGTAACCCAAGGCAGTTCTAGACCGAGCACTTAAGTCCATCCGGTGCCTCCTGGTCTGCCGTCAAAATACAACGTGCCGTATGACACGTGTGCCCCTTTTCCTGCCAGTTTTATCTCGTTGACCCTTCTAAAAAGACTCTTTTTTGCTGCCACTTCCGGTGGGTATTGTTCAGTCATATCAAACGGTGTGCCCCTGAGATTCCGGGATAATTCCATGGACCTGGGCTCGTATTCACCAACCATTTCTATATTAAGAATAAAGAACAGACTTAGATTCAATAAAAAATACTTCAGCATTTGCAAATATACTGGGTATCAATGTTGCTAATGCCAGCAACAAATCGTTCTAAATAAAGAATGATGTATTTAGAGATGGCAAATACCAAGTTAGAATCTCCCGTCGCCCACGTTTCCGGTGGTTCCGAGTCCGTTCGTGTTTTTTTCGAACCACAGTGTTGATTCTTCGAATTTCTGGGCAGATGCAGAGTCCTTTGTTAGTTCCAGTTTTTTCACAATGAAGGCTCTAACGTTTTGCTCGCATTTTGTCCGCCATTCAATATGTTCATCCGGGATGTTTCGAAAAAACAAATTATTGCGCATGCTCAAGGGTTATACATAATTTATATCATTTTTCAATTAGTAATTGTTTTTTCAAAGTCGAATATCTGTCTCCTGGCCTATTCTAGATGAATTTTGACTTATTCGATTTTATGTGCAATTCTGTCAATTTTATTGCGGTTATCCTTGCAATAGTATCTATGTATACGAACAACTTCATGAATTTTTGATCAAAATTTTCTTCTTTTTAATCTAGCCCGTCGAGCCTTGTTTTAAATAAATTTAAAAATATTATTGATTTAACAATACATAGTGAAACAGCATGAACTATTTGAAGAATAACATTGTGATTGAACTTGTTTTCGTTCAATAAGTCATCGAAATCATCTAATTGAGTTTCCATCATCTGGAAATCTCATTACTTAGGTATCTATCAATCTTGTGAGAGATTTATTAAGCTGTCACTAAAGCCTGTTTGTTCGTTGAAGTAGATTGCCCCGTGTCAGATGATAAAAGTATACCAGATAGGTAAACGAACGCCTACATACTTCTATTGAATATTATAATTAGATATAAGAAGGTTGTATGAAATTGACACCACTTTTGTTACAAGGATACATAATCGCAAGTACAGATTTATTCGATAAACAGAATAATTAGAATTAGATAAATTAGATCGTATGACATGAATACCTCTTTTGTCATAAAGAACTCTACAAGTCTGATATATGAAGAGACATATTGGAGGCATTCTCCAAATTGTTAACACATGTCGGTCACGCGCAGCTAATACGAGGAAATAAATATTACACACTGGTAAATCAGTCATGCCGGTCACGCGCAGCTAATACGAGGAAATAAATATTACACACTGGTAAATCAGTCATAAATGTTATTATTCCCTTACCGGTATTTCAGCTGCGATAACTCAAGAAGTACTAAATATATTTTCAGGAAACTTGCTTACTTATAAACGGCAATACGAATCACAAGTTAGCATATCCATTAATCAAAATCGAACAATATTTCGAAAATAGAAATTATCCTAAAAATGTTATAGCAGATGGATTTACAAAAGTGAAAAATATGTCGCAGGATAGCGCACTGCGTGTTACGCAGAAAAGCACTAATTCTGTGATACCATTTACTGTATGTTTTAACACATCACTGCCTAATATTGCTGATATTATACACAAATACTGGGATCTATTACGGTTATCTGACAAAGAGAGTGTAAAGTCTTTACATTCTTTTAAGCCTATTTTGGCCTATAAACGACCTAAGAATATACAAAACAGTCTTGTTAGATGTTCAGTGTATAACAGTACTAAACTACATTCATCGGGTAAATGTAAACGACCACGATGTACGCATTGTAATAATATCAATGTATGTTCTCAATTCAATAGTAGCGTTACTGGTTTAACATATGATTTGCACAATGATGTAGATTGTACCTCACGTGATGTTATATATCTTATTACATGTAAAAAATGTAATAAACAGTATGTCGGACAAACCAATCAAAGTGTTTCCCGTAGAATGAATAACCATAGATTTGATATAAGAAACTGTTCAATAAATCCTGTATCACATGTTGCAACCCATTTTGGGTCTCTAAACAATAATTGTACATTGTCAGATTTCTCTTTTGTTCCAATAGATGTTGTTCATAATAATCTAGACCGTTTATGTAAAGAAACGTTTTGGATACATAAATTAAACACTATGCTTCCTAACGGTCTTAATAACAAAGTGCTGTACGATATATAATACGTTCACATACTTGACATATATTCGATGTTTGCCTATTACTATGTTTTTTATTATATTATAATTAATAGGCTGATGAATCAACTCTGATCCATCATTTTATACTATCATGATTATGTGTTCTATATATGTCAGCATAATGCTATTTTACAGGTCATCATTTTTCCGCCAAACGACGTAACGTCACTGTATGACGTCGACGTCACTTCCTTTGTTTATATTTATTATTTTATTACTACTGATGAAGGCATCATGCCGAAACGTTTAGTGTATTAAAATTAAATAAACAAACGTGTTTGTGCGATAATTATTATTATTATGATATTGGACTAATCGCACTATGGCATCTGCTGAAGATCCACGTTTACATCTCAGGAAGTTAGCGGTCAGCCACATGAAAAGCAGTTTACACGCCCGTTTTCTGCAAGACTGTGTGAATGATGATATTGTTCCTAAGGGTCTACGACTTTCGCTCAAGGTCAGTGTAGGAAACGACTCCACCGAACTCCAGCTGGACATTGACACTCTTTTACAGAAGGTTAGCATTGAAATTTGCGAGAGAATCCGGGCCGACCATATGCGGCGTGCACATAACCTTGAACAATCTATTGAAGATTTCAGAAAAACCTTAGAAAAAAAACTATCTAATGCAGATTTCTATTCAATGGAAAATGATATCTTCAAAGAAACAGAAGAAAAAAAGAATCTTTTAGTGAGAAAACATGAGCAAAAATTAAACTTATTGAGAAATAAACACATTAAAAATCAACAAATAAACAGGACGGAAACTGACAACAGAGGGAAAACATCGACCAATAATAATTCTAATAGCAAAAAACAAGACGAAACTCATACATCTAAGACGCTTGATGTAGATTGGCACAAAGTAACAAGAAAACACAAATCACCAAAACAACAAACTGCTAAAAAAGCAAACCAGGTACAGAAAGCAGTGAAAACTTCAAGTAAAAAAACGAACCAGGTACTTAAAACAGGGAACACTCCAGATGAAAGGCGCTCTACCACAGCGAATAATGCAAGAGAAACCCCCTCTATTACATATGTAACTGCAAATAATTCAAAAAACGAGCAGACCCCGGGCACGAAGAAATCTTACAGGGAGGCCGTAATCGACGGGGTATCGACAACGACAAAGAATCCGATCGAAACATCGCTAATTCAGACTTTGGAAGTGTTAATAAAAACAGTGAAAGATCTGATGACAACATCAAACCAAAAGCGCGTCGTTTTACCAGATTCAAAAACAGACTGGAATACAAAAGGTTTCAGAAGCGAAAGAAGCAAATTCAGCAGGGTAAGGAAACAGTTCTAAACTTATCAGACCGTAACTTAACAGATACTGAATACATTTTACTTGGAAAGGGATTAGGATTCTGTCCCCGTATCAAATCACATGATAAAGTAAAATTAGCTGAAGAAGTGTTTCTTTACACAAGAAGATTACGTTTAAAGGAATATTTTGCTGACTTGTATACAAATGACCAAAATGGAACATCTAAAAATGATGAATATAAACACTTACCATTCTTTAACAAGACATCATCTCAGTTTACACCTCCTAGCGGAAGGGACATTTATCTTGACTTTTATATAGAAGCTGTTTCTAATGAAATTCTTCATCATGTTAATGAGAAACGTTTTCGCCCTAATATTTCTAACGAAGAAATATACGCTCTGAACAGTTTATCTCGTGATGATAACATTGTTATTAAAAAAGCGGACAAGTCTAATACTATTGTAGTGATGAATAAAAATAAATACATCGAAGAAGTAACCCGTCAATTAAATGATGAACGTTTCTATATGAAAGTGAACAAAAACCAGCACCAGACAACAAAAGAAAATATTGAAAACTGTATTGAAGAAATAAAGCACCACAACCCCGGTATCGATAAGCAGTTTGATTTGTTTCCCACAGATATTCGGATACCTCAATTTTACATATTACCGAAGACTCACAAGCCATTAGATGTCAGTCTTCCTCTTGGATACCCCGGTCGGCCCATTGTATCTGCGTTTAATTCCAGCTCGGAAAATATCTCCAAGTTCTTAGACTTTGTATTAAATCCAGTTATGCAGACTTTACCATCATACATTAAAGATACCACAGACTTTATTAACAAGATTAAGAACATTCTTTTAAAAAAAGACTCTTACTTAGTAACTCTGGATGTGTCATCATTATACACTAATATTCCACACAGTGAGGGAATAGAAGCTTGTTCATATTTTCTTAGAAAATATAATGTTAACAATAATATTAACGCTGAAGACATTAGCAAATTACTTAAAGTTATTCTTGAAAATAACTGCTTTGATTTTAACAATGAGAGTTATTTACAAACTATGGGTACAGCCATGGGTAGCCCTATGGCGCCCTCTTATGCCTCACTTTTTATGGGAAAATTAGAAGAAGATTTTCTTAGTAATGTACCTCTAAAACCCGATATTTGGCTTAGATTTTTAGATGACATTTTTATGATATGGAATAGTTCTTTAGAAGACCTTAAGACTTTTATAGATGCTATAAATAAATTTCATCCTACTATAAAATTTACATATTGTATATCTCAAAAGTCTGCTTTTTTCCTCGATGTATCTGTATCTAAAAGTGAATATGAAACTGTTATAACAGATGTTTTTTTGTAAACCTACTAATATGCATTTATACTTAGATTTTACATCATCTCACCCCATGTCTTGTAAACGGGGTATACCATATAGTCAGGCTAAACGCTACAGACGTATTATCTCCGATGATGGTGTATTTAATCAGTCTTTAGCTAATCTACAACAATATTTCGAAAATAGAAATTATCCTAAAAATGTTATAGCAGATGGATTTACAAAAGTGAAAAATATGTCGCAGGATAGCGCACTGCGTGTTACGCAGAAAAGCACTAATTCTGTGATACCATTTACTGTATGTTTTAACACATCACTGCCTAATATTGCTGATATTATACACAAATACTGGGATCTATTACGGTTATCTGACAAAGAGAGTGTAAAGTCTTTACATTCTTTTAAGCCTATTTTGGCCTATAAACGACCTAAGAATATACAAAACAGTCTTGTTAGATGTTCAGTGTATAACAGTACTAAACTACATTCATCGGGTAAATGTAAACGACCACGATGTACGCATTGTAATAATATCAATGTATGTTCTCAATTCAATAGTAGCGTTACTGGTTTAACATATGATTTGCACAATGATGTAGATTGTACCTCACGTGATGTTATATATCTTATTACATGTAAAAAAATGTAATAAACAGTATGTCGGACAAACCAATCAAAGTGTTTCCCGTAGAATGAATAACCATAGATTTGATATAAGAAACTGTTCAATAAATCCTGTATCACATGTTGCAACCCATTTTGGGTCTCTAAACAATAATTGTACATTGTCAGATTTCTCTTTTGTTCCAATAGATGTTGTTCATAATAATCTAGACCGTTTATGTAAAGAAACGTTTTGGATACATAAATTAAACACTATGCTTCCTAACGGTCTTAATAACAAAGTGCTGTACGATATATAATACGTTCACATACTTGACATATATTCGATGTTTGCCTATTACTATGTTTTTTATTATATTATAATTAATAGGCTGATGAATCAACTCTGATCCATCATTTTATACTATCATGATTATGTGTTCTATATATGTCAGCATAATGCTATTTTACAGGTCATCATTTTTCCGCCAAACGACGTAACGTCACTGTATGACGTCGACGTCACTTCCTTTGTTTATATTTATTATTTTATTACTACTGATGAAGGCATCATGCCGAAACGTTTAGTGTATTAAAATTAAATAAACAAACGTGTTTGTGCGATAATTATTATTATTATCATATCCATTAATCCAATCTCCCCAAGGCAGTGACTTTAGTCTATAACAATTTTGAATTGATATGTCTGAAACAACGTCCTGGATCGCGAGATTTTATGCAAGCATGCTTCTGGTAGAAAAATCATTCTTAGAGAAACTTACATAACAACATTGGAATCCTATTCGCTTCTTATATTTTATAAGCTTTTATAGATACAAAAACACACACACATATTTAGCCAAACCAAATGTTCTTTAGCAAAATGTTTTAATTTTGTATTTATTGGTTCATGTAGCGATGGGCTGACTGGTCCTAGCTGTTTATTTTGTATTCGTTTTCAAAACTAGCGCTCTGATAACTAATGTAGTGGCTTATAAGTTATAATTAAGAGTTGTTTTTGTTTGAAAAAGGCATTTAAGCCTTTGTCATTTAAGACACGTACACAAAGAGAATCATCGAATGAAAACAAGGGGAGGGGGACTATAAACATTTACATTTGATAATATAACTTAGATTACGGTTCAGAAGTTTCGACCAACGCTATAAATGAAATTTATAGATTTTATTAAAGTGTTTCATGATGCATTATTTTTGTTAATGGTCAGATTTAGCCATTTAATTGAATTTGTGTAGTTTTTTTTTCTTAAAATAAAATTTCAATCATCGCACAACAGTCTATGACATTACAACCTGTTGTGTTTCTTGTTGTTATAAAACCTACATTAACACGCTACTGATCAATTTAACGTTTTTTTTTATCTTCTTTTGCACTTTAAGTCAAATAAATATTATGTTATCATGAAACTGTCAAAATATGCAATACGTAACAGATTTGAACAAACAGTAATGTCCATTAAAAGAGGAATTCTGATTCATATGAAGTTATATATATCATTGAAGTAGCTTGCTAAGAGCCACAATTTGCTATGGTCTGAGATCTGGCATTTGGTGTGGACTTTATGCCTTAATGTGTTTTCTGACTTTTGTGCAGAGTCAACTTCACGATTTTGAAAACTAACAAAGACGTTTGTTTGTCCAGATTATTTTGTTACAATAATCCAATCGATCCCCTTGCTATCCAATAATATTTGAACAAATGACAGTAACGTAACTCGCAAAAGCGAACTCAGTTTGAACATGTGGCTGTTTTTTGTTTGCCTTATTTTGCGTTTCTTAATTTAAAAGAACACTGTTTGAACATGTGGTTATTTGTTTTATTTTGCGTTTTTTAATTTGTAAAAAAACAACAGATTCATCTCAAATCTTGTGATTGTTGACCTTGATGGATTTTTTTTATTGACAACATTGGAATAGATTCTATGGCTTAGGTCGTTGAGCTCCAGAGCATTTTAATGGAAATTATTTGCGTTGCTCTTAAAAATACGTGCAAGGTAACATTTATGTCAAAGATAGTTAAGTTTAGGCTAATGAAGGAAAGTCTTGTCAATGACGCTTTGAATGAAACGTTCCTAAGCCATCATAAATTGCCCAAATGTGTACTAGAAATATCATTATGTTGTTCATTTAATTATTTGCCTTTTTATTGTAATATGTAATTATTTTTTATCAATTTATATTTAGAATAGCCTTTCCACATATTTTTGTCTGTTACAAATATATTAAGGTACTCAGCGACAGAAAAAAAATGATTTCAAGACAGAAATGACTTAGTACTGATTCAATGTTTGCCTTTTTGTGCTCAAAGTACAACATAATTGAATTCATTATGACATTATTTCTGAAGCCTCTAGCATCCGGCCACGTATAAAACAGCTGATGCGAATAAAACGATTCGGTGCAGTATAACTCCGTTCTTCAACACATTTTAGAAATCGGTACAAATCAAGCTGCAGTGTGCAAATGAAAATGTCATAAAATTACTCAATAAAGAACTTGCCGAAAGCGGTTTAATGTATTTGGAAACTATGAGAACTTGACAATTAAGAAAAAGTAAAGATTTTGGTAATGAACGTTAAGTATTTTTGTTATTTTGTTAACGATGTTTATGCATGTATAATTATTTATGCAAAAGGATTCCCCGTCATTTAATACAACAATTAGGCAGATAAAATAATGTCCGCTTTTTAAAGACATTTGTTTTGTGCGCTTTATAGACAGTTTTCTCATAAATTGTTATGTTAATTGTTCGTAATTATATGTATGTGATGTATATGAAGCATAACAAGACTACGACAGTAAGTGGTTTCATAAAGGAAGATTTTCAAAGTTGTCAATATAGCCAAGTAAGGACAACCACCTCACACCCGGCCATATTTTTGACGAGTCATAATGATTGGAAAGAATTTGATATAGGACCACCCAATGGCACATTTCTTTGAACCTATTTTAAAATCAAACCAGTGATTTCAAACAACAAGATTTTAAAAGTTTTTTAAGAATTAAAATAATTTGAACTATGTTGGTAGAGAACAATCCAAGGAACATTTGTGTGAAATTATAAACAAAATCAAACAAGTTCTTTTTGACAAGACGATTTTTAAAGTGTTCAATAAAGCCATATAAGGGGTAAAGGCCACGCCCCCTGGCGACCGTGTTTTCCAAAGCACCAAGGAACGATTTAACCTCAAACGCTTAAAGCTGCTATGTCACAGACTAGGAAATTGACAAAAATGAAAAAAAAGTGTCATATCTTGAAAAACAAGATATTATAAAATAGATCTGACTGAAATAACATTGTTGACACATTAACAAAAGTTCCAAACACCCTGGTTTAATCATTACAACGCATTCTTTCAACCCGATTTCAAAAGCGTCTCGAGACACTTTTCAACTATTGATAACTAGTAAGTTGTTGTTGTGGATGTGGATGTGGTCATGGTGACCCTCTTTCTTGCTATATTTTCATTCTTTGTGCAGAAGTATTGTCTTTTAAAATTAGAAATAACACAAATATAAAAAGGTTTTTCTTTAAATGAAGTAGTATGGATTGGCAATATATCAGTTCTGAAAGCATAAAAACAAAATGCAAACTCCAGTGGAATCAGCAAAGTTTTCAAATGGGGGTATACAGTTTCATGTTGATGTACAGAAGGTTTTAACTATTAATTACAGCAATTAGCTTACCAAAATGGAGAGTATACTAACAAGTTGGAAAACAAGATTTTTAATAACTGTAATAACTCTATTGATTTCTTTATTTAACCACCTGTTTATATCGCTTCCTAATCCGCCACAACACTTTATTAAGCAGTTTTACTGACTACATATGGAACGGGCCGAGTAGAATTAAATTAAGCATTTTAACTAAAGACTATTGTGACGGTGGTCTAAAAATGATTAACGTTAAAGCTTTTATCTAATCATTGAAATTAACATGGCTTAAACGCGCATACTACACCGATGGGAAATGGTCCCATATAGCTAAAAAATATGTTGATTTAAACAAACTTGTAAAATGTGGAAAACATTATCCTCTGGGAATATTAAATAATATAACAAATCCTTTCTGGAAAGATGTTTTACTTAGTTTTGTACACTTCCAGGAAAAATGCCCTTTAATGCAAAAGACATATTACATTTTCCACTTTTTTTTAAATGAAAACCTTTGCATAGAGGACAAAAGTATATTTTTTAACACCTGGTACAAACCAGGTTTACATTATATAACATAACATAACATCTTTATTAGGCATAAAACAGCACATTGCAAATTTATAGCCTATACAACAAATATAGTTGCGAGAAAAAAAAAAGAAGAAGACATGGTTAATGTTTTGGGAAGTACAAGAAGTGTAAACATTACATTATATATGTGACCTGTTTAATGATAAATGGACATATGACGGTCAGCAAATTGAAGTAGTAAACGATTTCAACTATTTGGGAACTGTTTTTAATTATACTGGAAATTTTAATTTGAACCAAGAACATTTATGTGGTAAAGCACTAAAAGCAATGAATATCTTATTTAACAAATGTAAAGAGTTTGACCTTAAGCCCAAAACACAATGCCAACTGTTCGATGCTTTTGTTGGGTCTATTTTGAATTACGCATGTGAGGTATGGGGTAATACAAAGTCAAAAGAATTGGAAAGGGTGCACTTAAAGTTCTGTAAACGACTATTAAACGTTAAACAAAATGTTTGTAATGCTACAGTCTATGGCGAATTAGGTAGATAACCACTTTTTGTTCATCGACACGTAAGGATTGTTAAATACTGGTTTAAAATTACCCAAACTGAAAATATTATTACAAAATCCATATATTTGCAAGCTTTACACGATTGCCACAACGGACGTTCAAACTGGGTTTTAAATCTTAAAAAGCTGTTAGACAATTACGGTTTGTCTTACGTGTTTAATAATCCAAGCTCTGTTGATGTTAATACATTTATAACGCACTTTAAAAATGTTGTAATTGATACATATAAACAAGAGTGGTTTAGATCTGTTGTTAATAGTTCTGTTTTAGATATGTATCGTGTACTTAAGCCTATTTTCAATTATGAATACTATTTAGATTTGCTACCTAAAAAACTAAGACATTATGTCACAAAGCTTAGAACTTCGGCTCTGCCACTGAGAATTCAAACTGGAAGATATGCTGGTCAGAATATCCCAAGAAACGAACGCTATTGTCTTTGTTGCAATGAATTAGATGTGGAAGATGAGTTTCACTTTGTCTGTAAATGTTCTTCATACTCTGTTCTTAGGCGAAACTATTTAAAGCAATGTTATTACAATAGACCTTCTGTTTACAAATTCCACCAATTGTTAAATACAACTAATACATGCGAACTTATTAAGTTAGCAAAATTTGTAAAAGAAGCACTAATTATAAGAAATAATTGTCTTAATGTTGTGACATAACTATAAGTAGTTATCTCCCATAGAAATTACGAATGTACATTATACTTATTTATATTAAGCTTTTACCAAAAAATATATATGTACATGATTGTTAATTTGATTGTATTTGTTATTATTGTATTCATTATAACGTGACCAAATGTATGTATGTAAAACATTTTAGTGTTTAGACGATGTACACTGTACAAGTCTTAATAAATATTTGTCTTGTCTTGTCTTGATAATGGGGACTTTCTAAACATGAATGTAATAAATGAAAACTATAATCTTAAAATTTATTTCCTCTTATAAATTGGTATTTAAAAAAGCTATCTTTGCAATGTTTAAGAAACTTGGTGTTGAAGAAAACTACCAACAGCATGCTAACATACAAAAGCCTTTCATACCTCCTGCATTCAACACAATTAGCATGCCTGAATCCGGAGTAAAAAGAATGTATAACGTTTTAAATAATATGGAAAGTATTTACCAATTATACAAAACATGGACAGGCAAATTAAATCTCGCAATTACTGAACGTGAATGAAAAAAATATATTTCTTATTCCATTTGAAATAAGTAAAGTTGTTAAAATACAATTGTTTCAGTACAGAATAATACACCGAATAAAATGAAATTGACAGATTCTTCCAAATGCACATTTTGCAATAATGATGAGGAAACAATTGAACATATTTTCTGGGAATGTCTCATTTCTAACACTGTTATTAAACACCTTTTTCCTAAACTGCCGCTTCCATTTTGTAACATGACAAATTATCTTCTTGGATATACAGAACCGAACAGTGATGCTGTCAACAATGTTTTGTCTGCTATTATTTTTATTGTTATTATAGTATTAAGTGATGCTTCATTGACTGTATTTGATGAATATCGTATTGTTTCCATTACAAACAACTTGTATGGCCTCATCTATATAATTATGTCGAATCATCTGTGAAGTAGCAGCATTAAAAGTGAAGATTGGCTAGTCATTCCATAAACAAATGAACCTTTAGCACTGATATTTTAAGATATACAACTAACGTATAATGTACTTATATTAAATAATGTACAAATTAAACGCAAAGCTGTTTATGATGACAATAATGTACTTTCCGGTAAAGCTGGCCTTTGAATTATATTTCAGGTTTTATTTACAAAGACCTCATCATATAGTACGAAATTATTAACTTGACACTCATGAATATAGACCGACCCTGATTTTGCGACGGATAAACTCCTCCCCAGCGATTGTTAAAGGATTACTTTCCATTCATCGAAAATCACAAACATTACCACGTGCTCTTCTGAATATCACAAACACTATGCACGTGCTCTTCTGTTAGAAATAGTTTAATCGCTAAACACGTGAAATCCAAGTGCGATGATTGGATAATATTGCAGATTAATTTGAATATGATTGACATATGTGGAAGCGTCAATTTCGTATGCAGTCGGGATTTATTTATAGATACTGGTATAGCAATACCTTAATACATTAGATTAAAACATTGCTCTGACGTCATCCCATTGTTCTCAGTGTACCATAATTTTAATATTAGACGGGTAGCCGTCCAATATCTGGCGTGTTTTGGTAAGATATTGGAGTGTAGTCGGTTAACAATGGGCAGCACGTCCTAGCTTAGGTAATCTGAAAAGACGAAGTCGCAAGCAGACGATGTTGGTTCTGGCGCCTGTTTAGCACTGATATAATACTAAAATTTAAAGTAAAAAAATGCACATAGTTTAGGCATGAAAAAGATATTTGTCAATAAACATAAATATAATTTGCGACATTATCATATTCAAATAACAACATTGCGACAAATATCGAACAAAATTATTTTTTGTGAGAGGTTTAACGTTATATTATTCATTCATATATTCTGTACGTGCTATCCATTTTTGACCAGGCCAATATGTACCAAAACACACCAAATATTGAAATGATTGCATCGAATACTAGTATTAGATATATTCAACAGCCAAAACACATGGCGGTATCAGTTTGAAGGAACTGCGTTTTATAAATGTAACTACATTGTATGTTACAAATTTTTGCAAATGCTCTCAATCAGAATCGCTCATTAAATTTGCCAAACAATTAGGAGAGTGGCTGGAGACAAGTCATGCGCTGAAAAAAGGCATTTATCTGGTACGTTGCCATTACGTCCATCGGTAATATAAAAGTGTATATCATTAAACCTACAGTACGTGCCACGCGAAACCCACAAAGTTCGCGAAATGTGACGAGCCGATTTGATGGCAAAGCGCAGATCGCTCGCTCGCGATGTCACGAAATTTCGCTGATTCTCGCTACGAAAATTCGCGCTTGTTCGCGAACTTTCGTGGCGAATAATTTTGTCCCGCCACGAATCGTGACGAAAAAATAATTAGTAAAATGCACACCAGTACGCAATATTTTCACTTAGCGGTGAACAAATAATTCGTGTTAGAAAACTTTGCGGAATTGATATTTGAATGTATTCCTTTGAATTATATGAGCTACAAAATCATTCAAATTAAGATTTGACATTAGTTGCAGAAGATTAAAAATATAAAAGAAATACACTTTTTAATGTATACACGACAAAAAGCATTCAAAATAAACGTAATATTGTTCGTGTGAAGTTTCGATATGGGTATGTGATAGGGTGTGATTGTTGTTTTCAAATATGTTCCGTTTATCATTTTCACGGCATGCTATTTATTAGATTGTTCTTAATAGGTTTCTGGGTAAAATTTCGTGTCCATTATTTAATATATGCTTCGTTTATGTATATGTTGTTTCTGTTTAAAACCCTTACTGTTTAATTACTTCAAGTACATGTCCAGTCTTGGATTTTGTCTTGTATTTTGTTCTGGTTCAAAATGTACATGTATAAGGCTTTCGACATCTTATATGTGTTGTGTTTATATATGAATATGACCTACATGTACATGTATGTACATCTACATGTATGTCGAATATTATTGCTCTTGCATTGGTTGTTGCATCTTCGTTGATAACAACATAAATGCGCACACTGACTGAAAAATAAAATTAAATTATCCATCAAAAATTGAACGCAATTAAATTTTATGCAAAAATCACAATATAGACAAATATTCCACGGATTTAAAGGACACATTGTATAATGTGCATTATGTTAACACAATTATCATGATCAATGTCTACAATGTGCAAACGAATATTTTTAAATATGAATAATTACATGTACTGAAAAGGAACATTAATCATTGATCGACATTAATGACATTCATTATAAATATACTAACTGTAATACATGTATGTCTTAATTAGTGCGACTTTTTATGGAAAGTTATTGGTTAGAATAATTAAGTTATATCTCAATGTATCGGGTCATAATTTACAAACATTATAAAAAGAAACAGTAATAAAAAGTAATACAATACTACAATATATATTTAAGTTAGTTGATAAAAGGCGTTAAATGGATGCTCGTTTTTCGGGCCTACATTATATCAACAACAACAACAACATTTATAGTTTAGTTTATTATCAAGATGAATGAAAGCGCAAATATAATCATGTGCTAATTGACAAGAATATCTTCTAACGCATAGTTTCACTGTTTGGTTTTTAACGCAAATTAATTAGAATCAATACAGTGTTTATTGACAATAAAAACAGATAGTTGCAAGAGGTGTTTGATCCCTTTAGGCTTTCACGACCCCTGACATTTTTAACAATTAAGAACCGCTATCGCAGTTCAGTCCAATGTCGCACAAAATGTGCCTCCGGGTCGGTAATTGACACTGATTAGCGATAAGATAGTGCGGATTGGCAACACAGGAAGACTGTTTGAATCTATATTTTCTTCAACAAACACCCGCGTTGTGAACGCGAATAATCGAATATTCAATGCCACCTGTTAACCGTCTTAATAATCGGAGAACTGGTTATTTGTTGCCATCTTAAAAAAAACTTATAGTATTATGATATAAAGACTGAATAAACTATTGCTATGTACTTCTATCTTATGTAGGCTATATGTAGCTTCATTATAATTCGGGATTTGAACTGGAATTTTAAATGACTCTTAGAAAAAAAGAAGATAAATCCCCAAATACATAAACATAAATAAAAACAATTTAGATACCACGATCAGTTTGTTTGCTATATTGACGCATCAGTGAACACGTTAATGGCCTGTATACACAACATGTGATGCACATATACCTGTAAAATCGCCGCGAATCGCGACGAAATTTCGTGACATATTCGTCGCGAAATCTCGCGCTGGGGCCGCCCGCTATATTTCGCGAATCATCGCGAACACTCGTGATGTCGCTTCGCGAATATTGATCGAAGGCTCGTCACGACAGCGCGAATTCTGCGGGTTTCGCGTGGCATGTACTGTATGCATTTTCATTAAATAATATTATTATCTCAGTGCTAAACTAGGCGTCAGAATCAAAATCGTCTTCTTGCGACTTTTCGAAAACCGAAGCTAGCACGTGCTGATTATTATTAACCGAATACACGCCATGATCTTACCAAAACACGCCAGATACTGCACTAACCGGAAACAATATAACATTTTCATATTATTTCTGGTTACGGTATTTGGAAGGTTCCTCGCTCTATTGCGACTAGCAATAAATTCTTTGTATCTCGTCTTCGAAATAAAACATCCAGACTGCACATTTTGCACCAAAAGCACGTGGAACTCGGGTTATGTGTACCGATTTAATAAAGACGTTCTTTTTAGGGGCAGATTAAATCATTAATATTAAAGTGTTTTGTACATTTGCATTATTACAAAATATATTTGTTTGAGCAGGTCATGCCTATAAATATTGCTAACATAATCTAAAATTGGTTTGGCAATGTTGTAAGTAACATATAGGCCTTAAACTGTCCATTATGTACAATATCGGACAGTCTTCGGCGCTACGCGCCTCAGACCGTCCGATATTTTGCATAATGGACAGTTTTCGGCTAATATCTATTTCTTATCGTATAGCACGGAAATATTAACATGATACTCGTGAACTATATTAGCATAAATTACGAGCTCGAATGGTTTCCCATATTTATAATCGGGCATGTGTGTCACAAGTTTAAGTTTGTATATGGCTGTATATGGAATTTATATAAAGTTCATATACAGCTGCTACTAGAGGGTCTATCCGAATTAGACCAGAAATAATAAATGTTTGGTTTACCGTATTAGAAAACATACCTGCGACCTTTATAAATTAAAGAGACAATAATATTTCTTACTTGCCATAAAACAGCTCGTTGTGTACGAGCAAAGAGCTTAATTCATTGCCATTATAATTAGCCATGTTCTAGCATTTTAGACAAAATTCATATTTGAAAAACCATCACGCTATTTGACGCCAAATAATTAAAATTAATCATAGTACATGTAAATAAAACAACAGCAACCACATCAACCACTAATAGCACTTAAAATACGACCACATTATCCACAATTGCTACTCCACTTCTACAACAACCCGAAAAACTACGCAAACAACAACACGACCAATAACAAGAACTACAACATCAACAACAACACGAATAACAACATGAACAACAACACTAACTACAACAACAACACGAACAACAAAACCACAGAAACAACTTGATCAATAACGGAACGAACAATAACACAAAGAACAACACAAACATCAATAACACCAACAACAACAATGCAATGATTTAATATCTCATGATAAATGTCATTGAAACTTTATACCTATTACAATGCCTTTTGATACCAGTGTCAATTCAATACAATTTCAACGTTATGGGTGCGAAACACGTTAACACAACGCACAGAAGACTAATATCTAATTCAAAGAGTGCGTTGAAACCTATATAATGGGAAAATATGCTATTATTTCCATACGTGTATTTGCAATGGTGTGCGTTGTATCGTCGATACAGTGAAAGTACATGCGAAGGAAATAATAATATCTGGAAAATTAAAAGGTAACACAAATTATGTAGCAAAGAGATAATTGCGATGCCAATCTTGTCTAAAACATGGTTCCTCGGTCGACGATAACATTTGAAAAACGCTCATTTACAGAGAACTTATATTGTATTATACGATGATCTTGTGTATATATACAATTATTGATAAATGCATATTTTTATATAAACAGTGCTCACCGATCATTTTTTTCGCTGGCGCAGGAAAAGTAGAAGTACTAGTAACAGTCAGTAACATGAATGCAATGAGCCCTTTGTATGTTACGGACGTTTTTATTGTAGTGTGCAATTTTGTAGACGTCAGTTCGATTCCTATTGGAACCTTGTATCCCATAACATTTCATTTGTTTTGTAAAGTTAACATTTTCATCAATATACTGTCTCTTCTCGGAAAATAAATGTAATAACAACATATTAAATAAATATATGAAAGGACATGTATACGGTTTACCAGCTGTTCGTATTTCAGCGAAATACCGTTGAAATGCACCTTTCAGTTTCTATAGTATCTATTAAATTTTACAGAAAAAAAGTTTATTGACGTTATTCTATATTAAATGTTATTCTAGTGTTGATATGAGCATATACAAATCGAAAGTATAAAACTACTACTACTACAATTACTACTACTGCTACTAGTACTTCAATTACTAACACTACTACTACCACCACTACTACCACCAACACTACTACTACTTCTACTACTACTACTATTATTACAACTAACTATAATAATACTAATCATGATAATTATTATTAAATAATAATATTATTGTTATTATTATTATATAATAGTAATAATAATAACAAGAGGGCCAAACTGGTCCTGGGTCGCTCACCCGTGTTTAATAAAATCATAATGGTTTGTAAAACGTTTAAAGCATGTTCAGAGGCAAAGTAGATCTAAAACTGTCTAGCGTATCCAAATAATTCGAAGCAATTTGGTAGATTATATGTTATAGAATATTAGCAAAATTTTGATTAAAACCATATAAGCAAAACTACTCCCCTGCCAGCCATGTTTTTTTAAAATGACAATAAATTGATTGAGGGTCACAAAAGGAATAATTCTGTGTAATTAATTTGAAATCCAACCCGTGGTTTCCGACAATAAGATTTTCAAAGTTTTCAATATAGTCATATAAGGAAAAATAGCATCGCCCTCTGTCAGCAATGCTTTTTAATGAATCAAAATAATTTGAAGGGCTTTGGTAGAGGGTAACCCGAGGAAAAATTATGTGAATGGTTTCTGGCAAGAAGATTTGTTAAATTTTAATATAGCAATATAAGGACAATGCCCCGCCCCCTGGTGGCCATGTTTTTAAACGTATCAAAGTAATTTGGAGTAGTTTGGTAGAGGGTCATCCGAAGAACACATTGTGTGAAATCCTTTGAAATCCAACCAGTGGTTTCTGACAAGAAGATTACAGTTTTCAATATAGCCATATAAGATAAAAAGGCCCCGCCTCCTGGCGGCCATGTTTTTTAACGTATCTAAAAACTTTGAAGTATTTTGGTAGTGTCATCCAATGAACATTTCTGTAAAATTATTTTGAAATCCAATCTGTGGTTACTGACAAGAAGATTTTTTGGAAGTTTTCAATATAGCCATATAAGGAAAAAGGCCCCGCCCCTTGGCGCCCATGTTTTTTTTAACGTATCCAACTAATTTTAAGTACTTTGGTAGAGAGCCATCCAAGGAACATTGGTGTATTTTTTTTTCCAAAACTAACCAGTGGTTACTGACAAGAAGATTTTAAAGTTTTCAATAAAGCCATATAAGGAAAAAAAAAACGCCCCCTGGCCGCCATGTTTTTAACGTATCAAAATATTTTGAAGTATTTGGTAGAGAATGACGCAAGGAACAGTTGTGTGAAATTATTTCCAACCAGTAGTTTCTGACAAGAAGAATTTTTAAAGTTTTCAGTAGAGTCATCTAAGGAAAAAGGCCTCGCCCCCTATCGACCATGTTTTTTTTTTTATCAAAATAATTTGAAGAATTTGGTAGAGGACCATCCAAGGAACATTCATACAAAGTTTGGTTAATTTTCACGAAGCGGTTTCAGAGATTTTTAAAGAAAAGGTCAATATCGTATATTGTTGCTGAAATGTGCGTAATTAAGTCTCGTCACACACAGTATGTTTTTAGAAACAATCCTTAATAAATAAAGCAAATGTATAAATCAATTTTTTATCTGTCACCAGCATTTACATATATATTCATGAAGCATGTTCATGTAAATGTTACGCCTGTACATACATATCAAACTTAAAGAGATACAAAATACATAAATGAATTCCTTTTATACTACTTACTAGCTGTTGCACACTTGGGTCTTTAATAATTGAAGACACTTTTTCTTGCTTTTTAAGCTTATTTATGCTCGGTTTTGTTATTGCAGTCCCGATTTCATTCATTTTGCTTTGCCATTTTGCTAAGACAAGGTGATTGCAATATTGATTTGATGCATTCTTTTTTGCCATACCGCTAAGTGGTGCATGATTGTAGTATTGGTTCCATTCATGTTTCGTTTCTTTTGCGAAACTGGTACTTAAGACTTTGTGAATGTTATATCGACTACATTTTATTTCCAAACTGTCATGACGTATTTGTTTTGTACGAAAAAACGTTCTGCATGTTTAGTGATCATTGTACTTATCATTTCCAGCGATGTGTGTTTTGTCAACATTGCGGTGCATTTGAAAATACAAATACTTAAAAGGAGAATTGCTGGCGTTTGGTTCTAGAGAGCATATGTGCATGCCGATTTCGAACAGTAATACTGGTAAAATAAAGACGGTGAGACTTATTATATATTGCTTTGAAGATGTTACTGCTTTGTTTTCTAAATATCTATATTACAGGAAGTTGTCCGATACAATAAAGTGTTGGCACTGATAGAGCTGCAACGATTCTTTCGATGCATCGATAACTCCATTGTTAATGAGCCGTTTCGACTGTCGATACTAAACCAACACATTTGATTCGATTTTCTTTTAAATATGTATAGATGACTTTTCATAAAATCACTAATTAAAATTACCGTGTTTGTGTAGATTAATAATTTAAATTGATGAAGCATCACGGTTGCTGTTATATTAAACTTGTTGTGAAACATTATCGCCAATGTTATCGATTAAATCTTACTTATATTGATATATAAGGCACATACATTTACATTAACAATTGCAATTATTATTAATAATAAATCTTTACTAAACTTGCAAGTACAAAACTCAAAAACAATACGCAAAAACATGCATGTAAAAAGGTAAAATAATCGAATCGAAATATTCAACTAAATGATTGAAATCGGATCCTGCCGAGCCATGGCTAAAGTCTAAATCGTTGCTGCTCTAAGCACAGAAGACATCAATGTTGGTTACTTTACATGAACTTGTTTCTGAAATTCTTCAATTAAAATATGTTTCCATGCTCACAGTGATATTAAATTGGGGTCTGAATATGAACAGTTCAGTACCGATCAATCGTGCGCGTAGTGTTACGACGTTCCGCTTGATTTGTGTGATGTTTTGGAAATAGTGCATCATGCTTGCCCTGGCTATTTTTCCAGCAACTATTGACTTCATTGAAACGCTTGTTTACCAGGGGCAGATAGGCACTTTATCAGACTATTCTGATTCAATATTTTGTCTTGTTGTCACGAGCCTTTGTTTTGTTTTTTGCTGATGATGCATGTTTTCCACTTGATGGCTGTCAAAAATCATTTGGAAACCTTATCAGCGTACTCGATAATTTATCTTATATTTCAGGATTACAACTAATAATAATAAATGTTCCGTTATGAAATTGGGTATAATAATGTATAAAAATGTAAAATATTGCCCAGAAACAAATTGACTGAAATTGCGAGCATGCAACAGCACTTGGAAACAAACTATGTAACAATACAAATAAAACAGTTGAATACAATATTTCAAATAAAACACACGAATTTAATAATTGTATACAAAAATGGGGGAAAAAATGGAACCGTTCGTTAATTGGAAATATAACTTTTCTTAAAACATTTGCAACACCGAAAATAATATACCCTTTAACAGTTTTAACAAAAACAAACTGGGCCTTGCGGTTTCAGAGGAGGCGATTATTGAAGTAATTTTGCTATTGAAGTCTATATAATCCATGTGACCCCGGGGCGTGGACAGTTTTGACCCCAGTGCATCATTTGAACAATCTTTGTAGAGGATCCATATACAATGTTACCAACCAAATAACAAACCTCCCGGGCTCGACAGCGTTCCGACATTCCCGACTGTTTGATTATTTGTATCTTTGCGCTATCGGGACGCTGTCGGGAGCCATAATCGGGAATGTTCGACTGCCGCATTACTCCAGACGTGATATTTCTTTATAATTTGTAATGCATTATCAATCCCGTTCCACAAGACATTGTCCCACTTTCGTCCCGACACCGTCCAGAATTTGAACCGATATAGCCGAACCTATCCCGACAAAGTCCCGACTAATCAAGCTCGGCTGAGTCTCCCGAGTTTTAAGGGAAAACCTTAACAGTCGGCAGTGCTTGGCCGATCACGCCGAACAGGTCCCGATAATTCCCGATTCTTAGGACAGCGTACCGACGGCGTTCCGACACCTCCAGACAGCGTCCCAACATTTTAGCTCACTGAGCACAACGTGCTCATGGTGAGCTTTTAGGATAGCTTTTTGTCCGTCGTGCGTCGTCCGTCGTGTGTCAATATTTTCATTCAAAGAACATCTCCAAAACCACTGGGCAGATTTTCACCAAACTTCACAGGAATTATCCTTGAGTGACCCTCTTTTAAAATTGTGCAAATCGTTCCGGTCCACTGCATATATGGGTCCCCAGAGCTAAAAATAGATTTAAAAACTGAAAACTTTAAAAGTCTACTTCACAACCTGTATATCCGGGGATCGTGAGTTCGAGCCCTATCCAGGCACACAACTCGTGTGGGGATTTCTACGGCCATTCTCCGCTACTTCTGATTCTTACTTCGTAAGAGTACGTTACTGCTGTCCTTTCTTAAAGATGCAATACCGTATATTCAAAAGTGGTATTAAATGTACTGTTGAAAAAAAACAGGGATTGACGACTATGCCATTTCCTGTTAGTTGTTTTGAGATAAACTATTTACAGATCAAAACTGGATGTGTTACCAGTAACCACAGATGCCAATAGTATTGAAATATGCAATACGAGATTTCTATTTCAAGCGAACTGTGCTCGCACCTTGGTGTCTTTGGACAGCGCCTAGCAGTAATTATGTCACGTTTCATATAGCGTGCCAATATGACGTTCTGTTTTTCAACAATTTGAAAACATTACAAACGTGTTGTTATTAACGTGAAATATAAACATAATTGAATATAATAATTGTCTGGTTCATCACCCGATCAGGAGCAATTTACACTTCCCAACAACATTCAATGACAGACGTTTTTATGTTGGATTTAAACGATTAAGTGTGTACATGTAGGTATTACTATGAAATATTTATTTGTAGTCATTCAATACGATGTATGTAATTAAAACGTGAATTTTTATTGAATATTCTTTACTGAATAGTAAAGTAATATTAAAGTAACAAAATATTAAAGTACTGAATAAATATCTTCATTTATTTATCAAACACTAAGTACAAATTAATATTAGTTGAAAAAACAACAACACAATTGTGATTTGTATTATTTAAGAATATAATATACATCACCTCCTACATAAATGACGCAATCCGATTGGCGAAGTGCGGTCACATGACCATGGTGTATTTTCCATACACCACGGGTATATTTCAATACCCCATAGAAGTCTAATGACGCAATCTAATGACTAGGGGTGTCACGATATTAGAAATCCACTTTGCAATATATTGCGATCTTTTTCAATTTATTACGATATTTATTGCAATATATTGCGACCTTTGTATTTGTGTATGTATTATTATTTCTGATAAAATCAAAATTTACAGCGCAATATTTTCTTGGATGGCTTTTCAACTTTTTTGTAATACCGAGGTTGATGAAAAGCGCATCAATAGCAACATATAAACAGCAGACAGAAAAGCAAAACAATTATAAGCAACACTCTCAAACCGTCTGTCATTGCTGTTCACTGCATTTATTATATTACATTCAGACTGATTTTTTACATGTGCAGGTACACTATTCATGATGTTTATGTGCATAAACTACGCATGTATAACACTCTTTATTTTAACTGGAAACAATGTCAGGTTTAATTTATTATTAAGCATAAACTTTTTTAGAGAAAACTTGTATACTAAACATACATGGAATGTTATTGGTCGCAAGTACAGTTTATATATAATGGTCTGGATTTTGACCTTCACCCCAACAAAACTATCAACTTTACAAAATGATACTGCATTTAATTGTTTATCACTGACAATAAGCATGTTTTAATTCAGTCAAAAGTTTTGCAATCAACGTAATAATGACAAACAAAAATACAAAACTGTAAAAAGACAAAATAAATATTGCAATATATCGGTATGGACATTCATTTTGTAATATTTTATTGCAGAATCAATATACTGGTATATTGTGACACCCCTACGAATGATGTCATTTTGTTTATTTTCGTGACGTCATTGTTTGTTTTTCGTGTTATTTTGTGAGGTTTTCTTTCGTTAATTTACAAATAAAAGAAACCAGTGAAAGGTAGTCGGTGAGATATATTCGTTACACTGTTAGTAACTGAGGGTGTATGGGAAATACACCCTCAGTGGCATCGTACCATACTCGAGCAACGCTCTCGTATGGTATGAAGCCACTGTGGGTGTATATCCCATACACCCTCAGTTACTAACAGTGTAACTAATAATACATATTTTTAATTACTACTTCAGATCTATCCATCCTTATTTTTTCTACCTATTCATTTCCCGGTATTTGGTTTAGGTACCCGGAATAAGAAAAACAATAACTATGATTTCAGATATCTTTTTTTTTTCCAGCTGTTTAAAAGTAATTTGATATGGATAATTTTAATAACACAAATATTATACAGGAGTTGGTTATGGATATAACTTAAGGCATCTTTGCCGAGCTTAAAGGGACGTATATGCATATTATTGTACTTTTCACAATGTATTTAATGGAATTTAATGTTTTAATTAAAAGAAACTTTACCATCTGCACCAACCACAAGATAAAATATTAAAAAAATATGTTCGCAAAATGACGACATCCTGGATAAAAAGTCTATCACGCTAACCGCTAGGCCAGCCGAACTTATATATGACAGCGTGCAATTTTTACGAAATGTCATTGATAAACGTGTTTTTTTTTCGCTTCTGTATATACAATGTACTATCTTTTTGGAATATGTAACACAAATTTAGAAAATTGTCAATTTACCAATCTGTGAATATGTCCTTTTAACCACAGGCCCCGTGTTCACAAAACAAGTTGAGCCTGATTTTCAGGTTTAAGATGAACTTGAGCCAGATATTTCAGGATAAGGCTCAAAACTGATGTTCACTAAAATCAGGATCAATTTTAAGTTTTGGTCAAATATATATTATAAAAACGATTTAAACTCTTAGTAACGTACATTTGCTGTCTGATATGAAGAATTTAATAAAAGAAATACAAATAATTATGTGGTTTTATCAAGAAGAAAAAATATTCCGAAAATAAAATATGTTTGAAATTCCGCTCAGTTGAGCTACAAAATCAAGATCAGCTAAGACTGATCCTGATCCTAAAATTGATCCTTTGTGAACACGGGGCCTGGACTGTGTATGTCCGTCATTAAAATATAACTGTTTGTTTCCAGCTGCTCTAACTGGACATGGACCAACTGAACAATTCGAACATAATAGTGGATTCGGTCAGAAATCAAGACCTGGAAGCGGCCATGCTGACCTTGACGCCGGATGCCTATCTAAATGGGCTGACAGCTTTCGTCGCCCTGGCGATCATCTTTGACCTGCCTGGAAATCATAAAAACTTGGAGGTCAAATCCGCCACAGATTGGATGGTCTTCAATCTTGCCGTATGTGATCTGTGCTCTTTATGCGTCTGTGGACCTTCTTTTATTCTTTTATCTTGATGAATATGAAGCTTTGGGATAACTTCATGCCCTCCGGTTTGTGTAGTTTTCATTTCACGATTTTGAATACTTGTTTTGTTGCTTCAACACTTCTCATAACATGTACAGCTGTTATCAGACGATCCGTTATGAAGCACAGTATAGAATCGACGTCAACAAAAACGTCGAAAAATATCGGAACCATTGTAATATTATATCCGCAGGCCTTGGGTCACCTGCAAGTATTTTAAAGCAATAGTGCATGGAACATACTTAATGATCACAATAATCTGTAACCTAATCACCTGTGGATGTTACCTGACCATTATTCCACATATTCGCAATTGTAGCGCATAACAGTGCATTCTTAAGAACCCAGCAGGCAAGAATTAAAATTACAAAATGCTTGGCTCTAATGACCGTTGTATTTGTACTGACAACATCGTTACCATTGATTACGTTGACTATTTTAAGCGCGTTGGAACACAGTGCGGATGATACGTTTAACACAGTCGTGTTTGTGTTATCGCATCTTTTTTTAGCGAACAATTTTGCGAACCCGATCTTGTATCCCTGGATGAACAGTCGCTTCCGGTCACATGTCCGAAAACTCTTTGGACGTTAATCTTCATTCTGGATTTTAGTCAGCATTTAAACATATTACCCCCATCATGTTTTGTCGGCGTTGGTTTGATTAGACGTAAAAGGTTTACTTATTTTAGCGCTGTACTTTCAATAGCGCTTTAGCGCTATGGCAAGCGCGCTAATTCAGGTACACGCAAATATATATAAGCACGAGAATTCGTGTCGTTTGCCGCTTTGACGAAACTTTGTTTACCTTATTATGTGTTATATACATTGTCAAACATCATTTCTGTGTTTGTTATTGCAATTGAATTTATTTTGAAAATGCAGCATGTGTTTAATATGTTGAATGTTACAATAAATAATAATATAGACGAACAAAAACACTTTGAGACGGTTATTTGTTTACCGAATTCCCAGTCAGTTTTTTGTTTAGGAGAAACTTTGTTTACATAATAATTTATTATATGCATTGTCAGACATCTTTTCTTTTTTTTTAAATCTATAATTGCAATTATATATAAACTTGCCGACACATTGGGTCTTGCCCATTGTAATCTCCTATAGGTCGATTACGGGGACGGACCCAGTAATCGTAGGGCTAACTCCTAAACTAGCAACAATTGGGACTCGAACCCTAACCCTATCTTAAACTAAGGGTATTCAAACCTAACCCTAACCATAAGTTCAGAAACCTTAAAAAACCTTGTTGGGTCGCCAATTTTTGTCCCAATACATCGGCAACTTTAAAACTATATATATAAAGGTGTGTGTCATTTTTTGCTTTAAAAAAAGGGCCATAACTCCGCTGATGCCCGAAAAAAACTGCACCAAAATACCTAGGTGCACAAGTTCACGTGTTGATCAATATGTATATAAAGTTTCATCACTGCAGCAGTAATACTTTTTGAGTTATGTGCGACACAAGTCCAAAAAAGTCATGTTTTGCTAAAAAAGGACTCCACTAATGTCTGAAAAAACTGCACCAAAATACCCAGGTGCACAAGTTCACATGCTGATAAATATGTTTATAAAATTTCATCACTCTTACAATACTTTCTATAAATACAAATACTTTCTGAGTTACACGCGACACAAGTCCAAAAATGTCATTTTTTGTAAAACAGGGCCATAACTGCGCCGATGTCGGAAAACACTGGATAAAAATACCCGGGTGCACAAGATCACATGCTGATTAATATGTTTATAAAGTTTCATCACTCTAGCCGCAATACTTTTTGAGTGACGCGCGACTTAAGTCCAAAAATGTATTTTTTTGCTTAAAAAGGGCCATAACTCCACTGATATTGGAAAAAACGGCACCAAAATACCCAGGTGCAAAAGCCCCGATGCCGATGAATATGCTTATACAGTTTCATCACTCGAGCAGTTATACTTTTTGAGTTATGCGCGACACAAAAATCCGACAGACGGACGGACGAACGGACAAGAGCAAATCTAACGTAACTCTGTCGGAAAAAACTGCACCAAAATACCCAGGTGCGCAAGTTCACATTTCGATCGATATGTTATAAAGTTTCATCACTGTAGCAGTAATAATTTTTGAGTTACGCGCGACACAAGTAAAAAAATACACAGGTGCACAAGCCCTGATGCCGATGAATAAGCTAATAAAGTTTCATCACTCTAGCAGTTATAGTTTTTGAGTTATGCGCGACACAAAAATCCGACGGACGGATAAGGGAAAATGTATATGCCCCCCACCCCCACCCCCCCTCTAAAATGGAGGCATAAATATGTCCTTTTTTTGCTAAAAAAGGCCGTAACTCTGCTGATGTCGGAAAAAACTGCACCAAAATACCCAGGCGACAAGTTCACATGCTGATTAATATGTTTATAAAGTTTATCACTTCAGCAGCAATACTTTTTGAGTTATGCGCAACACAAGTCCACAAATGTATTTTTTTCTAAAAAAAAGGGGCACAACTCCGCTAATGTCGGAAAAAAACTGCACCAAAATACCCAGACAACGTAACTCTGCTGATGTCGGTAAAAACTGCACCAAAATACCCAGATGCATAAGTTCACACGCTGATTAATATGTTCATAAAATTTCATCATTCTAGCAGAAATGCTTTTTGAGTTACGCGCGACACAAGTCCAAAAATGTCTCCTTTTTTTGCTTAAGAAGGGCCGTAACTCTGCTGATGTCGGAAAAAAAACTGCACCAAAATACCCAGGTGCACAAGTTCACATTCTGATCAATATGTTTATAAAATTTCATCACTCTAGCAGTAATACTTTTTGAGTTACGCGCGACAAGTAAACAAATGTCAGTTTTTGCTAAAAAAAAAGGGCCATAACTCCGATGATGTCGGAAAAAACTGCATTAAAATACGCAGGTGCACAAGCCCCAATGCAGATGAATATGCTTGTAAAGTTTCATCACTCTAGCTGTTCATTACTTATACTTTTCGAGTTACGCGCGACACAAAAATCCGATGGATTTACGGACAAGGGCAAATCTATATCCCCCCCCCACCCCTTCTAAAGTGGGGGCATATAAAATCCGGAATAAAGATCTTAATACTGGCATATAATAACGATTAAAAGGTATATATAATGGGATTATTTTTCGCATTCTGAGATAAAATTCATTTTGTAATAAATGGCTCGTGTTTGTTTACATGTTGACGTCAGAGTTGTGAGCGTTTGTATAACCATAGTTTACACACGTTTGCTTACAAAGCAGAATAGGGCAGTTGGTAAAAGCGTTGTCTACTGTTATTTACTTCGTAAAGTTCCTAAGTCGTGAGGTGAGTTCGATACCCGCTTGGGGTTTTGATTTGTTCAAACATCTTTGCTAATTTGTTTTCATCAAATATCTCATCATGTATTATATTTTTATTTTTTATTTTAAGTACATAACTTAGTAAAGCGCATTTCTATCAGCTAATACCATTCATAGTACAATTTGAAAACAATTTTTTGGTGACATAGTCCCTTTAAAGTATAGATGAATACATGTGCCAGTAGGTTCTTTGTTCAGATAACTATTGTCTGCCTCATGAGATGTATATTGTTTATGTAGTCCGCATTGACTTTCGTGAGACGTCTACGTACAACACAGGTACGATAATATATGTATTGTTTTTACTTCTTTCATTAATTGACTACCCCTTAAATAAATCATTCAGTTTCAAGTCTTTTTCGCATTGTTTGGCTCTGTTATATATTTAATATTCTGTTATGGCATACATGTAAACATCTGAACACAACAAGGTAACAACATATCACTGTAGACATAACACTAACTGTAACGCCAAATCTTGTATTCGTAGGAATAGTTTATAGCTCGTGCACTTCTCTAATTCTACAAGTCAATCTTCTGACAAAGACATCGAGAGAGTAAAGTTCGAAATACAATGCTCTGTGTTATTGCTACTAGAACAGTTTACACACCGCTTATAGAGCAAGTAAAGTGTTGACATCTGTTTGTATTGTGTGTTTGGATTGACATAGAGTTAATGAGCAAAGGACAACGACAATGCCATGTTCACGACATTGTTACCATTCAGTCATGTTCACGACATTGGTTACCATTCAGTCATGTTCACGACATTGTTACCATTCAGTCATGTTCACGACATTGTTACCATTCAGTCTTGTCCGGTTGAAGCCATTAAGAACGGGCTATATGAGAATCTCGAACGTAAAGCAAAGATAGTTCCATTATTATGTTTGTTCCTGTTTGTTTCTGAAGTTGAGACTTACAAAACACAATAGATAAATGATGAATTCAAACCATTTTGTTACATTATCTCTAAGCTTATACAGACGCATTTGTCATAGATACAATTTGAAAATTTATCATGCTAGCACATCGGTTATAGTATACCTTAAAAGTATCGCTTTACAAGGGACCGATTATAGTAGATATGCTGCTCGATAAGGCCTCGATGAATCAGCGTGATGGTATACTAGCTATTGTTATTAAGTTCATGAGTAGGTTTTACAATAATTGCATTCCGCAGAACGGAGTCCATATTCATGTCTTTCGAAGTTTCAAGATACCGCAACAAATACTGCTACCATCTCCATCATCAGATTCGGACCATATTCATCGGGCGTTTCGGCGGTACCCACAACGCCCTCCTATGGTAGCCGACTAGAGTGGCCAGACTCTAGTCTTGAGTTGGTAGGCTTGAAAATTTTATGTTATACAGTATATCGTGTCTGAAAGTTTGACATCTCTTAAACTTGTGATGATACATATATCAAAATCTTTTATTCGAAACGTTAAAAATTTCTACTGTACATTTAAGTGTATATTTCGTAGGAGCTGTAAAAGCTAAGTTCAGCTCTCGTAATTATCCAAAACAATGTGTGATGGAGAAGCCTATACAAAGTAACCTCCTATAGTAAATAAATACATTTATTAATTAAAAATACCCAACAGTTTATAAACAGCATGTAATATTAATGATGTATTTTAATAGTTTTTAAACAGTAACTTGTACTGTTTAGTGAAATGTGATGTATCCATATTTGTATTACAGCGTGTCAGCGATAACGGTGTATGGTTTCTACTTACAGTCTGTTCCACAAGCCCAACATTTGGCTCACTAGTGAGCCGGCCAGCACTGTTACTACCTAACATACCATGAAGTGCTGAAGTGATCAGTGGGGTCAAAGTCACAGCATGGAGGCAATAAATTAGCGATCATCATCAGGTAAGCCCTTGCCATATTTTACAGGGAACTTTCTGTTTGCTAAAAAAAAAAATCAGAACAATTTGTTTTAGCATCTTTGTAATGCACAAGATGAGGCTTTTATCATTTTCTCAATGCAGTTGAAGTCGAGATGATCAAATAGTTGTTATTATTTTTATTAAACGTTATACATTGTATTTTATGACTTAAAGCTTGATTTTTGGTGATTAAAAGGTTAGGTCTTGCTATAAAGATACTACTCATGCGCACGACATAATAAGCCGATCAGAACACACTTTGCAAACATACGTGCAAAAAAATTATGTCGATTATGTCGTTTGCACGAGATAGTACTTCGTTCACTCAACTTAGTTATATCGCGCTCACGAGTAAGTTACCTCGTGCTCATGACTTAAAGAACTATGCCGAATTTGAGCTTCGAGTTTTGTACAAGTTCTGGCGAGTTATAACTCGCCGTAAAGTGGACGAGTTGGTCGCGGAATTGTTTTAAAACGACATTCGTTTGAGTTCTCTTCAACATATTAGTACGATATGCATAGGAAATCGTTTTAACAATCGTTAAACATTTGAAGAATTGTCTTCGACAATGTACGAGTGCGGACGAGTCTGTACAACATGTGACGACATGTGCACGTGTAGATGTCGTAGGCAAGTCTCCCAAACTCGTGTTATGTCGTAGAACGATAATATACGGCGAAACATTACGACAAGGGAAGACATGTCTACGGAATGTGTTCGAGAGTGCGCGAGATTCCTTGTATATGTCTTCGCCACGTGTACGAGAAAAAAAGTCGCCGAGAATTTTAAACGGTATAAAATTCTCGCCGCAACTTGGCGAGTTCTAGCGACATACGACGATATCACTGCGATACATCACGACATCAGTACCATATCTGCATGACAACAGGTAAGCTGTGAAGGATTACACCTCGCCAGAACCCGAAACTCAAATTCGCCACATGGTGACAGGGCCTTTAGCTATGTATTTCTCGCGGCTTAGAATCTTGTGCTCACGTCTAAGTATCTCTTGCTCACGACTTAGTATCTCATGCTCTGGCGCATGACTCAGAGCCCTTATTATTGAGACTGGTTTAAATGTTAATGTATGCGAGATAATTTTATTGCTGATATTTTCAGACTATCATAATAATGGGTATAAGACAAGCAATTTGTAATTTTTGTAAAAAAGATGAAATCACTATTTTGTTCTAGTTTAATTTGAAAGTTTATAATTATATTAATAAATTTACTCTTCATTGATATTTTATGCAAATGTATTTATTAATAGACACACTAATGTCAACAATGATTTCGCATTTTGAATTCAACTGTTATATTAGGTGGATAGATCAACATAAGTTTGTTGAATGGAACTTCACTCTACCTTCAAAAGCAAAGCTGATCCTTAGCTTTTATCTGATTTGGGGAAAACCTTTTTTGTGGAAGAAACAGAATTGGTGGAAATGTATATGGTACCTTTTATATGAATCAAAATGCGCAATTTGCAGACCTGGTAGGTTAATTAGGAATTTCAAGCCTTTGATTTGAACAGTTAAACAAACCTTACATTAAAGTCATTAGCCCTAAAAGCCATGGAACTTGGCATTTCATATCCTTAAGGTAATATTTTCCCAAAAGGACATATTTAAATCACTACATTAATAAGAAAATGCACCCTTTGTGTGCAGTCGATATAAAAGGTATCTAGTAATGAGTACAAGCTTTTTTCCAAGAAAATCTTTTACATAACCTAGTTGCAATGTATTTTTCTTTGATTCACGAACAGCAACAACAAAAGAGGCCAATTCCCATAGAAACTATTTCGGAAATAAAGACTTTTATCAGAAGTATTTCGGAAATAACGACTTTTATCAAAAGCACTGACTCTGAGAATCTCAGGCTCTTTGGTTCAATAGAAGCACTACATTATGTGTACGCTCTGCAAATAATATCCATAAAGAGTAACACTATACTGAAAAGTCATTAAAACCAAAGATACAGTAATCTCCTTCCATGCAAAAATATAATTATGCTTTCAGTACTGTTATAGAATTGGTGGAAATTTATATTGTACCTTTTTGTTATGCATTTGCCTGTACATACAAAAATGCAATGTTTTCCATATATATATATCACTGTATCTCATATCACATAAACATCTTTTGCAATGCACTTGATTGAAAAATTGTATGTAAGAGCTTTTACATACATATATTACTCTCATACTTTAATGAGTACATTAATCATTGTTCTGCATTCTTTGTTGTGACATGTATTTTTGAAAAGAATTAATGATTATATAAAATGCAATCTAGACTTTTGCACTGATTCGGTTATCTATTCAACAGCACTAGCTGTAGACTGTATATTCTCACTGAATGCAGTGGAGAGCCCATATTGTTTAGATCAGATAAGGGGGCTGACCAGCAACGCACCATGAAGGATTTCAAGGTCTCACTAAGGTCCAGATAACATTTCCCGCTGAGCAGCAATGTGCATATACCATTATTTTTTATCAGGGATTTCTTTGCTAAAGTGGGCTTGTGGAACAGACTGCTTAAACAAACTCCTTATTTGAACCTAATTTAATTTAAATGGAGCACGTGCTTGATAACACAAGACGATAAAACAGATCGTTATCATAATCCAATGTGTTAAGAGCACTTAATTTTAGCAATTTTTGAGAAATTGGATGTACAATAGCACCTCCTCCTTAGCTTACATGTGAACGAGTACATTGAATTGTAGAATTGTATATGTCGCAAGTAGCAGCTCGTTTTACAATCACGCTTTATTAACGTGTTTTATATTTACTGTCACAAGATAAATATGTGACAAATCGATTCGAAGGAAACTGTGATATTGCAAGTCCCAAATGCCCTTTTAATATTTAAGGCAAGTTAGGAAACATACTGGTAATTAAAACCTGGGTTATCATGCAGGTTCGAACGTTTAAAGCTATACAAAGGCGTGGTGTTGATACTGTTTACGCGTTAAAGTAACAATGCAGTGATGAAACTTTATATACATAACGTTTGATATGTGCATTTGGTTTTTAAACAAGAAGAAGCTTATCTATTGCACTAGTTTGGATAATTAACATTTATAATAAGTTTTTTTTTTATTGATTAACAATTATTAAGGCGAAACAACCAACTGAAAAAAGAGCTTCTCAGCACAGCACCAACCGTTTTGTCAGAGTTATGGGCCTTTATCACTTCCAAAAAGGGCCATAATTCTGCTAAAATGCTGGTCACAGTAATGTGCCTTGGCCAGTGATCTGACATAATGACCCCGAAGACATGTGTGAAGTTTCAATTGAATATCTGTAGTAGTTGCAGAGATCCATGCTTGTTGCACGCAAACCTTAGCCTGAATTGTTTAAGTACGAACAGGGGCACAATTCTGCTAAATTGAAGGACCGAGTAATGGGCCTTGGTCAGTTACCTTATTTTTTAATGACCCTGAAGACATGTGTGAAGTGTCAATTGAATATCTGTAGTAGTTATTGAGAAACGGAGTTGTTGCACGCAAACTTCGACCTGAATTTCTAAGTAGAAAAAGGGGCATAATTCTGCTTAATTGCAGGTCAGAATTATGGACCCGGGTCAGTGACTTTATATAATTACCCTGAAGACATGTGCGAAGTTTCAACTGAATATCTTAGTAGTTAGAGAGTTGTTGCACGCAAACTTTAACCTGAATTTCTAAGTACAAAAGGGGCATAAGTCTGCTAAATTGCAGGTCAGAGTTTTGGGCGATGGTCAGTGACCATACATAATGACCCCGTAGACATGTGTGAAGTTTCACTAGAGCCGTAGTAGATATAGAGATATGGAGCTGTTGCATGCAAGCTTTAACCTTATTTTCTAAGTTCAAAAAGGGGCATAATTCTCTTGCACGCAAACCTTAACCTGACTTTTCTCAGAGATATGGACTTGTTGCACGCAAACCTTAACCGAAGCATTACGGCGACGCCGACGAAAGGGTCAGTAGTATAGCTCGAACTCGTAATCGATGTATGTTTTACATGCATAGTAAGATAAACAATTATATATGCAAATATATACTTATAAATTTTTATATTTAAATATATTATATCATTATACTTGGGAACCTCGGAGGCATATAGTAATCGCATCGTCCGTCCGTCAGTCTGTCCGTCCGTCACGCTTCTTGTGCGGTGCATAACTCCATTAGTATTGAAGGGATTCAAATGAAACATCATATAATGATAGAGGACTATGAGAGGAAGTGCAGAGCACAAACACCACAACTATTTATCTAATATTTACGGAGTTATTGCCCTTTGTTTTATTTCCTTATGTGAAGCATTAATTTTCTTGTGCAGAGCATAACTCCATTAGTATTGAAGGGATTCAAATGAAACTTCATATAATGATAGAGGACAATGAGAGTAAGTGCAGAGCTCAAGGACCACAACTCTTTCTTCAATATTTATGGAGTTACTTCCCTTGTTATATTTTCTTGTGCGAAGCTTTAATTTTCTTGTGCGGAGCATACCACCATACGTATTGAAGGGATTAAAATGAAACTTCATTGAATGGTAGTGGACAATGAGAAGAACTGCAGAGTACAAGTACCATAACTATTTCTTCAATATTACGGAGTTATTGCCTCTGTTTAATTTTTTTTGGGCGGAGCATAACTCCATTAGTAGTGAAGGGATTAAAATGAAACTTCATATAATGATATAGGACAATGAGAGGAGTACAATGACCATAATTCTTTCTTCAATATTTATGGACCTATTACCCTTTGTTTATTTTTTGTGCAGAACATAACTCCATTAGTTTTGAAGGGATTTTAAATACAACCACATATATTGATACATTACGTTGAGAGGAAGTGCAGAGTACAAGGACCATAACTCATTTTTCAATATTAATTAAGTTATTCCCCTTTGTTGCTTTTTGTGCAGATAATTACTACCTTAGTATTGAAGGAATTTAAAATAACACCACATATATTGATAGAGGACATTGAGAGGAAGAGCAGAATACAAGGACCATAACTATTTCTTCAATATTTATGGAGTTATTACCCTTCAGTTAATTTTCTTGTGCAGTGCATAACTCCATTAGTATTGAAGTGATTTAAAATAAAACCACATATATTGATATAGGTTGTTGAGAGAAAGTGCGGCGTACAATGACCATAATTATTTTTGTTGGAAGCGTCTTTTTTTGCCAACATGTAACTGACAATGTGTTGCCTTCATCTGACAAGCATATGCTTCGGGGGCATACGTCACATCCTGTGACAAGCCTTGTTGTTAATATTTCAAACAAAAATATATAAACTGAAGTTTATTTTAATACACAAGTTCAGTACAGATACAATTAGTTACAAATACACAATTTATCACACAGAACACGATTGACACATTAATTCTTATCTTTAGTTTGCTATACTTTTAACGGGTGCGATAATATCGAGAAACTGCGGACCAATGTACAAAGGCGCACAATACGAATAAAGAAGAAAATATAATTGTTTTCTTTAGTTTGCTAAACGTTTAACGGGTTTGCTAATATCGACAAACTGCGTGCCATATGAACAAAGAAGGAAACTGCGGACGGTATGAATAAAGAAGAAAACTACCGGTATACACGTTTAAAGGGCCCGCTAATACCGAGAAAACAAACATAAAAATCTCTCCATAACTATTTGAACGATCAAAATAGTATTGGATCAGTTCGTCCATAATTCACAAATTGTATTTATTCGACAACGCATGCGCAAAAGGAAGGCGATGGAACGATGACGATAACACGATGGTACGATGATTATGACACGATGGTACGATGATGATGGTGCGATGAAACAATGGTGATAACACGATGATAAGATGCCACGATTGTACAATGGCACGATGGTACAATGACAACGGCGTGATGTTAAATCGCACTATCACCATCGTATATCACCGCACCATCATCATCGTACCATTGTGTCATCGTCATCGTACCATAGTTTCATCGTGGTTTGGATTTCTATTCAAATCGCGATGGCCCTGATGGAACAACGTAATAAACCGCTACTTTTAATAATAATTTCAATAATCTTGATTTTGGCATGAAGTTAACATTGTTTTATTGCCATGAAAGGGATACTAATTATTTATTGCATACAAAGCACACAGCCTGGTTTAGTTTTTTGATTCAGTAGTTAATTAAAATAGCGGTGTATTCTTACATACATGCATGTTCATATACTATTGTCGATATGTTGTCGATAAATATATGTATTGCCTGAGAAAGAAAATCTTGCCGCCAACGATAATAGACCTTTCTAGTTAGGGTGCCACTTACATTTCAAGTCCTCCCCAGCTACCGACCTTCGAGCATGGTTTAACCAAAACGCAGGAAAAAAGTACGAGTATTTTCTGTCAAAAAAGTAGAAGAAAGTGTTCGAAAAAGTATTAAGAATAATTTAAGTTCATAAAAGTAACTAAATTGCATGTTTTAAGATCAATAAAAAGTTTTTGAAGAAACACCATTCTTATTTTATGTGCTCTAGTCCCATATGCATCTACAGTAAAGTTTCTTCTGAAAAACTTTGAGGTAAGCATTTTCCTGAAAATATCTGTAAAGGAATACACTGCCAGTAAAGCACCAGCTTCAGCATTTTTCCAGTTTAACGGGCAAAATGGTCAAAAGTATACTCTGACTCAGAAGTAGGAATAGTAGAAAGATTCTGCAGAAAAGTAGGAATAAGTAGGAACCTTTTTAAAAAGTAGGGAAAGAGCTGTCAGAGGACAGCGCGCTCGACTAAATAAAGAAAACCTTTAACCAAATTCAGACGTGGACGACGACGCCGAGGGTAGTAGGAAAGCTCACCTTTTCTTCGAATAGTCGAGCTAAAAAGTAGGAACGCCGGAAGGCCTGCAGCTATTACTAAATCATTAATTAAATTAATTGATCTTCACAAAAACTTTACACGCTTTACCAAGTGCCCCTTTGTGTAAAATAGATCAGTGGTTAAACGTGATATTTGAGTAAAATTATTGGCTAAAGTATACACTGTTCATGTGATTGACATTATTTAGTAAAAAATCTTACAGACTTGTTAAATGGACAGAATAATATACTTTACATTTTAATATTTGCGTTATATTATGCATCTAACGATCAAGAATAGTATGTTATAAAAAAACGGAAAGACGAACCATAATGGTTGTCAAAGATGTAAATGCATTTGTCTACGACATATTTTCATTTATGAATTTGTTCCTTTATAAGCAGTGCTGTTGCGAATCCTTAATGCAATATATCTGCTAACGATAGTAATTGCAGTTGAAGGCACTAAACTGTATATATTGGAATGTTATTGCGAGAATGGCCAAGTAATCATAGTCTTGATCCTGGTAAATCTGATAATAAAACTGCCAAAACGTCAAGTGAACAAGAGTTTCTTGATCGTTCCATTTCAGTTTCTACTGAACTAAATATTATAGTAAGCTAGGCAATGGCATAAAATACGGTACTAGTATGAAGGCGGCATTATCCGGTCGCTTGTAATAGGTAGCTAAAATGTGTGAAGAGTGTAAAAATGTATTTATCGACGTATGTAAACATACGTTACTTTCCTTTGTTAGTAATAACAACAGATGTTTGTAAAACATGTATGCCCCCCGACTTGCAGCCAAGTTGTGAATATGTGCAATTGTTAAGAAACTTTTTTAATATTGTATGCGCACATTAACACATGGGGAGGAAATTAAAGTTGATGCTTTAGATAGTAAATATAAAGCTGCAAGAAAGATACGGTGACCTTGACCCCACCCACCCCATATGAAATCCCAAGCGAGGTCTCGATATATGTATGAAGTTTCATTAAAATATGCGATGCGTTCTGAAGTAATTGAGCAGAAACCGTTTTTTTTCTATTCTTAGTAACGGTGACCTTGACCCCACCCACCCCATATGCAATCCCAAGCGATGTCTCAATCTAAGGTATCTCTGTATGAAGTTTCATTAAATATCTCGATGCGTTCTCAAGTTATTGAGCGGAGACCGTTTATCTATTTTTAGTAACGGTAACCTTGACCTTGACCCCACCCACCCCATATGCAATCCCAAGCGTTCTCTCGATATCGTGCGGAAACGAAATGGTGTAACGACAGACCGACCATCCGACCGACCTACCGACGAACGGACAGGTGCAAAGCAATATACACCCACTTCTTCGAAGGGGGGCATACTTACTATTGTCACTTTCTGTACCCTAATTTTCACATCCATATTTGATAGGAATTGCAGATACGTATCAATTTACAGTCTATAGTATGTCTTTCCTCTCATTAAGTATTGTTTATTGTGTAAATCTAGCATACATTATATTCATTATAGGCTTATCGTGGCGATGACTTTGGTGAACAAACAGTCTCAAAGGGTGCAATTTGGGGCAGCTGAAATTAGGATGTAACCGGTAATTAGGATTTGGCTCATTAGACTCTGCTAATTAGAATATTAGTAGGCGGAGGCTACAATGAACTGAATGCTTAATATTTATTTCCAACAGCAGAAGTCCGTTATCAGCACTTATAAAGCAAGTTAGAACCAATGTCTGCAAAGCATTGAGAAATACTTCCTTGAAAAATATGTGAATGCACCATTCAATATGTATTTCTGCACATTATCTACATGGCTGAATTGTATGTCCTGTCCGTTTGAAGTTGTAAAGTAGTTAAACAGTATTTATGGATTGTATCATTAAACCAGTGCCATCTTGAATGTAATGTGCTGTTTCAGTCGCCTTATTTAAAGTGTCATTGACCTTGAAAATATCATACTTACATGTATGGATTAAGCGTATAAGAATAGCTCATATATAATTATAATATAGTGAAAACAACCCACATTGCTGGCATACTAAATACGAGGGACAGTCAAAAAGTTGTTGGACATAGTTAATATTTTCATTAAAACATCAAATAGTATGTGTACAAAACATATGCACAAGCACACGATATTATAACAAAAGCAAACAGAAATATATGCAATCGTCTATAAACTACTCTATGACGTTAACGTCATTGATGACAATGTTTTTTTTCTTCAAAATATTCGCCACGTTTTTCAACGCACTGCCTGAGTTTCATAACCCAGTTTTGAAAGACCTCTGCAAACAACGACCAGAAAGATGATTGGACAAGGTGTTCCGGCACATCCTGGATACTACTCTGCGATGACTGTCTTCTCCACCGGACCAGTAGGACATAGATTTCCATATGGTCCGTAAACACGATCAGCATGACCTTCTTCGCGGACATAACAACTTTGGCTTTTTCGGAGGAGGTGACGATGATCGTTTGCACACCATAGAAACTGCTTTCGTTTTCAGTTCATAAAATGGATCCAGTTTTAATTGTGTCGGTGGGTGTCATTCCCGCTATAACGCAATACTAGATTGCACGCTACTCAAGTTTTTCCGTTGACGTCATCTTTTTTCCTCACAAAACGTAACGACAATATTCCTATGACTGGCGTTCTGTTGTCGTTTGACGTCAAATGTTTTAATGTCTATAACATTAACGTTACTTTTACATCAGTGGAATTTTCGCTATTATTCGAAAAGGTTTTCCCTCAAAAATATCATTCTTTTTATTGTATAGATTTTTTTTATAAAGGACTATCTGAAGTGCCCCGCACTATTCACGGTATATACAAATGAAATAGTCTTAAGATATTTATTTATTAAAATAATCAAATGCGTTTTCTGTATTTTAGTGAACACACATGAAATACTTAATAACTGTATTTTAATCTCGATAGGTCTGCAATTATGCAAAAAAAATGAGATTGTCCATTAACTTTTTGAGTGCCCCTCGTATAAAGAAACGTTTTAAAGGCGACCCTACTTTTTAAAGTGTGTTTACATTTTACTTACAATTTGAGTTCAATACAACAGAATTATATGTCTTTTCTTCAGTATATTCTAGCTCATACCTGTAATCATTTATTTGCATTAGTTTATTAATATATGTAAATAAATATATTTCATAACTATAGTATGATTCAATTGTTAATGTTACTTCTACACTCATGACCACTGAATTGCATATATTGGTATCTAAGATTTGGTCTTGTAGATTTCTGTATGTCCGACATGTCAGAAACAGAAATACTTTATATCGACTTATGCAAACTGTTGGGATTATTGGATTTAATAAATACTGGTAGTGAGTAAATCTGAATACGGAAACAAGAGGGCCATGATGTCCCAAAGCGCGCACCTGAGAACTGGTACAGATGAAGACCATACTGTAGTGACAGGTTTGAACTTTAAGGTATCTGAACACTACACAGAGGGGATAGGATCAATTTTGATTTAAAACATCGGTTAGTGCAATGGGCTAACTAAAGTATTAGTTGGGTAGTGGATGTGCGTTTTTTTTTGCTAATGGTTCTCAAATAATTTTTCTCGATATTCTTACCTGACCCTTTCATTAAGTCATTGACAATTCTGGAAAATGCAGAAACAGTACATTTTGATGTCTTTTTTGCAAACAGTTTTGGAGAACTAGTTGCAATGCGATAATACGATGACTAAGCTATAAGGTAAAGTTTTGCTTTTTTAATAAAATTTTCTGTCCACTGATGATAAATGACATTAATACAAATTCTGAAGACATCAGTATTGCATGTACAAATAAGTGCATGCAAGTCTTGCAACTGTTGGAAATCAAATTTTAACAATCAATGTTTATGGTCATATGAAAACTGTGTAAGTTTGGTCAACATTGAATTAAAAATCGTGTGTGCAAGCCAATCATTGATAACTTGATTTTTTTTCCAAACACAAGGGGCAATAACTCTGGTGTTTCTGGCCTGATCATGCGTATATTCGACTTCATCTTATGTTTATAGACAAACTGTACACGAGTGGTGAAGATTGGATGAAAAATGATGTCTCTATCCTCAATAATGTCCATTTTTTGCATATTTTTTTCACAAACAAAAAGCAATAACTCTGGTGTTTCTGGTCAAATCTTGCTTATATTCGCCTCCACCTATCATCTTATGGTCATAGACTAACTGTGCAAGATTGGTGAAGATTGCATGAAAAATGAAGTCTCTGTCCTGACCATTTTGCATATTTTTTTCACGAACAAAGGTCAATAACTCTGGTGTTTCTGGTCCTATCTAACTTATATTCGACTTCACCTGTATTCGCATGGTAATAGACAAACTGTGCAAGACTAGCTCAGGTGAGCCAAAAATATACAACGGCTTTATTTGAAATACGATTTGTTAAAACTGCTGGTAAAATATATTTAGAATGAAAATTATCATACGAAAACTGAATTGTTATCAAAGCATGGCTCATGATACCTGTCCGTATGATATGATTATACATTATGTCGAGTCACTTGTGTCACAGTGTGAAATATGATCGATGTGGTCTAAATCACTAGCTTATGTATTAGAGCAACTGGCATGGACTCTTCGCCTAGAACTATACCGGAAATAGTTAAAAAGAACAGAAACATATAGGTTAAGCTAACGATTTTATTCGGGTCAATTTCCATTATTTTTATGAGTCCATCAATCGTGGAATTATTATTGGATAGTTGTCCAATATACGTCTTGACAAGATACAAATGACAAAATATAAGCATAATGTGATTTTTTGTAGATCTATTGAGTACAGTGACGAGAGTGGTCATGTAATTATTGTCTGCAAAATACGAGTCAAGCGTAAATTGACAGCCAGGAAAATATGGTGTCCGCATATGATCTAGAGTTTAAGTTAACAACAGAGTTCGTAAACAGGTGTACACAAATCAGATTTATGAAAATAAATGATAATAAAATTGTTCATTATATTATAACCTAGCTGCTGAATTAAAAGTTGTTTATGTATCTTCTGCTGACATTGGCATTCGGGAGCTATTTTTTTTTTATTTCTAACATATACCACGTTTAAAGTAACTCTGCTCGCTCTCATAGGTCACAACAAGTGCATAATTTGTATTCCATACCTGACGATTATTATATAGAAGTGATGCCCACTATCGTTGAACCAGTGTAGCCCAGTCTATGACGCTACGTAACGGCCTTAAAACAACCACATTTCATCCACTAATGTTATTATTTTTCAATTACTATACATGTTTTAGTTGGCAGATCGCTCAGTACACAGACATTTCCATTAACTGATATCTAAAATCTCCATCAAATTTCAGCTATCGCATCTCAACCTCCAACGCGTGACGGTCACTCAATTTATAAAACATATCACGTGTTTTATGCTGTGGGAGGCCATTGATGACAATGTTATAACCACAGTTTTTTTATTTAAAAATGTTGATCGTAGTTGTAATTTTCAAGTTAGGGAAATATTTAGAAGAAGAGTAATTGACGTAAAGAATTATGTACTTAAACGACATAACAATGGTTAAAATACAGTGAATACCTATGCAAGTGCAAAATATCCGTTATAAATTGAATCCCAACTGATTTTAGAAATGCGATACAATATATTCATATATACCATTAGACAAATGCATTGTATATTACAGGCCGTTGAGATAGTGCCTGGAGTCTACTAATTGTGGTTACTCTTACAGCCGCCTTTTCCCTGACACAAGTTAACTGGGCAGGGGCCAACATGCCAGTGCTTATTTCGCAGAGTAAAAGCACCACAATAATTCACTGTATAACGATGTATTTACGGGGAGTCTATTTAATATCACAATTATCTCACGTAGACATATATTCTCAACGCACAATCGACTATGCGCAGTTGCAGAGATGGCATAAACCGATGTAGATAGATAACCAACTATATGATTTCATAATTGTGGTATCGACATCAATAAATATCCTGTAATCGAATATGGCAATTCTACATAAGAGATAAAGAGCTTGACTATGACACTATGTGGCAAGAAATGCATCAAACTTTAGGATTATCAGTTTTGTTATTGTTGTTTTTCTAAAAAAAAGTACATATGTCACTCAGTTCAATGTCAAAACAATTGACTAAACCACCCATTAAGTGATTAGTTCATGAAATCCCATTTCTGAAGTTATCACAGATGTGTGACTGTTATCTCGTGCAATGCCTCGATTCCCGCAACATTTGCATTGAGTGACTTTTATCTAGTGCAATGCCTCGATTCCCACGACATTTGCATTGAGTGACTGTTATCTAGTGCAATGCCTCGATTCCCACGACATTTGCATACGGCTGATAATTCTAATTTCATTTTATTACATTTTCTATCAGTTGTTTTTCTCGAATGAACAAACACAGCACTAGTATTTTGATATGGTCTCCTTTTATTTTTGCAGGCTTTATGAACGGTAACAAACTGTATTAAATCTGGTAAAGCGATTTTTCACGCCATGTTATTACGACATGACATAAAATCATGAACAAAATCTTACTTTCTAAGTTTTATTTTGTTTCCTAAAATCATTTAGCTGTTATGCTATGGCAATTCCCATAAACAGCTAAATGCCCGAGTTTTATCATACAAACCACACATATTTTCATCACATGTTACCATCCACACATTAGAATATAATAAATCATGGCATTGCAATGATTAAGCACGATTTATGACTACATATCTCACTGATGCGTCTAGTTTTATTTATCCAAACACTATTTAAGTGTATTAAGTTTCGTTACTTATTTTAAAAAATAGCCGATTTTAGACAGATGTCATCATTAAGTGCATATTTATTTGTAAATATTTACATAAATCTATATCAGCATGTTTTTTTTTTCCAGGAATAGATTCAATGTGACCTTTCAATGAAGCCTTCGTTATTTAAATTACTAGGGAATGTCAATTGTATGTACATGTATATACATTAGCAGATTATTTATGTCAAAAACGAGAGATTTCTCTAGAAGGAACTGAAATGTGTCCGTAGGACACGGATGCCCCCACATTCCGCTGGTTGTCACAAAACTCGGCTGATGTCGGAAAAAATGCACCAAAATACCCAGGTGCACTATTTCACATGCTGATGAATATGTTTATAAAGTTTTATCAGTCTAGCAGTTATACTTTTTGAGTTACATGTGACACAAATCCAAAAATGTCATTTTTTGCTAAAAAAGGGGTCATAACTCCACTAATGGCAGAAAAAACTGCACCAAAATACCAGGTGCACAAGTTCACATGCTGATTAATATGTTTATAAAGTTCCATCACTCTAGCAATAATATTTTTTGAGTTACACGCGACACAAGTCCAAAAATGTCATTTGTTGCTAAAAAAAGGGCTATAACTCTACTGATGTCGGAAAAAACTGCACCAAAATACACAGGTGCACAAGTTCACATGCTGATTAATATGTTTGTAAAGTTTCATCACTAAAGCAGCAATACTTTTTGAGTAACGCACAAGTCCAAAAATATCATTTTTTGCTAAAAAAAGGGCCATAACTCTGCTGATGTCAGAAAAAAATGCACTGAAATACTCAGGTGCACAAGCCCCGATGCCAAGGAATATGCTTATAAAGTTTCATCACTCTAGCAGTTTGAGTTATGCGCGACACAAAAATCCGACGGACGGAAGGACGGACAAGGGCAAATCTATATGCCCCCCTCTAAAGTGGGGGCATAAAAAGGGAATATGAATAATCAAATTATAAAATGATAAAACAAACATATATACCGGACAAGCACGTTCAAAAACAATTTCCGATACACACAAACATGTCTAAATGCGTTTAACCGAAACATCATTAAACAATGTGCTCTATCTTAATTCAGCAACGATGGGGAAAGAGCTACATGCCAGGAATAAGAACCAGGGCAAACAACTACAAAAGTTCTCAATCTCAGTTTAAAATATTTGCCAACGGCATTCAAATCCAATATGTAAGATGCAATTTCATTGGTAAGAATGTTAAGTTCAGACTAAGTTTGAAATTGAGAACTGTCGCAGTTGACACTGAACCTGATGAAAAATCGTCAGAACCAAAACCAACAAAATTGAACGCAATTTTGCTTAGAAGCGAGACTGGTAGGATCAACTTGAAAAACAAAAACAATGCACAGTTTCACCAATAACGATGATGGTACATAGCTACATGCAGGGAAAAACAACCTGATGAAAAACAAATGTAATGTTCAACACAACAGGCCTGTAGATAAACGGTATGGAATCTGTGGAGCCTGTAAATCTCTTAGAGTCCACTTGCAACAGACTGCATGGCCCGTGTCCAAACAGCTATCTTGGCAAAGTCCGTACAATGGCGTAGCCGTAGCAGACAATCTGGAATACACAGGAGTATTAAGGTTAGATACCACTAAATCATTGTGTATCCCTCCAAAAGTAGTGACTATTACTAAAGAGTTCCTTTTAACTACTGGTATAAAAGCCATTTAGAAATCTTCGGCATGCCTTTTGTGGTTATTTCTTATATCATGCGTGTCTGGAACATGTAGGTGCATTTCACTGGAGGTTAACTGGAAATGAGAACTTTTGGGGTGTATTTAATGTGGTGTGGGGTTTTTGTCGAAATATGACTGCCGAAACCCTGTTTTCTACTGATGTCTGCATTCAGGTGGGATGCATTTCCTTAGAAGTAACATAACATATCTTTTTTATTGCAATTTTCGGAAGAGGACAGATTCACCTTTAAATTGATACCAGGTTTGCACAATCTGAAATAAAGAAAATGCTAGAAAAATGCTTGGAAAGTTTGCCATTTTATAATGGGACCCTATGGGAATTGGAATTACTGGTATCAAACCTTTACAGATGTTATATTGCTATGCGGTAAGCATTGGTAGCATTGATTGTGGAAGATGAGGCACTTCTGAAGTTAATTGTGTTCACTTTAGCGGTCATCTATATTAACAGCACTAGCTGTTACATCTACCAGTATTTGTAAGATTTCATTTGTTAACACTTTTCTGTATCCAATATGTTTATTTATCTAAAGATTACATTTGCTTATCAGTGCACCTGTAGATTTTCAAACAGATAATTACATTAAATAAATAAATAAATGAACAAATAGTAATGAATGAATGAATGAATGAATGAATGAATTAATTAAAAGTAATCAATACTATACAGACACGGTTTTCTCTTACCACTGAGGACTCTCTTATTGGCCATGGGCAATATTTCCTCATCTACACCCAGCATATTGATCAGCCAGTCTAAAACCTTGTATGGACAATAACCACCGTGAATCAAGACAATGTTGGTATTATGACTGTGCAATTCAAGACACATGCAATAAGCCATTTAATCACAGTCTACAATAACCAAACTCACAAATTTTTCCGTAAGTTGTTTGCAACATCAGTACTGTTATTTCTTGAAATTTATAATCATAGCATGTTTAACAAAAAAAAACATTACAGTGTATTACAGTATCAGTACATCCTGTAAAAATTTATACATTTTGAGCATTTTTATCTAACGCATCAAATGTCTATGTAATATAGAAATGATCCATTGCCTTATTTCTTCTGATGTTCTTTTATATATAAAAATATCAGGCAGGCATATAAGCTTGAGCTATAACGCATATTCAGTTATTAGCAATATGTAGACCCATAGGTACTTCCAACCAGACCTTTTTTTATTGCAGTTTTCTCAAAAATGACATATCACATCAGTTTCAAATTTTGCACAGACCCATTAAACACAATTTCCAAAACAGGTATAATAGAAATCGAATGGTTCAGTGATCATTTATAAATCCTCATGCTCTTAGGTGTCAATACAAATAAAAGAGCACGTGGTAAACTTCTAATCTGTTTGTGATATTAAATAAATGTAAACAAATCTGTAAAAAATAGCTAAGAAGGAGTTTAAAACTTAAGTCGCAAAACCTGGAAATGGGCTACTGTGCAGTAAACAGGACTGCCGTGGGCCATTGGTATGTAAGAGGCCGCGTTCCATGAAATGGGCTACTGTGCAGTAAATAGGACGTGCGTGGGCCATTGGTATGTAAGAGGCCACGTTCCATGTACTTGGGTATGGAAAGTATTATAAGATATATTTAGATTGAAATTTATGAAAATCATTATTTATGATTATTTTAAATTAAAATAAAAGGAAAATAACAAAAATATTTACTCTTTTTTCGAACAGTGAAATTGACTAATTCGTTTCAGCATTTTGTGAATTTTTGTTTTGATATTATGTTGTTTTTTTTGTTAAGATTTGTATGAAAATGAAATTTCAGATAAACAAAATTAAATAAATCAAAGTCCGTTATATTATTTTGTATTCTTGAAAATGTTGGAGAAATTCAGGCTAAAAATACAAAAGTTATAGCTGACTAAGCGAAGGTCTTGTTATAAGTGCCCATGGGTATATACAGCAACAGATTTGCCACAATGTACCAGTACCTTTGACAGTATCTGCACCCATGGTTCCCTCTGCAGGAGCCCAACACAGTCACAGAGGACCTCCAAGGTGGTCATGTGACCGGGGCCCTGGGTTAGTGTGACTTTGCAGGGGTCTGATACCAGCAGTAGGCCTGGGCAGAGGCCCAGTTTTGTGGGAACTGAAATATCTGTCCAGATACTGACTGCTCCAGCCATGACGCCTATAGCAAACATCACCACCTGAAAATTGCAACAACAAAATCTGGGCTACATGAAAAATTAATAAAACAAAGTGAGCAAACCTCAACTTTTGTTGTCCAGTAGAAATGAAAAGTAAAGCCTTGCTGTGAGAAAGATCAAGGCTCAAAGAAACTTTCCATGAGTTGGTGTTATGCTTTTCAACATCTGACTATAGCAAATTTGACAAACAATAAACTGAAAAGAGTCTTTAATTCAAAAGAATCTCTTACAAAATGGAACAAGTCTATGCATTGTGTAACACCAACAGATATAAGGATGTATATCTTTCGAGCATATCTTTATTTATGAACATTAAATAACACCAGCAGACATTAGGATATATTTGCAGAGCAAATTCCTTTTTTATGAACATGATGATGGTTACATTATGTAACACCAGTCAAAATAAGGATGGCTATACAATGTACTTAGTGCATATCCCTATTTATAAACATGTCTGCATTATGTTGCACCAGCATTTATAATGATAAATATATCAAATGCCTCACATTGGACTTGTTTGCATGGGCAATGTTGTAAGCGCCTGTTGCGAGGTTGTAGCTGTGACCCATCAGTTCCAGCAGCCAATGGACACGATCCAGGGGGCGGGACTTCGCCTTCTCTTCAAGTGACATCATGTAGAAACAGTGCAGCAGCAAACGTAGACAATGGTCTTTGTCACTACAACATGACATTATAATTGTGACATATGATACAAATGAAGTGCCATCATGAAGTAACAGAGCAGCAGCAAACGTAGAGAATGGTCTCTGTCACTACAACATGACATATGATACAAATAAAGTGCCATCATGTAAAAACAGTGCAGCAACAAACATTGGCAATAGTCTCTGTCACTAGAACATGACAGACAATACAAATGAAGTGCCATCATGCAGTAACAGTGCAGCAACAAATGAGGGCAATGGTCTCTGTCACTAGAATATGACATAAGATTGAAATGAAGTGACATCATGTAGATATATGATTGAAATGAAGTGATATCATATAAAAACAGTGCAGCAAACGTAGGCAATGGTCTCTGTCACTCGAACATGACACAAACGATGGAAATGAAGTAATATCATACAAAAACAGTGCAGCAAATGTAGGCAATGGTCTCTGTCACGCGAACATGACATACGATGGAAATGAAGTGATATCATATAAAAACAGTGCAGCAAACGTAGGCAATGGTCTCTGTCACTCGAACATGACAAACGATGGAAATGAAGTGATATCATATAAAAACAGTGCAGCAAATGTAGGCAATGGTCTCTGTCACTCGAACATGACAAACGATGGAAATGAAGTGCCATCACGTAGAAACAGTGCAGCAAATGTAGGCAATGGTCTCTGTCACTCGAACATGACAAACGATGGAAATGAAACAAACATCATGTAGAAACAGTGCAGCAAATGTAGGCAATGGTCTCTGTCACTCGAACATGACAAATGATGGAAATGAAGTGATATCATATAAAAACAGTGCAGCAAACGTAGGCAATGGTCTCTGTCACTCGAACATGACAAACGATGGAAATGAAGTGATATCATATAAAAACAGTGCAGCAAATGTAGGCAATGGTCTCTGTCACTCGAACATGACAAACGATGGAAATGAAGTGCCATCATGTAGAAACAGTGCAGCAAATGTAGGCAATGGTCTCTGTCACTCGAACATGACAAACGATGGAAATGAAGCAAACATCATGTAGAAACAGTGCAGCAAATGTAGGCAATGGTCTCTGTCACTCCAACATGACAAACGATGGAAATGAAGTGCCATCATGTAGAAACAGTGCAGCAAATGTAGGCAATAATCGTCTCTGTCACTCGAACATGACAAACGATGGAAATGAAGCAAACATCATGTAGAAACAGTGCAGCAAATGTAGGCAATGGTCTCTGTCACTGCAACATGATAAACGATGGAAATGAAGTGATATCATAAAAAAACAGTGCAGCAAACGTAGGCAATGGTCTCTGTCACTCGAACATGACATACGATGGAAATGAAGTGATATCATATAAAAACAGCGCAGCAAACGTAGGCAATGGTCTCTGTCACTCGAACATGACATACGATGGAAATGAAGTGATATCATATAAAAACAGTGCAGCAAACGTAGGCAATGGTCTCTGTCACTCAAACATGACAAACGATGGAGATGAAGTGATATCATATAAAAACAGTGCAGCAAACGTAGGCAATGGTCTCTGTCACTCGAACATGACATATTATGGAAATGAAGTGATATAATATAAAAACAGTGCAGCAAATGTAGGCAATGGTCTCTGTCACTCGAACATGACAAACGATGGAAATGAAGCAAACATCATGTAGAAACAGTGCAGCAAATGTAGGCAATGGTCTCTGTCACTCGAACATGACATACGATGGAAATGAAGTGACCGTGGTCTCTGTCACTGGAACATGACATACAATGGAAATGAAGCGACATCATGTAGAAACAGTGCAGCAAACGTAAACAATGGTCTCTGTCACTCGAACATGACATACGATGGAATAGAAGCAACATCATGTAGAAGCAATGCAGCAACAAACATGGGCAATAGTCCTTGGTCACTACAACATGCTATATGACACAATCGTGAATGGAGTATATTTTATTTTATGCACACTCTACTTTTCCTAGAGAAATACAAATATGTCAATTGTTATCTCAACATATACTCGTATATGTAAAACTTTCAAAACATGCATATTATGAACACAAAAAATGTATATACAATAATCAACCTACACATGGTGAAAAAACAACATACCTAAATGATTTCCACAGTAATCATCAGAAGCCAAACATAAATAGAAACTGTATTCCAATGGATTGTATTTTAATTTTGCATTGAAGTTGTTCCTATAACAAGAGAGCCCTAAGGGCCCTAGGATGCTCACCTGAGACCTTGTAACCCAAATGGAATTTGCATCCCCGAGGTTTGGCTTATTTTTATCCCAGGGGCATAATTTGAACAATCTTGAACAAACCTTGCAGGTTCAGGTAAAGATTTTTAAAGTCATTCTGCTATTTGAGTCTATTTAACCCATGTGACCCCCGGGGCGTGGCCAGTTTTGACCCTAGGGGCATAAATGGAACAAGACTTGTAGAGGACCACTATAGGATGTTACATACCAAATATGAAACCTCTGAACCTTGCGGTTTCAGATAACAAGATTTTTAAAGATATTTTGCTATTTAAGTCTATATAAACCATGTGACCAACCGGGCGAGGCTATTTTGACCCCAGAGGCTTATTTGAACAAACTTTGTAAAGAATCACTAAAGGATGTACCAATCCAAATATGAAACCTCTGGGCCTTGCAGTTTCAGAGAAAAAGATTTTTAAGTTTACGCTTTTTTAATCTATTTTTAGCTCTGGTAACCTACATATGCAGCGGACCGTAACGATTTTAACAACTTTGAAAGAGGGTCACCCAATGATTATTCCTGTGAAGTTTGGTAAAAATCTGCCAAGTGGTTTAGGAGGAGATGTTGTTTGAATGAAAAGTTGACGACGGACACACTCACGCACGGACGATGGGTGATCACAAAAGCTCACCATTGGCACTTTGTGCTCAGGTGAGCTAAAAAAGGCGACACAAGGTAAAATAGCAACACAATTGAATAAACATATTAACTATATTCATGCAAAGAAATCTAGCTCTGACTTTTCTGATACAAACCTGGTCAAAAATTCCAAACAAATGTGAGTTGAATAATGATAAATTTATCTAGCCAGGTTTAGAAAACCTTGAAGTAGATCACCACAACGAGACCATTCAGCTGTGTGTGTTAGCTCTATCCACATGGCCATGGAATAAAACAAAGTTAATTTAACAGGGGTTTATATCATCCGAGCACGCCCGATAGCGGGATTAACATTCATATTCATATAAGAATTTGTGTATCTTACCAATCCAAGTTGAAGGCAGCATCAATACAGCTATTGAGGAGAGCTATGGGCTGATGGCCGTGTGAGACCAGGTAGCATCGCACGTGAGTCCCGCGCAGTAACGAGTCTCCACACTGGCAGTCGCCACTGGTCAGCTGATGCAGAAGGGTGTCTGGTACACGGCTCATAGATTCCGCTAGTTGGTTAAGTACACTGGGCTGAAAATTATATTGCAATGATAAGTATACTGGTAGAACAAAAATTTGAGGCGCGTCGTGGGAAAACTGGGCTTAATGCATGTGTGTAAAGTGTTGTCTCGGATCAGCCTGTGCAGTCCGCACAGTCTGATCCAGGACGGCACATTCCGCCTATGGTGGATTTATAGTTAGAACAGGCTTCCTTGAAACAGAAAATACCATAAAAGCGGAAAGTGCCATCCCGTATTAGCCTGTGCGGACTGCACAGGCTAATCTGGGACGACACTTTACGCACATGCGTTAAGTCCGGTTTTCCCACAACGCGCCTCATATTTAATTCATACTACGAGAACGAGCCAAATGACAACAAAAGTTCTCAATCTCAAACTTAGTCTTAACTTCAAATGTTGATCAATGAAAAGGCTTGTTACATATGGGTTTAAATTTCTATTGTTAACTTCAAATGTTGACCAATGAAAAGGCTTGTTACATATGGGTTTTAATTTCTATTGTTAACTTCAAATGTTGACCAATGAAAAGGCTTGTTACATATGGGTTTTAATTTCTATTGGCTAAATGTTTAAGATTATGAGAAAGTTTGAATTTAACATTTTATGCAGACTAAGATGTAGGGCCAGAGTGATTTATACAACAAATGGATTTAACCTCACCCAAAAAGATGAGAAACATCAGAGGAAGCATGATGAACTTGAACATAATTTGTTTTCATGCTTATTGTAGTCTTTTTTTTCTCAAAATTAGACTGAAAACTGGGTAACATATTTTACACAGATGCATATTATATTGGACGACTATGGTAAATCCGATTATAAAATCTCATAACAGTCAATTTCACCGAAATTAAGTTGTATTTTGCAGTAGACATAGACATAAGACATATTGACCTTTTCGACATTCCAATAAAGGGAGATCACTCTGCGTTGGAGATTGAGGTCAGGGGGGTTCCGACTGATTAGGCTAAGTCTGCATATTCTGATATTTGTTCTTGATGAAAACATTTTTGATCATATAACTATATGTCTGGAAAAGAAAACTTGCTACTTGTGGTGGAGAAATATGTGTAAGTCGGCTTTTATACTTATTTATGCTTTTATATGCACTTTGTTAAAATTTAACATTCTAAACGTGGGTGGGGTATGGGAATTAATCATTTAATGATAGAAAAACTAAGCTATTAAGGCAACAGATCTTATTTTGGCATTAGATTTAATATGTTTCTTTCAAATAGGTTATGAAATAATATAGAGAACGCCAGTGTATTTATTTTTATGCAAGTTATGTTTATCCATAACATTCCTTAAATGTGTCATCAGTGTTTGTCAATAGTTTTAATGTATTTACGAAATTGCATTGAGTAGCCAGTTCAGTATGTTTATACATAATATTATTGTGTGTTTGTATATATTTGCAATAATAATAATAATACTTTAATTGAACTTTGTTTCAGGTAACTATCACAAACAGAATCTGGAATGTCTCACCCTGATTTTCTAGCGGATTATTCAACTGATTGTAGTATTCCTTCTTGAATAAGCATATTGTGACTCACAACACCAGTAATGTAATTACATTTATAAAAAATTTATAAATATTACGTACTGTGGTTCAAGTTAAGTAATATTATTAATTGTCCAAATTCAAGTGAATATATTTAAAATAATAATGTTAGTGAATTGTTGTTATTATAACAGATGGTTGTTGATGGATTGTCATCAGTATTTAGTAATCACACATCTGTGCGCATACAAAGTTCCAAGTCGAAACATCCTCGGGCCATTGACCAGTAGATACCTGTCAATCAAGAATTGAGCTGACCAATTACGGGTTTATATTTCAGTGGTAAACAATAGCACATGGTTGCATAATCCAATCAATTTAATTAAAACACTTTGACAAACAACCTTGGACAAACAGAAAGGTGGAGCGATAAATTTCTGTCTACTGGTTAATACATCATTGGTGCCAAACATTCCGGAACCCGTAGACGATCCATTGGTGACCTGAAAATTTTTCTTCATCGATTCAGTCTGCCGGCCTATGACCCTTGACCGCTTTGTGATTTTGTGTAAAACCACTGCGGGAAGTAGCTATTTATATTCTGTAGAAAAATCGTTCATTGTGAATTTTGAACCAGCATTAACTGTGACTGTCCAAGTTCCTGTTCAAAATGGGTAAACTGAAAATGTCTGGAGTATCAGCCCAACTAAATAGCTGGTGATGAACCTGCTAACTTTATGTATCTGTGAGAAACCCCACTCATCAAATCAAATAAAACTAATTTTCTGGGTCCATGAAACTGTACTCAATTTTGGGCTATTTTTTACACATTTAGTACAAAGTAAATTAGTAAATAATTGACCTGTTAAATGTTTTAAAAATAGGTGGGTGAAGTTTTTCAAAGTAGCATGTCAAAAGATTTTGTATAGTTTACTTCTAACCGTAGGTTTGGTGCGGTGTTTCTTTTTCACTTTTGCCTATTTTGACACACTACTCGTGTGACCATTAATACGTTATCCAGCCAGGTCTAAATTATGTGTGTGAACGTTAAAATCGTAAATAAAAGCAATACGTCTTCATATAACATTAATTAATTGTTTTTTTTTTGAAGTTTTAATAGCAGTTTATGTGAAACGGCATCAGCAGCTGATCCATCTTTACTTTAGAGCGAGAACACAGAACCCCCCTGACCTCAAAATCGCGCATTATCTCGTCAGTATCGTTACGTGTGATATGACAATGTCGAAATCGTGAATGTGTATTAGAAATTTAATAATACTCAATATTAATTCTTCTTGCAAATGAAGCTTTCTAAATATCTAGTATGTAGATCTATTATTAATGCTTCACAATTTGCAATATTGTTGGTCATTATACAAACAACACAATAAACATAACCTCCACAACATCTTATCCATAAATTACCATTTCAAAACAACAGACTGAAGTATGTGCATGTACGAGCAAATATGACATAAACTGACCATGACTAATCAACACTTTATATATGTAAATCGAAAGTATTTATTTCAAAAACAGAATATTCATGTCTATAATTTCATGCTGCAGTGTAGATCTAGTTTAGGCTTGCAGCTTTGCATTTAATTTAATTCAGATGTTAAAATAATAAGATAATCACATCTTTTTCAGTCTTCAACATCTTGAACGCTTCAGTGACACTGCGGTAAAGGATAGCAGCAACGGACTCTGGTGGGTCTGGTACACAGAGAGCAGAGTTCAATCCTTTTAGTGCTGCCAGACGGAGTGTTCTCCCTTGCTCCCCAGCTCTTCCAACTAGAGAGTAGAATTTGAACATTGAAATATACTGGTATGTGAATTTTGTCCCAATCCCCAAAATATGTGTAATTTTTCATTTAAAATGGAAATTATTCTCAATGAAGTGATAAAATTATCAATACATAGAAAAATTAAAATTAGGTAGTAAATCACGTCATGACCTGCCGTATTTATTGGCAAAAAATATATATATAAAATATTGAGTTAAACTAATGTGCTGCAATCTGAAATAAATAAATACATTAAGTTTTTGTCATCATTTTCTTTTTCAATTACCAAGATTTCATAACATAAAAAATTCTCAATCAGATGGCTATAAGACTAATGCCCGTTAAAAATATCAGTGAAAAGAGCATGAATACTGACCGGCCTGGAGACACGTTTTCTCAAGGAAGGTCTGCAGCACCGCAGGGGTGATGTTCTTGACGTAGCAATCAGCAGAGGACAGAAGGAGCAGTTGGCAGTCACCCTAGCAACCACAGAAAATGCAAATAGTCATAAATCAATGTTTTTACAGGGCCCTTTTGGGGCCATAATTCAGCCCCATTCCCCTGCTTAAAAAGTATATATTTTTTCCCAATATCTACCTTAAAATTACACTCAGAATGTACAATTTATTTAAAAAAAATGAACAAAATCCCTAAGATAGAGGAATTTCCCAGCAATGTTTTATCAAACCAAGTAAGTGCAAAATCTTAGTAATCATTTGTAGCAAAACAATTGATTAATGTTTTATAACAAAGTAGAATATAAACATGTAATAATGACTTAAAAAAAAAAAAATCCCTTTTGCCATAAAATTCCCCATTTGAAGGGCCCTGCCACCTTTCCCCCAATGGTGAAAAAAAGACACTAAATGTTCAAGGACAATGGCACTGTACTATGAGTATGATCGTATCAAAATCACTAAAACAGCAAAATGAGTAAAATAAGACTTTAAAACTATGCATTAAGGTTTTAAGATGCGGTATAGAAGATCAATGCTCTGATGACCTTTCCTTCACCCAATAAAAGCCTATCATGGTTTTGAAAAGTACTTAACTATATGATATATTTCAATGTTTCCGATAACAGAACAAACACTGGTGCACTCACATTGAGAATTGAGTAAAACCAACAAATTACTGACTTAGTAATCATAAACAGTTGAACTGTACTATTTACTATCAGGTACAAAAAATATTCAACTATAATGTCACACATAATTTTACATCACGTTACACGTGGACACATCAAAGACCACACCTGGAGCGCAATATAAACCATTAGGGCATTACGTGACCAGGAACAATGTCATTATTATGTATGAGACTTGTTATCGTAAGAGCTATTGCAATTTCAAGGGTTCATACAAGCTGTTAAAACCGTGTTTTTTTCCGTGATTTTTGCATGACATAGCTCAGTTTTCTGTGATACACTCTGAACATACTAATGTCAAACAAGAGGGCCATGATGGCCCTAGGTCGCTCACCTGAGTTTAAGGCATCATAATGGCTAATAACGAGAGGGCAAATTGGCACTAAACCCCTTACTTGAGTACAAAAATCTGGGCCTTGCAGGTTCAGAAGTTTTTTTAGTCTAAATAAAGCATGTGACCCACAGGGCGTGGCCACTTTTTATCCCAGGGGCATAATTTGAAAAATATTTGTAGTGGACCACTATTCAATGTTACATACCAAATATGAAATCACTGGGCCTTGCAGTTTCAAAGAAGATTTTTAAAGTCATTTTGCTATTTAAATGTATATAAACCATGTGACCCAAGGGGCATCATTGGAACAATGTTTGTAGAGGACCACTCCACAATGTTTCATGCAAAATATAAAACCTCTGGGCCTTACAGTTTCAACAAGGAAGATTTTTAAGGCCCACTTGCCATATAAGTCTATGTAAACCCTTTGACCGGGTCATGAACACTTTTTACCCCAGGGGCATACTTTGAACAATCTTTGTAGAGGACTAATATACAATTTTACATATAAAATATGAAAACGCTCCGGTTTCAGGAGATTTTAAAGTCATTTTGCTATTTAAGTCTATATAAACAATGTGACCCCCTGGGAAATCATTTGAACAATCTTTGTATAGGACAACTATACAATGTTACTTACCAAATACAAAACCTCTGGGCCTTGCAGTTTCAGAGGAGAAGATTTTTAAAGCCATTTTGCTATTTAACTTTTAAGTCTGCAAGGGGCATTATTTGAACAATCTTTGTAGAGGACCACCATACAATGTTATATACCAAATATGAAACCTCTGGGCCTTAGAGGAGAAGATTTTAAAAGTCATTTTGCTATTTAATTCTATATAAACCATGCGACCTCAGGGTTAGCCCAGTTTGACCCCAGTGACATCATTTGAACAATCTTTGTAGAGGACTACTTTACAACGTACATACCAAATATGAAACCTCTGGGCCTTGCAGTTTCAGAGGAGAAGATTTTTAAAGTCATTTTGCTATTTAAGTCCATATAAACCATGTGACCCCCAGGGGTGTGCACAGTTTTGACCCCAGGGGCATCATTTTAATAATCTTTGTAGAGGACCACTACCGTAAATACTCAGTCATAAGTCGAGATTTTAAGCCTCTTAAATCCTGATTATAAAGTTAATTTGACTTATGGGGCAGTTCACAAAAAATGGTAGCATATTATATTGAAATATTTGTCAAATGCATTTTATTTCTTACCTGCATATTTGCTAATCCACACACTATAATCCATTCATAATTATCAAAGTTTGCCCTTTCGATTAATTACCGACAATTAAGACAAAATGCATAACTGTTTCATTATTAAATAAGATGCAAACTGTGAATGAAACTATCTACTCTATTTTAATTGACTTAATTTCCCCACTTTAGGCCCCAGCTAGACTATCAGCCAACAACAAAAAAATCAATAAACCTGCAGACGAAACCCTGCTTTTCGTGTATAGCATATTGCTAATTAAACTGGCTGGAACCGGTTTTTGTCTACATCAAGACCTGTCAAAGAGGATTTGGGAGTGATTTCAGCTTCAAGGCATTTACTGCAGACTGTACCGTATATACCTTCTTATAAGGGCATACTCTGGCCAATTTTCAGCTGGTGTTTTATGATAATTTTAACTCTACTTATGGAATGGTTATTATTAGAAATACGTTTCTGGAATAAATTTTAACTTCTTGACTTATGAGACCTCTACACTTCTGACTGCCTATTTGCGGTATACAATGTTACTTACCAAATATAAAACCTCTAGCATGTGGCCAGTTTTTACCCCAGGGGCATTATTGTAACAATCTTTGTAGGGGACCACTATACAATGTAACAAACCAAATAAAAATTTTTTGGGCCTTGCGGTTTCAGAGGAGAAGAATTTTGCTTTTTAAGTCTTTATAAACCATGTGACCCCTGGAGTGTGGCCAATTTTGAACCCAGGGGCAATCGTTTTAACAATCTTTGTAGAGGACCACTATACAATGTTACCAACCCAATATGAAACCTCTAGGCCTTGAAGTTTCAGAGGAGAAGATTTTTAAAGTCATTTTGCTATTTAAGTCTATATAAACCATGTGACCACCTGGGGTGTGGCCAATTTTGACCCAAGGGGCATCATTTGAACACCCTTTGTAGAGGACCACTATACAATGTTACATACCAAATATGAAACCTCTGGGCCTTGCGGTTTTAAAGGAGAAGATTGTTAAAGTCATTTAGCTATTTAAGTCTATATAAACCATGTGACCCCCGGGGTGTGTCCAATTTTGACCCCAGGGACATCATTTTAACAATCTTTGTAAAGGACCACTATACAATGTTACCAACCAAATATGAAACTTCTAGGCCTTGCTGTTTCAGATGAGAAGATTTTTAAAGTCTTTCTGCTATACAATTCTACATAAACCAAGTGACCCCCGGGGCATGGCCAGTTTTGACCCCAGGGGCATCATTTGAATTATCTTTGAAGAGGACCACTAGAGGATGTCACACATAAAATATGAAAGCCTTGAGGTTTCATAGGAGAAAATTTTTAAAGTTTTCACTTTTTAAATCTATTTTTAGCTCTGGTGACCTACATATGTAGCGGACCGGAAAGATTTGAATATCTTTGAAAGCGGTCCACCTAAGGATCATTCCTGTGAAGTTTGGTGAAAATCTGCCAAGCAGTTTAGGAGATGTTGTTTAAATGAAAAGTTGATGACGCACTCACACACACACGAGGCACGCACACACGCACGACGGACAACGGGCGATCACAAAAGCTCATTATGCGCACTTTGTGCTCAGGTGAGCTAAAAAGTACACTGATATCAACATTTTATTTGATCTACATAATAAAATAATTGATCTAGGCTGATTTTCGCCCTGTAGAATAAAATAGAATTGCTTTTAGCGCTGCAATACATGTCTATCCATCATTACATCAACTTTCCATGACAATGTTTGAAAATTCTATGATTTTTCCTTGATACAATCCAAATTATCAAGGCTCCATGATTTTTCCCGACAACGACCATGACTTTTCCAGATTCTCAGGAACCCTATTTATTATTTCACTGTTATTTATTGGGTAAAATTGTTTTTACAGGCAAAATGATTACCAGTTCATACAAGAATATTAGAAGTTAAAGAGTGTTTTTACCAGAAGGGTATTGAATAGAGGCATTGTGATCCAAGATGAGAGAAACAGTGCAGCCGATGTGGAGTTTGTACAAACATTCACTGCCAGCTGTAGACACAGCATCTTTGTGTTGTCCCCTTTAACGTAATAGAGAACAAAATAATTTTATGTCATTGATTTTATACATAAAAAAACTATTTTATGATAAGGATGCTACTTCTATCGCAATAGTGAAAAAAACAGCATATGAGAATATTGTTCAAACAACTAAATTTAAGTGTTAATTTGTAACAATGAAAATGCAAAACAACTGAATTTGTGTTTATATATGTATACAATAAAACCCCGTTAAAACGACGAATTGGGGGTCTTAATAAAAGTGGTCTTAATAGCAAGGTGGACGTATTATCGAGGTCTGGCAGATCACAGTCACTGCATGCACACTTCTGTGTAATTTAAAGTTTTTATGAAAATAATAAATAATCAATAGATAACGAAAATTCCATTTTTTTTTTCAATAAAATGTTTTATTGAATAGAGATTATGTAACTAACAGTTAAAGATACATGTATGAACTTTACACTAAGTAGGAAAATAAATACCATTTGATTAACTAAGCCCATTTAAGGTTCAGCATTCTTCAGTGCTACCCACTAACTGTCAGCTAGTGTCAATTAACATAATCTGATACACAGTCGATGTGCTAATCCCTTATCAAAACATTTGTAACATAGTTTTACATGTTTTTTACCACAAACCATTATGTTATTTCCACGGCATATGTTGTTAATTGATGATGTTAAGTGTCAACGAACAACTGATACTGGTCGCAATAACGGGGTTATTGTGAGCATTATTTCGTACTTTTGGTCTGGGATTATTGGTCGTTATACGGAATAGCGGGGTTCCCGTATAATCGGGGTCTGCAACAATTTAAATATATAGGAAAACAATCGGGTCTTTTAAAAAGTGTCCACTTTAGCACGGTGGGCGTAAAATCAAGGTGGTCGTAAAGCGGGGTTTTGGTGTACGTAAATGCTTCACAAATAAAATTATCTAACAATTCAAACTACAAACCGAATGGAAGTTTCATGAGAGGGGAGAGAACTGACATCCAGTTCAGTGGAGGCAATACACCAGTTATCTTTTCCTGAACACTCTTCAAACAAACTTCCACATGTTCACTTGGGACAGATTCGGGACCTGAAAATTATAAAATGATGCGTGTCATGGGAAAACTGGACTCAATGCACATGCATAAAGTGTCGTCCAGGATCAGCCTGTGCATTCCGCACAGGCTAATCCAGGACAGCAACTTCTGCCTACAGTGAATTTATGTTTAGAAGAGACATCCTTGAAACAGAAAATACCATAAAAGCTTTTATCCAACTGATCAGAATACAGTCAATTTGCAGTATCAGCACAAATATTTTAACTTTTTTCTTCTCACATCATTTACAAGCTAACTAAAACAAGAGAGCCATGATGGCTCTAGGTCGCTAACCTGAGCTTAAGGCATCATAGTGGCTAATAACAAGAGTGCAAAATGGCACTAAACCCCTTACCTGACAATAAAAATCTGGGCCTTGCAGGTTCATGAGTTTTTTTAGTCTATATAAACCATGTGACCCACAGGGCGTGGCCACTTTCTACCCCAGGGGCATAATTTTAAAAATATTTGTAGTGGACCACTATTCAATGTTACATACCAAATATGAAATCACTGGGCCTTGCGGTTTCAGAGAAGATTTTAAAAGTCATTTTGCTATTTAAATGTATATAAACCATGTGAACCCCAGGAGCATCATTGGAACAATCTTTGTAGAGGACCACTCCACAATGTTTCATGCAAAATATAAAACCTCTGGGCCTGATTTCAACAAGGAAGATTTTTAAGGCCCACTTGCCATATAAGTCTATATAAACCATGTGACCCCCCCATCATGACCACTTTTTACCCCAGGGGCATACTTTAAACAATCTTTGGTGAGGACTACTATACAATGTTACAAATCAAATAAGTAAACACTCCAGATTCAGAGCAGATTTTAAAGTCATTTTGCTATTTAAGTCTTTATAAACAATACGACCCCCAGGGCAGGGCCAGTTTTGACCTCTGGGACATCATTTGAACAATCTTTGTAGAGGACAACTATACAACATTACATACCAAATACAAAACCTCTGGGCCTAGCAGATTCAGAGGAGAAGATTTTTAAAGTCAATTTGCTGTTTTAAGTCTATATAAGCCATGTGACCCCGGGGGTGGGCCCAGTTTAAACCCCAGGGGCATCATTTGAAAATCTTTGTAGAGGACCACCATACAACGTTACAAACCAAATATGAAACCTCTGGGTCTTGCAGTTTCAGAGAAGATTTTTAAAGTCATTTTGCTGTTTAAGTCTATATAAACCATGTGATCCCTGGGGTAGCCCAGTTTGACCCCAGTGGCATCATTTGAACAATCTGTGTAGAATTCCACTATACAACGTTACAAACCAAATATGAAGCCTCTGGGCCTTGCAGTTTCAGAGGAGAAGATTTTTAAAGTCATTTTGCTGTTTAAGTCTATATGAACCATGTGACCCCTGGGGTAGCCCAGTTTGACCCCAGTGGCATCATTTGAACAATCTGTGTAGAATTCCACTATACAACGTTACAAACCAAATATGAAACCTCTAGGCCTTGCAGTTTCAGGAGAAGATTTTTAAAGTCATTTTGCTGTTTAAGTCTATATAAACCATGTGACCCCCAGAGGTGTGCACAGTTTTGACCCCAGGGGCATCATTTAAACAATCTTTGTAGAGGACCACTACCATTAATACTCAGTCATAAGTCGAGATTTTAAGCCTCTAAAATTGTGGTTATAAAGTACATTTGACTTATGAGGCAGTTCACAAAAAATCGTAGCACATTATATTGAAATATTTGTCAAATGCATTTTATTTCATACCTGCATATTTACTAATCCACACACTATAATCCATTTAGAATTATCACAGTTTGCCCTTTCTATTAATTACTGACAATTAAGACAAAAAGCATAACTGTTTCATTATTAAATAAGATGCAAACTGTGAATGAAACTATCTACTCTATTTGAATTCACTTAATTTCCCCACTATAGCCCCCAGCTAGACCGTCAGCCACCAATAAACAAGAGGGCCCTGAAGGCCCTAGGACGCTCACCTGAGACCTTGTAACCCAATTGGAATTTGCATCCCTGAGGCGTGGCTTATTTATATCCCAGATGCATAATATGAACAATCTTAAACAACCTCTGGGCCTTGCGGTTTCAGGTAAAGATTTTTAAAGTAACTTTGCTATTTAAGTCTATAGAAAGCATGTGACCCCTCGGGGTGCCGCAAGATTTGACCCCAGGGGCATGCTTTGAACAATCTTTGGAGACGGAAATATGAAACCTCTAAGCCTTGCGGTTTCATAGGAGAAGAATTTTAAAGTAATTTTGCTATTTGTAACCCAAGTCTATATAAACCATGTGACCCCTGGGGTGTGGTCAGTTTTGACCCATGGGGCATAATTTTAACAATCTTTTATAGACGAATACTTGAGGATGTTACATACAAATACGAAACCTCTGGGCCTTGCAGTTTCAGAGGAGAAGATTTATAAAGACATTTTCCAAATAAAGTTGATATAAACCATTTGACCCCTGAGGCATTACCAGTTTTAAAGTAACTTTGCTATTTAAGTCTATATAAAGCATGTGACCCCTCGGGTTGCCACCAGATTTGACCCCAGGGGCATAATTTGAACAATCTTTGTAGAGGACTGCTACTGTAAAATCATAATTATTAGTGGGACACTAAATTTCCTGGATTTCGTAGATAGACAAAACCACAAATTAAAGTGCCGACGAATAAATGACGCATCTGATACGAACCAGCAAGTCCACTTCTTAAGCCGACTATGAGCAATTACGACATCTATGTAAAGAGCATATCGCGTGTGCAATAATGAATCATAAATTAAGTATTGACCATATAAGAATATCTATGAATCCAACTTAATCCATTGTTAAGGAAATCTAAAGTATTTTAACATACATAACGCATCAAACCATATTTTTAAGCTCAAGTTCATCAATCACAATTTGGTGAGCGATATACATGTCACCAGTCGTCTTCAGAAATACATACCTGAAATGTATTTCCTATAATAATCAGCTCTTCAGTCCAATTAGAATAACTTCATAACACTATCTTAACAAGAGTGCCATGAGGGACCTAGGACGCTCTCCTGAGACCTTGTAACCCAATTGGAATTTGCATCCCGGAGGCGTGGTCTATCTTTATCCTAGGGGCATAGTATCAACAATCTTGAACAACCTCTGGGCCTTGCGGTTTCAGGTAAAGATTTTTAAAGTAACTGTGCTATTTAAGTCTATATAAAGCATGTGACCCCTCGGGGTGCCACCAGATTTGACCCCAGGGGCATACTTTGAACAATCTTTGGAGAGGACCACTATGCAATGTCATGTACCAAATATAGGAAAGCTGTGTGCTTTGCCGTTTCAGAGGAGAAGATTTTTAAACTAATTTTGCTATATATTCTATATAAACCATGTGACCCCCGGGGCGTGGCCCGTTTTGACCCCAGGGGAATAATTTGAACAAACTTTGTAAAGGACCACTAAAGGATGTTACATACCAAATATGAAACCTCTGGGCCTTGCAGTTTCAGAGGAGAAGATTTTTAAAGTCATTTTGCTATATATTCTATATAAACCATGAGACCCCCGGGGCTTGGCCAGTTTTGACTCCGCGGGCATAATTTGAACAATCTTTGTAGAGGACCACTATGGGATGTTACATACCAAATATGAAACCTCTGGGCCTTGTGGTTTTAGAGATTTTAAATTTTTCACTTTTTAAATATATTTTTAGCTCTGGTGACCTACATATTCAGCGGACCAGAAAGATTTGAACAACATTGAAAGAGATCCACCCAAGGATCATTCCTGTGAAGTTTGGTGAAAATCTGCCAAGCGGTTTAGGAGATGTTGTTTTAATGAAAAGTTGACCGCACGCATGCACACACGCACGCATGCACACATGACGGACAACGGGCGATCAAACAAAAGCTCACCATCAGCACTTTGTGCTCAGGTGAGCTAAAAATGGTAATATTTTTTAGCATCTAAAGAGTTTCTATGAATGACATCAAATTAAATATAAATATCAGTTATTAATTCCAGTGAAAGCATTTTACCTAGTTTTCCAGCAGAAAGGAGGAATTCAACAACAGCTCTCAGAATGCTGGCCTCTGGAAGGTAGCCATAATTGCCTGGAACTGTAACAGAGAACGCACCCAGTAGTATAAATGTGGCGCGTCGTGAGAAAACCGGTCTTAATGCATGTGCGTAAAGTGTCATCCCGGATTAGCCTGTGCAGTCCGCACAGGCTAATCCAGGACGGCACTTTCCGCCTACAGTTGATTTATGTTTAGAAGAGACTTTCTTGAAACAGAAAATACCATAAAAGCGGAAAGTGCCATCCCAGATCAGCCTGTGCAGACTGCACAGGCTGATCCAGGACGACACTTTACGCACATGCATTAAGTCCGGTTTTCCCATGACCCACCTCAAATGCTCATCAACAAGAGGGCCATGATGGCCCAAAGCGCTCACTTGAGAACTGGTACAGATGAAGACCATACTGCTGTAACAGGTTTGAAAATTAACGTATCTGAACAATACGCAGAGGGGGATAGGATCAATTTTGATATAAAACATCGGTTAGTGCAAAGGGCTAACTAAAGTAAGAGTTGGGTAGTGGAAGTGCATATTTTTGTGCTAATGGTTTTAAAATCATTTTTCTTGATATTCTTACCTGACCCTTTTTCATTAAGTCATTGACAATTCTGGAAAATGCAGAAACAATAGATTTTGATGTCTTTTAAGCAAACAGTTTTGGAGAACTAGTTGAAATGCGATAATTGCGAAGGCTGTGCTATAAGGTAAAGTTTTGCTTTTTCTTTCATAATTTTCTGTCCAATGATGATAAATGATGTTAATAAAAGCTCTGAAGACATCAATGTTGCATGTACAAATAACTGAATGCAAGTCTAGCAACTGTTGGATATCAAATTTTATCAATCAATTTTTATAGTCATGTGCAAACTGTGTAAGTTTGGTCAACGCTGAATCAAGAATCATGTGTGCAAGCCAATCATTGATAACTTGTTGATGCTTTTTTCCAAACACAAGTGGCAATAACTCTAGTGTTTCTGGCCCGATCATGCTTTTATTCGACTTCAGGTGTAGTCTTACCTTCATAGAAAAACTGTACACGATTGGTGACGATTGGTGAAGATTGGATGAACAATAAAATCTCTATCCTGAATAATGTCCATTTTTGCATATTTCTTTCACAAACACAGGGCAATAACTTTGATGTTTCTGGTCAAATCTTGCTTATATTCGCCTTCACCTTTACTCTTATGGTCATAGACAAACTGTGCAAGATTGGTGAAGATTGCATGAAAAATGAAGTCTCTATCCTGAATAATGTCCATTTGGCATATCATTTTCACAAAGGGCAATAACTCTACTGTTTCCCGTCCGATCTTGCTTATATTCGACTTCAACTGTAATCTCATGGTAATAGACAAACTGTGCAAGATTGGTGAAGATTAGATGAAAAATGAAGTCTCTAATAAAAACAAAAACATGACTTAAATGAGCAGAAAATAAATGAAACTGAGCCTAACAAATGCCAAAATCAATTATTTTTATAAAACGTCAGTTATAGTTTCTGTTTAAACTGCATTTTTTGTGTGAGCAATCTTTAAAATATCAACTTTGGTGATGATTGGATGAGAACTGTTGGACATAGGGAGCAAAAACTGCTAAAAAGGCCAAAATTAAGATAAATCAAGGGCCACAACTCTGGATTTCTAGGGGTGTTTTGGTTGATCATGGAGCTGAAGATATTATAACCTCAAACATTTTCATCAAGTTTGGTGAAGATGAAAACTTTGGACTTGGACAGCAGAAACCGTTAAAACAGTCAAGTATAGATAACTCCACAATTCAGGGGTGATTTTGATGATTATCAAACTTTGCCGAGATATTATGCCAATAAACATTTCCATGAAGTTTGGTGAAGATCTGATAAAAAATGTTGGACTTAGAGAGCGGAAACGAAAGTGGTCTACAAACCGACAGACCGACATTAGCAAACCAATATAACCCGCCATCTTCGATGGGGGGCATAACCTTGATAGTCCTTCAATTTTTTTTTTAAATTAAGAAGGCAAACAACATCATTTGACCAACCTGTATTAGTGGAGCTTGGTACTGCAGATGTTGCCATGAAGAACTGCCCTAGCAACCATATAGTGGTTGCCTGGATACTGACCATGTCACCTGACAGTGAGCCATCAGACTGGGTCACTAGATCAAGGGCACATTTTACAACTGGGTCAGACTGGATATTCCCTTGACTGGTTATTGTGTCAACCTTAAAAAATACACACAACAATGGACCAACTTATTGTATTGTAGTGATAGGACGATGATCGGAAAAAATCGATTAGCGGCATGTCAATTTATTTCGATGTTGATTATTAAAGTCACAGATACAAAATCGATGATTGGTTCGACATTCATCTTGAATTGTTTTACAGTTTTGCAATGTTCAATTTACTTGTTCTTTACTTGCTTTATATGTTCAAAATGTTCAAGCGTCGATCGGTTTAGTAAATAAAAGTTATGTTATTGAAATTATTGTTTATTTGTTTACATTTATTACACATACACAAAAGAAACATTGTACACACATTCATTCATAATTAAGTATTTTGTCAACATTAAAAGAACAGAAATATGTATCATACAGAATAACACTTCAAACTGATTACAATCGGTAAAATCGCATTAGGAACGATAATACATTAACATTTCGTAATGTTAAATGAGCTGTTTTCACTACGAATACATGTACATATATTACACACAAGTTCTTTCACATAATATTGAAAAACGCAAACTGAAACGGATTGCAACGATCAATTTCATTGGAGAAGACACACTGTGGATTTGTTTGGAGAAGGAATTTTGGAGTTTTGTATTGAAATCGACATTTTCAAGATCGTGTCAAGATTGAGTTTATTAAAATTTTGGTAAAAAATGTTTTAGGCTCAGCATAAACAGATCATTTGTAGTGACTTTTAGTGCAGTTACTTGGAACATGTTTAAATAAGAATGTATTGATGATTTATTGTTGCATTGATGACGTCACACCACTACCAAAGTGTGGGTTTATGTGAGTATTTAAAAATATGTTCTTGATATTACCGGTAAATTCTTTGTGTTGTTGATTCTGATTCATTGTTACTGACAATGTTGACTTCATAGTTGATTCCGTGTTATATGACGTACCTCCAAACATTGACCGATATAAACACTACTGACCTGACATAAAAAATATATCAGCAAAGTGGTAAGGCAAATCTTAATAGGGTCAACACAAAATGTCTTTATTGCAGTACTAATATAGAACCTACAATTGGACATAAGCTATGCAATATTTAATTTCAATACGATTACCTTAAGCACTGCTTTTTCAAGACCAATGGAAGCAAACAGTCCATGCAGAGCAGCAACCTTTTCCAAGGGAGAGCACTCTGTATTTTTAAGAGAGGCCAGCCAATCAGATTGCAGAGCTGATATCACCTGACCAATGGTGGCATGGCCTCCCATCTGAAGACTGAAGCACAGGCAGCCAACCCCAAGGGCTAGGCTCTGGTTCTAAAATTTGATTATTTTTTTCGTCATATATCAGTAATCACTGCAAAATGTCTGTACACCATTTAGAATTGCCATGTTCAAATAAGTAATCGATATATATTAAAACCTCAAAAATTGATTTTTTCACTGTAAAAATTAATTTATATAATTGTTATTAGAAGTCAAATATTTTTGTGCAAAAAAAGCAGGCTGGTACAATGTTAAATCAAGAGCATGCCTTGGCCTTACATTTAGTTCTGAAGTGTCTGTAATAAAGTGTCTGTAATAAAGTGTCCGTAATAAAGTGTAATAAAGTGTCTGTAATAAGTGCTTGCTGCTAGTAAGAGTTTCCCTCCTGTTGATGCAGCTGGAGATATTGTTTAAATTCCTATTGAACATTATAACAAGAGCTGTCTCAGGACAGCGCGCTCAACTATTCATTCCGCCTTGATAATACACATTTTATTATGTCAGTGACCTTACATAATGACCCTGAAGACATGTGTGAAGTTTCAATTGAATATTTGTAGTGGTTACAGAGATATGTACTTGTTGCATGCAAACCTTAACTACAGCATTATGCTGACACCGATGCCGACAAATGGGTGAGTAGTATACCTCAAACTATTCTGTGAATAGTCCGCTAAAAACCTACAATACATTCTACCAAACACACAAAGTATAACAGCAGATCTAGACATGTACCTCAGGGTGGTCCTTCATGAGAGTGTAGAGGGTGCCTCTGACTGTGTCTGCCATCTCCAGGTCAACTGCATTGGTGAGGAAAGCACAGCTGGTCCCTCCAGCCAGGCACACACACAGGGGCTACAATCCACAAGATAGGGCGGTTAACAACAATATACAGTTTTGAGATTACACAGTTCATTGGCTAACTGGGGCTAACTGTAGCCAGATGAGTCTGAGATAACAAAGTTCAATAGTACACATTTCCTGGAACTCTACCTCACTGGGGCTGACTGTAGCCATTTGAGTCTGAGATAACAAAGTTGAGTGGTACACATTACCTATAACTCTGCCTCACTGCGGCTGACTGTAGTCAGGTGAGTATAAGATAAAAAAGTTGAGTGTTACACATTACCTGTAACTCTCCTCACTGGGGCTGACTGTAGCCATTTGAGTATGAGATAAGTTGAGTGGTACACATTACCTGTAACTCTGCCACACTGGGGCAGACTGTAGCCATTTGAGTATGAGATAACAAAGTTGAGTGTTACACATTACCTGTAAATCTGCCTCACTGGGGCTGACTGTAGCCATTTGAGTATGAGATAACAAAGTTGAGTGTTACACAATACCTGTAACTCTGCCTCACTGGGGCTGACTGTAGCCATTTGAGTATGAGATAACAAAGTTCAGTGGTATACGTTATCTGGAACTCTGCCTCACTGGGGCTGACTGCAGTCAGGTGAGTATGAGATAACTAAGTTCAGTGGTACACATTACCTGGAATACTGCATCACTGGGGCTGACTGAAGTCAGATGAGTATGAGATAACTAACTTCAGTTGTACACATTACCTAGAACTCTGCCTAACTTGGGCTGACTGTAGTCAGGTGAGTATGAGATAACAAAGTTCAGTTGAACACATAACCTGAAACTTTGCCTCACTGGGTCTGTTTGTAGTAGTGATGGGCATATCGGCTGAAAGCGGCCATTCGATTAATCGACATAATCGACCAGTTCAACTGATGCGATAATCGGTTATAATCGATAGTTGTGTACTATACATTTTCCATTCTTTACTACAGGATATGTCAATTTTAATGTGTAAATGAATTGCATGTTTATATTACTCTTAATAAAAATCTACTATGTTTGGAATAAAGAAATAACAAGAGGGCAACGATGACCATAGGTCGCTCGCCTGAGTTTCAGGCATCCCAGTTTTGACCCCAGGGACATCATTGGAACAATCTTAGTAGAGGACCACTATGCAATGTTACATACCAAATATGAAACCTCTGGGCCTTGTGGTTTCAGAGGAGACGATTTTTGCAGTAATTTTGCTATTTAAGTCTATATAATCCATGTGACCCCCGGGGTGTTGACAGTTTTGCCCCAAGGCATCATTTGAACAATCTTGGTAGAGGTCCCCTATACAATGTTACCAACCAAATACCCAACCTCTAGGCCTTGTGGTTTCAGAGAAGAAGATTTTAAAAGTCATTTAGCTATTTAGGTCTATATAAACCAAGTGCCCGTCGGGGGTGGCCAGATTTGACCCCAGGGGCATCATTTGAACAATCTTTGTAGAGGACCACTATGTTACCATCCAAATAACAAATCTCTGGACCTTGCGGTTTCAGAGAAGAAAATTTTCAAAGCCATTTAGCTATTTAAGTCTATATAAACCATGTGACCCCTTGGGCGTGGCCAGTTTTTATCCCAGGGGCATCATTTGAACAATCTTTGTAGAGAACCACAATGCAATGTTACATACCAAATAAGAAACAAATAAGGTATCATTTGAACCATGATACCCTTTGTAGAGGACCCCTATACAATGTTACCAACCAAATACCAAACCTCTGGGCCTTGCGGTTTCCGAGAAAAAGATTTTCAAAGTCATTTAGCTATTTAAGTCTATATTAACCATGTGACCACCGGGGCGTTGCCAGTTTTAACCCCAGGGGCATCATTTGAACAATCTCTGTAGAGGACCCCTATGCAATGTTACAAACCAAATATGAAACCTCTGGGCCTTTCGGTTTCAGAGGAGAAGATTTTAAAAGACATTTGGTTGTTTAAGGCTATATAAACCATGTGACCCCCGGGGCGTGGCCAGTTTTGACCCCAGGGACTTCATTTGAACAATCTTTGTAGAGGACCACTAGAGGATGCCACATACCAAATATGAAACCACTAGGCTTTGTGGTTTCAGAGAAGATTTTACAGTAATTTTGTTATTTAAGTCTATATAAACATTGTGACCCCCTGGGGCGTGGCCAGTTTTGACCCCATGGGTATCATTTGAACAATATTTGTAGAGGACCCCTATACAATGTTACTAACCAAATACCAAACCTCTGGGCCTTGCGGTTTCAGAGAAGAAGATTTTCATAGTCATTTAGCTATATAAACCATGTGACCCCGGGGCGTTGCCAGTTTTAACCCCAGGGGCATCATTTGAACAATCTTTGTAGAGGACCACTAGAGGATGCCACATACCGAATATGAAACCATAGTGCCTTGCGGTTTCAGAGGAGAAGATTTTTGAAGTAATTTTGCTATCAAGGTCTAAATAAACAATGTGACCCCCCCCCGCGTGGCCAGTTTTGACCCCAGGGGCATCATTTGAACAATCTTTGTAGAGGACCCCTATACAATGTTACCAACCAAATACCCAACCTCTAGGCCTTGCGGTTTCAGAGAAGATTTTAAAAGTCATTTAGCTATTTAGGTCCATATAAACCAAGTGACCGCCGGGGGTGGCCAGATTTGACCCCAGGGGCATCATTTGAACAATCTTTGTAGAGGACCACTATGCAATGTTACATACCAAATATGAAACCTGTGGGCCTTGCGGTTTTAGTGGAGAAGATTTTTAAAGTCATTTTGCTATGTAAGTCTATATAAACCATGTGACCCCCAGGGCGTGACAAGTTTTGACCCCAGGGGCATTATTTGAACAAGCTTTATAGCAGACCACTAGAGGATGCCAAATACCAAATATGAAAGCTCTCAGCCATGCAGTTTCAGAGAAGGCTTTAAAAGTTTTCACTTTTTTAAAATCTATTTTTAGCTCTGGTGACCTACATATGCAGCGGATGGAAATGATTTGAACAATTTTTTAAGAGGTCACCCAAGGATCATTCCCGTGAAGTTTGGTGAAAATCTGCCCAGCGGTTTAGGAAGAGATGTTGTTTGAATGAAAATGTTGACGCACAACGGACAAAAGGTGATCACACAAGCTCACTATGAGCACGTTGTGCTCAGGGGAGCTAAAAATGATGGTTAATATTGTATTAATACTGTTAAATATTTTAATTGAAGTGGTACAGCTTTTTAATTGTGTTTATTGCTGGGAATAAGATTATACAAATTAATAAAGACAATATATACAGGCTTAAAAGAACTATCTTTGATTTTAGAATTGTGCAATGTATATTTTAAAGAGATATGTCGGAAACAAGTGGGTGGAAAAATAAAATAAAATCGGGTTTTGTACATGTACAAGTCAATTATTGCTGAGAATTCACTTGCATTTTAAAGTAAATGTACTTGACCAAAGTTGATCTCACCGAAAATGCAAAAAAACGTGTACTAAACACTTATATATTAAACATTTTACTTTCTCTCGATTAATCGATTGCCCAATTCAAAGTCGGCAATCGCGACCACAAATCTTAGTGTGACGATTATTTGTCTCCAGGCAATTATCGGCCCATCACTAGACTGTTGTCAGGTGAGTCTGAGATAACAAAGTTCAGTGGTACACATTACCTGTAACTCTGCTCACTGGGGCTGACTGTAGTCAGGTGAGTCTGAGATAACAAAGTTCAGTGGTATACATTATCTGGAACTCTGCCTCACTGGGGCTGACTGTAGTCAGGTAAGTATGAGATAACTAAGTTCAGTGGTACACATTACCTGGAATTCCGCATCACTGGGGCTGACTGTAGTCAGGTGAGTCTGAGATAAAAAATTCAGTGGTACACATTACCTGCAACTCTGCCTCACTGGGGCTGACTGTAGTCAGGTGTGCATGCAGCTTCCTCAACACGGCAGCCACGTGCACACGGGACTCAGTCTTTCCGTTCCCACACAGTGCAGTCAAGCTCTCTCGAAGACCCAGGAGAGCACCTGTCCTGGAGACACATTCAAAGTTCATTTAAAACTATTTATATGGTAAAAAGAATATTTGCAACTGAACTTTGTTATTACTAAGTCGCAGGGTGTTCAAATGATTTTGGAGATATCCAAAGTTTTATATATGCAAATACAGACTATTTTTGTTCAAATATTCAAATAATAGTCTTATAATGCAGTGACTCAGTATTCAAGTACTGAACCGTAAAGGAGTGATCTATTGTTCAAAACAAGCTAACACAATCATAATCATTTAATATTGAAAAATATAGTTTAAGATATGTGCAATGTGTGACTTTCATCAACAAGATCAACTCATAGTAATTATTGTGAAAATGCCAGTTCAAGATAGGAAACCACTTTGACATAAGCCAAAATTCCAGTAAAAAAGTTTGAGAGAACTGTTTACAATTTATTTTTAATAAGAAGAAAGACAGTTGGGTATCATTTTTCACTTTGGCTAAACGAGAACTTTATAATGAGCGAGTTTCCTAAAACAATATTAAACTTTATACTAAAATTCTTAAAAATATTGAAACCAAATATAAAAAAAATCTAGTATTCATTTCTAAATTATCTAAAGGTGTTCAAATGGTTGAAACAGTTTCCATTAATTAAAGTTCAAATTATAGATAAACCTGTACTCTGATGCAGACAAACAGCAGGTTTCCAAGGCATCTTGTGCTGTCAGTACAGACATAGCTCCCTGAAAACAATGATTTTTATCCAGCAATTAATTATAATGAAATGACATAGGACTTGTCTGCAAAAACTTAACAACCTGCTCAATGTTATAACAATCATTTCTGCCTTCATTGTGCAAAAACACAATTAAACACATATCTCTCACACACGGTGCAATCATTTTACAAGCAACAATAAAGATTCATCTGTGAAATATATTTTCATTGAGAAAAAAAATCAAAACAAAAATCACACAAGTGAAAAACCATTGTATGCTGCCATGACAATGGATGTCAGGTGGCAGAAAGCCAAGATTATGAACCACACATGACCAAATCACAATTACACAGCAGTCTCTATCAGTCACAGCCACCTGTGTGAGAAAGTGCTCACCTTTGCACCGGCAATATCAGGGAAGTTTTCAGACACCAGATTTGACAGCATCACACCGAGACCAAAGCCGTGGACCAGGTGTAAAATGGGCTGCAAGTCTTCGTCTTCTTGTCGCCCCGGCAACCGACTCTGCAGGCGCTCTAACAGTGTGAATATCAGCTCTGTGGAAGAGATGCCTGTCATTCTTTCTGCCTGTCAACTTTCATTTAAGGATTTCAATCCTAATTTTGGTTGTGTTCATGCGATTATGAACGCAATGGTCAAACTGGAAAATACATGATACGAGCTAGCGCTTCATGTATAATTTAATTAATTAATTTCAATCCTTATATTTACATTATATTTGGGATGATTTCATAGCATTCCTTTATATTGTTTTTTGTTTAACATGCATGTTATTGCCATTATAAGGGAAATATCACGCACAGCAGTTTTCTTATCGGAACAGCGAAGTACCGCCCCTTGTAACCGAAGAACACAAAATAGAATGCAAACCACGATTAATGAAATAGTTCCCTACAAAAATGTCAGTTTCTCTTTATTTTACGTTCAATTTGCTGCGACAAATGAAATTTAATGTAACCATTATTAGTCATAACATTTTTATTGTCCTTGCATAAATCATATCGCTACAAAACTAAACAAGGGAGTCCAAAGGACAGCTATATCCCCCACCGTGATCCTTCATTAGATTTTTAAGGTGACTGTGAAGTATCACACTGACCTTAATCAGTTTCATGAAAATTCTTTAAAGGGCATAGGAGATATGGAGCTGACACGAAAATGGACGCTCAAGCATTTGACCTTCAAGTGTGACCTTGACCTTGAGGTGGCAAGACTGCTCCATGCCTTTTGCACATCGCCTCAATGTGATAAACATTTGAGCCAAGTTTTATGAAAATCCTTCAAAGGGCATAGGAGATATAGAGCAGACACAAAAAGGAGGCTTAAACATTTGACCTTCAAGTGTGACCTTGACCTTGAGTTGGCATGACTGCCTCATGCCTTCTGCACATCACCTAAATGTGATAAACATTAGAGCCAAGTTTTATGAAAATCCTTCAAAGGGCATAGGAGATATAGAGCAGACACAAAAAGGAGGCTTGAACATTTGACCTTCAAGTGTGACCTTGACCTTGAGTTGGCATGACTGCCTCATGCTTTCTGCACATTGCCTCAATGTGATAAACATTTGAGGCAAGTTTATTGAAAATCCTTTAAAGGGCACAGGGGATATAGAACGGACATGAAAATACAGGCTAAAACATTCGACCTTCAAGTGTTACCTTGACCTTGAGTTGGCGTGACTGGCTTATGCCTTCTGCACATGGTCTCAGTGAACAAAACATTTGAGCCAAGTTTCATGAAAATCCTTCCAAGGGTATAGGGGATATGGAGCGGACACGAAAATGGAGGCTAAAAAATTTAACCTTCAAGTGTGACCTTGACTTTGAGCTGGCGTGAAAGGCCCATGCCTTCTGCACATTGTCTCAATGACCTAAACATTTGAGCCAAGTTTCATGACAATCCTTCAAAAGGCATAGGAGACATGGAGCGGACACGAAACGGAGGCTCGAATATTTGACCTTCAAGTGTGACCTTGACCTTGAGCCGGCGTGACTGACTCATGCCTCCTGCACATTGTCTCAATGACCTAAACATTTGAGCCAAGTTTCATGAAAATCCTTCAAAGGATATAGGAGATATGGAGAGGAGATGAAAATGTTACGAACAGACGGACGGACAGACGAAGGGCATTCCTATAACCCCCCTCCCGCTTCGCGGCGGGGGATTAAAAAGTAACTTAAACAGATGCAAAAATACCTGTGACATCAAGAAGAACTGCTATTTTGGCCAGTAAAGCCAACAAGCACCAAATTTTTTTAATGCTTTAGAAGTTTAGTATAAAATAAAAGGTGCTTTGTTAGTAGGACGACAGTAAATGCACATCATGAATACTTATATACAGTACCACAGTTGAGTTCTGACACTTTAAAATCACATAATTCCTAGGCTGAGAGTTTAACAGATCCTGGATAATCCTGTTTAATTATTAACACAACATATGGATACTTAAATGCTTTAAATCCACACCATAGTATCCAAATTTTCACTCGACGAGAAAAATGCAAACAATCCACAAATGACATCACTAATTAAGCGATGACGTGTAAGCTAGGTCATCATCCATAGCATCCACACGGGCGTATCTCAGCTCTTTGCTTTGTCTAAATCTCAAAAATGCATTTTTTTCTTATTATACATGTTAAACAATTCATCCTTATTAACTGTGTTATCAATGGACAATAAATTAGACGATCTACATGCATCTAGCAAATAGACACATCAATGTGAAATCAAATCCATTTTAAAGCTACATTCATGAACCGATGTTACGTCATGAAGATTTTATGTGGTCGCTTCTGAGAAAAGTCATGTTTACTTAAAATACCATAACATGTACACATTCCATGATAGCGAAATGGCTTTGTTAAATAATAACACGTCTTGTAGACCTTGCGTGATAGAATTCTATCCAGCAAAAGTGAAAAAAATGTCCAATTGATTATTGTAGAAGTAGAACTGGAACGAAATGTTCATGTGCATTAATTATAAAAAACATTTAATCAAACGTTAACAAAAAATGCAAAAACAGTAATATTCAACAGTATAAGACATTTTAGTTCATGTAAATATTCTTGTCGAAATATAATTTGCATAAAAATAGGACACACAGATATTACTACGCCGGTTATAAGGCATTGCATTTATACGATTATTAATGCATACCCCTTCCCTATAAAAATGCCTATGCAATGTAAATATAAAACATTAAAGCCACTTACTTGCAGATGTCTGTATTTTTGAAAAATGTCATTGAATGTTTTCACTGCAAAACATTAGCATCTAGACTACCCAAAAACACATATTTTTGTATATAACTAGTAGAATTATTCTAATTTGTACTTTGTAGATAACATTAATCTGATACCATTATATTGTTTCTTGTTTATTATTCAACAGATATTTTCTTATCAATAGTGTCTAATTTTAATTGCATGCCATGTGTACTTCATACAAGTAAATAAGTATGGCATAAGTATGTCATAAGTATGTCATAAGTATGTGGATTTATATTATGTAGTATGTCTATGTCTTGTATCTGGATGTCCATGCCAAAAGTAAGGTTGAATGGTGTCTTAAAACATACCATAGGAGATCTAGTTATGACCTATGATACAGATCTTACATCGTAATCATATTTTTATCAATTCACTTTCACAATGCCACATGATCCTTGCGTTGTTGATGTGCAAAAACACCATTAAAAAGATATCTCACTCACAAATAAATATCATGCCTTGAAAGACGGAAGATGCTATTAACCTTTCGTGCATACGTGCTGATGATACACATTCTAGCTTTCAAGGGACAATATGTGATACACTTTCTAGCCTTCAAGGGACAATATGTGATACACATTCTAGCCTTCAAGGGACAATATGTGATACACATTCTAGCCTTCAAGGGACAATATGTGATAAACATTCTAGCCTTCAAGGGACAATATGTGATACACATTCTAGCCTTCAAGGGACAATATGTGATACACATTCTAGCCTTCAAGGGACAATATGTGATACACATTCTAGCCTTCAAGGGACAATATGTGATACACATTCTAGCCTTCAAGGGACAATATGTGATACACATTCTAGCCTTCAAGGGACAATATGTGATACACATTCTAGCCTTCAAGGGACAATATGTGATACACATTCTAGCCTTCAAGGGACAATATGTGATACACATTCTAGCCTTCAAGGGACAATATGTGATACACATTCTAGCCTTCAAGGGACAATATGTGATAAACATTCTAGCCTTCAAGGGACAATATGTGATACACATTCTAGCTTTCAAGGGACAATATGTGATACACATTCTAGCCTTCAAGGGACAATATGTGATACACATTCTAGCCTTCAAGGGACAATATGTGATACACATTCTAGCCTTCAAGGGACAATATGTGATACACATTCTAGCCTTCAAGGGACAATATGTGATACACATTCTAGCCTTCAAGGGACAATATGTGATACACATTCTAGCCTTCAAGGGACAATATGTGATACACATTCTAGCCTTCAAGGGACAATATGTGATACACATTCTAGCCTTCAAGGGACAATATGTGATACACATTCTAGCCTTCAAGGGACAATATGTGATACACATTCTAGCCTTCAAGGGACAATATGTGATACACATTCTAGCCTTCAAGGGACAATATGTGATAAACATTCTAGCCTTCAAGGGACAATATGTGATACACATTCTAGCTTTCAAGGGACAATATGTGATACACATTCTAGCCTTCAAGGGACAATATGTGATACACATTCTAGCCTTCAAGGGACAATATGTGATACACATTCTAGCCTTCAAGGGACAATATGTGATACACATTCTAGCCTTCAAGGGACAATATGTGATACACATTCTAGCCTTCAAGGGACAATATGTGATACACATTCTAGCCTTCAAGGGACAATATGTGATACACATTCTAGCCTTCAAGGGACAATATGTGATACACATTCTAGCCTTCAAGGGACAATATGTGATACACATTCTAGCCTTCAAGGGACAATATGTGATACACATTCTAGCCTTCAAGGGACAATATGTGATACACATTCTAGCTTTCAAGGGACCATATGTGATACATATTTTATTGAAAAAAACAACAACAAAACAGGAAAGACAAACCATTGTATGTTGCCATGACGATGGATGTCAGGTGACAGAGAGCCAAGATGGCAGCCCCCTGGGCGAGCACGCTGGCGGGAAGTCGATCATCGGGACTGCGCTAGAACACAGACAGAGCTTCAACAGACTGTGTTGAGTCAACCCATTAAGCCTCGGTCGCAACCGGGCTGCGTCGACCTTACGTCGAGCTTGCGTCAAGGTTTTTGTCAAAAGCGTGCATCGGACCTACGGCGCCCTTGCGTATTTTTCTTGATTGCAAGGTCGTGCAACAACCGCAACAGAAATAAGCGCAAGCGCTTAAATTGATGTGTCGACCTTGCGTCGATCACCCATCGTACCGGCACCGTGCGAACAACCTACGGGCACTCTACCTTTTTTGCTTCGAAATTGCCTGTTGGCAGCAAGCAAGGTGCACTTGCGGACATCACACTACGTCCTTGCGTAGTACTTACGCAACGTTTGCCTTGCGATCTCAAGATCGTGCGTTTGGTCTGCGGTCTGCCCCCACCGCAGTGGGTTGTGACCGAGGCTTTACCACATTATAAAACGCTGGTGATGTACTGGTATTGTAATGTTATTTGGTGCTTTAAAAAATCAATCATGAACTGTGACTTTATCAAAAGTCATTCAAAAACATATTTCTATATGACATACAACTAGTTGCAATATTCGTAATATTCGTAATGATATCAAAAGCCATCATGCTTTTCCGTGATGGCATATCAAAAACATACATAACAAGAATTGTCACATGAGTGACGGATATACCCCCACAATATGGCCTTGTCACAAAAATATGGCATCCATTCAAAAGAAATGGACAGAGAGAATGTTTTAATTTGTGAATGGTCAACAGTGTATTTGGAAAAATTTAATTTCAATAGGAGCCATAACTCTGTCAACATTCAGTGGTTTTTAACCAAAGTGAAACTTTATCTGTATTTTATGATGTTACACCTATGTACCAAAACTAAGTTTAATATGTGAAGCTTTTCATTAGTTATTTTCCAAGTTTTGGGGAAATTTAAGTCAAAAAGGGGGGCCATAACTGTGTAAAAATTTAGTGGTTTGTAACCAAAGTCGAACTTGACCTGTATTTTATGATGCTACACATGTGTACCAATAATTATTTAAATATGTCAAGCCATTGTTGAGTTAACGTCAGGAAACCATGTTTTTAGGGAATTTAAGTCAAATAAAGGGTCACAACTCTGTCAAAATGTAGTGGTTTGTAACCAAAGTCAAAACTGACCCGTATTTTATGATGCTACACATGTGTACCACGATTTATTTGAATATGTCAAGCCATTCTTGCGTTATCGTCCAAAAATCATGTTTTTAGGGAATTTTCTGTCGAAAAGGGGCCATAACTCTGTCAACATCTAGTGGTTTGTAACCAAAATTGAACTTGACCTGTATTCTTTGATGTTTCACATGTGTACCAAAAATTATTTGAATATGTCAAGCCTTTCTTGATGAGTTATCATCCGAAAAAAATGTTTTTAGGGAATTTTCAGTCGAAAAGGGGCCATAACTCTGTCAACATCTAGTGGTTTGTAACCAACATCAAACTTGACCTGTATTCTATGATGTTACCAAAAATTATTTGAATGTGTCAAGCCTTTCTTGAGTTATCATCCAGAAACCAAAAACCGACAGACCGACAAGCTCACTCCTATATACCCCCGTTAACTTCGTTTGTAGGGGTATAACTATGAAGCATTTATATTAGTATTTTGACTAAAAAAAACAACACATATTTTACTTCATTAACCTTTTATTAAAAGATGCTATCAAACCTGTTGACAAAATCCTATAAGGCCAGCCTTGGGCTTGAATGTGAAGTCCACCAATGACATGAGGCTATCCAGCACCAGCATCAGCCAATGGGAGTGGCTAATGTGTTCTGTGATCTGATTGGCTGTTGCCATCTCCTTCTTGCTCAGACTGGTTGCATAGCGCTGCACTGCCTGCGCCAAACCAGTCAAGGCCAGTATGGCATTGAACTGTATTGTAGGGTTGCCTCTGGAGACAAAATGTAATGCTTACAAGTTAACATCAGTCACAACACAAATTGTAAATGGTGAAAACTGAAATATCTACATAGCAGATTTGCAGGGACAAATAAAATTATGCAAAGTTTAAACAACTTATTTGCATAAAACATTCAAACAGGTGAATGTTTCTACAACATAATCATGTCATTTTACTTACAATTCACATAATAAGCAAGAGGGCCATGATGGCCCTAGGTCGCTCACCTGAGATTAAGGCATCATAATGGCTAATAACAAGATGGCAAAAACCATAAACCATGCGACCTACAGGGCGTGGCCACTTTCTACCTTAGGGGCATAATTTGAAAAATATTTGTTGTGGACCATTATTCAATGTTACATACCAAATATGAAACCACTGGGCCTTGCGGTTGCAGAGGAGGAGATTTTTAAAGTCATATTGCTATTTAAATGTATATAAACCATGTGACCCCCAGGGGCATCATTGGAACAATCTTTGTAGAGGACCACTTCACAATGTTTCACGCAAAATATAAATCCTCTGGGCCTTACGGTTTCAACAAGGAAGATTTTTAAGGCCCACTTGCCATAAAAGTGTATGTAAATCATTAGACGCCCCGGGTCATGGCCACTTTTTACCCCAGGGGCATAATTTGAAAAATCTTTGTAGAGGACCATTATACAATGTTACATATCACATACGAAAAAACTGCGATTTCAGGAGATTTTAAAGTCATTTGGCTTTTAAGTCTGTATAAACAATGTCATCCCCAGGGCATGGCCAGTTTTGACCAATGGGACATCATTTGAACAATCTTTGCAGAGGACCACTATAAAATGTCACATACCGCATATGAAACCTCTAGGCCTTGCAGTTTCAGAGGAGAAGATTTTTGAAGTCATCTTGCTATTTAAGTCTATATCAACCATGCGAGTCCTGGGGTGTGGCCAGTTTTGACCCAGGGGCATCATTTGAGCAGTCTTTGTAGAGGATCACTATACAATGTTACATACCAAATATGAAACCTCTGGGCCTTGCAGTTTCAGAGAAGAAGATTTTTTTAAAAGCCATTTTGCTATTTAAGTCTATATAAACCTGGTGACCCCTAGGGTGTGCCCAGTTTTGACCCCAGGGACATCATATGTTTCCAACCAAATATAAAACCTCTGGGCCTTGTGGTTTCAGAAGAGAAGTTTTTAAAAGTCATTTTGCTATGTACATTTATATTAACCATGTGAGCCCTGGGGTGTAGACAGTTTTGACCCCAGGGGCATCAATTGAACAATCTTTGTAAAGGACCACTATACAATGTTATATACCAAATATGAAACCTCTGGGCATTGCGGTTTCAGAAAAGAAGATTTTTAAAGTCATTTTGCTATATAAGTCTATATAAACCATGTGACCCCTGGGGCGTGGCCAGTTTTGACCCCAGGGGTATCATTTGAACAATCTTAGTAGAGGACCACTACAGGATGTCACATATCAAATATGAAAGCCCTGTCCAATATCTGGTACTAAAAAGTTGTTCTTTTGAGAAGAGGTCCTTGGGTGGAGGCTGCCAACAAAGCATTAAGAACTTTGTTCGAGAGACATGATCTGTGTGTAGTTTTTTGTGTGCTGCACACATTTAATTAAACTGTATAAATGAAAGGTTTAAAGTAGATGACTAGACTTTAGGCTCTAAGCTACATGTTTCTGTACATGCTGGTGAAACAGACTGCAGTGTCAAAGCCACAGACTCGATTGCTGATTCATTTTGTGTTACAAAAAATTGTGCAGTTCCACCTAAGATAGACTTGAAACTTGAAACTTGTTTATTTGCTTAAATGCCTATTTCTACATATAAAATACATATTCAACGGCGCTGTACAATAACAAATAAATGTAAAAATAAAACATCATCTACACTGATACATCAATAAAGTGACAATCATGAATAATCAGTTAACATAACTCATCAGAATACAAATACCTTATTTACAGAGAGATATAGAAGTGAAAATTATACAGTTAATATTCACTAATAACACCAACATACATCAATTCACTAGCAGAAGGATTCTTTTTAATGTTATGTGACTACACATTTCAAAACAATGTAAAATAATCTCTAAAGAAATGACTTTTCAAATGTTTCTTGAAAGTGTTCACTGACTCGCTTTGTCTTCAGTTCAAAGGCAGTTCATTCCAAAGCCTAGGTCCAACAGTACTGAAACTTCTGTCACTGAAAGTCTTCATCTTATTGAAAGGAACAACATAACAACCAAATGATGATTCTCAGGATCTAAGTGTGCGTTTTGAGACTTTACTGGACAAAAATTCAATTAGATATTGTGGGGCGTTCCCAACAGAACAGTTATACATGTAAGTAAGAATTTTAAAATTAATTCTCGCCTTAATGGATAACGAGTGCAGATCATACAGTGCCTGTTTAGAACTGTCATACATATTTCTGTTCAGAACAAGTTTAGCACACATATTTTGAATACGTAGCAATTTACCAATTTCTGCCTGAGTGATACCGTAGAGAATGACATTGCAATAATCTAAGTGAGAAATCACTAATGACAGAACTAAGATCTCAGTAGCTTCTTTGGTTATGAATTTACGGATACTCTTGATTTTAAAATAGTTCAACATTGCAGTTTTACACTTTCGTTTAACATGCTCTTTGAATTTAGAGTGTCGTCGAGAAAAGCGCCCAGATATCTGATACAATTCTGTAATTTAATGTTATCACCACAGACGTCAATTTCTTTGGTTTTACACTTATTTAATTGATGGCGACTACTTATAGATCTAATGCTATCATTTCATATTTGGCATTTAATTATTAAATTAGAAATTTACACTTCGCCTGTAAACAAATTCAATGTAGTAGATCTAAAGTGAAAATATATGATATAAGACGGTCTTATATACTAAGACTGATTGACTACATTTCTTACACATTGCCTAAACATTACATCCAGCTAATTTACTTACACAACAACATGATTGACCATGCTGGTGGGTAACATTTTCTATGCATTCCAATGGTCATCTCCAACTATTCTCTAAAGCTGTAACTTGCTAGCTGGTTTTATAAGATCTAAAAATACCACACTGTATACACCTGGCTGGAATGTCATCTGCTGTGTTGATTTTTGAGTGTTGGAGGCTTATTGAAATTATAGTGCTGCAGTTTAAACAATGTGACCCCCGGGGTGTAGTCAGTTTTGACCCCAGGAGCATAATTTGAACAATCTTTGTAGAGGACCACTACACAATGTTACTTACCAAATATAAAACCTTTGGGCCTTGCGGATTCAGACGAAAAGATTTTACAAGTCATTTTGCTATTTAAGTCTATATAAACCATTTCATCCCCGGGTTGAGGCCAATTTTGACCCCAGGGGCATCATTTGAACAATCTTTGTAGAGGACCATTATGCAGTGTTACCAATTGAATATGAAACCTCTAGGCCTTGCAGTTTCTGAGGAGAAGATTTTTAAAGTCATTTTGCTATTTGAGTCTATATAAACCATGTGACCCCTGGGGTTTGGCCAGTTTTGACCCCAGGGGCATTATTTGAACAATCTTTGTAGAGGACCACTATACAATGTTACATACCAAATATGAAACCTTTAGACCTTGCTGTTTCAGAGTAGAAGATTTTTAAAGTCATTATGCTCGTTAAGTCTATATAAACCATTTCATCCCCGGGTTGAGGCCAATTTTGACCCCAGGGGCATCATTTGAACAATCTTTGTAGAGGACCATTATGCAATGTTACCAATTGAATATGAAACCTCTAGGCCTTGCAGTTTCAGAGGAGAAGATTTTTAAAGTCATTTTGCTATTTGAGTCTATATAAACCATGTGACCCCTGGGGTTTGGCCATTTTTGACCCCAGGGGCATTATTTGAGCAATCTTTGTAGAGGACCACTATACAATGTTACATACCAAATATGAAACCTTTAGACCTTGCTGTTTCAGAGTAGAAGATTTTTAAAGTCATTTTGCTACAAAAGTCTAAACCATGTGACCCCCGGGGCATGGCCAGTTTTGACCCCAGGGGCATCATTTGAACAATCTTTGTAGAGGACCACCAGAGGATGTCACATATATATGAAAGCTCTGAGCCTTGCGGTTTCATGGGAGATTTTTAAAGTTTTCACTTTCTAAATCTATTTTTAGCTCTGGGGACCTATATATGCAGCGGACCGGAAAGAGTTGAACAACTTTGAAAGAGGTCCACCCAAGGATCATTCCTGTGAAGTTTGGTGAAAATCTGCCATGCGGTTTAGGAGATGTTGATTAAATGAAAAGTTGACGGCACACGCACGCACACACGACGGACAACGGGCGATCACAAAAGCTCACCATGAGCACTTTGTGCTCAGGTGAGCTAAAAAGTAAATTAAATGTATTTATTTAATTCGTGCTTCTGAAATAAAAGTGCAATGCTTCTCTATGATTTTATTTAGATTTCTCGATAGCAGTGAAAAAGCCACAGCTTTCAGTTGAATATTTGCATCATACAGGTAACATACTTATGACCCAAGTCTCAAAAGACACGGCACTATACAAAAGTGGGTAATACAAAATCTAACCTTGTGGACTTCTTGATCACATCTGTCACTGTGTCTCTCACCCTATATTGGAAAGATGTACACAAAAATTAATACGCTTAAATTAACCATTAGTGCAATCTGGACAGAAAAAAAAAGGTCTTACAACAAATTGACACTAAAACACATCTGGACAAAATTATATAATAGGCAACAATATGTGCAACACATAGGTTTAGTACATACATCAGTTTACATTTGCCTAAAATGTTAGTTAAATCATTTTTAGACTGTTGGCACAACCAGAAACGGTTCTTCTTCAAAACAGCAAAATTCACGTCTGTTTTCTTACATCTGATTATGTATGTAATATTTTTGTATTAAAATGTGTCTATCATGTGATTTATAACAATAACAGTTTATAAAAAAGTAAATGTATTAAAAATGTAACTTTAAACTAATAACACCCCCTACTTTCGCTTTTTACTTGTATGTAACCGAAACATTCACCTGAGTGTCCTGGAATAAGACCACCAAATTAATGCGCTGCATCGGTTATTTTTCACTCGTTTGTGAAAGTGTTTTTTCTTGTTATCGATTCTCATTATGAATGTGTTGATAATAATTTACTACAATTTATTAATTTTAAACTGTAGTATGGAAAATCTAGAGCTTGCATCGTATGACCTACTTTTGAGTAGGCTACAAAGCACTAACAATCGGTGCTCCTAACTACTATGCTTCATCAGTTATTCTGGCCCGTTGCAGACTGACTTTTTAACTGGCATGTATATAATTCTGTTTGCATAAGATAATTAGCTTGAAAAAATATTTGTTTGTTACTTACAAATTAGTTTGTATTATGATGTTGTATACAATTCAATAAGAAGCCACATTATAGAGTTTAAAGTGGGAAATTGAACTTTCAAACAGATGTTTCATTTTTAGTAAAAATGCACTGATAATTCACATGCTTTTAGTTTCTTTTGTCGCCAACAGTCTTTCTACGCTATCAGCGTTTTGATTAAGATTGCAAGGATATAGCAGAACTTAAAGAGTTATGGTTGTAGACTCCATGGAAACTGACCAGAGCCATGCTGCAGTTGTCTTCTCCTCACATTCCTTGCTGTCGATGAAGTCTCGCCTCAACTGAGCCTCAATCTCTGTCTTTCTCGCCTGCAAGCAAACACTGGAAACAGTATAAATTCACCGACTGACAAGACTTGACAGGTTATGTATTGAGCCATTCCAAATGTAAGGATTTCGTTGTTTCACAGAGATGTCTTGTAAAAACTAGAATTGTCACACGAGTGAGGAATAAACCCCAACACTATTGTCTTGTCATAAAGCTATGGCATCTATTTGACAGAAAGGGACCCAAAGAGAATGCTTTAATTTGTGGTTGTTTAACAGTGTATTTGGAAAAAATTAAGTTCAATAGGGGCCATAACTCTGTCAACATTTAGTGGATTGTAACCACAGAACTTAACCTGTATTTTACGATGTTACACATATGTACCTAAAATAATTTAAATATGTAAGGCCTTTCATAAGAGATGTCTGGAAACTAAGCATTTTGGTATTTAAGTAAAAAAGGGGCTATAACTCTGTAAACATTTGGTGGTGTGTACCTTAAATAATTTAAATATGTGAAGCATTTCATGAGTAATTGTCCAGAAACTGTGTTTTTAATAAATTTAGGTCAAAAAGGGGCCAAAACTCTGTCAACTTTAACTGGTTTGTAACCAAAGTCCAACTTGACCTGCATTTTATGATGTTACAAATGTGTACTAAAAATTATTTGCACGTGTCAAGCCTTTCTTAATTTATCTTCCAGAAACCATGAAAACGAACAGATTGACGGACCAACAACCTCACTCCTATATATCCCCCCATAAACATTGTTTGTGGGGATATAAACAAGTGTAATTTTTAAATGGTGGTTGTCAGAGAACAAAATGATAGTATGGCTATAATGCAATATCAATCTCTAACTTTTTGAAGCATGATTAATAATGAGAAATAAAAATTGATGCACTGTCTTCCTTAAATAAGTAATTATTAACAAGAGCTGTTTGAAAAACAGTTATGCCCCCTCTAGGTTAGAAGCAAACTTTAAAATATCAAGTTTGGTGATGATCGGTAGAGAACTGGTGGACAAAAAGAGCAGAAACCGCTAAAATGGAAAATTTGGGATAAATCAAGGGCCACAACTCTGCCGTTCCTGGGGTGTTTTGGTTTTTTGATCATCAAACTTGGCTAACATATTATAACCTCAAACATTTCCATCAAGTTTGGTGAAGATTATATAAAAAGTTGGACGTAGATAGCGGAGTCAGCTAAAAATGTTAATTTTGATAATTAAAGGGCCATAACTCCGCAATTCCTGGGGAGATTTAGTCCATTGTCGAACTTGGCTGAGATATTATGCCTACAAACATTTTCAGCAAGTTTGGTGATGATTGGATGAAAACTGTTGAAGAGTGGAAACGGCCAAAAAGGCAAATTTTAAGTAATTTAAACTCCACAATTCCTGGAGCTTTTGGCTGATTATTAAAATTGGCTAAATATTATGCTGATAAACATTTTCATGAAGTTTGGTTCAGATAGGATGAAACCAATGGACTTAGAGACAAGAAACAAAATTAAACCTAAAAGTTTAATGTCATATCCTATCCAAAGACATTACCAACCTAAAACCATACCTGCAGCATCGAGGCAAACAAGCGCTCCATGAAAGCAGACCAGGCTGCTGGAAGGGTGGTCGTCTGCTGCCAGTTGGATGGCTGGGCGTGGACATCCTGCAGCAAGGTCGCGAACGTCTGCTGAAACTGCTTCCCGTGGGTCATGCTGTAGTGTTTCCGGGGGCGACCGTCCCTCCCCACCTCCACCGGTGGGTCGTAGCAGATCAGCAGGGCCGCTGTGTAAGTACATGGGTAAGTTTGTGCATAAAGCATTTTTTTAAACCTAAACCTATTTATGTTACCTTGATTTTGCCAATTTCCTGCATTTATTACACTGGTATTTGTGCATATTAAAAATCCTTTTCATACCTAAGTAATTTGGTTTCATCAAGACAGATATATATTAAAATACAGTATATAATATATAGTGTCGTCCTGGATTAGCCTGTGCAGTCCGCACAGGCTAATCCGGGACAACACTTTCAAATTTTATTATCTTTTCTGTTTCAAGGAAGTCTCTTCTAAACATAAATCCACTATAGGTGTTTAGTCTGTGTGGAGTGAACTGGCTAATCCGGGATGACACTTGATGCACATGCATTAAGCACTACCAGTACTAATACTTCTGTTGGAGATAGCAATCTCTAACTTTCTGAAGCATGATTAATAATGAGAAAAAAATTAATGCACTGTCTTCCTTGACTAAGTAATTATTAACAAGAGCTGTTTGAAAAACAGTTATGCCCCCTCTAGGTTAAAAGCAAACTTTAAATATCAGCTTGGTGATGATCGGAAGAGAACTGATGGACAGAGAGAGCAGAAACCGCTAAAATGGAAAATTTTGGATAAATCAAGGGCCACAACTCTGCCATTCCTGGGGTGTTTTGGTCTTTTTATCATCAAACTTGGCTAAGATATTATAACCTCAAACATTTTCATCAAGTTTGGTGAAGATTAGATAAATACTGTTGGACGTAGATAGCAGAAACAGCTAAAAATGTTAATTTTGATAATTAAAGGGCCATAACTCTGCAATTCCTGGGGAGATTTAGAACATTATCGAACTTGACTGAGATATAATGCCCACAAACATTTTCAGCAAGTTTGGTGAAGATTGGATGAAACCTGTTGGAAACGGCCAGAAAGGCAAATTTTACCTAAGAAATTTGGTTTCATCAATACAGGTGTATATTAAAGTGTCGTCCTGGATTACATTTTCCGATTTTATGATATTTTCTGTTTCAAGGAAGTCTCTTCTAAACATAAATCCACTATAGGTGGAAAGTGACGTCCCTGATTAGTCTGTGTGGAGTGCTCTGGCTAATCCGGGACGACACTTAATGCACATGCATTAAGCCCAGTTTTCCCACAACATGCCTCATATCCAATACACTACTCAAATTAGAAACAGCCAGACATAGGTGAATAATACTACAGGTACTAATACTTATGTTGAAGATAATATAACATTCCCAATTCATTATTTTGTGCAAATAAAAACCTGTTACACATAATAACACAAAATAATCTGTATCATATACAATTTTGCTTAACAAACAATCAAAAATGGACAGTACCAGCCAGACTGGGTCTCAGACCAATCTGCTTTGACTTCTCATACAGGGTCTGAATAGTGACTGGTATGCCTGCAATGGCTTTGTTCTGATTGGTTGATGCCCCAGGTTGCCGTAGCGATGTGTAGTATATCCCGCGTGGGAGGTTTGACACTTCCTCTGCAGCCATAGAGGCCATCAAATCCTTGAAGCCTGAAGGCAATACAGAGGAAAATTGTATTTTTCATAATACTACATGCATTATAAGTATAACTGCTAAAGAAAGTAAAGACATTCTCAATGACAATACTTGTATTTTGAAACTAAATATTAAAGATTTAATTAACACTTGTATTGCATCAGACAAGCATCAACAATTTTAGAGGAAAAAGAAACATACTATCAAATGAAAAAAAGAAGATATTTAGAAAACTCAAATGGTTCATCTTCATGCTGGTAACAATGACAAAACTTCACCTTTCAATGGTGTAGCACCCAACTGTCGTAGCAGACGGGTGTAACAGACACCAGGAATTTTGGGAACCAGTGTATCCATGGAAACCTCTTGGCTGGCTCCCTCTTCTAAGCCAGACTGTGCTTGTGCAACAAAATCCTCTACAAGCTGGGAACCAAGGAAAAAAGGAGTGACATCAACTTCTAAAATTAGTTACTATTTGGTTTATAATAACACTATGTTCTATGTGAATGAATTTTTTTCAGATTTTCACAGAATTCACAACGTTCACTTATAAACCCAAAGAGTTTTAAATAACATCATTTAGATTTAAAGCTGCAGTCCATAGAATATAATTCAAGACATCTTAAATTGGCATTGGTTCTAATGAACATTAATGACGTTTACTTGACTAAAAACCGTTTCTTATTTACAAAAGGCATTTGATAATGTCTATGTTCAAAAACGCTTGGTACAAACACTACCAGAATACACACTAGTGTACATGCTGATTTACTCCAGATGCGTCACCAGCTATCGCATACAGAAACTATACAATAAAAAATTACTAAAACGTTATTACTTTATCCATTTCAATGGGCATTTGTGTATTTTGATCAATAAGATGTACATTGTAAACTATTTCTGAGAAGTTTCATTTATATCACATATTTCTGGACTACTGCTGCTTTAAGAGCATTCTGACCATTTTGGATTCCATTTTTAAGAGTGGGTATACATTTCTGAAAAAAAATGTAATAATTAATTCTTATAAATGAGAACTAAGTAAGAACTACTAAAACAAAAGGCCAAGACCAAATAAATTCAAAACCTAATGTGTTCCAGTTATTTAAAAACGCTGTCAATCTAACAATCACTCATTTTCTTATAAAAAGTATTACCTGGAACTTTATCTGTGACACCTTGAAAGTGTCTCTACTGAAGAGTGCCAGTGACCTGTAGGCAGCTGTGACCACACGCTGAGCGTCCGTCTGTGTGTACAGCCACAGTCGCCGAGTTGTCTCCTCCAGAAACACCTGCGAATAAAGTGAATATAGCATAAAGATGAAAAATGTTGTACCCATTATAACAGTCACAGTCGCCAAGTTGTCTCCTCTAGAAACACCTGCGAGAAAAGCGAACATAGCATGTAGATGAGAAATGTTGTACCCATTATAACAGTCACAGTCGCCGAGTTGTCTCCTCTAGAAACACCTGCTAGAGAAGAGAACATAGCATGTAGATGAGAAATGTTGTACCCTTATAACAGTCACAGTCGCCGAGTTGTCTCCTCTAGAAACACCTGCGAGATAAGTGAACATCTAGTAGTAGGTGAGAAATGTTGTACCCTTACAACAGTCACAGTCGCCAAGTTGTCTTCTCCAGAAACACCTGCGTGAAAAGTGAACATAGCATGTAGATGAGAAATGTTGTACCCATTATAACAGTCACAGTCGCAGAGTTGTCTCCTCGAGAAACACCTGCGAGAGACGTGAACATCTAGTAGTAGGTGAGAAATGTTGAACCCTTATAACAATCACAGTCGCCAAGTTGTCTCCTCTAGAAACACCTGCGAGAAAAGTGAACATAGCATGTAGATGAGAAATGTTGTACCCATTATAACAGTCACAGTCGCCGAGTTGTCTCCTCTAGAAACACCTGCGAGAGAAGTGAACATAGCATGTAGATGAGAAATGTTGTACCATTATAACAGTCACCGAGTTGTCTCCTCTAGAAACACCTGCAAGAGAAGTGAACATCTAGTAGTATGTGAGAAATGTTAAACCCTTACAACAGTCACAGTCGCCAGGTTGTCTCCTCCAGAAACACCTGCGAGAAAAGTGAACATAGCATGTAGATGAGAAATGTTGTACCCATTATAACTGTCACAGTCGCTGAGTTGTCTCCTCTAGAAACACCTGCGAGAGAATTGAAGATCTAGTAGAAGGTGATAAATATTGTACCCTTATAACAGTCACAGTCGCCGAGTTGTCTCCTCTAAAAACACCTGCGAGAGAAGTGAACATCTAGTAAAAGGTGAGAAATGTTGTACCCTTACAACAGTCACATTCGCCAAGTTGTCTCCTCCAGAAACACCTGCGAGAAAAGTGAACATAGCATGTAGATGAGAAATGTTGTACCCATCATAACAGTCACAGTCACCGAGTTGTCTCCTCTAGAAACACCTGCGAGAGAAGTGAACATCTAGTAGTAGGTGAGAAATGTTGTACCCCTTATAACAGTCACAGTCGCCAAGTTGTCTCCTCTAGAAACACCTGCGAGAAAAGGGAATATAGCATGTAGATGAGAAATGTTGTACCCATTATAACAGTCACAGTCGCCGAGTTGTCTCCTCTAGAAACACCTGGGAGAGAAGTGAACATCTAGTAGTAGGTGAGAAATGTTGTACCCTTATAACAGTCACAGTCACCAAGTTGTCTCCTCCAGAAACACCTGCAAGAGAAGTGAACATCTAGTAGTAGGTGAGAAATGTTGTACCTTTATAACAGTCACAGTTGCAGAGTTGTCTCCTCCAGTAACACTTTCAGGAGAGTGAACATCTAGTAGTAGGTGAGAAATATTGTACCCTTATAACAGTCACAGTCGCCGAGCTGTCTCCTCCAGATACATCTGCGAGAGAAGTGAACATCTAGTAGTAGGTGAGAAATAGTGTACCCTTATAACAGTCACAGTCGCCTAATTGCCTGCTCCAGAAACACCTGCGAGAAAAGTGTACATAGCATGCAGATGAGAAATGTTGTACCATTATAACAGTCACAGTCGCCGAGTTGTCTCCTCTAGAAACACCTGCGAGAGAAGTGAACATCTAGTAGTAGGTGAGAAATGTTGTACCCTTATAACAGTCACAGTTGCCAAGTTGTCTCCTCTAGAAACACCTGCAAGAGAAGTGAAGATCTAGTAGTAGGTGAGAAATATTGTACCCTTTTAACAGTCACAGTCTCAAAGTTGTCTCCTCTAGAAACACCTGCGAGAAAAGTGAATATAGCATGTAGATGAGAAATGTTGTAACCATTATAACAGTCACAGTCGCCAAGTTGTCTCCTCTAGAAACACCTGCGAGAAAAGTGAACATATCATGTAGATGAGAAATGTTGTACCCTAATAACAGTCACAGTTGCCAAGTTGTCTCCTCTAGAAACACCTGCGAGAAAAGTGAACATAGCATGAAGATGAGAAATGTTGTACCATTATAGGAGTCACAGTCGCCGAGTTGTCTCCTCTAGGAACACCTGCGAGAGAAGCAAACATAGCATGTAGATGAGAAATGTTGTACCCATTATAACAGTCACAGTCGCCAAGTTGTCTCCTCTAGAAACACCTGAGAGAAAAGTGAACATAGCATGTAGATGAGAAATGTTGTACCCATTATAACAGTCACAGTCGCCGAGTTGTCTCCTCTAGAAACACCTGCCAGAAAGAACATCTAGTAGTAGGTTAGAAATGTTGTACCCTTATAACAGTCACAGTCGCAGAGTTGTCTCCTCTAGAAACACCTGCAAGAGAAGTGAACATCCAGTAGACAGAAATATTTTACCCTTATAACAGTCACAGTTGCCAAGTTGTCTCCTCCAGAAACACCTGTGAGAAAAGTGAATATAGCATGTAGATGAGAAATGTTGTACCCATTATAACAGTCACAGTCGCCAAGTTGTCTCCTCTAGAAACACCTGAGAGAAAAGTGAACATAGCACGTAGATGAGAAATGTTGTACCCATTATAACAGTCACAGTCACCAATTTGTTTCCTCCAGAAACACCTGGGAGAAAAAATAACATAGCATGAAGATGAGAAATGTTGTACCATTATAACAGTCACAGTCGCCAAGTTGTCTCCTCCAGAAACATCTATGAATAAAGTGAACATAGCCTGAAGATGAGAAATATTGTACCCATTATAACAATCACAGTTGCCTACATGTAGTTGTCTTCTCTAGAAACACCTGCGAATAAAGTGAATATAGCATGAAGGTGAGAAATGTTGTACCATTATAACAGTCACAGTCGCCAAGTTGTCTCCTCCAGAAACACCTGGGAGAAAAATGAACATATAGTTGTAGGTGAGAAATGTACCATTACAATAAATAAATCTATTGTTGAGCCTAAAACTATTGTATCTAATATAGAAATATTAAGTAGTTACAACATTTTCATGCCCAACCCTCAAAATATGAAAATAATTACAATGAAAGTAGGTAAAATAATGTGTCAATCAATAGCCATAAATTATGAAATAAGGATAAGGAACTTAATAACTTAATTATGAGTTGAAGTTTACACAAAATATAACTTTCAAGATCTTCATATTTATTGTACAGGCAACTTTCAGAAGGTAACATCTTGGAATCCATTGCAAACAGTGGATCATTTCTTTTGTGAAAAATAAGCAAGGAGTCATCTTATCATGTGAATAATTAAATATTTTATACTTAATGTACCATTTTACTTCATTAAGAAACAAGGACCTACACACAGGCAGCTGGACTGACTGATTCGGTGCTTCTAATATTCATTACCCTTAACAGAAATAGGAATGTGCCAATCTAAACTACCATTTTGAGATGTCCTATTTTTTTATTTAACAGAAAAAAAAAAATCTGAATAATCTATAATTATATATTCATGTATTACCAAGAACAATACCAACATCACACAGCAAACTTCATATCATATAAAAGGCAATACAAATACAATCATTCCGATGATCTTTCTGATTTTAAGATTTAATACCTCATACTCTTCTGTTCTTACAGCAAGCTGTGGCGCCAGTGACAACAGCTGACAGATCTTCTCAACTACAACACTCCTGAAACAGATTAACGTATACCAGCTGAAACTAGTTTTAAACAATAATGTAGATAGAAATAGTCCCGCAAGAGATGAAAAACAGTTACCTTACGAATACTTTCAATGTACCCACAGGTATAAATTTCGACCTACAAGAACACAAAGGTACAAATTGTACCTGCAGGTATATGATATCTATTTATAGCTATATTGGACATTTTCAACATTTTGACCCAAATGGTATGCCATACATCATAGCTGTTCGTGAAGGTCACATTTGCATGTGGGCAGCATTAAACAAGTCTTGCACAGGATGAGTGACTGACATCAACAATTAACAATACAGATCAACTGTGAACAAAACAACTGCAGGAGGTCGAATCTTTGTTAACAATAGACTTGGGGAAAATGTGTGAAAATAACTGTTTATTAGACATCACCTTCACAAGAGGTGGACTTCCATGACTACAAACATTCTTGAACTCAATCTAAGTATTAGCCAATGGAAATCAAACCTCATATGCAACAAGCATTTTCATGGGTCAATATTTCAAGGTTAGATACCAATAAATCATTAGGTATCCCTCCGTGGTCCATTCAAAAGTATTGCCTATTACTAAAGAGTTCCTCTTCTCTTCGGGCATAAAAGCCATTGAGGTATCTCAGACATGCCTTTTGTGGTTATTTCTATTATCCTATGCGTGTCTGCAGCATTTTGGTGCATTTCATTGGAGGCTAACTTGAAAGGTGATCTTTTTGGGTGTGTTTACTGTGGTATGGGGATTTGTCGAAATATGACCGCCGAAACCCTGTTTTCTACCGGGGCCTGCATTCAAGTGAGATGCATTTTCTTTGAAGTAACAGGACATATCTTTTTTATTGCAACTTTTGGAAGAGGACAGATTGATCTTTAAATTGATACCAGGCTTGCACAATCTGAAATAAAGGAAATGCTAGAAAAATGCTTGGAAAGTTTGCTGTTTTATAATGGGACCCTATGGGAATTGGATTTACTGGTTTCTAACCTCAAGTTGAGCATTCTCATTGGTCAATATTTCAAGTTGAGACCCAGTTTGAGATTGAGAACTTTCATAGTCATGGGGGGCCTGGAGTGAGCCCTTTTGTCAGATGCCGAGAGTTAATTGTGCTAAGTGCAAAATAAGATATTGGCAACTCATCAATCAAGATACTAATGACATCAGTGCAGAAGTATGAGCCTTTCTTACAAATAATCACAGCTTGGGTCACATTAAATGTCTGCATTAACACAAGTGCGTCATAGAGAATATATTGCCAAGGGCAAGAGCATTTGTACATCATAAAGACAAAAAAAAAAAAAAGGTAAAATCACTGCTGAAACAAAATATTTTTTTCTAACCAGTCTCCATTCGATGTCACATGTTGTGTTCACAGTTTGCCCAAAATTTTCAAGGCATTATTAGCTCACAGGATTTGCATTCTTCAACCATTTATAGAAACAGGGCCTGTATTTACCAACCGACTCTTAGATTATGACGTAAGAATAAAGAATTTTTGTTAACTATTATGTTCTAAAATGCTGTTCAAGACGTTCGCAACAAAAAGAAAATAATTGGGTTAATTTCTCCTTTTGCTTCATTATTTCTTTATTGTTATAGGTTACAATATACTAATTTAAATCAATAAATTTCAATCAATAAATATAAATCTGTGTAAGTCATTAAGTTCCAGTCAATAGTTAAAAGTTCATAAAGCATTATAATTATCAAAACCACACGTATACAATGTATTGCCAAACAAATTATTTAAACAAAAAGATCCGTTAAATATCTTCATTCTATTTTGGCAATTGATATGTTGTTTACGTAAACACGAAACATGAAAAAGGCTACACAGGTACCCTATTTAAAGTCCAATATTTCACAAACAAGTTTGTTGACCCATTATTTTTATTAATGTTTTAATGTAAGTATACATTGGTGCATGTATTTGCGAAAATTTAAGAAAATCTGTCATTTGGAACAAAATATATTGATGCATAATAAATGACGTTTTAAAAGGTATTATTAGCACCCATTTGAGCCACTTAAATGTCCAGCCAAATTCATTATTTTAACAGTAAAAATAGGTAAATTTTATTTTTATTATCAAAATACACTTGTATATTGCCAAATAAGACATGTGAAAACATATCAGTTGAAAGAACCATAACCTTGTTTGAAAAAAGCTCCCCTACATATACTTGAAACATTTATATAAAAAACTGACAAAGTTGCTTCGACAGGTATCGTATTCAAAACCCAATATTTCCGGACAAAGGCTGGTGACCCCTATTTTTTAACACTGTTTTAGTTTCAGTATACAATGACACATGTATATGGAATTTTTTAACAAAATCTGTCGTTTGAAACAAAAGATATTCTAATATTTTATGATTAATGGATGTTTTCAAAGGCATATTAAATGCATAATTAACCTCATTCAGTGTCCAATAAAAGTCATTTTTTAAATGGCTACTATAGATAAAGCGCATTTTATCATTAAACTGCTCTTGTATATTGCCAAACGAAAGATTAAAACAAAGTTGAATTTAAAATCTCCGTCCTTGTTTGAATATGAACGCTTTATATAATTTAACATTGCTAGTCACACAAACTGAAAAAAAAGGGCTTTGACAGGTCACGTATTTAAACCCCAATATTTCCGGAACAAGGCTGATGACCCAAATTTTTTAAGACTGTTTTAGTTTTAGGATACATTGACACATGTTTGTGAAAATTTTTAAGAAAATCTGTCGTTGAAAAAAAAAGGGACGAAATTGTTGCAAACGTCTTGAATGTGAATCATCCTTGGTGTTTAGCAACTCTCATTACAGCATTAATTATTTAGAACGATTTGTTAATGAGACACCATACATTGGCACCAGCAAATTTGCAATACCCACACATGAGTTTTCTCGAGTCCAAGTCTGTTCTTTACTTTTATGTCTCAGAATGGATTGGTGAAAACGGGCCAAGGCCTCCAGTAACAAATATATTGCAGGGGCATAGCCACGGTTGTACAATTAATACGCACACAAGAATATTCATCCTGCGGGGGGGGGGGGGGATAAATGTCCCTCCTGCTGGTGGGGATTTGGGGAGTCTCCACCACCTCCTGGGAAAAATAAAATAAGGCAGTCAATGGTGCATTCTGGAGCATTTGATGCACTTTTCTGACATTTGAAGTAATTCTTTTCTCTAGTATCAAAACTTATTTTCTTCTTGTAACATACATGCATTTTTATCGGCTTTACGTAATGTAAAACTAAAATATAGAACCTATTATTATGAACTATAATCACATGTTAAACATGAAAATTAATCACGACTAGCCTTTTCAACACAAAACGATGGTGTCGAAGACATAAGTTTATCGGCTTCGGACGGGTTTGATTTGGAAGGTTTGCCATTGCGTGGGTTTGGTTTCTTGAAGTTCATGCAGTAGCTAACAAAAACAAGAGGGCCCTGAGGGCCCTAGGAAGCTCACCTGAGACCTGTGACCCAATTGGAATTTGCATCCTCGAGGCGTGGCTAATTTTTATCCCAGGGGCATAATACGAACAAGCTTGAACAAACCACTGGGCCTTGCTTTTTCAGGTAAAGATTTTTAAAGTAACTTTGCTATTTAAGTCTATATAAAGCATGTGACCCCTCGGGGTGCCACCAGATTTGACCCCAGGGGCATAATTTGAACAATCTTTGGAGACGACCACTATGTAATGTTACATACCAAATATAGGAAAGCTTTGGGTCTTGCCGTTTCAGAGGAGAAGATTTTTAGAGTCATTTTGCTATTTGAGTCTATATAAAACATGCGACCCAAGGGGCGTGACCAGATTTGACCCCAGAGGCATAATTTGAACAATATTTGTAGAGGACCACTATACGGATGTTAGATACCAAACATGAAACCTCTAAGCCTTTCAGTTTCTGAGGAGAAGAAATTTTAAAGTCATTTTGCTATTTAAGTCTATATAAACCTTGTGACCCCTAAAGTGTGGTCAGTGTTGACCCATGGGGACATAATTTGAACAATCTTTGTAGAGGACCACTTGAGGATGTTACATACCAAGTACGAAACCTCTGGGCCTTGCGGTTTCAGAGGAGATGATTTTTAAATACATTTTGCTATTAAAGTTTATATAAACCATGTGACCCCCGATGCGTGACCACATTCGACCCCACGGGCATAATTTGAACAATCTTTGTAGAGGACTACTATATTATGTTACATACCAAATAAGAAACCTCTGGGCCATGTGGTTTCTGAGGAGAGGATTTTTAAAGTCATTTTGCTATGTTACTCTATATAAATCATGTGACCCCTTGGGCGTGGTCAGTTTTAACCCCAGGGGCATCATTTGAACAATATTTGTAGAGAACCACTATAGGATGTTACATAACAAATATGAAACCTCTGGGCCTTGCGGTTTCAGAGAAGATTTGTAAAGACAATTTGCTATTTAAGTTTATACAAACGATGTGACCCCCGGGACGTGGCCAGTGACCCCAGGGGCATAATTTGAACAATCTTTGTAGAGGACCACTATAGGATGTTACACACCAAATATGAAACCTCTGGGCCTTGTGGTTTCAGAGGGGAAGATTTTTAAAGTCATTGTGCTATATATTCTATATAAACCATATGACCCCCGGGCGTGGCCAGCTTTGACCCCAGGGGCATAATTTGAACAAGCTTTGTAGAGGACCACTATAGGATGTTACATACCAAATATAAAACCTCTGGGCCTTGTGGTTTCAGAGGAGAAGATTTGTAAAGTCATTTTGCTATATATTCTATATAAACAATGTGACCCCCGGGGCGTGGCCCGTTTTGACCCCCAGGGTATAATTTCAACAAACTTTGTAAAGGACCACTAAAGGATGTTACATACCAGATATGAAACCTCAGAGCCTTGCGATTTCAGAGGAGAAGATTTTAAAATTCATTTTGCTTTATGTTCTATATAAGCCATGTGAACCCCAGGGTGTGGCCAGTTCTGACCCCATGGGCATAATTTGAACAATCTTTGTAGAGGACCACTATAGGATGTTACATACCAAATATGAAACCTCTGGTCCTTGTGGTTTCAGAGAAGAAGATTTTTAAAGTCATTTTGCTATATATTCTATATAAACCATGTGACCCCCAGGGCATGGCCAGTTCTGACCCCATGGGCATCATTTGAACAATTTTTGTAGAGGACCACTACAGGATGTTACATACCAAATATGAAACCTCTGGGCCTTGTGGTTTCAGAGAAGATTTTCTAAGTCAGTTTGCTTTATATTCTATATAAACCATGTGACCCCCAGGGCGTGGCCCGTTTTGACCCCAGGGAAATAATTTGAACAATCTTTGTAGAGGACCACTATAGGATGTTGCATACCATAGATGAAACCTCTGGGCCCTGCGGTTTCAGAGAAGAAGATTTTTTAAGTTTACACTTTTAAAATATATTTTTTTAGCTCTGGTGACCTACATATGCAGCGGACCGGAAAGATTTGAACAACTTTGAAAGAGCCAAGGATCATTCCTGTGAAGTTTGGTGAAAATCTGCCAAGCGGTTTAGGAGGAGATGTTGTTTGAATGAAAAGTTGACGATGCACGCACACACACACACGCACGCACGACACGGGTGATCACAAAAGCTCACCATGAGCACTTTGTGCTCAGGTGAGCTATAAAACGTGTGTATTAAAATCTGAAACTTCGGTGTTTATGAGATGAATTTTTAACACCTTTGTTAAACAGTATGCGTATTCCGACAAGATTTAATTTCAATGCTTTTCGTCAAACAAAATTCGACATTGGTGTAGAATATTGCAATAGGTTGATGGGTAGATTGTTCTACGCAGTAAAATATTTAAGCCCAACAGATGGAAGACATTTCTAGACTACGCACAAACAGATATTTTCAATATGAGACGATGCTTAAATTACTACGATGAACTAGCAATTTGGACTCAGATACTGGTAATGGTCCAGAACCAATTCTAGCAATTTGGACTCAGATACTGGTAATGGTCCAGAACCAATTCTAGCAATTTGGACTCAGATACTGGTAATGGTCCAGAACCAATTGCTAGTAGCTTCAACTTTAAACTCATCATTTTGTTACTGATGACGTCAAAATGTATTTCATCGTTTTGACTCCCAACATAAGCAATAAACAGGTCATTCATATAAAAAAATTAATAGAAATATTCCACTCCCCATTCAGTTCTAACCGTTTAAGAAATACTTTATTTTATTTTTGATTCTTCGCATTTTTGTATTTATGCATGTGCGTATCGTGCGTATAGGGCGCCATGCCCTTGTATTGCAAAGCCATTGTTTCAAAAATGTGAAAGCTAATTGCATATTTTCTCTCCCCGTCCTATTTCTACAAATGCTAAAACTATAAAACTATTTTGATTTCTACAAATTAATTACGCAAAATGAAACTTATTTAACTGAATGTACCTTAGACTGAAATAAAATTAGTATGGTGTCAGACAACTCTAAGATGACATCATACACGCACTTCTTGAATGGTCTCCCTTAGAATAGCTATGGAACAACCTTTAAACACATATTTTTACTATTTTCACATTAACATCATACATCAACTACCAGTAAATAAATACATATACATAATTAGGTCGTACTATAACATACTATTACATGAAGTTAAAATAAGACACCAAACATAGAAAAAACTGTTTGATTACACCAATGCCATTATATGTATGGAAATAACAAGTCTGGCAAACAAATTAGTACAGTGGACATCTGCCATAAGGACGATCATTGAAAATGATTTTACCTCTAAACCTGTATGCATCAACAAGTTTTCACAATAAAATATGACAATGTTTATGCATGCATTGACACAGTTTTTTAGGACACTGAAAACCATACAAAAATTAATTTTTTTAAAGGTAAATGAAACATGCATGAAATACTACAAATATATAATTATGTCTGAATTTAACAAATATGCCCAAACTTCATGAACTGCCCAGTAATATGTGAGCGAGAAACATAACTGTTCCATTCTATGTTTTATGTCTTATTTTAATTACACATACTAGAGTGTTTTATGTTCCACTAACAATACCTTGTCTCTCTAACAAGCTGGGCTTCTAGCACCTTCCATGTAGACACAATGTCTATCACCTGCAAAGAAAAATGAAAGCTGAACAAAGAATACAACAAATACTCAAACAAACACGAACAAACCTTGTCACATGTGTACGTTGTACAATTATCAAACTAGCGTGCCCCATGAATGTCCCCTAAATACGTACACCAAATCAACAGAAAATGGGAACATTCAGACTTTCTGTCTCATACTTACATCACTGAGACAAAGATTTGCATTCAAGATCATCTTCACATGGCCAAAAATAGGAAACACAACAGATCGAAAGCCCTTGAAATGTTACATGGACATGAATAGCCAAGAGGTATTTGACATTTCATGTAATTTCCAACCATTTGCTGCATTGCTATATGATTATGAAGAATTAATTTTAAAGGCAAGGACGGGTAATAACCTGTAAATAACAATTCGTGAGACAGTCAGCATCAATAACAGACACGTCCTTCACTACAACTGCAAAGCCTTTTCTGTTTTGGCCAATTCTGTATGGCTGCACAAAATAATTACATAGAAAAAAAATATATATGGATTTATATGACACCGTCAAAGGTTTGTTGGACAATACAATGGCCATAAATGCTGGCTTGGAAAGCCTCCAGACAAGATGGCGGATTCGAATGTCACTTAGTAAATAAGTTTCTTTTGTAAATCAAGTAAAAGTACATGAGTATAAAAACAACGTTACGTAGACATCAGGGTTTGATAATAAATATTAAATAAACATAGGGTGGCCCAGAAAAACGTGTATGCTATTCTTAGTATAACTCGACATTTTGGAAAAACAACACACTAAACAGTGTATATAACAATATTAACAACATTGTTAGAATTAAATAAGGCTATAAATAGTGTAAAAATTTGATTACATTATATTATTTGAGAGTATTCAGTTTATACGCATATATATATATGGAATAATGTTATATATGAGTGTCACAAAGTCTGTAACAATTGACTTGTTACATTCACCCCCCTCTAACATTTAAAAGAAAGTTATTTGTCAACTGTTAGTTATTATTATTTTTACTTGAGTTTCTTGTTGACTATTCACAACATCATTTGCATGTATTCTATTTTTGATAGAAACTCATCTGCAGATGTATCGCGATATCCATACGCCTGCTCGAACGTTTCAAGCACAGTCTCACTGGATTCTCGTCCTTTCACGATGTCCACCAGCATGCCGTAGTTGGCGATCCTCATTCCTCTGCCGGCATTGGATCTAGGTTGAGGCACTGTCCCAGATAATATTATAAAGTTGTACTTGTCCATGATGACGTTTGGTTCCGTCACTGGATAGCCTTCCACACTGTCGAAGAGGTTGGCCATATGCTGGGCCACAGCCAGCCTCTTCTGTGCGGTCATGGATCTTCAGTCCTTCGGAGGCCAGTCCAGCTGAAAGGTGGGACCTTGCATACAGACCGAGGGTTGAAGGTCCCAGTTTCGCCTAGCCGGGGGCACCAATGGCATGCAGCCCCACGTGAGGATATGAAGCGCCCTCTGCTGTGGGGTTGGTTTTTCCTGCACCATGGGTGGCCTCTCCTCCAGCAGTGGCGTTCCTGGCAGCGTAGTCGCTTCGACTCTTGTTGGAGATTCCTCCGGAATCCATGTGGGTAAGAGCATTTTGGGGAAGAGCATGGGTAGCCGGCCTCCAGTGGGCAGCATGGCTGGCCTAGCCAAGCTGTAGGCCTCTTCCCCAATGGCTGGACTTCTAGGCCTCTGGGTGGTTGGGGTTCCTGGCCGCACCTTGTCCTCCTTTGTTGGCTGGTCAGCGTCCACTTCTTTGAAGGCTTCGGCTAGCTTCCAGCCGGCCTCCCAGTCCTCAATCCCCTTCAGCCTAGGGGCCTGGGAGGTTGCCCACCATACCTTGACGGCTTCTCTCACTGCAACAGCTGCCGGGCAGCTAAATCCCAAGGGCTGGATCACCCTTATGTAATCCTTGGGATATAGCGCTAGGTAACCCCCCCCCCCCTGCTTCCGTAAACAATAGTGGGTTAACTGCATCCACTATCCCGCCCAACGTTCCGCTTCAAATCATATGGCCGACTCATTGTGGTCGGTGTTTCATCTATGCACCATGGACAGACTAGGTCCAGTCTCTGATGTTCAGACTGACATGAACTATTAACTCTCTTTTTGTTGCCACGGATGCTGGACACAACCAGCACAATTGTTGCGACATCTGCAATTTAAATACATGAGGAGCGTCGTGTAAAAATTGACCTTAAAGACAACGCCACATAACCGAGAAAATTGTGTTTGAAATGACGTCATGATTTTTTTCTAATGTAAACATGGAAGTGAAATAGATTACAGCTCTTTAATGACCGAGTTTTGCTCGTTTGTTGCCAGAGAAGATGGAATATGAATTTTATGTGAGTAATTATGATACTTTTCTATTATGTATAAGGTTTGGTTCAAAGAAAATTCAAATAAGTTATTTATTTGCAAACGAAATAACAAACTGTCTACGATGGTTTCAGCTGATTCAGATTCTATATCAGTTAAGGTGTTTAAGATAAGTTTGTATGTTAGTTTTATTTAGATAAAAATTGTTATTCTTCCAAGTTTATTTTTTTTAATTATTGCTGTATGAATGGTTAGTTTTCCACATTTGTCACATTTCTTCCACCATTATCAATTCTTGTAAAGCTAGGTTCAATAGGTTACCGTTTTATTTTAACAGAAAACTATATAATGTCAAATTTTTAGCAATCGCCTTCCCCATAAATATCGCAAATTATTCAAAATAAATTGTCAATTTAAAAAAAAAGATTTTTACAGCAAACGTCCGATTTTACTATGTGTACTTAGCTTCATGTTATATACTTAAACAGCCGTTAATCAAACGACGGGATGGTCGAGTCAGCTAATACACATTTCTTTTGACAGTGGGGAACCTGGATCGATTCCCGGCTGACGCGACCTTTTTATTTCATTTTTTTCTTAATTCTTTTCATAACTGCATATATTTTTACTTTTTGGGATATGATTAATTTTTAAATTAATAACATTTTCCAGGAGTCTATGTTATCAGAATATTTTACTTACAAGTATGATAACCGGATGAAAAGTCCCAGTTTAGTTATCTTTTTTTACACATTTGTTCCTTTTCTCTTATTAATAATTTTAGGTCAAAATAAGAATAAGTACATCACCGGGTATATGATGTGACATGTCATGACAGGACAAAACGCAATGACTGAACTCCAAATGCAGATACCTATAGCTGGTATGACCGTATGGGAATAAAACTGCTTATTGTTTTCACATGCTTCCATGTTAAATTTTTCAAAGCGTCATGTTACAGATTAAAATGCATGCATATTACGTATTGCCAACATGTTTGTTATATTTCTTTTAAAAAGTATTCACATAATAAAATCGTCACTGGTAATCCACAGGTCATGCACGATGCTTGGCAGATTCCGGGTTCACCTACATTAAGATAAAGGACAGAAAACAGTACTGGGAACACGGTAACAACTTGCAGACTTAGTGAACAAGTCGTCATCAATGAATAAAGCAGTCTGCTTCCCCCAATGGACCTGGCTTCACTGGAAACCAGAAATAATGTATAACGCCGTTGCTTTTAAAATCCAATAAGTTTGATATATTTTGTAGTCACAGTTTGAAAGATATGCGCTAGCGATGAACACGTTCAATTACAGTATATTTCAGGAAGTTTCAGTACTTCCAATTTGAGTCCAGTGTGCCTGGGATCGTCATTGTCAAGGAACACAGTCTTGTGCCTGAGTAGTATTCTCTGGGGTCCTGGGTACCAGTTCGCATCTACCCACCGACCACCCGTGACCTAGTGGCAGATTGTATGAGAAGCACACAGCATCACTCGGATCACTCCATTTGATTTTGTCAGCTGACTGCTCTGATCACCAGGAATACTGTTACTATAGTGTTTGCAGAATAAAACGGAAAACATGTTTAGAATGTTATTCCATGAGTTTTGTGTTTGCTCGGTCCGGCTAGCCAAGTTGGTAAAGCGCTGGACTCTCCGGGGTTCGTGAGTTCGGTCCCTAGCCAGGCCACATAACTTGTGTGGGGATTGCATCCTTCTCGAAAAAGTTTATTTAATACGCATTTAATGCGTATTAAATGCTGCGGAACTGGCACCGTAATTTTTCTGTGTTAAATGCGCATTAAATACACTTTTAGTACACTAAGTGTATTTTTTCTGTACTTTTTCTGCATTTTTTACAAAAAAGTGTATTAATGCACTAGAAAATACACTTAAAATACATTAAAGTGTATTTTTTGAAGACAAAGTGTAATTTTCAAGGAGAAAAGTGTGTTAATGCAGGCAAAGAGCAGAAAAAATACTCTTTATTTCTGTAATAAGTGAAATTTTTCTGAATTTTCAAGTTTATTAAATGCATATTAAACGCAGAAATAATACGGTGCCAATACTGCAGCATTTAATACGCATTCAATGCATATTAAATACACTTTTTCAAGAAGGGATATATATGGTCATAAAATAATAACCTCTGATTTAAGTACTAAGTATAGCAGTTGTCAGTTGCTGGCACATGTATGTGCACTTGGTACAGGTAAACCTATTAGATCGGCTAAGCTTGCCCAGGAAAAATGTGAGTAGGTTAACTGACCGCCATTATAAGAATGAAATACTGTTAAATACGGCAAAAACACCAAGCAAACAAATAATACAGTAAAATATCTGCACGGAGCATTATTGGGGGCATTATTAACACCTTGTGCCTTTAAATTTTTTAGTTTTTTTCAAATTGGGAAATATTATCCTGATGCACATCAAAGCCTTGTAACGTCATTTAACAGATTATGGATTTATAGAAGACATCATATTAACAATCATTCGGTACTACCCGCGTGTATGCTGCAAATGCCATTATACCATAAAACGGACAAATACGAACGTAACAGCAATATGTCACTGTGTCTCTGAATATAATTTTTAATTATTTTAATGCGTCCAAAAAATGTATCAAGTAATTACAGTACATTCTGGTGTGCTTTGCAAAGGGAAGTTTTTGTATAAAATATTGCTTTTACCATTATTTAAAAATAAAATCAATGCAAACCCCAAGTATTTACAGATAAAACTGATATTGTTTCTGCATAAAATCAAAACATTGTGTTACGGGTGTTTTTCACTGCAGCAAAACCGCGTATTATTTTTTCGACGTTCAAAGTTTCTCAAACGGATTGCAGGTGACGTCATTTGAAACATCATAACATTTTTATATTTTGAAGTATTAACAAACAGTTTTCATCAACGTTATCAGTGCACGTTCTTCTATCGGAATGTCTCAAAACCTGAAAATCGGTAACTTTGTCATTAAGGTAAATTTTCACACGACGCTCCTCCTATATATTTCACATTGGTGAATTAAGCATGTCGTTAATTAAAGTCACTTGCAGATATTATATACACAAAAGTTTTGCCTGGTGATCACTGCAACTGTTTTTATTTTTATTTTTCAGGAAACGTTCACTCTTGCTCCGGAAAGTATACGACCCGAAGTAATAACGCCGCTTACTGCACAACGATAGCAGTCTTATAGACAAAGTAAGAAACTAAAAGATTCATAGTTATTATGGGTAGCTAATCCAATAGACTAGAGGAAAACAGTCGGTTGCTCAACCTAATGAAACTAAAAATAATGTCAATCTGAACTGCTATTAGTACCCTGTTACATACGTCCTGGCCTTTTTGCGTTACTTCAGTGCACTCGTTATGTACTATATCCCTTTACTGTTTACTATTGATTTCCCTTTGTTTTGCAAATATAACAATAACATTCACGCTCAAACACCAAGTCTTAACATTTTTATAATTGTTAACTTTTTAAACTTTTGTTTATTTATTTATTTTTGTATAAACAACAAATTCCACAGTTTAACATTCATAAACCAACTCAATAGTGGTTTAACTGTAATGTCCACAGCTACTGTATTTACTCTATGTATTGGGACACTTAAAAATAATTACATTTTTTCTGGTCCCAATATAAAGGGTCATACAAAAATAATTCCCTAAAATGTGTCCCAAAATATAGGGTAATATTCGACCCAATGTATTTTCACACACACACCGATTGTCGTTATGCCGCGTGCTTAACTGATGGGAGCGTGTCAATTAAGAACACCTGGTATATAGCGTGTTAGTACACAGTTTGCACTGCAGGTCAATTAAACAGGCCCTAGACGTGTTTGTTTAGCGATAAGAACGCCGCATGTGGCGCACTTATTGGCTTCATGAGAGACATGAGAGACCCGACAATTATCACATACTACCGGGTAGTTACCCTAATACTGGTAACTGTTAATTGACATTAATTGAAAATTTTATAGTTTGTTATAAGAAACTTCAATAATTTTTTTAATATGAATATAATTTTACGCACATGACGTAATACATGCATAAAATTTTTGAAAACGGTAGTCTTTGTAGTTTTTATTATATAAAAGGGGTACACTCTTATGATTTGCAGCACATCTATTGCAATATACAGTGTACAGTAGATCTATACTACACTGATCATATTGAAATTGAGAGATATTTATTTTACACTGGCAAAATTGAAGACAATTTTTACCATTTTATTTTTGTGTCCCAATATTAAGGGACTCAAAAAATTATTATTTTTCCGAAAAATAGGGGTGTCCCAATATTTAGGGTGTCCCAATAAACAGGGTAAATATGGTAATCATTTATTACTAACCACCTAAATAGTGCTTTTAAGGTACTTCCATGGAAGAAAACCATTTTGGTAGGTGATTTCCCTTGTGATTTATTAGACAGTCAATATGGTAAACCCTAGGGATTTGAAGTTTGCCTCTCTTGACATAATAGGTGAGGTCATCTATTCTGCCTATGATCAGGGTCCTTTCCATTTTGGTGTTAATTTTGAGTCAACCCTTGTAGGTTTAGTGGGGTCATACAGCCACACTGCTTGGCCTGCTGTCTATTTTCTTGACTCGAATTTAAGGTCATAGTATTTCTTCCGGTCAACTGCCGCTGTCTTCAAATGTTTTCTCGCGGTGTTATTTGCTTACTCAAGTGTACTTTTCAGGTTCTGGATGTAGGTATCGGTGTTTTCAGGGAGACTGTTATCTGACTCTGGTTGCCCGATGACAGCAGCCATGGGCAGTTTGACCTCATCGCCAAGTACCATCTTGTTGGGTGTGACACCTGTGCCTGCATGTGGGGACAACCTGTATGCCATGAGAACTTGAGGTAAATATTGGTCCCATTTGTCTTGGTGCTCTGCACAAGAGCTGGATAACATGCCCTTGTGAGGTCGATTAAATCTTTCGACCATCGCATTCGCTTGGCGTCTCCGAATTGAAGTTCTCAGTTTTGTTATTCCTAACAAAGAACACATCTCTTCAAAAAGCTTGGACTCGAAGCAAGGGCCACAGTCAGATAAAACAGATAGTGGCAATCCAAATCTCACAATGAAGTTATCAACTAATGCTTTAGCTACGGTTCTAGCAGACTGGTGTTTCATTGGCACTGCTTCCACCCACTTTGTAAACCAATCACTTATGACTAGCACATAATTGTACCCATCTTTTGTTTCAGGGAGGGGTCCAGTGACATCTACACATATCTACTCCATGGGCTGGTAAACTGGATTTAGCCCCAATGGAGCCCTGACCTTGGGTGCGGGTTTCACACATCGCACTTAGTGTTGTACCTTTGAATGTCATCCTTCATCGCTGGCCAATAGCAACATTGCTGGATCCGAAATATATCCAGACCTTAGTGAGCAGCTGAAGGTAGGTCATGGTAATTATGCATCACTTTTTCTTGAAGGCTGGCAGGCACAATTAGCTATAGGGTTACCGTATCTTGGTCGTCGTAGAATTTACGATAAAGGACACCAGAGATGATCTTGAGCCTTTCCCATTGCCGCCAAAGTCTTTTTCCTTTGGTGGAGACGGCCGATATTTTGACCCACTCCGGTTTGTGGCCACTCTACACGGGTGAGGATTAGCTCAATATCTGGATCTTGTAGTTGCTTTTGGCGGAGTGTGTCTGGTTCCCAATTTTCCAGAAGTGTCTGGTTGTTGTCGGCTTTGCTGCCATATGCTTGTTCTGTCTGGTCATCAGTGACTGCCATACAATGGGTATGTCAGGGTCGTCACAATGATTGATCTCTAGCCTTGGTTCCTGTTTGGCACACACTTTACAGGGGACCCGTGACAAAGCATCACAGCTGGTGTTGAGCCCCCCCAGCTGATGTTGGACTTCCAGGTAGAAACACTCGATCACCTCAAGCCATCGCGCAACCTGTTCCGTTGGATTCTTGAGGCTTTTCATCCAACAGACCGCTGAGTTGTCAGTCCTTAGCACAACCTTATGGCCCAGGATATAAGGCCTCCAGTGCTTAACCACAGTAACACAGCTAACAGCTCCTTTCTCATTGTGCAGTACTGTAGCTCCTGCTTGTTCATGGTCTTGCTCATGTAAGCTATAACTCTCTTGTTGTTGTTGTGGTTTTGCGATTACACGCCCCCAACGCAAGTTTGTGATGCATCCATGTCCAAAATATAGGTTTGACCAGTGATTGGATACGCAAGGACAGGCGCTGTTGTTAGTTTGGTTTTCAATGATTCAAACACTGATTGGCACAAGTCCGTCCATTGAAACTGTCGGTTTTTCTCGCAGAGTTGGAAGAGTGGTTTGCATATTACACTGAAACCCTCTATGAAGCGTTTGTAGTAGGCTGCGAGCCCAACAAAGCTACAGACTTGCTTCACTGACGGAGGCACTGGCCACTTTTGCACAGCCTTTACCTTCTCAGGGTCTGTGCGTACTTCCTCTGCTGAGAAAACATGGCCAAGGAACGGAACTGAGGTCTGCATAAAGACACACTTGAAAGGTTTTAATGTCAATTTAGCTGCTCTCAAGCGTTGAAATGAGTGTTCGAGTCTTGTTAGATTTTCTGTGACAGTTTGGCTTGGCACGGTAATAATCTCCCTGTCTGCTTTGGCTATCGCGATCTGCCAATAGCCTTGGGCCATGTCCATAGTGCTGAAGAGACGGTTACCAGCCAGTGCATCGAGGCACTCATCCATCCTGGGCAATGGGTACGAGACCGGCTTTAATACCTCATTAACTTTTCTGTAATCTACACAAATCCTTGGTTTCCCATTTCTCTTATTGACAATGACAAGGTTACTACACCATTCACTTATGGATGGTACTATTATTCCGTTAGATAGCATTTGCTGAATTTTGGCCCTTTCAGCCTCCTTGCGTATCACCGGAATTCGTCTAACAGGTTGTCTGATTGGTTGAGTACCTTCCTTAAGTATAATTTTGTTTTGGACAAGGTCTGTTAGTCCCAAATCTGAGGAGTCTTTGGCAAATACATCCTGGTAGATAATTAATAATGATTTTGATTTTATCACTTTCATTTTGGGTTATATTGTTAGAACTTCTTAACAGTAAATCTTCGAGGAAATTGGGTAGTGTGTTGTTTTCATGTTTTTCTACTATGTCCTTAGTTATATTGCAGCACTGCTCATAGCATTCAGTTCTGTTTTCAGTCACCGACATGCATCAGGGATCATCCTAGACCAAAATTTTAGGGAGAAGCGACTTCTCTTTGTGCCGAATTCAGGGAGAAGTTTATCGATAACTAACACTAGCGCGTAAAGCAGCTATTTAGCCGATCAATCAATTGAATTATGTATAATTAATTAATTACAAAGACTACAACCTGTAGTAATGAAAGATAAACACAAAATAGCTTAATAAGTTTTATTGGCATTAGAATCAGTATTTTCAAAAAACAAGCACTCATGTTTATGTTTATGACAATTGATACTTACACTTCATAAGGCAGTCACTGGTTTCCTTTAAAATAATGTCATGATATAAAGAGTAAATGTTACAATGTAAATTATTAACGCCCTTGATATTTCTCCTAATAACGCTACATGTTATACATCGCTCAGGTAGACAAGACAAATCTGAATATTAGACCCTTGAACGTCCTTCCTAGAGAAATTGGCGTCTGTTAATTTTGGGCAAATATCACAGTTCATTTGTTTGAATTTTCGCATAGAAAGTAAAGTACAAGATGAACCACTGTCATCAAGAAGATATAACTTTACATTCCCAATTAGACACGATGTATAAAAACCATTTTCAAAATTGTTTTTGTCTTCTGTTGTAGATGAGTTGCTGGATGGCTGTCAAGGGAAGCCATCAAGGGAAGCCCTACTGGGTTGACAGCCTGATGTTTTCCTGTAAACCCATCATGGTCGGATGCATAAATTCTGATTGCTGTGGTGCTTGATACCCTGTCATGCACTGGCTGTTGTTTGAAGGCCTCTGATGCGTGGGACAAACCCTGACGAAGTGTTGCGGCGATTGGCAGTTGTAGAATAGTCTTGGACCAGACCTCATGTTACGAAAATTTGGCCTGTTCTTGGTTGATCGAGCCATCATTAGCTTCCTCACACATTCTTGCAAATCTTGCACTGCCTTATCGAGCGCCTGGCATATTGGTCTTCTGTTGATATTCTGGAACATTTTCAACCATATGAATGGCTGTTTTGAGTCTAGCGGCGCTGTCAACGATGGTCTCGTACATCTCTACAATCGCAACTGCCTGTGTTACTGACTGGCAGCCTTTGCTGATGCACTTGAACCTGAGTTCTGGACTAACTGACTTGTAGAACTGATTTAGAGCGAGCATCTCGTGCTCAGGGTTACAGAGGTCTGGAAATGCACTCTGAGTCATGCATTTCTGGTCATCTGCAAGGTTAGCGACCGACTCCTCTGGGGACCGTTTCCTGGTCTCTAGGCGAGACATCCACATGGGCTGTTGTCGAGCTTGACCAAACCGTTGGCCCAGCTTCTGTGTTAGCACAAAATAGGAATCACGCTCTTCTCTACTTGGTGTCACAGAATTGTGCTTGGCCCCTTAAACTTGCAGCCAGGGTCAAAGCTTTCTCCGGATGACCCCAGTGACCTAATTCGGCAAACAACTCGAAATGATTGAGATACACTTCCAAATCACCCTCACCATTGTAGACTTCCGGCTCCATCGACACAGTTGAGCGCAGGTCTCCAGTGAACCCGATGGTGGACCTCCCCTCCGGACACAATCGACCCCTCGTCCTAAGAAGATTTCCGGGCTCTAGACCGTCGTCTGGACCTTGTTCCGGGTTGTTGATGAAAACTTCTTGATCATCCGACTCGGCCATTATAATGTTGTATTATGTTACATAGATATTATAATTGTTAACTTCTATATACATATATTTATAACATGAATAAAGCATTTATTGTGTTGCGTTCGCTTATTTCTTTATGTTGCACCAATAAATCAAACATTATATTATATTATTTCAGCTATTTAAAATTTCACCGTAGGCGCGCACATATATTTTAAATATGGTAAAAATTACCAATCGCAACCATTTATTTCAAGCACTGGTAGATCTAGTTATTCTACTTAAGGATTGCATTATTTTATTGCAGTAACTTTATTAGTTAGACCTTTCTTTTATTACATATATATTTTTCGGCTAATCATACGATTTCTAAATTGACAAGACATATATATATATACGCTTTCGAGCAACATAAATGGCAAATACAGTAGAAATGCTTGTTAATTAAATTGCATTCAGACACATGACAGTCGGATTCCGCGGAGCCATTCTCGACAGGTATGGTTTCCCAAATTGTGCTATTTTTAGAACATTCTGTACTGCGAACTCGCAATCGATGACATCGGGCATGTTAACAGGTGAGCTGTCCAGGTGATGTACAACGTAAACTGACCAGTGCATCCCACTTCTGACACCAGCTGTAATATTTGTCAGGGTTGGCAGGCGGCGTTCTATTAGTTTGTAGATGTAGATCATTTGATGCCAATAATAAAACTGAGATTTTGGTAAAGTTCTTTAAATCTTTTCTTGTGATCACCAGGCAACAATATAATAACAATAAACAACAATTTGGGCTCACCCTTAATGAAATTCTGACTGTAATAGTTTTTGATGTTTGCTGTTAGACAATTAAATGGCCATAAATGCTGGTTTGGGAAATAGATACTGTCAGCCTCCAGACAAGATGGCGGATCGAATGTCACTTAGAAAGTAAGTTTCTTTCGTAAATCTTTCATAAATCAAGTAAAAAGTACATGTGAGTATGAAAATAACCTTACGTAGACATCAGGTTTTGATCATAAATATTAAAATAAACATAGGGTAGCCCAGAAAAATGTGTATGCTATTCTTAGCATAACTCGACATTTTGGAAAAACAACACATTAAACAGTGTATATAACAATATTAACAATATTGTTAAAATTAAATAAAGCTATAAATAGTGTAAAAATTTGATTATATTATATTATTTGAGAGTTATCGGTTTATGTGTATATAATATATATATGGAATAATGTTATATATAAGTGTCACAAACTGTAACAATTAACTTGCTACAGGCCGACATGTTTTTGACCTGTACGACCCCCCAAAAACTTTGACAGGCACGATCCCATGAGCAAAATTTTCAGCTGCCACGGCCTGATTGCAACTGCTGCCTGGCGACATCGTCCGCGTTTGCCCGAATTTGTGTAAAACAGACGCCGTCCGTTGGCAGTTCTTTATTTGTGACTGGGGCATAAGTCACGTGTGTTCCTGACTAGCTTGATAACAAACATGACCCCAAAAATACATACCATCTTCAAGATTTGGTACTTTCGAGCCAGGTATGGAAAGCAACCAGAAGAAAATCAGATCTCTAATTATTTAACCAGAAAGAAATCAGATCTCTCATTACTTAACCAGATAGAAATCAGATTTCCCATTATTAAACCAGAAGGAAATCAGAACTCCCATTATTCAACCAGAAGGCAATTAGATTTCCCATTATTTAACCAACAAGAAATCAGATCTCTCATTATTTAACCAGATGGAAATCAGATCTCTCATTATTTAACCAGAAGGAAATCAGACCTCCCATAATTAAACCAGAAGGAAATCAGAACTCCCATTATTTAACCAGAAGGAAATCAGATTTCCCATTATTTATCCAGAAGGAAATCAGATCTCTCATTATTTAACCAGAAGAAAATCAGATCTCTCATTATTTTACCAGAAAGGAAATCAGACCTCCCATAATTAAACCAGAAGGAAATCAGATTTATCCAGAAATAAATCAGATGTCCCATCATTTATCCAGAAAGAAATCAGAGAACTCCCATTATTTATCCGGAAAGAAATCAGAACTCCCATTATTTATCCAGAAAGAAATCAGACCTCCCATTATTTATCCAGAAAGAAATTATATTTCCCATTATTTATCCAGAAAGAAATACAGAACCCCCATTATTTATCCACCATTATTTATCCAGAAAGAAATCAGAACTCCCATTATTTATCCAGAAAAAAATCAGAACTCCCATTATTTATCCACCATTATTTATCCACAAAGAAATCAGAACTCCCATTATTTATCCACAAAGAAATAAGATTTCCCATTATTTATCCAGAAAGAAATCAGAACTCCCATTATTTATCCAGAAAGAAATCAGATTTCCCATTATTTATCCAGAAAGAAATAAGAACTCCTACAGAACTCCCATTATTTATCCAGAAAGAAATCAGAACTCCCATTATTTATATAGAAAGAAATCAGATCTCTTATTATTTATCCAGAAAGAAATCAAAACCTTCATTATTTATCCAGAAAGAAATCAGACCTATCATTATTTAACCAGATAGAAATCAGTACTCCCATTATTAAACCAGATAGAAATCAGATCTCTTATTATTTAACTTGTTATCTTTATGCCACAAGTGTGCTTAATGTGGGTAATTTGATCGCATTACTGTCAACAGATACCTCTGATTTATAGACAAAGTCATCTGCTACAACATGCAACAGGTATGTTTTCAGTTAAAAAATACTTATGAACATTTAATTGTTTTGTTAACACAACTGTTTTGACAGAAAGTCATTAAACCAGAGATAAAGAAAACAGCATCAATGTAGAAAGAGCTTGTTTTCTTTGTTACAGTCTACATTGCTGGTATGTCAAGCAACTGGTGCATTTAACTTCAGGGAAACATCACACTGCAAGACTAAATAGTGAACTGTAATGGGGGCTGAGGTCACATGGAGGCTCAAGCCTATGCTTTACCACATACATGGTAACCTGCAAACTATGACTTAGTCAATTAAGTCACAATGACTGTGACGATAACCCTATTGCTACGGAGGTTAAAGCCAATGTTTTACTAACTGCAACCTGACTCTGTCATTGGATGAGAATAAATTAATCTGCAATTTTGTTTGTTTGGATTTTTCACTGTATTCAACAGTATTTCAGTCATATAACAGCGGTCAGTTAACCTACTCACACTGTTCCTGGGTAAGCTGGTTTACCAGTACTAAGCGCACATACTTATGCCAGTAACTGACAACTGCCCTACTTCAATCAGAGGTAGGGGGAGAATGGCAGTAGAAATAATTTCATGACCAATCACCACACAAGTTATGTGGCCGGGCTGGGAATATCTGCAATTTTCTTCCATACCATAATAATTACATTTAATGGTTAACCTATATTACACACAAAAAATACCATGTGGCAAAGTTTGTGATATAATTGTGATGTTGGATAAATGGAAATGAATCCATTTAAAATAGCTGGGGAGGAGTGGCAAAACGAAAGGTAAATACAGGTTCCTTGCAAAACTCTGTCACTGGTGGTTTAATTAGGTGTAAACTACTATTTAAAAGCTATACCGTGTATTTCTTAATCAACTCTACTTTAAGAAAGCAATATTTAAAGAATATGAACAAATGCACTGCAGTGCAAACTGTTCATGGCAAGAAAAGCTATTATCTTGTTGCGACAAAAAAAATAAATACAGAAAACAAGAGGGCCATGATGGCCCTAGGTTGCTCATCTGAGTTTAAGGCATCATAATGGCTAATAACAAGAGTGCAAAATGGCACTAAACCGCTTACCAGAGTATAAAAATCTGGGCCTTGCAGGTTCAGAAGTTTTTTTAGTCTGCATGTATATAAACCATGTGACCAACAGGACATGGCCACTTTCTACCCCAGGGGCATAATTTGAAAATATGTGTAGTGGACCACTATTCAATGTTACATACCAAATATGAAACTACTGGACCTTGCGGTTTCAGAGGAGAAGATTTTTGAAGTCATTTTGCTATTTAAATGTATATAAACCATGTGACCCCAAGGGCATCATTGGAACAATCTTTGTAGAGGACACTCCACAATGTTTCAGGCAAAATATAAAACCTCTAGGCCTTACAGTTTCAACAAGGAAGATTTTTAAGGCCAACTTGCCATATAAGTCTATATAAACCATGTGACCCCGGGTCATGGCCACTTTTTACCCCAGGGGCATACTTTGAACAATCTTTGATGAGGACTACTATACAATGTTACATATCAAATACAAAAACACTCCGGTTTCGGATGAGATTTTAAAGTCATTTTGCTATTTAAGTCTATATAAACAATGTGACCCCCAGGGTAGGGCCAGTTAGACCCCTGGGACATCATTTGAACAATCTTTGTAGAGGACAACTATACAATGTTACATACCAAATACAAAACCTCTGGGCCTAACAGTTTCAGAGGAGAGGATTTTTAAAATCATTTTGCTATTTAAGTCTATATAAACCATGTGACCCCCGGGTGTGCACAGTTTTGACCCCAGGGGCATCATTTTAATAATCTTTGTAGAGGACCACTACCGTAATTACTCAGTCATAAGTCGAGATTTTAAGCCTCTTAAATCATGGTTATAAAGTATATTCTACTTACGAGGCAGTTCAAAAAAATCGTAGCATATTATATTGAAATATTTGTCAAATGCATTTTATTTCTTACCTGCATATTTGCTAAGCCACACACTATAATCCATTCATAATTATCACAGTTTGCCCTTTCTATTAATTACTGACAATTATGTCAAAAAACATGACTGTTTCATTATTAAATAAGATGCAAACTGTGAATGAAACTATATACTCTATTTTAATTGACTTAATTTCCCCCACTTTAGGCCCCAGCTAGACCAACAGCCACCAATAAAATATCAATAAACCTGCAGAGGAAACCCATGATTTTCGTGTATAGCATTAAGGCATTTACTGCAGACTGTACCATATATACCTACATATAAGGGCATACTCTGGCCAATTTTCAGATGGTGTTTTATAATCATTCTATAAACTGGACTTACGGAATGGTTATTATTAGAAATACGTTTCTGGAATGAATTTTAACTTCTTGACTTATGAGACATCTACACTTATGACTGCATATTTCCAGTATGCAATGCTACATACCAAATATAAAACCTCTAGGCCTTGAGATTTCAGAGGAGATTTTTAAAGTCATTTTACTATTTAAGTCAATATAAACAATGTGACAGCCGTGGTGTGGCCAGTTTTTACCCCAGGGGCATTATTTGAATAATCTTTGTAGGGGACCACTATATAATGTTACATACCAAATATAAAAATTCTGGGCCTTGCGGTTTCAGAGGAGATTTTAAAAGTCATTTTGCTTTTGAAGTCTGTATAAACTTCATGTAACCCCCAGGGCGTGGCAAATTTTGAATCCAGGGGCATCATTTTAACAATCTTTAAGAGGACCACTATACAATGTTACATACCAAATATGAAACCTCTAGGCCTTAAAGTTTCAGAGGAGAAGATCTTTAAAGTCATTTTGCTATTTAAGTCTATATAAACCATGTGACCCCCAGGGTGCGGCCAATTTTGACCCCCAGGGGCATCATTTGAACATTCTTTGTAGAGGACTACTATACAGTGTTACATACCAAATATGAAACCTCTGGGCCTAGCTGTTTCAGAGAAGATTTTTAAAGTCATTTTGCTATTTAAGTCTATATAAACCATGTGCCCAATTTTGACCCCAGGGGCACCATTTGAACAATCTTTGAAGAGGACCACTATACCATGTTACATACCAAATATAAAACCTCTAGGCCTTGTAGTTTCAGAGGAAAAGATTTTTAAAGTCATTCTGCTATTTAAGTTTATATAAACAATGTGATCCCCGGGGCATGGCCAGTTTTGACCCCAGCGCCATTATTTGAACAATCTTTGTAGAGGACCACTATACAATGTTTCATACCAAATATGAAACCATTTTGTGCTCAGGTGAGCTAAAAGGGCCAACACAAATATGCAAAATATGTATGTTCAATTCTGCTTTATGTAGGGAGTATAAACAAATTCACTGGTTTGCAAACTGTTTATGGCAAGTGGCGCTATTTTTGTGACAAAACAAATACTGAAAATGTTGGCCAAGAAAACTATGCAAATGTAATTCTAAACTGACTCCAAAATATGACAGCAATGGCAAGGCAGTGACAAAACAAAGAGTGAGATGCAGATGAATTGTCTGGAGAGCCCTCCCTTGGGGATACCATGTGGAGAACACCACAACTTCAAGCATATTAGTGCACTGGAAATTACGTGGGAAGCATACAATAGAAATAGAATGTGAAATTCAATTTGATAATGTGATAAAAGCAGGCAGCAATTCAAGTACAATATTCAGTAGGGTCCACTTCTGTAGAAGAACATTGGCTGTGTGAGACAGAAGAAGAAAACATATGGTGGCTCAATGAGTTCTTTAAACTAATTCCACCTAACAACTGATTAAAGATGTGAAAAAAAAAGTAAGTGTAGACCAACATTCAATGAAAAATAATACAGTTTCTTTCTCTAATTAAAAACAAATACCCTTTCTGGTTGAAATCGGTGTGTGAAATGCATAAAAGTACTTTTAAGCAGTTGGGCATCTATTGGTTGGGGCAAGTCGAAGTGCAAAGTAACTTGCCAAAGGGCAAGGGGAAAGCAGATGCTTAGCATAAACCCCGGGTCCAATTTCTATAGTTATTTTTAAGAAATGTTTGAACCCTGATGATCAATACTGACAATGCATGGTCACTTCCTTTCTCACCTCAGCTTCACATATGAAGTAGAGAGCCTCCAAGGCCAGTGCGGCTACAGGTGCACTCCTGGTGTCCGTGCATTTGTTAAGCAGCTCTGATATAGGCCCCAGCATGTCGGCCCCATGCTGCTCAGGTCTGAAACCAGATGCCTGGACTATAAAAAATCCTCAGTCTATAAAGTACTAAATATTCTTACCTTAAAGGAAGTATCCTATGAAAGGGGTCTCAATGGGGCACTTATCATAAAATATCTATAACTAGAAATGTGTCCACAGACACAGATGCCCCCAACTATGCAGCCAATTCCCCATGGTGCCTGTCACTTTGTCTATATGCATACAAATTATATTGCAAAAGGAGAATTGTCCTTTAATACAGTATTTTCTGCTAATGTCTTCTGTCATTTTGTGAAGGACGTGGAGGAACGAAAAATATCCAATCAATATTTTCAAATCTAGAGTACTGACATAAAAAATCAGTAAAGGGGAGTAATTAAAACTTTTGGCAATAATGAGTTGTGGTTCTTGTATGCTTCACTTACTCTTGCTTTCTCTAATAATTATGTATATATAAGAATCAACAAAATGACAAGTATAATGTTTGAGTTATGCTTTGGACAACATCAATAAAGGGATGTAATTCACAAACTTCACAAGTCAGGTTCTTTCATGCAAAGCTCCATCTCGTGATGGCGACCATTTCTGCCAACTTATTCAAAAATCCTGATATACACAACAATATTATTCTCTGGACAATTATTTGACCTTTGACCTTAAATAGTGATCTTGACCTTGGACCTAGGGACCTGGTTCTTGAATGCTTGGCACCATCTTATAATATGTATCACTTTTGCCAAGTTATCTGAATATCAATGCCTCAAAAAATTAAGCTGAGGACAAAGTCAATGGCTTTTATTCTTATATTTGACCTTTGATCTTCAAGCGTGACCTTGACCTTGGACATAGGGACCAAAGTGTGGTGCGGTACATGCGATGGGAAAAGGGTTTAAGAAAAAAGAAATCATTACATAATTTGGGTGGAGTTTGTTTGGCCATTTCCTTGCGGACATTATCTCCACAGAATAAAGTATCTTACACAACCCAAGTTTTCTAACACGACAGAATAGTGCAGATGGTTACAGCACTTACTATTGTCATTTGTTCTTACTGCACAAATGGTTTGTATTTGACACCCATTTGTCATTTTCAATTTTTAGAGTTTTGTTGAATTGTTTTTATTGAAAATCGCATTACAAAAATTATTATTTATTAAATTTCAATCACACATTCTTGTGCATTTCTATAATATAATATCATTTATAATATAACCATAGGAGATCCCAGTCATTTTCTTAGACCGAGTTTTTAAAATAGTGGCAATTTTGACATGTGAGATTTCATTTGTATTGGCAAATACTGAAGATTAATTTTAAGACAAAGACAGTTTGCAGTAATGGATTCAGATGCAGATACTGGTCACTAACTGTCAGTCCTTTTTATGTTAAAGATAACTCGTCTGAAAGTAATTTGCACAATTCTGAACCTAAACAAACAATTAGCTTTTCTAAGAGTATCCTTCCTATTCGAGTTAATTGAGCGTATTATCCAATAACTGTTCTTGGTTATCACCTGATTACCAGATAAAGCCTCAGTCACACATTCCTGATTTTTCATGCCGTTCTTGAGCCAACAGCGTCCATAATCAAATAAGTCAAAAGTCGGCACAATATTCTGAGATTTGTTGCTCCAAATTCAATTTTTGATCCAAAGATAGAATACGGTCACAACAGCATCTCGACAGAGTCCCGGTTTTCCCAAAAGCTGTCCGACAGAGTCCCGACAGTGTCCCAATAGCTCCCGACAGCATCCCGACTTTCCTGACTTTCATTGTTTGCATTGTAGCTATGTCTTAATACAAACACCATACAAAATGATTGTTTAACGAATTAAAACATATTGGTCATAACAGGTTTCCGTTATTAAAAAACAAGTGGCCTTTGCGCATGCCAGGAGCTTAAAATCGACAGATTGGCGGGAAAAAATATTCAATCTCGCCTGTATACGATGTCTGTTGTACAGCTCAGAAAAGATAAATACCAAACTTTGATCATGAAATTAAACAGTTACGCATGATTTATAATATTCCTTTTGAAAATCATGAGAGAAGTGAAGAAATAGCGGAATTTTATCCAGCAAACCGGATTTATACCTAAGTAGGTCTGGACGCTCTCAGAAGCCATAATTGGGAAGCATTAATGATGGTCGATCAAAGCTCTGTCGATGAATGAAAAACGCTCACAAAAACGCACAACACACACAAAAGATACACCAGACGTGATATATGTATATATATGCAATATCATTCCCGTTATTGTCCCGACAACGTCCCAGCACCGTCCCAAATATTATCCGATACAGCCAAATCTATCACGACAGAGTACTGTCTATACAGATTTGGCTGATTCTCCCGAATATTAAGGGAAAACCTTAGCTGTCTGGATTGCTTAGCCGATCACGCCGAATGTGTCCCGATGATTCCCGATTTTCAGAACAGCCTTTCGAAAGCATCCAGACAGCTCCCAAAACCGTCCCAATATTCCTAATTTTTTTATTATTTATATCGCAGCGCTGTCGGGATGCTCTCCGGAGTCATAATCAGGAATGTGTGACTGAGGCCTAACCTAGTTACCTAAAGGCAATCCTGGTTAGCCTAGTGATACAATTGCAAAAACAATGAATGGAAATTACTTATATGAACACAGGCTTGAATGCAAACTTTTAAGAATTTCTTTGTGGCAAAAGCTGTAATAGGCAATTAAAGGAGCATATTGACAGTATTTGGCATAAATACAGACACCCATGAAACAAGATTATTTTCTATTTTGCCTGAATACATACATATTTCAAGTAGCAACAAGTTATTGAAGAAATTGTTAAGAAAAAATACAAACAAATAGAAAGAACATTTTTGTTATAATATATACCGTTCCAATAGGGTTCCAACTCACGCCTAATTGGACAACTTCTCTTCGCTAGGCCCTTGTTTATCAATGGTGCGCATTCGCATAAAAGTACCTCATGCACATTTGATTCATATCGATTTTATTACTACTACCAATTTTCCCGCGCCGGTCAAGGTGTCGTCAAAGACATCATTTTATATGATAAAATAATATACATTTGTGAACTGTTTATGGAAATAAGGCCATCATATTTAACAATACTTCATTATTAATATTCTGTAAATGAACTTTATTTTTGCAAAAGTTATTGTCGTCCTACCATATTTATGTAATGTAAATGACCTGCAATTATGCAGCACTGTTACGATTCCATTTTGGCAAATAATTTCTTTTGCATTGCAGACACAGACTAACAACTTAACATCATTATAGAGAAAATATACCTTATTAAAGTCGCTAACGTCCGCAGAGGCCCGGCAAAGGGTTAAAGCCAGAGTTCTTAGCATGATGGCTTTAAAGCATTTTAAGAGCCCCTGCGGATGTCAATGACCAAAAAAAAAAGGTGTAATGTGACTATTTTAGCATAAAAACATATATCTACAGTAATAAAACCAAAATGTTTGCAACTGATGTCTTGGTTGAAGGATAGTGAAACCAATACAATTATCAGGGTTTTTTTCCAGGTAAACAGTGTGAAAAGGCTGATCTTTGATTAACAGGGGATAAAACTGATATGAAATAATTTTTGATAACATTTTTGTTTACTTTAATTTCTAAGCTTCGTAATTTCACACTATGACATGAATTTTCCCCTATCAACAGGCCCTGCCACTATTCCTTCAATGAATGAAGAAAACAACATTATAAGTGACTTCATAACATATACCTTTGCTGACACACAGTCCTGATTGCATGTGCTTTTGCCAGTGTGACATCGTCCACCAGTGTTGCCATGGAAACTGCACCTTGCCCTGTATCCGTGACCACCTTAAGCAGGTGAGGAAAGCAGCGGTCTTGAAGAGACCACAGGTCAGTCAGGAGCTGAATGGAGAGACTCTTCAGTTTGGAAGACTGACCTAAACCCTGAATGGTCTTCAGGACTGGTGGGATATTGTACTGAAGAAAATAAAGAAAAAAATACTGCTATTTTAATCTGTATTTTTTCAACAAATTAGCCTTTAAGATTAGTCTAAGAATGTGATGCACTTGAAAACACGTACCATCCATTATAATAAGCCAGGCCTCACGACTACAAAAGTTCTCCATCTCAAACTTAAGTCTCAACTTAATATATTGACCAATGAGAATGATTATAACTGTTGAGCTTTGATTTCAATTGGTTAAATATTTAAGATTTAGACTATGATTAGGTCAAGAATGTTCAAAGTCCCAACTTAAAATATTGACCAAAGAATTCTATGTATAGTAGATATGGTTGTGAATTGTGAGGTTTTTGGGTTGCTTATTTAAGGAATGCAGACATAACGTATTGCTAGCAAGATATTGTTGCGAATTGTGAGGTCTTTGTGTGGCTTATCTAAGGAATGCCAGACAAAATGTATTGCAGCAAGATATGGTTGTGAATTGTGGGGTCTTGTGTAGCTGACCTTATGACTGTTAGACTTGGGTATTGTATACAGGGTATGGCTGTGAATAATGAGTCTTTGTATGACTGGTCTAATGAATGTTAGACATAATGTTTGGCCAGCCAGATATGGCCATGAATTGTGGGGTATTCGAGTGGGTTACCTAAGTAATGCCAGACTTGGGTATGACTAATGAGATAAAGCTGTGAATTGATAATGTCTTCATGTCTGTTTCTTGATAAGCACTAGCCTTGGTTTGGTAACATGACATTGCAGTGAGGATCTGGACCTCTGTAAGAATCTTACCTTATGGGTGCCAAGCTTGGGTATGGCCAACAAGATATGGTGCCGAACGGTGGGGCAAGATTTCCTTCCAATTGCATACAGGTACACAGGTAGGATGTACAGAGCCTGAAATATGTGTACACAGAGACAACACATTAAAATAATGTCTTTTTTGCAATAGTGCTAGGACAGGTCGGGTTCAAATTAAACAATACAGAGCTAAACGGTGCAAAAATATTAAAGTTTTTAGATATGTAGGTTAATTTCATGGCAGGTATCAAATACATTAATTGGCATTTAACGTATCTATGAAAGTAAATAAACATTCTGATGTGACAGTGAGTGAAATATTTTATTAACTCCAGCTGTACTGTACATATACCTGACTGTGGTCCTTGTTAGCCACCTCTGAGAGCCTGTCTATGGCCAGCATGCAAACTTGCGTGTTACTGCTGGTCAGGAACACCCACACGAGGAAGTGTACCAGGCCCCCGGGTATGTCTGACATACTGAAACATACAAGGTGTGTCTGACATACTGAAACATACAAGGTGCGTCTGACATACTGAACATACAAGGCATGTCTGGCATACTGAAACATACAAGGCATGTGTGACATACTGAAACACACTAGGTATGTCTGACATACTGAAACATACAAGGCAGGTCTGACATTCTGAAACATACAATGCATGTCTGACATACTAAGGCATATCTGACATACTGAAACATACAAGGCATGTCTGCCATACTGAAACATACATGGCATGTCTGACATACTGAAACATACAAGGCATGTCTGACATACTGAAACACACAAGGCAGGTCTGTTATTCTCAAACATACAATGCATGTCTGACATACTGAAACATACAAGGCATGTCTGACATACTGAAACATACAAGGCATGTCTGACATACTGAAACATACACGGCAGGTCTGACATATGGAAACATACAAGGCATGTCTGACATACTGAACCATACAAGGCATGCCTGCCATACTGAAACATACAAGGCAGGTCTGACATACTGAAACATACAAGGCAGGTCTGACATACTGAAACATACAAGGCAGGTCTGACATACTGAAACATACAAGGCAAGTCTGACATTCTGAAACATACAAGGCAGGTCTGACATACTGAATATGGTGACTGTTGTGTCTGGGCAGTGTACAAATTGTTTCACAACCATGACTTTGTACAATAAATAAGCGAAGTAAATTATTTTATTAACGAGGAACACAGTGAATTAGTAGGTTGCCTACACAAAAAAAACATTAAAAGTTTTACAGAATGCTTTGAACATTATAACATGTATTCCAACAATAATTATACATTACAATTTCAATTCTAAGCCTGAATCCTAATAACTGCTAAGCCTGCAATAGTGTTACAGGATCAACTTTTTTTCTTTTCTCATTTACATCCAGATTTGTTTTCTCACCATCTAAATCATGTTGATACCTCTACTATCTACAATGTGCCTTAAAGTATTTCATGTCTGCGACAGTTGTTATACATTTAATACTGAAGCTGAAATTGTACATGCCAATTGTGTCTGATAAGCAATACAATAAAGACATCAAACGCAGCACTAATACATTGAAATTTGTAAACTCATTCCTCTATATAAAAACAAGTTATATGGCGTCAAATTCTAGTCTAATTCTGACAGTTAATAAGATATAATCAGCTCTTTGAGAAGACAATCAATTTTCTTTGGATATCCATTCCCAATCTAAATGGAAATAATTTCCAAAAAAATAGGTTTCTTTTTTTACTACAAAATAGTATTTGACAAGTATGTCAGATTTCCCAGAAATATGTGTAGGTTGTTGTTGTAAATTTCTTGCTGAATAGCAAATTCAATTTCAATCTACTAAGTTGTTTTTCAAATACTTTGTAATTGGGTTTATTTATATAAGATAACCCTATTGCAGACTAAGCTACCTGGCAACTGAATGCTTTTTTTATTTATTATACATATGATAGAAAACTCACCCAACAACCTAAACGCCCTAAGTCTAAGGAATTAATTTTTTTTTTTTTTCAAATACAAATGCAATAAATGTAGAGAAAGAGAGAAATTTAAAACCATAATATAGTGAACTCCACTTGTAACAATATCGCTTATAGTAATATATCGCATATAACCAAGCCGAGTCCAAGGTACCGGCTGGATCCCTATATATTTCAATTGATATAATATTGGTTGTAACGATATCGCATATAATTAAATTTCGGGTATAAGGATGTTGCTTTTAAGGCCCGGTCACAATTACTTTCCTTTTGTTACGATATTTGGAGTCTGTAACATGTGTGAAAAACATCGATCACCGTAAATAGCGTGTTAAAACTGATTGGAGAAAAGTTGTGAATAAGATTATACTGAAAACCATTGGTAGTTCGGTCAGTATTTAATGACGTTACGTACACTAAACATGATTATTAGAATGTTAAATATATGTATACAGGCTCCGAAAATGATGAAAAAGAAATAATTGTATTATCTTGAATATTTATTAAACTGTAATACATTGATGGCATGACTTAATGTTCATTTATTAAGTCTCTGCTTTAAATGTATGTAAGTGATTGGCATTGCATCTCTGTTATATACCAGCATGTCCATGCTAAAGAATAGACTTAGACTCAAGAAATAATACTTGTGCATTTGCTAATATGCAGGTTACCAATCGTGTTTATGTCATTAATAAACTGTTCTTATTAAAGAATGCTAAAATTAGTGTTATCGAAAACCAAGTAAATTGGACAGAACAGTTTCAACAATATTCATTATTCTAAAGTCTAAAATCTAAGGATTGGTTGGTGAATTTTTCTTTGCACAGCAAAAAATTACAGCACATGTATATACAGTGTGTCAATGAGACAGAGTGATTGTTTTCTGCATGTGCAGTTCTTATTTTCTAATTCAAAACCAAATGTAGCCATTGCTATAGATTAAAAGGGTCAGTATCAACAGAAGTCTTTATTTTTCGATAAAAATAAAACAGTTCTTTTTGTAGATGTTGACATTTTTTAAATTATATAAAAATGCATTCTATTAGTGAGTAACGAAAGAGACTCAACACAAAGGTATACAAATCAGACAGTCCCTCTTTTTGGCCAGGTGGAAACATGAGTGCCATTTAAATATCTCAAGGTCTGGAATGTAATACAGACATGGCACTTTATGTATGGGGGCAATTTAAAAGCTTAGTTAAGTCTAAATTCAATAAAATTTGATGCTTGAAATAACACAATAGAGTGAAATATCTAGCAAGACATGAAGTTTTTATCAGATTGAATGGAAGCCCTCTCTGCATTTTTTTCCATTTCTTTACATATAGAGAGTTAAATGCATCTGGGTTGTGTCTGGTGCCAATCAGTATTACAATCTCAAGATAACAAGAGGTTTGTTTTGTGTATGCTTGTTTTTGCCTTTTTTTTCATTTAACCATTGCAATTTCAAGACATGAATTGCAATGTTATATAGCAGTGTTCAACTCCAAAGACCTGTTTTGAATAGACAAACAAGATGCATGGTGGGAACTCACGCACATACACTAAACCACCATTGTGACAACTACGTCACGCTGAAGGCAAACGGGCTCGACAAAAATCACTCAATGCTGCAAAATATACTTAAAACACCCACTAAATTATTTATCTTGGCGGAATATGTCCTGTACTACATACTTTTATTCCTGTAACAGCCTCTGAGTAGCATGATATTCATCTTGTGTGATACACCAACCAATTATTAAATAATAGGAAGCATCATTAATATACTAACTGCGATAGCTGTTTAGATAGCTTTGAAAGCCAATCGTGAGCACTTTCGATCAAGAACTGTTGTGCAAGTTTCACCCAAGCACAAAACGGATGCTCCACCCCTTGCAGACAGACTTCCTCCTCCAAAACATCACCGCATGCCTGCAACAAGATTGAAAAACTATAGGATAAAGATTATCATAAGCGGCACAGAAAATGCTGACATTCAGCTTCAAATGTAGACAAAATTCCATCACATGTATGACGGTCTCTGCAAATTGCCAGGATGCATTAAATGATAGAAGATTAATTAAATAATATACTTGAGGATTTAATCATAATTGCCACAGAAAATGTTGACATTCAGCTGTATTTGATGCATTCAAAAATGCCTTCACTTGTGTGAAGGTCAAACTTAATATCCGCAGCTTTCATATCTGCAAAATGATGCATTAAACATTTAATTACTGATACAGAATGGACACACCTGTTGCATGCAACACGCTATCTCCACATGGTGAACATTTGTGGCAAGTTATTGTAAAATGCCCTCAAGAATGATAAATAAAAGTACAGACAAGCTGTATTTTGCCAATATTTGACATTTGACCGCTATGTGTGACCTTGTCCTTTGAGCTAGGGACACAGGTATTGCGTGCAAGACGCTGTCTCCACATGGTGAACATTTGTGGCAAGTTATTTTTAAATTCCCTAATGAATGATGAACAACACCCAACTGCCATTATGACAACTAAATCCAGCTGACCGCAAGCGGGCCCGACAAAAATGAACAAAAATGTCTGTTCTGTGTGAACACAAAATTCTAGAAATGTGTAAGAATGAAGTGTAATAGCTCTGTCATCGTGTCCTAAAGCAGAGCAACAGATAAGGATTCTGTCCGAATTGGGTATTACCCCAACATATTTTAAATAATAGAGTACTGAAACAAATATTTGAGTACTTAAAATTATGTTACCGACTCAATCCCAGTTACCCTGGACAATTTGTGTCGCCGGAAATTGATGAACGGCGGTAGAAAACTGCATTGTTCTATGACAATAAAATAATCGTATTATTGTAAAGTGATGCAATTTTCATTATTTTCAAGCATTATTTTTTGCCCTCTAACCGTAATGGATGTGAAAATTGTGTTGTATGATGGCAGGCATATCAAAAACTGGGTGTCGCCGGAACCGAATAAATAAATAAAACGAGTTGTTAGATCTCATAAACACATTCATGGGTCATCTTCAGATCGTTATAACAATATAAGTAATCACCATGATACATTTCAGTATAAGTTTCCGAGGATAAAACGATTGTCTGCAACATTTTTGCTTTGGATATAACATGTCGCCAATTTCAATAAATTTACGGGACAAATGTTTTATAACCAAAATATTTAGTTTAAACTTACTCAGGGTACGAAAATATTCATGAAATCTATCCGTCCTATTTACACAAGTTGTTAAAAAAACATTTTATTGAAGCCATTCAGATGAAACTAATAAATGACATATGTCAAAATAGGAAATCGAAGCGTAATTTTAACCCGGTAACGTACGGGACGTTTTCTAGTTGTGGTTTTGAAGACTAAATATCGCGTATAGAAGCAAACATTTGCTTTCAGAACATTTCCAGATAATTATAAAAACCATTAAATGAAGAAATTTTACTGAAGTAGGATAGCGTAAATTTCCGAAACAGAATGAAGCCGGAAGAAAACATTGGTCGTAACGTACGAGACATAACGTACGGGGCATGTAGATGTTAGAAATGAGCACAATCGGTTATTTTGTTTCCTATAAATTATCACTTTAGGTTAAATTCATCTCTGGCAACTTACCCGGATGAAAACAAAAGTTAAAGCCCGCCATTGAAGTAATATTTTCAACGTATAACCACGTGGGCAAAATAAAATTAAATATTGATCATCAGAAAGGTAAGCATCGGTTGGTTTATTATATGTTTGTGCGTAATTTATGTGTTTTTTTTTAAGCAGGTTTATAATGCATTTAAAAAGGAGTATTTTAAATGCTTTTTCTTGTTTCGCAAAATTAAATGCTTTAGTCATAAAGGCATGTCCCGTATGTTATTCGAAAATGTCCCGTATGTTATATTATAAACTTGCAAGATTCATTTGCGAAGAATGAGCAAATTAATAAATTAGATACGCTTTAATTATACGTTATTTGTGAACAGGGGGTTTATTTCACTGAATTGAAGCAACAAACACTTATATGTACGTTAACACAAGAATAATACGCTCTAAAGTGTTTGGCCTGTTTACTAAATATTCTGAGTTGCATATATAAAATATTTTGATTGCAAATATGTCTCCATGAAAAAAGCATAATATTATAATGTTGATGAAATATTTTTAGCAATGATATATTAAACGCAACCTGTAAATCAGCAAAGCATTAAAGACAAGTATAGTTATAGAGACACCATTCTAATATGCGTCCCGTATGTTATGCGGTTTCGTCCCGTATGTTATTGAAAGAAACAAAGTTGTTAACACAGATTTTCACAAACGATTACTTTTAATTAACCATTAATTAAGCAGGTTTGCTTTGTTTTAATACACACATAACATATTATGCAGCATGGCGAAATCAAAGTCACAGCGCATGCGCGAATATCGACAGAGAAAGAAAGAACAGCTCGGAGACAGATGGCTGAAGGCTGAAAGAGAACGAGTGAGGGAATACTTTGTTCCTATATCCGATTTGGACGATGAAACTCAACAAAGGAAGAGAGAACTCAACAAAATAAGACAGGCCAAATTCAGAAATAAGCGAAAATGGCAGAACCAAGAGCAGGAGGCAAGTATTGATAATGTAAATCCTTCATCCAATGATACTGAACAGCCATCGACAAGTGACAATGCTGTTTTAAGTTCATCTGATGCATTGATGACTGTGAAAATGCCATTTGTGAATAGGAGCAGAGCGTCTGAACGTGGCAGAAAGAGAGCATCAAGAGCCTTAGCAAGGTCTTATAGAACCATAGAGACTCTACAGAATAAGACTGAAGAGTTGAAGAAAAAGCTCAAAAATGCCCAGAAACGACTTCAACGGTGTGAAAATAGAGTGGGCATTGCAAACACCCCAAAAAGCAAAAGTTACACTCTCTTGAAACGGTCTGGAATTAACCCGAAAGATGTTCCTGAAGTTCGAAAGAAGCTTATACTGGGTGAATGTTTGTCAGAAGAAATAAAGACCGCTAAGAATGCTCAAGAAGGAAATTCTGAAAAAGCACAGATTGTTCATAGAGTTGCTTCAGGAAAGGTAATTAAGAAGTATAGATTAAAAAGCACACTAGAAAAGGTCACTACCCTTAACAGAAGGAAAACAGTTTCGAACAAGAATGTGGTACATGTGAAGAGGAAGAGACTTGATGACATTAGGAAGCGAGTGAACGACAAGATAGTTGGATTCCTAGAACGTGATGACAATTCAAGACAACTACCGGGGAAATCTGATGCAGTAAAGGGTGACAGCGGGAAGATACAAAAGAGAGTGCTAAATGATTACATGTACAACTTGCACTTAAAGTTCAATGCAGAATCGGATATCAAGGTTTCCAGAACTACATTCCATAAAGCACGGCCTAAGTACATAAGCTTAGTGAATTTCACGTCTCGAAGTGTTTGTCTTTGTTCTAAACACCAGAACTTCTGCTTCTTACTGAGATCACTGAAATGCTTGAATGTTACAAGCTGTACAAATCCAGATAAGTTTGTAGAAATGTACAAAGACAGTAGAGCCTCATTGAATAAGATGCTTGAAAAGATACCAAACGAAGGCGAAGACGTTAAGTTTCAACAATGGAAAAGAGTGAAGCTTCAGAATGGCAAAGAGAAACAACGTGTAGTTGAAGTTCAGAAACCCAAAGTTGTGTTTGTTAAAATGATGTTGGAAACCTTTCAAGAGTTTGAGGGCCATATACAGAGAGTGAAGAGTCAGTACAGCGCAGTCAGTAAAATGAAAGAAAATCTACCAAAGGAGCAGGTATTAATCCAGATGGATTTTTCAGAAAACTATAGTTGCAATACTCTTGAAGAAATCCAATCAGCGTATTGGAACAGTAGCATGGTTACACTTCATCCCGCCGTTATTTACTACCGAGGGGAGTCTGAAGAATTAAAACATGTAAGCTATGTACATGTATCTGAAGTTCTAAATCACAATGCTACAATGGTGATATGCATCATAAACAGTCTGATGAAAATAGTTAAGACACTTCTTCCAAACCTGAAGGCTGTTCATTTTTGGACAGACTCGCCATCATCTCAATACAGGAACAAGACCATATTCGACCTAGTGAGCAGATTTCCTGTTGAATACGGAATACACGCATCGTGGCATTACTTTGAAAGTGGCCACGGAAAAGGCCCCTGTGATGGAATTGGGGGGACAACAAAACGAAATGCCGACAATGCAGTGAAACAGGGGAAAGCTCTGATACAAGACGCTACAGATTTTTATTCATGGGCAACACAGAACCAACAAGGAATTCGCTATGAACTTGTATCAGAAGAGGATTACAACATAACTAAAATAAATGTTGACAAACGAAACAGCCAAATAAAACCAGTAAAAGGATCTATGAAAGTACATGCAGTTGTGGGGGCTGAAGATGGAAAGATAGCAGTAAGAAATACTTCCTGTGCGTGCAATGATTGCTTCAATGGATCCTTCAATCTTAAGTCGGCGTGTTTATGGGAAGAGCGCACACTTGATGTCAAAGGAGACAAACCACAAGAAGGTAGAAAATTCAATGGATCGGAAAGGATCGAAGATCAGGCATGTGAAATAGTTAACACCAACAGTGAAGCAAAAGAATGCACATCGATAGGTGCTATAGTACGTAGTACGCAAAGCAGACAAAACAAAGACGGTCGAAATTCTAATGAATCTGAAACGATGGAAGATCAAGCCAATGAAACAGTAACAGCAACAGCCGAGAATGTGGCAACAGAAAGTACAGCAACTGATCAGTTATCTGAAGATAGAAAGGGCAGCAGACACAAGGAAATTGGTTTAAATCAACTTGTTGTTGCCATGTATGATACAAAGTGCTACATCGGAAAGGTAATTGAGGTCTGCGATGAAGACAAAACAACACACATTTCGTTTATGACTGAGTGCGGAAAAAGCAAGGGGACATACAAATGGCCAGTAGCCGAAGATAAAGTCTGGGTGAAGACAGCTGATATCGTTCGATTGATCGAACATCCAGTCCCAACAAGCAAATCAGGACGAATGTTTACGTTCGATGACGAAATACTTCAGATGATTTCGAAATAACTGACGTATGATAAGAGTGTTATACAAGTATAACTTACGGGACAGTGCGTCACGAATTTATTTGTGACGTATAGTTTTAGTGTTCAAAATAGTGTGTTTCATAAAAAGCTTTAACACATAAAAATTGATTAAATATATCTTGTATTTCAAGGAAATAAATTCCAGAGAATAACGATATAGATTTGTATTTTCTTTTAATATCATAATCGTCAAGGCAACGATATTATATAAACTAGTTTTGGTCAATTAAAACTAACGTTCAAAAGACAATGATCGCAGTTTTATTCTTTAGAGAAATGTGTTTTAGCCATGTTTTATTGTGAGTTTTAGTACTGATGCGAGTACAGATAATTACTATGATAGTTTGTAACATACGGGACATGACGTTGTCATTTACGGGACATTTACATTTTGTAAAACCGCTTCTCTTATTTATGACTTTCCTTGGTATTTTGTAAATCTTTTTTTCTTTAATAGTTCAATATTGTTAATTGAAACTGTTACACTCGTTTGAACTGTTCGTGGCTTCTTTAATTTGAAACGGAAATTACCGTTTTTGAAAAAATAAAAAATCTTTTTGATTTTCTGTTTGTTTGATTTTATTTTATTGCGACATTGCTTAAGAATTGATAGCTAAACAATGTTTTTCTATTGCAGGTATGTCCTAATTTTGATTTAAAATATGTTTTGTTTAACAATTAGTTCAATTACGTCCATCCTTTGAGCATATTAACTTGTAGACCCTTACTAATTAATACGGCTGCTTTTTTATTCAAGGTTCAACAAGCGATGCTGTTTTTGAAAAAATGTGAAATCTTAAGTGGTGAAGTTTTGAAATTAGGTTTCCAACACCTGTCATGACAAAATAAATCCCATACCATATCATTTTAGTGAGATAAAAAAAATTGTGTTTTGGATATGCCAATTGTCCAGGTTAACTGGGATTGAGTCTACCATATTAGAATAGAAATAATTGAGTATTAGAAAAAGATGATCTACAAATTTTGTACAACAACCAGGATACGCAAATGGTGTGTTTTTCTTTAATTTATTACAAACATAACTATTTCTCTTTGCATAACACTAAACCTGCATATTGTTCTCAACACATAAGCATCTAAACTCTGGATAAATTCTGAAAATATTTTAAACAGTTTTCGAGGCGCAGTTTGATTAGTATACCCAATTTTGACACAATATAAAACATTGCCACAAAACATTTACACCAATAAATAGTGTTAATCTTGTATATTTTTGCTTCTGTGTTTTTGTGGCCTAAATGATGCCGGAAACCATCCAATATGTGATTAACCTGGTGTGTCCCCAATTCAATGCATCCTCAATTCAATGATGTTTTGATACTATTTAGAAGATCTAATGCCAGTGTGAAAAAATATTACTGAATATTTAACTGATTTCCGATCAAACTGCTTATAGTATTATGGGCGTCTCGTAACCATTTTCGGCTGTTTCGTACACATCAATCGGTCATTTTTTACCCATGTCAGTCAATCACTTTACGCACTGAGTTTGCCATTTATTGCGTACTGGGTATTTCAATTGCGTATTGTTACTCATCAAGTAAAAAATTATTTGCATAAAAGGGGTTTCAGAACTGCGTATAATTATATGCAAATACGCGCCATATCTGTTACTCTGGTTAAAAGCCAAAACCAAGTATTTGTAATTTAATAATATAGCTGCAAACTTTGTTATTGCTTTAAACCATCACAAATTTTGTGAAAATCACAATTGTCATGGTCATAAAACATTAACATCAATCGCATCCCTTAACAACAAACTTGGTAAGGACTCCACCAGTTTCTGTTCAATCTTGGTCTTCTATACTGAGCATTCCATTAGACAATGTAATTACAGGGACAAGATCATAATAAAACATTTGAGACGTGTCGTGGGAAAACCAGGCTTAATGCACAAGCATAGTGTTGTGAAGAGGACTGCACAGGCTGATCCGGGACAACACTTTACGCATGTGCATTAAGCCCAGTTTTCCCAGGACAAGCCTCATTTATAATGCACGTAATGCTCTGCTTGTCTCTGAAATTTGAGATATTAAGAAAACAAGAGGGCCATGATGGCCCAAAGCACTCACCTGAAGACTGGTACAGATGAGGACCATACTGTTGTGACAGGTTTGAAAATTAAGGTATCTGAACAATACGCAAAGGGGGTAGGATCAATTTGATTTAAAAAATCGGTTAGTGCAATGGACTACCTAAAGTACGAGTTAGGTAGTGGATGTGCGTTTTTGCTAATGATTCTCAAATCATGTTGCTCGATGACCCTTTTTCATTAAGTAGTGAAAATACTGGAAAATGCAAAAACAGCAAATTTTGATGTCTTTTTCGCAGACAGTTTTAAAGAACTGGTTGCAATGCTATAATTGCAATGGCTGTGCTATAAGGTCAAGTTTTGCTTTTTCTTTGATAATTTTATGTCCAATGATGATAAATGATGTTAATGCGGGCTAAAAGCCATCAATGTTGCATGTACAAATAACTGCATGCAAGGTTTGCAACTGTTGGAAAATCAAATTTTTTTCAATCAACTTTTATAGTAATATGCAAACTGTGCAAGTTTGGTCAAAATTGAATAAAAAATCGTGTGCGCTAGCCAATCAATGATAACTTGTTGATGTTATTTTCCACACACAAGGACAATAACTCCACTGTTTCTGGCCCGAACAAGCTTATATTCAGCTTCACCTGTAACCTTATGTTCATAGACAAACTGTGCACAATTGGTGAAGATTGGATGAAAACTGAAGTCTCTATCCTGAATCATGTCCATTTTTGTATATTTTTTTCACAAAGGGCTATAAATACGGCGTTTCTGGCCCAAGTTTGCTTATATTCGACTTCACCTTAAATTTTACAGTCATAGACAATCTGTGCAAGATTGGTGAAGATTGGATAAAATAGAAGTCTCTATCCTCACAAATGTCCATTTTTGTATATTTTTTTCACCAACAAACGGCAATAACTCCAGTGTTTCTGGCCCGATTTAGTTTAGATTCAACTTGACTTGTAATCTTATGGTCATAGACAAACTGTGAAAGATTGATGAAGATTGGATGAAAAATGAAGTCTGAATAATGTCAATTTTTGCATATTTCTTTTCACAAACAAAGGGCAATAACTCAGGTGTTTCCGGTCCAATCTTCGTTATATTCCACTTCAACTGTACTCACATGGTCATAGACAAACTGTGCAAGATTGGTGAAGATGGGATTAAAAATGAAGTCTCTATCCTGAATAATGTCCATTTCTGTATATTTTTTCATAAACAAAAGGGTGTTTGTTTATGAAACATGATGTGGCCCATTTTTGGCGTCTGCTGAGATCTGATTGTCATACACAAACTGTAAAAGTTTGCTTAATATTGGATAGACAATAAGGTCTATATATTGGAAAAATGGCATTTTTGCACTTTTTTGCATGAAAAAGGGCAATAACTCTAGTGTCCAAGACTTTATGGTCATACACAAACTGTGCAAGTTTGGTTAAAGTTTTGCATGAGGCACATTTTCTACAAAATAAATAGACTATCAAGACAGTTGCACTCTTTTCATTGTGATCATTCGATAACTTGCCATATGGTTATTTCAATTAACAATAAAATGAATTGCAGCTATCTGATAATTTACTTGTGTCAAAAATTGAGTTTGTATCAACTAATAATATGCAAATCTGATCAGAGACAGTATTCAATACACCGGTAAATATTGAAAAGCATTTATAATGTATTGGTTGTATGTTATCAAATCTGCCTTCCTCCCCATCTTCCATTAAGTCAAATTAGAGTTGGTATTAAATTTAAATGTTTAAATGTGAAAAAAAAAATTGTATTTCTCCTTGAAATATGGTCATCACTATCACAAAGTGAAAGTTTCATCACCTACTCTGTAAAAGAAGCAAACCTGTGACCTCCTGTCACAGCAACTATAACCTGCCAAAAAAACACCCTAACAATGACCTTTCAGCATGGATATCTTATGTATGGCTTTCTAAAACAATATATCGAGGGTTGATCGTGAAACTATTGTATCTGATATAGAAATGTTAAGCAGATACAATAGTTTCACACTCAACCCTCGATATGTGTCCGTCAGGAAATTGGGTTTATTTGATACTAATTTGTCACTGAAAATATCTTTGTTATGTGACTTACGTGACTTAATTGAATGTCCAAAGCATCAATGCGCATGAACTTGGCCAATGTTACATATCAGAAATAATGCTGCAGTCCATAGAATTTAATTCAATACATCTTAAACTGGCATTAGTTCTAAAGAACGTTTACAACGTTCATTTGACTGAAAACTGTTTCTTACTAACGAAGGGCATTTTATAATGTCTATGTTCGAAAACGCTTGGTACGAAAGGAATATACACTAATGTACATGTTAATTTACTCCAGAGGCCTCACCAGCTATCGCATACAGATAATTATATGATAAAACGTTAGCAAAACTTTATTATTTTACCAATTTCAATGGTTGTTTTTGTTGTATTTCGCTCGGTAAGATGTCCATTAGAAACTATTTCTGCAAAGTTTTATTTTTATTATCATATTTCTGCGTTGGTATTCAGAAACCTCCTAAGGGAAATCTTAACTTAAGTTGTACTTAAGTGGAAATTTCAGATGAAATTGTCTATGTGAAATTCAATGAAGGCTGCAATACTAGACATATGAGCAATATTTACAAGTTTACAACATTTTAATGTTAAAATACATATAAACAAAACTGCCAGAGACTTCAGGAATTTTATGAATTTAAGGAATTTAAGTTTTCCCTAAGGAGCTTTGTGAATACGTGTCCTGGACTGCTGCTTTAAATCATGCTCAAAGAGTTCAGGAATGTCAATCAATTATGTCTCAGCTATGCAAACCAAAATTACATTTCTTGGATGGAGAACAAACTCAGGTTTTTTGCCCATGTTATATTAAGGGAGTGCTTTTTGTTAGTGGAAAACAAGATCAGCAAGGAAATCTTAGCCTTTGGCATTGCTAACTGATCAGATTTGTGTTTAGATCCTCATCTCACAGTAAATGATTTAAAAAGAGCGAAATGTTATCAAAGAAACAACAACATTTCTCAATGTTTCTGAAGACAACTTAAGGTTTCTGCAATCCATTTAACATCCCAAAGAGATTATTAGAATTTCAGTTAAAGTAAAATGACATCAGACATATGACATTTCCTGAAGGTTAGTAAATTTGGCGCGACGTCGTGCAAACTGTAACGTTTATATAGACTTCATCATTGTTATTGTTGTTGATTGTTGTTATTTGCACTTTTGAACGTCAAATAAAATAAGGTCGAACCTGGATTGATCTACGTTTCTTTATCACTACCAAAGTACAAGTAAATAAAAATCAGCTCGCCGACATTGGTGCCGTGATAAAAAGTGAGAATGAATCTGCAAAAACTACAAACGCTCAGAGAAGACAATAAATGGGTTATTCAGCAATATTTGGAGACACTGGCAGACGCCGATACTTTATCGCTTACAGAATTCATTGCCTCGCTCGACGCTCTGGAGAAGAAAGTCACGCAGATCTCATTGGTAAATGAAGACATCCTATCAAAGGTGGAAACAGATGGCATTGAAGAAGAAATCGTCACCACCAACGCAGACATTTTGGACATTGACATTAAACTTAGTGCGCTGCGCACGGTACGGATCGGGAGAGAGAGGGTGGTCTCCAGTCTTCAAGCGCCATTACGATGCCCAGATCTGACCTTGTGGTTCCCACAACTAACAACCCCACTCCAGGACCCAACAGCGAGAAGAATCATGCACAGCAGAACATATAGAACAACAGCCAAACGATAAGTAACACTTCATTCGTTTCCAATTCGTCGCAATACCATAAACTTCCAAAACTATCTTTGCCTACATTTTGCAATGTCAGTAGCAGTGACGAGCCTACATGTGAAACCACACCGGAAGCGTCCACACTGAGACCGGAAGCCACAGTATTCCACTCTTCCTTAAAACCTTTACAGTCGGGAGTACTTTTGAAGATGGCTATTGCTACTGTGGGTGTTCAGGAGACTGCCATCCACGCTGCTATACTCTTTGACGTGGGTTCCCAGAGGTCTTTTGTCACGCAACAGCTCGCCGACCGGCTACAACTTCCGGTTGATGGTACAGAGACACTGAACATAGCATCATTCGGTGAAAACACTACTAAAACCCAACAAGTTGATCGCGCTACCATCTACGTGAAAACAGACCACAACAAAAAGATACCATTGAGCGTTCTGGTTGTGCCAACCATAGCGAAACCTATTGATACAGGTCTCACGTCAGTCGCGGTAACACTCCCCCAACTCAGAGGATTGAAGTTAGCCTAAAAAGTTACAGCCGATTCGATGCTGGACATCTCCATTCTGATTGGAGCAGACCACTACTGAGATTTGGTTAAGACACTATTATTCGCGGGGACGGCCCACCACGGTGAAGTCCAAGGTAGGCTACCTACTGTCAGGTCCTGTTCACAAGGGAGCTACATCTAGCCCCACAGCCGAGAGTCACATGATGAACTTCATCACATCCCGTCCACCAGAAGATTCTATACTTGAGTGGTTCTGGAACCTCACGAGCATGGGTATCACATCGGCCATACAGGACCGGAAGTAAGTGAAGTACATTAAAGAGTACCAGGACAAATGTATCGAGTTTAATGATAGACCGTCCACCTCTACCTACAAATTTTGAGATAACAATGAAGTGGACCATCGGTACCATTCAGAGGCTACAACGTGAACCGGAAATCATAAACGAACAGGAAAGACATGGTTTAATAGAAAAGGTCAGTAACGAATCCCCATCTACAGCAGTACACTACATCTCCCACTATCCAGTCGGTAAAGACTCATCTACTACCCCTATTCGGATTGTCTACGATTGTCGCTGCCGGAAGTCTGCAAGTCACACCAGCCTCAACAATTGCTTGGAGTCCGACCCACCAGAACTGAATGATTTGATAACGCTACTGGTAAGATTTCGTACGTACAGGTATGCTGTTACTACCGACATAGGAAAGGCCTTTCTTCATCTTGGCCTCCACAAGAACGACCGAGACATGACAAGGTTTCTTTAGCTGGAAAATCCAGATGATCCAGAGAGTAACGTCATAGTGTACCGTTTCAAAGCCGTGTTATTTGAAGCGACCTGCTCGCCGTTCATCCTGAATGCTACTCTTCTGCAGCACCTGGGCCAAAACAGAGATATCAACGCTGCAAACATCACTGAACGTGATCTTTACGTCCACAATGTCATTTTAAGTTTTAATTCTGAAACGGAAGTACCGATGTATTTTCAAGAAGCTAGAAAATTGATGTCTGAAGCTGGCATGAACCTTAGGTATGGTCGTCAAACAGTAGAGAATCACAAAAGCAAGCCTCGCTGGAACACAGATGACGTCACAAAGGTTCTCGGTCTACGATTGCAAACGACAACAGACACGATGCAGTTTGTGCAAAAGAACATTCCAGTTGTACCTGATGTTACAAAGACAAAGAGAACGATCCTGAAGTTTTCGTCTCAGATCTTCGATCCTCTTGGTCTTCTAAGCCCAGTTACAGTTGAAGCCAAGATTTTGCTGCAAGATATCTGGAAAGAACACTATGATTGGGATACGCCCCTGCCAGCTGCCATTCAAGCAACATGGTTCACCATCGCCGCTGATCTCAAAAAGGCCACAGAGATGACATTCAAATGCCAATTCCTTCCCAACACTGATGACATCAACGAAAGAAAGTCATCAGCCGAGCTTCACATCTGCGTCGATGCCAGCATGAAGTCATACGGTGCCACAGCATACTTATCCAATGGGTACAGCGCTTGTTTATTAATGGTGAAGAATCATATTGCCCCTCTTTAATCGTTGACTTTACCACAATAAGAGTTGATGGCTGCATTAGTAGGAGCCAGGTTAGCTTCACATCTTCAGCCAGCAGTGATGTCAAACAAGATTATGTTTTGGTCTGATGCAAAATGAAAATAGCAGCGAAAATGTAGACTCAAACATTCAAAACGTGACTGACATTGCGAGATACAGTTCTTACAAAAAGTTCCTGCGGGTGACAGCATTTGCGTTGAAGTTCATAGCAAAATGTAAACAAGAAACCTAACAGAATGATGTCATTGGACTTCACATCAAGCAGGCATCCGGAAGTGACAATAAGGGTTACATATGCCTGTTCACATGTGCTACAACGCGGGCTGTCCACCTATAAGTTGTTACCAGCTTCTCGACAGAAGCATTTCTTCAAGCATTTAGAAGATTTGTTAGCCGGAAGTCGTTGCCTAGGATTATGATTTCCGACAACGCCACCAGGTTCGTAGCAGCTTCCAACAAGTGATTGAATATCAGATCTTCAACCTTTGTTCAAGAAACAACGACCAACTAAGGAGCCGAGTGGCGTTTCATCTCCCAGAGGGCCCCTTGGTACGGTGGTTTGTGGGAGCGTCTGATTGGACTTACTAAGACGACCCTAAAGAAGGTTCTCGGGCATGCATACAACAACCTTGAGTTATTGCAGACGATCGTGTCCAAAATTGAGGCTGTCATTAATGATTGTCCATTGTCATTCACTTCATCCGACGTCGATGATCCGGTTCCGTTGACACCCGCACATCTTCTGTATGGTCGCAGTATTACGTCACTTCCAGATGCTGACTCTGCTGACGATATCTAGGGACTGACCACACCTGCGAGCTATGATCCTATACACGCTAAGGCTAAGAGGAGAGCGCTCATCATCCTGCATTTCTGGGGTCCAACGCCAAGACGATTAGGGTCGGTGATGTCGTCCAGATACATGACGGGTCCAACGCCAAGATGAATAGGGTCGGTGATGTCGTCCAGATACATGACGAGTCCTCCAGATGCTATTGGAAACTCGCAGTAGTGACTGACGTGATAACCGGTAGAGACTGACTTATTCGAGCTACAAGAGCGCCCACGAGTAATGGTCTGTGCACAAATAGACCAATAACAAAACTGTATCCGCTTGAAGTGAACAATGAGTGACTGAATACATAATGCAAATAGTTTGATAACATTGACACTGAAATATACTGTGCTGTGATATTTATTAACATGAACTGGTTAAGTATATGATTTATTTTCTGTAAATAATACTATGTTTCTTTTCGCAGCCCGGAGAATGTCGTAGATTTGGCGCGATGTCGTGTGATGTCGCCGCAAAGTGTAACATTTATGTAGATGTCATCATTGTTATTGTTGTTTATTGTTGTTTTTTGCACTTTTGAACGTCAAATAAATAAGGTCAAACCTGGATTGATCTACGTTTCTTTATCACTACCGAAGTACTAGTAAATATACATCAGCTCGCCTACGTCGCGCCAAATTTACGACAGTATTTGAACAAATGATTTACAGTTGTTTGAACTGTTTTAGGTGTGTTTTTTATCTGAATCGACTTTAAATTCTCCATGCAAGCTATAGGCATTTTTCAAAGTCCAGTGAATATATTGTAGAGTAAAACCAGTGAAAACCAAACAGCATCGGGACCGATTTACAAATATGTGAACAAGAGGTATGACAATTTAAACATTAAATATGTGCTTTCACAAGTTTGTGTTCATACTCCCTGGCTATTGAGGTGAAACCAAGTGACACCCGACTGGAAATAGCCAATGGTTTATTCAGGTTTTTTACTGTTCACTCTAATCAATTGTGCGATAAAAATTGCTCCTTGTTTGGTTTTCACAGGGTTCTGTTAATTAAAGTGTTTTAATATATTGAATATGAAGGAAAAAATCAGAACTGAAACACCGGTTCAGTTATGATAGTGATTCGGCTTTCAGAGGGTTCAGGCCGGACAGGTTTCACTGTAAATATAAACACATCAAGAAAATAGAAACAAGCCTTGTTACACATTTTCAAAATCACTTAGATTTTAGACATATATTCATTACATTCATTAGGAATGGCCTTATATACTTTCCTGTGAATCAATATTTAACTTCAGCTCACAAGGTACTACTTTTCAGTTCAATCCCCACCCATCCATCCACCACATACAAAATTGGTACTGTAACATAGTGTTCCAAGTTAGGGAAAAATGTTTGATGATGTAATTAGAAAAGTTGAGTTGGCTCTACTTACTGTGTATTACCATTAACATTTCTTACATCTCTAAGATGATAATATCACTACTTCAAAATAGTTTACCCTTACCTACTTATCAACATACATAAGTAATAAATCCAAATACCAGAAACTTTTAAAGCGAACTCTTTTCTGATGATACATGACAACAAATTTTTCCATTTTCATGGGAGTTAAATAACAATGAACTAACGCATCTAACAGTTTTATGTCCAGTTTTGTGTGCATTTCAGAGGCAACTATTAATAGTTTTTTCACAGTTATGACCATAATCCATAGTCTAGCACATGAATGCTACAATATGTGGCAAGGGTGTGGTTAAATTCAAGAGTTGGGTCATCTGAGTGCATTCAAGAGTTGGGCTATCTGACTCAGCTAACTTGAGCATTCAAGAGTTGGGCTATCTGACTTAGCTAACTTGAACATTCAAGAGTTGGGCCATCTGGGTGCGTTAAAGAGATTCAAGTAATTGGCCATCTGAGTGCATTCAAGAGTTGGTCCGAGTGCATTCAAGAAATGGGCCATCTGAGTGCATTCAAGAGTTGGGCCATCCGAATACATTCAAGAGATAGACTATCTGAGTACATTTAAGAGTTGGTCTATCTGAGTGCATTCAAGAGTCGGTCCATCTGAGTGCATTCAACAGTTGGACCATCTGAGTGCATTCAACAGTTGGACCATCTGAGTGCATTCGAAAAATGGACCATCAGAGTACATTCAAGAGATGGGCAATCTGAGTACACTAGAGAGTTGGTCCATCTGAGTGCACTCAAGAGTTGGTCCATTTGAATGCATTAAAGAGATGGGCCATCTGAGTACATTTAAGAGTTGGGCTAAGTGAGTACATTCAAGAGTTGGGTCAACTGAGTTCATTTAAGAGTTAGGCTATCTGACTCAGCTAACTTGAGAATTCAAGAGTTGGGTAATCTGAATGCATCTGAGTACACTCAAGTGTTGGGCCATCTGAGTTCATTCAAGAGATAGGTCATCTGAGTGCATTCAAGAGTTGGTCTATCTAAGTGCATTCAAGAGTAGGTCATCTGAGTGCATGCAAGAGATGGGCCATCTGAGTGAATTCAAGAGTTGGGCCATCCGAGAACATTCAAGCGATAGGCAATCTGGGTACACTCAAGTGTTGGTCCATCTGAGTGCATTCAAGAGTTGGTCCATCTGAGTACATTCAAGTGATGGGCCATCTGAATGCACTCAAGAGTTGGGCCATCCAAATACATTGAAGGGATGGGCCATCTTAGTGCAGTCAAGGAATGGGCCAACTGAGTAAGTTCAAGAGATGGGCCATCTGAGTACACTCAAGAATTGGGCCGAGTGCATTCAAGAGATGGGCCATATGAGTGCTACAATAAGCAAAACTGACTTTGAAATTTTTCTGTTAATTTAAAAAATACACAAAACACAAAAGATATGTGTTTATATAGCAAGTCAAACATTGTTTCAATTAATGACTTTAACCATTTAAAAATATAAACAATTACAATACTTTCAAGTTTAGTAAATCGATATTCATGTAAAAATGTGTTCAAACAATTGCTTATAAACGTCATGATCTTCCTACATATGCTTGCAGGACAATTCAAATAATTAACAATTTAGAGGATTTCAGATTACGATAACTCGTTCTTAAAGATAAGACACAATTACCAAATTTGAATTCATGTTCCTTTGTTCAATGAGCACAAGGAGCTCTGAAGCTAGTGATGTCATCAGTCTGTGTGTGGTTGTCATGGCAACACTGGAGGGAAGTGCCAGGATGTTGATGAGAGGCAAATACAGGAAACCCTCAGTGCACAGACTGCTTTTTTCACTTGATTTCAACAGGGACTTGGCTGAATATAGAAGTATATAAGACGCTAAAGCCGCAGTCCATAGAATAAAATTCAATACATCTTTAATTGGTATTAGTTCTAATGAACATTAATGACGTTTATTCGACTGGAAACTGTTTCTTATTTACTGCATTTTATAATGTCTATGTTCAAAAACGCTTGGTACGAATGGAATATACACTAATGTACATGCTGATTTACTCCAGAGGCATCACCAGCTATTGCATACAGAAACTATACGATAAAACGTTACCAAAACGTTATTTTACCGATTTCAACGCGGTTTTTTTGCATTTTGATCGCTAAGATGTCCATTAGAAATGATTTCTGTACAGTTTTATTTCGTTATCATACTTCTGGACTGCTGCTTTAAATGTTAAAATATATAACACAACAAATAAAACATCTTATAAGTACGCAATTATTATCTTTATTTTCCACCAATGGTCTTCTGTCAAACAGTCCACTACTAGTAGTGTTTTTGCGATTGCAAAGCATACGGAATTTGAAACAGTAATCTTAAATTGTCACAATGGATTATTTGACAGCAATTAATAAGCAAAGCACACGAAATTTGAAACATTCAGCTTAAAATGTCAAAATGGATTGGTTAACAGCAATTAATAATAAAGATCCGAAATCCTATTGCATTTAAATTTAGGAATCCTTTTGCAAAATATTCACTGTCTAGTAAACTACATTAGCTTTCATTAAGGACAAGTGGAATGCAGTTTTGTCTACAGAACAGCTAAGAAGTAGTGCAAGAACAATATTTGAGGCGTGTTGTGGGTAAAACCGGGCTTAATGCATGTGCGTAAAGTGCAGTCCTCACAGGCTAATCCAGGACAACACTTTATGCCTACAGTGGATTCATGTTTAGAAGAGTCTACCTTGAAACAGAAAATACCATAAAAGCGGAAAAGTGCATATGCATTAAGCCCGGTTTTCCCAAATATATGTGTCATTTTCATATATATTTACTCACAACAATAGGGGTTCTGTCAACAGGTGAAAACCGGTTCATACACAATACACTAACGTAGCCATAATTATACAACACAAACTAAATGAAGAAAAATGTCTGTCTATCTAGCCGATGCATGGAGATTTATTCTAGAAATATCACATGGGAATCTGCATTATCTTAAGTCATGCAACAGTTTGATGGATGTGACAACAGTTTGATGGATTTTATATGAACAACATTTAAATGCCACAATGCAAAGATTCAAATGCCACAAAAATGCAAAGATCACTGTTAAATGGTATCAAGCATAATTAGCATAAATGTGCACCAGAATAAGCAATTGCTGAAGAGGATATTTGCTGATTTCAGTGTAAGGGCCCGTTCTCACTGTTTGGCAAGCCCGGTAGCCCTGGTTAGTGATCCAGGGGAAACCCTGTAGAACAGAGAACAACCCTGGCGGCACCGTGAACATCCTGGATGTTCCAAGCTTATCCTAGATGAACCCTGTTAATCCGGCTAATAGCACAATATGTTTTAAATGTTTAATACAACCCGGAGTCACTGGCAAAGATATCATTAACTGCCTTAATCCTGTGATTTTTGGGGGCAATGCTGGTACCTTCCAAGGCACGTCCGGGTCGCTACCCTCCCTCTACCATGATAAACAGTAGCATTCTGGTGTGAAGTGGACTGCAATGAATCCTGGCTTTGGATGGGCAGAGCTCAGGCAAAAAACTGGTATAGCCCCGTTTCGAATCAGTGGAGACAGGGACTGGAATGGTACGAGTCGATTTATCCGCCCCCTAAGCCTCGCTTGTACTCGGTGAATGGTGGTACACCTACGTACAGGGTCAATAGAACCCCCTTTGACAAGAATCGAGCAGGATGATCCTGGCTTCACTACATTTAAAGACACTGTTGAGTTCACGCACGGTATAATGCCTAAGTATGCTCATAACATACTAATTCCAGATAAAATTTGCAGTCCGGGTATGTTTATAATATACTTCTTCCAGCTGAAATCATGGTAGTTTGAATGTATGATGAGTACACATCAAACTCTATGGATCACCTCATAGACATGAACCAAAACCGACTCGAGATAATGAATTATCAGATACAGTTGGCCCATCAGCCAACAGCTTGCACCACAGGGCTCCTCGGTCAGGAGGAGTTGAGCAATTCTTTTCAGCCAGATTCTGCAGTCAGTGATGGTGACGATTCCCTTTCAAGATTATGTTGAGGTGATTGCCTGGCAGCTGAATCCTCGTCTGATGGTGGCTCCTGTTCTGGACTGGTCTCCTGTTTCTGGGATGGCATTATCAGATATGTGATCAAGAAACCAGAGAAAATGATGTTGTTCCACGTTTTGCTCCACTTTATTTGCTCTCAAGTGACCTTAGTTATAATTGGTCATACCAGCATGTCTCCGGGACACAACTGTGGTATGACCAGATGGTGACGGTGGTCATCGAGACACCACCAGCTACAACCAGGGTCACACCGGGATACCGTAAATACTCTGTAGTAATCCACGCATTAACTCAGCTTCTCCTGGGTTAAACTGGAAGATACACTGGGGTGACATGGGTAATGTGCGAATGCAATTTATTTTCTTAGGAAAAATGTCCAGGATCATCATGGTTTACAAGCCTCTATTCACCGTGAAAATGAGAATGGGGCTTAAGGTGCTACTTCATTTAAAAAATGGCCATTAAAGACCTACATTCATAGGTTTGAATAGCTGCAATTGGAAATTTTGTATAAACATGAAAAAAAATCAACACAATTGTATTTAGAATAATTTCAACATACTTTTATTTCTATATACTTCAACAATTATATTAAAACAAAAATTTAAAATTCAATGTAAATATTTGATTTACTTTAAAACCTGGCATTACCTAGAAATAGCAGAACCTCACAGTTGTCCGGGGAAGCCCTCAAAATAAGCTCTGCCAATATCCCACAATTCTCAGCTCTGCAGAGGACCTAGCAAAAAAATCATGAAAGGAGCATAAATGAAATATATAATTATGCGGGTCAGGTCATTTTTCTTTTAGGCACTTAATTGAAGTACTTCATACTATGTGGCTAATTAGTACTAATTAGTTAAGAAAAATGTTTTCATTTTGAGTTGTTTATCTGTAAAAAAACAATGATAGTCTGTAAACAAACAATGATTTTGAGTTCTGATTCGTAGGTATTAAAACATGAGGGCATTAGCCCGAGTGGTTTAATATAAGCTCAAAAGAACAAAAAAGCGTTGTTTATTTACAGATAAACAATGATAAAGCGATTATTATTTTGATTCTATCATGACCTGACAACATATTCTGCAATTACAATTTGTAATATATTTAACAGTTTGTGATCTTTTTTTGGGGTTAACCCAACTTTTGACCTTTCTGAATATCCAATCAAATGTTGTGCAAATGTCCCGCCAGTTGTCCCGAATGAATAAATCCTAACATTCCATCAGCTAATTTACGATAAATTCCCACTACACTAGTCAAAAACAAGTAGGTGCAACATCTCAAAAATATAGCAGATGAATTCGTAACAGGTTTGAATACCTATGGCAAATTCAATAAGGGAATAACATTTCGCTTAAAATGAGTGCTTTCATTTATGCGCAAGGGTATTAAATGATTTGACATGACAATTGACATGTTAAAAAGCAATAAATTTGATGTTTTGCAACGATGTAAATGAACACACTTTTAACATTTGCGTGTTTTCTTTTATATTCCTGCACAATAGACACAGCGATTCTATAAATATCAATTGTATCTAAGACAATTTCCCACCAGAGGGATAGTCTATATTGAGGGCAAAATGACCATTTGCTCGCCTGCAGGTCAGGGTAGGGTCAAACTGACACTGTGCAATACTATTGAAAAGGCGAGATACTTCAAAAAATCATTGTTGACATATATGTATTCTCTACAACTCAACAAGATTTGTATAGCCATCAATATTTTAATATCTTTTAACATGTACAGAAATGTACTAGTGTTGATGTTTAAAAAACACACACATATATTAAGTAATGTATATAATAATTTAATAATATATTATATAGAAAGGTATGTTAAGAGGTGCAAACTACTAGTTTTATTTAGTATTTTAATACTGTATGCCATTTGGATCTAGTCTTAGTTTCATTGTTTTGAATATTTATGCTGGCAGTTTCATTTATACTCATTATTTGCAAAATTACCACAGACAATGAATATCTTTTTAAAAGAAATTTCTTGTTTAAAGTTGTTTATGTTTAACGGGATATTTATGTTTAACAGTTGTTTAACAATGCAAATTTCTGTTCTTTATGTACAGAAAACTCTGCAATTGTGTCCTGTTGGAATAAAAAGATCAATAACTGGATTTATTCAATTTTATGCCATGAAAACCTGAAACAAGAAATGTCTTTTAAAAAGACAATCGGCGTTGACATTAATATTGAGGTATGATTTTTACCCTAAACATGATACAAGAGGGCCAAGATGATCAGTCACATGGCTTCTCGGACCCCACATTTTTTGGTCCTCACCTATATAAGAATACTTCTCGGACTCCAGCTATTTCGGACACCATACGAAAACTCAGATCCCCAAATTAATTTGTGATTCATTCAATAATTATTAATATTTGTACCGTGAATAAACCAATCATACCGCCCCATGTTTTCACCAGTGATACATGAATAACCTAAATAATTTACGTTAACATCATTATTATATAAATTTGTCAGCCAAATATATCAAATTAACAATGTACGAAAATAATTGCAGGAATGATTGAAAATTATTTAGTGTCAAACGCGTATAGTTATTCTAAAGTAATATGCCCTACCTTCATCTTGGAAGTTATCTATGCATAATACATACACATTTCGAAGTCAATTAATCATTTATACTGTTTAACCTAAGGAAAAGCAATCTTCAGAAAACATTCAGCCTATTTGAAATAATGATGACTACCATTTTTTATAACACACATATTACAGTAGACTATGGCAATTAAAAATAATATTCGGTAGGAATATGATGTATCAAGGGTTTCTGTGTATAAATGGTATTGCAAATAATGTATTAATTCTACACAAATGAAGTAAAAGTAGCATGAATATCATTTCGACGTATTCCGGGCGAGACTTATTTCACAACATGTTATTTATTGAAATGTATCTTTTTATAGACTGAGTAACATATACTGGAGAAGTTGATAGAAATGTGCAATTCTAATTGTTTCGTTATAGAACACAATGCAATTCAATTTCAAATTAAAATGCACAGTATGTTTATAAACATAAATTCCCCATTTATTGAAATATTCGCTCTTATGATTCTCTGTAAGCTAATTGATGCATGTATATTATAACAGCTATACACCGGCAGCTCAACGCGCGCTATTTTTAGAATGATCGTGTAATGAACTCACTATCTAGAATCAATTGTTATTAATAGCGTGGGCCGCTAGGATAAACAAAATAGTGGATTAATTCTGGGAATTAATATAATATTCTATTCATGACATACAATAAGAAAATATGTTCATACTTATGCTCAGTTCTAGAGTGTGTATCGAGAATATATTTATAACTTTATTTTAACCGCTTATGTAAACAATTATGTAAATTTTAATACCCAAAAGTATGCAACAGTTGTTGGTATACATTAAACCATTGTTGTGAGTTTGCATTCCCAAAAATTAGAAAATTTCCCCAATTCTATTGGCATTCAATTTTCCCGCTGCATAATTATCGCAATAAATCTAGGTTAAAAGTGATCTTAGACAGCTAGGTGGAAAAAAAATACACTGAACTGCTGTTCATGTTTTGTATCTGCAACTCATATCTGATTTGATAGTCTGACTTACCATTTAAGCATTCGAAACATGTAACACAATATGTCGTGCATGACACCCGCAGTGCTTGCAAGCAGATCAAATTGTGTTTTTTAAACAAAATCTCCTAGGAAATGCAAATACCTTGTGATTATGTGCAAAAGAGTTTTATGGAAAACATTTTCTAGTGAAACACTTACAGCACTGAATATAAATTGAGATGTACAGAGCATATTTTAATCAAAACAAGAGTGTCAGTGAAACTGGGCGCTCCCCAAAAATGCATTTTGTCAGTTGATGGGAGTTAAATATGATAGGTTAAGATATTTCTAAAAACTACGGTAAAAACCCTTTTTTTAAATCAAAGGCAATATTTAACTCCTTGAACAATCATCGTACCAAAACAACCATATTCGCCACTGCATTATAAATAGAGAATAACAGGTTACTGTCTGGTCTTGAGTAATATATTCTTGCCAAACCCCGATATATTACAGGTTACTGTCCGGTCTTGAGTAATATATTCTTGCCAAACCCGATATATTACAGGTTACTGTCCGGTCTTGTGTAATATATTCTTGCCAAACCCGATATATTACACAAGACCAGGCAGTAACCAGTTTTTCTATTTATCATACCACGTTCTACTTAAAATTACACCAAAAGAGCTGATTTTTTACATATTAACAACTAAGAGCCTCGCTGATTTTACTGAGCCGGCTTTTACATGTTCACGTTCATGTAGTTATGGATTTCTACAAGTTGACTGGATAATACCTTATTATTAAAATTTCGAAAAGACAAATTAGCTGTTTTCACGTCGAATACATAGATTACATACACGTCTATTCATATAATATTGGAAACGCAAACTGAAATGAATTGCAACGGTCAATTTCATCGGAGAACACACATCGACGAATTGTTTTGAGACGCCATTTTTATGATTTTGGAGTTGTGTATTGAAATTGACATTTTGAAGATCGTTTCAATAACGACTATAGCGTTTTCAATTTTGGTCAAAACATGTTTGAGACTCAACATCATACATGCCATAATTTTTTCAAGCCAAAACGGGACATTGACAAAAAATGGCCGGGATATTTGACATCCCAGGCGAAACGATGACCATGGTAGACCATGGTCACCCTGGTTTTTGATGGTTGACCATGGTATTTGATTGTCAGCCATCAAAAACCGTGGTGGAACATGATCAGGACCATGGTTTACCATGGTCACAAAAAACATGGACCATGGTCGGCAATGGTGACCATGGTTAACCATGGTCGGCAATGGTGACAAAAGACAGACCATGGTTGGACATGGTCACAAAAAATATGGACCATGGTCGGCAATGGTGACAAAAGACAGACCATGGTTGTCCATGGTAAATTAAAACATGGACCATGATCGACAAAGTTACTTTTATTTTCATTTTAGTGTTCCCATCGTGTTTAATGTTCATTTACATAAAATATGCTATAATGTTAATTATTCTTCCACTTACAAACAAGGGGACCATAATGGTCCTGAAAATGGCACATACTACTTGAAAATACTGTGACCTATCAAGTTTGGCATACAAGCCACATAATGAAGTCCATCTATCGACATGAAGATTACTTTCTCGGTTATATCTTCAACTGGAAATATTACTTTCCCAGTAGTTTCAATTACTTGTATGATATGGTGAGAATTAGTTTCACAAATAAAGCTGTTTTGGTGAACTTCTAATTTTTTGGCAAAGGCTAACACACAGTTGGTATCGGTTTTTACTAGAAAGTACATTACTTTTCTCAACTGACCATTTTTACACCGTACCACATAACAGATGCGCTTTTTCATTCTACTGTACCCTTCAGAATATAGTTTCTGTCCATTTACCTGAACCCGAAGTGATTTCTTGAACAACTGTATATTTCGGCAACCAGTTTCACTCAAAATTGACAAAATGTCATCTTCATCTAAGTTTGCGCAGGATTGTAATGCACCAGCGGTAGCAACATTTCCCCCACTATTAGTTACAGACCAGGTTTTACGTTTTTTCATTTTTACAAGATAAGAATGAGCACGACCACATGGCAGACTGTCAACATTGATACAATTCATCTTCAACTGTATTTCATGTAAAAGCAGACACTGCTTGGTAATATCTCCCGTGCCATGTATGGACTGAAGTAATGCAGCATTCCAATCTTCAAAGGGAAAACAACTCCAGCTCCATAATGGTCCCCACATTCTTGTGTAAAACACCATATGAGCACCAACATTGTGAACATTGAGTCCACAACTGCCGTCTCCATACAGAGCAGCGAATTGTTTGTAAAATGAATCTAAAAGACTTTCAGCTTTAAGAAGATCATTTTCTGTAATGTTGTCCCCAAGCAACAGATAAATACCTTCACTTAAAAGTGCTAGATGCTGTAAATACACGTCGTCAAGATAGCCGTTCAGACAAGGAAGAGAATAAAACAGTAGCCACGTCTGAAATTCAGTAGCCTTGAAGTGACTGTAATTTCTCTCCAAATCTCTTGGTATACGCTCAATAAAATCTGGCGGACATATACTGTGCATACGTTTAGATATTTTTTTCAAATCTTTTCCAACAAAATACGGTTTTTTACTGTTTGTTGGCGAAAAAAAATTATACATCAAGGTTTTTGTCACACCGAGCAAAACACAATGCATATAGTCTGGCACTACACCAATAACAACATCCAACCATGGCATAGCAGCCAAACCAGTCATACCACAAATTCCTTTTTGTCTAACTGATCTGGTTGCACTAGGCCCTTTTATATATTTCACATCATCTGAATTGCGCATGTTCGGGCGTTCAGCTGGTGATCTGTAGGGATATTTTCTTGCATTTCCTTTTCCTTGTTTGACATTTACACCGGGTTCTTCGCAAGTACAACAGCCAAATTCACCATTATGCATAGTCATATTTAGCACGTAGGCTTTTGCCTGCAAATCCATTGTACCAAGAAAGACACCAAGTTGTACATACAAAGTTTCAACTGAACCGCAAGGAGTTACTTTGACACCATCTTCATACAATTTACACATTTGCACACCAAATGCATTCATATATTGAGAAAATGGTGGTCTATCTTTTCCTTGCCATATTGCAGCTAGAATCATGTTTTCTCTAGCAAAACGGGAAGATGGGGGCAATTCATTTATGGCAAGAAATACAGGCCACAATTTCACATTGGATGACGTGTAAAGAGGAATTCCATCTGTGTTAAAGACAGCACTAATATTGTTTAAATCATTTAAAAACTGTCCAGGTTGACACAATGTACGATAAAATTGACCATCACTGATATCGGTTAATTCAAAATTTACAGTATTTTGAATGATTCTGTGTTTAATTTGCTGGATGCTGTCCCAGATACCTTTTCTTTCTAAGATAAATTGGAGCTGTTTTTCAACATCTGCTAAAACATAACTGTTTACTGGCTGACGACTTGCTTTTTGTTGTGCAGATAGCTGCCCCTTATAACGCAGTCCAGGACATCTATCTGTTTCACATCTAAACACATCAGGATCCTCAGGAAAGTTTTGACTACAAATAGAACAATAATCAACTGCTACAAAGTTTGTACTCCCTGCTACTGACATGACCTGATTATATGTCAAATCATTAATCTGACTTGAATCTGGACATAGAACTCTTAAAAGGTCTAGCAAGTCTTTTTTGGCAATACTTGATGAATTGTGTCGTTGAAAATAAGATACTAAGCATAATGCATTCAATTCAGTGTCTGAGTACATAGATTTGTCAATGTTTTCACTAACTATTTTATCATCAAGCAAATCATATTCAGAAGCTTCAGAGTCCAGTTCTGACTCAGATGACAAAGTATCACTATCATCCGTTGATGAGTCACTTGTGAAATCAGTGTCAATTGAAAATTCATCACAAAGCTGATCAGAATTTGTTAGGACCCCTTGTGAATGTGTGGCATTAATTTCTGAGTCGAGATCTGAAGAGCACTGTGTGTCATGGACTTGAACAGGACTCTGAAGAGTTGGTAGTTCATTATTATCTGAATCGAGATCTGAAGAACATTGTGTGTCACGGACTTGAACAGGACTCTGAAGAGTTGGTAGTTCATTATTATCCGAGTCCAGATCTGAAGAATATTGTGTGTCACCGACTTGAACAGGACTCTGAAGAGTTGGTAGTTCATTATTATCTGAGTCGAGATCTGAAGAACATTGTGTGTCACCGACTTGAACAGGACTCTGAAGAGTTGGTATTTCATTCTCCGAGTCGAGATCTGAAGCACAACTACTGTTGTCAAACAGGTTTTTTCTTGTTGACGAATGTCGCATTGTAGTGCGCTTTGGTATAGGAATTGAGGGGTCATCTTCGTACTGCTTATATACCCTTTTCAAGGGACCTGAAAAATAATTAAGATCATATAAAATAGCTCAAGGTTAATGTCTCATCACAAGGGTTGTTGTGTCCAAATATTAATATAGAGGGATTAGTAGGTGTCACGTGTTAATTGGCACCTCATATACTAAACCAATATCTGTTTTAAATATACAATTTTACTTTAAAATTCTTTTTTATAACTATGGGTTTATGTGACAGAAATCTCAATTGTTCTCAGAAATAAAAAAGTTGAATGACAACCACACGCACATGTTACATATAAATTGCAACCTCTCTATTATAAACAAAATCCATTAAGCAATGCTGAAATAAGGACCAAAGTTAAGTTTTGTTACAATCAAATGACAGATCAACAAGCAAATTCGTTGAATTGCTATCCCCCGCCAATATGCTTCTGGACACAAAAGTGTTATATTTGACACTCAAAAAAGCATGTTTTCAAGATACAAAGGGCCATAACTCTGTTATTAACTGATGGTGTACAATGCCATTTGGCGTGCATCATCCTCTTATCCATATATATAATCATACCAAGTTTCAATGAAATCCGCCAAAGCTCTTCCAAGATATGGCTCCGGACGGAAAGACGGACGGACGGAAAGACGGACACACAACTCCAAAACAATATCCCTCCGCCTATGGCGGGGGATAAAAACAATATAATTATTATGCCTACCACACATGTGGGGCTTTATAATGCTATATATATTGCCTGGCAGTCAAAAATTGTTGCCGGCCAGCCATTCTGGCAATCAGGGCCTGCTGAGAACACATGATGTCTTAGCAAACACTTACTTTTATTGTGTTTCCTGTTCAGATGTGTTAATGCTCTTTGCTTAGTACTTAGCAAGCTTCCACATATGTTGCACTCATATTTAAGGGTCTTGTTATCCATTTGGACGCTTATGTAAGTTTCTTTCGAAGTCTCGTCCATTTTGCTTGACAATCTGAAATGCAATAACATTTTTAAGTATTCTCAAAATGTAATAAAATACTTTTAAAATTTCTTTTCATTGCACAAAGGACTTTGGGCATGGTTAAGAAATACCAAATACACTCAGCAGAGTGGAATTCATGACTGCTTTATCGGTCCTTCGGTCCAGTCTGAAGTTATTACGCTAGGTCAGGTGTCATAATGTAGGATAATGATACTATGCGTTTAGGAGAAGTACCGGTATAGAGTTTGACAATCTGACGTGGGTATCGTTTGCTCTGCACGGCTTCACTTTTAACATTTTGGTCAGCCCAAACTTAATTCTTCTCCTTAATGCGTAGTAATTGTGCTGAAGTGACAACACCAAACCAAATCGGCACCATACTGGTGCAGTACTTAAATTCGGACAGTACGTCTAGTCGGACACGCGTATATAAAGCGTTTAAATGATCTAAAACGAGTATGATATTAACTGCTATGGTATCAATCAATGCAATTGCCTTTTTTATCAACGAATATAAAGTTTCATAGAAGTCGAGTAAGTATTTAATAATTTATTTACGTGTATCCGACTTTACGTACTGTCCGAATTTACGTACTGCACCAGTAATGATTCATACCCGTCCGATGAAGGAATTGAACAACATCCGTTTAAATTTGATTGCACAAGGCCATCTGCAAATAAATAAGTCTCAAGATATAACGAATACCTGAAAGCAGACGTGAAAATCAATTCTAAAAGTAAACATCAACACTCGTGTTGACCAAACAAAAATTAATCCGCATAGCTTGTTTATCAATTTTCACTTCCTGTTTTGGAAATAATATGTTTTGTTTTCAAAATTTTGGATGTTAGCTAATTGCAAATACTTCGGATGAATAACTTTTGCCGTAAAATATAATGATATTACTGGAGCCTTATTTACGATTGTGTAATATATAAGGCCTATATTACCAAACCAAATTACCGTTGTTGTTGCGTTTCCAAGCAAAGATTTATTCTGCGGGTGTCTGCGGGCCTATATCCTATATCAACAATGTGCTTACAGAAATGAACTGAACATTGCCCTCACCTAATCTCAAACCAGTATCCAGTAGTCATAAACTGCTTAAACGTGCATACAGCAGATTTTTATTCCTTTATTAATACACGTTTATTGGAATGAAAGTCGATCAGGTTCACGATTTAAGAGTAAAAGTTATGTACAGGCCGACAGTTAGGGTCGCTGAGGCTTGTTAGATGAGTTATTAAAATAACACACAAATACTTTTCACAAACAGCGAAAACAATATGCAATACTTTATGTAAAGCCTCTTAATATTTTTTTTCATTTATTACGGATAATCGAACTTTGAACAACCCCTTAACTTTTATATAGGCCCGCAGAATAAACTCGTCCTTGTTCTAGTCTTTTCCGGAAAATATAACGACGTTTTTCATTGGCCAATTTTAGTAAAATTTACGCGTCTAACCAATCGCAGCATTTGATAGAAGTACAAGTGCTCTGGCGCAAATTTCTTCAAAAAAGCGAGCGACTAGCATGGCGGAGACCGGCATTGCGAATACGTCAGGAAAGTTTGCTGTTGTACGTTGGTTGAACGACGGAAACAAACTTTCAGTGCATAATGTGAAGTACTTTATTGATCCAATAAAGAAGGTGTACGTTCCTGGAGATGAAGGCGTTTCTTGCTTTCCTGGCGAACCTGGAAAATGGAACTTTCGAGTCTTAGCATTTGGAGGTAAATATGAATTTTAACGTACCGAGTAAATAAAAGATCATGTTTGTACCGGTAATACTTAATAATGCAACTTCCTCAAAACAGCTTTTGCCGTGGCTCAGTGGTATACACTGAGTTCTACAGCTAACGCAACACTTTAACATTGATTTTCTCAGCATTGGCTTATAATCAATCTGAAATTCTGCATGTTATCTTTTGGTTTATTGCTTAACAAAATATTGACAAAACCATTCAACCGTGACGACCATCTAATTTTGGACTAGAGTAGAGCAACTGTATCTATTGTCAACCCCCTTATAATATCGACCCTTCACAAATTATTTTTTATATTTGTGTATTTTTACACCCTAAAGAACAAGAGTGAATCATGCAAGTCATGACATCAACATGTATCTATCTATCTATCTATACTGTCTAACTCCCCATGCGGGTATTAATGACAGGTGTATCTTTGTATCTTTGCTTAATGTGTTTATTCGCAATATTTCGATGTAGGGAGAAATTTGAATAAAGCATTCATTGTCATGAATTATCGTCACAAATAAGTTGGGTGTTTATTTTTTGATGATCTCTTTTATCATTGTTTTCTTGTTTCGTAGGTTACGTAATAAAAGGTTGATAATTTGAAAGTGCATTACTATAGCGACCGGCATAGTTTTTACTTTTTCCTTTAAATCACTTCACCTTATATGATAACTCTATCATGCTTCTATCTTTCTCACTTTTTCACTACTTTTAACACTCTTATCTGGCACTGACTGCGCACCTGTCAATAATACCCGCAAGGGGAGTTAGACAGTATCGATAGATAGAAATGCAAGTACCATCAAATTTTAAAAGTTGGATTCAATATCATTTGATTAAGATGTGTTTTCGAAGTTAAAAAATTACATGTCTTCTATTATCGCGTAAACAGAGCCCATGACAGCCATCATGGGTATGAACGCCTGAGCGTCGGCCGTTTATAAGTTTGTACATTTTAAGAAATTGTCAAAATGTAAAATCAATAATGCGAATAGCAAAATAACCTGCATGGCGATATTGAATTAAATGTATATATGTTCATAACTAAACCAAAAAAAATAGTTGAATAAAATTGCATTTTAATAACTTCATTTTATCGACACGAATAAATTTAAGGTGATTCTTCGGGGGTATTAATCACCTTTAGTGATAGCTATAGTTGTATTACTTTTAATTCACAGGTCGACAAGAAATGAATGCCTGGTTACAGAGAAATTTCAACATTCTAACAGCTGATGTTAATGATGAAAACTTCATTAAAGACAGCCAATCTGAAGGTAATAAAACGGTGTCAGATCAATTAACTGCGTATTTTCCGATTATATTTATAACATATATGTGTTGTCTATCATTTTACAGTAGCCGAAGTCAAAATCTATTGCCAAATTAATAAAAGGCACAATGTAAAAATACCAATAGATAAACACCTTTTCAGCCATACCATAATTGTTAAAATGGGCATTTTACCTGAACTGCAACAATTTTTCTTGGCCATGGTGAGTTAGAAATATGCATCATGCATTCCCCGTTGACTTAAATGAAATTGATACTTTTCAATTTTCAGTGACCTCTACAACTCCAGTAAAAGTACGTCCAAATGAAGGGGTGAAAAAAGACAAGCCGACAGATGGTAAGTAAATTTCCTCGATATTTATATACCCAAGGATGTCACTAAGAATTGTTTTAAAGGGGCTCATTTGATTTGTATGTACTTTGTATAGGTTATCGTTTATGAACATATGTATTTTTAATTTTATGGAAATTATTGCAAGTTATGCGAAGCAGAGCGCAACAGTTACTTCTATAAAATTCAAAATAAACAACCATAACAAAACTTACAGTTTGTCCCTACTTTTTAATCTTAGGCCAACCTAAACAAATTGTGTGGAGTTACCCGACCCAGTTTTTTTGCAGTGTGTCAGTCGGTCGGGATTATATTATATTTTTTTATTCCTTTTCTACACACAAATCCGACTCCAGGAAGGCCACAAAAAGTTGAGTTGACAGGATTTGTGTGAGTCTTTTGGGTAACTCCAAACAATTTTTTAATGTCAGCCTTAGCTGGAATATTTTTCAATTTTCAGGGACATTAACACCAGTCAATAATGGTTTGAGTAACAATGTGCAAAAAAAACTGACAGGTGGAGAAGCAATGACTCCAATTGATAATGGTTCCAATGAGGGGGGCGAAAAGGTTGTTGGAAAAAAGGACAAGCAGGACAAACAGGCAACAGGTGGTAAGGAAGTAAATTGTCTATATATTCTTAAATATAATATACATAAGGACCCGCTTCCTTCAAAGATATTTACCATACGGAAACGAAATCTTACTAAAACATTGATTTTTCTTAGTTGAAAATGTTCATCCAGCACTGAAACTTGCATTTATCAGTCTTTGATATAATATTATTTCGCCATATCCCAACTACAATTATCGCATTTCTTGGCCTAGGTGAGTTTGATTATACTGTTCAATTATTGCATGGTAATTTCTATTGATCGAAATTGCAATAACTATTTTATTATTAAATCCTGCATGCGTGAAAACAATGTGTGGCAAAAAGAAAATTTCATTTAAAGTTGTAAGTGAAATTACAGGAAAAATGAATAATGTTACATCATACCTGTCATTGATGATCAGATCATACAGATGACAATGTCCGCCTAGGAATACATATGTGGTTTCCAAGCAAATTTACTCTCTCCATCCACTATGTTTCCATATTGGGAAAAAAACATTTCGCTTCACTGCTCATTGATTGCGCTTACACATAATATTTATTCGATAATTTATCTTACAATGCAACAAACCTTTAAGCTAAATACAATCTATCTCTTGCTTTAAAATTTGCCAGTGGCATGCTAATTTATCTTTGTGAACTAAACGGTTTGTTTTGTCCACCCTTTTATTTTCCTGGATGCATGATGTCGTTATTCATTAAAGCAAATCAGCACATGTCTGTTTTCAAACCAGGCGACTGCGCATGTGCAACTGGTCAATATGTGTTTTTAGCTCCGCATCTATGTCAATAAATAAATTTATTGACTAAAATGTGATCGCAATATGGATTTACCAGTGTATTGGCTAAGGACACAAATGGCAGTGGCAATAGCAGGGCTGGGATCTCAGGCCCTCTGGGCTATCTTGGCCCGGGTTTACAATCAAAGAGTATTCTTTATGTTAACAATCAAAGTGTTTTCTTTATTACTGTTGTTGAAATACTCTTTAATTTTCAGTGACCACAACGATTCCAGCCAATAATGAACCCAATGAAAACAGAAAGCTGGCAGTTGGTGATTCAACGACTCCACTACCAGTCATTAGTGGCTCCAACGTAGGGCTTGACAAGAGCCATGGAAACATGGGCAATCACAAACAGCTGACAGATGGTAAATAAATTTTCTACATTTTTAGCTCACCTGGGCACGCAGTGATCATGGTGCGTACTCATGATGAACTTTTAGGATCGTTGGATGTCTGTCATCCGCCCGTTCATCATGAAACTTGGTTAGAATGTATGTCTCTATGAAATTTATGTCAAGTTCAAAACTGGGTCAATTGGGGTCAAAAACTAGGTTACCAGGTCAAATCATAGAAAAACCTTGTGAACGCTCTGAATGCCACATAATTGATTTGATCTTGATGAAACTTCATCTTTGTCAGAAAGTTTGTCTTGACAACATCTAGGTCACATGGGGTCAAAAAAATATGTAAAACAACTTTGTTTTCTTATACTCAGGTGAACGATATAGGGTCATCAAAGAACTTGCCTTTTCAGAATACTTGCTCAATTTTGTGTGCATTTGACTTTTTAGCTCATCTGAGCTGTACTCATCTGTCATCTGTCCATCTACACTTTCATTTAAGACATCTCATTAACTACTGTACCAGTAACAACCAAACATCACTGAAATGGTCCTTGGATGGTCCCCTTTTAAAATTGTTCAGGGAAATTCCATTCCATCTGTAACTCTGGTTGCCATGTCAACCGAAAGCAAAACTTTGCCAAATGTGTCAGAAATTGCTGCCACAATTTCAATTAATTTGGCACAAATGTTCCTTGGGTTGCCTTCTTATACCAAGTTGTTAAAATAATTCTGATTCGTTAAAAAAGTGACCATGACCAATCGACATGCTGAGTTTCACTAATGTAGCCTCAAAAATATGAAAAAAGATGCAATTTTGTATTCAAATTTTAATTCTGATCTTGACAGACAGATGACCTACTTACCTACTTTTTATGCCCCCTTTCGAAGAAAAAGGGTATATAGTTTTCGCACTGTCTGTCAGTCTGTCACACTTTTCGTGTCCGCTCTCTTATTCAAATAGTTTTCATCCGATCTTTACCAAACTTGGTCAGAAGTTGTATCTAGACAATATCTAGGTCAAGTTCGAATATGGGTCATGCCGGATCAAAAACTAGGTCACGGGGTCACTTAGTGCATTTCAAGGATTTAGTATTTAGGTTTCGAAAAATGCTCATAACTTCTATCAAAGCGTTTATAGGGGGCATATGTCATCCTATGGTGACAGATCTTGTTTGTTTTTTAGGTTACGGTAATGAATTGTTAAACGTGTGCAGTTTTGCATGCAAAACTTAATTTTCCAGCTGTGGCACCCTTTAAGGGCATTTCTTGTTTCCTTTAACAGCTGTCCTCCAACAAACAGCCCAAAAAAAAATTGCAGAATCCCTGCTGCTGAAAAGAACAACAGGCGTGCAAAATGATACACACAAAGAGTAAGTGAATACCTCTAACATGTTTGCAGTCAATAAGGCCACTCTCAGAAATTCTATTTTTCATGTTTCTTCATAAATTTCCCAGTTAATAAACTATAGCCTCTATATTTAGAAGTAACATGAATAATATATTGGGCTTGAATCACTGTACTTAGATTCCAACATGTAGGTGGTTTCAATCCCATCGGTTGTGTTGTAACGTGTGAGATTAACCAAAATTATCTTCCTAATTGCCTCAATATAACTAAAAGATGGTTGAAGGCGGCATAAAACGCCAATAAATCAAATCAGGATAATAGCTTTTGCATCACTATGGCCTAATTTTTAGCCCGTCTGTTTCGAAGAAAAAGTCGGGCTATTGCCATCAATGCATCTGTGTCAGCGTCGTTTGCATGCAAAAACTTTGATGTGGCTCATATCTTGAAAAGTATATAAGATTTGACATGAAACTTCATAGGTAGTCAGATCTCATCGACCAGCACACTAAGAGTCGGGCGTTGGAACAGCTAGCCGCTCTTGTTAGCTTGACTATTTGAAAAAAGAGCAATTTATTGTACTACACCTGGCATCGCTGTTAGCGTCAGTGGTGGCGTTATATAGATGGCAGTGTGTAGTTAATACCTGAGAATTTATTTTTGTTTTGTCTGAGATTAATATTACATTGAAGGACAAAGGTAAAAAATTCTCTGAAACTTAATTAGAGCTCCAACTCTGAAACTTAACACCACATCCTTGGTCAAACTACTGGTAGAGGACTATGATCACATCCCGTTACAAAAACATGTCTTGTTTGTTTTTCAGTTGTGTTTCTAAGAAGGAGTTCAATGCCCTAAAAGAAGATTTGCGTACACTCAAAGACGAATTCCGTCGTCTTAAGAGAAAGATCAGATCAGACCAAGAGCAAGTCGACTCAGATCAACCACTCGAAAATAAGAAAAGTCTGTGTACTGCTTCACCTAAATTACTGTTGACAACATCAGATGAGAAAGAGTTGGCAACATCATCGAAATCTGAAACACCAACAAGCCCATCGGAAATGTTATCATTCAATGATGAAGTAAAGTACAACAATCACACCATGTCTGACTTAGAAGATTCCATTTCACACGAAGATAATCTGTATTCAGCCGTCAAAATTCTGATGTTGAAGCTTTTCCCGGAAAGCTACATAATATCTCATTCAGTTACAGGAAAACCATCTAATTCAAAAGTAGATGCTAAACCTCAGTTTGACAGAAGGCTGTACAATATTCTACTGTCAGTAATTAAAAAAAAGTTTGGGTCCACAAAAGATGTAACAGCCAAAGTGCACTCCGTACAAAAAGTGCTACAAAAACATTATACAAAGTAAAGGATATCTTTTTTGCTCTCCTGAATTGGACATGACTAAGGAAATCGTTTTTTTGCAATCCTGCTTTTGACATGATTACGGAAAATAATTTAGCAAAGTAAATAATTTTTGCACTCCTGGTTTGGACATGATTAAGGAAAATATTTTTGCAGAAAGACATTGTTTTTCAACTCCTGTATTGAACATGATTAAGAAAAATATTTTCGCAGAAGGACAGCGTTTTTGCTCTCCTGTTATGACATAACTAAAGAAAACATTTTGCATGATTAAGGTAAACATTTTAGCAAAAGGAAATTGTTTTTGCACTCCTGTATTTGACATGCTTATCAGTGTGCGCGTTGCTAGTGATCTTCAATCATCAACTTGTGTCTTAAAAAATGAACATATTGCAAGTTTTGTGATTAATTCAAATGCTCATACTTTATTATGTATCACATTTAAATATCTGTTGCATATTTTAATGATAACAAGCTCTTAAGCAGTTTAAGGAACTTTTTATGAATTAAATTGTTGTAACTATTGTTGTTACTCACTGTTCAAAATTTAATATTAATAATAATTTTTATGTTTTTGTTAGCAGCACCTATATCCTTCACAATTTTTACCATGTTTACGAACTATTGTAGAAGTTGTATTGGTGAATAATCATACGAGAGGAAATCATTTGAAAACTTTTCTTCTGCATGCACACAGTTTTTCACATTGCATTTTCAGTTATTTGGTATTTCCAGTGTTGTGTTTGAGACTGCTGTATCTGTTCAGAGCTTGAATATCAGATTCGGGAATTTCAATTCCAGTAATCTGTAGCGATATGAATTTCTTTATTGTGTATTTAAGTGATAAATATAATTTTATAAATGTATATGTGAATTTTTGCAATAGCTGCAAAATATGCGATCAGTTTTGTGCATCAAATTTTATTTGATATAACTAGTACTAGTGTGGAAATTATTTGATGGTTTGAAAGCTACACCATTAAAATGTTGTTTGGAAAACACATTTTTGAATGTTTCACTAGCAGTTGAACTTATTTTTGTTAGGAAGTTGAAAACACTTTCTGACTTAATTATGCCCCCCTTCGAAGAAGAGGGGGTATATTGTTTTGCACATGTCCGTCAGTTGGTCCGTCCACCAAATGGTTTCCGGATGATAACTCAAGAACGCTTAGGCCTGGGATCAGGAAAGTTCATAGGTACATTGATCATGACTGGCAGATGACCCCTATTGATTTTCAGGTCACTAGGTCAAAGGTCAAGGTCACAGTGACTCGAAACAGTAAAATGGTAGTCACGCGATATGTAAGGCGTTATAATTATAAAAACAGTAGTATTAAAGACAAAACCGTTGTGTTATCAGTATTTTCTAATCGTTTATTTCAGTGCATGAGTTTATAATGGAAAATATATACTAGGCAAACATGAACACATGATTGAGAAAATGAGATGCATTCATTGACATAGTTCATGGACCACCATTAATTTATCTTTATTGAAATTTCGAAATTGAACTAGTCAGAAAAGTTTGTTGCGTTTGTTTCAGCTCATCTGACAAGGCGAGCAATTATGATCAGCCTTTTTCCGTCAAAACCATGACCACTTAAGACTGTGGTGCCGTTTTACAAAAGGAAGGCCATATGACTATGGTCTACCATGGTAGACCATGGTCATATGACCATGGTAGACCATGGTCATATGACCATGCCCAACCACGTTTTGTTAAATGGCACCACGGTCTTTGACCATGGTCATCATGACCATGGTATTTGTCCATGGTCAACCATGGTATTTGTCCATGGTCAACCATGGTATTTGACCATGGTCGACCATGGTATTGTGCCATGGTCAACCATGGTCATGATGACCATGGTCAAAGACTGTGGTGCCATTTAACAAAATGTGGTCTACCATGGTAAACCATGGTCATACCATGGTCATTTGACCATGGTTGACCATGGTTTAGCCATGGTATACCATGGTCATATGGCCTTCATTTCGCCTGGGATTTGAGCTGGAAACCTATGGAGACTAGCCTGTTTACACGACATAAAAAAAGTGACCAATATTTACTCAACAACGTTTTTCATTGTTGTTCATAATGTGCAACATAACATATTTTCAAATATTTAGTAATTATAACATCACGTATGAAAACGTGTATAATAAAATCGAAGTTTGAAACGCATATGCAAATTTTACTGTTAACGCGATGTAACACAAGTTCTATTTACAGTTAAGATGCACATGCATTGCATGTAAACTCTGTGTTCAGCTAGAAAAGCACGAGAAAATTATGCCGATATCTACAACATCACGTCATCCACATGGAAAGCGTGGGTGTACTAACCGCAATATAAAAATTGTGAAGCGCAAAGAACTGTGAAATCTTTACTTTTGTATAAACTTTTGTAGTGCGAAACAACAAAATTGGGAATCAGTAGATCCATCTGGAATGATGGGCTGTACATATTGTTTCTCGGTCTTATGTCACCATAAAAATTTCCTTTACAATGACAAGCAGTTACGCCGTATCAATAATTTTATTCCAATTCAGATAGGTTAGTATTGATTTATGAAATACAGTTACTGTAACCGTCCTCCAGTTGTAGCACGTTTTTCATGACTATAGCTGTAATTGGGCTGGGTATCAGAGCAACAGCCAAAAAGAAGTTGCCATGGGTGGACGCGGGATATTAGCTGATGAAGTCAAACTGTTACAATCTGATGTTGAGTGGGTCGGGTGATCGTTTTTCACAAAATACAGGTGTCAATGACTAGCATTGCAGGGGCGAAAATCCGGACCAAACCGGACAATCATTACTACTCCTTTTTGACATGCGGCTGATGGGTATTGTTGTCATCGGGACCAATTAAGAGATTAACGATGTGAAGTTAATTGATGGCCCAATAAAGCACACGAACATCGATTTTTGTGGTTGACCGGGACAAAATGCATCTGAGCGGGACGCCTCGCAAAAGTGGGACAATCCCGGCGAGACTGGGACGTATGGCATGTATGCTCAACATAAACTGATTCTGTGTAGTGACTTTTAGTTCATTTATACAAAATGAATTGAAATAACTGTGAATAGATGATTTATTGTTCCATTGATGATGTCATACCACTACCAAAGAGCGGGTTTATGTGAACATTTAAACAAGAGGGCCACAATGGCCCTAGGTCGCTCACCTGATATCTATGTATGAAGTTTCATTAAAATATCTCAATAGGTTTTCAAGTTATTGAGCAAAAACTGTTTTTAGTAACAGTGACCTTGACCTTGACCACACCCACCACATACGTAAACAAAAGGTCTCGATATAAGGTATCTACGTATGAAGTTTCATTAAAATATCTCAATGCATTCTTAAGTTATTGACCGTAAACCGTTTTTCTACTTTTAATAACAGTGACCTTGACCCCACCCACCCCATAAGCAAACCCAAGTGAGGTCTCGATATAAGATATGTGTATTAAGTTTCATTAAAATATAGCAATCCTTTCTCAAGTTATTGAGTGGAAACAGTTTCTCTATTTTCAGCAAAGTGACCTTGACCGGACCCAGCCCATATGCAATCCATAGCAATGTCTTGATATAAGGTACTTATGTATTAAGTTTCATCAAAATAGCTCAATGCGTTTTCAAAATCTTTAGCGGAAACCATTTTTCTATATTTAATAACATTTGAGCTGGAAACCTATGGAGACTAGCCTGTTTTCACGACATAAAAAAAGTTACCAATATTTACTCACAACAACGTTTTTCATTGTTGTTCATAATGTGCAACATAACATATTTTCAAATATTTAGTAATTATAACATCACGTATGAAAACGTGTATAATAAAATTGAAGTTTGAAACGCATATGCAAATTTTACTGTTAACGCGATGTAACACAAGTTCTATTTACAGTTAAGATGCACATGCATTGCATGTAAACTCTGTGTACAGCTAGAAAAGCACGAGAAAATTATGCCGATATCTACAACATCACGTCATCCACATGGAAAGCGTGGGTGTACTAACCGCAATATAAAAATTGTGTAGCGCAATGAACTGTGAAATCTTTACTTTTGTATAAACTTTTGTAGTGCGAAACAACAAAATTGGGAATCAGTAGATCCATCTGGAATGATGGGCTGTACATATTGTTTCTCGGTCTCTTGTCACCATAAAAATTTCCTTTACAATGACAAGCAGTTACGCCGTATCAATAATTTTATTCCAATTCAGATAGGTTAGTATTGATTTATGAAATACAGTTACTGTAACCGCCCTCCAGTTGTAGCACGTTTTTCATGACTATAGCTGTAATTGGGCTGGGTATCAGAGCAACAGCCAAAAAGAAGTTGCCATGGGTGGACGCGGGATATTAGCTGATGAAGCCAAACTGTTACAATCTGATGTTGAGTGGGTCGGGTGATCGTTTTTCACAAAATACAGGTGTCAATGACTAGCATTGCAGGGGCGAAAATCCGGACCAAACCGGACAATCATTACTACTCCTTTTTGACATGCGGCTGACGGGTATTGTTGTCATCGGGACCAATTAAGAGATTAACGATGTGAAGTTAATTGATGGCCCAATAAAGCACACGAACATCGATTTTTGTGGTTGACCGGGACAAAATGCATCTGAGCGGGACGCCTTGCAAAAGTGGGACAATCCCGGCGAGACTGGGACGTATGGCATGTATGCTCAACATAAACTGATTCTGTGTAGTGACTTTTAGTTCATTTATACAAAATGAATTGAAATAACTGTGTATGGATGATTTATTGTTCCATTGATGATGTCATACCACTACCAAAGAGCGGGTTTATGTGAACATTTAAACAAGAGGGCCACAATGGCCCTAGGTCGCTCACCTGATATCTATGTATGAAGTTTCATTAAAATATCTCAATAGGTTTTCAAGTTATTGAGCAAAAACTGTTTTTAGTAACAGTGACCTTGACCTTGACCCCACCCACCACATAGGTAAACAAAAGGTCTCGATATAAGGTATCTACGTATGAAGTTTCATTAAAATATCTCAATGCATTCTTAAGTTATTGACCGTAAACCGTTTTCTACTTTTAATAACAGTGACCTTGACCCCACCCACCCCATAAGCAAACCCAAGTGAGGTCTCGATATAAGATATGTGTATTAAGTTTCATTAAAATATAGCAATCCTTTCTCAAGTTATTGAGTGGAAACAGTTTCTCTATTTTCAGCAAAGTGACCTTGACCCGACCCAGCCCATATGCAATCCATAGCAATGTCTTGATATAAGGTACTTATGTATTAAGTTTCATCAAAATAGCTCAATGCGTTTTCAAAATCTTTAGCGGAAACCATTTTTCTATAGTTAATAACATTTGAGCTTTAAACCAATGGAGACTAGCCTGTTTTCATGACATAAAAAAAGTTACCAATATTTACTCACAACAACGTTTTTCATTGTTGTTCATAATGTGCAACATAACATATTTTCAAATATTTAGTAATTATAACATCACGTATGAAAACGTGTATAATAAAATTGAAGTTTGAAACGCATATGCAAATTTTACTGTTAACGCGATGTAACACAAGTTCTATTTACAGTTAAGATGCACAGGCATTGCATGTAAACTCTGTGTTCAGCTAGAAAAGCACGAGAAAATTATGCCGATATTTACAACATCATGTCATCCACATGGAAAGGGTGGGTGTACTAACCGCAATATAAAAATTGTGAAGCGCAAAGAACTGTGAAATCTTTACTTTTGTATAAACTTTTGTAGTGCGAAACAACAAAATTGGGAATCAGTAGATCCATCTGGAATGATGGGCTGTACATATTGTTTCTCGGTCTTTTGTCACCATAAAAATTTCCTTTACAATGACAAGCAGTTACGCCGTATCAATAATTTTATTCCAATTCAGATAGGTTAGTATTGATTTATGAAATACAGTTACTGTAACCGCCCTCCAGTTGTAGCACGTTTTTCATGACTATAGCTGTAATTGGGCTGGGTATCAGAGCAACAGCCAAAAAGAAGTTGCCATGGGTGGACGCGGGATATTAGCTGATGAAGCCAAACTGTTACAATCTGATGTTGAGTGGGTTGGGTGATTGTTTTTCACAAAATACAGGTGTCAATGACTAGCATTGCAGGGGCGAAAATCCGGACCAAACCGGACAATCATTACTACTCCTTTTTGACATGCGGCTGACGGGTATTGTTGTCATCGGGACCAATTAAGAGATTAACGATGTGAAGTTAATTGATGGCCCAATAAAGCACACGAACATCGATTTTTGTGGTTGACCGGGACAAAATGCATCTGAGCGGGACGCCTTGCAAAAGTGGGACAATCCCGGCGAGACTGGGACGTATGGCATGTATGCTCAACATAAACTGATTCTGTGTAGTGACTTTTAGTTCATTTATACAAAATGAATTGAAATAACTGTGTATGGATGATTTATTGTTCCATTGATGATGTCATACCACTACCAAAGAGCGGGTTTATGTGAACATTTAAACAAGAGGGCCACAATGGCCCTAGGTCGCTCACCTGATATCTATGTATGAAGTTTCATTAAAATATCTCAATAGGTTTTCAAGTTATTGAGCAAAAACTGTTTTTAGTAACAGTGACCTTGATCTTGACCCCACCCACCACATACGTAAACAAAAGGTCTCGATATAAGGTATCTACGTATGAAGTTTCATTAACATATCTCAATGCATTCTTAAGTTATTGACCGTAAACCGTTTTTCTACTTTTAATAACAGTGACCTTGACCCCACCCACCCCATAAGCAAACCCAAGTGAGGTCTCGATATAAGATATGTGTATTAAGTTTCATTAAAATATAGCAATCCTTTCTCAAGTTATTGAGTGGAAACAGTTTCTCTATTTTCAGCAAAGTGACCTTGACCGGACCCAGCCCATATGCAATCCATAGCAATGTCTTGATATAAAGTACTTATGTATTAAGTTTCATCAAAATAGCTCAATGCGTTTTCAAAATCTTTAGCGGAAACCATTTTTCTATATTTAATAACGGTGATCTTGACCCCAACCACCCCAAACGCAGTCCCAATCGAGGTCTCAAAACAATGTATTTATGTATTAAGTTACATTAAAATATCTCAATGCGTTCTCAAGATATTGAGCGGAAACTGTTTTTCTATTTTTAGTAACAGTGACCTTGACCCCTCCCACCCCATATGCAATCCCATGCGATGTGTCAATATAAGGTATCTATGTATTAAGTTTCATAAAAATATCTCAATGCGTTCTCAAGTTATTGAGCGGAAACTTTTTTCTATTTTTAGTAACAGTGACCTTGACCCCACCCATCCCATATGCAATCCCAATCGAGGTCTCGATATAATGTTTTAACCAAATATGAAACCTCTGCGCCCTGTGGTTGCAGAGAAGAATTTTAAAATCATTTTGCCATTTAAATCTACATAAACCATGTGAGCCCCAGGGTGTGCCCAGCTTTGACCCCAAAGGCATCATTTGAACAGTCTTTATAGAGAACCACTACACAATGTTACATACCAAATATAAAACATCTAGGCCTTGAACTTTCAGAGGAGAACATTTTGTAAGTCATTTTGCTATTCAAGTCTATATAAACTATGTGACACCCGGGGTGTGGCCAGTTTTGACCCCAGGGGCATTACTTGAACAATCTTTGTAGAGGACCACTATACAATGTTACATACCAAATATGAAACCTCTAGGCCTTGCGGTTTTAGAGCAGAAGATTTTTAAAGTCATTTTGCTATTCAAGTCTATATCAACCATGTGACCCCCGGGATGTGACCAGTTTTGACCCCAGTGGCATCATTTGAACAATTCCAGAGAAGAAGATTTTTAAAGGCATTTTGCTTTTTAAGTCTATATAAACCATGTGAGCCACGGGGTATGGCCAGTTTTGACCCCAGGGACATCATTTGAACAATCTTTGTAGAGGACCACTATACAATGTTACATAACAAATATGAAACCTCTGGGCCTTGCAGTATCAGAGAAGAAGATTTTTAAAGTCATTTGGCTATTCAAGTCTATATAAACAATGTGACCGCCGGGGTGTGGCCAGTTTTCACCCTAGGAGCATCATTTGAACAATCTTTAAAGAGGACTATACAATGTTACATACCAAATATAAAATCTCTGGGCCTTGCGGTTTCAGAGGAGACGATTTTTAAAGTCATTTTGCTATTCAAGTCTATATAAACAATGTGCGCCCAAGGGTGTGGCCAGTTTTGACGCCAAGGGCATCATTTGAACAATCTTTGTAGAGGACCACTATACAAACTATACAATGTTACACACCAAATGTGAAACCTCGGGCCTTGCGGTTTCAGAGGAGAAGATTGTTAAAGTCATTTTGCTATTCAAGTCTATATAACCATGTGACCCTCGTGGTGTGCACAGTTTTCACCCCAGAGGTATCATTTGAACAATCTTTGTAGAGGACCACTTTTCAAAGTTACATACCAAATATGAAACCTCTTGGCCTTGCGGTTTCAGAGCTGAAAATTTTTAAAGTCATTTTGCTATTCAAGTCTATATAAACCATGTGATCCCCGGGGTGTGGCCAGTTTTGACCCCAGGGGCATCATTTGAACAATCTTTGTAGAGGACCACTATACAATGTTACATACAAAATATGAAACCTCTGGGCCTTGCGGTTCAGAGAAGAAGATTTATAAAGTCATTTTGCAATACAAGTCTATATAAACCATGTGACCCCCGGGGAGTGGCCAGTTTTGACCCCAGGGACATAATTTGAACAATCTTTGTAGATGACCACTAGAGAATATCAGATATCAAATATGAAAGCTCCAAGCCTTGTGGTTTCAGAGAAGAAGATTTTTAAAGTTTTCAGTTTTTAAATCTATTTTTAGCTCTTGTGACCTACATAATTATGCAGCGGACCGGAACGATTTGAACAATTTTGAAAGAGTGTCACCCAAGGATCATTCCTGTTAAGTTTGGTGAAAATCTGTCCATCGGTTTAGGAGGAGATGTTCTTTGAATGAAAATATTGACACACAACGCATGACGGACAAAAGGCGACCCTGAAAGCTCACCATGAGCACGTAGTGCTCAGGTGAGCTAAAAATAACATTTTGCAATTTATGACGATTAAAAATAATCAACTATATACGTTCTTGGTATCAAATTGTTTGTTTTGTTAAATCTAGGGATGGGACCGAATATTCGAATATAGGATAATATTGGAATATAAAAAAAACGAATACGAATATTCGATTTTCAAATTCATTTAAAGAACAAAATTTCTTTAAAAAATCATGTTTGTTTTTTTCCAGTTTGATTGCAAATTTAACATGAATTCAAGTCGTATTTCCTGCCTAGCATGTGGGGGGGGGGGGGGGCAGTGTAACGCTTGTACAACACATGCCAAACATATCCAATTAACGACAATTGATAACTGGCAGGGGGGCCACGTCTTTACAAGGGCCGCGAATTAACGGTTTGTAGGAGGCGCGAATATGACGCATTGTATCCACAAATAACAAAACTGGGCCATGTTGTGATAACGGTTTCACAGTTTGCACAATGCGTACATTGTTGTTTATTATCCTTAAGTGACATATATACGGTTAACTTGTTTACAGTAAATTACAATTACTCTCTAAGTAAATAATCAAAATGAATCCATTGTCAGCCAATCAATGTCTTAAACAAAATTAGCATGATCTTGTCAATCTTAATATACGTCACTAGTAAATTATTCTCCATTATATCAACACCGTATATTATACAGGAGTCTTTATTGACAAACAATGCCACCATCACGTGCTTGGAAAGTACTTTACGCGGTCATTTGACAAAACCCAGGCAACGTGTAATGTGCACAGCAGATACAAGCTTCATGGTTCTTAAAAAAACCGGAACTATTAACAAATTAATTAACAATACATTTAACAATATCTTATATTTCTTTATATTTGCCTAACACTCACTAAGTTATATCGCTCATTTACCACTGAAACCAGGCAAAACAACTACGTACACGTAGGATACATATTTCGGATAGGTAAATATTCTGACAGAGTGCCGAATATATTGAAATATAGTAGTATTTACAAATCGCATATTCACATTTATTTTAATACCTAAAACGAATATTCGAATATTGATTTCAGTATTCGGTCCCATCCCTAGTTAAATCTGATTCATTTTTACTGAAAATGTTGACTCTAGAAGTGGATTTCGAGTAATATGACGTACCTCCAAACATTGACTGATATAAACTCTACAGACCTGATCAAAAAATATATATCAGGCACCTTTGTATCAGGCCGATATCAGCATAATGGTATGATAAAAAGGGCCTATCTGCTTCATTTTCTCATGTTAGATAGGCCCGTGTCATACTAAGGTGCTGAATTATATGCATATGTCCTTTTTTAGGGATGCCACTCAGAAAGTTTCATTGAATTTGAGTAATTAGTGCCAAACATCTTGTTCTAAAACAAAAATATCCTATTAAAATATCATGTATATAATCAAGGGGCAATAACTCCCTGAAAAATCGTAAGACAAGAATGAAGTGACGATATGCATACAGGTATGTCCTGTTGGTAGGGTTGCTGCAAATGAAATTTCATTGAATTTGAGTGGATCATTAGTTTTTGAGAACTAGCCCCGAAAACAAAACTCTGTTAACTAGCCCTATAATATTTAATTGGTACAGTAACTGTCAAATTTATTAAGAAATCCATGAATGCAAATAGTTTGTCAAATGTTCATTGAACATTCTGTATACTTTTTAACATAAACTCCTAATTTAACAAGAACAGAGTAGCATAATGTTGCTGGTTCTTCAGATGATATTTATTGTGCTGCACATGGAATATAATTTAATAAAATGGTAGTTATGCACCTATCAATGTTTATCCCCCAGGGGGGGGATCGGCGGGCATATAGGGGACTTCTGACTGCAAGCGATTCCCGACAGGCAGGAATTTGACAAGCCAAATGATTCTGGGTCCCGGGTAAATAGACTTTGGTCGGATTTTAGATCCCTGTAATATACGCCCCGGGCCATTTGATAGATATATAGCATCTCCCACTGAGGGGATTTAGACAAATATACTTGGCTCTAGAGTGGGGAATTAGATCCCAAAAAATAACATTTGTCAAATTCCCCTAGGTCTGCCCACTGCTCCCCCCCCTGGGGGAAAATATTGATAGGTATATTAACTTGGAGTTAGCTGAAGTGCACAATGAACATGTTCTAATACCGTAAATTCTCGCGTAGAAGCCGCACTTGTTTTCATCCTAAAATTGTATCATTTTTTCGGTGCGTCTTATACGCGGATATAAGCAAAAACTCCTAGCGTTTCTATTATAAATATCATCCGTAGTATTTTGGCCACCATTTTCAATAGATGCTCGATCGACGTCACTAAGACGCTTATACATGGAAAAGCAAATATTCGTACCAGATATGTTTCGTGATGTTTTATATTCGGATTGTTTAAAAATATAATATATAGTTCTAATTTTGTGTGTTTTATATTTTATTTCTTAATTTTACGAAATTAAAATATATGTGCAATAATACAGAATACATAAGAAATAAGAACCATGGACAAACGAACCGTAGTGTAAACACCACTTGACAAACTACTTCACACCTTTTGTATTACTCTGCAAACAATCAACACGGTGTCATTGATGATACTGGCAGAACTCTCCGTGTTTGTCAAACAAACAAATAGCGCTTATGGTGTAATTAAAGGTGTTGACACTGAGACTTCTCAACACCTCTCAAGGTTAGAAACCAGTAAATCCAATTCCCATAGGGTCCCATTATAAAACGGCAAACTTTCCAAGCATTTTTCTAGCATTTCCTTTATTTCAGATTGTGCAAGCCTAGTATCAATTTAAAGATCATTCTATCCTCTTCCAAAATTTGCAATAAAAAATATATGTCATGTTACTTCTAACAAAATGCATCTCACTTGAATGCAGGCACCGGTAGAAAACAGGGTTTCGGCAGTCATATTTCGACAAAAGCCCCATACCACAGTAAACACACCCCAAAAGTTCACCTTTCAAGTTAGCCTCCAATGAAATGCACCAAAATGTTGCAGACACGCATAGGATAATAGAAATAACCACAAACTGCATGTCTGAGATACCTAAATGGCTTTTATGCCAGAAGAGAAGAGGAACTCTTTAGTAATAGGCACTACTTTTGAATGGACCACGGAGAGATACACAATGATTTACTGGTATCTAACCTGAAAGAAAACTAACCTTAAAGAAAACTCAACATTTTGTTATCATGAAAAAAACTCTGCTACATCAATATTAACCTACTTGTACCACAAATGCAAAATTCCAGGTCGATCCGCTAAGTAGAAATGCCCCCAAAAACGCATTTGAGAATGACACATGATAAGCCATTTGGCTTGCGCTTCAGTACTTGGATTGTATGGGGAGCGTGAACTAAAATTTGCACCTAAATCACATAAACCAGTCAAAATACCAGTTCATTTAGACTTATTTTAATGCAATCGACAGTAATAAGGTACAAAACGTGTAATATTCGAGTATAACATGATTCGATGTGCTGTGAGCTGCATAAGACGAGTTTCCGTACTTTTTTCATTTTTTTTTACCCGAAAAAACAGGTTTCGCTTTAAAAAGTGTAGAAAACGTGTCAGTTACGATATTACTCACATTTATTTCCATGAAAAGTAATAAACCCAATAAAATAACACAGTTACATGGTGATTTTATGTATAAGTGGACCCTAAAGGGCCGGTCCCTGGTTTTCTTAAAGGTTAGAAACCAGTAAATCCAATTCCCATAGGGTCCCATTATAAAACGGCAAACTTTCCAAGCATTTTTTCTAGTATTTCCTTTATTTCAGATTGTGCAAGCCTAGTATAAATTTAAAGATCATTCTGTCCTCTTCCAAAATTTGCAATAAAAAAGATATGTCATGTTACTTCTAACAAAATGCATCTCACTTAAATGCAGGCACTGGTAGAAAACAGGGTTTCGGCAGTCATATTTCGACAAAAGCCCCATACCACAGTAAACACACCCCAAAAGTTCACCTTTTAAGTTAGCCTCCAATGAAATGCACCAAAATGTTGCAGACACGCATAGAATAATAGAAATAACCACAAAAGGCATGTCTGAGATACCTAAATGGCTTTTATGCCAGAAGAGAAGAGGAACTCTTTAGTAATAGGCACTACTTTTGAATGGACCACGGAGGGATACACAATGATTTACAGGTTGCTAACCTCAATACAGCGAAAATACATTTAGTGTAATGTATCCACGTTTGTAGATAGCGATTTTCACTACAAAAATATTTTCGGTGTTGATAAACAATGGACGCAAAATTTACGATTTTGATGTGTTACGAAGCATTTAGAAGCTTTTTAATCGCATACCTTTTTTTCCACAAACTACGACCTCAATTTTTAGGTGCGCGGGGGCGTCCTATACGCGAGATTTTACGGTAATAACAGTATTTTTGTTACAAAATTGTATGTCTCACCACAAGTCATATATATTTTAACTCACTCCCCGGCACCTAGTTATAACTGCAATCATATATTTAGTGTTTCATTTTATTGTTATAAATAATAAGAAAAATAGTACTTTTAAATACATTGAATAAATAGTTGAATACTATCCAAGAACATTTATATAGGTGATGTTTTGTTCACATCTGCCAAAAATTACAAGACTATGCTAAAACAATTTGAAGTTATGGGTAAGTAACATTTCTTTAAGGACCATTGACTTCTGAATTTTTATTGTCCATGGCCAATTAAGTGCAAAATTACAGCAGCCCTGGAAATCAAATCATATATATTTGTGACTCAGACACTTTGTAAAATATGTCTAAGATTATACATGTTATGCAGTTTATCTGGAAATGGATGTTAACTGGGGTAACAAAAGGAAAATGCTTACTTGGGGTAGGCCTGAAATTAGAATTCATTCAAGTAAGGTAACATTTGATAGGCCATGTAAACATGTGCAAGAATGCTCAGGATTTGTGTGTGTTTTTTTCAGAAAGGCTGCAAACGTGTATGTTTTCTTGAGATAAGTAAGACAACATTGATTCGTTAAAGCTTTATGCTTACCTCATTGACATAATTAAGTGTGCTAGAGTTCAATAGTTGTAGTACATGACATGAGTAGAAACTTCAAAGCCTTTAATGCTTACCTCATTGACTTAATTAAGTGTGCTAGAGTTCAATAGTTGTAGTACATGACATGAGTAGAAACTTCAAAGCCTTTAAATGCTTACCTCATTGACATAATTAAGTGTGCTAGAGTCAATAGTTGTAATACATGACATGAGTAGAAACTTCAAAGCCTTTAAATGCTTACCTCATTGACTTAATTAAGTGTGCTAGAGTTCAATAGTTGTAATACATGACATGAGTAGAAACTTCAAAGCCTTTAAATGCTTACCTCATTGACATAATTAAGTGTGCTTGAGTTCAATAGTTGTAATACATGACATGAGTAGAAACTTCAAAGCCTTTAATGCTTACCTCATTGACTTAATTAAGTGTGCTAGAGTTCAATAGTTGTAGTACATGACATGAGTAGAAACTTCAAAGCCTTTAATGCTTACCTCATTGACATAATTAAGTGTGCTAGAGTTCAATAGTTGTAATACATGACATGAGTAGAAACTTCAAAGCCGTTAAATGCTTACCTCATTGACATAATTAAGTGTGCTAGAGTTCAATAGTTGTAATACATGACATGAGTAGAAACTTCAAAGCTTTTAAATGCTTACCTCATTGACATAATTAAGTGTGCTAGAGTTCAATAGTTGTAGTACATGACATGAGTAGAAACTTCAAAGCCTTTAATGCTTACCTCATTGACATAATTAAGTGTGCTAGAGTTCAATAGTTGTAGTACATGACATGAGTAGAAACTTCAAAGCCTTTAAATGCTTACCTCATTGACATAATTAAGTGTGCTAGAGTTCAATAGTTGTAATACATTACATGAGTAGAAACTTCAAAGCCTTTAATGCTTACCTCATTGACATAATTAAGTGTGCTAGAGTTCAATAGTTGTAGTACATGACATGAGTAGAAATTTCAAAGCCTTTAATGCTTACCTCATTGACTTAATTAAGTGTGCTAGAGTTCAATAGTTGTAGTACATGACATGAGTAGAAACTTCAAAGCCTTTAATGCTTACCTTATTGACATAATTAAGTGTGCTAGAGTTCAATAGTTGTAATACATGACATGAGTAGAAACTTCAAAGCCTTTAATACTTACCTCATTGACTTAATTAAGTGTGCTAGAGTTCAATAGTTGTAATACATGACATGAGTAGAAACTTCAAAGCCTTTAATGCTTACCTCATTGACATAATTAAGTGTGCTAGAGTTCAATAGTTGTAGTACATGACATGAGTAGAAACTTCAAAGCCTTTAATGCTTACCTCATTGACATAATTAAGTGTGCTTGAGTTCAATAGTTGTAATACATTACATGAGTAGAAACTTCAAAGCCTTTAATGCTTACCTCATTGACTTAATTAAGTGTGCTAGAGTTCAATAGTTGTAGTACATGACATGAGTAGAAACTTCAAAGCCTTTAATGCTTACCTCATTGACATAATTAAATGTGCTAGAGTTCAATAGTTGTAGTACATGACATGAGTAGAAACTTCAAAGCCTTTAATGCTTACCTCATTGACATAATTATGTGTGCTAGAGTTCAACAGTTGTAGTACATGACATGAGTAGAAACTTCAAAGCCTTTAAATGCTTACCTCATTGACATAATTAAGTGTGCTAGAGTTCAATAGTTGTAGTACATGACATGAGTAGAAACTTCAAAGCCTTTAAATGCTTACCTCATTGACTTAATTAAGTGTGCTAGAGTTCAATAGTTGTAGTACTTGACATGAGTAGAAACTTCAAAGCCTTTAATGCTTACCTCATTGACTTAATTAAGTGTGCTAGAGTTCAATAGTTGTAGTACATGACATGAGTAGAAACTTCAAAGCCTTTAATGCTTACCTCATTGACATAATTAAGTGTGCTAGAGTTCAATAGTTGTAGTACATGACATGAGTAGAAACTTCAAAGCCTTTAATGCTTACCTCATTGACTTAATTAAGTGTGCTAGAGTTCAATAGTTGTAGTACATGACATGAGTAGAAACTTCAAAGCCTTTAATGCTTACCTCATTGACATAATAAAGTGTGCTAGAGTTCAATAATTGTAGTACATGACATGAGTAGAAACTTCAAAGCCATTAATGATTAGCACAAAAATAGTCTAATATGTTTGTACGGGGTATTTGACTGCAACGCAGAGCTGCTGTTATATTGGTTTTGTCAGTGTTGGTGATTGAAATCGCGTCTTGTACTATTTTTCTGTAACAATAGCTCCCATTAATCAAACATAAAATATTCAGACAATATAATATATTATATACCCCATGTGTTCTTAAAAAGACCCTGATAAAGCAGAAACAATTTTTCTGTTTTGCTAGGCTAGGAAACCAAATGAGTCGCAACTGAGATTGCACAATGGATGTCTTTAACTTCATCATTTTTGAATGCAATTTTCATAATGCATCAAAACGTGTATTGTTATTAAAAACAGCTCTTTAAACTGCTTGGAAATAAAGGTGCTTGCAGCCTTCAGATGAGAGAATTGTTGCAAAGATAAGCTTCAAATGGCAAAAAAATAACCATTTATTGAATAAGGAAAGCTACTTTTATGTTGCAATATAAGAGTAAATGAAACTTGTAAATATGTAGGGACATAAAGACCCACGATTTTGACACTTGTTAACTTGAAAACCATTTAAAACTCTACAGCATAAATATTACCATTTATTTTCCATATTTTCTATTGGCTGATGCACTAATGGGTAAATTTTTTGACCATATATCAACCAAGTTACAGGCATACAATGGCTTTCCGAATATATTGAATATATTGCATCATGATTCACCACTTTTTTATTTTAAACTTAATAACCAGCTTCATTACAGCAGTAATTGTACTACTATTTTATTATGAACACTATTTCTATCTTTTACATCTATATATACACATATTTCTATTTCAGATAAAACAATCAATTTTACATAAAGAGTAGAGGAGATCATCGCATGATCAGCAATCATTTGTTTGCCTCTGAATGATGAATGGATGGACATTGGCGGTAAATGTGTCGTGATAATTCCCGTAATACATCTCAATCAGGAACTTGATCATCCTGTGTGATAATTAGGCTCTGATACGTGGAATCCTGCCATATCGTGACCAGTGTCAACCCACTTGTTTCCACAGCTCTTAATTTTGTTTCCAATCTAGAGTAAAAACATATCACATTGTGGAGGTCAATCAGCTTTAGGAGGTTAAGGAAGGGATTATTTTAACAGTCTTTCTAGCCCTTGGGATTTATAGATCTTGTTTTCTTGACATAGGAGTGCTTTGGAACATTTTTCGTTCTTTCAATTTGGCACTGAAAACTGTTTACAATGATGAAGTTCCATTTATTTCCTGGTAACTGGTAAATTTGTTTCTATACTTAAGATTTAAACATTCTTCTGAGGACGCTTAATATATAAGAGTTGCAATGGGTGTCACCAACGGCAACAATGACTGGCAGTTTTGGGCTGCGATGACGGTAAACTGTTAGAGGCAGCAGTTTGAATGGTGCTAATTATGGAACACCATGAGTACCAGGAAGCCAAATTTCGTAACAAGAAAGAGTAGATGCCTAAATGGGCCAGTCCTTTTTCACTTTCTGGTTTACAAAATTTGGGGGGAATATGTCCACTGGCAAGTCGAAAAAAAAAGTGTTCAAATCTTAACACAACACACGATTCCATTTAGCAATTTACTCATTTATAATTAACAACATTATCACCATTAAAACATAAGAATAAGACGTCAAACATGGTATAAACTGTTTTATTACACCTATGTTTTATATGCAGTTTAACCATTTTCATTTATGAATTTTGCAGAGAAAATAAGTGTAATAGATGCCTGCATATATATTAACTGCATCATTAAAATTGATTTTACCACAATGCAGTATACTTGTATGGATTAACAAAATGTAAAGAGCGACGCCTTTTTTAAAGTTCAAGACGAGTTAACCTGTGCAGGACTGGAATCCACGCCTGCCAGAACAAAGGCCTTGCAAACCGAGCCAGCCGGACTGCTTAAGCTAACCACGCAACGCAAACTTGAAAATAATTGCTGTGGGGTCTCAAAAAACACACATTAAATTTAAATATATCGAGGCATAAGTCAAAATAAAATGACGTCAATTTTTTGAATTTTTATTAAATCTAAATACTTATTAAAAAAGACCAGTTTTAACACATTTACACATAAAAAATTTGACTCTGTGTAAATGCTAAATCTTCATGTATATATGAAATTTATCAGATATAAAATGAACTGCTAGTGTGTGTTTAATTATTTAATTAATATATTACAATTGTGACAGAAACAATTAAAATACAAGGCAAATAAGAAATTATCATAGTGTCGCGAAACTATACATCAAAAACAAAATGCAACCATGTACAAACCATTACGTTCTCTTTTAAGTTTATAGGAGACAAAGCTGTCCCCACATCCTCATTTTCATGTGCCCGCAAGAAGATCTTGTTAGGAACGATATTATTTGTAACAAATGCCACCTGAAAATGTATGTCCTTTTGCAAGGTGGATGCCATGCTTAAACAAGAGGGCCAAGATGGCCCTATGTCGCTCACCTGAGTTTAAGGCATCACAATTGCTTTTTTAAATTGAATAGCTGGTACATAGATGTTTGAAGTTAAATGTTGACACAAATGAAAATGATGGACACCTGACAACCATAGCCATATATAGTCAAACTGCCCTGTCCCCTGGCAACCTTGTTTTGAAACAGCCCTGTGGAAATGATTACAGTCAAACTATGTATGAACCATGTTTCAAACATGGTCGTTCATGTATCAAACATGTCCAGAAAACATGTTCAGGCTTTGTTTTGAGATTGTTACAAACATGTCTGAAACATGATCGATCGATCACGTTTGTGAAATGGCCACATATCCAGAACATATTTGATCATGGTCAACAGAAGTGACATGTATGAAATGACCATATTACAACAACTAATTTAATACCATTATATGGTAATGATATGACCATCAAAAACTGCTATCAAAATGACTATGTTTTGGCCATGAGTAAGAGACATTGATAAAGCTTTGTTTTGGCCATGTATTGACAATGTTTGAACCATGTTTGGATCATATTTCTAAAATGGCCCTCACTGTCAAAACATGTCTGTTCATGTTTCACCATGGCCAAACCATGTTGCAACCATTGTCATTGAATACATTTTACCTCTGTTATGGATATGTTATGACCTTGTGAAACCATTTGGACCATGGTCAAATCAGTCCCAGATCATTTCCACAACATGGACATAGCATGGTTATATGAGAGTCTAAAAAGATATATTTAGTCTTGATGTGGCAATGTTTCATTTCCAATACGTGGTCAAACCATGTTTTAAACATGGACATTGGAATCACATGTATTGCCAGTTTATGTCCAGTGTCTGGCCCGTTTTAATACCCCTATTGCCAGACCTGACTACAAATAAGTCAGCAGCTAAATCATAATATAAACAAAGATTTGAAAACAGTGAAAACAGTATTAAACATTTAACTATACTAATGTCCGAAATGTTTGTCCAAAAAAGTCATTCATTTCAATGTTTTTAATGTTATTTCAAATAAATTGAACCAGATGTTCATTGATATTAACCATTTCTTGAAATAATTCATACCAAAACTTATTCAAAATTCAAAATGTTTCTACAAGAAGTGGAACATTTTTATAAGCTTTTAAGAAAAGTAATTTAATTTACATGCCAAGCAGTAAACTTCCATTTTCCCTCCTTCTATGTAAACATTTGAAATTGACCGATCTGAAACGACATACTTTTTGCACATTGAATGACATTTTTTTACAAATACAAGAAGATGAAAATTAAGAACACTAAACACAATTACTTTCAGAAATAACATTATTTTGATAAAATACATACATAAATAAATAATATATTTTGTATTTTAAAAGTCTGCAGTTGTAAACATGGTCAAAACAATGTCACAATAGGGTCATTTTTCAATGCCAATGTTTTGACCATAAAGTGACATTGTTCTAGATAGTCAAGTTTGAACTGACTATGATAATCACTGATATTTACATGATCAAAACATTGTCACAAGACGGTCATTACATATGCCATAGTTTTGATCACGAAGTGACCATGTTCCAGACAGTCAAGTTTTAACTGACTATGATATTTACTGATATGGACATGATCAAAACATTGTCACAAGACGGTCATTCCATATGCCATTGTTTTGATCACGAAGTGACCATGTTCCAGACAGTCAAGTTTTAACTGACTATGATATTCACTGATATGGACATGATCAAAACATTGTTACAAGAGGGTCATTTTTGTATGTCATTGTTTTGACTTTGAAGTGACCATGTTCAAGATAATTCACAGGCCTGACTGATAATCGCTGATTTGGACATGGTCAAAACATTGTAACAAGAATGTCATTTCATAGCTTTTAATTTCTATAATGGCCAAACATCTGCATTTTGTTGCTGAACATGATCCAGACATGGTCAACCATGATATGGCAATGTTAATTTCCGCAGGGAGATCACAATGATTTTTATCCCATCATTACGCCTGCGTTGACGAAATAACACCCTGTGGGATAAACCTTGTTGAATACAGCAAACATGTGCATTATATTGACATCATTTTGTTTATTTTTGTGCTGTCATTTGATATTTATCACGTTCAGTGATTTTCGTTTGTTTATTTTGAACATAAAGACAGAAAATGATGAGATAAATTGAATACAAGGTAAATGTTCAGTACAGACAACTTTATTTGCTCATTACAAAAACCAAAACCACTCGCCAAGGCTTGTGATTTAGGTTTTCTAAGCCTCGCTAAATAAACTTATCTTAGTGTCATTTAAGGAACATTATTTTGAAAATATTTCAAAATCCAGCAAGTGGTTTCTGACAAGAAGATTGTCAAATTTTCTTATATGGCCATATACAGTCAAACATCCCCAACCCCGGAAGACATGTTTTTTAACGAATCAAACTTATTAGAAGGAATTTGGCAGAGGGTCACACAAGGAATCTTTCTGTGTAATTATTTTGAAATCCAGTTAATGGTTTCTGACAAGATTGCCAAAATTGTCCTGATAGTCATACAAACTACAACTTCCACACCTACTTGTGGCCATATTTTTTAATGAATTAATATACGTTAATTAGAAGGAATTTGATAGAGGGTCACCCAAGGATGTTTAAATCCAACCATTGGTTTCAGACAAGAACATTTTGAAAGTTTACAATATAGCCATAGAAGGAAAACTGCCCCAACCCTGATGGCCAAACGAAACAACATGATTTCAAGGAATTTGGTAGTCAGTCACCCAAGGAACATTTCTGTGAAATTATTTTGAAATCCAGCCAGTAGTTTCAGACAAGAACATTTTCAAAGTTTTCAATATAACCATATAAGGAAAACTGATGCTCCCCCTGGCGGCCATGTTTGTTAACGAATAAAAATGATTTAAAGGAATTTGATACAGGATCACCCAAGGAGCAAATTGTCAGTGAAATTCCAGAACAATTTGTCGATCTCGATTGGCAATCATCGTGATACCGTCAAAAACAAAAATGAGTGTCAAGGAGGTTAACTGACTAACCGAGCAAACTATTATATTCGTACTCAAAATATTTCGAAAATTTGAATGTTTCATCACCCATCGGTAAAAAAAAAAATCGTAATTATATTTTTTTTCACTTTCAGAAAAATTAGGTTTGCCGGTTTTGTAATATGTAAAATCAAAAAGTCCTGGCCTTGCATGCTTCGTATGCTTTATTTTTCTAAAACGCAAATCTTTTTAACTTTTGTTTTGTAAACTCATGTAACTAACCTACAATACATGACTTCGTGGGAAAACAGGCTGAATGCATCTGCGTAAAGTGTGCTCCTGGATCAGCCTGTGTTGTTCGCACAGATTGATCTGGGACTACACTTTCCTCCTACAGTTGATTTATGTTTAGAAGAGACTTCCTTGAAACAGAAAATACCATAAAATCTGAAGGTCGTCCTGGATTAGCCTGTGTGGACTTCACAGGCTGATCCAGGCGGACTGCACAGGCTAATCCGGGACGACACTTTACGCACATGCATTAAGACCGGTTTTCTCACGACACGCCACAATTATATATGAGGCGTATAAGGATAGAGGACAATGAGAGGAAGTGCAGAGCACAAGGACTATAACTCTTTCTTCAATATTTACAAAGTTATTGCCCTTTGTTTAATTTTCTAGTGCGGAGCATAACTCCATCAGTATTAAAGGGATTTAAATGAAACTGCATATAATGATAGAGGACACTGAGAGGACATGCAGAGCACAAAGACCATAACTCTTTCTCCAATATTTATCGAGTAATAGCCCTTTGTTTTAATTTTCTTGAGCACAGCATAACTCCATTAATGTTAAAGGGATTCAAATAAAACTTCAAATAATGATAGAGGACAATGAAAGGAAGTGCTGAGCACATGGACCACAACTCTTTCTTCCATATTTACCGGGTTTTTGCCCTTTGTTTTATTTACTTATGTGAAGCATTCATTTTCTTGCGTGGAGCATATCTCCATTAGTATTGAAGGGATTTAAATGAAACTTCATATAATGATAGAGGACAATCAGAGGAGGTGCAGAGTACAAGGACCACAACTATTTCTTCAATTTTTAAGGAGTTATTGCCTTTTTGTTTAATATTTTTGTGCGGAGCATAACTCCATTAGTATTGAAGGGATTAAAATAAAACTTCATATAATTATAGAGGACACTAAGAGGAAGTGCAGAGCACAAGGATCATAACTCTTTCTTCAATATTTACGCAGTTATTGCACTTTGTTTATTTTTTTGTGCGAAGCATAACTCCATTAGTATTGAAGGGATTCAAATGAAACTTCATATAATGATAGATGACAATGAGAGGAATTGCAGAGTACAAGGACCATAACTCTTCTTCAATATTTATGGAGTTATTGCCATTCAGTTAATTTTCTTGTGCAGTGCATAACTCCATTAGTATTGACGTGATTTAAAATAAAACAACATATATTGATAGAGGATGTTGAGAGGAAGTGCAGAATACGAGGACCATAACTCTTTTTGTAGGAAGCATATTTTTTTCCAACATGTAAATGACATTGTGTTGAATTCCCCTGACAAGCCTTGTTATATACCATAATAAAACTATACATGCTTTTGACAAGTGTTTATTTAATAAGGCTAGAAATACACAGATACACAAATATGTTCAAAACTCCTTGGGTGGCAACATGAAAGTAATTTGAATGTAGAATGAGGACAAACATGACCTGTCATTGGCAAACTTTCCATGACCCCCTTGCAATGTATTCCAAATAGGTTGAACTCCCCAGTGAATAGCAGCATGATTATTTAAAATTAGTACACACCAGGAGTTAAACTATCCACCATCATGATACATGCAAGTCTATTTAGTCAGTAATATGCAGGATAAAGTTGCTGTAATGATTGTTTTCCTTGCTCTCCTTGAAAAGAATAGCTGTACTGTGGCTTTGCAGGCGATAGTAATTATCTATCAAAGTGCCAAGTATAGCGATAGTATCACCATATAGACATGCACTGCATGGGACTACTTTAACCATAAAAATAATCATAAATGTATCTATTATTTGCACCTTTATTCTTCGCCTGAGCAACATTCACTCAGAAATCATAAGACTTAATTGAGAAATGTATACAGCCATAATCATTGTCTAACAAAGATAAAGACTTAATCATCCTGTCATAATCGATGCCTTACAAAGATAAAGACTTAATCATCCTGTCATAATCGATGCCTTACAAAGATAAAGACTTAATCATCCTGTCATAATCGATGCCTTACAAAGATAAAGACTTAATCATCCTGTCATAATCAATGCCTTACAAAGATGAAGACTTAATCATCCTGTCATAATCGATGCCTTACAAAGATAAAGACTTAATCATCCTGTCATAATCGATGCCTTACAAAGATAAAGACTTAATCATCCTGTCATAATTGATGCCTTAAAAAGATAAATACCTGTAGTTTCAATGTTCAACATATTTCTATTAGCGGCAAAAGCTATCGTGAAGTGACAACAAAAGATACTTTTTATTTATTGTGCATGCTGAGAAAATTGACTGATCCATGTTTAAACGTAAGAAACCTCAAGTGGTATGTACCATTTCTTAATTAGATTTATTTGAACAGTCTCCATGACGTGGAAATTGTGAAGTGTGCTATGATGAATCGCATTTAAAAATAAAACATTTGAGGCCTGTCGTGCAAAACCCGGGCTTAATGCATGTGCGTAAAGTGTCATCCTAGATTAGCCTGTGCAGTACGAACAGGCTAATCCAGGATGACAATTTCTTCTTTTATGGTATTTTCTGTTTCAAAGAAGTCTCCTCTAAACATATATCCACTGTAGGCAGAAAGCGTCATCCCAGATTAGACTGTGCCGTCTGCACAGGATAATCTGGGACAACACTTAATGCACATGCATTAAGCCCAGTTTTCCCATGACACGCCTCTTTTAAGTACTTTTTTAATTACAAACAATACAGCAAAATTGGTTATTAAAAAGGTAATTTTTTCATTATTTACTTCAAAAGGTAATGTTCTTAACACTCACAGCTGTTTGTAATACACAGTGAATTAAGGTACTAAAATTACATACGAATTTCCATTTTCTCTGACATCGTCTATGCTGTTTATAACCTAGTGCTTTCCAAAGTAAATACTTAGATTTAGTAGTCTCTACGGACAAAGACCACTTACACAAAATATCAGTTTCCCTGAACGCTTAAGAAATAATAGAGTCCCATGTGGCCACACTGATTTTCAATAGAAAGTCATCTGACAGTGTAAACAGATCGTTACCTTAGAGCAATAACTCAATATCTGCAGTGCAAAATATAAGCCCTTATTGAATTCTTGAACTAATTTATTATCGGTTGGTTATCAAACAGTACAATAAAGGCAAAGAAGGTGAACAGAGCTTTGATACGATGAAGGACTGGACGTCATGACAACCAAAGGAGGTCATTTCAGTGTTTCTCCAACTAATATCCAGGCTTTTTTAGATCTGCCTTCCTCCATCCATATTGACAACTGCATTGTCTGTTTTTGTTTAGGGACCATCATTTGCAAATTGGAAAATGCAATCAGTTCCAATCAAGGATAAACTAATATTATTCCATCTATTGAACTCATCATTATCTATTTCGCTGCAAATCAACTTCTACAGCCCTGGAGCCTGCAAAAATCGTAACACGGATAGCGTAGAAAGACTGTTGGTGAGAAAAGGAAAGAAACCAAAATCAAGGGAAATACACTGCAAAAAATGTCTTACAGAAAGAACACATTTGTTTTAATGAAATTGGATTTCTGCAATGCCATTTTTACAGAAGACAAATTGAACTACTCATTGTTATACCCCCTACTTTGAATATCTCGGTAGATATTTTGGTTTGTATGCAAACTTAACTTAATGCAAACGCATAACAGTCAACGTGTTGACTAATTATGAACGGACCAAAATAGGCGATGGAGCGTAGGGGTATAGATTATTAATGCTTCGTAGTCTGCAAAGTAACAAGAGCAGCTGTCTGTGGACAGCCCGCTCAACTTTTCTTGTGCTTATCAGAGTTACGTGCATTTTTTTTCTAAAACTTACTGTATCGATATTAGGGGCCAATTAAACAAAATTAATTTTGTTATTGAATTAATGATCATTTTTTCTAATTTTCAAAACAGTGATCTTAACCCCACCAACCCATATGAAATCTCATGCAATGTCTCACTATACAGTATTCATAAATGGAATTACGGAGCAAAATGGAATTACTGAGCAGAAACTTTTTTCTTTCTATTTTTAGTAACAGTGACCGTAACTTTTACCCCATCCACCCCAAATGCAATCCCGAGTGAAGTATTGCAATACGGTATCATATATGAAGATTCATTCTCAAGTAAGACAGTGGAAATCAAAACATTAAATGTAAAATTTATAACCGTCAAAAGGCCCATAATTTTTACAAACTTCAAACTTGAGTTACCAAACTTACCTTATAGGGCCTTTTTAATATAGGGAATCATATAAGTTTAATTGAAATTCCTCAACCCTTTTCTGAGAAACTAGCCTACCAAAATGCTTTAGCCTATTCATAGCTCTCAATGTAAAATTTCTAAGTCTAAAATGCCTTAAATGTTGACAAATTGTAAACAAGACTTACCAAACTTGGCCAATGGCTTCATTTGAATATGGTGAATAAATGTTTTCATGAAGTTTCCATGAAATCCCTCAAGCCATTCCTCAAAAACTGGCCTACCAAAAAACTGTTACCTATCCAAATAGCAAATTATTTTTAAGTGTAAAAAGGCCCATAATTTTAACAAATTTCAAATTAGAGTTACCAAACTTGGCCTATAGGTTCATTTAATATGGGGAATAAATGTTTTAAGTTTGAATGAAATCCTTCAAGCAATTCCTGGAAAACTAGCTTACCAAAAAACTGTAACCTAGCCCGGTGGCGGACAGAGACGCCAGGGCGAGTAGAAGAGTCAATCTAACAAGTAGGTCACATGAATCAATCTCTCAGAACAGCCCTACTTAAGACCATGTCTTATGCTAACAGTCTTATAACACCCAAGTACTTTCATATATAGTTTTATAACAGAATGATGGATTGTGGGATCACTGACATATTGGCAGAATGAAAACAGAACACAATTGAATATTGGCAGTTTTGATGATAGCCATGAGGAAAGCTGTGCTGACAATCATGCAAATCTTTATTTCTTTGATGGTTGCCTTTAAGTGTGTTCTTACATGAAATGCACAGACATAAATAAATAATAATGTAATGGCATTTTTTGCCTATCTTTGATCTAAAAGCCACAGTCCAAAGACTATAATTCATGCATCGTAAATTGGTTCTAGTTCTAATGAATGTTAATTGCATTAATTCGGCTGACAACAGTACTGTTTCTTATTTACGAAAGGCATTTTATAATGTCTATGTTCGAAAACGCTTGGTACGAACAGAATGGACAATAATGTTGTTAAGTTACCGATTTCAATGCATTTTTTTGCATTTTGATCGGTAAGATGTCCATTAGAAGCGATTTCTGCAAAGTTTTATTTTTATTAACATATTTCTTGACTGCGGCCTTAAACAATGTGACTGCCACAAATATGTGATTTTAATAAATTTTCTGGTCCGTAATCAAATTATGTGTATTTTATGCTTCACTTCTGCCTTGCTTCATCATGCCAATAAATAAACAAATAAATTAATAAATGCATTTAATTTAGTAAAGAATGGTAAATTTAGGAAAACATTACATGACACCACACTATTAATAATCTATTGTTATTATACTTCTTTAAGATGGATACTACAAAAAGCACACTAATGAAGAAATCATTTTCAATTTATCGTTGTTTAAAGAATTAAACCGCCATGGCGTTAGCTTGAATGGTTTATTAGCCATGCATCAGAATGACAAAGATTTTTTTATTGGCCAATATACAACGATAATGCTAAAATTATTTTATTTTTTTCAATTCTAACATGATTTGACAAATATTTAAGCAACTGTAATGTGAAATACATTTTACAATGCTCTGCTCAGAATCGGAACTACTTTTTGCGTTGCTTATTGGGTAGTTCAACAACGATAATTTTGTTCTTTGAAATCACCAGACAGTGTCACCAAGGGCATTTATGATAAGGTTATATTGTGATATTGGAGTGTAAATTTCTTCTCAAAGTGGAAATGCTGCTTTGATTAAACTATTAATGACATATATTCATATACCATTTTTGTAACTAAATCTCATGCCAAATTACCACTTCTTTGTGAGAAAGTAGAAAACAAAAGAAACATGGAAATTCCATGAAAACCCAATTATTCGAACGAAATGCATAAAAGTCAGCACAATAATGAAAGAAAGTTCTGGGTGCAATGTGAAGGTCATACACCTATGGCTAGGAAATGGTGACCTTGACCTTGCAATCCAAAGCGAGGTCCCAATCTAAGGTATCTGCATATGAAGTTTCATTAAAATATCTAAATTTGTTCTCAAGTTATTGAGTGGAAATAGTTTGTCTATTTTTAGTAATGGTGACCTTGACCCCACCCACCCTATATACCTTCACAAGCGAGGTCTGGATATAAGGTACCTACATAAAAATGAAAATAATTTAATGTGTTCTCAAGTTATTGAGCAGAAACCTTCTTTTTTTTTCAGTAAAGGTGACCTTGACCCCACCCACCCCATATCCAATCAGAAGCGAGGTCTTAATACAAGGTATCTATGTATAAAGTTTCATTAAAATATCTCCATACATCCTCAAGTTATTGAGCGGAAACCATTTCTTCTATGTTTAGTAACGCTGACCTTGACCTTGACCCCACATTCAGCATTGATCTATGACAGTATGACGGTTACTGTATACACTCTCCACATGGACGACATGTTACTAGGCTGCTAATTAAAGCGACAGCAGTGAAAGGACGTTGTCATGGGTGGCACGATGTAAGCTGATGATGTCAAACTGTTACATTTTGATGTTGAGTGGGTTGGGTTATTGTTTGTCTCACTACAAGAGTGTAAATGACAGAGTTACGATGTAGGCACGAAAATGTGGACCAAACTGGATTTATTTACGAATGTTGTGTAATAGTAAAATATTGAAGTACATGAAAAAACCTCCGGATCCACGGCTGATTCGCACTATATAACGGATCTGCAGTGTACTCCAATGACCATCATTGTCTTCTGGCCTTAGTTATACTGCAAAGACCACAGATTTTCATCAAAATCTTTTTGCCTCAGTTATACTGCAATTGCTACAGTTTTTCATCATAATCTTCTGGCCTCAGTTATACTGCAATGGCCACAGTTTTTCATTATAATCTTATACTGCAATGATCATAGTTTTTCATTATAATCTTCTGGCCTCAGTTTTACTGCAATTGCTACAGTTTTCATCATATTCTTCTGGCCTCAGTTATACTGCAATGCACACAGTTTTTCATCGTAATCTTCTTGTCTCAGTAATACTGCAATGGCCATAATTTTGCGTTATAATCTTCTGGCCTCAGTTATACTGCAATGGACACAGTTTCTCATCATAATTTTCTGGCCTCAGTTATACTGCAATGGCCTCAGATTTTCAGTATAATCTTCTGGCCTCAGTTATACTGCAATGGCCACAGATTTTCAGCCTAATCTTATGGCCTGAGTTATACTGCAATGGACACAGTTTTTCATCACAATCTTCAGGCCTCAGTTATACTGCAATGACTGCAGTTTTTTTTATCATGATCTTATTGTCTGAGTTATACTGCAATTACCTCAGTTTTTCATCATAATCGTCTGGTGTGAGTTACACTGCAATGGCTACAGTTTTTCATAACAAACTTCTCTCCTGTGTAACACACTGCAAAGTCTACAGTTATTCATTACAATATTTACTGCAATGCTGCAATGCACTTCTTTGCCCATGTATATATATAACCTGTCGGATGACAACCTCATTGGTAAATTAGTGTACCCATAAGGGACATAATTATTTCTTAAGCTTTCAGGAAACTTTCTGTGTAAGTCTTGAACATCCCCTGGCACCCACAATATGTCATCAGTATGATTTACAATGGAAATATCAGCCTACAGAAATACTATGCCATGTCAGAAAATTAATTGCCATGCACACAAAGGTTGTTTTTATTTAATACACCATTAAGACTTTTATGAAACTTTTACCATTTATCTCGTTTATAGCTCATCCACTCAGTTACATATTGATCTACATCAAACTCATTTTTTTGTAGTTCTAACTTTACAAGTGATTGTTTAAATTATATTTCAGATGCCCAGGAATTCATACGAGGCCAATGAATTCTTTAAAAGCTTGTCAACAGAAAACTGTATAAGCAAATTATTTAAACAAGGAGATGGTGAAATGTAAGTGCTATTTATTTCAAGCACTTCTTTTACAGAACTGAAATAACAAGAATATGATTGTAATTGTCAAGGACTGCCATCATTTAAACTAGCTGAAGGATTTGAACAAACTCAAATAATAACAAGCAAGTTCACTTAAACAGAAAAGAATAATACTTTATCATTATTAAGCACTTAAATCAGCATGAATCTGACTTAATACAGTTAACATTACATTTTAAACAATCCTTTCCACTGAGAATCATTCAACTTCCTCGAATTTGCTAGTTATGGTATTTTCATTGAACTGTTGCTATCTTTTCTGCTGATTTATTCCTTTAAGTTATTATGTCCAATTTTGCCTTTTCTGTTAGAATTGCTCTTCATAGAGGAGGTTTGATTAGTCTGTTGATTGCCTGTGATGGAGCTGATATTGGTGGACCCTGATCACAAAAATGAATTAAATCTTAACAAAATGGAGCAGTTAGTGTAAAAAGTGGATATGGAACTGCCTTAAACCAAATCTGCAATCCTTTGACAACTCATAGAGCTGACAACTCCATGGACAGTGAGAGAAATTCCTGATTTTTGCTGCTATTCTTGAGCCGACAGCGTCCCAAATCAAATATGTCAAAAGTCGGGACAATATTCTGAGATTCGGGGCTCAAAAATCAATTGTTGATCAAATATGTCCCGACAGTGTCCAAAAAGAGTCCTGACAGCATCCTGAAGCATCCACAGTCGACCGGTCAAAGTTCTGTCCATGAATGACAAACTCACACAAACACACACATATGCTATACACAAAACATGATATAATTTTGTATGCAATATCATTACCGTTTCACAGGACATATCCTGACACCTTTCCAAATTTGATCCAATACAGCCGAATCTATCTCAACAGAGTCCTGACTATACAAATTCTGCTGAGTATCTCAAATGTTACGGGGCCATACCTAACTGTCAAGAGAGCTTGGCTTATCACGCCAAACATGTCCCGATAATGCCCGATTGTCAGGACAGTGTACCGACATCTCCCGACAGGGTCCCGACTTTTCTATTATTTGTATCGAAGAACTGTCGGGACGCTGTCAGGAGCCATAATCGGGGATGTGTGACAGCTGCATTTCAGGTTACCTGCCATAAATCAAACTTTAGTTGGAGTGAGAGGGCTCACATTAAATACATAAAATTTAATTTGCTGCATTTGTTTCATAACTTGTTAAATATGAAAGTTATATATTTAAACCATATGAAACTAAAGCTGCATCTGCTGGAGAATTTTTATAAGTAGCATATTTCCAATAAAGTGACCATTTTATAACTAGTGTTTAGACTGTTTTGGCGCAAGCCAACATGATTTAGTAGGTGTATTCAGAAATCAGTCTTGAGAGAACTACTTCTTTACTTTGCAGGCTACGAGTTAGTAAATCGATAAATTACTCGCGGAGCAGTGAGGCTTCCTGTTATCGATGTTATTTTTTATGAATAGATGACAAGAAATGTCTAAGATCTGACTTAAAACACTAAAAAACAATAATAATAGTCCATTTAGTCCAAACCTACAAGTTAATTCATTTTATGTTTATTGGCATAGTTATAATAGCGTATCTGTTTGTGCTGTTTACTGGTTAACTGTGTACTACATCATATTGCGTAAGTTTAACGAGAGAGTATTGACTCAGTACATATAGTGGAGCAATCGAAATCACTCGATTGAGGATTGATATTGTTGGATATTGTTTTTGATGTATGCATAAAAATTGTGGAAAAGCACTGTACTTCTAAAGAGGGTTTTGAATGTATTTCGCTAATTTAACTTATTTTTTAATTAAATTGGTATTTACTGAGCATAGCGCTTGTAATAAAAGGCACTGAACATTGATTCAAACTTAAACGATTCATCGACTTTTTTTACCCATTGTAGATTGACTTGTAGGCATATAACTCCGATTTGCCTCCCACGAACAACAAAACATGATGAGAATGTCGTAGATAAATAACATTGAATTCTAAAAATGCGCGTTATATAAGTTTAAATTTGCAAAAGACAGTAGCCTGGATCTCCATCTTCAATTAGGTCAAATATAAAGTTATACCAATTTATTTTAAGTAAAGCGTATAGTAATGAGTTTTGATATTTGTTTTGTAGAAATGATATAACAGACAGGTGACTTACTTCAATAAATGTTCCTAAAATACGATAAAAATACTATCATAATTCATTTTGATTTAGTTTATTTTCTCGCCAACAGTCTTTCTACGCTGTCAGCGTTTTGATTTAATATTGTAACAGTATCTAATGACATAGCTGGACATTTGACAATGAAACTGTCACCAACCAGCAAGGAAACATTATTTTGCTGGATTAAAAGCCATTTATTATGCGCCTATTAATATTTTCCTCCAGGGGCGGGGGGGGGAGTGGCGGGCTGACCCAGTGGAATTTGACTAATTTTATTTTTGGGGTTCTAATTTTCCCACCTAGAGACAAGCATATTTGTCTAAATCCCCACAGTTGGGAGCTGCTTGGTGTATCAAATGGCCCACCATCGTAAGATGTGCGTCTCAATTCGCCAATATTACCAGGATCTAAAATCCAACCAAAGTCGATTTCCAGGACCCGGAATCGTTCAGCCTGTCATATTCCCTCCTGTCAGGATTCGCTTTCAGACCCTTAAATGCCGAGTCGTGATTTTTATCATATTGCAAAGTGGCGCTGTTGAAAGAAAAATAAGAAAATGTTACTGAAAATTTCCTTAATTATCTGTCATTTTCTTGCTTGCTATACATTTACCTGTGGGTACTGCTGGCAGGTTGTCTGAAGGGTTTGAAGCAATGTGAAGCAGTCTAAGCCCTGTAACTGGCATCTGGAAACCAAGGTCAAGGACACTGCAGCAAGCCTCTCACATTGATAAAGGTCAAAGTCATTCATTTTGTAGTTATAGAGATGCAGAAGTTCTGTGCAAAATCGTGAAGTCTCTGTTAAATCATCTGCTGTTTTCATCTGAAAGTTAGAATAAAAGTATTCAAATATTTTCACTGAATAATAGGATGGAGGCAATGAACATAAAAGGACTGTGTTAAAATAATGACAAATATAACAGGCTCATTTCTATCTTGTTTCATCATGTTTCCAAAAAAGCAAACATTTAACTTAAAGTCCAAATACACCCACAAGTATCTTGAGTACAACATTACTAACATGGAAAATACATGCAAACTTCCAGAGAAGAAGATTACAGCCAATCCTTATAATAGATATTCTAACATGATACTCGCTAATTTTTCTATAGACAAAGAACAAAATTATCATTGCTAAACAATGAATAAAGAAGTTCCGATTCTGACCGGAGTAAAAAGTAGTTCCAATTACAATTGCAAACATATATATGTCAAATCAAGTTAGAATCGAAATAATGTTCGCATTATCGGCCAATAAACAATTCTTTGTCATTCTGATGCATGGCTATTAAACAACTCGGACTAACGCCCTCGTGGTTTAATCCCTGCTCATTGTACTCCAAAAGTTGTTGGTTATTGACCGATAAACAACGATAAATAAAAAATGAACAAAGAATGGTGACATGACCAGAATAGCTAATTCTTGAGAACTTTACACTCATGTAAGCTAATACAGAATGACATGGTGCGATTAATATGATTAAGACTGTGTATTAATGGACACATGGGCATTACTTTGCACATTTGTCAAAATGTCCTAAATTAGAAAATACACCTCTTAATGAAATACACATAAATTTGCACAAGCTCTTTCTTCGATTACTTTTAATAATTATATCAAGTTTTTCATCTTTTCATTTTCATTTCTGCGGTAGAGCCTTGTTTAACAAATAAACTTTTAATTTTGAAGGAAAAAAAGGCGATTGCTCCATAGTTATTGCTCTGTATTTCACACACCCAATCTGAATTAAATTTGCATTGCAGTATAATCCCTATGGTATTGAGCTGTCAAGAAAAGAATAATCAAACACATTTGTATAAAGTCATGTTGTATGACGGAAGATGACAAATTTGACTCACAAATATTCTGAATGGGATAATGTTAAGGAATTATAAAATGTCTGCAAGTCTAAATAAAACTGACAAAAGGAATGTTACTTCAAAAAGCTTATAATTATGCCCTGAAAAATGTAAATGAGTATAAGGGCTCTATAACTGCATGATCACACAGATTTTACCCATGTCAAAAAGTTACACATGTAAAATTGTTGTTTTTTCCTTGTAAAATTGGAACGTAAAAAATTCCTACCAAAAATAATAATTATCTTAATTAATTTTAGAATTATTTTTTGTCTAAATTCTAATTTATGCATATTTGACCAAAAGTCAAAACAAATGTGTACATTGATAATATATTACAGGAAAACTAAACCATGCAATGAATTGATTATAAATTACTTCCAGATGCAAGGTGCCATTTTTCCTATTTCATTAGCAGATTCAGTGCCCATACCTTATGATAACAACCTTCTACTAGATGACATTTACAAACTTTAATTTATTTTCCCACACAAATGTAAGACTTCTTCTATGCTTAATTTCAAAAAAGAAAAAAAGAAAACCATAAACAAATGAAACATCTCAGCATAATTGGCATATATGGACAGAACATGAATTTACTAATTAACAACCGGTGACATTAATTTTATGGGATGTAAGAACTCCACTAAAATTCCACTAAAAATGACACTGAAGTAGAATACAGATAAGAGTTTCATTACACTGCATCCATACATCATGGAAAACCTAGACAAATTGTCAATATATCAGCATTTAATCAGAATATATATGGGTTTACAACAAAAATAATTCAACCAAAATTCAGGCACTGACCTAAGACTTAAATCCGCAATAGACTTCCATTGAATTTTAAGCAAAAACAAATCATAGGAATTTTAACTGAATAATAACATTTATACATGTTAAAGGTACAGCATGGTGAACATTCCTGAAATCTCAGATAATCTACATGCAGAAAAAACTGTTCTTACTATAAGTTAGTTAGGCAAAAACTTTCAAAACTACTGACATCAGCATATATACCGGTACTGACTTCTTTCAACACTCTGGGTAACACGGTTAGGAGATACACATAATTTGTAATTTTGCTTGCAAACCATGTAATGAGTATGTGAAGACATTTATATTTGTGATCATCGTCAGTCGTCACACGCTTCATAATGGGTTGTAGTAAGAACTCAGGCAGGTGAACATGTCAGTACATAGAGTAGCATAGACATATTCTTTAAATGACATCAACTTATACAATTCCTACAGCCTTTATTTTTTTATTTAATGAAACTACAAACGAGTGTTCTTTTATCATTCTTACTGATAATGACATCGGTTGGTTTCTTAAAAAGCACCTTTAATACAAAATTGGAAAGTCATATGTACTGTTTACAATATTTTGACTCCAACGGACCACCTCGGAAGTCACCACTGGAAATTTTATAACACCATGGTCCGGTGCGTCTCCTAACCGTGGGTAAGTGCCAAATAACACATGTAATCACTAAATTTCCAGATCTGTATAATGGTCTGTAATGGATATGCGACTTTCAAGGGCAATTATAGCTTTTCAAACTGGACACAAATCCACATGTTCAACAAGCTATCATATGGGAGGAAATAAATCAATGAATAAATGAACATTAATTTGTTACTTCGAAATCACATATAAACCTTGTTCTTCATAATTGCCTTTTGTTTGAGTAACAATGATCATAGAAATTTTGTATGATAAAATCAAAAAATAAAATGACAATGAGAAGTAGCATGTGCCTACTCTAAATGAGGCGTGTCATGGGAAACCCGGGCTTAATGCATCTGCGTTGTGTTGTCCCGGATTAGCCTATGCAATCCGCACACGCTAATCCAGGACGACACTTTCCACTTTTATGGTACTTTCTGTTTCAATTAAGTCTCTTTTAAACATAAATCCACTGTAGGCGGAAAGTGTTGTCCTGGATTAATCTGTTCAGACTGCACAGGCTAATCCGGGACGACACTTACGCAGATGCATTAAGCCCGGGTTTCTTGTGACACTCCTCAAATATTCTTTTGTGGACATAAGAAGGCTTACATAATGCTCAGAGTTCAAACACAGAATGTCACCAATATTGCAGGCACAGGCAACACTTTATGAGCAAGGTCTGAAAACTGTCAAAACTCATAAGTCTACCAACTGTCAGACGGCAATTTGCAAGGTCCCAGGTGACCAAGGAGGCTTATTCATTCAGATCTGGGATCGAATAATGAGGCAATAGGTATTAACAATGTCAACCAAGGATCACTGTGCTATTGTCAATAAAACCAACTATAAACAATAATATAGAATTTCTTGAGACCTTTTTTACGTAACAAAACAAAACATTGATTTACAGAAGACCAGTTTTATGTTTATTTTTTTTTATAAATGTAAAAATTTTAACATGCCGAATGTTCGTTTGCATTAAAGCAAAAGCCTGTTGAACTACATTGTAAATGTACAATTATAGCAAAAAATAGTGAACTTTCAACAGTCCATTCAGCTTCCTGTATATGGACTGGACCAGGCCATAGAGAACCAAACTAAACAGAATCAGACCTGACAAGACAGGCCTGACCATAGTGAATAATAGAGATCTGAACTAGAAAGGACCTTGCAGAGGGGATTGACAGACTGACCAAAGTGGACCATATAAGACAGGATATCATCAGACTGGACCAGACTGGGCAGGTACCGTGAGACTGGACTGATCAACTGACTGACCATAATGAACTTGAGAGGAACAGAACTGGACCAGACTGGGCAGGTACCGTGAGACAGGACTGATCAAATGACTGACCATAATGAACTGGACAGGAACAGAGCTGGACCAAACTGGGCAGGTACCGTGAGACTGGACTGATCAACTGACTGACCATAATGAACTGGACAGGAACAGAACTGGACCAGACTGGGCAGGTACCGTGAGACTGGACTGATCAACTGACTGACCATAATGAACTTGACAGGAACAGAACTGGACCAGACTGGGCAGGTACCGTGAGACTGGACTGATCAACTGACTGACCATAATGAACTGGACAGGAACAGAACTGGACCAGACTGGGCAGGTACCGTGAGACTGGACTGATCAACTGACTGACCATAATGAACTGGACAGGAACAGAGCTGGACCAGACTGGGCAGGTACCGTGAGACTGGACTGATCAACTGACTGACCATAATGAACTGGACAGGAACAGAGCTGGACCAGACTGGGCAGGTACCGTGAGACAGGACTGATCAACTGACTGACCATAATGAACTGGACAGGAACAGAGCTGGACCAGACTGGGCAGGTACCGTGAGACTGGACTGATCAACTGACTGACCATAATGAACTTGACAGGAACAGAACTGGACCAGACTGGGCAGGTACCGTGAGACTGGACTGATCAACTGACTGACCATAATGAACTTGACAGGAACAGAACTGGACCAGACTGGGCAGGTACCGTGAGACTGGACTGATCAACTGACTGACCATAATGAACTGGACAGGAACAGAGCTGGACCAGACTGGGCAGGTACCGTGACACTGGACTGATCAACTGACTGACCATAATGAACTTGAGAGGAACAGAACTGGACCAGACTGGGCAGGTACCGTGAGACTGGACTGATCAACTGACTGACCATAATGAACTTGACAGGAACAGAACTGGACCAGACTGGGCAGGTACCGTGAGACTGGACTGATCAACTGACTGACCATAATGAACTGGACAGGAACAGAACTGGACCAGACTGGGCAGGTACCGTGAGACTGGACTGATCAACTGACTGACCATAATAAACTTGACAGGAACAGAACTCGACCAGACTGGGAAGGTACCGTGAGACAGGACTGATCAACTGACTGACCATAATGAACTGGACAGGAACAGAATTTAAAACTTAACTGGACTGGACTGAACAATTGATAGTGATTATAGTGAAAAATAACTGGGTCAGACTGGACTGAGCAATTGACTGATCATAGTGGACTATAGTGGACTGGACTCAACAGAGTCAGACTGGACTGACCAACCGTCTGACCATAGTGCACTATAGTGGACTGGATTCAACACGGTCGGACTTGACTGTCCAACTGTCTGACCTTAGTGGACTGTAGTGGACTGGACTCAACACGGTCTCACTTGATTGTCCAACTGTTTGACCATAGAGGACTACAGTGGACTGGACTCAACACGGTCTGACTTGACTGTCCAATTGTCTGACCTTAGTTGACTGTAGTGGACTGGATTCAACAGGGTCCGACTGGACTGCCATCTGTCTGACCATAGTTGACTATAGGACTAGACAGGGTCAGACTGGACTGACCAATTGACTGACCATTGTGAACTATAGTGGACTGGACTCGACAGGGTCAGATTGGACTGACCAACTGATTGACCATCGAGGAATGAACTGGACGGGGTCAGACTGGACTTACCAATTGATTGACCATAGTGGACTATAGTGGACTGGACTTGAGAGGGTCTGACTTGACTGACCACCTGCTTGATCATAGTGAACTGGGCTAGAGAGGGTCAGACTGGACTGACCAACTGTCTGACCATAGTGCACTATAGTGGACTGGACTCAAAACGGTCAGACTTGACTGTCCAACTGTCTGACCTTAGTGCACTGTAGTGGACTGGATTCAACAGGGTCCGACTGGACTGCCATCTGTCTGACCATAGTTGACTATAGGACTAGACAGGGTCAGACTGGACTGACCAATTGACTGACCATTGTGAACTATAGTGGACTGGACTCGACAGGGTCAGACTGGACTGACCAACTGATTGACCATCGAGGAATGGACTAGACGGGGTCAGACTGGACTGACCAATTGATTGACCATAGTGGACTATAGTGGACTGGACTTGAGAGGGTCAGACTTGACTGACCACCTGCTTGACCACAGTGAACGGGGCTAGAGATGGTCAGACTGGACTGACCAACTGCTTGACCATAGTGAACTAGGCTAGAGAGGGTAAGACTTGAATGACCAATTGATAAACCATAGTAGACTGAACTCAACAGTGTCAGACCTGACTGACCGATAGACTGAAATTTGATACATATTAGCAGTTAATTACACTCCTGTCGTGTTAATATTCAATATAGGAGAAAAAGCAATTAATTCAGTTTTCAAATCAGATCAATGAATGGAGAGCTTCTACAGAAGCAAGCCAGCTTCAAACAACAAACCGGAAAAGCTTTGACCTCATCAGAAACAGATAAATATGATTTTTTAATGACATGTGCCTCTACCATGACATTCATATGATAAGATGTGGTTACATTTAATCTACAATTGATACTATGTGACATGTTTGTCAATGTTTCTCTTAAACATTAATGCATTGTCCACCCACACAGAATGTGTTTCTCAAAATCAATTACATGTATAAGGAAAGAGTGATGAAAAACACAAGATAACTTCCATATCTTTCTGTATCCAACACTTCCAATATTGTGTGACAAATTATATTACCTAAATGGAAACATGGAACAAAATTAATGTTATTACATGGCAGTGATTTACACATGGAAAAAATAGTTTCTGTCAGTTATAAATCCTTGATCAGAATGGCAAGTGGGTTATTGAGCTTTTTTTTGGCATTTCTGATATTTTTTGCCATTTACCGTAAATGTCCTTTTTGACGCGCAGAGCACGTGTCATTTTAGGACCCCTGCGCGTTTAAATATAGCCATTTTTTGTTAATTCTGCCATTATCCAGAAATCAAGTTTTCATGTATGTGCACTTTCCAATGACGTAATACACATTGGTACAGTCTAAATACGGCCGATGGGCTTTGTCCGCATGAAAAAATTCACGATGGTACAGTCTAAATTGATATCGTCGATCGACACGACGAGCTCACTCACACGACGTTATTCACAATGGTACAGTCTAAATTATTAACACCTAGAACGCTAATACATGTATGCTAACGGTACATGTATAATAATGGCACTGTTCACAACATTCTGGTTGACTGCTTTTGACAGCGCTTGTTGTTGAAACCTCAACGTGGGAAGCACGAAATTTGCTTTGCGTGCGCAAACTGTTATTATATGTTCTTATAATAAATATTCATAATATCGTAATGAATTTATGTGGTCCCATTCACTTGCGTCATATATGGTTGCGTGTAACACGTATAGTTGGGCAGAGGTTTATTTATATACAGGCACTTCCGGATACATAAATATGGTGGTCTATTTAATCGTTTCTATCGAACTTAACTTTAGTTTTTCGTTAATGTTCGAAAAAATAGATCGACACAAAATATTTCGGGACCAAAAAATACCCCATGCGCATCTATTAGGGCATGGGCGTCAATAAGGACATTTACGGTAAACTAGATTTAAAAAATGTAACAAAACATAAGCAATCAAGTCATTGGGCAGATTTGAAGACTAATTGAATATCTTTTTTATTTTTTATTGTTTTTCCTTATTAATTTTTGCCAACAAATCATGTCATATGTGTTACATTTTAATGAACGTTAGATTTAGGAAACATTACTCATGAATGTGCTTTTCTTCATAAATTCTACCATTTTTGCACCCTTATCAAACTGGAAATGTTTAACTCAAAAAAAAAAGGCTGTTATCTAAGTATGTATCGAAATATGTACAACTGGTCTCAGTGGAAACCATACCAAGTAAATGAACAATTGAGGCATGTCAAGGAAAAACCGGGCTTAATGCATGTGCGTTTAAAGTGTCATCCTGGAGCGGCCTGTGCAGTTCGCACAGGCTAATCCGCGACAGCACTTTCCGCCTACAGTGGATTTATGTTTAGAAGAGACTTCCTGGAAACAGAAAATGCCATAAAAGCGGAAAGTGTCGTCCCAGCTTAACCTGTGCGAACTGCATGGGATAATTAAGGACGACACTTTACACAAAAGCCTTAAGCCCGGTTTTCCCACGACAAACCTCAAAAGGAACCAAAATCAAGGGAATGACTGTAAAATCTCTATGTTTTCGGACACTTAAAATTTGGATACACAAAAATATTCCCAAACTACAGGTGTCTGAAAATTTATAGACACTGTGACAATATCGCAATTATGTTCGGATTTATCCGGTGCACAACGTTTTTTGCCCAATATACAAGGACGTGCAACTTGATAGGGTGTGATAAAACTGGAGCCTGTTTGTAACACTTTTTGTGTTGAGTAGGGGCATAGTACCGTAGATACAACCGGTATCAAATGATCATAATTGGCACTAATTGACATCATACCCTTATTCAGTTCCAATACAGTAATATGACATAAAAACAACTGTGAATAAATTAAGCAGAATTTATAGGTAAATAATTAAGACTGGTTCCTAAATATGATAAATTCAACAGCATATTTAATATACGATATCACTACCGGTATACACAATCGGCTAAACCCATTATTTATGGCACATGGCTCTTTACCCAATAACGATAATGTAATGCTCCACCGCCTCCACTCATTCATCTGCCAGGTTTTATGACTTCACCCGGTTGTAAAAACACATGTGCTGTGTGTCACCGGATTTAGGCAAACAGGTTAAAATTCTGCTAAAATACCACTGTCATATAAAATGCCCAGAAATGTGGAATAATTATGGGTTAAAATCAGTATGTCCGAAAATATATAGTGACAAAAAATTATTATTTTGGCTAAAAAAGAGGGTGTCCGAAAATGTATAGTTGTCCGAAAATATAGTGCTTTCACGGTAGAGTGCACACATTTTCTTACTGAAAGGATATATTTGTTTCAATGAAACTGAATTTCTGCAATGCCATTTACAAAAGACAAATCAAACTATTCATTGTTATACTCCCTATATGCTTTCAACATCTTGGTAGATATATAGGTTTGTATGCAAACTACTTAATGCAAACGCAATAATATGCTTAAAAGCCAATGTGTAGACTAATCCTGAACAGGCCAAAATAGCTGATGGAGCATGCAAACTTGAGGTTATCAAGTGTTCGTGCAACATAGCATGCAAAGTAAAAAGTAGGTCACACAATTAAATCTCTCGAAAATGTCCTACTAAAGACCGAAAATGTCCTACAAAAGACCGTTGGCTTCCACAAGCAGTCTAAAAACTGGTCTGCTGTTCACAAAGAGTAGAATATTCTTGGAGGCAGCTTGTTTTCAATTAAACAAACAATCATCCACCAGAATCAGTCAGTCGTCTATTATCTCTAGGATGAAACTGGCATAGACAAATCATCATGATATTCTAATAGAAAAAATCATCAGCCATTTTCAGCAATTATTATTGCATAAAAACATGCCATGGGTGGGGTAAGGCAATTATTTTTTGGTTCTTGTTTATGACTTAATGATGTTAAACATGTTACAAGCAAGTATATCTATTTTTACATGAATATAATTGTCAAAAACATTTTGTTAAATTCTATTTAATTGCACACTGTACAAAAATTTCTTGTGGATGCATAAAAGTTTTGCACTCAATCAACAATATTATATACCCTCCCTCAAACTCATATTGATTTCCATTTTAAAATGAGAAATATTCTTCTGTATCTCCTTTTTCTTATGCATATTCTTCTTCTTATTATTATTATTACAACTTCTTTAACCAGATGAAAATTACATCATGGTCGAACAATGGTCTGCATGGTATTTTACTGCCAAGGTCAACCATCCAAAATCATGGTCATGACCATGGTCTACCTTATCATTACCATGGTCAACCATAGTCAGCATGGTATTTGACTACCGACCAATGACTAACATGGTCAACAGTCCAAAACCATGGTCAGCATTACCATGGTCAACCATGGTCAGCATGGTATTTGACTGCCAAGGTCAACCATCCATAACCATGGTTATGACCATGGTCTACCTTATTATTACCATGGTCAACCATAGTCAGCATGGAATTTGACTATCGACCAAGGACTAACATGGTCAACAGTCCAAAACCATGGTCATGACCATGGTCTACCTTATCATTACCATGGTCAACCATAGTCAGCATGGTATTTTACTACCGACCAAGGACTAACATGGTCCACAGTCCAAAACCATGGTCATAACCATGGTCTGCATTTTCATTAACATGGTAAGGGTGGTATTTGATTGCCAACCATGGAATAATACAGTCAACTGTAACATTAAAGAGAACATGATCATGACCATGCCTTCAACTGACACAGATTCAACAAGTGCATTTACTTGGTACAATAGACAACAGTTATTTGAAATACAAAATATATTTATTGTTTCAGATTGTGATCCAAATAATAAGATTTATTGCAAGGATTTTGTGTTGACAAGTGTTAGTGGAAGTTTGCCTTCAGTAAGCTAATAAATTTTGAAATATAAATCTACCAATATTTTGACAAACAATTCGGATATTGGTTTTCATTTCTATTTACAAGGACTACTATTATAATCAATGACATAACAATTATAATCAAGCTGCACAAAGAGGCACAAAGGGGTGGCATGTATCATCATCATCTTCATCATCATCATCGTCAGCATGCTGACAAAGAATAAAAAATGCACAGTATTTAACCATGAACTACCATGGCCAACCATGATTGAGCATGATCAAACATTACCATGGTTATACGTCGTCACCCGGTTGCCAATTACTGCAAATGGTAGTCCATTGTTAAATACCATGCATTTCAGTATATTGCCCATAACAGTACATTGCCAATAACAAAAAAGTACATTGATTTTATTGTCTATAAGTATCTATTTTTGCACTTACCTCTATTTATGACACTGAAAGATCTTTCCAAGATGCAACATTGTTTTACAGCTTTTATAATTCTGCATGCGTTTCGGCATTAAAACATTTGAGATGTGTCATGGGAAAACCGGGCTTAATGCATGTGAGTAAAGTGTCGTCAGGGAACAGCCTCTGCAGTCCGCACAGGATAATCCAGGACAACACTTGTCGCTTTTATGGTATTTTCTGTTTCAATGAAGTCTCTTCTTAACATCAATTCACTGTAGGCGAAAAGTGCCGTCCCGATTTGGCCTGTGCCTGCGCACATGCATTAAGCCCAGTTTTCCCACGACACGCCTCATTAGCTCACCTTAGCATGATATTGGTGTAGGGGACCTCTCCTGTGTCGTCCATTGTCCGTCTGCCCTCAACAATTTGTTTTGTTCTCACGCTGGAGACTTCACTTTTTATCCAATCGTACCCAAACTTGCACAGTTGTGTATGACCATAAAATCCAGGACAGGATTGTTATTGGGCCAGATCACACAGGTAACAATAGAGTTATTGCCCTTTTTTAATGCAAAAAAAGTGCCAAAATGACTTTTTGCAACACATGGACTTTTATTTTCCATCCAATCTTAACCAAACTTCCACAATTTGTGAATGACCATCAGATCTCAGCAGACACCAAATATGGGGCAGTTTATGTTTCAAACACCAGAGTTATTTCCCTTTGTTTACGCCAAAATTTACAAAAATGGACATAATTCAGGATAGAGATTTTATTTTTCATCCCATCTTCACCAATCTTGCACAAATTGTCTATGACCATGTGAGTACAGTTGAAGTTTTATATAAGCAAGGTCGGACCAGAAACATCAGAGTTATTGCCCTTTGATAGTGAATTTTTTGTTACAAAAATGGCCATTATTCAGGATAGAGACTTCATATTTCATCCAGTTTTCACCAATCTTGCACTGTTTGTCTACAACCATAATATTAAAGGTGAGGTCGATTATAAGCAAATCGGGCCAGAAACACCTGATTTATAGCCCTTTGTTTGCTAATTTGTTTTTACAAAAATGGACATTATTGAGGATAGAGACTTCATTTTTCATCCAATCTTCACCACAGTGCACAGTTTGTCTATGAACAGGTGGAGTCGATTCAAGCATGTTTGGTCTAGAAACACCAGAGTTATTGCCCCTTGTGTGTGGAAATAAAACATCAAGAAGTTATCAATGATTGGCTTGCACACACGATTTTTTATTCAATGCTGACCAAACTTAGTTTGCGTATGGTCATAAAAATTGATTGATAAAATTTGATTTCCAACAGTTGCAAACCATGCATGCGGTTATTTGTACATGCAATATTGATGGCTTCAGAGCCTGCATAAACATCATTTATCATCATTGGACAGAAAATTAGCAAAGACAAAGCAAAACCCCTTGACCTTAAAGTACAGCCATTGCAATTATTGCATTGCAATTAGTTCTCCAAAACTGTCTGCGAAATAGACATCAAAACCTACTGTTTCTGCATTTTCCAGAATTGTCAATGACTTAATGAAAACGGGTCAGGTAAAAATATCCAGAAAAATGATTTGAGAACCATTAGCAAAAACACCGCACATCCACTACCCAACTCGTACTTTAGTTAGCCCATTGCACTAACCAATATTTTAAATCAAATTGATCCTATCCCCCTTTGAATATTGTTTAAATACCTTAATTTAAAAACCTGTCACAACAGTATGGTCTTCATCTGTACTAGTTCTCAGGTGAGCGCTTTGGGCAGCCCTCTTGTTTTAATTTTATTGTCAAGCAAATGCCTATACCTTTAACAATAGAACTAAAGAGATACAAATCTCAATTCATCACTTAAACATAACATTCTTTTTACTGGCATCTTTTTCTTGCCACATTATAAACTTCACACTTCTTTAACCTCAACAAACCAAGGATAAATTGGTTGCCTAGGTTATCAATGGTATAGTGGACATAAAGGGCTAACCTAATCTGAATTAAGACACTCTGTTTATACATGGCTGCTCATCAGATTTGGCAACAACAATTGCATTTCTTTAAGGCCCTGAATGGCAGACTTTTGGAAGAAATAATCTTTGGATAACAAACAATCTATTTTGTACAAGAATTCATTTTCAATATAACATTACAAATTATGTTTATTCAAAAACACATTATTTGTGGACCTGAAGTGTGTCCCATCAATCCTACCTAATTTTACTTTAAGACAAACATAAACTTTGGGACAAATGTTGTATCATAGCTGCAAAAAATATCCTGCTTTTTGTATTGGATTATCTTTTTGGTGTTTTCTTGTGCTGTAGGTGGAGTATTCGGAAACCCAGGTATTCAGTATGGTAACCACCAACCAAACTCATGTGCTGGGACCTGGGATTTAACCATGATCACCTAGGTGAGAAGTAAGGGTGCCAACTACTGCGCTGCATGGACAACCATCACTACAGTCCGCACAGGCCAATCCAGGACGGCACTTTCCACCTACACTGGATTTATGTTTAGAAGTGACTTCCTTGAAACAGACAATACCATAAAGGCTGAAAGTGTAGTCCCAGATCAGCCTGTGCGGACTGCACAGTCTGATCCGGGTCGAGACTTAACGCATGTACATTAAGCCTGGTTTTCCCAAGACACGCCTCATTAATATGTACAGTACATACCTCCATTTGGAACAGGCTGTCAGTCAAACACTGAAGTCCTACCTTTAACCCCCCCCCCCCCGACCCGCCTGTTGGCTATACCATAACATATTATGTATACCACATTTGGGTAATCAAATACTGATGTCCTGCCTATGACTCCTAATCCCCAGTTTTTGACCTGTTTAATTGATAAGTATAACACAACAGTTAAACACGATTACGAACAGGACGTTGATTTTATTCCTTTCCAATATTAATTAAAATGTAAAAATGTCCTCAAGGACTGACATAATTTTCATTATGGTTTTGGCTTATGTCTAAATGATGTTTATTTTTTGGACCAGTTTAGAATAAAGACCAATGGAGAAATGGGACTGTTCGTTTATAAAGCACCAAATCGACATATGTATCAGTTTTAATATGTATGTAGGACATTCAATTAACATTCTTTACATACATTTACCACATAATTTTTGCCAAATACCTTTTTTAAAAATATTTATTGTTTACCATCACTGTAAACACTGTAGACCATGATATTGAATTTGACAGAGACTGTCAATCAAATACAAAAGTCCTGCATTTGACTCCTCCTCTGCCAACTGACATACCATAACATATTTTACCTGCATTTGGCAGAGGCTGTCAATCAAATACTGAACTCTTGCATTTGATTCCTCCCCTGCCTGTTTGATATACCATAACATATTACATAAATTGTACACCTCATAGTTTACCTGCATTTGAAGGAGGCTGTCAATCAAATACCTAAGTCTCGCCTTTGACTCCTCCCACATCTGTTTGAAATATTTTATAATGTACATTGTACACCACATACCTGCATTATTTTGGCAGAGGCTGTCAATCAAATACTGAAGTCCCACCTTTTGACTCCTCCCCTGCCTGTTTGATATACCATAACATATTATGTACACCACATACCTGCATTGTGGAAAGGCTTTCAATCAAATACTGAAGTCCCGCCGTTGACTCCTCCCCCGACTGTTGGACACCTTTGAGGAGGGTTTGCTGAAGGGATCGTCTCAAACTGGCATATTCAGGGGCCCTCTTTGGGTCCAGCAAAACAAACTTCAGGAATGGGTCCAGCATTACAAATACAGACTTTCTGATGCTGAAACATTTATTAAACTCAGAATTAAAGGAAATACATTTTCTTAAAATCAGAATTACAGTTAACACATTATTTCAGAAAATAATATGCAGAATCAGTACCATATTTATTACATCAAACCGTTATTGTGATAGATGTTTTCAATTTTTTGTGTCATAAGCATACTTTGAATGAGCTTATCTTTTCTAATATCTCTGGCCAATAAAAATGAAGAAACTTTTACAAACTACAGATGCAAACAAACAGAGAGGCAATCTAACTGCTGTGACAGACACAGGATGGGAATCATTTCCTGAGAAATAACAACTTGCATTGGCTATTTCCCATGGCCTGATATCAATAGTCCAGCCTTTATTACCAGGATAATGCACTGTGATGACCATTACTTCATGGTCTGGTGGAAAGCTTTACTCTTTGCTAGTCCAGTCTGGTGGATTAATATCTAAGGGAACAGACATTAATATTTGTGTTTATTCCCATAATTCATTATTTTTATGTCAATGGTAATTACAACAGTAATTAAACCATTAAACTGTAGGAACATGACAGCCTAGAGAAAAGGCACAGCAGACAAGACAAGCAACAGCTTAACTTGGATTGGTGCACAATGTCTGGTTTCTTTCAACAATGTTTTTGAAGTTTTTAAGGTCATTTCTGTCTAAAGAATCATAATATATGGACTCAGGATATGTCCTCTCACAAAGGCCAAATGTTTCCTTTTACACCGTTTACTTAGACCTTTTTGTACTGCATTTAATAAGAGCACGATCACAAGAACAACTCTTGGAAGCTGCTAGCGTTGAAGCAATATAAATAACAAGAGCTGTCGGAGGACAGCGCTCTCGATTTTTCTTGTGCTTTTCAGAATTACTGGCATTTTTTTTCTAAAACAAGAAATATGGAAATTCCACGAAAACCATATTTTTATAACGAAATGCATTAAAGTCAGCACATCAATACAATTTTTAGTAAAAGTGACCTTGACCTTGACCCTACCCACCCCATATGCAATTCCAAGCGAGGTCTCAATATAAGGTATCTATGTGTAAAGTTTCATTAAAATATCTCAATGCATTTTCAAGTTATTGATCGGAAACCGTTTTTCTATTTTTAGTAACAAGAACCTTCACCCCACCCACCCCATACGCAATCTTAAGCGAGGTCTTGATATAAGGTATCTTTGTATTAAGTTTTATTAAAATATCTAAATTTGTTACCAAGTTAATGAGCGGAAACTGTTTTTCTATTTTTAGTAACAGTGACCTTGACCCCACCCACCCCATATGCAATCCCTAGCCAGGTCTCGCTATATGGTATCTATGTTTACAGTTTCATTACAACAGCTTAATCCGTTCTCGAGGTTAGAGAGTGGAAACAAAAAGTTTAGAAACTAGCTTACTGAAAAACTTTAACCTGTCCATATAGCTTATATGTAAAATTTCTAAGTGTAAAAAGGCCCATAATTTTGACAAATTTCAAACTAGAGTTATCAAAATTGGCCTATGAGTTCATTTTAACATAGGGAGTAAGTATTCTAAGTTTGAATGAAATCCCTCAAGCCATTCCTGAGAAACCAGCTTACCAAAAAACTTTAACCTGTCCATATAGCTTAAGCAAAATTTCCAAGTGTAAAAAGGCCCATAATTTTGACATATTGCAAATTAGAGTTACCAAACTTGGCCTATAGGTTCATTTTAATATGGGGAATAAATGTTTCAAGATTGAATGAAATCCCTCAAGCCATTCCTGAGAAACTAGCTTACAAATTTTTTTTAACCTAGCTCGGATGCCGACACCGACGCGAGTAGAATAGCTTGCCTTTTCTTTGAAAAGGCGAGCTAAAAACCTTCATGAATCCAAAACAGCAAGAATGGTAAATGATAATTATATATAGTCTAAAGACAAAGGAATTCCAGGAAATTCCGATGACAATGTTGTATTAAACAAAGAACACAATACATAACAAAAAGAAACATCTCTCGATCATGCAGGACAGTAATTAGGGTATATTCACTGCTGATGATGTATTATAATTACCGATGATTATGTAAATATAGTAACAAAACCACTTCAGCAGATTCAGATTTCTTCCTCTTGCCATTGACGACTACACAATGTATTACATTGTATAAAGTCATGGCCTTTAAAATGGTCACAAAATCTCTTTGATATAATAATTTCCGTGGGTAGTTTGGACAACCTATCTTCTGTAAATGATTTTAATTTCTGTGGAATTTACAGTCATCCTAAAATTTCTGTGGCAAATACAGATTTTTAGCTTATCTCACATTTCATTAACGGGGCGTATCGACGGCTAATATGTTGTAACATTTTCAAAATAAAATAATATTTTATGAAGTATTCATTAAACATTGTGTAACACATAGATCTCTTTTTATAAACAAAAATAAAATATGTATTATATATAATTATCAAAAGTTGTCACCGTGACACTTTTCGTGGGCGCGGGAAAATGAGTAGCAGTAGTAAAATCGATATGAATGAAATGTACATCAAGTACCGCTATGCGCATGCGCACTATTGATGACTATAGTGAAAGTGCGCAATTTTGTAGGCGTATGTTCGAATATTGCTGGAAACGTGCATTGATAAAATATTGTTTGACACTGTATATATTTTTTCTTAACAACAACAATAATATATTATTGCTATGTCGTTTTAATACTAGTCTATATTTATGGTTAATACTGTCGATACGCCCCTTTAAGGTCTAAAATAGTAAAATGAAAACAATTTTTATATTACAATAACAATATATTAAGTAGCAGCACCAATCATTAATAATTTAGCAATTATCAATCCAATGTTGTTTTAAATAAGGCTTCAATTAATTGGTTAGTGTGGAAATTATATGCACATTTTATGATTGATCGGCTTGTGTAACTTATACATGGCAGTACCCATATTTAAATAAAATAATAACTTTATAATATTTATTTGTGCTCTTTACATATTTCTACATATGAAAGAAGAAAATTGCCAGTTATTTATGAAACTGAGCCCTATCAAAATAATAATATAGTTGTAACGTAAGCTTGAGACAGTATATTACACTTGACCTTCAGATTGCTTAGCCGGCACACTAATAGACAGAAATTAGACCAATGTTGACAAAAACAATACAAGAAAAAAAGAAATACTCCACCAGACAAACCAATAGCGCATACAACAAAAGGTTCTGATGACAATTAAATCACATGACAATCAGATGGAATTGTATGCCAATAAGAAAATTATTATCATAATGCTGAATTGGTAGGCTATTGATGGTGGACGGAATCATGTCCATACAAATGCAATCTCATCACTGGGTACTGCACCTATCAACATTTTCCCCCAGGGGGCGAGCGGCGGGCATATAAGGGACTTTACACTGGAAGCGGTTCCCAACAGGCGCCGACTGATTCTTGGTCCCAGAAAATAGACTCGATTCGGATGTTAGATCCCGCTAATATTGGGCCCCTTCTGGACCATTTTGATACACCAAGCATCTCCCGCTGTGGAGATTTAGACAAATATGCTTGGCTCTAGGGTGGGGAATTAGACAACGAGAGGGCCACGATGGCCCGAGGTCGCTCACCTGATATCTATGTATGAAGTTTCATTAAAATATCTGAATACGTTCTCAAGATATTGAGCGAAAACTGTTTTTTCTATTTTTAGTAACAGTGACCTTGACCCCACCCACCACATACGTAAAGCAAGGTCTCTATATAAGGTATCTATGTATGAAGTGAGGTCTCGATATAAGATATGTGTATTAAGTTTCATTAAAATATCGCAATGCATTCTCAAGTTGTTGAGCGGAAACCGTTTTCTATTTTCAGTAACGGTGACCTTGACCCACCCACCCCATATGCAATCCCAATCGAGGTCTCAATATAATGTATTTATGTATTAAGTTTCATTAAAATATCTCAATGCGTTCTCAAGATATTGAGCGGGAAACGTTTTTATATTTTTAGTAACAGTGACCTTGACCTTGACCCTCTCCCACCCCATATGCAAAATCATGCGAGGTGTCGATATAAGGTATCTATGTATTAAGTTTCATTAAAATATCTCAATTCGTTCTAAAGTTATTGAGCGGAAACCGTTTTTGTATTTTTAGTAACAGTGACCTTGACCCCACCCATCCCATATCCAATCCCAATTGAGTTCTCAATATAATGTTTAACCAAATATGAAACCTCTGGGCCTTGTGGTTTCAGAGAAGAATTTTTAAATCATTTTGCCATTTACGTCTAAATAAACCATGTGAGCCCCTGGGTGACCAATTTTGACCTCATGGGCATCATTTGAACAATCTTTGTAGAGGACAACTATACAACATTACATACCAAATATGAAACCTCTGGGCCTTACGGTTTCAGAATAGATTTTAAAAGTTATTTTGCTATTCAAGTCTGGGTGTGGCCAGTTTTGACCCAAGGGGCATCATTTGAACAATCTTTGTAGACGACCAGTATACAATGTTACATACCAAATATGAAACCTCTAGGCCTTGCGGTTTCAGCGAAGAAGATTTTAAAGTCATTGTGCTATACAAGTCTTTATAAACCATGTGACCCCCGCGGCATGGCAAGGTTTGACCCCAGGGGCATCATTTGAATAATGTTTGTAGATGACCACCATACAATGTTACATACCAAATATGAAACCTCTAGGTCTTGCGGTTTCAGAGAAGACGATTTTTAAAGTCATTTTGCTATACAAGTCTTTATAAACCATGTGACCCCCGGGGCGTGGCAAGTTTTGACTTCAGGGGCATCATTTGAACAATCTTTGTAGAGGACCACTCGAGAATGTCACATATCAAATATGAAAGCTCCAAGCCTTGTGGTTTCAGAGAAGATTTTTAATGTTTTCAGTTTTTTAATCTATTTTTAGCTCTGGTGACATATATATGCAGCGGACCAGAAAGATTTGAACACATTTGAAAAAGGGTCACCCAAGGATTATTCATGTGAAGTTTGATAAAAATCCGCCCAGTGGTTTAGGAAGAGATCTTCTTTCAATGAAAATGTTGACACACGACGGACGACACGCCAAAACGGACGACAGAAAAAAGGCGATCCTAAAAGCTCACCATGAGCATCGGTGTGCTCAAGTGAGCTAAAAACAAATAAAATAAGTCAAATTTCCCTGGGTCAGCCACCTATAAATAATTTCCCCCTTGCCGGAAGATATTGACACGTGCATAAACTTAGAAGAAACCAACCTGTTATTGTTGTAGGAAAACAGTCTCCCTACAAACTCCACAACGAGCATCCACGACTCAGAGGATCGGTTGGTAACCATGGTAATGAAGGGGTGTGGTGGACTCCTGAAACATAGTCATATTATTATGATCGTTATTTTTTTTAATGAATTATTGAAGTGATCTTCCATCCAACCTTTTTACAAATCTGGCACAAAATAAAATTTATTTTGTAAAATAACAGCTTGAAACAGCACAACTGAATTGTGGGATCTGTTTGTAATCAGCGACAAATGCATTGAAAATAAGACAACACAAATTAATAAAAACAAACAGCACACAAATAATAATTATAAACTCTCTTTTGCTTTAATTAAAATTGTTTGTTTCGAGAATTTTTCAACTGTGCACATCTTCAATTGCAAGGCTGAAGTTTTTTATTGTTTTTTTTCCGACCACTCATCCAAAAAAAATGGCCTGAAAGTAATGCAGTGTTGATTGATAAGCTAATTACGATAACAAATGAGGCGTGTTGTGGGAAAACCGGGATTAGCCTGTGCAGTCCGCACAGGCTAATCCAGGATGGCACTTTCTGCCTACAGTAAATTACGTTTATAAACGATTTCCATGAAACAGAAAATACCATATAAGTGACAAGTGTCATCCTGCAGTCAGCACAGGCTAATCCGGGACGACACTACGCACATGCATTAAGCCCGGTTTTTCCATGACACGCCTCAAATGTAGAGTGTGCATCTTCAAACATATATTAAAATGGTATAGATTTAAGCCAAACATGTTTTTTAACAAGAAGCATGTCACTTTTGTGAAGTTGCATAAAACTCTGTGATCATAACTAAAATTTTTTTTTTTATAAAATACATTAGCATGCCAAAAAACGAAACATTTTACCCTAAAGTCGACAGGTAGCAAAACAAAGTTTAATTATCCAATTATATCCGCATATTTCTCTTAACAAAAATTAAACATCTAATTAGGACAATCATTTCCCAGGGGTGTGGAAATCCTATGCCCGACTTGGGTAATTTTACTGTCGGACAAGTAAATTTTTCTTGAGGTTCAGGGTGTGAAAATGATGTATGAGTTTGAAGTTAATTATCATATTTTTATATTTTTATGCATTTGAATAACAAATTGTGTTTTATTTATCATTTAATGAAAACATCTAACAGGAAGGCCTGGGATGAAAACTAATTGCCGAAGGCAATAATTATATGCAACATACCAAACAACCTCAATCAATTACCTGTTACAAATGACTCATAACTTGGTATACAACATGCTTATAATAGACTTTGCAGGTACAATATGTTTCATATTATGTTTGCACATTATGTTAGTTCAGTTATATCTACGAGATGAACAACAATAAAACCTGAAAATTCAATGTTAGAATTGGCATATATTTCTACTCAACCTGTGAATAATAATTAACAGCAGAACTTCATTATCTTAAACTGCTCAAGTCAAAGTGCTGGATAAGTCAAAGTGAAAGATCATTCCTGACTTTCCTTCTTCTTATGCCCCTATTTCACACAAGAATCCCACCAATCGCCACAAGTTCATAAATTTTAGGATTCAAGAGGGTTTGTTAAATTTTGCACATTTTCTGGTTCAAATTGTGACCTTCTATGACTCAGTTATGATACAGTTAGGATAGTGTTACAAACATTTGTGGGATTCAGCTGGAACTGCACAAATGTTGTCAAGAATTTACTACAATTTACAAGAATCTATTACGACTACTGCACAAATGTTAGGAATCAGTTAACTTATCAGTTAAGAATAAGCCACATGCTGGCACGAATTAGATATTAATAAAAATATTTTTTTTGATTTTATTTTCAGCTTGTTATCGTGGTATTAATGACAGACTTATAGCTGATTTGTGGTCAAGCCCAAACTCCAGAATCTCTGAATGAGTTACGAATACCTACAAATCGATTACTATTCAGTTACAATTCCTAAGAATGCACAACGAATTCGTTACAAATTGACTATGAATTTTTGGCCAACATTTTGAACAGTTCAAAACTTTTCCACGAATTCTGCTCAAGAATCATAAGAACTGACAACAAACAAATCAGTTAAGAAATTCACAAACTGATTATGATTCAAATATGAATCCTAAAATTGATCAATTTTTGACAATTCCTGGGATTTGTGATGTCTGTTAAATAAGGGTATTATTCTCTGGCCAAGGTCCAAGTTTAAAAACATATTACCTTTTCTATTCTGAGGTTTAGTAATTAAACATGTCTTTTAATTGAGTTAATGTTCCTTTGTTTACAGTCTGCTATAAATAGAAATAATAGAAATTATAGGTATTTTATAGAATGATTTATCAATCAAATTGATTTATGAATCAAATTGACAATTTGCAAATACTTGTTTAGAATTTGTATAATTTATTGACAACATCTTTTGGAAATCCCAACGACTTTAAAGATAATGATTTACTAAAATAAAACAACTCCACCAAATTTTCTCTATAAAAGAATATGTGCACATGTACTAGTAAATTGCCTGAAAAATATTATGTGTCATGGTACCTAAAAACTGGGTCATTTAAGATTTCGGACAGAGTAAAATTAAACAAGTGCTTTTTGTAAAACAGTTATGTGCCTTCTAGGCTAAAAACAATCTTTAAAATATCAAGTTTGGTGTTGATTGGATGAGAACTGTTGGACATAGGGAGCGGAAGCTGCTAAAAAGACTAATTTAAGATAAATCAAGGGCCATAACTCTGCAGTTGCTGGGATGTTTTGGTTGAGCATTAAACTTGGCTAAGATATTATAACCACAAACATTTTCATCAAGTTTAGTGAAAATCTGAAAAAACTGTTGGATGTAGATAGCAGAAATACCTAACAAGAGTCATATTCTTGTATGACCCTTTTTTATTAAGTCAGTGAATGTTCTGGAAAATGCAGAAACAGTAGATTTTGATGTCTTTTCATGACAGTTTTGGATAACTAGTTGTAAAGTGATAATTGCGATGGCCATGCTATAAGGTCAAGTTTTACCCTTTCTTTGATAATGTTCTTTTCAATGATAATAAACGATGTTAAGGTAGAAAGCCCCTTATGGGACTTTTTTCAGACCTTGACTTTCTTATTATCTTTTATCATTAAATCTATTATGAGACTAAACTGTGAAATATAAACAAAATCTAACCACACATTTTGACAAAACATGCCATTTTTGTTATAACCCCTCATTTTTCTACTTCAACCTAAAATTTTGATGGGGTACACTTACAAAAATGACTGTCATATTGTCAAAATGTATTTTATTTATTCCTGAATAGCTTTAATTAATACGTTACAGACGTATCTTATGAAAAAGTATAACAAACATAAGTACAGAAGTTGACCAACAATACTTATGACATTAAAATTGGCTAAGCATATGGTAAAAAGTAACAAAGTAAAAAAGTTACGCTAAAAATACGCCAAACACCAATTTTTGTAAAAAAAATTACTTTTATTTCATAGCATGTCAAAATCAGTAATACCAAAAATATCATATAACCTTATCTGAGAGGAAAAAGGTATAAATTGACAAAGGTTCATCACAAAAATCTCAAGGTATAAACATTTGGAGTGATTAGCAACCCTATGTTATAAAAAAATAATAAAAATTATGAAAAATAAGACAAGTAAAAAAGCAAATATTTTTCTTCTAATTATAATCTAATAGCAGTATCGATATTACATGAATTATTTTTGCATTAATATTAAAGAAATAGTGTTTGTGTACAAGTACAAATGTAACTAGCTGAGGTTCACATATCCTTGGTTACCAAATTCAGAAAAATAATAAACATTTTTTATAAGTGTGTGTTTCAAAAAATTCAATTGACATTTTCATTATATTGGGTTAACAAGAGTTTAAAAAAACTGGAAAATCTTTGTGATAACTTCATCAAGACTCTTCTTCGAGCTTGTGACTACTGGTAAATTGTCACTGTTTTTGGATAAAAAGGTGTCTCTTAGACCATTCTCATCATTTCGCCAATACATAATTTTAAGATCTTTGTACAGTGGTAGATCTCGTCAAAATTGCTCAGTGGAACAGGTCCAAGTTTACACAATGAACAGTATTTTAAATTATCCAACAGAACACCAAACTCGATCGCCCGACGTCCCACTCTCCACCCATCTCGACTGACTATTTTTTTGGTGTGAATGAATGTTATTTCGGAGCAAGAAGCACTTCTCTCCTTCACGCAGATATTTTTATATATACGAATAATTATGTTAAATAATAATAATAATCCTTGGACGTTTATTTATAACTATTTTAACTTTAGTGTAATGAAATACACCAGACATATCGCGAAAATGTCATGATTAAATTAAACAGAAATCCCTAACAATGATGTCATTTGAAGGTATTCCCCATGCCAGATTACCTTGTTTTTCTTCAAACTACATTTTTACTTTCATCTTTAAACACAAATTAGCATTTATTTCACACATTTAATTGAAAATAACTCAACATTTGAAAAGTTATGTTTATTTCACAAAAATAATTTCTCTTTCGGATCAGATCGATTAGATTTACAGTTAGTGGCGAATGGGCCATAGTTAACCGATATTTCGCGAGTATTTCCGAAGTAAATAGGACCTTTCTACCTTAATGCAGGCTCTGAAGCCATCAACTTTTCATGCACAGATAAATGCATGCAAGGTTTGCAATTGTTGGAAATCCAACTTCCTCCTTTTTCAACCCAAGAAAACAAATTTAAGTCTTTAATTGGCTGTAACATGTAAATGAAAAACTCTGTAGTATCTGGTTTGTTACCAAGGTCCAGGAGCAAATTGACAACCAGCATCAATGGATACCGGTAATGGTTAAAAAAATTATCGTCAAACAAAAATGCCTCATCTGTTTTGGAAAATTTCAAGATACACAAAAAATATAATCAAAGTGTACAATATTTATAACTGAAAGCACATATACCCCCATACATTTTTGACTGAGTGTACATTTATCTCCATAAATTCTTGTTAGAGTGTACATTTAACCTCTGCCCAAAAATGTATCTGGAGATCGGTGTGACCATGTATATTTTTGTACAGTAAACAAGTTCTGAACATATTTTTACAGAGTTCAAACCAGTTGTTACATACGAGGTGATTAAACTATTGGAGGAAACAAGATTTGCCCCATAGTGGTTAGATTTTAGGCATGATACAGCTACATTGTCACTACTTCTTTTCGACATAATAATGAGTCATACTGATATTTAGAAATAAATCAAGATTACTGTTCCCATCAATGATCAGGACATTACAACTGTTTGACATTTTGTGAGTTATAAAACTGCAATCTTTATTTAAGCTTGACACCTCTAATTTGTTACCAGTATAAGAACATTACTAACTAGAATTGTCACATGAGTGACGGATATACCCCAACAATATGGCCTTGTCAAAAAACTATGGCATCAATTCCAAAGAAATGGAGAGAAAGAGAATGCTTTAATTTGTGAAAGGTCAACAGTGTATTTGGAAAAAATTAATTTCAATAGGAGCCATAAATCTGTCAACATTTAGTGGTTTGTAACCAAAGTTGAACTTGATCTGTATTTTATGACGTTACACCTATGTACCTAACATAATTCAAATATGTGAAGCCTTTCATGAGTTATTGTCCATGTTTTGGGGGAATTTAAGTCAAAAAGGGGCCATAACTGTGTCCAAATTTAGTGGTATGTAACCAAAGTCAAACTTGACCTGTATTGTATGATGCTACACGTGTATCAATAATTATTTAAATTTGTAAAGCCATTGTTGAGTTATCGTCAGGAAACCATGTTTTTACGGAATTTAAGTCAAATAAAGAGCCGTAACTCTGTCAAAATTTAGTGGTTTGTAACCAAAGTAAAACTTGACCCGTATTTTATGATGCTGAACATGTATACCAAGAATTATTTGAATATGTCAAGCCATTCTTGTGTTATCGTCTGGAAACCATATTTTTAGGGAATTTGAAGTCAAAAAGGGGCCATAACTGTGTCAAAATCAAATGGTTTGTAACCAACATCAAACTTGACCTGTATTCCATGATGTTACACATGTGTACCAAAAATTATTTGAATATGTCAAACCTTTCTTGAATTATCATCCGGCGGAAACCATGTTTTTACGGAATTTTAAGTCGAAAAAGGGCCATAACTCTTTCAAAATTGAAACGAAAAACAGACAGACCACAGACCGACGGACCGACAAGCTCACTTCTATACACCCCCCCTAAACTTCGTTTGTGGGGGTATAATAACCGCGGGAGTGCTTGATGTTTGTGCATGTAGTTACATCCACTTTATCACACAGTTGTAAAACATACTGTAACACATTTGAGGCGTGTCGTGGGTAAACCGGGTTTAATGCATGTGCTTGAAGTGTTGCCCGGATTAGCCTGTGCTCTCTGCAAAGACTAATCCAGGACGGCACTTTCCGCGTACAATGGATTTATGTTTATATATAGAAGCAACTTCCTTGAAACAGAAAATACCATAAACGCGGAGTGCGGTCCTGGATTAGCCTGTGTGGACACTTTATGCACATGCATTAAGCCCAGTTTTCCCGAGACACGCCTCATTTATATTTACATAAACACTTTTATACTCTCCCAAAATGTCTTCTTTCACCATGTTGGATGATAAATTTCACTTACAAAAACCGTTTCAGTATTCCATTAGTCCATGTTGTGATGCATGTTGCAGCACTTATTACACAAATTACACCATTAACCGAAATGACTGCAAACCATTACAGTTATGCACTAAAATCAATCATTCACATTTTTGCACTGAAATTAACCATTCTGTTGTCATCAGTATTGTGTTACATTTAAACAGTTTGAAAACAAGGATATCTTGCATTCAAGCAGCCGCCTGGGACATTCAATCGTTGGCCATTCCTGTTTTCAGAATGAACACTTATGGAATAAAGAAAACAATGTCACTACCTTTTCCCTATCCATTAGTACAACAGGAAATTCAATTGCACAATTCCAAGCTCTGTCAGCCTACCAACCTTAATCATTTTATTGGCGCCGCGCATAAGCGCTGCGTCTATATGTGAGGAGTCTTACTGGAAGGACAAGGAAGGAGCGTTATTATATTTGAGGTGTGTCATGATATTTTCTGTTTCAATGAAGTCTCTTCTAAGCATAAATCCTCTGTAGGCGGAAAGTGTCGTCCTGGATTAGCCTGTGCGGACTGCACAGGCTAATCCGGGACGACACTTTACGCACATGCAATAAGCATGGTTTTTCCGTGACACGCCTCATTTTATGTTTACAAACACTAACTTGAAGTTGCTGAGTCAAACTGAGTATTGTATATAACTATACGCTTTAAGCAAATGTAGTATTTATTTATATATGAGGGGCGTCGTAAGAAAACCGGTCTTAATGCATGTGCGTAAAGTGTCGTCCTGGATTAGCCTGTGCAGTCCCCACAGGCTAATCCGGGACAGCACTTTCCGGTTTTATGGTATTTTCTGTTTCAAGGAAGTCTTTCTAACCATAAATCCACTTTTGGCGGAAAGTGCCGTCGTGGATCAGCCTGTCCAGACTGCACAGGCTAATATTTAATTTCATTCATTTCCTATACCGGTTTTTAAGTTTCTTTATATGTGATCAATGGGACGCATCTGTTTAAAAATATTATAATATAAAATTGTTAGTTTTGCAACCTTGTTTAAACATAGTCATCTTTTGTTATAAGTCACAGGACACTTATTTGTTAAAAGATCTAGAAATCATTTGCTTCCTTCATATATATATTACAGTGCCCTTTGATACTTTGCATCAATGTTTTTCTTGTATTAAATTACTGTGACATGCATCAGCTAACCAACAATAAACAAGAGGCACGAAAGGACCTAAAACTATGATGGATGAAGTGAGGAGTCTCAGAAGAGAACGGACCCGGATTAGCTCCAGCAGCCATATTGTGCGGTAAACTGAAACTGGTAGAGCAACTTTGGATAGGACTGCCAAAGGAAAATTTCTGTGAAGTTTCATTAAAGTTTGCCAAGTGGATTCAGAGGAGATGGTGTATGAAGAAAGTTTTTAATTTGTACTCACACTTGCACAACAGACAACTGCCATGACACAAGCTTTGATGGCTTTTGACTGGTGGATCTAAAAATTCTGAGGTGAAGAGCATTTACCAATAGGAAACCAGTGAGCTAAAAACACAGATTGTCTAAATGTCATGGATTAAAGCATTTGAATGAGAGGTACACCATCTGAATATTCCATTTACCAAGCTTGTCCAAGATCTTAAGGAGATCTTGAAACACTCCACTAGAAGGACCCTGATAAGCTCTAGAAGCCATTTTGTGTAGTGGACTGGAACCATTGAGCAGCAGACCACCCAAGTAACATTTCAGTGAAGTTTCATTGAGGTTGGCTCAGCAGTTTTAGAGGAGCTGTCATATAAATATGTGGCGCGTCGTGAGAAAACGGGTCTTAATGCATGTGCGTAGTGTCGTCCCTGATTAGCCTGTCAGTCTGCACGGGCTAATCCGGGACAGCACTTTCTGCTTTTATGGTATTTTCTGTTTCAAGGAAGTCTCTTCTATAAACATAAATTCACTGTAGGTGGAAAGTGGCTTCCTGGATTAGCCTGTGCGGACTGCAAAGGCTAATCCGGGACAACACTTTACATGCATTAAGAATGGTTTTCTCACAACGCGCCACAAATATATTTCTCAGTTCTGGCAGTCATGTTCTGCAAAAGACCTGTGGTAGAGTGAAAAGAAAATGTGTGTGCAGTTATTGGAAAACTAGCTACATTTTAAGGACAAGATGTCATTTCAAGATTTTTTCAATTCTTAGGTCTACCTCAAATTATGTGCTATGGACCAGAACAATTTGAGTGAGGGAGGAGCACCCAAGGAACATTGCGGTGGATAAGCAAAACAGATTCTATACGAACAAATATGCGTTATCCGGCTTCTTTACGATCAGGCAACGGATTCTTTACAACAAAAACGGCTAAACGCTAAACAGTCCTGTTACAGTAGAACCTGTCTAAACTAAACGGCGTCGGGACCGGGCCGCTCGTTCGGTTTTCAGAGGTGTTCGGTTTACCCAGGTTTTTATTAAATGTCATTTTCCTTTAAAATGTACGTTCTATTATATATGTTTAGTCGAGTATATAATAAGACAACACAACATGTTAATGTTTACTCTTTTATAAGATTTATTGTTTTTGTTATTTGCAAGTAAAAATGTGTATTTGTACATAAAACGACACTCAAATTATCAATCAAACAAGTTCATGAATGCATTTAACGTACAACTTATTTACATCTGTTTATAGAAATCCCCAATGGTTGACTGCTGGTGATTAGTATAAACATATTATTTTAGCTCGATTATATCGCAAGACTTGGGCTTACAGAGATCAGTGCCAGAATTTACTATATGTATACATTATCTTAAGTATTGTGCAACAAATTTTTTTTTTACAGTGTACGTAAGTTTCAACATAAAACACGACCGAATAAACTGTTTTACACAAGTTGACTACTGTCATATGCACTAACTTGCTGATCGCTAATTGCACCACTTCCCCGTTATCACCACGGCGAGTATGCCCTTTGTGTGTACTTGCGTCACCAATTATCGGGTTCACCTTCCGCGGTATCGCGAAGTGACACCTAACAGTATACACCGTTCGGTTTATTCAGGTTTTTTAAGGCTGAATGAGATCAAATTTGTGAAAAAAATCGTTCAGTATTCGGTTTGGACAGGGTTCGGTTTATTAAAGTTTTTTGATATATAAAATATGAATGAAAAAAATCGGGACCGACACAGCCGTTCGGTTTTGACAGGGATTCGGTTTTCTCAGGGTTCGGTTTAGACAGGTTTCACTGTAGTTATCTGTTATTTTTATTAATAAATACGTTGTTTCTATAATAAATCATATAACCACGGAACATCTGACACATTTGTGTGTCATATCTTCCAGTTCTTTGACCAGAAAATAAATTGATAGCTTAAAATGAGTCAAATCTTTTTCGCTCAACTGCGTCAACGTTAACATCATGTGTCACATTTTCTTACTTTTGAAGATATTGAACCTTTATACTATCCATAACAGTTTTTCTTAAGTAAATAAACATTTACTGAAATGACTGGACTGAAAAACCAAGCTGTCAATGCGTAAATTGTACTCCTTTCGGCACAAATAAAACGTTATTGTAGGCAATGGATAATGTACGATGCCGGCACCAGGTTATTAACGAATCGCATCATACATGTATATTATGTGAACGCCAAATCGTGTTGAATTACGAATATTAACATGCTCTAGAATATGTTAAATAAACTCTACCATATTTCCGAGAGTTTTCTTTGTTTTTCTAGGCATCGTATAAAGTTGCGATGTGATCGGTGAATTTGGTATAAAACACTTGCTGACTAGCACCCTTTGACCTCAAATTATTAATTATTTAACCTGGCCCTGTGGGCTCGTTAAGTAACTAATATATTTTGGTCAAAGTATGCTACAGCTAATAATAATTTAAACTACTCGGTCTATTTAATCACACGCTCCTTAGACAACTTTTTAATTGTAGCGAAATTTAATTAATACTAATTATAATGCCTTTGTTAAGTCCATAATTAACCGTGTGAATTTGTATGCTGATACCGTGCTTTTGTGATCCTAAAAGTCTATGAGGAAAACTCTTTAGGACGATTAAAACGTGTAATTCGTATACATATGTACATCTACACGTGTTTAACCTGTTCAGTGCCAAATTTATCACAGAATGCTGCACACAGCGCCAAATTAATTTGGCACTGTATACATAGAAATTAGTCAGTAGTTTTCAAACAGACAGTTTTCTTTGGGTTTTTTTCGGTATCTAATAACTGATATCAGGACGGTAACTGGTGGGCGAAGCGACACAGATGTCAAGCATGTCTGAAACCAAGTGATGTCCAGGAACTGCCCATCGTAGAAAGTTGCGATGTGATTGGTAAATATGGTATAAATCACTTGTAGCACCCTTTGACCTCAATTTGTTAATTATTTTATCTGGCCATGCGGGCTGGTTAAAACCTCAGTCACATTCCCGATTTTTTTATGGCTGCTGGCAGCATTCCGACAGTGCTACGATACAAATAATAATCAAAAGTCGGGAATGTCGGGGCGCTGTCGGGAAGCGGTTTGGAGGCGTCGGTGTACCCTGTTGTTACGCTGTCCTGAGAATCGGGAATTATCGGGACATGTTCAGCGTGATCGGCCAAGCACTCCCGACACTTAGGTTTGTGCCTTAACAATCGGGACACTCCGCCCCGACATAGCGGTAGCGGGCGACATATCAAATTGTTGCCCACTGCAGTCTATATGCATTATATAGAGAAATAATCAAGTGAGGAATACAAAATATTTATATTTAGCTCACCTGATTTTCTTTGGGCTACTTCTCTGCAAGTATTAGCCAAATTACAATGAAACTGTATGTGATGCTTCATTATCAAAATGAGGTGTGCGCAGTACAGGCCGTTCCGTTTCAGTGATTTTCTATGAAGTTAAAGGACTATGATTTCCATTACTTGGCAAAGCGTATCGGCAGGCATCCATCAATTGACCAGTAGATACCTGTCAATCAAGGATTTAGTTGACCAATTACGGGTTTATATTTCAGTGGTAAACAATAGCACATGGTTGCCTAATCCAATCGATTTACGTAAAACCCTTGGACAAACAACCTTGGACAAACAGAAAGGCGGAGCGATAAATTTCTGTCTACTGATTAATTCACTGATATCCTTGTAGCTCTGTGTCCAGCTGCTCAAAACTTTAATGGCCGGTTAAGCTCACGGCCTGTTAACTTGGGATGTAAATTAAACTAATATTACAAGCAATTCGCATATGAAACATTTGTCAATTATTTGAGCATATCAATTTATTTAAAATAAATGCAAATTTTAAAATTTTAACATTTAATTTACAGCAAAAACTTCATCCAAAAGTTAACGGCTGTTAGCTTAATTGGCCGTTAAAGTTTTGAGCAACTGGGCCCAGACTGGAACCGTTTGGGCAGCTTTGGTAAAGAACCATGAAAGGAACATGTGTGTGCAGTTGTTTGAAAATCTAGCCAAAGGTTTAGGAGGTGACATTTTAAAGAATTTGTTTTCTTTAGCTATAGTAACCATCTTGTTCAGTGGACCAGAACCATTTAAGCAACGACAAAGGAGCACCCAAGGAACATTTCATCAAAATGAAGATTTATCAAAGTTAACTAAGTGTTTTCAAATGAGATGTCACACATCAGCCAGTATTTCTATTTTTAGCTCTGGTGGCCTTGTTGTGCTAGACTAGAATTATTTTAGCAACTTTGATAGAGAATCATGAATGGAACATTTGCGGTGCAAATATTGGAATATGATGACTGAGGTTTTGGAGATGTCTTTACAAAATTCTGTATTTAGCTCTAGATCTTTCTTCGGTATTGGACCAACCTATTGATCATTGGGCACTGGACATGAACTATTGAGCCTCTTGGCCAAAGGACCACCAAAGGAAAATGTTGGTATGGTATAGTTTTATCAAGGTTGACCCAGTGGCTTCAGAAGAGATGTCCTTTGGCACGCACGACAAATGAACTGCCAAACGCTTCTACGATGTTTATTACTTTTCTACAAAAAAGAAAAACTAAATGCCAAACACAGGTTTACTGGCTTTTGGCAGAAATACATGGATAGTTATGTATCAATAGCATTATGCTAGTGTATGTGTTAATAGTGAACATTTCATCATTGCTTTCAACTAAAATGTGCATAATAATGTGCTATAGCCCCTACTACTTAATTTGCATAGGTAATGTTTTCTGCTTTTAAAAAATGGATTACACATAATTATCGAGTCTATTTAAAGACAGTATGTACGATCTCGTCAAATTTTCATACAAAAAAAATATATAATAAAATAAAACTGTTATAAGTTTGACAAATAACAAAGAATACGGAAAGTTAAAAATAAACAGTTATATGCACAATGTTTTTTAAATGAGCTTCTTAATAATGACAAATGTATTCCCGGCGCTTTGCCGATACCAACATGTTTAAGCGTATTTTGTGGGTGAAACAAAAAATGTGTCCATGTGCCGTATGAACACATTTATAGAACATCGGCACAGAACTTAAACCAGCATACAACAAATACTGGGGATTTCCCAAAACTGTACATGTCTAATGTACATGAATGAGTTTTCGCATGGATGACGAAATGTATTTTAACAGCATAAAGCTTTGGGATTTTTGCATATCAATTCTTCTAAATTTTTATTCTAGTTTGTTATTTATCAATGTTTTATCGGTTTTATTTCACTTTTATATTTAGGCATAAAAAAAAAAAAAATGTTTGTTTCAGGTAACCCGACCTACCCTAAAAAATGCCCCGACCCTAGAAGATTTTATTAAGTTTGTCAGATTGATTTTTGGTTTATTTGTTTTGATAGTATCCACTTATAAACAATGTTTAAGGATATTACTGATACGTTTTGAATATTTATTTAGTTTTACAATCTTCAAGTTGACCATTTACCAAAAAAAATATAAAATCCCGACCTACCTACCCAAATTTTTTGGGCATGTTACCTGAAACAAACATATTTTTTTTTTTTACACCTTATGCATGAAAATTTGATGAGATTGTACATACCTTCTTTAAACATTCATCTCTATTGCACCTTATTATATATATGTAATTAATTGTCCAAAGATCAAAGTGAAATAGGAACACTAGATTGTTAAAAAACAGGTAGGTAAAGTAAAGCAAGACGGCCAGGATGGCCCTATATTGTTCACCTGGTTTAATGTGCTGATACATGATCCAAGAGAGTAAAATCAACTTAAAAAGTGGATCAAAGGGAATTTATGTCAGGCAACCTCATTTTATCACAGATTATAAATATTTTACCATAACATAGATTTCATGGATTGACTATCTGACGAAGCTTTAACCAGATATGATAAAAAATTATGTCCCTAAAGTGTAAAGAAGCTGTTTACATTATCTGACCTGGTGAGCTAGATTTTGACCCATATTTTATCAAAACCTGGATTAAAAGACAACAACCTGACCAAGTGTCAAACTCATCTGATGATAAATGTGGTTCCTAGAGTGTAAACAATGATAGTTACGTAATTTAACCCAGTGACCTAGTTTTTAATTGTACATGACCCATACTTTATAAGAACCTATATTTTATGCAGGACAACAATAACCAAGCTGCAACCTGATCTAACGAAAAATGTGGCTCCTAGAGTGCCAACAAAATTTATACTTTTTTTAACTAGTGACTAGTTTGTTTTTCAACCAATTTGACCCATTTTTCAACTATATCCAGTTTCTATCAAGGTTAACATTCTGACAAAGTTTCAACCTGATCAGAAAAAAAATGAAGCCGCTAGATCGTAAATGTCAGTAAAAAATGTTGAAAAACATGCAATGATGTCAACTGACCTAGTGTCCTAGTTTCTGACCCATATTTTACCAGAGCCTAGAATTCATAGAGAACAACATTATGGCCAATTTTAAACCTGATCTGGTGACAAATATACACGCCATATGTCCCAGATCGTCCGGGATTGTCCCGGAAATGCAGTGCCCATCCCACAGTCACGAAATTCTTTCATATGTCCCGGAAATCATTAAAACTGTGCACACCTATATAAGTTGAACTTTAAACAGACCACTAATCCCCTAATTTGTTCCCAAGGCAATGGCTACCCGATTAGGCAACGTGTCATAAACGACCATTTAACAAAACTTAACATGCTTTCTCTGTAATTGACTGCATTCTTAAGCTGCAATCAGTCACCGAGCAGATCCGCCCTGAAGGTGGAGCTTCATTCCCACACAAAAATCTATATTAGCCAATTAAAACGCCTAGATATTTCAGTTTACCTATTCCATGAACGATCGACCAATCAGCGTATTACACATTTATACACGCATTAGTAAGTGTATACATGCATCACGTGATATAGAAAGAGTACACATAATGATGACCATAAGAAGAAGCAGTAGTGCGTTCCAGGACGGGCACTGCCTTTCCACAATATCCACAGTTAGTTTACAAAATAAATAAGGCATTGTTTTAAATTACTGTTATTGAAATTTCGATTTAAATAGTTGTGAAAACAAATTTTTGTTATGCCATGTAAAACCAGTGTTTTGCTAGAAAATAGCGCAAAAAGTCTGCTGGCACCAATGACGTCACATTCCACGCATGGAAAGCATGTTTGTACCGACCATGTGCTTTGCTAAATATAGACGTGTCAACTGGCAATAAAAACTTCATAGAAAACGAACTTTGAAATCTTTACTTTTTGTATAAAAGTTTCGTAGTGCAATAACTTTGTGATCTTCTGCATTTTAATGAATATTTTCATTTTTATAACAAAACTTTTTTCCCATTAAAAAAAGTACATTGCCTTGGATTGGAATAGATACATGAAGACACGGCTGCTATTTCCCACCAAAACGATTTTACCGCCAAATAAGAACACTTATATGGAAAAATAATTAATGCACATGTCCCCGAAAATCAGTAAAAATCATGGAAATTCGCGGGCAGAGTCCCGGAAATGATCCAAAAAATTATGGCATGAATGTAATAAATGTGGGCTCTAGTGGGGCAAATAGTGTTTTTCCTTCATTTGCCCTAGTGACTTGTTTTTATATCAACCTGAGCCATATTTGAATCTGAATGAATATTTCATCAAGGTTAACTTTCTGACAGTTTCCAAAAAAAATGAAGCTGCTAGTTCGTAAATGTCACCTTAATTCGAAAAACATGCAATTATGACAATTTTAAACCTGATCTGATGATAAATGTGCGTCCTACAGGGCAAACAAGTTTTTTAAATTTAATTTGACCTAGTGAACTAGTTTTTGACCCAACATGACACAATTTCAGGAATCACCGTACATTAACTGAGGACAACATTCTGACGAAGTTTCATCTGATGAAAAACGTGACCTGTATAGTGTCAAGTGTCGAAGATGGATGACGGCTGACTGACGACGGCTGACGGGCGACGGAAAACCATGTGCCCTGTGAACTAACAAAAGCACCTTATGGTTGACTTTGACAAACTCCGAAATAACTTACCTCACATGCATTAATTTTTTTACACCAATAAGTTGTGAAAAGAAGTGATGCAAGGCTGATTCACATCCCACCACACCTGTAACTAATTGTGTTTATCATTGGAAAAAATCTGAAGTTGCACATTGGGACATCTCTGGAAAAGTAAAGCAGCAAAACATAAATAATTAAAGAAATCCTACATTTTCTACTAATACATTTTTTATGGGTGTTGTGTGCGCCATGCTGGCAAAGCCACCAACCTCTCACATGCATTGGCCATAAACCAATAAAGTAATCAGGAACACAAGAAATTTAAACCTTAATATGCCATCAAATCACAGGTATTCCATCACAGGTATGCAATAAAGGACTCAGATGCCACCTCGGGGAGGTCAGATGCAGGATTTCTTGATAGATTTCTTCCCAACATGCACATGTCATTTGTAAAAGCTGTTTTATGAACATTCTGCATGACAATTCAGCAAGGTTCGAATTAACAGTGTCCATAACAAGAGCTATCGGAGCACAGCGCCCTCGACTTTTCTTGTGCTTGTCAGAGTTACTGGCATTTTTTTTCTAAAACAAGAAAATTTGATATGAAAATTCCATAAAAAAAAAAAAAAATTAACGAAATGCATTAAAGTCAGCACATCAATAACATTTTCAGTAAAAGTGACCTTGACCTTGACCACACCCACCCCATATGCAATCCCAAGCGAGGTCTCGATACAAGGTATCTATGTATTCATTTTCTTTAAAATATCTCACTGCATTCTCAAGTTATTGATCAGAAACTGTTTTTCTATTTTTATTAACAGTGACCTTGACCTTGACCCCACCCCATACGCAATCACAAGTGAGGTCTTGATATAAGGTATCTATGTACAAAGTTTCATTATAATATCTCAATGCATTCTTAAGTTATTGAGCAGAAACCGTTTTTCTATTTTAATAACAGTGACCTTGATCTTGACCCTATAGGCAATCCCAAGAGAGGTCTCGATATAAGGTATGTATGTATTTAGTTTCATTAAAATATCTCAATGCGATCTCAAGTTATTGAGCGGAAACCGTTTTTCTATTTTTATTAACAGTGACCTTGATGCAACCCACCCCATATGCAATCCCAAGCAAGGTCTCGATATATGGTATGTATGTATTAAGTTTCATTAAAATATCTCAATGCGTTCCCAAGTTATTTAGTGGAAACCGTTGTTCTATTTTTACTAACAGTGACCTTGACCCCACCCACCCTATATGCAATTCCAAGCGAGGTCTTGATATAAGGTATCTATGTAATAAGTTTCATTAAAATATCTCAATGCATTATCAAATTATTGAGCGGAAACCGTTTTTTCTATTTTTAGTAACAGTGACCTTGACCTTGACCCCACCCACCCCATATGCAATCCCAAGTGAGGTCTTGATATAAGGTATCTATGTATTAAGTTTTATTAAAATATCTCAATTTGTTCCTAAGTTATTGAGCGGAAACCGGTATCTATGTTTGCAGTTTCATTACAATAGCTTAATCCATTCTCGAGTTAGAGAGTGGAAACAAAAAATTGAGAACTAACTTACCAAAAAACTTTAACCTGTCCATATAGCTTATATGTAAAATTTCTAAGTGTAAAAAGGCCCATAATAAAATTTCAAACTAGAGTTATCAAAATTGGCCCATGAATATATTTTAATACAGGGAATAAGTGTCCTAAGTTTGAATGAAATCCCTTAAGCCATTCCTGAGAAACCAGCTTACGGAAAAACTTGAACCTGTCCATATACCTTATGTAAAATTTTTCAGTGTAAAAAGGCTGAAAATTTTGACAAATTTCAAACTAGAGATACCAAACTTGGCCTATAGGTTCATTTTAATGTGGGGAATAAATGTTTTAAGTTTGAATGAAATCCCTCAAGCCAGTCCTGAGAAACTAGCTGACCGTAAAACTTTTACATAGCTTGGACGCTGACGCCAATGCCGACGCAGGGGCGAGTAGAATAGCTTGCCTTTTCTTCGAAAAATCGAGCTAAAAACTCCAGTTTAAAGCCATTTCAAACAGTTTTCAGATACTTTTGTCACCAAATTAAAGGTACAATGTTTCATTTAATCAGTGTATGATGTGATATAAATCTTATATATAGATGACCATCATTATCTTAAGTGGGTGTTATGCTGGTTGTGTTGGGTTGGTAGGAACACAACTGTGATGCCTTCAGGTTCTTGCCAACTGGGTGCCGGGGCCGCCGTTGTCCACAATTAGTACAGACTTTCTTTCGCACTTGGGAAACTTTTCATCTGGCTTTCAAAGCCACTAAGTGTGTCTTTGTGTTTCTGAGTTTTACCAAATGTTAGAAGTGGCAATAGCCGATCCACACTTGTTTGCAAACTTCAACTGAACCAAGTTGGAAATAAGGAAGTTCAGCTGTAGATGCATTTCTTTCCAGTTTTAAAGTGATAAAGGTTAATATTTATATTACTGTTGCTGGTTAATATTAGTCTGTTAAATTGTATTATTATAAAATAGCTTCAAGTTATAAAAAAACAAGAAATATATTTTTAAAAGATATTCAGCGTCTGTGGTAATTTTGCAAATAATGAGTGTAAATTTAACTTCCAGCATAAATATTCAAATCAATATAATTAAGACTAGATCCAAATGGCATACTTGAGCTCTACTGCATGTATTTCCAAATCATCCTTCATCAATAGATGGAATACATACAGAATTTTACGCTAGTCAATTGTTCCAAGAGCATGTATCAGTCGAGACTGACTTCTGTGATGACATATCACATGAGAGGCGGAGCCTCGATTGTGATACGAAACAGCGCAAGCCAAGAGACTAATATATACTCTTGGAACAATTGACTAGTGTAATATTCCTTTTATTACATACCACGATAAAATTTGAAATGTGCATTTACCTTATTTTATTTGTTTAAAAAGTACAATAATGACTAATATTTGAAGGAATCGATTATATTTGTTTACTTAACTCTATGATGACATCATCAAAAAGTAGTCCGGCTAGTATGGTAATAGCGAGTAGCATAATACGGAATTTTGTTTCTGTCGGCATGTATTTCACCAATTGATAAAGCATGTATTTTGTTAAGATTTAAAACAGGTATATAATAAAAGTTCTTTCTTCCTAAGTTTGTTTCTATGGAGCAGTTTATTAACAGCTTTATAAAAGAAAATATTTACATGGTACATACATTTGTAGTTTCCTTTTAGTATTTTCAATGTACATAACACATGCAGTAGTATTTAAACAAAACAAACTTCAAGTAGGTCAATAATCATCAGGAAACTGTGCAAGGTCACCGTTTGCAGAGCAAAACTATGACCATTTTTCTATACAGACTTTTCTAAGGACTCCAAAGGAACTGTGATATGTCCCAAGGGTACATGAACCAATATATCCTTATCTCTGTATAACAGACTACGATATAATTATTGCATTTATTAATTATTTAAGAAGACTGAATTATTTCTATATTTGGCCTTCCCAAGAGGCAAAACAGCCGACATGTGCATGCCATGCAAAGATCCAGCTAACTGTTACTGTTTAATGCTATTCATTGACAGTAACCAGTTAGATAACCGTTATTGCTTTTATGCTAATAATTATCCATTCAGATGCTATTTCTATTATGACTAGTACCCATGTATACAACTTTTATTGCTTTTATGCTAATAGTACCCATCTAGACAAGATTAAATTTAATGCTAATAATACCTATACAGATGCTATTTCTATCATGCCAATAGTACCAATGCAGTAACTGTTTTGTTTTTATGCTAAAAGTATGGGTCCCATTCAAATGTTACGTTTATAATGCCATTTTACTAGCAGTATGGAAGTAACTGGTATTACTGGTTAGAACTGTTTTAATTTCAACATTACCAGTCCTAGTGGCTGTTATTGCTTTTATGCTAACGGTACCCATCCAGATAACTGCTATATGCTAACGGTACCCATCCAGATAACTGCTATATGCTAACGGTACCCATCCAGATAACTGCTATATGCTAACGGTACCCATCCAGATAACTGCTATATGCTAACAGTATTTATCCTAATAACTGTTAATGTTTGAATGCTAAGAGTACTCATCTGAACTTTCTGCTTTTATGTGAATCATGGTATTGTCGGTTTAAATTTTGTTGATAATGAGGGGATCAACCATTTATTGTAAATAGGGGGAATCATGGTTTTCTGTTTACAAACACGCTGTTATCGTCTGCAGTTTATAACGTTTAATTTACCTGTATCGATAAGTCCATGTTTATAACGGTTCACACTTGCATTTTTAGCGACTGTAGCCATCTAGGCAACTGTTGCTGCTAAAATGCTAACTGTACCAGTGAAAAGAACGGTTACTGCTTGTATGCTATAATGTAACCCAGTTCTGTTCTCATGCAGTTATTATAATTCTACAGAGACTACAACCCAAACTGACCATGTTTGAGAAAATGGCATTACAGTCTAAAGCCTTCCAGATAACTCTTGTTGCTTTTGTGCTAGAAGAACTTAATTACTGTTCTCATACAATGATTCTATATATTTACTGTTCTCATACAATGATTCTAAATATTTACTGTTCTCATACAATGATTCTATATATTTACTGTTCTCATACAATGATTCTATATATTTACTGTTCTCATACAATGATTCTATATATTTCTACAACCCAACTGACCTCCTGTTTTTTAGTGGGCTACAATCCAATAAATGTCACAAAGGACAGGCCGTGGTTAAGACATCTCACACAATCTACAACAAGAGCCAACTTCATGCCAATAGTTCCTGTGTGTAGTTTATTGCACGTGCCATTCAAGCGTCACATTATGGGAATTTTGGGGAAAAATCCAAGAAGTCTGAACATCTCTTAGTCTGATTTATTTATCATCTTTTGTGATTTGGGGCTATAAAATGTCAATCCTACACTTTATAATCTAAAAACTATCCATATATTCTCGACAATGTGATTGAATAAATCAAAACGCTGACAGTGTAGAAAGACTGTTGGCGACAAAAAAAAATTAAAAGCATGTGAATTATAGGTGCATTTTTGCTAAATATGAAACAAGTTCAATTTCCCACATTGACACTTGATAATATGGCTTCTTTTTCAATATTATACAACATCATAATAGAAACTAATTTGTAAGTAACGAACAAATATTGTTCAAGCTAAATATCTAATGCAAACGGAATTATATACATGCCAGTTAACAAGTCAATCTGCAACGAGCCGTGCAGAATGACCGATCAAGTGATGTAGTTAGGAGCATCGATGTGTGCTTTCGATTTTCCATACTACAGTTTTAAATCAATACATTGCAGTAATTTGTTGACAAAATATCCAGAATAACAATCGGTAACAATTCTCAACGCAATGATTCAAAAATAACCCATGTAGCGCATTAATTTAGTGGTCTTATTCCAAGACACCCAGGTGAATATTTCGGTTGCATGCAAGTATATAGGGGTGTCATTAGTTTGAAATAAAATTTTGAATAAAATGATGTTTTTTAGAAACTGTAATTGTAATCAATCACATGATATTCACATTATAATATGCATGACATACATAATCTTAAATAATTAAAAAGTAAGAAAACAGGTGTGTAATTTTGCTGTTTTGAAAAAGGACACTTTCAGGTTTCGATTTACTGACTCATAGCCTGCACAGAAAAAAGTAGTTTTGCGTGATACCTGTTTCGTAAATTCCCCTCTCAAAAGACCGTTGGCTTTGGCTTCTGCCAACAGTCTAAAAATAACAAAACATTTATAAAGGAGAAACACTTTCATTTTTATCAAACACACATTTCTAGAAGATTGGTCATGACATGTATGGTAAATACCCGGTTCCAATTACCTCACTCAGACTCTATTTTTATGACATGAGTCACATACAATTATTTACACATATTTTTGAAATAGCAATAAACAGTCCTTGCAGTACTACATTAAAAAGGTGGGCAACAAGTTGATCCAATTTTAGTCCAGCTAAAAAATCGCTTTCCAAGCCATGGCTGAAATCCTGTACTACCTTACTAATTAAATTACACCTTAAAGTTGAATAACTGATGGCAATTATTATACTTCATTAAATATCTATCACAACAAATTAATGCATGTATGAGCTAATAAATGTTTATAAATGTTTATAACTCGTTAGTCATGATGCAGAACAATGCATTTGTCTGTTTTGCTGAAAGATGCCAATGCAAATTTCTACTTTTAAATGTGTAGCTTAATTCAAATTCATAGTAAGGTCGTAATGGTGTAGTTGAAATGATGTCCGCTTTGCGACCGGGAGGTCCCAGGTTCGATCCCCACTCAGGGAGCATTCTCAAGATCATTTCAAAGACTTCAAGTACTGGTTCTTCCCAGGAAACAGACTCGCGAATGTCTCTATAAGCCTAAGGCTTTGGATGCAATCACGCTTAAATAAATAGGTTTTAAATAAATCCACAGCTTATTCTTCATGGTTAATATTCAAGTCCGGATATGATTCCAGTAACGAGACTTGTCATTTATTGTTGGAGATTACATCTCTTAGCACTTGGCCGATCATAAACGTATGATTCCAAATCAACCTGTATATAATGCTACAAACTGGTCGGATTAACCACTCTTGTGACAATTAAATTCCCATTTAGCAATGGGATCATGAATAATAGTAAATAAGAAACTTTATTAAATTAATTATCTCATTTGGCATATTATGTTCATTATCATTATGTTATCAGATTAATGGTCAAGTCACAGTCACATATAACTATTTGATATTGTGAAAAAAAATGGGTCAAGGATTAAAGCAATCCAGTGAGGATTTTAATTAGCATGGTTGTTATTATTATTTAATCATATTAACAGTAAAGTAAAATCACATTGTACAGATTTTGATTTTTCACAAGAATGTGTCATAAAGAAAAAAATACAAATAAAATGTGCAGTCATTGCCTGCAGTCCTTGGAACCTTTCCACAAGAATGTGTCATGAAGAAAAAAACACAAATGGGTCGTGTCATGGGAAAACTGGGCTAAATGCATGTGCGTAAAGTGTCGTCCCAGATTAGCCTTTGCACAGGCTAATCCAGGACGACACTTTCCGCCTACAGTGGATTTATGTTTAGAAGAGACTTCCTTGAAACTGAAAATACCATAAAAGCGGAAAGTGTTGTCCCAAATCAGCCTGTGCGGACTGCACAGGCTGATCCAGGAAGACACTTTACGCACATGGATTAAACCTGGGTTTCCCACAACACGCCTCAAATAAAATTTACACTCATTGCCAGTTCTTTTTTAATCTTGCTGAGATACTGAAGGAGTATGCCAACACTTTGTTCCAACACTGAGGTAATGTGGAACAGCTTCGATAAGTTTCAAACTAGTTGATCAAGGCAATAAGGGAGGACATTAATTTGTCCCCAAATCTTTAACACTGATGCTGTCTGGTGTCTACAGTTCTCGGTTCTAGTAATTACTTCTCGGCTATAACGGTTGCCCTGCAAGGCACATTATTCCGTAAAATGGCATCTGTCGTTCCATGGAAGGAGTACATTACAATTAACCTGATTTGTACAGATCTCTAGCATCTATAAAAGGGCTAGGTGGCCTTAATTACAATGGTACCCATGAAAAATGCTTTTGGTGAGATAATTTGGAACAAATATATTTCTAAAACATTTCTGAACCAACATGGAAGCATCATTATAGTATGTAAAATAATTGTATATACTATTATTAATTGTTTACCAAATTGTCTGATAATTGTGTTCGTTCACTTGTTTTATTTTAATTAATTACAATAATTTGACTTATATGTATTTAGTACATTCATTTCAGGAATGATTAGGCGTCCAGTCATTTATTATGTTAAACAGGAGTACAAAATTAATTTATTACTTAAATTATGTCACAGAAAACATATTTAAAACAAGACAGTGCTGTAGTAAGGTGCTGGTGCTAGACGGTAAAATCTAGTTAACCAAGAAATAGCCAATTTGAATTCTTCTTAGCCAAAATTAGGTCAAGGTCAAAGTGAAATTGGGTGATATGGGTGGATTGGGAACGGTCATAAGTGTTGTAGCAATAGGTGTTGGTGCTAGACGAAACGGAAAAATCTAGTTAACCAAGAAACAGCCCATTTGAATTATTCTAAGTGCAAAATAGGTCAAGGTCAAAGTGAGGTTGGGTGATATGGGTGGATAGGGAATGGTTATAAGCAACAACTGTGTAAGTATCCACGGAAGGACTGACATGACAATCACTATATGCCGCCTGCATCAAGATGCCAGGGACATAAAAAAATCTAAACAGCAACTTTCACCAATAAAATTCCATTTCACCTTCATTTTCTGTCATAAACAATCACAAGAGGACAATATCTCTCTCAGATAACAGATATAATGTGCTCTAATGCTTTGTGACTGTGGTCCAACTGTGTTCCACAATACATACATATCTCAGGTTACAACAGACAGCTCAGCTGCATGGAACAGCAACTTTCACCAATAAAATTCCATTTCACCTTCATTTTCTGTCATAAACAATCACAAGAGGACAATATCTCTCTCAGATAACACATCAAATGTGCTCTAATGTCTAATGCTTTATGACAGTGGTTCAACTGTGTTCCAGAATACAAATATACCTCAGGTTACAATAGACAGGTCAGCTGCATGACTGATCCATTAAAGGAATATGCAGTGAAAACCAATGTCTTCCAATCCAATAACTGATGGTTTTGTAATTCATTTTGAGTACCTTGACTTTTTTGTTTGTCTTCAAATGCTTTAAATGCTAATTTGTGTCTGAAAAACATACTTCAGTTAGGAAATAAAAAAAATCATGAACTGTCCACCAAAAAATGAATGTAAATAATTCATCAACGGTTCATACTAATCCCTCGTGTCTATCAATTGTATGAAGTTTCATGAACATCGGTCACACACTGGAGAAAAGTGAAGAAAGTTAGCAGGACAAAAGAAGCAAATCTAGTGACAAAATAAAATCCATGGTGGCCGCCAGTCAGCTATTTTCAATTTTGTCGAAGAAAATATAATATTTAACACTACTACACATTATGTTCATCAACTGTATGAAGTTTCATGGAAATCTGCCGCTCAACAAAATTGAACAAATCCAAGAAAGCCACCGTGAATCTGACCAACATGAAAATTATGTCACGCATTATTTGCAAAAATTCTTTGTCATCTGTACCAAGTGGTTACATCTTTTAAGACTCAGATCACTGTTATTAAAGGAATTAAATGCTTTTGGGGAATACATGCCTCAAATGATTTTATTTCCAGGGAGGAGAAGTCGAGCAGTTGGTCTCTCAGGTTTCCAAGAAGCCACTAAGACTGTGACACTGAATGGATGGATGTTCTTGTAGAGTGTAATGATCTTTGCATTGCGCACATCCTGGGGCATCTTCCCTTCTCACCAGCAGAGGCACAAGCAAAGCTGGTTTACCGCACTTAATAATCTCCGGTGGTATGCCGTCCTCATCTCTTTGCTATTTTCTAGATCGTTGATGGCTTTGCTGAGATCATCTAAGGTTGGCTCAGGGTCCAGTTCACCCAGCACAGGCAAGTTTTCGATGCTGTCAAGTGCTTCTTGGGTGACAGTGTTTTCTTTGGAGAAGAGTTCCTGGTAGTGCTTCTGCCCAATGACACATTTGCATGTCCCTGTCAGTGATGACATCACCAGTCTTAGATTTCAGGAGTGCAGTCTTCCTTGTTGGTATGCCTGTTGCCTGCTTGATCCCTTCATACATCTTCCTGATGTTGCCAGTGTCCAAGGTTTTCTGGATGTTGTCTGAAAGTTGGAGCCAGTAATCATTTGCGCAGCATCTTGCTTTTCTTTTTGCTTCATTGTGAGCAGTTCTCAGTGTGTTTATGTTTTGCGGGCTTGGGTTGTGCTTGTAGTTTACCAGCGCATCCCATTCTGGCTTCGATAACTTTGTGATTCCAATTCCGAGATGTTGGCCTCAAACCAGTCAGTGCTCTTCTTTTCTTTCTTACCATATGTAAGGAATATTCAAGAATGGTATTTCTGAGGTAGTTCCATTTTTCTTCTGCATTCAACCCATTCCATTTGACCTGAGTCTTTTCAAGAAGCTTGATGAACTCCTGGTTTTTGACTGCATAAGAGTTTTGCAGGTGTTGATCTTTGGTTGAGCTTTCAGTTTTGAGTGGTGAAATTTCTTGGGCTTCAGTTTAACTTTAGAGGCTTCCAGAGAGTGATCAGTATCGCAGTTGGCGCTGTGATATGCTCTGGTGTTGCCCTGTTCAGGAAGTCCTTCCTAGTGATAATCAGGTCTAACTGATGCCAGTGTTTTGACCTGGGTCGACTCCAAGATAATATGTGGCAAGTTTTGTTCTGGAAAAGGGTGTTTGTCACACAAAGGTTGTGATATGAGCCGAGTTCTAGAAGCCTCTGACCATTTTCATTCATGGTACCTATGCCATGATGACCTATGATGCTTGGCTAAGACTCTCTGTCTGCACCAACCCGTGCACTGAAGTCGCCCAGAAGGTAAATTTGCTCTGAGGATGATGGTATGCCTTTGATGATGTGGTCAAGCAACTCGTAGAACTGGTCTTTGGCTTCAGTTGGTGCATAGGTGCAAATGAGGTTTATAACACCTTGCACTGTTGAGAGACGTAGTGTAAGGATTCTCTCTGTACCACCTGTTGGAGGTTCAATCATGTTCTTTAGGTTGTTCTTGACAGCAAACCCGACCCCATGCTCTCTGGTTTCCTTAGCTCTTTTCCCTGAAAGGTGGAGTCTACCTCTTTCAAAGATCCACTGTCTGGAAGAGGCGTCTCCTGTAGCGCTGCTATCGCGATGTTTAGCCTTTGCAGTTCACAATCAATTACCTCCAGTATATATGGAGGTCTAATGCTGCACAGACGACAGGACCCCTCGTGGCTTCACCGGCAGAGTCCAAGGGAATGCTACACACACACACACACAAATATTTGGCGCCAGCTTTGCTGCAGAAGTTGTCAGGACGAAATCAGATTTTGACAACCAACCGCCTACGGGGCTTCACTCGGGATGTTTACTCTGGATTTACTTCCATAGCCTTTTCCATTGTTGGATATGGCCACAAGGCAGCGGAGATTTTGAATCAAGGTTTTCCTAACTGCCTTCCCAGGCTTACGAGTTCCGTCTGCCCGAGCCAACTGGTTTTAAGGCGCCAGTGATCCGCCTTCGCCCCTTCTCCTGTCAGTAGAAACAGTTCCACCAAGCTCAGAGTTTAAGCCACACTCGAAGGCAAGGAGTTTAGCTTTGGTTGTCAGAGGCTATTCGAGATGCATGTTGTAGGGAGCACTTTGTTGGTAATGGGAGCTTATCTCCATTACCACCCTAAGACTATAACAACCTTGGAACCCATGTTTCTCTATTGCTTCTGTAAACAGCATTGCTGTATTTCCAGGAATAGGTAGTGAATCATCATTTCGAATGTAGTTATAGCAGCTGATGTTAGCTTCGCTGGCAACAATTTAGGCATGTTAAGAAACTGTCAGTTGTTTTCAACACTGACATGTTTGAATAAAACATTTATGCTTATCAACAATTTACTGGTAGGCATTTTAACTTTTAAATACAACATATTTTATTTACTTTACTCGCTTCAAATACGTGATCACCTGTGTGTAAAAGGATCATATTTACTCATTATAAAGAATTGTTTTTGCGACTCGGACTTGCGACTCGGACTTGTCTAAGATGCCTTCTGTTACAAATCACGGAATACTTATGCACTGCATTATAACTGTAAAACGATAAAAAATAATTTTCTTTTGTCAATAAAATCTATGTTGACTTTTACTCTCAACTATGTATGGTGCCCCTTAACCATGGCTATATTATTACAGTACATTAACCATAACAGATAAAACCTCAACAGTCATCAACTTGTTTATCCTCACTTATTGGTGATATTTAAATGTCAGAATATCAGACACATATATCACTGAATGCCACACACTTAATTAATGTTAAGTTGTCTAACAGCTTACGCAAAATCATTGTGTTTCTAACAAGTCTTCCATTAGCAGACTAACGAGTCATTTTCTGTGAACCCACATTACATAATAAAAAGTGTTCACTGTGCGGCACAAAACAAGTTTTCCTGTGAAAATGGAAACGGAAATTTTCAATTAATCATTCATTACAAATTGGCTAGTGACAACCAACATATTGCAATGTTGCATTTAATGTACAGGTACTCTCTGTAAACTATCGAGCATGTGCCAAGCTGTCACAAACCTTCTTGAATGAATGATGAGGCTGTATGGACAAGAAAACTAATTTTACATCATTGCATTTATTCTGCACATAAGCAATGTGACCTTTGGTGTATGCATGTTGCTGTTACGATGGCAAATTTATAACAAAATATGTCAGAAGCTGAATTGTCCTTACAAAAATAGAACTGATGGGTGCTCCCTGATGCCGCTTTGACCTCTAATTGTAACCCATGGACCTTGTTGTTTTCATACCGGCAACACGGTCATGTTGAGGCAAACATTTGTGCAAAGCAATTTTAAAATCCATCCATCCTTGGCCAAGTTACACATCCCCACAAGCAAAAATCTAACTTCGACCTTTAACCTTTAAGTATGACCTTGACCTACACTCCTGGTTTATCACTCATTCTCATTTTTTGGGCCGAAAAGCATAACATAAATATTAAATTTATAACTTCTCATTTCCATGCAAATGTATGTTTAATATGAAAATGGAACTTATCTGTATTGAGTTTTAAGTGATGGCCATATTGTGAAAGCTTTATTTCTTGCTGTTGTATGCTGTCAACATATGCATGAGTTTTACTTATGTATTTTACATGACAGTGATACCAACCTAATGACAGATACAGAATATAATAAAAACAAACATAAGAGATGTCTTTATTACATTATCAACACAGAAATTCTATTATTTAACTTCTTGAAAACACTTAACTGATAGCATTGTCGAACAATGGACACTTAAGATGGAAAATTGGGCTGAAGAAACAGTAATTTTTTGCATTATTGTCCTTTTTGTTTTTTTCATATATCCTCACACCTTAAATAAAGCGTAAATACAGCGTCAAATAAAATAGTAGTGCACACAAAACCTTCATAAACCCTTAAGCAGAAATAATAGAGCTCAACTGATAATAAGACTATTTTACAGGAATTTTTTTTTATAACATGTGCTTTTGTCACGTAAAATTCATTAAACAAGTAAACACATTGTACAAGTACATAATTCAGCAGAAAATGGGTAGAAAATGGGTTAATCGATCGTAGATGTGGGAAAATAACTTGAAAATGTAAACATTTGTACAAAAATAAAGTTTATAATTGACATAGAACAATGAAATGCGAAATTCATACCAATTGTCACGTAAAATTCAATGAACTCAACTGTTGCATTTAACGGACATCACATGTGGTAAAACTATCGCAATATCTTTTCAAATAACATCCTTGTTTTTGGAAAATCTAGGTTAACCAATATAAATGTGATTGATGATGGATAATTTTATAGAGTATTTGACATTTTAATGACATAAATCAGTTCATATTTGTCACGTAAAATTCACCTAACTTTTTCAAGATTTCAGCTATTTTAGCCCTGTCTTTGTCAATATACGTTTGTATTATTGGACAAACAAACTTATTTTAACATAATATGAATTAAATTAAAACAAAAAAAACAATAAGTTCAACATTTTATGTTTGAATTTTACGTGACATTTTATGAATTTTACGTGACATATAATGAATTTTACTTGACATTTTAATTTATGCTCTATATGTGCACCAGACCCTGATAATCATCCATGCATCATAACAGCACTTATCTTTAATTATTTCTTACAATAAGTGCAATTAAAACACATTCTATCTATAAAGTTATCACGATATATTTGACAAAACAAAAACAAAGGGAGTTCAAATAAGTAACATAAAACAATAGATCATGTGTCATTGATTTCAACTTAATGGCCCTAGAAAAACATTCAATGACGTCATGAATATCACAGCATAAACCGCAAATACCGAACAAATTAATTGGTCACTGTCTACACCACGGTAAGCGCCCGTATCATAAAATTTTCATGTAAGTATTCAGTTATGTAAACTTCAAGTTTACCTTTCCAATAACCAAAATCTGTAATATTTTTGATAACTCGTCACTCTATTTGTCACCATATACATTTCTCAGTAAGAGATTACATATAACACTGTCAATTTCATACAGAAAAGTTTGGCAAAAGACAAACAGTCGTTACGTAAAGCTTCACCGAAAAAATCCCCCCATATGGGCTTAAAACATTAATGGCTTAAATCTTGATTTTGTATGAAAAAGTTGATGAAAATTTTGTTTTTTTGTAAGATGTTGTGTAAACTCGTATCAATTGATATATTAAACCATGAGTTTCGTGAAAACAATTTGATGATAGCACAGCAAATAAGTTAGTGTCACGTAAACTTCAAGCATCTTGTGACACGAATAAAATATTAATTTTTTGCAACCTCACACACAAGAACCAATTAAGTATTAAACAAAACTTATTGAACTTGGTCAAAATGCAGAATAAATTACCCATTAAAAATATGGCATTATGTTTGTGACAGTGGATTTTATAGGGAGGTATGTTTATAAAGGACACATTTAATTAATTAAAAAGAGTTTCTGATGCATCTTTTTTGGTTTCATTTCAAACAAATACATTGTGTTTATAAACCAAGGTGCCTGCATAACTCATATATATGGAAAACACATTTTGTGACAGTAATTGTACGTTTGAAAAGTATTTGGCCGAAAAAATGAGAATGAGTGTTATGCGTGTAACATGCTGTCTCATTTATGCAAATATTTGTGCCAAGTAATTTGAAAATCCTCATCATCCACACTCAGGCTATTTTCCAGACAAGCAAAAAGCCTCTTTCAAACATTTATCTCAAAGTATGACCTTGACCTTTGACCTACAGACCTGGTTCATGCGCACTTCACGCCATATCATTGAGGCTAACTTTGTGACAATCAGTAGTTTTAAATCCATGGCAAGTTAATGCACTGACAAGTGCCAATTTTGAACTTTGACCTCTAGGTGTGACCTTGACCTATGACCTATGACCTACCGACCAGATTCATGAGCATTACACACCATCTCATTGCGGCAGACATTTGTGACAAGTAATTTTAAATTCCTTTCATCCATGGCCAGGTTATTGTCTTAACAAGCAAAAAAGCCAATACATAATCAAAGGGCAATTGCTCCCTTAAAATCATCACACCCGAACAACCTGACAAAATGAAAATGTCCACTATTTGGGATGCTTCATATAGTTTCACTAAATTTGAGTTATTAGTCCCTGAGATCTTGCATAGAAACGAAGTACCGGACGGACAGACAGAAAAACTGTCAGATAAAGTAAATGGCAGTTCTAACGGACTGACAACTCGGCGACTATATCCTACAACCTTCAAGGAGCATAATTAAAACCTACCTGATAGTATATAGACATGAGATTGGAAAAGCTTAAATTGAGTTGCAAGACCAAATAACAAAGCTACAATCTGAATATACTGAGTACTTGAGCTGTAGAATCAAAAACAAATCAGGTGCGTTGTGGGAAAACAAGGCTTGATGCATGTGTCTAAAGTGCATGCAGTCCACACAGGCTAATCCAGGATGCCACTTTCCACCTACAAAATTTATGTTTAGAAGAGACTTTCTTGAAACAGAAAATATCATAAAATGGGAAAGTGTTGTCCCTGATCAGCCTGTGAAGTCTGGGGTGACACTTTATGCAATTGCATTAAGCCCGGTTTTCTCACGACACGCCTCAAACGTACCTGATTTTATACGGACATGAGAATGGTTCTCCTGCAGCGCTCTTAAACAGAACTTGTAGAACCATCAGCTCTCCTAGACCATGTACAATACCCAGCAGGCTCCTGTGACAGCAAAGCAAACAACAATTATAATGATTGCTGGGCTATAGGAGACCGTTTCTGAGGGTCATAAAGAGGGTCGAAAAGACCCTGTGTTGATAACATATAAGCAAGCAGCAAGGACACGTCTTAGACACATCTTAAGTGCCTGGTTTAGAAGCCAGTAACAGGAAAGCCAGTTACAAGTATATCTCTGAGACAACTCTTTATGACTTTGTATGAAAGTCTATAGAAGCCAGTTAGACGTATATGTCTGAGACAACTCTTAATGGCTTTGTATGGATTACTGTAGAAGCCAGCTACAAGTATATCTCTGAGACAAATCTGTATGGCTTAGTATGGAAGACTGTAGAAGCCAATTACAGGTACATGTCTGAGACAACTCTTTATGGCTTTCAGTGGATGACTGTAAAAGCCAGTTACAGGTACATGTCTTAGTCAGATACAAAATCTTTATGGTTTTCAGTAGATGACTGTAGAAGCCAGTTATGAGCATACAGTACGTGCCACCCAAAACCCGCAAAGTTCGAGAAATGCGATGAGCCGATTTGATCGCGAAGCGCAGATCGCTGGCTCGCGATGTCACGAATTTTAGTTTATTCTCGCGACGAAAATCCGCGCTTGTTCACGAACTTTCGTGGCGAATAATTTTGTCCCGGCACGAATTGTGACGAGAAAATAATTAGTAAAATGCACACCTGTACGCAATATTTTCACTTAGTGGCGAATAAATAATTTGTGTTAGTAAACTTTCCGGAATTAATATTTTAATGTATTCCTTTGAATTACATTAGCCACACAATCATTCAAATGAAGATGTGACATTTGTTGCAGAAGATTTAAAATATAAAAGAAATACACTTTTTATTGTATATAAAAAAAATTATCAATGTTTTTATAAAATGTACACAAAATAAAATATAAATATATTTGCTTTATTTACAAATTTACTTGCTATGTGTACTTAAAGGATAATAAGTGTGTTCTTTTTTTGTTTTATTAAAAGAGATTGAGAGTTTGGACAGAAGTGTCAAAAGGTATTGCCTGTGTTGTTTTGGTCATTATAATTATCATGTGTCCATGTTTTTTAGAACTTTTACAGAATTTTTGGCTACCGTTATGTTTAATTGTTTCTGTTTTTCTGATAATTAGCACATTAGCTTAATAGATCCTAAATATAAAATTGAACGGATAATTGGTTCGCATAAAATACAATGGAGTAGAAAGACGCGCCGTCTCCTTAGCACCCCAATGAGAAGACAAGACCCCCGCATACTGTGCTAATTGCTATAAAAGTGTGAAAACTCAACATGAGCAAACTGTCACTTTACCAAATGTATATTTTGTACAAATACATATAGCTATGTTCATTTTTTGTTTTGAAACCTATTACCAAAGTTGCCTTTTTTTAGTGGAGTGTTTTAAGTTGTATTTGAGGGCTAAATTACAAGTGTTCATGGTTGTTTAAAAGTATAATCTTTTGGTGTTTGAAATACTACTGAGGTAACAAAATAGTTAATATAATGGCGTTAGGGCATTTGAAAAAAAACTCACTTTTTAGTGTAATACGTAGTGGATGGAATGCTCCCAGTTCGTTCTCGTGCGTTGGTCAAAACAGAAGAATAGGTTTGTAATTTATTTTTTTTTAACTCGTATATAGAACCGGTAGTCTAAAGAACAAATTATGTTTTCTTTATCAAACACCAAATTTAGAAGACGCTACAATCACCGTTGTGATGGCTTTCGTTTGATATACATTTGTATTTACAATTATTTTGTTTACCGATGAGTAAACAATAAGTAAATTTTATAAATACATGTTACAATGAAACCATACGTTACAAATAAATATAGACACTTACATGTATATAACCACCTTCAATACAACTCAAGTACGATTATTATTAAATATCGTGTCAAAACGTCGGTGATTTGCATCTTTGTTATGATTATAAATACGATACAATTGAATATGATGGTGCACGGGTGAGGATGACAAATATGAACATGTATACAAACAAACTGAATGGATATTCTAGAAGAAATAATCACGCTCAATAAGAATAAGATAATAATCCATTTTTATAATCATCACAAGAACCCCGTATACACTTTCGCATAACAATCGAAAAAATTAATTAATTATTAACTAATAAATCATTTAAATGGACATCAGTTAATATTATTGTAAATGTGACATCAGATTACAATTAAGCAAATTAGTGAAATATACGTAAAAGTGATTATTTGTAGTGAAGAAAACAACAATCAGTGATTTATAATCTTAAGTTGATTTCAATGATTATTGTTGGAATTGTAAATGTAAACTTAAACGTATATACACACTACATAAATTCGTCGTGACTTTAATATGCGTTGTCAATGTTTTCTTTGATGAATACTGTCAAATAATAGTGCTTTTTTATATAATTATTTATTAATTAACCGTAATATGGAGGATACAAAATTAATATATCTACATTTAACATACATTGTGCGACACACAATGTAGAATGTTGCGAAAGGACCATAAAAACTGTACAATTCTTAATCTTGAAAGAGCAGAAGCACATATACCAGTAAAATCGCCGCGAATTGCGAAGCAATTTCGTGACACGTTCCTCACAATATCTCGCGCTGGGACCGCCCGCTATATTTTGCGAATTGTTGCAAACTTTTGTGACGTCGCTTCGCGAATATTGATCGAAGGCTCGACACGACTGCGTGAATTCTGCGGGTTTCGCGTGGCACGTACTGTATGTCTTTATGACATTGTATGGATGACTGTAGAAGCTGTTACAATTATATGTCTGTGACAACTCATTATGACATTATATGGATGACTGTAGAAGCCAGTTATAAGTACATGCCGGAGAAAACTCATTATGGCTTTGTATGGATGGCTGTAGACGCCAGTTGCAAGTATATGTCTGTAACAAATCTTTATGGCTTTGTATTCATGACTGTAGCAGCAAGTTACAAGTATATGTCTTTATGGCTTTGTATTGATGACTGTAAAAGCAAGTTACAAGTAAATGTCTTTATGGCTTTGTATGGGTGACTGTAGAAGCCAGTTACAAGTATATGTCTTTATGGCTTTATGTGGATGACTGTAAAAGCCAGTTACAGGTATATGTCTGTAACAAATCTTCATGGCTTTGTATTCATGACTGTAGAAGCCAGTTACAAGTATATGTCTTTATGGCTTTGTATTGATGACTGTAGAAGCCAGTTACAAGTACATGTCTGTGACAACTCTTTATGGCTTTGTATGGATGACTGTAGAAGCCAGTTACAAGTATATGTCTTTATGGCTTTGTATGGGTGACTGTAGAAGCCAGTTACAAGTATATGTCTTTATGGCTTTGCATGGATGACTGTAGAAGCCAGTTACAAGTATATGTCTGTGACAACTCTTTATGGCTTTGTATGGATGACTGTAAAAGCCAGTTACAAGTATATGTCTTTATGGCTTTGCATGGATGACTGTAGAAGCCAGTTACAAGTATATGTCTGTGACAACTCTTTATGGCTTTGTATGGATGACTGTAGAAGCCAGTTACAAGTATATGTCTTTATGGCTTTGCATGGATGACCGTAGAAGCCATTTACAAGTATATGCCTGTGACAGCTCTTTATGGCTTTGTATTGATGACTGTAGAAGCCAGTTACAAGTATATATCTTTATGGCTTTGCATGGATGACCGTAAAAGCCAGTTACAAGTATATGTCTTTATGGCTTTGCATGGATGACTGTAGAAGCCATTTACAAGTATATGTCTGTGACAACTCTTTATGGCTTTGCATGGATGACTGTAGAAGCCAGTTACAAGTATATGTCTTTATGGCTTTGCATGGATGACCGTAAAAGCCAGTTACAAGTATATGTCTTTATGGCTTTGCATGGATGACCGTAGAAGCCATTTACAAGTATATGCCTGTGACAACTCTTTATGGCTTTGTATTGATGACTATAGAAGCCAGTTACAAGTATATGTCTTTATGGCTGTGTATGGATGACTGTAGAAGCCGGTTACAAGTACATGCCTGAGACAAATCTTTATGACATTGTATGGATGACTGTAGAAGCCAGTTACAAGTATATGTCTGAGACAAATCTTTGTGGCTTAGTATGGATGACTGTAGAAGCCAGTTACAGGTACACGTCTTATTCAGAGACAAATATGTATGGCTTTCAGTGGAAGATTGTAGAAGCCAGTTACAAGTACATGTCTTATTCAGAGACAAATCTTTATGGCTTTCAGTGGATGACTGTAGAAGCCAGTTACAAGTACATGTCTTATACAGAGACAAATCTTTATGGCTTTCAGTGGATGACTGTAGAAGCCAGCTACAAGTACATGTCTTATTCTGAGACAAATATGTATGGCTTTCAGTGGATGACTGTAGAAGCCAGTAACAAGTACATGTCTTATTCAGAGAAAAATCTTTATGGCTTTCAGTGGATGACTGTAGAAGCCAGTTACAAGTACATGTCTTATTCTGAGACAAATCTTTATGGCTTTCAGTGGAAGACTGTAGAAGCCAGTTACAGGTACACATCTTATTCTGAGACAAATATGTATGGCTTTCAGTGGAAGACTGTAGAAGCTAGTTACAAATACATGTCTTATTCTGAGACAAATATGTATGGCTTTCAGTGGATGAGTGTAACAGAAGATAGTAACAGGAATATCTTTGGGTGAAATCCTTACGGCTATGTGGTGAAGCCAGTACAAGAACAAGGTATCCTGAAATTTGATTCCATACATGATAGGCTACATATCGACAAATACAAAGCAATATCAAAACAATTGCTACAAATGTTACCAATATATATTTTCTGTGTGAAATACCATTTAACAAAACTATGTAATTAACCCACCGCAGTGTAACATGCCCAGTGTCCAATTCTCAGAACTTTAATTCATGTTAATGTCTAGTACTGGAATTTTATGTTTTTTTTATTTGAGTGTCGTTTCTCACCTTTAAATGTGCAATCTTACATTTACTCAGGTAGAACCTTAAATAGGTGATTATTTTCCATAGCTGTTAAATGTCAAACAAATATTATTAATGTCAGTGCTAACACCTGATTTACGGTTAGTGGTTATGGAACACATTATTTTCAGGCAAGTGCTACATTGTCAAGAGAAAACATGAGAAAACCAATAAGGAATAAATATCTGACATTTCTTTGTGCAAGTGAACCTTTATGGAGTGGCCTTGTGTGGTTCTCTTCCATATGCACCCTGGTGACCCAGAAGGTTTGTTAGGTGGGTAGAGCAAGATACATACACAAGCAAGCCCTTTTCAGAGGTAATTCTTAATCTATATATGGACCCCCTCCAATTTCTTATTTGGGCCATGACCATGTGTGTGTATTTTACACCTCTCTTTCTAAATATCAATAGTTCAATGAGTTACAAAGTTTCTTATAATAGATGTCTGAGTTGCATCTTTAGCAACCACCACAGTTGGTGCAAGAAAATGCGTTTTTGAACTTCGTATATCATAACCATATAATGGTATTTGATTTGTTGCTGTAATGTGGTCATTTAAGAACTTCTGTTCTCCATGATCGAAAATGTTTTGGATATGGGGGTCAATTTACAAACGTGATTGACCAAACATGTTTATCATATTCTCAAAACAAAGCTGGAACAGGTTTTCTGGACATGTTTGATACATGTACAATAATGTTTGACAAAGAGTTCAGACATGGTTTGACTGTTATCATTTCGCACGGAACAGTTACTGAGAATATTCTTATAGAATAAATACAATATTTCTTATGTTACAGTAATATATTGCGACCTACTTTGCTAAAGGTACTTACAGTAATATATTGTGACCTACTTTGCTAAAGGTACTTGATTCAGAAAGCCATTGAGGACATATGAGAACTCTGCACATCCATTTTGTATCAGCTGTAACCAACGGCAACTGGACTGAAGAGCCACAAACTGGTCTACACTTCCTGTGCATTTCCATAGCAACTGACATTCCGAAGTCTGAAATTAATCAAATTACTCATTCTAGCACATTTACAAAATATTTTGAGATTCTACTGGTATTTAAGATTACTGTATTCTGTTGTAACATGTAGTTTATTAAACATACTCGTACAAATTAATGAAATTAAAATATAACAATATTTCTATAAAATTTTATGCAATTACTTTCCAATATCATTTTAACATTGGATAGTTTTTGATAATCTTCATTTGGCAAACACCAATAAGCTTAAAAGGTTAACATTTAATACACATAGTATTTAGTTTAGAAAATATATATCTAACATTTTTTTGGAAAAAAAACAATTCAGATTTTGGTATTCATTTAAAGGACTACACTGCAGATGCTGCACTATATCGCGATCCGTTATATCGCGATGTCCAATATATTGCGAATCGGCCGTGGATCCCGATTTTTTTTCATGTACATCAATATTTTCCTATTACCAAATGCTCATAAATACATCCAGTTTGATCCGGATTTTCGTGCCTTTACGGCGTCTCTTCTATTAACACTCTTGTAGTGCGACAAACAATACGCCGACTCGCTCAACATCAAAGTGTAACAGTTTGACGTCATCAGCTTCCAGCACGCGTGCTACCCATGACAACGTCCTTTCACTGCTGTCGCTCTGTTTAGCACCCGAATTACATGCAGTCCACGTGGAGGGTGTATACAGTAACTGTATGTCATAAATCAATACTGAGCTATCTGAATGACAATAACGTAATCGATACGGCTTATCTGTTTATTTTTTGTTTCAGGAGAAATGCTAACTGCATATCATTCGCGATATAGACACCTAATTTTGTTGCTGTGTGCTACAAAACTTTTATACAAAAGTAAAGATCTCAATGTTCTCTGTGCTACAAAATTTTTATATGGCGATCAATACACCCAAGCTTTCCATGCGGACGATGTGACGTTGTACATGATTGTCAGCAATTTTTTGCGCGCTGTTTCTAACAAAACAAAGAGTTTACACAAAATACATGTGTGTTGTAATTGTTAATATAATTTATGTTTACTTCACGTGAATAGTGAAATTCTGATAGGCGTTTCGGACTTCATATTTTTATACGCGATTTAAAATTAATTCAACAGAATTAAAGGAATAATATTATATTTTCATATACGAACGGAATATTTTACATATGGATTAAATACATAATGGATGTTAACTACATTGAAAAGGGTGAGTTATTTACTTAATTACATTTATGTTTGAGATCGGGGAAAAACAGGCTAGTGTATACATGTACATCTACTGAATGGCCTGGCAAGTTATATTGCGATCTGGATATATCGCGATCCGTTGACCCCGCAAATCGCGATATAATGGAGTTACAGTGTACTATAATTTTCAAGGGCATAATAATTGTTACAAAGCTGCACAAAGCTGTATCATCATAATCAAAAACAAAATGCATGGTATCTGACCATCGACTAACAAGGTAGTTCAAGGTTTTGAGACCATGGTCAATGGACTGCACATGGGCGATTATGGTAGTCCACGGTCAAATACCATGCATTTCGTCTGGGTAATAAGTTAATAAGTGTCAGTTTAATGTTGCCCAACAACAATAAGGACACTGTTCATTGATAATCAACAATACTTAATGAACACGGTTAACTGAAATATATATCATACACTAAGGACATGATATGTCAGGGTTAACTGAAATATCAACCATACTTTATTGACATGTTTAATTTACTATATGGACATGGCTAACTGAAAAATTATCAACCGCACTTGATGAACAAGGTTAATGGAAGTATCAACCATATTTTACAGACATGGTTAACTGTAATATCAGCCATACATTATGGACAGAGGTAACTGAAACCATATTTTATAAACAAAAAACATGGACATTTCATGAAAACCAAATTTTTCCAACGAAATGCATGAAAGTAAGCACAATAATGAAAGAAAGTTCTGGGTGCAAGGTGAGGGTCATACACCTATGGCTAGGAAATAGTGACCTTGATCTTGCAATCCAAAGCGAGGTCTCAATATCTACATATTAAGTTTCATTAAAAATCTAAATGTGTTCTCAAGTTACTGAGTGGAAACCGTTTTTTTATTTTTAGTAATGTTGACCTTGACCTTGACCCCACCCACCCCATATGCAATTGCAAGTGGTCTAGATATAAGGTCTCTACATATAAATGTTCATTAAAATATCCCAATTCGTGCTCTAGGTATTGAGCGGAAACTGTTTGTCTATTTTTAGTAATGGTGACCTTGACCCACCCACCCCATATGCAATCACAAGCGAGGTCTAGATATAAGGTATCTACATATAAAGTTTGATTAAAATATCTCAATGTGTTCTCAATTTATTGAGCAAACCATTTTTCTTTTTTTAGTTACTGTGACCCTGACCCTGACCCCACCCACTCCATATGCAATCCCAAGCGAGGTCTCGATATAAGGTATCTATGTATGAAGTTTCATTAAAATATCTCAATGCATTCTCAAGTTATTGAGCGGAAACCGTTTTTCTATTTTTAGTAAGGGTGACCTTGAACTTGACCGCACTCACCCCATATGCAACCTACGCGAGGTCTCGATATAAGGTATCTATGTATGAAGTAACATTAAAAAATCTCCATGCGTTCTCAAGTTATTGAGCGGAAACCGTTTTTCTATTTTTAGTAACAATGACCTTGACCCCATCTACCCCATATGCAATCCCAAGCGAGGTCTTTATATAAGGTATCTATGTTTTAAGTTTCATTACAATATCTCAATGTGATCATTTATTGAGCCAAAACCGGTTTTCTTTTTCTAGTACCAGTGACCTTGACCCCACCCACCCCATATGCAGTCCCAAGCAAGGTCTCACAATAAGGTATCTATGTATGAAGTTTCATTACAATACCTCTATTCGTTCTCGAGTTAGAGAGCAGAAACGAAAAGTTGACGCAGCCACTACGCCTTTGAACTTGAATTCTGACCTTGACCTAGGACCTGGTTTTTGCGTGCAACATTACGCCTATCCATGCTATAACTTCTGCCGAGTTATTTGAAAATCCATCCATGCTGGACAAAGAATTGCTCCAGACAAAGTGTTTAGGATTGATTTCTTAAATTTGACCTTGGTGACTTTGACCTTGGACCTAGGGACCTGGTTCTTGCTCGCGACACTCCGTCTCACTATGCTCGTCACTTCTGCCAGGTTATTTAAAAATCCATCCATGCTGGACAAAGATATTCTACAAAGTGTTAAAGATTGATTTCTTGAAGTTGACCTTTGACCTTGAATTGTGACCTTGACCTTGGACCTAGGGACCTGGTTCTTGAGGGCTACACTCCGTCTCACTATGCTTGTCACTTCTGCTAGGTTATTTGGAAATCCATCCATGCTGGAAAAATATATGCTCTGGACAAAGTGTTGAGGCTTGATTTCTTAGATTTGACTTTTGACCTTGAATGACCTTGACCTTGGACCTAAGGACCTGGTTCTTGTGTGCGACACTCTGTCTCACTATGCTTGTCACTTCTGCCCAGTTATTTAAAATCCATCCATGCTGGACAAAGATATGCTCCGGACAAAGTGTTTAGGAATGATTTCTTAAAATTTGACCTTTGACCTTGAATTGTGACCTTGGACCTATGAACCTAGTTTTTGCGCGCAACACTCCGTCTTACCATGCTTGTCACTTCTGCCAAGTTATTTGAAAATCCATCCATGCTGGATAAAGATATGCTCCGGACAAAGTTTTTCCGCAGCCCAACCGCCAGTCTGCCCAACCACCGGCCCGCCCGCCAGGGGCGTTCCCATAATATGTCCTGTTTTTAAACGGCCATATAAAAACAGGTAACTGCCTGGTCTTGTGTAATATATCAGGTTTGGAACAAATAAAATATCAGCTCGGCAAGCCTCGCGTTATATTATTCTTAGCCTCACCTGATATATTACACAAGACCAGGCAGTAACATGTTATTCTCTATATACCCCGCCATCTACAATCGGGGGGGGGGGGGGGGGGGGAGGACATAATAAGTGTTCTACCGGAGGAAATCTTATAATCCTCTGTTACCCAACAAGTCTCCTTGTATACAGCCGAAAATCTGATTTGACTGGATAAAAGTTAATATTCACAAAGAAAGGTCAGTTAATTTTATTGTTAATCCATTTTCTAATGTTTTCTCATGCTCATTTAATGCATGCCTGAATGTAGCATGTCCAGTCATCAAAACTAGAAATGAGTGTGAGCACTGGCATTAATAATATCTGAATGACATTTAACAACCAAAGAATCACAATAATAGGTCCTGCAAAGAATAAATGAGGCGCGTCGCTGGAGAACCGGACTTAATGCATGTGCGTAAAGTGTCGTCCCGGATTAGCCTGTGCAGTCCGCACAGGCTAATCCGGGATGGCACTTTCCGCTTTTATGGTATTTTCTGTTTCAAGGAAGTCTCTTCTAAACATAAATCCACTGTAAGCGGAAAGTGCCGTCCTGGATTAGCCTGTGCGGACTGCACAGGCTAATCCGGGACAACACTTTATGCACATGCATTAAGTCCGGTTTTCCCACGACGCGCCTTAAATGTTTAACTGCATGTTCAAAGGTGAGAAAGGCACCCAACAACACCGGGCACTTGTGGGCTGTGATTTCTAGGCATTCACTGGTGTTAACTGAATTCTGAGAAACAATCACCCTGATTCAATCACCTGGATATCCATGTTGGCATATTTAAAAGACATTAAGGTTCTACAAAGAGTAAATGTAAGACTGCACATTTAAAGGTGAGGAAAGACACCCAATGAGAACAAAACCATTTGATTCCTCACTGTTTTTATTTGTTTTCCTGATAATTTGGATAAGTAATAAATGTTGAATAAGCTCAATGTACAACATTATTGTTGGCATATAAATAAGACAAGAGTTTCATGCCTTGATGATTCATAATTTATTAGAAGAACAATCTAATAACATAAATTGCCTAGTGCAATACACATTTTCCAGTCCAAGTATTTATTAGGAGTGCATCCATTGGTCTACATGACATTTTGGCTTCATACCTTGGGGGTCACTGTATACTAGAGTTTCCACTGGGACACAAATTACCTCTGGAAGTAGACAACTTGCACTATCATGCAATATTTCCTATAACCAAACAAATCTGGGAACCATATGGGAGAGAATCACATGGTGTCCTCACTCCATGGATAAAAGTTGAACACATACAAAGAAATGTCAGATATGTATTATTTGTACACTTTCTAATGTTTTCTCATGTCCATTGAACACCTGTCTGAAGGTTACATGTTACAGAATCAGAAACTGGTTATCTACTGTAGTCAAAAAAGCAACAATAATATTTGAATGACATTAAAAACCCACTAGACAGTATCACCTGTTTTGATCTACAAAAAGTAAATATAATATTGAATGTTATTTTCAAAGGTGAGAGAAGACACCCAACTGCAAAGACCACTTTATTCATAGTAATTATTAGTTTAAAGGGGCATATTGACAGTAGGTTAACAATAACATTTGCAAAAATAAAGTTCATTGACAGAGCGTTAATATTGAAGCATTGTTAAATTCAAGGGTTTTGCTTTTATAAACATTTGACAAGTATATATTTATTATTATGATACAGTGGTCACTGTTCACACTTTGCAGACGTGCACAAAGTTGTGAATGAAATATTGTACATGAGGTACTGTTACTCGCATGTGCACAATTGCTAAACTTCTTGTAATGAATTACTTTTTTGACAGTGAACATGTATTGAAAGTTTTAAATAGATACCTTTCATAATATTTGTACAAGAGAGCCCTGAGGGCCCTGGGACGCTAACCTGAGACCTTGTTACCCAATTGGAATTTGTATCCCCGAGGCGTGGCTAATTTTTATCCCAGGGGTAAAATATGAACAATCTTGAACAAACCTCTGGACCTTGCGGTTTCAGGTAAAGATTTTTAAATTAACTGCTATTTAAGTCTATATAAAGCATGTGACCCCTCGGGGTGTGGCCAGATTTGACCCCATGGGCATAATTTGAACAATCTTTTGAGAGGACCACTATGCAATGCTATGTACCAAATATAGGAAAGCTGTGGGCCTTGCCGTTTCAGAGGAGAAGATTTTTGAAGTCATTTTGCTTTTAAGTCTATACAAACCATGTGACACCCGGGGCGTGACCAGATTTGACCCCAAATATGAAACCTCTAGGCCTTAGTTTCAGAGAAGAATTTTAAAGTCATTTTCCTATTTAAGTCTATATAAACCATGTGACCCCTGAGGTGTGGTCCATTTTGACCCATGGGGCATAATTTGAACAATCTTAGTAGAGGACCACTATGCAATGTTACATACCAAATATGAAACCTCTGGGCCTTGCAGTTACAGAGGAGAAGATTTTAAAAGTCATTTTGCTATATATTCCATATAAACCATGTGACCCCAGGGGTGTGGCCAGTTTTGAGCCCAGGGACATAATTTGAACAGGCTTTGTAGAGGACCACTAGAGACGATTTTTGCAGTAATTTTGCTATTTAAGTGTATATAAACCATGTGACCCCGGGGCGTGGACAGTTTTGACCCCACGGGTATCATTTGAACAATCTTTGCACAGGACTACTATATGATGTTACGTCCAAATAAGAAACCTCTGGGCCTTGCGGTTTCTGAGGACAAGAGTTTTAAAGTCATTTTGCTATTCAAGTCTATAAAAATCATGTGACCCCCGGGGCGGAGTCCGTTTTGACACCAGGGGAAAAATTACAACAAAATTTGTAAAGGACTACTAAAGGATGTTACATACCAAATATGAAACCTCTGGGCCTTGCGGTTTCAGAGGAATAGATTTTTAAAGTCATTTTGCTATATATTCTATATAAACCATGTGACCCCTGGGGCGTGGCCAGTTTTGACCCCAGGGGCATAATTTGAACACTATTTGTAGAGGACCACTATGGGATGTTACATACCAAATATGAAACCTCTGGCCCGTTGGTTTCGAGTGGAAGATTTTAAAAGTCATTTTGATATATATATTCTATATAAACCATGTAACCCCAGGGGCGTAGCCTGTTTTGACCCCAGGGGAATAATTAGAACAAAATTTGTAAAGGACCACTAAAGGATGTTACATACCAAATATGAAACCTCTGGGCCTTGCGGTTTCAGAGGCAAAGATTTTTAAAGTCATTTTGCTATTTAAGTCTATATGTGACCCCCTAGGCATGGCCAGTTTTGACCCCAGGGGCATAATTTGAACAGTCTTTGTAGAGGACCACTACAGGGTGTTACATACCAAATATGAAAACTCTGGGCCTTGTTACAGAGGAGAAGATTTTTAAAGTCATTTTGCTATATATTCCATATAAACCATGTGACCCCAGGGGTGTGGCCAGTTTTGAGCCCAGGGGCATAATTTGAACAGGCTTTGTAGAGGACCACTATAGGATGTTACATACCAAATATGAAAACTCTGGGCCTTGTGGTTGCAGAGGAGACGATTTTTTATGTCATTTTGCTGTATATATATATATATATATATAAACAATGTGATCCCCAGGGCATGGCCCGTTTTCACCCCAGGGGCATAATTTGAACAAACTTAGTAAAGGACCACTAAAGGATGTTACATACCAGATATGAAATCTCTAGGCTTTGCGGTTTCAGAGCAGAAGATTTTAAAATCATTTTGCTAAATATTCCATATAAACCATATGACCCCTTGGGCCTGGCCAGTTTTCACTCCAGGGGCATCATTTGAACAATCTTCGTAAAGGATCACTGTAGGCTGTTATATACCAAATATGAAACCTCTGGGCCTTGTGGTTTCAGAAGAGATTTTTAAAGTCATTGCCCTATATATTTTATATAAACCATGTGACCCCAGGGGCGTGGCCCGTTTTGACCTCAGGGGCATAGTTTGAACAATCTTTGTAGAGAACCACTATAGGATGTTAAATACCAAATATGAAACCTCTGGGCCCTGTGGTTTCAGAGAAGAAATTTTTTTAAGTTTACAGTTTTTAAATCTATTTTTAGCTCTGGTGACCTACATATGCAGCGGACCGTAACGATTTGAACAACTTTGAAAGAGGGTCACCGTATGATCATTCCTTTAAAGTTTGGTGAAAATCTGCCAAGTGGTTTAGGAGGAGATGTTGAATGAAGGAAAAGTTGACGACGCAGGCACGCACGCACAACCGACAACGGGCGATCACTTTTGTGCTCGGGTTAGCTTAAAATGGACTCTGACAAAAAAACTTTACCAAAAAACTTAACTAACGCAGACACTGATGCAGACACTGATGCAGATGCAAACGACAGAGCGACGACAATAACTAGACTTTTTTCTTCAAAAAGTCCAGCTAACAACTGAATCTGATCTCATGAAATAGCAATTAGTTGAGCATTAAACTTTCAAAAACCTCACGGTAAAACAAACTGCATATCAATAACACAGGTGTGTCAATTATGATTCATTTTTAGCAAACATTTTTAGATTAAAACGCATGTCTTAAACTCGTTTTTCACATTCATATAGACCAAAATAGACATACATTTTAACAGTTAAACACTGTCTGCATACAGCAATAAAATTCAAGAACAGTTTGTGTCTTCATCTGTAATTTGATATTTCATATCTCAAAAATATTACTTCAAATTTTGTTTTCTTAGAAAACAAGTGCTTTTCCAGCTGAAAATGTTTTGCACTTGTAGAATGTTAATTACAATTTTATCCCATCATCACTTCCACAATGTGAAATACAACAAAAACGCGCATTATAATGACGTCAGTTTGTTCATTTTCGTGAGGTCATTTGATGTTTTTCTCGTTATTTAGTAATTTTCTTTTGTTTATTTTCAAACTCTTTTATAATTGTTCATGATTAATGTACCAGAAAAGAGAAATCATTTTACTGGAGTTGGCAATTCCAGTTTTAAAAGTACTGAAGTATGCATAGATCTTTTTCAACCTTGGATCCACTGTTTTCTAGCAGGCAATCATTCTTTTGACCTGCCACTGGCAAGCAGGCACCCTTTTAAAATAATCACTGGGGAAAACAAGATTCTGTGTTTCATAAACACACATGCGCCCGACTGGTGCTGGATAGCCCATTTCTTAGTCCAAATTAGGTCAAGGTCAAAGTGAGGTTGGGTGATATGGGTGGATTGGAGATAGTAATAAGCAACAACTGTGTAAGTATCCAAGTGTTGCCAGATTTAAGTGCGCACATGGTGACTATTATATGACTTCCATGCCATACCAAATAATTAAGTAAATGGAATAGAACATGGTGTTGACACCTTCCCGGATGTTTTCATAGCTGAGCCCAATAGTAATGGCAAATAATATTGCAAGGAAAGATGCCTTTCACCATCTTCCCATTAATCCTGGGGTGCATTTTATCCTCCATGTCAGCCACTGTGTGAAAGAATAACAACATCTGGATTAATTTGCCAAACATACATAAGTATCCAAAATTAGCTTCAGGGCACACAGAGCATTTTCCTTACATTCTCAGTGCATCGAGAAAGCACTACACCGTGTCTAGCAATTATCAATCATTTGTTTACAGGTAGGTGCACTGGAAATGCAGGTGTGACATGTTAATCCATCTCCATACAATGGAATACCGTCTGACATCATCTGAAGCTGAGCAATTGATACCTAATTGTACTAATCGATAAGTTGTTCAAGGGTATATCCACTTGATTCGCAGGTGTTACAGGTTAATCCATCTGCATAGAGTCAGACATACATTTGTCATGAAATCTAGATCTTACGAAAAAACATCAAAGACAAAAGAGTGATGAGAAATGGGGCATTGTCTCACCAGAGTAAAAGGAAAAACATGTATTTAATAAATACATATAACATGAAACTTTTAAGTGTATAACTGAACACACCCTATCATTGAACTTTAAATATATAATACTTTGACAGCAACAGAACTACAATTTGTTTGAAAAAACTGTGGGTGTCAATTATTTTGTCCTTGTTTTGCCATCTGCATAATCCCATTACTTAAAAATTGACCCCAAATTGTCTGTGCTATCTGTCTGCGTTTTAGTCAGTGACAGTAGGGCAGTGAATGGCGCTGTGAGGTACATCATTTACTTGTGGGCAAACATGGTTTGACATACAACAATTGGATAATTATTAGTATTGCGCAACGGTTTACACATTTTTCTTCTTACGTATGAAATCAGTTATATACAACAAACACACATGGATGACAATAAGAACAGGGATCTCGGAAACGCAAAATCAAGCGTATTTGGACGCATATTTTTTCAACAGGACGCATGTCAAACCCATGCCAAGAGTCTTTGGGCCGCATGCTTTTTGGCTTACTGCGTATACCCTGTTACTTAACACATATACATGAGTGCCTGCAGTAAACTCGGCAGAAGTCGCGATAAAATCAATATTGGCCCCAGTACACACTGCAGCTGTCAAAGTCTAGTCCTTTAGCTCCGCCCACAGCAGTCCCTTAGCTCCGCCCACATCATTCCATACAGTTACTGTTAAATTTCATTGAAAATATTTGACAACTTGAAACAAACAACATTGTTAAAATGAATGAAAAACACTTCAGCTGATTTCATTAATTTATATTGCCAAATTTATTTCATAAATAACAATTAAATCTCAGTAATGCAGTGATAGCAGTTTTTGTTTCGACAGAAATTTTATATGAAAATCTAGGGCTGAATTTTTACAGGAGTATAAAAGCATCGATCAATAATCATACATAAAGGAACTTTCTAGTATAGATAACGCCTATGACAAGACATAAATTAACAATATTAGCGGTAATTTAAGTACACAATTTTGCAACGTCACATATTTTCGCGACCTCGCGAAAATTTTCGTCGCCGATTTTACAGGTCACAAACATTTGTAAAACACGTGCAAACACATACTTTGGTGTTTAATATCACCAATAATTGCTCCTTTATACATTTTTGTGTTGTTAACCTGTTTCACAATTTCTCTACTTAACAGTTACTTATGCTTTACTGTAATCACAGCATCATAACTTTTTACTAGGCCTACAAATTACATTTCAGTCAACAAGTTTAGACCATCGATTGCAAATTGTCCAGAATTTACCTGTTTTAAAATTAATTATTGGTACAAAAATATTGTTTTATAAAACATGATTAAGTATTATATATTATCATTATAATTACATAACCCAATAAAAATAATATAAAGAAGAATAATAATATAAAGAATAATAATAATAATAATTATTATTATTATTATTATCATGATTATTATTTTATTTATAACTGTCATATATTGTATAAATTGTAAAAATTCCATTCACTTGCGCGCGTCACATACTTAAATTTTATTTCTTTTCTATTTGGGACTCCTACTTTTAGGGGGAAGGAGTCGCAGAACTCCTACTTTAAAATCCTAGTGAGATCCCTGAAGAAACAAATCAATAATCATGTTAAATTTTTTTTTTTTTGGTGGGGGGGGGTGGATGACCGATAGTTGTCAAACCTAATGGCATCTGACAATAACAGAATCCCTGGTTTTGACAGTTTTATACAGAATATAGCACAACTCACTTAGGTGCAGATGAAAGATGTTTTACTTTCGTATTTGAACTCTTAAGAGCCAAAGCAAGGTCTACATGCAAAGAGACTACCATAACAGCAACCCTTGGTTCTGTGTTGCCTGTTCTGAACCTAACTGAACTCTTTGTTATAAGGGAAAATACACTTACATGTACTGTAACATATGTATAATATGTTCTGTACAATTAATACAGTTTCAGCAACTTTCCTAGTAATTGTCTTCTCAAACTGAACAATGTATCGCAAGTTATATTATAATTACGACACCCTTTGATTCTTTTCATCAATGCGTTTCTTGTAGACACTTTTAGCAAAGTGGCGTCTCATTGGAATGGCATTAGGTACGGATTCTGGTTAGTGACATATGAAATATCCTGCCTCTTACAGCGAGGGCGAGACACGAGAACTCCGCAAAACACGAAGCGAGACACAATATTCCCGCGAGACACCAAGCGAGACACGATATTCCATCGAGACACGAAGCAAGACAGGATATTCCCGCGAGAAACTAAGCGAGACACGATATTCCCGCGAGACAAAAGCGAGGGACGACATTGTAACACTAGATCTCGCACTGTTGCAGTATCCCATACCACACAATCTCGCGGCAAAATATCGTGTCTCGCTTCCTGTATCGCGGTAAAATATCGTGCCTCGCTTTGTGTCTCGCGCAATTCTCGTGCTTGCGTCGAGACAATAGACGCGAAGCAAGACAAGAAGAGATACACAATATTCAAGAGAGACACAAAGCAAGGCATGATATTATATCGTTCAAATATTGCCCCCATCTCGAGTCTTGTGGTAGATTTTCAAACCACGATACACGAAACACGAAGCGAGACGCGAGAATCCGGTGACGTACGAAGTGTGACATGATATTGTACAGTTCAAATATCGCCCGAATATCGAGTTCCGAGATTTGAAAGCAGGGAAACACTCTTTTCCCTAACGAACGAATGCGGGTCAGGACGGCCCAAGTTGTTGACGGACAAGACCATGACGGCCTAGTCCATGACTGCCCACTGTTTGTCTGTCTGTCTGCCTGCCTGCCTGCCTGTCTGTTTGTCTGTCTGTTTGTCAGCCTCTTTGTCCATCAGTCCGCCCATATGCCTGCAGGATACTGCTGCTTTGTGGCTATTTCTACTCGAAAACTGCCTTGTTTAAACTATAATGATGACTATGTTTTATTTATGGTTAATGTTTATTTCATGAAAAGCCTGTAGCTGTAGAAGAGACGGTCTGTCTCCCTGTCAGACTGTCTCTTTGTCCGTCTGTCTGTCCGTCCGCCCATCCGTCTTGAGGAAACCGCAGCTGCAATTACTTCTTTAAATAGTTGTGTACTAAAGGCCTTCTTCAGATTAACTTTCACACACTGAAAGTCGGTCAACACGATGTGGGGTTGCATCATGCACTAAAGCAGATAGGTGCATTGCCCTATTGTCCTATGTAGTAAAGCACTTTGGTGTCAACTCAACTTCAGTTTAACAACAACAACAACATCATCATTACAAAATAATGTCAAACAACTACAACATGATAAATTCCTGGTGCACTAGTAGACGCGAGACTCGATATTTGGGCGATAGTTGAACGATACAATATCTTGCCTCGTTTTGTGTCTCGCCTGAATATTGTGTATTGCTTCGTGTCTCGTGTATCGTGTTTTTAAAATCTACCGGTAGACTCCAGATTTGGGCGATATTAGAACGATATAATATCCTGCCTCGCTTTGTGTCTTTCCTGAATATCGTGTATCGCTTCGTGTCTCGCTTCTCATCTTGTGTCTCGACCTTTAAACGCTAGGCATGAGAATTGTGCGAGACACGAGGGGAGGCCAATATTTTACCACGATACATCAAGCGAGACATTATAATCCGGTGAAACACGAAGCGAGACACAATATTTTGCTGTGAGATTTCGTGGTATGGGATACTGCGACTGTGCTAGATCTTGCGTTACAATATTGTGCCTCGCTTCGTGTCTCGCGGGAATATAATGTGTCGCTTCGTGTTTTGCACAATTCTCGTGTCTCGCCCTTGCTGTAAGAGGCATGATATTCCATAGTGCACTAACCGGATTCCGTAATAAAGTGGATAATGCACTTACAGAAGCTTTATAAATTTCTTGGTGATTTGCAAAAATCAAGAGAATGTCCTGTACTTGTTTAGGCCATTTTTCTAAATTATGGCCTTTCAAATGTCACAACATGTTCAAATTAAAGTAAATCATTGGACACAGCAAAATATATTTTAAGCTTAATTGAATCCATTAATTACAAGACACTGGCATGTTAAGTTTGACAGGCAGAATGTCATCTGTTAACATATCAAGTAAATAAAGTAATCATGAATATAATAATATAATATACACAAAACTAATATTATTGCTAATTGTCTTAAACTTAGGTCTTTATAACAGCGCCAGTTCTCTGAACTCGGTCAGAAAAGCATGATACAAGTTATAGCCCATTTTATAACCTTGTCCTATATACATGAAGCCTGACTAGTATTTGTAGTTTGACGGCAAACATACTTATATAACATGAACTCCAAAATACCCACTGAACTGAACATGACAGTTATGACATAGGTTGCTTGTACATGACTTCCATCGCATAGACTGTAAGCGAAACAAAGTCAAGGTCAAACATTGTCTTGAAGGCAACATGTGCAACTATTTCCAACAATTCTTTGTTGGTAGTGTAGTAACACTTAATTATGCTGATCAAACACAAATAAATAGTCATGTATATTTAATAATATAATATTTGCAAAACTATTAGGTCAACAAGATATATAAAGACAATTGTTTCTAATCCTGACATAAGTGGTACTCAAAAAGGTTACATCTATTTTTCCTAAATTGAAATAGAGAAATCATAAAACACTTGAAAGTAATACTAAGATTGATCTTAATTTGCAAGGACAAAGGAGAATCTGATAGTTTTCTTCAATAACTGGGTACAATTTGTAAACTGCAACAACCTGTAGGTAACATTTCAAGATTTTTTAGGAATATATTCATTAACTATCTGCAAAATGCAGTAATTATGTGCTTAAACAGATTTATCTCCTTAATGTATATGTATTTTACAATAAAATATGCCAAGACTTGCACCACCATGGTTCATTGCAAGTAATTGTTGAATGTTTGCTATATCTGTATAGAAATCCCGGTCAAGGTTCGCTTACTAACAAAATTCCTGAACTCGTTTGATAAAATATGGTATGAAATGACTACTCATGTCAGATCCTATATATCTGCACTTGCTTTTTTTTCAACAGCTTTTTTATTTCAACAAATTGAGTCTTGGACCGGTATGACATTTATGATTAATTATATTTCGGCGATACACATGACTTGTCCATCAGGGGGATATTAGTTTAACTAATTCTTTTGGTAGCAACAGAGTTGTTGCCCTTTGTTCCAAATATGTTTGTTTGTTTGTTTGTTTGGATTTTTCGCCGTATTCAACAGTATTTCAGTCATATAACGGCGGTCAGTTAACCTACTCACACTTTTCCTGGGTAAGCTGGTTTACCAGTACTAAGTGCACATACTTGCACATACTTATGCCAGTAACTGCGACTGCCCTACTTGAATCAGGGGTAGGCGGAGAATGGCCTTAGAAATAATTTCATGACAAACCCCAAGGTATGTGGCTGGGCTGGGAATCGAACCCGCGATCCTCGGATTTGTAGTCCAGCGCTCTACCAACTGAGCTAGCTGGCCCGGCTTGTTCCAAATATAACCAACACGATTAAAGGCAGGATCCAGTTTGACCATAAGCATGCATGTAATGCCAGAATGACAGTTATGCTATGCCCACAACAAAAAGTTTTGTAAAACATAGTGTGTTAATCTTTAACAATTTATCTTTCATGTGAAGACAACTGATATTTCCAGTTTTGGTCAAACACAGAAACCACAAAATCAATAGATCACTTCTAATTGCAATATCAACAGCAGGTGGAAAGCTACATTGCACCTACTTTATCCACACAGAACAAACACTGTCTCGTCATTTCCTAGAGGCACCAACCATCTGTCAGCCATGATTTATGTAACATATATACTAGGAGGCACCAAAATATCCCTGGAGTTTGGTTAAGTACTGGACAAACCTCAGGCAACATTTTATCTGAAACATTTTGTTTTTAGAAACTACATTTTCAATCCAGGAAACATCCGGTGTTCTCCTCCCATAATCATTCCAATGCCTGCTGGTCATGCAAGTTTAAAACAGAACATTAATAAACTTTGGAATAATGCATAATACATATTTCCTATTTTAGATATGTTTCATTATACATCACCATCAACAGTAGCAAAAGGGTTTACTAGCAGGTGTATTGAGTAAGTATTTACAACTGCACTATTAGTATTAGCAGGCTATGAACAGAAACAACTTTCTATTGAAGATGCAATGGACTAACTGCTGAAATACAAGTAAACCTCTTGGCTATAAAAGCCCATGTGCTGATCAACAGAAAAATCATTGAATCGGAACATCCTGGTAATATGCACACCTTCTCTTGGTATTGAAGCTTTCAATAAAGTTTTGTTGAATTCCAACCAGTAGTTGTTGTGAAATAGTCAGATAAGAAAGTCGAGAATTGTTCACTATATATATATATATATCAGAAATCTTCAAAGTCCCGTAACTCTGAAAAATATCAATGAAGCAGAACGCCCTGGTGATAAGCACAACTCCTGGCTATTAGTTGCTGAGAAACAGCCTGACAAGAAAGTGGGACGGCAGGATGGAGGGACGGACAGACAGTAGGATGGACGGACACGGTGGCGACTCTATGCTCCCCTGAAATTTGTTGGGGAGCTTAACAAGTAAACTCACTTAATGTCCATAAGAAGACATGGGCTTATCAATAGGAATACAAGTAAACTCACATGATGTCCATACGAAGACATGGGCTTTTCAATAGGAATACAAGTAAACTGACATATTGTCCATAAGGAGACACGGGCTTATCAATAGGAATACAAGTAAACTCACTTATGTCCATAATACGACATGAGTTTGGGCTTATCAATAGGAATACAAATAAACTGACATACTGTCCATAAGAAGACATGGGCTTATCAATGGGAATACAAGTAAACTCACATAATGTCCAAGAGGAGACCTGGGCTTATCAATAGGAATACAAGTAAACTCACATGACGTCCATAATGAGATCCGGGCTTATCAATAGGAATACAAGTAAACTCACATAATGTGCATAAGAAGACATTATTAATAGGAATACAAGTAAACTCACTTATGTTCATAAGAAGACATGGGCTTATCAATAGGAATATAAGTAAACTCACTTATGTCCATAAGGAGACATGGGCTATCGATAGGAAAACAGGTAAAGTCACATGATGTCCATAAGAATACATGGGCTTATCAATAGGAATACAAGTAAACTCACTAAATGTCCATAAGTAGACATGGGCTTATCAATAGCAATACAAGTAAACTCACATAATGCCAATAAGAAGACATGGGCTTATCAATAGGAATACAAGTAAACTCACTCATGTCCATAAATAGACATGGGCTTGGGCTTATCAATAGGAATACAAATAAACTGACATATTGTCCATAAGAAGACATGGGCTTATCAGGGCTTTCCTTTGACCCGAGCTCCCGGGTTTTGACGCGTGGACATGTGTCACCTTTGACCCGGGGCAATTTCCGGACTTGCGTCATACAGTATAACTCAGCTGGCTGATTATCCCAATCAGTCGAACAGCGATGTCAAAGTTGATAAAACACTCAGCGATTATTGGTTGGAGGCGGAGTCAACTTTAAATAGACGCTGTCCCTCAGCGGTCAAGTTACCATATTGCTCCGCCCATTATGCGGAGTTTTGTCGCTCAGAAAAATCTATATTGACCAACTAAAATGCAGAGCTATATACGCTTCCAATGACGTAAACAATAGACCTATTGGCGTAATATACATGTATCCACACTTTAGTTAATGTACATGAGTTCGTTAGTGTATGTTTATTCCCGACCATTAAACGTTTAAAACACAATTTACTCACCGCTTCCGTTGTTGATAATATCCACATATATTTTAGTTCCTAAATATAAAGGCATTGTTTTAAATTACTTTCCTTTATATCTCGGGTAAAATTATTAATATATTTCCAAAATTCGAAATCCGATTTCAGCAAAAATTCTGACTTACGTAACATTTCTTATATCCGAAATATCTAACATCCAATTTTAGTGTTCGAGTGTCATAAACACATTTTTTTTGTATTTCATGTAAATCCTTTGTATTCTATAAAAGCGCGCTAAAGTTATGCTGACACAAACAACGTCACGTTCCACGCATGGAAAGCGTGCGTGTATGGACCAAATATATACATGTCATTTGGGAATAAAAGCTTCGTAGTGCATGAACTTTTAAATATTTTCTTTTTTTAGTATAACTTACGTAGTGCAAAAACTTTGCGATCTTTAGCATTTGAATAATGATTTTATTGCAGTGTATTTAATGTACTTTGTAACAGTAAAATAATATTTGCAGACCATAACTACGTATATTTTTTTAGGAAGGAAAGCCTGCTTTATTGTTGTGCATGATATGCGATTTTGTAAAAAAAAATTCAGTGGTATTTTAGTATGTAAAGAATATTCTAAAATCGCCTAAATAATTATAATAATAATAAATAATAATAATAATAAATATTAATAATAGATCTAATAATAGATCTAATAATAATAATAATATTTAAAATATAACAACAATAATGAGAAAATAAAATAAAATAAATTAAAAAGAAAATAATAAGTTAATAAAAAAATAACAAATAATATTAATAAAATATATATAAAAAAATAATAAATTAAAACAAAGAAAAATAAAAAGATAGAAAACAAATGGAAACTACCCACAAAGCATCAACTCTTGAAGGTTTATATCTGACTCTTGGGGAATTTGATTTTGACCCTTGAAAATTTCATCCCAAGAGTCAATGACATTGAAATTCAAAGTCTAAGAAAAGCCCTGGCTTATCAATAGGAATACAAGTAAACTGACATAATGTCCATAAGGAGACCTGGGCTTATCAATAGGAATACAAATAAACTGACATATTGTCCATAAGAAGACATGGGCTTATCAAAGGGATACAAATAAAATCACATAATGTCCATAAGAAGACATGGGCTTATCAATAGGGATACAAATAAACCCACATAATGTCCATGAGAAGCCATGGGCTTATCAATAGGGATACAAATAAACTCACATAATGTCCATAAGAAGACATGGGCTTATCAATAGGGATACAAATAAACTCACATAAATGTCCATAAGAAGATATGGGCTGATCTACAGGAATTAAAGTAACCTTACAAAATGTCCATAAGAAAACATGGGCTTAACAATAGGAATGCAAGAAAACTCACATAATGTCCATAAGATGACATGGGCTTGGGCTTATCAAGTCCTTTGAAGGCTTACCAGCAGGTATAGGACACAACTCATCTCTGGTCTTCAAAGAGACCAGGAGCTTATCAGCATGAATATATACTCTTAGGCTTATACAAATAGAAAGATATCCATGTCCCAGGACAAAACCAGGGCCTAATCAAAAGGCTGATAACGTAAAAAGACTGTTGGCGACAAAAGAAACTAAAACCATGTGAATCATGAGTGCATTTTGGCTAAAAACTAATTTTCAAGTAACGAAAAAATATTGTTTTTCAATGTAATTATCTTATGCAAACAGAATAATATAAACGCCAGTTAACAAGTAAATCTGCAACTGGCCAGAATAACAGATGAAGCATAGTAGATAGGCTTATTTAAGACTGTAAGTGCTTCGTAGCCAAAGATATTTGAATAAACATTTTTATTTCTAGATATTTGTTTTTAGCCTTCTTAGTCAGAAGTAGGTCATACGATGCACGCTCTCCATTTTCCATAGTACTGTTTAAAATTTATAAATTGCAGTAATTTGTTGTCAAAATATTCTGAATTCAGAATGAGCATTAGTAACAAGAAAAAAGCACTTTCGCAACGAGTCAAAAACAACCGATGTAGCTCATTAATTTGGTGGTCTTATTCCAGGAAACTCAGGTGAATATTTCGGTTACATACAAGTAAATAGCAAATGTAGGGGTGTTATAAGTTTTATGCTACTTTTTTTATAAATTGACCTTTTTTACAAAGTGTAATTTTAATATGTCACATGATATACACTTTATAATACATATTAAACCCATTATCTTAAAATAATTAAAATGTAAGAAAACAAGTGTAAAATGTGCTGTTTTGAAGAAGGGCCCTTTCTTGTTTCGATTTACGGACTAATAGCCTGCAAAGAAAAGAAGTAGTTTTCCGCGATACCGTTTTGGAAATCTCCCTCGCAAAAGACCGTTGGCTTCCGCTTACGGTCTAAAAATCATGTGCAAAAGTAAATGACTCACTTCAAGACTGGAAGAAGCTATAGGTTTGCCAGCAGCCACCTTCTTGACAGCTTGGTACAGCTTATCCACAGCCTGAAATATATACAGAAATCAACATTTATGCCAATATGTCAATGGGTGACATTTTACTGTAGAGTGTCCAAGCTACACACATGAAAAACCTCATGAAAATACACATTTGAATTGACTTTGTGCAAAACTGCAGCAAGCTCATCACCAGATCTCAATTTTCTTGCAAGAGGTAATTAAGATAGTAGTTGTCTGAGCTTGCACAACTTATGGCCAAAGTTAGCTCAGGTGTGATTAATGGTCATACTATCTTGTACTAGCTTAACTTAATTAGAATACATCATCTGCTTAGGCGAGTTTTTTATTTCTTGGTTCTCGGATCCACCAACCCGATTTTTTCCAAAAAGCAAAAAAAAAATATTGCAGAATGTAACCGATATCGTAAAAATCACCTTGTGAAAGGGTTTCAAACTGTTACACGGAACGCAAAAAAAAAACGCTGAAGAAATGACAAAATTTTATGTAACATTCATTGTGACTGTATATCTCTTGTATGATTCATGTGATCTGCTCGCTGTTATTTTTGTTTAAATATTACATACAGGTGTCAAAAAACAATAAAATCTATTAAGTGGATACTTTCTTTTTTTGTTGAGTATATAATGATTTTTTTCTCAGAATGCATCAACTCTTTCTCCATAATATGCACATTATTTTCAACTTTATTACATGCCAATATTAATATTTAATGTTCAGATTTTTTTTTTTACTGCAGTTGCCCATTTGGGGTCCTTTTCGTTGACATAGTCCCTTTTTTACTGCAGTTGCCCATTTGGGGTCCTTTTCGTTGACATAGTCCCTTTTTTACTGCAGTTGCCCATTTGGGGTCCTTTTCGTTGACATAGTCCCTTTTTTACTGCAGTTGCCCATTTGGGGTCCTTTTCGTTGACATAGTCCCTTTTTTACTGCAGTTGCCCATTTGGGGTCCTTTTCGTTGACATAGTCCCTTTTTTACTGCAGTTGCCCATTTGGGGTCCGTTTTGTTGACATAGTCCCTTTTTTACTGCAGTTGCCCATTTGGGGTCCTTTTCGTTGACATAGTCCCTTTTTTACTGCAGTTGCCCATTTGGGGTCCTTTTCGTTGACATAGTCCCTTTTTAACTGCAGTTGCCCATTTGGGGTCCTTTTCGTTGACATAGTCCCTTTTTTACTGCAGTTGCCCATTTGGGGTCCTTTTCGTTGACATAGTCCCTTTAAAGTCAGAAGAAAATACAAGTAGAACAAATTAAGATCTTGTAGATTCATTGTATTAAAAACACATTTATAATTTTATATCAATATTATAATTAACAAATTTCATTGGTGTATATTGATTTATTACATGTAATAAGATATATTTAGTTATTCATTTCATTAAACATGCTGTTATACATATAAAATGGCCCCTGTCCAGTAATATCTGACGTAGGCCTAGTGTGTTTAAGTGTGAGCATGATAGATGCCGCCTTTTAATATTACTATTATTGGTATTAATGTCAAGGTTATCATGCAGTGATTAAGTTAATATTGTATTATATTATTTTTTAAGTAATAATTCATAACGATTTAAAAATCACTGTCCATTTCCATTTGTAAAATTCTAGTCATTAATTCAAGTCTGTGTTATTTTTTATTTTTGTTTTAATTTTTTCCTCTCCACCAACCAGACATTTTTCCAAGAATGTCCGAGAACCAATAGATACAAAAACTCTAGCCTTAACTATTGGTTAACCCATACACAACCTTTTCCAATGGGTTCACTCAAAAACAGGAAGATTATCTCTGAATTTGAAAACATGAAGTGTGCTTTAGCAACTTAGACTTCAGCAGCATGAATAAATGAAGATGAGGTGTTTTGCTTTTGAGGACATTTTTAATTATCGGAATGGCAGAGAAACATATAATTTAACTTTTCATACTTTTTTCTGCGTAGCTGTCTAAGATCACTTTTGACCCAGATTTTCTTGCGATAATTATGCAGCGGGAAAATTGAATGCCAATAGAATTGGGCAAATTTTCTAATTCTAGAGAATGCAAACTTCAAACAATGGTTTAACGTATACCAATAACTGTTGCATACTATTGGGGATAAAAAATTACATAATTTTTTACATAAGCGGTTAAAATGAAGTTATAAACATATCTTCAACATATACTCTAGAACTGAGCATAAATATGAACGTATTTTCTTATTGTATCTCATGAATAGAATATTATATTAATTCCCAGAATTAATCCACTATTTTGTTTAGCCTAGCGGCCCGCTCTGTTAATAACAATCGATTCTAGAAAGCGAGTTCAACACATGATCATTCTAAAAATAGCGTGCGTTGAGCTGCCCGTGTATAGCTGTTATAATATACATGCATCAATTAGCGTACAGAGAAACATAAGAGCGAATATTTCAATAAATGGGGAATTTATGTTATAAACATACTGTGCATGTTAATTTGAAATTGAATTGCGCTGTGTTCTATAAAGAAACAATGATAATTGTACATTTCTATCAACTTCTCCAGTAGATGTTAATCAATCTATAAAAGGATACATTTCAATAAATAACATGTTGTGAAATAAGTCTCGCCCGGAATATGTCGAAATGATATTCATGCTACTTTTACTTCATTTGTGTAGCATTAATACATTATTTGCAATGCCATTTATGCACAGAAACCCTTGACACATAATATTCCTACTGAATATTATTTTAAATCGCCATAGTCTACTGTAATATTTGTCAGGCTGTCAACCAAGTCTTCTCCAAAATATAGGAGGAATATAGGAATATTTTCACAACAAATATAGGAGTTTTTGGATAGTTTTGAGGCAAAATATAGGAGTTTTCCAGCTGAAAATCGTTTCATTTACATGCACTTATACTAACAATTCTTACCTGTACACTTACTCTTTGTACTTTAATCAATGTCTAAAAATGTCTACCATAAAGAAACCATTCACTTCAACAGCATCACAATCCAAGCAGAAGGCTGCTGCATAGCACATCATCATCACCTGAATTGGCACCTGAAATGTTTTTTTATTATTTTAAATACGGAGCACATAACAACAATGAATCATAATAACAATGGATTCACACATAACAACAATGGGTTTCCAAAAACACAATATGAAATGAGTGAGGTATGGTATCTGAACTGTAGCTAAAATGTACATTAAAGTTTAGAGCAGCAAATTTACCAGTCTAAAATATCTGTCTTTATATTAAGATACTACTTCTTTTCAGATTAGTATCATCCAAGAGCATTAAAAAGAAATAAGATGACTCAGTGAAATAACATAAAGCATGAATCCATTGAAAACACATTATCATGGATGAAAGTACAGAATTTTGGAAATCAGGTTTTCAATATACCAAATTTACTTATAGTGTTTACTATACTTTTCTGAAGGATATAAACATTCAAATATACTGAAATCAGTATTAATACTGAAAACTTTTCACCCATACATTGTGTATGAAACTTAGTACAAAGAAACTCAGCAACAGGAACAACTCAGACTGCAATGGTTCTTTGGTGAAGAAAATCAATTTTTTTCAAAAGTTGAAAAGGTAACAAAGTAACTCATACATACAGAAATTGACTAGATGTATGACGAAAACAGAAAATCAAAAATCATTTAAATTGTAAAATATGTCTACATAGTATAAGTCACACTTTCTGTATGGCTTATGACAGAAAATAAGACATCACGAACACTATGGCTTTTAAACATATAATATTTAGCAAATTTGTCTAGAAACATGCTGTCACAGAAAGAAACATTGTTAGTGTTACCATAATTCAGTCACAATATCCATTTTATGTTGATGCACCACACTTGTTTTAGTTGTGGTTAATCCTTGGTACTAGGTGAAGGTGTAGTCGTTTCTTCCGACCTCATTTTCTTAGAGGCTGGTTCCTCATTGTCATCTGAAGTGCCACTGTATGGTAATGTACAATATATCTGTTTACCTTTCACAACTGCAGCACTTCTCTTCTTATATAATTCATTTCTTTTCTGCAGACAAATCTGCAATCCTTTCCTACCCTTTTCCATACGATTCTCTGAACTTTCAAGCATTCCCTGGGCTACCTGTATTTCTAGATCATTCTTTGCTTTCAAAGCTGCAGATAACTTTTCTGTAGCCTCTTTGAGTAGCACCTCTGCACTTTCCAATATATTATTATATTCGTCTTCTTCCTTTTTCAACTGGTTTTCGTGTTCATCATAGCTCAAATTTATTCGTTTGATTACATCAAGCTCCTTTTTTCGCAGTTCTTCTGCTTTCTTCTTTTCCTGATTTTCTTTTTTCTTCTTAATTTCTTCCTCTCTCTCTTTCTCAAGTCTTTCTTCATACCTGGATTTTGCTCTTGCAGCTAAACAAACTAGCTTGTTTGGCAATTGTATATTCTGAACACCTTTCACCCGTGCAACCTTATCTTTGGCCAGCCTTAAACCATTAATGGTTTCAATGTTAAGACAGGTTCTCTCTGGTGTTACTGTGTTTTTATTGTCAGATAATGACCTCTCCACATCTGCGTTGCCATGGGCTAGTGTTAGAGCAGACTTTACAACTCTTGAGAGAGTTGGGTATTTGACCAGTCCACTAGATGTCTTCTGGCTAGTCACATTTTGCCAATAGTGGTCTACTCTAACGTACTTCCCCTGTTCATCTTCTGACCACTCTTTAGGGACCTCTGATGTGCTGTAATCAAGCCACTCATTCTTTAATGATGGTATTTCCTCGTCAGATATTACATGAGGCAACTTTTTGGCAACATATGTGATGGCCTTGGACCCCTTATCACTTGTCTTCAACAGAGGGTGCAAGAACTGTAGATTATTCAAAAGCTCACTTCCAAGTGGCAGGTGACCTACTAGATATTCAGCAACCACAATGTAGAATCTCCTGGCATTCTCCATGATGGATTGGTGCTGCTCCTTTGGCATCTTGGACAGCTGCCGTTTTCCTTCCTCTCCAATCTCAAGCTCCTTGTCAGGCAGATGGTTCCCTGTACCATTTACATCAATATCAAGTAGTCTTTTGCCAGTCTTCTCACCCACTACATCTTTCTTGAGGAACCTGAACATCAAAGTTCGCAGCAAAGTTGAACATTCGTCGAGCAGAATATGGATAATTGGACCCCTGGTCTGGAAAAGTGTCAAAAATCGCTCAAACAAAGGAGCTACTGACGTCAAGAAGGCAAACTGGAATAGAAGCTTTTTGTCCTTCAGGCCATGACAAATTCTTCTGTACCTTTTATTGCTCTCTAGCTGTTTCCGAGCAGAGTTGGATTTCACTGATTTTGGGAGTTGGACAGTGAAGTAATCCATACTTACCCTCCAGTTTGTCAACACTCTGGTTATGGCTGGCAGCAATGTCAACCATCTGCTTGGAACATGTCTTAAGAATAGGCTCTCATCCATGTCATACTCTAGTTGAAGGTCTTTAAAATCTTCTCTTCTGACAGGCTGCTGCTTGAAGAACTGATACATGTCAAAAGTCAACTCTTCTGCATCGCTTCCAAAACAGTTCAGACCTTTTCTAAAAGCATTGTGCACTGTATGGAAATTACAGGGTTCAAAGTCAAGTAAACCCGGATTTCCATCTGCCTTCAAACTTTCATTGACTTTTCTGTGAATGGCTTTGTTGACATTAGGGCCATAAGATGAGAGACTTATCAAATTCTTCATGGGTAGGTTGACTTCAGGATCTTCCCCCATTTCAAGGAGAGCTTCACTTACGATGTCAGCTGTAGCATGCCCAAATTGAATAGCTTTCAAAAAATTTACCGACACCTCTCCATCAATATCGCTCCAATATCTGATTAAAATATCCATCTGCCTAGATTGCTGTGCCGTAGTCGTTTCATCAAACATTATGACATAGCCCAAATTTCCATCAATAACTTCCTTGACAATTGCTTCTGTCAGGAATGGTCTTATGGCCTCTGAAATTATGTATGATGCTTTTGTCCTTGACAAAGAAAACCGATCAGCAATTTCACACTTGAACATCTTCTGAAACAATTTATCAATGCCATCACATGATCTGAATGAAAAATCAGAAGATGCTACTTTAAAACTCCACAACAGCTCAGATTCTGTGACTTGATGTTTCAAAGGTGGACTTGTGAATACATTTTGCATTTGTCTCTGTTCACTTTCTCCTGAGATTACTTGAGCTGGTTTATCAGATGAAATTTCTCCAGAGGCTCCAGCTGCAAGAGCCACTGGTTTACCATCTTTCTTGCTCAGCAGTTTTTGGGCAGTGTTTTTCCCGAAACGAGTGTCTGAAATCTGCTTGTGTTTTGTAGATTTACTATGCTGTTTCACCTGATTGAAGCCACTGTTGCTGACAGAAAATTGCTTACAGCATAAAGTACAATAAGCTACTTCAGTATTTCCCTTGACAGGCTTACACCAGTGCAACACTTTAACACTATTATCATCCTATTGATCAAGCCATTTGTCATTCCAGTGCGTCTTTCCTCCAGGCATTGTCTCACTATTATGAGGTAGTCACAGGCTTGGTTTATATAATGTTTTTCATCCTTTCACCATGGTTTTTCAATGGCGCACCTGCAAAGCTCAAATGTTTAAACTATATATATGATATCTTACCTTGTTATAAGACTATATGTGCTTTGAAAAACAAGTAACTGCTTTTAATAGCACACACAGTCTGCCAGTGTGCTTCAATTCCAGTTTGGAAGAGCAGGCATGGTTCCCTCAGTACATAGGTTAGTCTCTGAGAAAAAATTCCTGTTGACAATCTAGTCAATGAAGATTTTAAATTTTGCTAAAACTGAACTGTTCATTTTAGTCAACCAAGTTGCTAATGTACCACTCTATCAGCTTTACTACTCCTTTTTGAAATCAAGTTGATGTCATCTCAGAGACTTGCCTTGCATGTATTTCATCATTGGGAAGTATCTGAAAAAAATATGAATAAGACTTTGAATTACCTAAAATAATTACCTTTGTCCTACTATTGCACTGCCTTGCAAGGTGACCATACAGATGACAAAGAAGTGCACAACAGCATTATCTGAAGGATGGTGATGCTGTGGAAGAATTATTTTACCTGAAAAAAAGAAGCCAAAAGCAGTATCAAAGCAATATTTACTCTTTCTTCATTTATTAGCGACAAATTTACTAAAAAAATATAGGAATATTTTTCAAAATATAGGAAAATATAGGAAATATAGGAGGTGTTTGAAAATATAGGATGTTGATCCAAAATATAGGAGATTTATAGGAATATAGGAATCGGTTGACAGCCTGTATTTGTGTTATAAAATATGGAAGTCATCATTATTTCAAATAGGCTGAATGTTTTCTGAAGATTGCTTTTCCTGAGGATAAACAGTATAAATGATTCATTAACTTCGAAATGTGTATGTATTATGCATAGATAACTTCCAAGATGAAGGTAGGGTAGGTATATTACTTAAGAATAACTGTACGCGTCTGACACTAAATACTTTTCAATCATTCCCGCAATTATTTTCGTACATCGTTAATGTGTTATATTCGGCTGACAAATTTATATAATAATGATGTTAACGTAAATTATTTAGGTTATTCATGTATCACTGGTGAAAACATGGGGCGGTATGATCGGTTTATTCATGGTACAAATATTAATAATTTTAGAATGAATCACAAATTAATTTGGGGATCCGAGTTTTCGTATGGTGTCCGAAATAGCTGGAGTCCGAGAAGTCTTCTTATATAGGTTGGGACCGAAAAATCTGGGGTCCGAGAAGCCACGTAACCGATCATCTTGGCCCTCTTGTATTATGTTTAGGCTAAAAATCGTATCTCAATATTAATGTCAACGCCGATTGTCTTTTTTAAAGACATTTCTTGTTTATTCCTTTAAATTTCTATGTTTATGCTATCATCATATATTTCTTTTTACTGCAAAGTCAGTTTAGTTTGTTTAAATTTTTTTATATGAGTACAACAGCTTTATATCGCAAAATGTCAGAAGATGGTGGCATACTTACAGACAGGTAATAGGCAAAGCTCCATAACCAAGCAGTCTATGGTTACCATCGAAGTTGCTTGTAACAAGCATGCAGGAGCCCATAAAGTTGTTCATGTGAGCTCGTAAGTTTGCTTGTTTAAGATTGCATAGAATTTGCTAATGTAATCTCCGGACGTGCTTGTACAATCAGGCTGTCAAACACAGTCATAATAACTTACAAAAAAGCTCAGGCAATGCATGCAGTAGCTCGTTTTTGTTTCAATTCCTGCCTCATACAAGTCTCATGTCAAGTTTGCACACATTAGCTTGCACACATTAGCTTGCACACAAGCTTGCAATTTTCATATGGGAAGTAATCAAAGCATTGTTGTCAATTGCTTACGAATGATGAAAATGAGCAAAATCGCAGTAGTATAATGGATCTGTTTATATCTTTACACACATGGCATATTTGTCTCGCAATAACATGTATATAACATCTACTAATTATTTTAACACATCATGTTTGTATATGTAAGCTTGTATTTTATGCCACCTTTGTTATACCAAAATTGTATTTGCCATCAGTATTCTATAACCTGATGAAAATCTATAATCAATTTTGGGATGGTTACAAGACTTTTTTGATGAAGTGTAGTGCACTTGAACCAATACAATAACAGGATTTTTTCGGCGGAGCTGTCTAATATCACTTTTGACCTAGATTTCTTGCGATAATTTTATGCAGCGGGAAAATTGAATGCCGATAAAATTGGGCACATTTTCTAATTTTAGGGAATTCAAACTTACAACAATAGTTTGATGTCTACCAACAACAGTTGCATACTTTTGGGGATTACAATTGTTTACATAAGCGGTTAAAATAAAGTTATAAACATATCTTCGACATACACTCTAAAACTGAACATAATTATGAACAATTTTACTCATTGAATGTCATGAACAGAATGTAATATTCATTCACATAATGAAATAACTATTTTGTTTAGCCTAACGACACTCTTTATAAATAGCAATTCTATTCTAGCGAGTTCAACAAACTCCAGGTCATTCTAAAAATAGCTGGATTGGTTGCCCTTTTGTAAATATTAGATAGAAGCTGGGTACCAGACTGGCCAGTGTATAGCTGTGTTACATGCATCAATTAACGTCCAGAGAATCATAAGCTCGAATATTTCAATAAATGGAGAATTTATGTTTATAAACTTACTAGTATGTTTATTTGAATTTGAATTGCGGTTGCGTTTTATCAAGAATTATTTAGAATTGCACATTTGTATCAACTTCTCTATTTTTGATACCACAAACAAAATATTTCATACGACAACATGACGATTATATTCGGTAGGAATATTACTGAATCTATAAAAGTATGTTACATCTTTTTATAATACAATGTGGTGAAAGAAGTCTCAGAATACGTCGATATGTTATTCAAGTTACTTTTACTTCGCGTGGCATGGATACATTATTTGCAATACTACTTCTACACAGAAACCCAGATAAATTCCTACTGAATATAAATAGTCTTATGAAATTTTATGTTGTGTTATCAAAAATGAAGTCGTCATTATTTCTAATGCGCTGAATGTTCCCTGAAGATTGCTTTTCATTGCATAAGTGTGTTTTTGATTATTAAATATGCTTTATGAACTTTTACTATTAAAACAATTTATTTGGAATGGACATCAGAGATGAAATTAGTATATTGTAACCTATAAACAATAAAGAAAAAATGAAGCAAAAGGAGAAATTAACCCAATTTTCTTTTTGTTGCGAACGTCTTTAAGAATAACTAAACTCGTTATACAAAATAGTTTTCACTCATTCCCGCAATTATTTTCTTACATTGTTTTCCGGTATTTGTTAAATTTGCCTAACAAATAACCATTATGTTAACGTAAATTATTTAGGTTATTCATGTATCACTGCTAAAAGCATGGGGCGGTATGATCTGTTTAAAATCACAGTATAATAATTAATAATGATTGAATTCATTCTAAATTAATATTGGCTTTCGAAAAGTTGTCTTATGGTGTCCGAAATATCCGGGGATCCAGGAATTCTTCTTATATAGGTGGGGACCGAAAAATCTGGGGTCCGAGAAGTCATGTAACCGAACATCTTGGCCCTATCGTATAATGTTTAACGTAAAACTGATATATCAATATTAATTTCAACGCTGATTGTCTTTTTTTTAAAAGACATTTCTTGTTTCTCCTGGAACTGCTAAACACCCTAGTTATCTCTCAAGGTTTGATTGGATTTTAAGAAGGTCTTAAGGTCAAAATTAGTTCTCTAAGCCAAACATTAATTAAAGTAAATGAACAAACTACACATAGTAATCATATGAGGTATGTTTCTAAACACAGTATAGCACTGTCTATTAGATGAACAACATCTAATTAAACTCATTCGAGGCGCGTCATGGGAAAACCGGGCTTAATGCATGTGCGTAAAGTGTCGTCCCGAATTAGCCTGTGCAGTCCGCACAGGCTTATCCAGGACGACACTTTTCGCTTTTATGGTGTTTTCTTTTTCAAGGTAGTCTCTTCTAAACATAAATCCACTGTTGGAAATTGCTGTCCTGGATTACCCTTTGTACTGCACAGGCTAATCCGGGACGACACTTTACGCACATGCATTAAGCCCGGTTTTCCCATGACACCCCTCATTCATACTTTACTACACTATAAATTGTTGAATCCCTATCATCTGTGGAAAATGCAGAGTCTTCAACTTGAAAACCAGCTGATACACTCAACCTTGGCTCAGTGTAACAAGGTATTTACATGGGTGCAGAATATCCACTTGTTAAGTATTTAAGGAAGGTCAAATGAAGATGATCTGTCTTTAGGTATGATGTCTTCAGATCCTAACCACCAAACTTACACAGCTAGAAGACTCACCGGACCACCTCATTTCAAGGTGTTAAAAAAATGTCCAGTGGTGACTTCCGAGGTTGTCCAGTGATGCAAAAATATTGTAAACAGTACGTATAACTTTCCAATTTTGTATTATTTTCTTATGATAAAGGTGCTTTTTAAGAAATCGGCCAATGTCATTACCAGTAGGAACGATAAAGAACATTTATTCCTAGTTTTGTTAAATAATGTTCACAAATAAAGGCTGTAGGATTTTTATAAATTGAAGTCAAATTGAAAGAATATGTCTATGATACTCTTTGTACTGACATGTTTACCCGTCTCAGTTCTTACTACAACCCGTTATGAAGTGTGTGATGACTGATGACCACAAATATAAATGTCTTCACATACGCTTTACATGTTTTGCAATAATTTGTAATTTTGGTTAGTTTTCTGCAATTTTTTTTTTAATGAGGTGGTCCGGTGGTGCTGAATTAGCTGATGTTCATGAAACCGAACGTAGAATTTGTAGACACAACCTAAGCTTGTCAAGATTCATCTTAAAATATAAGTATTTTTCTTCTAAAATCTTCACAAAATTAATAATAAATGACCAATGTTTCATATAAAACTCGGCTTTGAAAAGATGGAACTATTGTCTTAACAGATGCGATGCTGAGCGATGTACAAGATGACAATTTGTAGTAAACACTAAAGTAATTTCAATGTACCGGAAGGAGCTTTGAAAAAAAAGAAAGAGTAGCTGCACTCTAGAAGGAAGCAACTGGAACAAAGAATTATGTTGTTTTTAGGTAGAGAATTGAAAGATATCACAAGCGAAGATGCGATGTGAAATTTGGACGTTGGGATGTCATCAAGCATGATGCATTTTTGTCAGGATATGTCCTCCATAGAAATTGATTGGAAAACTGCCTGTGCAATGCTGATATTTGACAGCATGAACATCATATTTGTATGCCCCCACAAAGTGGGAGGAATTCAGCATATTGCACTTGTCCGTACATCCAAACAGAAATTTTGTTGACTCGACCCTTCTTTAACTACTGTGCAGATTCTGCTCAAACGTTCACAGCTGAAGAACCTTGATGTGTAGGTGATCATAAAGGAAGGAATAGTGGCCGCAACCAGTTTTTGGCATCATTATGGCCCTTTGTAATATTTCAACTATAAAATATATATAACATATGATTTTGCGGACTCAACTCCTTTTAAACTGCCGGGTGGATTTTGCTCAAACTTTCACAGATGAAGAACCTTAATGTGTAGGTGATCGTAAAGGAAAGAATTTTGGCTGCAACCAATTTTGGTAGAATTATGGCCCTTTGTCATTTTTTCCACTACAGAATATATACTATCCAAAATGTTGTGGACTCAACTCCTCTTTAACTGCATAGTCAGATTACAATCAAACTTTCACAGCTGAAGATCCTTTTTTTGTAGGTCACCAGCTCGTAAAGGAAGGAATTTTAGTTGCGACTAAATGTGGCAGAATTATGGCCCTTTGTCATTTTTTCCACAATAGAATATACCTTAAAATAAATTTGTGGAGGCAAAATTAGTGTTGGCAACATGGCCTTTGTTTCTGTCCCAACATGTACTGTGGGTGCATCCATGTCTGCGATCAACACATCTAGCTTACAATCAACTCTTCTAGGAAACATATAATATTTTTAAAAAGAGCATTCAGAATACAATATTTAGTGTTTCTGGATGGATTATGATAATAAGATTTATATCAAAAAGTGTATCCATGGAATATATGGCTCGAATGGAACCGGTAAGATTAATCCCATTTCAACGTTCTATAAGTCGAGTGTATTCCGATACCTGGCTGGATAGTTGTGGGTGGAGAACAGAGTTGCCAACATAAGAATTTGGATCTAGTAATTTGGATGCAGTCTTCGATTAGTTTACTTTTGAAAGGAAATTTACATAAAGGGTTATTTCTTTGATGAATAAACCGTTTCTTTGTTGATCAAAGAAAGTCTATCCACAAAGAATTACCCGCTTACACCAACTGTTTTAAAAGGAATAGAATGATGATGTTGTTTGCACCTTTATCAATTATGCCATGTGTGGATTAACAACTCATTATGGAAGCTAGAACCTCTGTAAAACTAGTCTACACGACGTTTTTATCATTGAAAAACTCGGGTGAGTAGAGGTGTATTTCATTTTAAATTTTATGCTGTGTAATTCTGGAACAATTGAGTCACACGAGTTGTGTGTATGTTTTGAAAGATAAATAGCAATGGTATATAATAAACATCTCGGCGAAGATAAATCCTGCATACACTTTTGAAAAGTTAAAATTGCCAGCCATTTTGGTCTTTTGTTGTTGAACAGTTTGGTCGAAACACCGAATTGCATTTGAATAAAACCTTCTTTCATCTAAATGTGTAGCATTTGGCATGTTGATCAAATATGAATTGAAGCATATGGCGATATTTTATCTTGTTACACTGCGTTTTGCATTGAATTGTTTAGGACTATTTCGAGTGGCGGAAACATCATGAATAGATACCATATTACAACAGATTCAGTAAATTTAAGACTTTTTTAGTATTGTTTCAAATAATTAAACGTTAATATTGTCTTTGTTAAACATAAAATAAATAAATAAAAACATTGTAGGATAAATAGCCTCGCCATGTAAACCTTTCTTCAACTCGTCGGATAAATTCAAGTACACAAAGACACTAACCTAATATTCTCTATATAACAGTACCGGTGCCTACTAGTCTTGTAAAACGGAGGAGCTCTGAAAATTACTATCAATATACTATTCAATTCTGACTGGGTCATCAGTTCTAATCCAACTAGGACTATTAACAAATACTTTTTTCTAGGCTTTAAAAATGACCAGATGATAATTTAGGAGAAACACATACCATCGCATACAAAAACATTATGTGATATGTTTAATATTAACGCATTAATTCCCTTCAATGTCCAGAAGATGACACTGGTAGCATCAATATTTGTATTATTAGATAACTCATTTTCTGGTGCTAAAATCATACCAATGGGAATTTTGTTATTTACAATACCATCTCTAACACCCTCATTACAGCACTTGGAGTTCTCCTATGAGTGTTATTTCATTTAGATGTATTACTCTGTTTGTAATAGGAAATAGAAAGTCATAAAAAGAATATTATTTAGAAATGTGTTAAACCAACGTCATTTGGATATTTTTATAGAGTTTTACTGAGACATAAGTGTAAGATGCAATGATACTTTATGATTATAATGGGCATTTGCTTTTCTGTAAAGCATAAGTAAGCTATTGAAGTAAATATAATATACAGGATAATTACACAGGCAGCAATAACAACAGAATAACCAAACCAATGCAATTATAAAGACGGATTTAATCTTGAATAATGCCCCAGTCACAAATAAGGAACTGCCACCAGACAACATCTTTTTTACACAAAAGCAGGAAAAATCGGATGGTACCCGCCAGGTAGCAGTTGCAATTGGGCAGTGGCAGCTGAAAATTTCTCATCGACCATTGAAGTTTAAGGAATACTTAATCAAGATTACTGCTGTATGATTTTTCTACCTTAAATACATCGTCCGATATCAACGGGGACCGTGCGGGCACCTTCCTGGAAAGGCACCAACCAATTCACAGTTATCGTCAGGATATCAGGCCATGCCTCACATGTATTGGCACCAGGCAGCCCCTTTTTTGTCGGGCAGCGGCCAGCTGACTTGCATTGTCTCGATACCTCTTTCAATAAAGTTTAGTTGCATTCATCTACAATCTTGTGCGGTGACCCTCTTATTAACATATTCACCGCACGAGCACAGTCCGGACATTGGCCGGTCCCTACTCGGTGCTCAAACTGCTTGTTTTCCAGTCAGCGAAAACTATCCTGTGCCCGCTTGAATTTGTGACCACGCAAGGACAAAAATATATAACCCTGTCAGATTCCAATAATTGCCGATGCTTTAACTTTCATTAAAATCGGACGGCGCCCAATCTATTTGTGACCTAGGCATAAGGAATGTTATATAACAGACAACATGTTTTTGAAATTGAGAGATTGCATAACTGAAAACTGTATAATTGTTGACCAGATAACACCTTGCAATTATTTTTGAATTTTCTTTGAATGTTATTCTTTTGCACTTGTATTTAATTTCTGAATAACAAAATTAACAAAGCCAGTGATTGCTAAAACATGCTTTGTCTTTCAGCAAAACGTGCCAAAATATAATAAGTTACAAACTGAATACTGATTGGAAGACATTAATCAGCTGGTTAAAAAGTTATCAGTTATAAAAAGTTATAAAACAGAATTCTAGCTGTTAAAAGGTTTTAATGGCTGCTCCTGTATGTTGTTCAGTTGTATTTGGTATGTTGCAGGAGGGGATATGGTCACGCCCATGTCACACCAGGGAATCTAATATTATGCATTGCTATTACATAAAGGCAGGGTTCGACACTAAGGCATGTCCGAACGACAATGACTAGTAAAAGCTTGGTCCGGGCTAGTAAAGTTAATTTCTGTCTAGCCCGAACGGTCTAGTGAAAAAATCTTCAGTTATTCAGTTAAAACATACCTAAATAAGACAGAGTTATTTCAAATAATAAAATCGCTGCAATGGTTTCACTGGAAAATCCTAAATCTATTTTTAGATACAAGCATTGACATGACGCTAGCACATTATTGTTCTGCAAGATTGGTTAACGGGAATTTCGCCAGGTGCGCGTTTTGTCGTAAAATAAAGCAATAGCAAAAGGTCAATTTTAAATTGATTGTAGCACACATTTAAGGTATGAAACAATTCAAACTATAAACAATTGCTTTTAAAATATTAACTCAAAACACTGACATTTATTTATTGATTACTATTTTTTCCGCATGTCTGTCTGGGTTTCCAAAATTTTACGACAATCGCAACTCGTAGTTAGCCATTTTCTGTTGTTTTAACTTCAAATGCGAATCTTATGTCGAACATCAATCTTATGAAGTTTGGGTTTACAACAGACAAAAGGTCACCAGATGACACGAAAAAAGGTAAAGGCAAGGGAGAGTCAAGGCAGATTGTGAGAAAAATAACAGAAAACGGTCGTTTGACACTAAATGGAAAGATCAGTTTTCATGGTTAGAATTTGACTCTGAGAAGAGTATTAAGTTTTGCCTCCCATGTAGACAGTTTGAAACTAGTTGTAAGTTTGTAGAGGGGAGGTGATAATTTCAGGATTCAGGCAATAAAAAGCCACAACAAGTCTGATATATATTAGACCGTTGGATGTTTGTTAAGTAGTTTATATGCTTTCCATGCCACTTCATAAAATTTAAGGTTCTTGAAATTAATCTGGATTGAGTAATCTACATCTATGGATTATACTTTGTGTAAAAAAGTAAGAGAAATAATACATCTTTATCGTTTTGTTCTGTTTTATTATTTAATACTATTGGTCTAGTTGATTTTTGGTCAGGTCTAGTTAATTTTACGAGTTACTAGTCCAGTGGTCTAGTGGTAAAAAAAGTTAATGTCGAACCCTGAAAGGTAACATATCTTGCCGGCCAGGTACAAAACTATTTGAAGGCCCTTTATTTGATACAGAAAGAAAAATCGTGATCATGGTTTTGAAAAATCCTAAATGAGACGTGTCATGGGAAAACCAGGCTTTCACTTTCGCTTTCATCCTACAGTGGATTTACTTTCACTTTCTGCCTACAGTGGATTAATGTTTAGAAGAGACTTCCTTGAAACAGAAAATACCATAAAAGCGGGAAGAGTCATCCCGGATAAGCATTTGCGGACTGCACAGGCTGATCCGGGACGACACTACGCACATGCATTAAGCCCGGTTTTCCCCTGGCACGCATAAAATGTTTTTACATCCTTATGGAACCATTTGTATTTAGTTTTGTGATCAACAGAGTGTCCATATTACAGTGGAAAGTGCATTACCAATCATTTACTCTTTTGATTTTTTTGATTTTCTTGGCAAGCTGCCTGTCAGTGGGTTCATTTTAATATAGGGAATAAGTGTTTTAAGTTGGAATTAAATCTCTAAAGACATTCCTGAGAAAAGAGCTTACCGAAACACTTTAACCTATCCAAATAGCTATTTAAATAGCTAATGTAAAATTTCTAAAAGTAAGAAGGCCCATAATTTTAACAAATTTAAAACTAGAGTTACTAAACTTGGCCTATAGGTTCATTTTAAGATGGGGAATAAATTGTTTTTGAATGAAGTACCTAAATTAAGCCATTCCTGAGAAACTGAAAAACTTAAACCTAAACCACAGGCCGACACAGATGCAGGGTCGAGTAGAATAACTTGCCTTTTCTTCAAAAAGTCAGCTAAAAACTCATCCAATATTTTGTTGTACAATTGCCGTATCTCCCAATTATCTCCCAATCCTTAAATTTTTTTCTAGATCCAGACAGTAATCCCGAACACCACAAAAATCTAGTTATTTGTGCTTTGGCCCATCTGCAACTGTCCTAGAAAATTTCAGGCAAATCAATTGCTAATGTTTTGCATAAAGATGCTAACTAACAAACAGACAAACCAACACGCTGGCGACAACCCCACAAAATTTAACAAAATTAATTATCACTTATTTTGATTTAAAATGGAAAAAAAGGTTTAAAAGAAGAATCTTTTCTGACAAATAAATATTACACAGTTATTTAATTCCTAAATAATTGTTTATGGTATTAAAAATTCCATTGCAGGCCTTCTTAGCTAAGTTGAAAAACTTGGTCTTACATTTATTCGCATTTTTCCATACATTATATTTATTATGTTTTTTGAAATTCAATTAATTTACCATGTTATAATATTTTAGTGAAAAAATATACTTACATCAAAAGACAACACATACCATTTTACAACTATAATATTTTTAAATCATCTACATTTTTGAGAGGGTTATTTCCAGAACCTGTATCACAGGAACTACTTCTTTTCTTTGCAGGCAATGAGTCAGTAAATCTTACCCTGAAAGGGTCTGTCTTCCCAACAGCAAAATTGTACGACTGTTTTCTTACCTTTTAATTATTTAACATAATGTATGTCATATGTATTATAATGTGTATATCATGTGATCTGTTAAAATTATTCCTAACCATTCTGGCACTCAATGACATGATAATTTTCCCTGGAGTTATACTGGCAACAATACGTAGGATTAGAGACCCGTCATGCCCGATAAATCCAAATGCCGACCAAGTGGCAAATATGGAGACAGCACCTTAAGAAAGCATTAAAAATTCATCGTGGTCACATATAAATGACACACTAATGTCACAATAACATAAATGATTTAAATTCTTTCTTGATTAAGTTATTTCAGATACCACTATCATGTGCAATTGGACCATACCTTGCCACTCTGTGATATAACTTCCACAATTGAATTCTTATTTTTGTTACAATAAAAATGATTAAGGCCACTGAAAATGTGACAGTGGCTTTATTAATTCAAAGTGAACAGAAGATGCTGTTACGGGCGCAGCTTGCATCTCGGGGGAAACCTCTTGTGACATTAAGGCACACTTTTGTTTTTATTTTGTTTTTCCTAAAGTTTAGTATAACAAGCATGGCCAGAATCTTAACTACACTATCAAATCTTTACAGCTTCCCAAAATTCCTGATATTTCGGAATAAGTATCATACTATTAAATACAAGCTAAGTTGTGACCTATTACCTAGATCAAATCTTAAACCCAATATATTTGCAATTAGTCCATGTTTACTAACTGGTTGTTTAAAGTGCAAAACTAATTGATTCAACTCCACCATGGAAAGGAGTTGATATAAGCATATTGCTTGTTTTCCAATCCATATTCAAACTAATTATGTAAATTATGTGCACATGTTTTCATGAAAAAATTAAAATATGTTTAAACTAATTCAAAGTGAACATTTAAAGCTGCCTTCTTATATCCATGGAAAACTGTCATTGTTAATGAGTATGTGTGTGACACTGTCGTCATCTTAATTTCTTTGCACAAATTATTGGTGTGACTCTGTCATGCTCATTTATGCAAGATAAAATACCAAATTGGCTTCCTAAAACAAATTTAAAGTATGAAGTTTTCTCAGATAATTAAATTCCCTAGAGCAGTTTTATGTTCTGTGAACATTGCTAGAAGGCATTGTAACAATTCAATAAGGCCACCGCAATTTTATTTATTTTTTGTTTCTCAGATTTATTGTACTCAACCTTAGGGCAGGAAGAACGAAAAAAAAAAAAAAATCCCATAAAAATTTATCTGTGCACATTATAAACAGAACATGTATAATATTGACTACAACTTGCTTTGCAACTAGATGACAAGTTTTGCAAATATGAAACAGTGATTGTCTGCATAAGAAATAATTTTTTTAAATGGCTCAATATTTTCCTTTTAAAAGTAACTTAAACACTATTACTGTTAGGTTTATAATGACTGCGTCATATGCCATTATAGTTTTATTTTCACCCTTTTAACAAATATGTCATAGTATTAATACATAAGTAAAATGGGCCATATTTTCATTTTCATGGGCAATAATTAATGCATCTTACAGTATTACAACTATACTTTTGATTGTATGTTTTTATAAACACTAATTAAAAAATGTGTACTAGATTCCAATATTGTACATAAGTGAAATGGATAATATTTTTATTGTTCAAACATATGTATACATATGTGCACGTTTTGTCATATTTGTTGTTCTTATTGTCATTCTGCAATATTGCATTTATTCTACATTCATAAAATAAACATATTTTTTTAGTAAATTTCAAATTCGCACACATAATTACCTTAAGTGCAAAAGACATAATAATCCACATTGCATGTAAATATTCATGTAATATTCAAAAAAAAATTTGTCGTAACACAAGCACATTAATATCAATTTTGATTCCAAGATATGTATATTTTGTCACCCCCCCCCCCCCCCATTTAAATCTCTCAGTTTATCCCATGCATCAAAATAACAGTCTACTTTTTTACACCCTAGTCTTTCTTATAGAACTCTAATTCATTAAAGCTCTCTAAACAGTGCTTGCATTGTTCATATACAGTAGTATTGATTTATGCTTTTTTCACCAGCCATGTGCTACATGCTTACTGATACAAACCCCTAGACAATGGCCCCAGCTCAGCAGTCACATCAAAGACCATTAAAGTCAAACTGACACCCTTGCTATGGCTGTTGCTAATGGCTTGCAGATTTAGAAGCCTAGCTAATTGATGATGATGCACTTTCATGCTTCTCAGTTTTGACAGGTTTTATTATTCATTACTCTGTTTTTAACGGATTTCATTATTTGTTCAAATTGGAAATATTACTGCAAGGTAATTAGAATGCAGTGTTTTGTTAATGAAAAAATGAAACCAAATGTCATTTTTAACTCACACTAAATTTATCTAAACAACAACTTTTCATTCGTCCGAGGAAGAAAATAGCTTGCATTTTATTTTATTATTTTTTTTTTATTTTCAATTTATATTTTTCCTTTTTAGCCAAAATTAGGGTCCGCGGGTTTGAGAAACGAAAAATCGACGAACAGTGGCCTAAACAAATAACACCAGTTTAGAGAGAATATTAAGGAAACACTCACACTCAAATTTAATAGTCAAACTTAGGTTTGGGATTTCAAGCAAGCAACGAACTATAAATGAGGTGTGTGGTGGACTTATAATGCACGTGAATAAAATGTCGTCCAAGATCAGCCTTTGCAGTCCGCACAGGCTGATCCGAGACGACACTTTCCGCTTTTATGGTATTTTTTGTTTCCAGGAAGTCTCTTCTAAACATAAATCCAATGCAGGCGGAAATTGTCCCCAATAAGCCTGCATTAAGCTTGGTTTTCCCACGACACGCCTCAAATGTAGCTAACACTACTGTAGGCTTACTTATTGTAGCGCTGTACTTTTAATAGTGCTTTTAGCGCTAAAAAATGATGATGAGTGCGCTAATACAGGTACACACAAATGTAAGTACGGGAATTTGTGTCGTTTGCTCTTTAGAAGAAACTTTATTTACCTTATTATGTGTTATATACATTGCCAAACATCATTTTTGTTGATTCTTATTGCAATTGTATCTATTTTGATAGTATAAACTGTGTTTAATAATATTTTGAATGTTCAAATAAGTAATAATAAAGGCAAAAAAACCATCTTGAGACGTACATTTTTTAACCAAATTCTAAGTCAGTTTGTTGCTTAGGTGGAACTTTGTTTAGATAATAATGTATTATATGCATTGTCAAACATCATGTTTGCTTTTTATAATTGCAATTTTATACATAATTATAGTAGATTTATGATTTGTTTTAAACTAATATAATTGTTTTTGTAAATAATAATTAACGCCAAATAACGCTTGGATTCTGGTTCGTGTATATGTCTACTTGTGTCGAGTAACTAATATTATCTCTTCGAGACTACTCGAGAGTATTCGGTGGTTTTTGGGTTAGTTTGTGGAAAGGTGTTTAAGGTGTTAAAGCTTATGAATAGATGGTTGTTTTAAAATGTGCTACAGGCAGTTAAATAGGGTTATTAAGAAAAGACGACGTTATAAATTATGTTATTTTCATCTCTGTGATGCAAACAATGTGCACGCATTGGACTTGCCAGCCCAATGCTTTCCATTGAACCAAAATCATCATTCAACACACTATTATGTGAAGTTGCAATAAGACGTCAAACATATAATAAACTGTTTTATGACAGCAATGTTTTATATGTAGTTTTTCATTTGCAATTTAAGAATTTTGCAGAGTAATGAGTGCAACAGACACCTGCATATATAACTGTATCAATAAAATTAATTTTACCACAAAACTGTATACTTGTATGCATTTACAAAATTTTCACACAAAAATTGAACTGTGTCCATGCGTGCATGAACACAGTTTATAAATACATAAAAAATTATCAAAGACACAATCAGTTTTAATGAAAAAGTCATGGGAAAATGCTAATTATACCAAAAGTATTGACATAATATAACAAACATACATTAACAACATGAATTACTCAGTTTTATGTGAAAAAAAAGAACTAAAATTATGTCCATTCTATGTTTGATGTCTTATTCTAACTTCACATAATACAGTGTTATTGCTAGAATCAGCACTTCTTCCATTATCATCCAAACTAACAAGCCACCTTCGCAGCATGACAATTAACGTACATATGCAGACAAGTTCCAGATTTATGCAATGTATAATTGAGGCGTGTCGTGGGAAAACCGGTCTTAATGCATGTGCGTAAAGTGTCGTCCCGGATTAGCCTGTGTGGACTGTGCAGGCTAATCCAGGACGGCACTTTCCGCCTACAGTAGATTTATGTTTAGACGAGACTTTCTTGAAAGAGAAAATACCATAAAAGCGGAAAGTGCCATCCCGGAATAGCCTGTGCGGACTGCACAGGCTGATCCGGGACGACACTTAATGCGCATGCATTAAGTCCGGTTTTCCCATGACACGCCTCAATTAATTTAGCATTCTTACCAAGTGTTCAGATTACCCTTTTAGCACTTGTGAGTGAGTAAAAATGCATTGCCAACCACCTAAATCGTATAATTGAGCTATTATCGGATGTTCGATACCTATTTAACAGCTAACGAGGATGAATAGCGTTTTTCTTTTTTTTTTCCCGTAAATGTCAGATCCACCAGAGCGCTAATATTATATTTTAGCGGTAAAACAAGAACACTTATTCATGTATACGGTAATATTTTGCAATTTGAAAAATAGCGCCAGAGAGCTTAATTTTGTACACGCTAAAATAAGTACGCCTACAGTATTAGAAATTCATTAATGCTTATATTGCAAAACTTCAGTTGTCATAAATTCAAACACTTCTGTGAATCTTCGCAAACATGTGAAAATTATTGTATCTCTAATATCAGTTCATTAAACTGTATTGTTGCAGGTGACACAGAGCTATATGAATCTTTACCCCTTTGTGTGAGCTTGACCTTGCAGCAACACGGCTACAAACATGCATTCTGTTAACTGATCTTAATTGCTGTACATTGATTAGTGATATTTTATTCAAAAACCCTACCTACAGTCCAAGAAATATGGAATTTACCCAAAATTATCATTTGACCTTTAGTGTCTCACGTTAACATTGGATGACCTCATTTCTGAAACAAGCCTTCTGCACACTGTCTCAATACAGTGAACATGAAACAAAGTAGTTTCAATATCATCCTTGAGCTTATTATAATCTGCTGCACACAAGTTTCACAGATTTATAGGCAGACAGATAGACAGAAGGAATGACTGAACAAGATGGCCATGAGTACCTGAGTACTGTTTATGACAGAGACCAACTCTGACATCAGAAGAATATCATTGCCTATAAATGACCCACATCAGACAGATATCTCAATGTTGTGACCTGGAAATTGACAGATGCTATACAAATGCCCGTCCAGCCTACTTCTGTCATTCACCTGGGGTGAGTTGCTCAAAACTTTAACAGCCAATTAAGCTAACAGCCGTTAAAATTTGTATGAAGATATTTATGTAAATTAAAAATAACAATATTAAACAGTTTGTTTATTCGATTTAAACTGTTATGCTGGAATAATTTTACAATGTCTGATAAACAATTTGCGGCTCATATAAATGTTATTTACATCTGAAGTTTACAGACTGTTAGCTTAATAGGCCGTTAAAGTTTTGAGCAACTGGGCCGTGGCAATCGACAGGTGCAATACAAATGCATTTACGGTGGAAACTTTTAGGACAAACAACAAGCAATGGGCGATATGTTTACCAAGCCCAATCACACTTACATTACATAGAGGTTTATCCAATCTCTGCAATCACATGAGGTTCAAACATTCAACCGAATTCCATATACAGTTTGCACGAGTGACGGCAATAAAGACAGCTGTCAGCGTTACATATTATCGATCAGGACTAGTCAATCAAACAGTCCATTCAACTGGATGCATTTGCATTTTGAAGGTGTTTAGGTCTTATAGGTCTTATAAATGATATTTAGCTTACCAGTTAACAGCTCAAATACCAAAACCAATAAACCGGTTACTGAAATACAATTTGTTGCCATCCCTCATATAAAAGGGAACATAACTCTAGTTTTCTTGATTCTATCTGGCCCATCATTGCACACAGATGAGATCTTATGGTCATACACAAACTGTGCAAGTTTTAAGTCAACATTGAATGATAAGGTAATTCACTTTGGAGACCAAAAGCCAACTGTTGACAAATCATGAAATGTTTTCACAAACAAGGGGCAATAATTCTTGTCTTTCTATTTTGATCTTGCCCATATTGGATTTTGACGACGCAAGACAGTCCCCTATACCAATAGCTCAGAGCTCAGGTGAGCTAAAAACACAGAGTAAAACTCAAATGGGAATCAGAAATTGTATCTTCCAAACAAGAAAAGGCCAAAGTATTAAAATTCCACAATCACAATATTCAAAAAAGGAAACTTAAAAAAAAAATTGATTCAAGTTTTTATATAATACATTCAATGATATTTCAGTCTAGCTTGATTGTGTGCATCTAATGCAGTATTGTAAGAAATCGTGAATCCACAAGTCTGCTTGGTGTGCAGGACAACAAGTGTAGCTGTGAAGCAGCCAATATCTGCTATGCCATCTTTCATCCCACTTGGAGCCTATATAAGTTACTTTGTTGGATTATGTGGATGCTGAGAGTGTAACTAGTCAAAGTCTCTCCGATCATCACTCATGTGTGGATACCTATCTATTGGACAGCAGGAACATACACCTCAACAGCAGTCTATATATTTGAATTTCAAACATAGCTATATATTGTAAGGATGTTTGCTATTGATAACATACTATAATACATAATTCATAGTACAAGTGTTTTATTTTAAATGCCGTGAAATGTGACATTTCATTTTTTTATTTTTGGAATATATGCAATTTTGGAAACAAATGATAATCTTTCTTGAGAAGAGAGACTTTAATGTGTAATTTCTAAACCATTGGGTTTGGATTTGATAGATAAGAACACAGGCAAAGACAGCAATTTCACAGTTAATTATTGTAATTAAAATAATTAGATATTCAACCTGCATGGGATTAGTCATTTCAGAAAAGGACATCCATAGGATTTTGTCAAAATAGGTAAGATCTTTTCAGAATGGTATATTTAGTTGCAATTTACAGTTTTATAATTGGTTCTGAATTTTAAACATTGTGTCACTTTTTGTACTGCATTTTCTATAGTAAGATTGAAGAAACAGAAAAAGAACATTCTATGATGATGATGATGAGTTAATGTAATATGAACAAAATATTTAAATTATAGTTATTTATTCTGTTATTATTATTTCATCAAGAATTGACAATTATTTTGAAAAATTTACTACAAATGACAAAAGTGGTATAGACAAGTATTTGGTTTTTGTGTTACACATGTTATGGTGTTAACCTTTAACTATTAAACCTTTATTTACAACTCATTATAAGGGAAGGAAAATTAAATAACAACGTAAGAATACGTAACAAAAAAGAAGAAAGAAAACATCGTACACCATTTAATGTAACCTGCATTATTACTAAGTGTCGAGTACTGTGAGTACTATTAAGGTTGTCAGAAAATTACGGTGCAAATTGGAACAGACTATGTGGCCGAGTGGTAACGCGTTAAACTCACACGCCGGCGGTCAGGGTTCGATCCCCATGAGAGGCGGGATTTTTTTCTCATTTTTATTTATTTTATTTTGGATTCACAGAATATAAGCATTTGCTACTCCAACTGCTTTATGATTTTTGATTCACAGAATATAAGCGTTTGCTACTCAAGATGCTTTATGAATTGAAAAAAAAGAATACATTTCTAAAATATGATATTCTGTGAGTAACTTCCTTTAAGCATTTTAGAACATAACCAAAAATTATCGCGCAACAACTTTGCTAATACGGATGAAAAGCTTAACACTGTCGTTGCATTCATAATAATGTTAAATATTTTAAATATTTAGCACAGTGTTTGTTTTTAAGGTTTAAATTGAGTTATTTCTCTTTGGCAAATTAATCTACTGTCTTCCACGGAGATTGCCCAGTAATAAAACTAAAACCATCATTTTTCACTAAATACCGGGTAGAAACATTCGGAGAATGTGTCATGAAAATGTAATGACAGAATGTAGGAATGCCATTAAAAGTATGATAATTATGTTTGTAGCCCAAAAAAAGACCATGATATTGTACACCAGACAAAGAATTTGGCTCATCAGGTTTCTTGCCTGACAATAGTTTTTAATTTTCAATTGAAAGTTGTTTTGACAGGCCTTATATATTTTATTTGCATATATTATTGTTAGCGGCTGTCTAGTTTTCACACCCGTTAACGTTTTAATTATAGCGTACATTTTACAGTGGACCTCAACTCATCAGCTGCACATTTGACAACAGATACAATTCAAATCGGCATTATAGAGAGACAAAAACTAACCTAACTACACAATGGCGATATATATTTTAAAATCTGATTTTATTACATGGCAATATCGATTTTAACGTTGCAATATCTATCTTAACGTCGCATTTTGAAGATTATAAATTGCCAAGCAATGTCTCTGTTCAAGTTATCTTTATAATGATGACTTAAATATTATAGTAAAACACAGAAATGTAGGATTTAACTAGTAAACACAATTTGACACATATTTTCGTTTGATGTTTGACTTTTTGGAAAGAACGTATTATTATGTATAACACATCGTGTTTGTTGGTTCTGGCTTCTTAACCAGAATTTAAATTCAGTGATTTGTATTTTCTTCACATAAGAACACTGAACAAGCTTTTAGCGCAACTATCATATTTTACCAATAAAATGTTTATAAATTTATAACCACAGTATTTAAGATGACATATGATATGGCATACCTCTCTAATTGCCCAGATTGTCCACTATAACGCGTTGGGGTTTTCATTTTAAGTTATATGGTAATTTAGGTGACTTCATGCAATTTGATTCTATTTACTGGTTGTAATATACAGTTTTAATATAATTGTATTTTCAATATATTTGCAAAACATTCTACAAAATACACCATAACTGGTCTTAAGTGCCTATTGTACTAATTTATTTGGACGAGTCGATAAGATCCATAGGACGCTATGATGTTGAACAGTGCACTAACATTCTCAATAACTACTAGTACAAACGAAAACAGTCATTGAATTTTATTCTTGCTTTCTAATATTCAAAACTGTAGACAGATTTACATTTACAAACGATCTCAATAACTCTTTCGAATATTTTCTGTTTAATTTAAACTTGACATTAACTTTGAATATAGTGAGTTGTGCCCAATGTTACGCAACAGGGAACAACTGCAGTGCCTTCAGCGCTTTCATGTATCTTAGTTGTCTGACTTTTGTGTTCACATTAACTTTGTGTAGTATGCAATATACAGAGCGCCAGTTAATGTTTTCCCAGTAACAATGTAGATACGGTGAAAGAAAATGCTTTTTTAACAGTATGTTTCTTATTTCCCTGTTACTTAGCGTTGCGTTATCAATGTTTTTATCTAAATCAATTTTTAAACTGGATGCTCTAGACTCATCTGATCTCAGTATATCGTTCCATTGTGATGGAATACAAGAACGTAGTATATTTATTTCTGCAATCCAATTTTGTTTATTTTGCAATTTCTGTCGCACGATTTCGTAGTTATCCTACTGGTGTTATAAATTATGTCATCCACATATACTATATTCGACTTAATCAAAGTTTCGAACATAAGGCATTTACTTTTATTTTTTATATATTTGTTTCCCCAAACAATTTGTTTTCTTATGTCAAAAAAGGTTTTCTGTTTCAATGTTTATTCAATATTACGTATTTCGATAAAAGTACCAACAATTTCCTTGTAAAACAATGGTAATTTATGTTTAACGTTTGGAAGGGATTTCCAAGAATAAATATTCATTTTGAAAAGCAGATTATCGTTACCATATTGTCTAAGAAAATATCTAGGGATTATTTTCCAGTTGGCATCATCTTTTGAACATAACAGTTTAACCCATTTCATTTTTAATGTCTTTGAGTACATTTCAATATCAGGCATTTCCAATCTACCTTCGAGTGTATTCCCTATAAGCACCTTACGTTTAATCTTTTCGTTTTTGTTACCCAATAAAAATTTTAACAAGAGAGCCAAATGGTCGAACAATTTTCCATGTGTTAGATTTGTATACGGATATGGATATACTGATACGGACTGATGGAAATGCGGCCTTAATCATCGTGGTTTGACAAACTTAAGTGACAACAGACATTAAAAATTTTGAAGTACATATTGAAATTGAAGCTTTTTCTTCAATTTGACCTAGTGACCTAGTTTTTGACCCCACATGATCCAGATTTGAACTCAGCCGAGATACCAATAAGACAAATGTTCTGACCAAGTTTCATGAAGATTGGGAAAAAAGTGACTTCTAGAGTGTTAACAAGCTTTCTCTTCAATTTGACTTAGTGACCTAGTTTTTGACCCCACATGACCCAAATTCGAACTCGACCGAGATATCACTGGGACAAATGTTCTGACCAAGTTTCATGAAGATTGGGCAAAAAATGTGACATCTAGAGTGTTTACGAGCTTTTTCTTCAATTTGACCTAGTGACCTAGTTTTTCACCCCACATGACCCAGATTTAAACTCGGCTGAGATATTATTAAGACAAATGTTCTGACCAGGTTTCATGAAGATTGGGCAAAAAATGTGACTTCTAGAGTGTTAACAAGCTTTTTCTTCAAATTGACCTTGTGACCTAGTTTTTGACCCCACATGACCCAGATTCGAACTCGGCCAAGATATCATTGGGACAAATGTTCTGACCAAAAATTCATGAAGATTGGGCAAAAAAAGTGACTTCAAGTATTACCAAGATTTTTCTTCAATTTGACGTAGTGACCTAGTTTTTGACCCCACATGACCCCGATTCGAACTCGGCCAAGATATCATTGGGACAAATGTTCTCACCAAAATTCATGAAGATTTGGCAAAAAATGTGACTTTGAGAGTGTTAACAAGCTTTCTATTCAATTTGACCTAATGACCTAGTTTTTTACCCCACATGACCCAGATTTGAATTTCCAGAGATAAAGTAAACTGCCCCCCCCCCCCTTGCGGCCATGTTTTTCACCGGACCAGAATCATTTTTTAACTCGGCCAAGATATCATCAGAACAAAGGTTCTGAGCAAGTTCCATGTTGATTGGGCAAAAAATGTGACTTCTAGGCCATGTTTTTCAATGAACCCGAACCATTTTCAAACTCGGCCGAGATATTATAAGAACAAAGGTTCTGAGCAAGTTCGATACTGATTGGGCAAAAAATGTGACTTCTAGAGTGTTAACAAGCTTTTTCTTCAATTTGACCTTGTGACCTAGTTTTTGACCCCACATGACCCAGATTCGAACCCAGCCAAGATATCACTGGGACAAATGTTCTGAATAAGTTTCATGAAGATTGGGCAAAAAATGTGACTTCTAGTGTTACCAAGCTTTTTCTTCAATTTGACGTAGTGACCTAGTTGTTGACCCCACATGACCCAGATTCGAACTCGGCTGAGATATCATTGGGGCAAATGTTCTCACCAAGTTTCATGAAGATTGGGCAAAAAATGTGACTTTGAGAGTGATAACAAGCTTTTACTTCAATTTCACCTAGTGACCTAGTTTTTTACCCCACATGACCCAGATTTGAATTTCTAGAGATACGGTAAACTGCTCCCCCTCCTGGCGGCCATGTTTTTCACCAGACCGGAATCATTTTTTAACTCGGCCGAGATATCATCAGAACAAAGGTTCTGAGCAAGTTTCATGTTGATTGGGCAAAAAATGTGACTTCTAAGCCATGTTTTTCAACGGACCCGAACCATTTTCAAACTCGGCCGCGATATTATAAGAACAAAGGTTCTGAGCAAGTTTCATACTGATTGGGCAAAAAATGTGACTTCTAGAGTGTTCACAAGCTTTTCCTATAGCCATATAAGGAAAACTGCCCCGCCCCCTGCTGGCGGCCATGTTTTTCAACGGAGCGGAACCATTTTCAAACTCGACCTAGATATCATAAGAACAAAGGTTCTGGGAAAGTTTTATGTTGATTGGGCAAAAAATGTGACTTCTAGAGTGTTCACAAGCTTTTTCTATAGCCATATAAGGAAAACTGCCCCCCCCCCCCCTATGGTGGCCATGTTTTTCAACGGACCGAAACCATTTTCAAACTCAGCCAAGATCAAATGTTCTGAGCAAGTTTCATGTTAATTGGGCAAAAAATGTGACTTCTAGAGTGTTCACAAGCTTTTTCTTCAATTTGACCTAGTGACCTAGTTTTTTTACCACACATGACTTAGGTTTGAATTCGGCAGAGATATCATTGGGACAAATGTTCTGGATAAGTTTCATGAAGATTGGCCAATAAATGTGGCCTCTAGAGTGTTCACAAGGTAAATGTTGACGACGCACGACGGACAGAAGGCGATCACAAAAGCTCACCATGAGCACGTTGTGCTCAGGTGAGCTAAAAATCAGTGTCGATGGATACTTGATTTTCCAACAATAAACATAAGTTTACAATGTAGGACTAGTTTGTGCTTTCAAGTACAGTATTTTTGTTCGGTATAATAAAATAAATATCACAGGCATGTTGAGGGGTATAGTAAATGTTGCCCCCCTTTGGCCTCGGTGGACATCACACTCCTCGGGGTGCAATATTTACTATACCCCTCAACTGCCTATGATATTAATATAATATAACTCCCAAAACGACAGCAATATATAACCTGAAAGGTATTAATATTGTACAATAATCAATATTATGCAAGACTCGAACTCTTGACAATACTGTTGAGCTTTACAAAAACTGTTCACAGCAAAGCCATTTTACCTATTTCACTACAAAGGAAAGACATCTACAGACTAGAAATGTCTTTCTTTTAAAAGAGTATCAAGGACAGCCTTTTCTTAAAATAATGCGTTCAACCATTGAGTAATGTATTCATATTGGGCAGGTTAATATTTGTGAACTGCTATAAAGCTCACACCAAACAGCATTCATGACATTGATGTTGAGTAACTTTCTTATTGGATATTCTTGTTTCAAATATTTTAATAACAGTATTGTATTCAGCTGAACACTGCTATTTCAAAGCCATTTGGACCAACAAAAATATTTTGAAATAAGAAAAGTTTGAAATAGTGAAACTCTCTTTTGTGCTGATAAATTTAAATGTTGTGAAAATTGTGCATGCTTTTCCGAACAGTTCACAGCATTGTTTGATACTCACAATATTTACTGAGCGACAACTGCCATATCAGAATAGCTTTGATAGAAAGCTTTGGAAGCTTTGGATTAGTTGCGAATTCGAAATATATAATTATAAAGACTGATGATTGTGTGAAAAATGTAGTTGGGACCGGGATTTTAGTTCGAAATAAAGATGACTTTGAACATTCATAAATCTGTGTCTTTAATTCACTCGAACACTTGCTGAATGGGCAACAAACTCAAAATCTTCTGATCGCAAGGCGGACACCACATCCATTACACCAATTTGACTTGTATAAAATTAAAATATATATAATTTATATAATACACATATATTAACATTACCAAGTAGAAGTATTTTCTATGATTTTAATTTTATTTCCATGTGTGTTATTCATTTAAAAAATGCAGATGGTTTAATCAAACTTAAATAATAATAACAAGAGCATAACTTGTTCTCACAATAACTTCATTATCATGTATGATTAAGATACAGGAATCAAAATGAATAATAAATAAGCAAACCATAATACTTGGGCTTGTAAAGGCTCGTTAGTTCCTGGGAGTGGAAACTCTTATTAATCATACATAAGTTACAGATGATTGAACCTCACATAAGCATCAAACATTAAACAGGAATAATAAGAATATTTATCCAGTTATTAAGTCAATTTCAGGGAAAAAGGATGAATTGTAACAATTTGTTCTTAGGAAGACGTCCCACTGTGACCACATAATGTCTTCCAAGTGTACGAAATGAAAAATGCCTTGGAAAAATGAGGCAACTGTTACAGTCAATACTGGTCCTCAACATTATTTAATGTTCACAGTAACAAACCATTCTAAATACTATTGTATCTTATTATTACTTTAATTGGTACTGTAACTTACCTAAAATTATAAATTACTTGAAGCACAGACCATTGTTTGCGAACAGCAAATAATCAAATGTTCAAAACTGTTGTTTGTACTTTTTAATGCAATTAAGTATTGGTCAATTATGCATGTTTGTAATAAGAAGTTGAAAATCTATTTCTGCATAACAATTTTAAGTAACGAACTGCATATATTACATTAGAACTTATAACTAAGCAATTGAATGATGATTACCTGATATGGCGTTTATAAACACTATTATATGTAACACAAGGGGTCTCAATTTCTGACCGGTTCTTAGTAATCATGGACACAGCCCCTGTCAAAATGGAATTCATGAGATCAAGAATTTTTCATGCCATTAAGTATTATTCATGAAGTCTTATTGAAAACCTCTAATAACAAACTTCATGAAGTTTTGTGCATGAAGTGATTTAAGGTACACTTCATGAAGGCGTCATGCATTACTCAAATTCTAGAATCATTCATGAAGCTTTAAAAAGAATAGATCAAGATTTTTTTATGAATACCACCCTTAGCTCAGATTTCCGCATTGCATTTCAAGAAGCAGAGAAAATGCTGAATAGATGCGGAAATGTTGCGGAAATCATCAGTTTCCGCAGATTCTCCACATATTTTCCGTAAAAATGATTTTGGCTTTGCGGAGAAATTTCTTATATGCGGAGAGTATGCGGAATATTGACACTTAGAAATTTTACAGTTGCGGAAATTCAGACTTAGACATTTTCATGATGCGGAAAAGTTATACTTTGAAAAAATCACAAGCTTGTTAATCTATTTATTAAAACAAGAGCTGTTTGTAAAACATATATGCCTCCTCTAGGTCAAAAACAATCTTTAATATCAATTTGGTGAGAATTGGTGAACATAAACTCATGAAACCACAAGTCTGAATTCTGTCTAATCTCTGTCTGAATAAATACTGAATACAGTCTGAGGACATAACCTGAACATCTATGTGAAAAAGGGGCATATATCTGTCAAAATACAAAACAGAGTTATGGGGAATGTAGAACTTGAAGCTGGAGTTGAGGACAAAGGTATATTCTAATTTTCAAGTGAATAACTTATGTAATTTTGTAGTTACAAAAGTTTTAATTATAAACTTTAACCTGAAAATCTATGTGGAAAAGGGACATAACTATGTCAAAATATAAAACTGTAAAACTGAGTTATTGGGAATGTGGCACTTGATGGAGTTTATGTTACAGTAGTTTTGAATATAAACTTTAACCTGAAAATCTATGTGAAAAAGGGGCACAGCTATGTCAAAATAGAAAACTGAGTTATGGGGAATGCGGCACTTGATATTAGAGTTGATGATAAAGGTATATTCCAAGTTTCAAGATTATAACTTATGTAAATTTGAACTTACAAAAGGGCATAAATAATGCAATTTTATGACAATTACAGTACACCATACCATGCAATGCTATGCAGGATATGATGTCATTTATGATGTCAACAGTTGACTTTCATTGCTCAAGTCTGAAATGATTTAAACATGATTGTGATTTTAAAACAGAAATATCTATGAATACTGAACACTTGGAACCTGTGTCTGTAAGTATTATTTCATTTAAGTTACAAACAAGTCAATAAACTATAACTGATTTTGCACATTTGAAAGGGTTTGACATTGTTAAGCAATGGTAATATATTTTCGCGACCATATGCCCAGAGGCTTAAGCTGCGTGTCTTCTTACTACTCACAGTTATGTTCCTTTAAACAACAATCGTTTGACTTATTATTATTGTTTTCCTTACAATATAATCCTTCCATCAATGTTCTATTATATAATGAGTTTGCAAAATGGAAAATCAGTACTTTATCATTTGTCTGTATTTTAATGTTAACTATGGAAGCACAATTGTACCATAACATTGTGAAAAGTTGCATAATCATTATACTGTTTACTGTTCCTAACCACATTGTACTTTAAGATTTTTAGACATAATAAACTGGAAAATGGAAAATAATGTATCTGTTATACTTGTCTGCACAAACGTATGTTGTTTTGTTGATTTATATTAGCACAATTGTACTGTATCATGAAAAAAGTTGCATTATAATCATTTCCAGTTGGATGTTCATAATAGTCACATATTATTTAATGTCTGACAAACCATTTTAGGGGAGTTAACCATTGAACCTTAATAAATATCAAGTGCCACCTGAGTACTTAGTGTAAAGGTCATAATAATTACTGTATCTGTGGTTATAGTCTGAATGCAGTCTGAATAACTTGTCTGAATAGCCCTTTGAATAATGTCTGGACTCTTATGAATTTTGCCAGAATTGTTCCATTTTAAGTCTTTTTAGCAATGTCAGAAATAATAGACGCATCCACAAATGTCAATTACATTCAAATTAATCTGCAATATTATCCAATCATCGCATTTGGATATCATGTGTTTGGCGATTGAAATATTTGATACAAAAGAGCACGTGCATAATATTTGTGATATTCAAATGAGCACGTGGCAATGTTTATGATTTTCGATGAATGGAAATTAATTCTTTAACAATAGCTGGGGTGTAGTTTTTGTGCAAAAATCCAGATCAGTCTATTCAAAGATAAGTCCGACTCAATTCAGACAGTACTTTTTCATTAGGGTAGTGAGCGGGAACAGCTTAAAAGGCCAATTTTACATAAATTTACCCTTTACCAAATTTGATCAATACCATTCTGCAACACTGAACAAGATGGCAACCAGAGCTAAAAATAGAAAAATCCAAGGGAGGATCACCCAATTATTCCTCGAGTGTCAATTTTCTGTGGATTATTTCCACCTGCTGAAAAACAAATGCATTAATTTTCCGCAGAAGTTCCGCATATATGGAAATAGAAATGTCCGCACTGAAAGCGGAACAAATGATGATACTATGTCCACTTTTTTGATAGCTCTATTATTTTTAGAAGTCTTCATGATTTTTGGAATTCTTCATGAATGTTGAAGAAAAGCACAACCAATTTATTCTTGAAATTACCAACATTTTGTTCATGAAGTATTCATGAATATCCATGAACTATAAATGAGACATTAGAATAAAGAACCAAATTATTTATGAAATCTTCATGAAATATTGTTTCATGAAGTCGTGCATGAAGTCTTCATGAAGTGCATAGTTCATGAAGTTTTTATGAACACACCCTTCTTTATTTCATGCATTTTTCTGCATGTGAAAATGCATCAATTATTCATGAAGCTATGTTTTATGAATGTTTCATGCATTTGTCTCATTTATAGTTCACTTCTTTTCCATGAAGTCTTCATGAAGCCACTGCATGAAGTATTCACAAAGATTTTAAGAAGAATTCATGAAGTATGCCTAAACATTTCACAGGGGAGACTCTTGACTGTCTTAATAAGGTGTATGTATTTGCCACAATCAAGCACACACATTCAAATGTGGCGGGTCATGAGAAAACTGGTCGTAATGCATGTGCGTGAAGTGTCGTCCCGGATTAGCCTGTGCGGCACTATTCGCTATTATGGTATTTTCTGTTTCAAGGAAGTCTCTTCGAAACAAAATCCACTGTAGGCAAAATAGTGACGTCCTGGATTTTGCCTTTGCGGACTTCTCATTCTCACCACGCTCCCACAAATAAACTAAAACTAATCACAGCTCCAACCATGATGTATAGCTTCGCTCTGGCCTATATGGACAGCATTGGCACTCACAAAATGGCCTTCTCTTAGCATTCTGTATTACACAACAATAATACCATTGTTTTGAAAGTTAATTAAAAAACAATTATGTCATACTGCGAATACCATTCATTGGGTTTCCAATTTGACAGGCAAAATGTAGAAATTTAGTGTATGCTGACTGTATGCCCGTGGTTAGAATACAGCAAACATACTTTGTTTTCTCGAAGTCACAAGGAATTCAAAATGTCACTTCAACATATCCGAAGTTTGACTTATCGAAAACAGATTCTTTTAAAATACTGGGTCCAGATGATTGATAAAATATTGGGTCCAGATGATTGATAAATTGTACTATAGAATAGTAATAGTGTATGTCACTATTACTTTTCATATACTGAACTGTAAACGAAAGACAGGAATTAAAATAAGTGTCTAATCGACCTTGTTTTCCAATCCTAAGCACACTTATTATGTGTATGTTTATGTATAATGTTCACATGTTGACACGAATTTTTGAATTGCTTGAAATAAAGTTTAAATCAAACGGAGGATCATTTACTCAGTTGTATGACATGCTGAATCACTAAAACCCATGAAAGAAGTGGTGAGATGTTTGATATGTGTGAAACTTAGACAACAGTTGCATACATCTTATCAAGGGCGTTAACACTTGAAGACAAACACATAGAAGTTTGCATACGTCTTATCAAGGGAGTTAACACTTGAAGACAAACACATAGAAGTTTGCATACGTCTTATCAAGGGAGTTAACACTTGAAGACAAACACATAGAAGTTTGCATACGTCTTATCAAGGGAGTTAACACTTGAAGACAAACACATAGAAGTTTGCATAATAGAAGTTTGCATACGTCTTATCAAGGGTGTTAACACTTGAAGACAAACACATAGAAGTTTGCATACGTCTTATCAAGGGTGTTAACACTTGAAGACAAACACAGAAGTTTGCATACGTCTTATCAAGGGAGTTAACACTTGAAGACAAACACATAGAAGTTTGCATACGTCTTATCAAGGGTGTTAACACTTGAAGACAAACACATAGAAGTTTGCATACGTCTTATTATGGGCATTAACACTTTAAAAAAAACACACAATTTTGAAAATACTATTTGTGATATGAAACCACTTCGACATAACTGGGCTGGTATTTATAAAGAATCTTAGTGGAAAATTAAGAAAAATCTTAACATTCTCAAATTTAATTATTGGATTTTCTGACAAAGTAATGCGTTGTTGGAAGATTTTGATGCATAATTTGCAATATAATTCAAAGTGTATTAATATCTAGCATCAGTCATGCAAATGTTCCTAAGCATAGTGTTTTAAACACAAATTCTAATTTTGACTTATGTTCAACTTAAGTTAAGAATGGCTTAAGAATCTTTATAAATATGGGCCCTGGAACTTTGAGTTAAACATCCAAGACAGCCATATTTATTTTATATAAAATAAGAAGGAAGAAGGTCAGTAATTTGTTTCCACTTTGACATATCCGAGTTCGATATAATAAGTTTGTCTGTATTCGTGAATTAAAGGTTAAATTCATTTGACAATGAGTGGCGGGCTGGTTAGCTCAGTTGGTAGAGCGCTGGACTGTCAATCTGGGGATCATGAGTTCGAGCCCCAGCCCTGCCACGTAACTTGTGTGGGTATTGGTCATGAAATAATTTCTATGCCCATTCTCCACCTACCTCTGATTCAAGTAGGGCAGTTGTCAGTTACTGGCATAAGTATGTGCACTTGGCACTGGTAAACTGCTTAGGTTGGCTAAGTCTGCCCAGAAAGTGTGGGTAGGTTAACTGACCGCCGTTATGACTGAAATACTGTTAAATACAGCGAAAAATCCAAGCAAACAAACAAACAAAGTTGACAATGAGTATCCAAAGAGAAGCCCAGATATAACATCTGGTGCACCAGTTTACACCTTGGGGACAAAAGTCTGTGCATTTGATGTATTGCTTCATTATAATTAGGTCCATTATTTTACAATCTTTCTGTCACATATGTCATAAACAACAACAAAGTGTTTCAGTATTTTTATATTGGCCACACTTGATACTCATGCGGACACGTTCTCAGTTTACCATCACCTTCCAACACAACTCCCAATGTAATTTAGAACAGTATACAAATACAAATAGACAGCTATTTCCGCCAATTAAACTCAAACCATTCCAGAATACTAGTAAGTACAATTTGCTATTAAACTCACACCATTCCAGGATGCTATTAAGTACAATTTGCTATTAAACTCAAACCATTCCAGGATGCTATTAAGTACAATTTACTATTAAACTCAAATCATTCCAGGATGCTATTAAGTACAATTTGCTATTAAACTCAAACCATTCTAGGAATCTATTAAGTACAATTTGCTATGGTATTCACTTGCAGATAATATACCTAATGAATATCCTTGCGCAACCCAAATTTGATGATTTAGGACTATATTTACAGTCATGGATCCATATAGTCGATATTGTCTGTCACACTTTCGTACTCTTTCATGGATATCAGTGCAGTCTATCAAACACATACACTGTCAACACAAGTTTGATACCAATTATCAGTGATCATTTGCAGAAATGCAATCAGGTCAATTACATACAGAAGAAGAAACATGGACATTGTTTGCCCTGTTTATGTAGTTGTCAACAGCAAATATCTTGGTCTAATTGACCTAACAGATTGTCTGTGCAAGATTATTCAGCATCCAAACTCAGATCTGGAGCAGACGAGACACAGATTCAATTCAGATTATTAAGGAATAAATGTCTCCAATAAGAAGTCATTTACAACAGTTAAACAGATATACAAAATAAGTGACTTGTAACTCATGTTTCTCATTTTGAAAATATCTTTAAATGCAACAATGCATATACTGTATTTAATATGTTGGTAAACTTTCTGAGGTAATTTTCTCAGTAACTTTTCTCAGCTTCCACTGTTAGCACTACGCCAACACTTTCAGCTACACAGGTGGGAAATGCCATGTCAATGGTGAAGAATGATATTATCAATGAACATTGCCCAATGTCTATGTTTCACCATTTCCTCTACTGTTTCTGACATGTTTACAAAGGGTTCATTAAATACAAGGTGTAAGATATTAGGAAACCAATCTTTTCATTTTTCACATCTAATCATGTTTTTCTAATTAGCAATATAACGTTTTTATGGATCAGTAAAGATGCATTTAACAGCCAACTCAACCAAATAATCAACACAGTTCTAAGGTATGTTCCAAAAGTAGGTGGAGCACAGGGTATTCAAGCTTGCATTTGTCAGTGGTCGGAAACATACCGCTGCCAAACAATCTTAATACATCAGAATAGAAACACTTTTATATGGCCTAAAAAGCCGTAAGTTCATGATGTTTTTAGACTTAATGAAATCATATCATGTATATAAGTAACTAATATGCATTGTAAGTCCGATGATAATGCTACATTTATTGCAACATTGAATTCCACAGCTTAAATAAGAATAAGGAAACACAGTTATAGGCTTTTAACTACATTTTCGAACTCCGTTAATACAAAGTCAGCGTTATTTCAAAGTATTTTTCTGGTCCCAAATTTATTTCTTCATTGTGTAACTAAAATAAACTTATTTAATTCGAACTTTTTAAATTCAAATTTATATTATTTCGAAGTCTAAAATTTGGTCCCAAAAAATTATTTAATACTTATTTGCCTATTGTTTATTCGAAGTCGGGGCTTGATTGGGACTCAAGGTTTTCACACCTTCAAATAAGATTAGTGGACTGAGGGTGTCAAAATAGTGGCCGTTATCTGCTAATGGGCGCAATTAACACTCATTAAGGCAAATGACGTGCAACCTGTATAAGTTTGCGCAAGGTATTCTGGATAATTATAACTATTTTCTTATTGGTGACCCGCCAATGTAACTTTCAAATCGGTTAGCTGTCCATGAGCGCTGAAACTGTATAGCCATATAAAAAGGTATACCAAATAACTAAAGGCTTGCATTTATATGTTTATACCAAGTCGGGTGGCGTGCGCTTGATAGGAATTTTGATTTTATAAGTATTTTATTTACTATTTTGGGAATGGTGAATATGTTGTTATTTTGATGTTTTCTCACCAGTCCCGGTGAGTTCTAAATAACGGTGTTCAAATGTAGTTTATATAAATGATCATAAGGATGTTTTCGATGCTTATGTTTATTTATAGTATTTATGTTCAAAATTATGGTATCATCAATTTGATATTACTTTTTACATTGACCATGACCACATTCTTATGATAACATTCAAGTCATTTTCAAATATCTGCAATACCAGTACTTAGGATATATTACCTAATCAGGACTATTACATTCTCAGTGAGTAGAGGACTGTACTTTAAATTTTAATTTCAATGCAGATCTTGAGATCAATCATGACAATATCCACCACAAAAATTAAGCCAAGGAATAGTTCATTATTATTCATTTAGTTAGTATTCATGTGAGGCGTGTGGTGGGAAAACTGGGCTTTATGCAAGTGCCTACAGTGTCCGCTTTTATGATATTTTCTGTTTCAATTAAGTGTCTTTAAACATCAATCCACTTTAGGCGGAAAGTGTCGTTCTGTAATACCAGACGACACTTAACGCACTTGCAATAAGCCCGGTTTTCCCACAATACGCCTCATTTACTGTCATATGGCGCAGGAAAGCTTCCAATTTCAATATCTAATAATGCGAAACTTATTTACAACAAAATCTTATCCAATTAATTATTACTAATACACTTTTGCAAGCAGAAACCGCATGCTGTTGCAAGGAAGGTGTCCAGTGGAGATGAATCATTGTCATTATTCCATGGTATCTGACATTGCATCAGCTTCATCCTGTGATAACCATCTGTGATCTGCAGAAAATATCATGGTATTAAAGGCCAAACATTTTTTGGTTAGCTGTCTAAAGCACATCTCAAATTAATGTTTGGGTCTGAGAAGTTTTGTTATTGTGTCTGAAAAATCTGGGGTCCGAAAAGTCTCCTTATATAGGTGGAGACCGAAATACTTGAGGTCCCATAAGTCACATAACCGATCATCATGGCCCTCTTGTATTCTGTTAAGGGTAAAAATGATACCTCAATATTAATTTCAACACCAATAGTCTTTTTAAAAGACATTTATTATTTAAATGATTAATGTCTGTAACTCCATGATCAATGTATGTTCGGTATATGTCCTTACAGATCTATTACACAATGCCCTTGTAGACTCGCATGGGGCATACATTAGGACATCTACAGTATTCAATATCATTCATCAGAATAATTTAATACACCTATAATCTGCACATATTTTGAATATAAAAGTCTGTTTTCATGTCGTTATAACAGATACATATGTGAATCTTGATTACCCAGTGTTTATGACCATTAATTTTCCATATCATTGATGACCATGTTTGGACCTTGGCTGGTAATGAAATATGACTAAACTGCAAGGCCATAAACTCCATGTGGTTGTATTAATGCTTTCCAATCTCTTACATTTGTTATCAAAGGCACCTGGAAATATTGGGATTTGGCACTTCTTTCCTGGCACCCAAGCCAAATCACAAATGAGGAAGCTGTTATTACAGTACTTTAATGTACTTTAAATCCTTTCCAGAAAATAGGTGTTATTTTATTTGACTTGAAAATAACAATCAAAATGAAGCATGTAAAAGAGCATTAACTAATTAAAATGTACAAACAAACTTCAGAAACATATGTTTTAATAGACCAGGGAGAACTCCTTCCATTAAAACACTTTCCACCAACAAAAGTGTGTGCATCTGTATAATTACAAACATAACAGCCCAGTAATGATGAAAACAATTCTGAAAGATAAACACAACAATGAAAATTGAAAGTACTGAACAGATGATAACATTCACAACATAATTTCCAAGCAATATAATTATCATACAGCAGTCAACACATGAATAGAATATCAGGTATAAACAATTCATCAATGTCATTAATTTAACAGTATGGAGTGCATGCAATTTTGAATTTTGCTATATGGATTCTCATTAGGACAGCTTATATACTAAGCAACAGTTGAATTGCAGTATTTACAATTTGCAATTTTACAAGATGAAGGTGTTCTATGAAAATGTCCAACCTTCCACTCTATTTCCTTCTTTATTCTATGTAAAAACAAAGATGTGATTATAAATGCATACCTCAACTTGTAAATGAGGCGTGTTGTGGGAATCCTGGCTTAATGCATAAAGTGTCATTCTGGATTGGTCTGTGCAGTCCGCACAGACTAATCCAGAACGACACTTTCCGCTTTTATGGTATTTTCTGTTTCAAGGAAGTCTCTTCTAGACATAAATCCTCTTTATAGGCAGAAAGTTCATACTGGATTACAGGATGACACTACACACAGGCATTAAGCCTGGTTTTCCCCAACACACCTCAAATCTTATTTAAGTATTCCTAATGTCAATTGGCCAACAGATATTAACAAGAGATCTTTGTAAAAAATGTATGCCCCCCTACTTGCAGCCAAGTCGTCAATATGTGCAATTGTTAAGAGATTTTTTTAATATTGTATGCGCACATTAATACATGGGGAGGAGATTAAAGTTGATGCTTCAGAAAGTAAATATAAAGCTGAAAGAAAGATAGAGCATAATTATGGATTTATTTTTACAGTCTATTATATAAGGATACCTGTTTTCTGTTTGATTTAAACATCAAATAGGCCAAAACATCTCTAGATATCCTGCTGAAACAAAATGGTCTACAGAGAAAACACTTTTCATGTTACAAGCCCCTGTGACCTTGACCTTTGACCTGTTAACCTCAAAATTGATAGGCGTCTTCCTTTCCTCCCAAGTAACCAGCATACCAACTTGAACGATCGTAGGTCAAAGCATTCTCTAGATATCGTGCGGAAACGAATTTCATGTTACAAGGCCCTGTGACCTTGACCTTTGACCTGTTGACCTCAAAATCAATAGGCCTCTTTCTTTCCTCCCAATTAACCAGCATACAAACTTAATTGATCATAGGTCAAAGCGTTCTCTAGATATCGTGCAGAAACGCAATGGTCTACGGAAAGACCGACCGACCATCAGACCGACCGACCGACAGACGGCCAGGTGCAAAGCGATATACCCCCACTTCTTCGAAAGGGGGCAAAATTAGGATGGTACCCAACAAACGCCTACACCAATGTCATGTGCAGCCACTCAGGTCAGCAACAAATGTGACTGATGATTCACAAGGCCACGTATCAAAACAATGTATGCATGTGTTATGTGCACCGACAAACCAAGCTATAAAGGAACAACGTACATGTTACATATGTTAATATGTCAAGATATTGGTTATGAGTATACCCCAAAAACCCATCATGTTGAACAGATGGAGTAAGCTCCAAGTCGTCTCCCTGCATGAGTATGATAGCTTAGTATTACTGGCAATGTATCTGGTAACAGTTGCTCAAACTTTTAAATCTCAATAAAATCTATACTAAATTAAGTTAAAATGTTAAAAAACAGCTTTTTAGCTCACCTGAGCACGAAGTGCTCAAGGGTTAGCTATTGTGGTCAGTCTGTGTCCGGCGTCCATAGTCCGGCATCCACATTTTACTTCAAACAACTTCTCTGAAACCACTAGGCGGATTTTAACCAAACTTGGCAGGAATGTTCCTGGGATGGACCTTTACCAAATTCCTTCAATTCATTAAAATATATTTAAAACTCTGGTTGTCATGGCAACCAAAAGCTTAAAAACTTAAAAAATCTTCTTTTCAGAAACCACTGGCTGGACTTGAAAATATTTTTCACAGAAATGTTCCTTGGGTCACCCTCTACTAAATTCCTTCAAGTAATTTGATTTGTTAAAAAACATGGCCACCAGGGGGCGGGGCAGTTATCCTTATAAGGCTATTTTGAAAACTTTAAAAATCTTCTTGTCTGAAACCACTGGCTGGATTTTAAAATAATTTCACAGAAATGTTCCTTGGGTGACATGACCCTCTACCAAAATTCCTTGAAATTATTTTAATTCGTTATAAAACATGGCTGCCAGGGGGGGGTGTTCCAGTTTTCCTTACATAACTATATTGAAAACTTTAAAAATCTTCTAGTCTGAAACCACTGGCTGGATTTCAAAATAATTTCACAGAATTGGTCCTTGGGTGACCCTCTACCAAATTCCTTGAAATCATTTTGATTTGTTAAAAAACATGACTGCCAGGGGGTGGGGCAGTTTCCCTTATATGGCTATATTGAAAACTTAAAAAATCTTCTTGTCTGAAACCACTGGGTAAATTTCTAAATAATTTCACATATACGATCCTTGGGTGATCGTCTACCAAATTCCTGGAAATCATTTTGATTCTTTAAAAATAATGGCCGCCGAGGGTTGGGACAGTTTTCTATATATGGCTATATTGAAATCTTAACAATCTTTTTGTTAAAAGCCAATATGATGCTTTACACTCAGGTGAGCCACCTAGGGCCATCTTGGCCCTCTTTCTTTTCTTTTTTTTACATATTTATGTTTATTTTTCAAATGTATAGAGAATTACCTGAAATTAAAGCTTCTTGCATCCAATATGATGAATAAACTAATAACAGCTTTTAGCTTCTCTAGTCTCATAAAAAAGTAGTATAATCTGTGCTGTTGCACTTCCAGGTTTGACCTTGACCTATTTAACACAGACCTTCCATTATGTGCCTGGTTTTAGAGTCTATACCTTTATTTGTAATTCATGATAAACACTGTAAACAATATGTGGCGCTTCATGAAAAAAACGGTCTTAATGCATGTGAGTAAAGTGTCATCCCGGATTAGCCTCTGCAGTCCGCACAGGCTAATCCGGGACAGCACTTTCCGCTTTTATGGTATTTTCTGTTTCAATGAAGTGTCTTCTAACCATAAATCCACTTTACGCACATGCATTAAGTCCGGTTTTCCAAAGACGCGCCACATATGTATTACACCTATATCAACACTTTGACTCAGTACCCAAAGACCATTGACCCCACAGCTGCCACATTTGACCTTGACCTTGAAACAAAAACTAATAATTGAGCAAACCATCTGCCGGTCCAGAACTTTCCTACCCCCAACTCTAAGCCTGAGCACCATTCACAAACCAAAAACAATTTCCTGCTAAAATTATTAAAACCCTATTCTTCAACAAAAAAGAATCTCTTAGCCCTGCCATCCATTAGGCCTGCAAAGGGTTCCTGACAGCAGAATTTGCAGTATCTTAATGTTGGCATCCACATGTTAAGCCATCCCGAGCGGTCCCTGAAGGATTACTGGCAACCCTGCAGCAGAATATGGACCTTTAGTGGACAGCAGGCTTCTGTATATGCAATGTATTATCTTTTTGGAATATGTGACACAAATTTAGAAAATTGTCAATTTACCAATCTGTGAATATGTCCCTTTAACCATAGGCCCCGTGTTCACAAAACAAGTTGAGGCTGATTTTCAGGTTTAAGATGAACTTGAGCCAGATATTTCAGGAACAGGCTGAAAAATTATGTTCACTAAAATCATGATCAATTTTATTTTTTGGTCAAATATATATTATAAAAACGATTTTTAACTATTTGGAACGTAAATTTGCTGTCTAATATGAAGAATTTAATAAAAGAAATAAAAATAATTATGTGATTTCATCAAAAAGAAAAGTTATTCCGAAAAGAAAATAGGTTTGATATTCTGCTCAGTTGAGCTAAAAAATTAAGATCAGCTAAGACTGATCCTGATCCTGTAATTGATCCTTTGTGAACACGGGGCCAGGTCTTAATTAGGTACTCAGGCACTCTTCAATATCTCAATTAGGTGTTTCTCATGAAACCACTAAAAACAGGCACATTCAGTTATGTTTGGAAATTCCTGACTAGTACATGAGTGCATGTTAAGACTCTGCAATTTATTTGCCACCATTTCTGCCTGACACTAACATAAGTGAACTTACAGACTTGTTGCTGTTGGTGTTTTATGCACAGTATACACAGAAAGTGGACTAATAATGGCTTAAAAACACTCAACCTTCAACAACAGTATATCTGCTGTGGTGAGAAAAATATAACAAAACTATATAAGTCACAGACACTTGTTTGGACACAGACAAAGGGTGTGTCGCCAACACTAATTTTTGCCTCCACAAATGTATTTTTAGCTCACTGGAGCACGAAGTGCTCGGTGGGCTATTGGTATAGCGGACCTCTCCTGCGTTGTCCGTCGTCTGTCGTCAGTGTGCTGTCATCAATTGGGTTTGTATTCACGCTGGAGACTTCACTTTTTATCCAATCTTAACCAAACTTGCACAGTTTGTCTATGACCATAAAATCTCGCATGGGATTGTTAATGGGTCAGATCACACCAGTAACACTCGAGTTATTGAACCTTTTTCATGCAAAAAAGTGCAAAAATGCCTTTTTCCATCATAAAGACTTTATTTTCCATCAAATCTTAACCAAACTTTCATAGTGTATGTAAGACCATCAGATCTAAGCAGATGCCAAAAATTGGCCAGATTGTGTTTCAAACACCAGAGTTATGGCCCTTTTTTTAATTAAAAAAATATACAAAAATGGACATTATTCAGGACAGAGACTTCATTTTTCATCCAATCTTCACCAGTCTTGCACAGTTTGATGAATATAAGCAAGATCGGACCAGAAACACCAGAGTTATTGCCCTTTGTTGATGAAAAAAATATGCAACAATGGACAACAATGGACATTATTCAGGATAGAGATTTCATTTTTCATCCAATCTTCACCAATCTTGCATAGTTTGTCTATAACCACAGTTTGTCGAATATAAGCAAAATCAGGCCAGAAACATCAGATTTATTGCCCTTTGTTTGTGAAAAAATATACAAAAATGGACATTTTTCAGGATAGAGACGTCATTTTTCATCTAATCTTCACCAGTCGTGCACAGTTGGTCACAGAATGTAAAACTACTAGTGAAGTCTAATATAAGCATGATCAGGCCAGAATCACCTGAGTTATTGCCCCTTGTATTTGGAAAAAAACATCAATAAGTTATCAATGATTGGCTTGCACACACGATTTTTTATTCAATGTTGACCAAACTTACACAGTTTGCTCATGACCATAAGACTTGATAGATAAAGTTTGATTTCCAAAAGTTGCAAACCTTGCGTGCAGTTATTTGTACATGCAACATTGATGTCTTCAGAGCCTGCATTTACATCATTTATCATCATTGGACAGAAAATTATAAAAGAAAAAGCAAAACTTGACTTTATAGCACAGCCACCGCAATTATCACGTTACAATGAGTTCTCTAAAACTGTCTGCAAAAAAAGACATCAAAATCTATTGTTCTGCAATTTTCCAGAATTGTCACTGACTTAATGAAAAAGGGTCAGGTAAGAACTTTGAGAAAAATGATTTGAGAACCATTAGCAAAAACACCGCACATTCACTACCCAACTCGTACCTTAGATAGCCCATTGCACTAACCGATGTTTTAAATCAAATTGATCCTATTTACCTTTGGGTATTGTTCATATAATTTTCAAACCTGTCACAACAGTATGGTCTTCATCTGTACCAGTTCTCAGGTGAGCGCTTTGGGCCATCATGGCCCTCTTGTCATATAATTATATTCTATAGTGGAAACAATGGCAAGGGCCATAATTGAGCTCAAATTAGTGGCAGCGACAATTCCTTCCTTTACCACCACATACACCTTAAGGTTCTTCAACTGTGAACGTTTCAGCAAAATCTACCTAGCAGTTAAAGAGAATTTGAGTCCAGAACATTTCGGATTGTAGGGACGGACGGACATTCCGACGGACAATTGCAATGCCTAATGCCTCCCACTTTTGGGGGCGTAAAAAGTAATGTTTGCACTTAATAGAAAATATTCTGGATGTAAACATGACCAAAATTTTTTATAACGATATCAACATATGCACTTCAAGAAGTACCTTTTTTATAAGCTCGCATATACAAAATATTTGAAATGTGTTTATTCCATCTAATCCAACATTGAGTCTTTTGCAACATTATTCAATCCTGAAATATTTTATTTAAAATACAACAAATAATAATTCATCAAAAATAATTGTTAACCATTCAAAATATTTATTTGCTGGGTCATTATGGCACAAAAATTCTGTATCTAGTGATGACATAATATCCACAAAGTTACACTGTTAAGACTGTTTTTGCAAAGATGACATACTTGTTGTTTTGATGTTTCCATACCAGTTTATATAATTACTTTAATACATGGTTTGAAGACAATATAATTTAGGTTGATTTTATAATGGCTTTCGTTATTTTCATCAATAAATGACAGGATAATTTCTTACATCCACAGCCTTTGACAAGTAAAGGATATATTTGTTTAATTGTGTGACCTCAAGCTCAGAAACTAATGGCAGTGGACGCACTTTATCCAAAAAGCCACACATGGTTTATATCCCAGCAATAATGGCAAATGGCCATTGTGACTGTCACTAGACATCAGCCAGTAACACCCACCCCCTTAGCCAAATCTCCAGAAACCAAGGTGATAATGTTCCAAGAGAAAACAGACAACATCCACCACAAATATTTGATGATGAGTACAGCACATATCTCCACTAGGTAAATTGCGTTGTAAAACATATTCTAACATGACATGCACATATCTCCACTAGGTAAATTGCGTTGTAAAACATAGTCTAACATGACATGCACATATCTCCACTAGGTAAATTGCGTTGTAAAACATAGTCTAACATGACATGCACATATCTCCACTAGGTAAATTGCGTTTTAAAACATATTCTAACATGACATGCACATATCTCCACTAGGTAAATTGCGTTTTAAAACATATTCTAACATGACATGCACATATCTCCACTAGGTAAATTGCGTTGTAAAACATATTCTAACATGACATGCACATATCTCCACTAGGTAAATTGCGTTGTAAAACATATTCTAACATGACATGCACATATCTCCACTATGTAAATTGCGTTGTAAAACATATTCTAACATGACATGCACATATCTCCACTAGGTAAATTGCGTTGTAAAACATATTCTAACATGACATGCACATATCTCCACTAGGTAAATTGCGTTGTAAAACATATTCTAACATGACATGCACATATCTCCACTAGGTAAATTGCGTTGTAAAACATATTCTAATATGACATGCACAATTTTCTGTAGTTCCAAAACTGTAAAATATAGTTTACATTGTAACGGCAAAATTTAATGCCACATCATGTTAGAATCGATATAATTTGTGCATTATCTTTGTTTAATAAATCTCTGTAAAAAAACAACTGTTTGTTGTTCCAATATGGGGTTATTAAACCACTCAGACTAACGCCCATCTGATTCAATTCCTATGCATCATAATTCCAAACTTTTGTTAATTAGCCCATAAATAATCATAAATCAAAAATTGATTCTGAATTAAATTATGTAAAGACATAAACAAAACACAAAACATCTTTGGAGTTTTTTCCACGTTATTTAATGAAAACCTTGAGTATGCAAATCCCAATGAAAACTAGTTTTTATAGACAGTGCACAACATTTAATGCACTGATTATTTGTTCCACGCTCTCAGGATATGATATTGATTAGAATACAGAGACAAACTTGACTGGTGGTCAGATGGATATGGTTCCTGTGACCTTTAGACTGCACAGTTGCTATTATTCCTTGGCTCATGAAGCTTTCAAAAACACCCAATTGCTACAATGGGCTGGTATCCACAAAGCATCTTAAGTCATTTCTTAAATAGTTTTACTAAAGTGCAAATTTTGAATGTATTATATGTCTTTACTTAGTAAACAGATGCATATGTTGTAGATATTCCTCAAATAATACTTTCATAATGATGCTATTTTAAAGTGTTTCTTAGTGCTAAACTGTTCCTTTATGGAATCATACAGTTGAGGAAATTTCAAGATTTAAGTATAAGGATAAAATTCAACTTAAGATGCTTTGTGAATACTGCCCCAGTTCTACATGTACATGGAAACATGATTTTTAGAGTTCCTTGATTAAGCAACAGGTTTTTGACACCATCAAGCACTGCAAATAAATAATATTTATAACAAGACAAAATCTATGTAATTATATATAAAAGAAGCTTAGGGCCCATATCCACAAAGCTCCTTAGGGTAAATTTCTTAAAACTATAACATTCCTGAAGTCTGTAGCTGGTTATTTAAAAAAAAAAATTAATAGAGGTGCGTCGTGGGAAAACCGGTCTTAATGCATGTGCGTAAAGTGTAAAGCAGTCTGCACAGGCTAATCCGGGATGGCACTTTCCGCTTTTATGGTATTTTCTGTTTCAATGAAGTGTCTTCTAACCATAAATCCACTTTAGGCGGAAAGTGTCGTCCCGGATTAGCCATTTGCGGACTGCACAGGCTAATCCAGGATGACACTTTACGCACATGCATTAAGTCCGGTTTTCCCACGACACGCCACAATACATGATTTAAATTTGGTAAATATTCAACAAATAATTCTTATAGTACTATATTTCAAATATAACATGTTGATTTTTACAAGAAAAATTGTATCATAATTTTTCACTTAAATATGAGATTTTCCTTAGGAGCTTTAGTGGATACCAGCCCTAGATGTCAATACCCCAAAGAACACTGCTTGCTATGTCCTGAAAATGAATCCCACCTTTAGGCCATAAATGCCACTAAACTGTTCCAAGCGAGACCAGGCCCTGCTAAAAATCTAATTATACTCATCATGCATAAATCCCAAGGCTACTGGGTATGTTATTAGTATCGAAATTAGCATCCATGGCAATGGTGTTATTTCTTTTCTATTTTGTTGAGAATAAAAAGGATGGCAAAGTTAGAAATTTTAGTTGGTTCTGTACTCAGGTTAATTTTCAGCACAGTGGTCTTTGCATGATTGCATGATTAATGCACAAATCAAAAGTGACAAGAAATATCTACTTTTTTCCCAACATTGATTGCGATAATTGAAGTAGGTTGAAAGCTGGCTTAAACAGCTAGTCGAAAAATCTGCCCCAACAAATGTTACAATAGTTGGTGCATGTAAAACTGACTCCGGGTTCTTACCAGATACTCTGTGCATACAGCTGCTAACTTATTAAATGAAGCGTGTCGTCGGAAAACCAGGCTTAATGCATGTGCGTAGTGTCGTCACGGAATAGCCTGTACAGTCCACACAGGCTAATCCGGGACAACACTTACTGCTTTTATGGGATTTTCTGTTTCAGGAAAGTCTCTTCGAAACATAAATCCACTGTAGGTGAAAAGTACTGTCCCGGATTAGCCTGTGCAGACTGCACAGGCTAATCCGGGATGACACTTTACACACATTCATTAAGCCCGGTTTTCAAACGACACGCCTCAACTGTAATGAAAATGTAAGTTTTAAGTATGTTTTCCTTATTACAGAAAGCAGCTGATCAATTTCCTTTATAATACAATCAGTATGGTACTTTTTTTCCAAAATAGCTCACCTGTTTAAAAAAAATTGCAGTTATAACATAAATCAGAATCTGTATGTTGAAATCAAATGCCAAATTTAATCAAATATAATACCTTTCAAAAACATCTTAATAGAATTTTTACAAAAAAACAATTCGATATGATAAAGATATAATTATATTTTACTTCCATTATTTTATCTTTAAAAGCTTTTTTAGCTAAACAATCAGACAATTAAGAGCAAAATAGCGAACAACATAAACAAGAAATGTCTTTAAAAGACAATCGGCGTAGAAATTAATATTGAGATGTCTTTTTTTAGCCCTAAATATAATACAAGAGGACCAAGCTGTGACTTCACGGACCCCATATTTTTTGTTCTCTACTAAGAAGACTTCTCGGTCCCAGATTTTTCGGTCCCTACCAAGGAGACTTCTAGGACACTGGATTTTTCACACACTATAAGAAAACGTATCGGCCCCCAAAATTTATTTGAGATAAACTCAATAATTATTTATATCTGTACCGTGAATAAACGGATCATATACCGCCCCATGTTTTCATCAGTTAAACATGAATAAGCTAAATACTAGTAATTTACGTAAACATAATTGATACATGAATTTGTCAGGCAAATTTAACAAATTAACCTTGTCAGAAAATAATAGCGGGAATGAATGAGCAGTCAGTTTATGAATTCCCCATTTATTGCAATTCTTGGGTTTAGGATTCTCCAGACGCTAACTGATGCGTGTGTATTAACACAGCTTTACCGCGCGCTATTTTTATAATGATTCTCCTGCTGGAGTTGTCCTCGCTAGAGTTAATTCACGGGGACGACATTCGGTTACAGCGTACAATAATATTTTTAAACAATGATAAAATAATAGGAAATATAAGCTCAATCAAATTTTCTAATATTTGTTTTGCTTATTTATCAGAAAATTACCAGAAATTTACCACTTTATATTTTGTGCTTGCGAGCTCAACAGGCAACATTGGCAACGTTGTGACCGACTGACGTTCCCGTGAATTGTAGAATTGTAATTGCTATTTATAGAGTGCGCTGATTATGTATGCTAAACAATAAAGTTATTTCATTATGTGAATGAATATAACATTCTGATCATGACATACAATGAGTAAAATTGTTCATAATAATGTTCATTTCTAGAGTGTATGTCGAAGATATGTTTATCACTTTAATTTAACCGCTTATATTAACAATTATGTAAATTTTTAATCCCAAAAGTATGCAACAGTTATTGGTATATGTTAAACCATTATTTGACGTTTGCATTCTCTAAAATCAGAAAATTTGCCCAATTATATTGGCATTCAATTTTCCCGCTGCATAATTATCGCAAGAAATCTAGGTCAAAAGTGATCTTAGACAGCTACAACGAAAAAACATTTGAACATATATTTATTTCTATGTTCATTCCCATATTGTATCCTTTAGATTAAATGCCTGACACCAGTAAATCTAGTATGGCGATTTCCATGACAACAGATACATAAACCATATCATCCTTCAAATTACAGGGGACTCTTTGAATATCAGAGCCTGACTGGTCTGTCCACTAGGACTGACAGTCTGTCTTAGCACTAGATCAAAATCTCTGTGTGATTCTGATGTGAAATGTCCGGCCACAATTACCTTAAAACAGATGGGATATTCTACTGTCAGACTCAAACATGGCTTGAATACATTGTCAGTGATGATAATGACAGCAGTGGTAAAGCTAATAGTGCTCAAGTTGTGGTGGATTATCATTGGATCTCTGAGCTCAGTAATCCCTTTTAGGAGGTCTTAAAAAGGCAGGCAAACATGCACCGGGTTTTCCAATATATAACATGGCTCTGTGTTGTTGAAATAATTATTTCTGCGGTACTAAGTTCATTATTATCCAGAAGAGTAGAGGGAAAACATGTGGTACAAATTAATAAGAAATTTTCAATATAACTTGATGAAATAAGATTTCACAAGTTAAGTACCAATTCTGATCTATTAACTGAGATAATAAGAATGATTGATGACTGCTCCAATTTGGTTAAAATGTTCATCCCCAATTTTTTGTTCTCCTTGTATTTCAGTTTACTGTTTCTCGTTTTTGAATAAATTGCTTTCTTCCACAAATTACTCTCCTCATTGTAGTTCAAACTTTAAAAAAAATAGTTTTATGTAAACGATGACTTGCATAAGTTTTTATGAACCACCTTGAAGTGCTGATATACTACCTATTAACTGCAACACACAAAATACAACCTTCGGACATCTCACATGTTTGGATAGTGGTAAAGGATAAGTTTGGATTGTGGTAAAGGATAAGTTTGGATTGTGGTAAAGGATAAGTTTGGATTGTGGTAAAGGATAAGTTTGGATTGTGGTAAAGGATAAGTTTGGATTGTGGTAAAGGATAAGTTTGGATTGTACTTGTACTAATACCCAATTCACTGTTAGAGCTCATTAAATAGCCAAATTTTGGAGGATAGTGCAATGTCATCTCATCTTTGTTACCCATAACCATTTATTGTCTAATTTCAGACACTGAATTGGTGCAGCCAAATCATATTCATGAGTTGCAAATGACAGGCCCTAACAGCAGAGCAAATCACCTTATCTAGCCAACCAGACAATACATCAACTAATCTGATTTCAGACAGAGGTCACTGCCGTAAAAGTATCCACCTGAGCAGCAGCAAATAGTATTAAGATGAACGGCGCAAGTAATTGCAGTGGTATGATGCACGAGGCGATAAGCAATGCAAGCAATTGCAGCAATATGACCAAGACGGTCACACAGGAGCAAGTACTGCTCCTTAAGTATTATATCGATGGCATAATGTCTATAATTGTTATAATTTTTGGTTTAATTGGAAACACATTAACTGTGGTGGTGCTAACAAGGCGGGTGATGCATTCCTCAACGAATACCTTTCTGACAGGCCTGGCCATTTGGGATATGGCTGTGCTGATTGGATCGCTACTCTTGATAACTTTACCTGTCCTCTCTGAGTCTTTCAAGGAGAACGTGCATCCATATGTGGTAGTGTTTGTATACCCAGTCTGCTTGGTCGCCCAGACGAGCACCATATGGATAACTGTGTCATTCACAATAGAGCGGTATATCGCCGTCTGCCACCCACTCAAGGCTGCGAGCCTTTGTACCGTTACACATGCCAAGATCACTGTTATATGCGTGTCGGTGGCTGCTTTGCTCTTTAACCTTGTGCGTTGGTTCGAGTTTCAGATACCGGTAGATTACGCACAGAAGAAAAACTTCATTGAGACAAATCTGCAGAAAGATCCTGTGTATAAGGAAGTGTACTATCAGTACATGTACCCCATTGTGATGCTAATCATACCTTTAGGGCTGCTTGCTGTGCTTAACACATTCTTGGTCCTTGCTGTAAAACGATCAAAGGTGCAACAGAAAACAATGCATGTCAGACAGGCACGCGAAAACAATGTTACACTTATGCTCATCAGCGTTGTTGTGGTTTTCATGATCTGCCAAATTCCAGCTCTCGTGTATAACATCATATTCTCTATATACAATCTTGAAATGAAAAGCCTTGAAATGGAAGTGTTGTCAATAATTAGAAATTATCTTGTGACATTCAATAGTGCAATAAACTTCATTCTTTACTGTGCCTTTGGACAGAAATTTCGGTGCATTTTTATACGCACATTCTTTCGGTCTTTTCAAAACGATGACAGCATCCATCAGTCCATGTCGACGCCTGGAATCCACATAATGACCAAACTGGACAACAAGAAATTCAAATCCATGGTGCACAAAAGTTCATGTATGGAAATGTCGCACACTCAGCAGACCAACCTTTCTCGGTATTCCCCGTATAGTTCTCGAACACCCTCTCCGAGACATTCACCGCTGCCAACATCCCGCATGCATCCTTACGGTTTCCATAACGAGCTGCATCCGGATATGGAGTACACTTGTAAAAGCCACCTGCTTTCCAGCGCAAGTTCCGACAGAAGTGTCTCGCCTCAATTATAAGCAGAAGTGTGACAAACAAAAATGCTTCAGAAATAATTGGGAGTGTGTTGGTGACCTGATTAAAACTAAGCAGAACATGCTTTTAAATAATTGCAAGTGTGCCAGACTCCTAATATTATGTGTCGGCAATTACTGACCAATAAAAGCAGGATTTGGTTCTTGAAAGTCACAGAATTTAATCTAGTGGAAGTGGGGAAGACTGTATGAACAAATATGTGTAAAATTATTGTTTTAAGGAGTTTTGTTCTTTCCAAGCTGACAATGCTTGAAGCCATGAAATATTGTGGAATTTTGAATTCAATTTCAAGCACTAATGCATATCTACTTAAATGTCACTGGATTAACTCTTCACTGACAGAAAAATGTGAATATGTTTATCATTAATATAGCTGGCAAAAATTAACATGACACAGATCTTTATGCATATAATACAAATCACAAATACTGTAAATCAGTATTTTCTCTGAATATACAGTTATGATGTTGATTCTGACACATAAGCATGTGAAATTATATAATATAGATTAGAAACCAGTAAATCAAGTCCAAATAGAGACCCATTGTAAAATAGCAAAATCTCCTGGCATCGTTTGCTACTTCCCTTTATTTCAAATGCTGTGAGTCTGGTCTCTTTGGAAAGATGCTTCTCTCTACTTTTCAAATTAAAAATGAAAACATATAGGTTTTGCAGCTTCTAAAAAAGTTAATCTCCACTGAAGTTAGTCACCCGTAAGAAACACAAAATGCACTTGCCATTTGGACAAAAGTACATGTTGTCCATACGTGAACTGCTGAACATTCAAATTTCAATTTATTCGGTGTCACGATACATCAAAATGCCCAGGAGACACGTCATTTTCAGGGAAATGTCTGTTTTAAGGGAAGAAAAAACTATTTCCCAAATGGCCTACTTTCGAGTGGACCACAGCGGGATTCCAGACTATTTACTGTTATCTAACCTATAGGCATTAATTTAAGCATATAGCATGCTAATTAATGGAGTCTGAAGTTAATGGTAATTTTGTTAGTGCTGTTCAGTGTCATCACATTCCCATTAAATTTTATATTCATAAATTGTTCACTTTACGCATCTTGTTACGGGTGAAATGGCAATACGTAAACACACATCATATGAGATAAAATGTGAACGCCAGGAAAAAATATTGTGGTAATTCCATTAGTTATGATTATGATACATGTATTTCAATTAATACGTCAGAGAAATTACAGCTAAAAAACTGTTATTAATACCAAGTAGCTTACGTTAAATATAATTATTTTACCAGTGATTATATAGGTAATACACTTATTATAAAATTGTTTGGGTATTTTTGTCCTGATGTAATAAATGGTTTTAAAATTGATTGAATATGTTGTTATTTTCCTGACAGAACCTGTAATCAGGGACATTGATAATTCTCTCTTAAATCGACATAACTCTTCCAAATCACAATTAAATTATGAAAATCGTTTGAGGCGTGTCGTGGGAAACCAGTGCTTAATGCATCTGCGTAAAGTCAGCACAGGCTAATCCAGGACCACACTTTCCGCTTTTATGGTATTTTCTGTTTCAATTAAGTCTCTTCTAAACATAAATCCACTGTAGGACTGCACAGGCTTATCCAGGATGACACTTTACACACATGCATTAAGCCCGGTTTTCCCACGACACGCCTCAGTGTATACTAATCAGCAAAAAAGACCCTGTGTTCGATAAACACGGATGCCCCCCCCGTTGGCGCTGGACAGACATTTGAATTATTCTAAGTGCCAATTAAGTCAAGGTCAAAATATGGTTGTGTGATATGGGTGGATTGGGAATGGTCATAAGCAACAACTGTGCAAGTATCCAAGTGTTGTAGTAAGTGGTGTTGGTGCTAGACGAAACAATAAAATTGAGTTAACCAAGAAATACCCAATTTGATTTGCAAGTCTAAATTAGATCAAGGTCAAGGTCAAAGTGAGGTTGGCTGATATGAGTGGATTAGGAATGGTCATAAACAACAACTTTATAGTATCCTAGTGTTTTAGAAAGCTGTGTTGGTGCTAGATGAAACGGTGAAATCTAGTTAACCTCGTACGGACGGACAAGACAATCACTATACTGGTGAAGTACCTAAATCAGGACAGTACTTAAATCCGGACACCTGAAAACAAATATGTTTGTATGATTAAGACCCATAATTCTATGGTATCAGTTGATGCACGCACCTGTCTCATCAACGTATGTCAAGTTTCAACATAATCGAGTATTAATTCATTAACTTACTATTGTTTTTTCTTCCTTTTAAATGTAAACATTTGCATGTGGAGGATTGAAATCAAAACAGTAGATCCGCTAAATAAAGCCTAATTTTTTTAAAGTAAACACCAGAACAATGTAAACAAAGAAGAAAAGACGATTACTGACAAACAAGTTGTTGTTGCTTATTTTTTTCTTTTTGTTTTTAATAAAACATTTTTTTTTAAGTGTCCGGATTAAGGTACTCTCTAGCTGTATTTTGATACGTGCTTGTTTAAACACATCATACTGTTACTTTAAGATAGCAATTCCCTCTAAGATTTTGACCAAAGCTTAAGATTAAAACCAACTTATTAAGATTAACTTTTTATTTTCGTTTCATGCTATTATCCAGAGAAAGAGTCCAAAAACCAGCTCTAAAGTGTCCGGATTTAGGTACTGCACCAGTATGTCTCCCACATCAAGATGCCAGGGGCATAAAAAAGTATTTTGATTAAATATTATACAATTATTGACCAGGGAGCCAGTGAATATAATCTGATATTCACTGGTAGAATGACATATTCACCGAGACGCAGCCGAGGTGAATATGATTTTCTACCAGTGAATATTAGATCATATTCACTGGCTCCCTGGTCAATAATTGTATAATACACAGGCTAATCTAGGATGGCACTTTCCGCCTACAGTGGATTTATGCTTAGAAGAGACTTCCTTGAAACAGAAAATACCATAAAAGCGGAAAGAGTCGTCCTGGAATAGGCTGTGCGGACTGCACAGGCTAATCCGGGACAACAGACGACACTTTACGCACATGCATAAAGCCCGGTATTCTTACGACACGCCTCATATTTTAAACTATACTTGCCAATTTTTATACAATGATCTTGTCACTGAATTACAATTTTCAAGGGTAATGTCCCTTTCACAATCTGTATACAATGATCTTGTCACTGTATTACAATTTTCAAGGGTAATGTCCCTTTCACAATTTGTATACAATGATCTTGTCACTGTATTACAATTTTCAAGGGTAATGTCCCTTTCACAATTTGTATACAATGGTCTTGTCACTGTATTACAATTTGCAAGGGTAATGTCCCTTTCACAATCTGTATACAATGATCTTGTCACTATATTACAATTTTCAAGGGTAATGTCCCTTTCACAATCTGTATACAATGATCTTGTCACTGTATTACAATTTTCAAGGGTAATGTCCCTTTCACAATCTGTACACAATGATCTTGTCACTGTATTACAATTTTCAAGGGTAATGTCCCTTTCACAATCTCTGAGCATGAATGAGACTCCAAATGGACACTAACTGGACACTATAACTGTATTACAGTGTCGCTTCAGACCTGTTTTAAAGTTATATAAGTGTTTCAAAGTTATTTTATATCACTGCTGTCATTTATTTTTGCAAGACTGGTGGTTGCATCCACTAAAACAATTCACTGCTCTGGTACTTTCCAATTTCAATGAATCTAGTGTGAGATATGTATGGACAGCTACATACAAATTAGTTCTTGCTTGATATATTTGAATGAATGGTGCTGTCAGAAAATGATTTTGCATGCATGTATGAGCAGCTTTAAACATGGAATACAGCTTTACACACTGTACCTGACATTAATCAGCTTTCACTGAAGAAATCACAAGGCTACTTTCAACAGATGCTAATCTCGCATATCCAAAATATGTGCAATAAAAGCAGTTCCACAGAGATACCTGCATGCATTATCAATTAGAAATCATTAGACAGCAGTTAAATCACAGATTAGTCTGCACCCTGAGACCTGTAGCAATAAACTACAGCAGGAAAAAGACAGGTGCTACTGTTTTAACAGCCATATTTCAGCAACATTCATTAGGCACTGTCAACAATAATTATTGATTTATGAAGCATATTTAGACTAAAACGTAAAAGAACTGGTATACCAATTTTTTTTCTAATAAACAATGAGGTCTATTAAAGGAAAAGGCGGTGTTTCACAGGATTAAACATATGTCCCTTAAACATATGCTTATAAAGAGGACAGCAGCACAATGTCAGAAAAAGATGTGTTCAGATTTATAGCAGAATCCCACTTTGCATGTAAATTACATTGCCCGGACACAAATATTAAATCTTATAATCGACCTCTAAGTGTGACCTTGACCTCTATATTAAGGTATTGGTTCTTGCGCAACATACTATCTCATGATGATGATAATTTCTGCCAAGTTATTTGAAAATCCCTCCATACCAGAAAAAAGTATGCTCCATACAAACATTTGACCTTTGTGTTTGAATTGTGACCTTGACCTTTGACAGACAAGCATGGGTGATGTACACTCCACATAAACTGGTAATGGGGAATAATAATCGAAAGCAATATGAAAATCCTTACAGGCATTTAGAAGTTATGAACTGGAAACGAAATATGGATGGATGTTTTTATATTTGACCTTTGAACAGTGACCTTGGCCTTTATTCCACAGGAATGGTTCTTGTGGGCTGCATATCATCGCATTTGTCATCATTTTATCCAAGGCATTTGAAAATCCTTCCATGCCCAATTATTATGCTCCAGACAAATATTTGACTTTTGACATTTGTGACCTTGACCTTTGTCAGACAAGCATGGGCGATGTGCGCAACAAAGCACCTGTTATCAGGTTGAACTCATGGAGGAGTCGTGAGTGGTCGTGTGTGGGGTCATGTACTGTCGAGTAGAAGTCTGGAAGAACTCGTGCATACGCCCCGATCAAGCAGTCGGTCAGGCTTGGTCAGGTTATTTGGACAATCTGGATTATATTAGTTGTGTTGACCTGATTAAGCAATAGAGACAAGACTGAAGCAAGCATCACAAAGTTGGTCATATTTTATTTTTCAACATGAACAAAACATCCATACTACTCTTGAAATGAAATGACAGCTAAATTCAGATTTGTGACACATACAGGCATCTTCTGAAAGCAATGGTGCCAATATTTACAGTAACTGGGCACTGTACTGTTTAAGTCCTGTCACTCAATTAATTCCAATGTACATGCCATTATATGTGAATGCGGAGAATATGCAATATGTCAGACATAAATAAGCTCATGCTGTTTTTGACGTACCGGTAAAGGTATTTTACAAGCAAACATTCATGACATCAAAGTCTGGTGATCCACGATTTCTATCCAAACATTATTTGGCAGGTCTTGAATTGTAAACATGAACCAAGTTGTTGACCAAAGTGATGAGTTCATTAACAAAATATATTCTTGACTCTTGTTCACGTTTCTCCCAAGGTTTAGCAAACAATCTGACAAATACCGAGGCGGGCGTAACCATCAACAGCTCAGATCAGCTGACAGGAAGTCCATGTCATGTGACATCGAACATGGTACCACAAAGTGTCGGATCACAGGCCAGGAAACTGTGCCCAGTGACCTACCTAATGAACTGCCTTTGGATCATACATGTAGAATGCTGGCATTGTCAAGAACACATCAAAATGGTCAGTGATCTACCTAATGAACTGCCTATGGATCATACACGTAGAATGCTGGCATTGTCAAAAACACATCAAAATGGTCAGTGATCTACCTAATGAACTGCCTATGGATCATACATGTAGAATGCTGGCATTGTCAAGAACACATCAAAATGGTCAGTGATCTACCTAATGAACTGCCTATGGATCATACACGTAGAATGCTGGCATTGTCAAAAACACATCAAAATGGTCAGTGATCTACCTAATGAACTGCCTATGGATCATACACGTAGAATGCTGGCATTGTCAAAAACACAACAAAATGGTCAGTGATCTACCTAATGAACTGCCTATGGATCATACATGTAGAATGCTGGCATTGTCAAGAACACATCAAAATGGTCAGTGATCTACCTAATGAACTGCCTATGGATCATACATGTAGAATGCTGACATTGTCAAAAACACATCAAAATGGTCAGTGATCTACCTAATGAACTGCCTATGGATCATACATGTAGAATGCTGGCATTGTCAAGAACACATCAAAATGGTCAGTGATCTACCTAATGAACTGCCTATGGATCATACACGTAGAATGCTGGCATTGTCAAAAACACAACAAAATGGTCAGTGATCTACCTAATGAACTGCCTATGGATCATACACGTAGAATGCTGGCATTGTCAAGAACACATCAAAATGGTCAGTGATCTACCTAATGAACTGCCTATGGATCATACACGTAGAATGCTGGCATTGTCAAAAACACAACAAAATGGTCAGTGATCTACCTAATGAACTGCCTATGGATCATACACGTAGAATGCTGGCATTGTCAAGAACACATCAAAATGGTCAGTGATCTACCTAATGAACTGCCTATGGATCATACATGTAGAATGCTGGCATTGTCAAGAACACATCAAAATGGTCAGTGATCTACCTAATGAACTGCCTATGGATCATACACGTAGAATGCTGGCATTGTCAAGAACACATCAAAATGGTCAGTGATCTACCTAATGAACTGCCTATGGATCATACACGTAGAATGCTGGCATTGTCAAAAACACAACAAAATGGTCAGTGATCTACCTAATGAACTGCCTATGGATCATACACGTAGAATGCTGGCATTGTCAAAAACACAACAAAATGGTCAGTGATCTACCTAATGAACTGCCTATGGATCATACACGTAGAATGCTGGCATTGTCAAGAACACATCAAAATGGTCAGTGATCTACCTAATGAACTGCCTATGGATCATACATGTAGAATGCTGGCATTGTCAAGAACACATCAAAATGGTCAGTGATCTACCTAATGAACTGCCTATGGATCATACACGTAGAATGCTGGCATTGTCAAGAACACATCAAAATGGTCAGTGATCTACCTAATGAACTGCCTATGGATCATACACGTAGAATGCTGGCATTGTCAAGAACACATCAAAATGGTCAGTGATCTACCTAATGAACTGCCTATGGATCATACACGTAGAATGCTGGCATTGTCAAGAACACATCAAAATGGTCAGTGATCTACCTAATGAACTGCCTATGGATCATACATGTAGAATGCTGGCATTGTCAAGAACACAACAAAATGGTGTACTCCTTAGGCCAAAATAAAACATAGTTCCATTTCTGGTCTCCTGCCCAAAAAAATAAGGGTCGGTAGGTAGGGATTTAAAAAAAAAAAAATTATGATGGGAGAATGGTTTGTGTTGTACACGGTAACAGTCTCTTTCAGTCTTCTATCTTTGGACCAAAAATGTGTAGGGTCGGCAGCAAAAGTAAAGGGTTGGTCGGGAGACCAATAACGGGACTATTTTTTCGGGGGGGACTTAGGCTTATTCAGATCTGGGCCGGTATTCACCAACCCATTCATAGACTTAAGAATAAAGACATAGATTCAAGAAAAAAATACTTCTGCGTTTGCATATACACTGGGTACCAGTGTTGCTTATCTCATTCACAACTCATTGTAAATAAAGAATGATGTCATTAGAGAGAGTGAATATTAAGTTAAATTCAACATTAAAGCGCTCTTCTAACATTGCAGTTTCAAGAATATTCTTTATTCTTAGTCTTAAGTCAAGAATAGGTTGGTAAAAACGGGCCCCGAGTATAATAATTCAATATTTCATCTGAGGAAAGATCTGGTGGGATGTTAATAAATAATGGTTTGAACAACAATATATTATATACAACATTTATTATAATTTCAGATATTATCTTAAGATAATTTTATTATGTGAAAAATAATCCCTACTACCAATTACCGACTTCAATATGTTATATAAACTGTTTTTCCATGCATTTGTACAATTACGTAAGGAAGGAGAATATATCAAATAAAATCCAGGTGGTCATTTTCATAACATAATATTCAAGACACCTCAATAAACAGTTAATGGAATTTGTAAAACAATAACATATTTAAAGAAACCACCGTTAACAGTTAGTGAAAGTTGTAAAACAATAATATAACCATAGAGAACTATAATGGCCCAAATTGCTCACCCGAATATGGACATGGGCTATGGCTATAATGCTGTAACCCGTATGTTTGAAAATAATGCAATAAAACATGAGTTCCATAACATAAAAGCCTTATATCATTTGTTTAGTTATTTAGGTATTAAAATATCTGTATCTAATGTCTTTGCATATCTTTACTTATCAAAAAAGTACCGTATAATCCACACAACAATATAACACAGAATCCCGGACAAAACCCCGCCCGAATAATTCCCCGACCACTGTTTTTAACACCCCGGCCATAACCCCAATCAATGTTTTTCACACTGGACAAATCCCAGATCGCTGTTTTGTCAACCCGGACAGATCCCCAACCGATTGGTACATTTTTTCTGCCCGGTCAATTACCCGCTCAAGCATGTCATTAACATTTTTTTACTTGATATGGAAGTATTTTAGAAATTATATTAATGAGCCACGGAACAAATACATGAACAAATACATGAAAATGATCTCAACATTTATTTCAATCATAATCAATATCCACAAATTATAATTGGAACATAAAAAGCAACTGAAGCAGGATTTGGTGTGAACTAATTAATTTGTTTTCGCTGGTTGGAGTTAATCGTGTCACTATTAATTAATTAAATTATAATCATGATTTCAATTACGATTATTGAACAGAATAGAACACGCCTTTTATTATCTATATTTATACCAGCACTGTCAAAAATTTAATACCAAGCAATCTATAATAATACTACTAATATTATTATATAAAAAATCATAGCGACTAAGAAATAATAACTTTAGCATTACAAGCACTGTTACAAATTTAATACCGAGCATTCTATAATAATTAGTGGTTTGTGACCTTCTTTCTGTAATTTCTTTTTATTTTGCACACGGCGTTTTAGAGTGTTCAACGTTTTAAATTCTTAGAGCTATCTTTGTAATTACAACTAATAGATATCATGATATACATGGAATGACCTTTTACATTACTTAGTGGCACAATCGGGGATTTGTCCGGTTGTGAAAAACCATGATCAGGTATTTGTCCCGCCCTGAAAACCTTGAACGGGGAATCGTCCGCCTTAACAAATTTGATGAACAGGGTTTCGTCCGGTCGGGGAATTGTCCGGATACCTATAACACATGCAATATAACATTTGGAGGTATTTTTTCCACCATAAAGGGCAACAACTCTGTGGTTATCAGTCCTATCTGACCCATTAAGTTATCTTCAAGAAATATTATGGTAATTCATACACATTCTTGTGCAAGTCTGACAATCCTAATTGCAAATTATTTGATAGTTTTTAATAAGGGACAATAACTCTGGTACGACTAGCTGATATGGGCAATTTTGACATTTATTTGGGAACTTGTAGTCATACACAATATTAGTTTGGTAAAGCAATCAATGATTTGGACATGCAATATTTCCATCGTAAAGGCGCAATACCTCTGGTGTTTCTGATATGAGATCTTCTAGTCATACACAACTGATGCAAGTTTGTTTAAGATTGAATTAAAATTGAGACTCCTTCAAAATTATTGACAGCAGAGGGACAACATATAACAAATTAGGAAGTAGAGGTCCCCTATATACCAAGCACTTTGTGCTCAGGTAAGTGAAAAAAAGGCAAAGCATCTCTGAATGACACAAGAAAAGTTTTTAATATATATTGAACAACATTTCCTTACAAGATGAGACAAGTACTTACTTTAAAATGCAAAAAAATCACACAAATCAAGGTTTACCTGAATTGTGCCTGTGTTTGCTTGAGTAACCTTTAAAACTTTCATTAGCAATTGTTGTATTATTATATTTGTTTCCATTTTCTGTCCAAACAACTCTGTTTCAATGTTTCTATACATGATAAATAATGTCTTAAGCAATAATATTACAGTTTTATTAAAGATTGAAGATAGTATTTAACCTTAGTCTCACTTCAAATTTTATTTGTATTTATCAATATAATCTGATGTTAAGATGCACAATATTATCAAAGTCTTTCCTACCTGCAAATATTTTTTAGTTCAATTGGAAATATTTAAGCATGATTTGTGGGGGAGGTGCGTAAATGTTGTTTAGATGTTGTTGTTGTTGTTAGAAACTGGTGCATTTACCACATTCAAAGAAGGAAAGTCATCCTGATGTACACCTGATGTACATTTGAAGACCAAAGAGCTTAGATTCACACGGTACTTGATAACAACTTCCCTTTATTAAGTATGTGAATTCCAAAGCCTTTCATGTTTTCTTTCATAGATTATTGCTAAGGCTTGTTCATTTTAATCACCCGACGATTAACATGTGTATTATTAATGACCTTGGTAATAAGAACATGCACCAGTAAGTCATATGGGTCAATTACGCCATAGCTGTTTGACTACTAGTATCTTAAAGATCAAAGTCATCAAGTTCTAGCGCTCTTGATACGGATTGAGGAAATGAGTAACGTCCTCTTCAAACCTTGACAAAAAGGAGTAACACAGAAATATAAAGGAGTATTAGTACTCTTTGTGCATAAACAATTATGGGGTAAACATATTGCTTTTTTTTTTTTATGCTCATAGCAGCAATTTAAAACGAATTTATTATATATTTTAAAAGAAAGATGCCAACTTTTTAAAACAAATTTAAGTTATTTGTTTGCAATATACATTTCATCTAAATCTGGAATTGCTATAACCTATTTTGTATGCATAATTATATTATACCTTAGAATTTGTATACATTTAGATTAGAACCTAATAGTATTTTAACTATTGTCATATATTCAATATTGAATGCATTTGAAATGCAGTTATTTAAATTGCAGTGATATTTTGAAATGCAGTTATTTAAATTGCAGTGATATTTTCCTAGTCTGTACAATGTTTAAAATATTACATGGAAACATTTATTATAAAAAGTCATATTGTCATAATAAAACTACTTTATTTAATATTTCATACAGTTGCAATAATGATACAAAGTTGTGGTCTCCTTGTTTAGCCACTTTTTACCATAACTCACAACCAGGCGAATGCTTTCTTTTATTTTTTAAATTTCTAACAATGGTAATAAGTGTTTTTTCGTTCACGTTTTGTCTATTGTGCTTCTTTTAATTTTTATGGTAAATCAGTCACATCATCTACAATGGTTTCCAATATTGGAAGAACAATAAATGAATATGCTTACACACATTTAACTGCAAATTGTTCTGATGCCCACACAAGAAGCAGACCCAATTACTCAAAATTGCTAGACAGTAACTTTGACAAATGTACCGAATCCGAAAATATATCGTACACCAGTCTGTATCCAGACTCGTAACAGTTGTCTCCCCTGTTGTGCGGCTAATATCCACTAATTTATTGAAACCTCAGTACGCTGATAAAACGGAAAGTCTTGCGTAATGCACAATATTTCTGCGTAATCAATATGCACAAAAATTGAAATTAATGCGTATTTGTATGGATTTATGTGCATATTTACGCCGGTACGCCCCTTATCAAGAGCGATGAAGTTCTTCAGAATTTTATGTTCGACTTCAAAGAAAGTTTTGAGAAAAATAAGTACACATACACAATATAATATAAATAAGCTAATAAGGGATAAAAGGCAAGAAATTTGGCATGTGAATTGCAGAGGTCCAGATAAGATGCATATCTGCGTAAAAGACGCATGGACATTTTCCAAGTACGAATGAATTTAAAATTCTGTGAGTAAAAATAATCATGGTAAAATCCACTATACACAGCGTGTTCATTATTTTCATTGTCATACCTAAATCATTCATATTTACAATTTGAACAAACAATAAAATCCCTTAAAAGCATAGTCATTGATACACTGTCACAACTTAAAAGAGTGAAAGCGTGAAGTCATCAATTAACTATGCTTCTCAATCTCCAAGCCATTACCAACAGCTATAACAACTGTGTGTCAGTTTGACATCAAATGAGGGTTTTGATGTGACTGCAGAGCTGGGGCCATTTTGTAGTAGTGTGTAACACACTGAGCACATGGTTGGTGAAAAAGCATCAATCTACTGTACATGAACAATGCATGCAAGCACTGTGGATAGACCATTAATAAATTTGCATTCTTAAGAAAATGTCAAGGGTGTCAACAATTAGACAGTTTTTTTTGGCACTGGAATTAAATTAGAGATTTAAATGGGAGTTCTGAAATAAACATATATTGATATTAAAATGGGACTGTGTAACGGAATAAAAACTTAATACAAATTAAAAAGGATTTTTACATTTAATTTGGATTAATATGTGATTTGCACACAAGGTAATTATGTATACGCATCAGAAATTTACATTGGTTACGTTTTTAGGAAGGTAAATTTAGTGCAATATTCCAAAACAACAACAACAAAAACATGGACACAATTCGGAAAAATAACATCAACAGGTCAAACTAGAGGCACTCATACGAATGTGCTGCTCTGAAAAACAACCGCTTATGCAGAGAGACATTGACACTATAATCAACATCTACTAGACTAGTACAAGGGACATTGTCTTGTCTAATGATTGTAAATAATGAAAGGACCCACAACCTTCCCATAAATGCCCCAAAAAGCTGAGCACTGAAGCGTCCTTGTCAAAAATTAATGTTGAGTCTGCCCCCCTCCCCAACCAAAACGAAAACAGAACAAGAGGGCCATGATGGTCCATAGTGCTCACCTGAAAACTGGTGCAGATGAAGACCATACTGTTGTGGCAGGTTTGAAAATTAAGGTATATGAACAATACGTAAGGGGGGATAGGATCAATTTGATTTAAAACATCGGTTAGTGCAATGGGCTAACTAAATAACTAGTTGGGTAGTGGATGTGCGGTGTTTTTGCTAATGGTTCTCAAATCATTTTTCTCGATATTCTTATCTGCCCCTTTTTTCATTAAGTCAGTGACAATTCTGGAAAATGCAGAAACAGTAGATTCTGATGTCTTTTTCGCAGACAGGTTTAGAGAACTAGTTGCAATGCGATAATTGCGATGGCTGTGCAATAAGGTCAAGTTTTGCTTTTTCTTTGATCATTTTCTGTCCAATGATGATAAATATGTTAATGCAGGCTCTTAAGACATCAATGTTGCATGTACAAATAACTGCATGCAAGGTTTGCAACTTTTGAAAATCTAATTTTATCAATCAATTTTTATGGTCATACGTTAACTGTGCAAGTTTAGTCAATATTGAATAAAAAATCGTGTGTGCAAGCCAATCATTGATAACTTCTTTTTTTTTTTTTCCAAATACAAGGGGAAATAACTCAGTGTTTATGGCCAGGTCATGCTTATATTCCACTTCACCTGTAGTCTTACATTCAGACAAACTGTGCACGATTGGTGAAGATTGGATGAAAAATGCAGTCTCTGTCCTGAATAATGTCCATTTTTGTATATTTTTTTCACAAACAAAAGGCAATAAATCTGGTGTTTCTGGCCCAATTTTGCTTATATTCGACTTCACTTTTAATCTTATGGTCATAGACAAACTGTGCAAGATTGGTGAAGATTGGATGAAAAAGTTTCTATCCCGAATAATGTCCATTTTTGAATATTTTTTTCACAAACAAAAGGCAATAACTCCGGTGTTTCTGGTCCGATCTTGCTTATATTCGACTTCAACTGAAATCTAATGGTAATAGACAAACTGTGCAAGATTGGTAAAGATTAGATGAAAAACTAAGTCTCTATCCTGAATAATGTCCATTTTTGTATATTTTTTTAATAAACAAAGAGCAATAACTCTGGTGGCATCTGCTGAGATCAGATGGTCATACACAAACTGTGAAAGTTTAGTTAATATTGAAAATATATGGAAAATAAAGTCTATATGTTGGCAAAAAGACATTTTTGCACTTTTTTGGCATGAAAAAGGGGCAATAACAATCCCATCCGAGATTTTATGGTCATACGCAAATTGTGCAAGTTTGGTTAAGATTGGATAAAAAGTGAAGTCTCTAGCGTGAATACAAACCCAATTGTTGACGGCACACAAACGACGGACAACGCAGGAGAGGTCCCCTATACCAATAGATCACCGAGCACTTCATGCTCAGGTGAGCTAAAAACTGATAATTCATTAGTGCACTGCAATAAAGAACCATTTGATTGTTATGATGCTTTGAGGGTGATATAAAATACTCCCAAAAAATCTTGGTGATTGTATTTTACTCATCAATTCAAAATTTCATGAGTGAAATACCCCTTGACTCAAAAGATTATCTGGAGCTCTGGAGAATCGAATAATGTATTTTTGGCAGAAATACTATGAGTAACAAATATTCAAGCCGTGTCTTGTGTGTGGCTCATGATGGAAAGAATTATATACAAATGGTTGGTAGTTATGGTGATGTGGATAAAGAAGGTGGTATGACAATTATGATGATGATGATAATGATGTTTGAGAAGATGATTATGATTGTGGTTGTGGTAACGATAATAATGGTGAAGATGATGACGATTATGGTGGTGACGATGATGATGATGATGGTGGTGGTGGTGATGATGATGATGGTGGTAATGGCATGATGATGATGATGATGGTGGTGGTGTTGATGTTGATGATGATGTTGATGATGATGATGATGATGGCAATGAAGGTGGTGGCATTCATTTTGTGGTGGCAAAGTATAGAGCTCTATGACACCAGTAAACATATCCCCTCCCATGGGAGAGATGCCAGGATCTGCTATCACTGTGGCTATCTGATAATAACAGATCAGGAGACACAAACACCTTCTCCTGGGCATGAACACTTGTTTAAAGCTTGATTGTTCCAGCTTCATTTACACCAGTTTACACCAATATTCTAAAAGCATTATGTCCCAAACCTCGGCAAAAAAGGCAACAACAATTGTTATGTTCTGTTAACATTTTATATAGTATTTCCACACTGGTTTATTAAACAAGGTTTGTTTGTTTGTTTGTTTTGGATTTCTTGCCATTTTTAACAGTATTTCAGTCATATCAGGGCGGTCAGTTAACCTACTCATACTTTTCCTGGGCAAGCTTAGCCGATCTAAGCTGGTTTACCAGTACTAAGTGCACATACTTACGCCAGTAACTGACAACTGCCTACTCGAATCAGAGGTAGGGGGAGAATGGCCGTAGAAATGATTTCATGACCAATCCTCACGCAAGTTATGTGGCCGAGCTCATGTTCCCCGGTTTGACAGTCCAGCGCTCTACCAACTGAGCTAGCCGGGCCCGCCAATACTAAACAAGAAAAATTTAATGTTAGTGTACATGTACTTACTAAACCATACCTCATGAAACAGAAATGTAATAATACCAGTCAACCTTAATGGTATAAAAACAAAGCAATGTTGAAACATGTTCATCTTCCTACATCAAAAGAAACATACATACTCAGATACTAAATATTTATTTCTTTAAACTCCAGTCAGCAATACCAGAAGTCCACTGATACCACCCAGCACACAAAAATAAGTAAAATCATAAACTTGAAAACTAAATAACCGCTGTATACAGCATAATGTTTTTTATTGCCGTTTAACTGGTAATTTTCATGGCCATATAAACAATTTGCTTTTTGGGGGTATAGTGACACAAAAATTCAAATTTGCAAAAAATTAGCAATCGCAGCCAGTAAACTGAATTCTGACATACCGTGAATGTCCTTATGGACGCCCATGCCCTAATAGATGCGCATGGGGTACTTTTTTGTCCCGAAATATTTTTTGTTGATCTATTTTTTCGAACATAAACGAAAAACTAAAGTTAATTTCGATAGAAACGATTAAATAGACCACCATATTTATGTATCCGGATTTGCCTGTATATATATATATATAAACCTATGCCCCACTATATGGGTTACACGCAACCATATATGACCCAAGTGAATGGGACCACAAAAATTCATTACGATATGAATATTTATTGTAAGAACAAGCGCTGTCAACAGCAGTGAACCAGAATGTACATTGTGCATTACATCGTGCGAGTGAGCTGGTGGTGTCGATCAACGATATTAATTTCGACAGTACCATCGTAAATTTTCTCATGCGGACAAAGCCCATCGGCCGTATTAAGACTGTACCAATGTGTTTTACATCATTGGCAAGTGTGCATAGATGAAAACTTGATTTCTGGATAATGGCAGAATAAAAAAAAAATGGCTCCATTTAAACGCGCAGAGGTCCTTAAATGACACGCGCCCTGCGCGTCAAAAAGGACATTTACGGTATTTCTTAAACAACAAACCAGTTAGTAATCCATCGTCGGAACCCATGTTTGCTCAGACCATGGGATATTTGGTTAGCAAAACTTCCAACTCTTGAATAACAAAGGAGACATCTTATTGGCTCCCTGGCAAAGACTGTACGGAAAATTCAACCAATGAGATGGCGCCATGCATTATTAAAATAGCGGGTATACATACGCTTTTATCATATTTACTGTTGTCCTCAAAAGAAGGCAGGTAGAACATGAGCAGTCAACCGATAAGAAAGTAGTTTTATTACCCAACCTCCGCGCAGATATTTAACTGTGTCTGAGCATAGCTCGTTTTCAAATCCCTGCCGGCATGAAGTAGACAAACACTTGGCAAGAAATGAAATTGTGGACAAGCACATGATAAAAACGTGGACAACGAAACATCCTTGCGTTGTTATGTTTACTTATTTATTTATTTATTTTTGTTTTTCATTTTAACTCATAATATATATACCTGGACCAAATAATGCAACATGTCTGAGTCGTTGTTATAAAATAATAATGATACAATTAAAATTTTGCGAAACATAAATCTTCAATCTTCTCATAATTGTCTCCCCTGAAAGCTTCCAAATCTGTAAGTTTTTAACTTGCGGTGGTAGTGGAAACTGAAGAGTACCAATGGAGAAGTAACCACTGCGAGGAGTTTGTTAACTACCCTGAATACCGTGCACGAACGTACACATCAGTTTTTGAGCAGTGTGTACACAATGTCTTAGTAGCTGGTCAACTGATAATTGTTTTCTTCACTTCAGTTGGAAAGTATATTATTGTAACGTGCTAATTTATTGGTCAGCAGGTGGCTCATCAATATTCATGAAAGTGAATATTCATGAAAATGAACTTTTGAAAGCCTTAATTCTCCCATGGTAGATAATGTAATGTTAACAGAATATATACCGTGGGTTGCAGCGATTTGTTGTAATCAAGCCTCCATGTTATTGTCTGGCAACATCAGGGCTTTTTTAAAGCTGATTTTATAGCTGTTATTGGGTCATATTCCCAATGGCAAACCAAATCCAGTCCTAAAATTCCCAATTGATGGTTTGACTTTCAGATGATTGGAAATAAGAGGTGATAAATGAAGAATTAAAGACTGTTGAAGTTGCAATAACCATTTTACTGATTTGTTTTTGTTCAGAATATCTATTTTATATAGTTTTAACAATAAATTCTTCAAATTTTATTAATCAAACAATGATACTTTTTTCCCAATTTTAGGTGAATTGATTCTAAAATTCCCAATTTCACGAGTATAGGCCATATTCCCAAAATGGTGAAAAAAAGCCCTGAACATTGACCTGGCACATTGGAATATTCAATGAACATTCAGCTACCGTCGATACACTCAATAGTTCCCGAAGTATATCAAGCAGTTTAACTATATGCTTCATTAGATCATAAAAAATGTTTTCAAATAGAAAGAATAGAACATATCCCGCCGAGGTTTAAACCCAAAAGAGTGTTCATGTCTGAGTACCTCTAGACTAACTAATCGTTCATGAACGAGAAGCGTAATTCAGCGTTAAATCAAATGTCCATGATATTTGTGTTTTGGTTTTATTCCTGTAACCTACTGTCTTTTTGTGCCTGGTGTGAAGCTCCTTTAAAGGGCTTAAGTACACTGCACCTTGGTTTGATGCCTAATGTAAACGACAAATTAGTAGGTTAGGGTGAAGCAGGGGCTAGAATATGCAAGTGTGAAGGCAATGCATTACCTCCTAGGGCCACAGATCTGCTACAACTATTCTTCTCATACAACACTTACAGACCACTTATTATATTTTATAGTTTTATTCTATAGGAGATGGAGGAAAACCACCTGAAAGGTTTGGTGACTCCATATACAATCTCACATGCAAACCAAGGTCACCTAGATGAGAAGTCAGTCTCTGGATGCACTTTTATAATGGGAAATTCTTTTTTATCATGGCTCAGTTGATTACCATTATTACCAACAAAGTCGTTTCCAGAAGTTTCAATGACAGAATAGTTATCCTGTATATAGAACAGATGGCCACTTGTTGTCTTCAAATCTTGAGAAAAACTTATTCCGAGAATTTGATTATTTTAAGTTTCAATAATTGTTTTCCGACAATAAATTACCACAAGAAGACAATTCATTTTAATGGAGAAAATGATGTTTTGCATAATCAGTTTTAAACGTTTCTCATTTTGTAAGCACCACACTGCTGTAATAATGCAAGAGACAAAGGTAATGACAGATGATCACAGTCAATACTCCCACTAATATCAGTTTGGGAATGTCCTTCATACAAACAGCCATATTTTTGTGGGTGTTAAATGACAGTCAAACTATCCCATGCAATGGGAGTTCCAATGCAATCCTCTCCAGCCAAACCATTAGGGAATTGCGAATTATTCTAAAAAATAGCATGATAAAGGATTTTTCACCAGTGAAAAAGATCTTATCGTCTTGAAATGAATATTTTTTATTTAGATTTGCAGGAGTGTACATGTATTTGTGCACATATGGAATTTCCTCCCAAATGACTCTTAACAAACCAATAGATGGATAAATATGATAAAGCAACATTATATTCTTTGATAAACAGTAAGAAAAGAATCAAATTTAAGAAATCTTAGCCAAGAAATCTTAGCCAAAGCCTTATATTACGATAAAAATATTGTTGTAAATGTATAAACTTTCTGATACAATTTTTGGACTGCTCCAGGGTGGATCAAGTTTGTTAAAAAATTTAAGGCACTGATCCAGTGTTTCCGATCTCCGAGTTATTTGTGAGTATTATGTTGCAATACATCCAGTTAAACTTTGGAAATGATTGGACGTCAAATTTAAAGTTAAAAGAAATTCCACTAACTTTTTTTATCATTCCTCGTAAATAAATGAGGGGCGTTGTGGGAAAACCAGACTTAATGCATGTGCGTAAAATGTCGTCCCGGATTAGCCTGTGCAGTCCGCACACGCTAATCCGGGATGGCACTTTCCGCTTTTGTGGTATTTTCTGTTTCAAGAAAGTCTCTTCTAAACATAAATTCACTGTAGGCGGAAAGTGCCGTCCTGGATTAGCCTTTGCGGACTGCACAGGCTAATCTGGGACGAAACTTTACGCACATGCATTAAGACCGGTTTTCTCACGACGCGCCACAAATAGAAATTAAAAATCTCTCAGAGGATGCCATATGTTTTAATCATTCTGTTAGTCCAATAGTGTGGCTCCATTACTCCAGAGGGCATCATCCATTATCAAGTCAATGCCAATATTCTAAATATGGCACGTCGTGAGAAAACCAGTCTTAATGCATGTGCGTTAAGTGTCGTCCTGGATTAGCCTGTGCAATCCGCTTTAATGGTATTTTCTGTTTCAAGGCAGTCTCTTCTAACATAAATACACTGTAGGTTTTACCACGACGCGCTTTAAATATTTTATCAATCTTCAAGGAAAAAAAACAGAGTAGCCCATTGTTATACAGACACAATGATATTTTGGTATTAAAAAAATGACAATGAAGGTCACTTTTCCTCACCAGCCAGCTCTTTCTCCTTATCTTAAATGGTCATATTTTTCAAAAACAAATAAAAAATTTAAAATACTTGTCATGAAAATATATCTAAATTAGTTGCAATTTAACACAAGGCAGAAAATATAATTGTATTAGAGAAAGTGGATTAGTGATGTCATATGAATAATCTTTATTATGTCTGAGAATTCTCCATTCTCAGACATAATCCCTCCCTTGAAACAACAGCTCAATCCCACAGATTTAAAAGACCACAAGCATTACAGAGCGTGTTGGCATGGACAAGAAATGGCATTTATGCTGTTATTAAATATAATGTCAGCCATCATTTAGGCTGTTATTAAATATAATGTCAGCCATCATTTAGGCTGTTATTAAATATAATGTCAGCCATCATTTATGCTGTTATTAAATATAATGTCAGCCATCATTTAGGTCTAATTACCCCAAAACGGAAGTCACATCCTCAGGGTTACATGCTGTCAGTTAGATAATAAGCACATGTGGCTGAGTGCAGGATGCATATAATTTGTAAAATACAGATTAAATATGTTTTGGTATCATTTTAAAGGTATATATGTAAGCAATAAGAAAAAAGGCCGTTTTGTGCACTACTTGTTTGTCTAGTGGTTTCCAGCTTCATAACTTTTGGCCCATGTATTCATGCGCAAAATGGCAGCCTCCATGCCCGTCAAAACCGGTGTGTTTTTTCTAAGGTGAATATTTTGAGTTACAACGCATAGAATTTGTTGACATGCTGTTTTTTCAAAAGGTTATGTCCTCATCTTTCCAACAATGTATGGTGATATATTGGAAAGTAGCTTGATCATGGTGAAAAGTGAGATCAAATTTTGAATATTTTATATGTAACAAAGAAGGAATTTATTTGCGCATGCGTAACCTTTAAGAACTTCAACTAATATTAGTCGTCTGCAAAGATTTTGAAAATGGACTCTTACAAACACACTGTACAGGAAAGAATAACTGCCAGATGCCACCTTGACCCCATTTAGGGCTGTATTTTATGGGATGGTTGCTCTAGGGGGCATTAGGGGGGGTAAATATGGGAAAATTAATGCAAAATGTCCCCCGGAGTGGCAATCGGAGACCCATTGTGTTCATCGTGTTGTTTTTCAGTTTCATTTTGACATTAATTTGCATTAGTTTCAACAATTATCTCATTGAGGTCATAATACCTTGTGTTGTAATCCTGAGTATTTAGTTTAAGAACCTGTAACTGACAATAATACCCCGCAAAGGTCGTGTCCGCACTGGCCGATGCTTTGGCCATGATGACCGTCCGACCTGCCTACTTTGAATAATACCAATTTTCCTAATTTGCAAAGTTAACAGATCCTATTTAGTTCATACGTTATTTTGTAATTGTAGTTCAATCAGGCTTTCAGCTGAAAATACGTGAAATGCATACATAAAACACTTAAGCCGCTCACGCCAACCTAGACCCCACCAAATGGAGATAGCGGCATCAAAATTTAAATCACCATCACAGTTTGGTTTAATTTGAGTATGTTTTTTAAATGCAGTTTTAAAAAGAACCAGGACCTCAGCCAGAACCATCAACTCATTGGTATACAAGTCTGGGTGAAGTGACGAGTCATCCAAACTACTTTACTTGTCAACTACACTGGAGCGTTGGGGCGGGGCCGTAAAGCTGACAGAGTCGTGCCCGTACCATCGGTATTTTTTAAGGTTATTACATGATTATTGTCATGTATTCTACTATCTAATGTTTTCTTTTCCAGCCTGGCATTCTTCTTATCAACACCAGTAGGAAAAGCAAGAGTTTAACCCTTGTTGGGACTCTCAAACCCATTTTAGAACTGAACTGTTCGCACATGAGCTCGACAGTCTGAAGCCGGCATAGCGACTAGCCTTATTGCAGTAAATAAAACTTAGTAAACTAGTGTATATGTAAACTTATTGTATCTAAGTTACACTAGTAATCACAATATTGAGTAAACATTCACAGAAAACCTTTTTATTTTCACAGATTACTCAGCAGAGAGTACCTGGAACAGATTGAAGACTGCAGGCGGCTGACCTCACCCACAGGTTCAGGTGTGACAGAAGACTGTTAATTTATATCTGGCATTGACATTTTGGGGTCAAATTCTTTTTTTTGTTGTGTGACAGGAGGTCAAATCTGTTGATTGTTATGTAAACAAACCCTTTTCTGGGGTCAAATGGCATCTGAAATGCTACATTTATATGGATTTTACCCCCAAAAATGCAGAAACTTTTTAAAAAAAATTGTTCAAAACTGACTAAAAACCTATTCTGTAACATTTAGAATGCCAATGAAGATTGTTTTCACTTCTGACTTTATATATTGTATCTGCTATGCCTATTAAAACTCAAACTTATGCTTAATTCTGAGTTAAAATCATGTTTTCCAGACGTACCCAAGTACATTTTTTTCCGTCTTAATTTTTGCCTCAAAACACCATTATATGTGACATTTTCAATTATATTTTTGTCCAATAAATCTTTAAACCAGTGTAATAGGACTTCATGTTCTTTCTTGAAATAGATCAGATTTATGAAAATTGTGGTTTTTATTCAAATTTGAAAGGGTTGGGTTCTCTTAAAGGTCTAATTACCCCAAAACGGAAGTCACATCCTCAGGGTTACATGCTGTCAGTTAGATAATAAGCACATGTGGCTGAGTGCAGGATGCATATAATTTGTAAAATACAGATTAAATGATATGTTTTGGTATCATTTTAAAGGTATATATGTAAGCAATAAGAAAAAAGGCTGTTTTGTGCACTACTTGTTTGTCTAGTGGTTCCCAGCTTCATAACTTTTGGCCCATGTATTCATGCGCAAAATGGCAGCCTCCATGCCCGTCAAAACCGGTGTGTTTTTTCTAAGGTAAATATTTTGAGTTACAACGCATAGAATTTTTTGACGTGCTGTGTTTTCAAAAGGTTATGTCCTCATCTTCCAACAATGTATGGTGATATATTGGAAAGTAGCTTGGTCATGGTGGAAAGTGAGATCAAATTTTGAATATTTTATATGTAACAAAGAAGGAATTTATTTGCGCATGCGTAACCTTTAGGCTGTTATTAAATATAATGTCAGCCATCATTTATGCTGTTATTAAATATAATGTCAGCCATCATTTAGGCTGTTATTAAATATAATATCAGCCATCATTTATGCTGTTATTAAATATAATGTCAGCCATCATTTAGGCTGCAAAGGAGATCATTATTTCATTTCTTTTTTCAATGAGTTTAACATGCAGATCATGTTTTCAATCTAAGGCAACATCAAACAGCCCAGTATCACTAAAACATTATGGACAACCTATAAAATATTAGAAACTACCCGGTTGTGTCACCATGGCAGAATAGTTTGCATTAAGGAAAGAGTATTCAAGTTATGTTTTTTTATCAATAAATCAAATAGTTGACATTTCATTCACTGCCAGTAGCCCCAAAATAGCCAATGGTTACTAACATTTCTGAAATTTATTTAAAAATATGGCATATTTGCTCAATTTTCAGAAGATTATTCCCAACTGAAAGGCATATGTACAATTTATTTGGCTCTTATGTTTTTGCACCTACTTAGAATTAATTCATAACTAGTATTCTGAGAGCCCTCAAAATAATTTTCTAAATATGTTTTAATATAACTAGAATTGTCACATGAGTGACAGATATACCCCCACAATATGGCCTTGTCACAAAACTATGGCATCCATTCAAAAGAAATGGACAGAGAGAGAATGCTTTAATTTGTGAATGGTAAACGGTGTATTTGGAAAAATTAAATTTCAATAGGAGCCATAACTCTGTCAACATTAAGTGGTTTGTAACCAAAGTTGAACTTGATCTGTATTTTATGATGTTACACCTATGAACCAAAAACAATTCAAATATGTGAAGCCTTTCATGAATTATTGTCCATGTTTTTCGGGAATTTAAGTCAGAAAGAGGGGGGCCATAACTGTGTCAAAATTTAGTGGTTTGAACTTGACCTGTATGCTACACATGTGTACCAATAATTATTTAAATATGTCAAGCCATTGTTGAGTTATCATCAGGAAACCATGTTTTTAGGGAATTTAAATAAATAAAGGGCCATACTCTGTCAAAATTTAGTGGTTTGTAACCAAAGTCGAACTTGACCCATATTTTATGATGCTACACATGTATACCAAGAATTATTTGAATATGTCAAGCCATTCTTGAATTATCGTCCGCAAATCATGTTTTTAGTGAATTTTAAGTCGAAAAGGGGCCTTAACTCTGTCAAAATTTGGTGGTTTTTAACCAACATCAAACTTGACCTGTATTCTATGATGTTACACATGTGTACCAAAACTTATTTGAATATGTTAAGCCTTTCTTGAGTTACCATCCGGAAACCATGTTTTTAATGAATTTTATGTTAAAAAGGGTCCATAACTCTTGTCAAAATTTAGTGGTTTGTAACCAACATCGAACTAGACCTTTATTATATGATGTTACACATGTGTACCAAAAATTATTATAATATGTCAAGCCTTTCTTGAATTATCATCCAGAAACCAAAAACCAACAGACCGACAGACAGACCGGCAGACCTACAATCTCACTCCTATATACCCCCCCCCACCCTTAACTTTGTTTGTGGGGGTATAACAAGTTTAGGTGAATATCTTCATAACAGAAATTATCTCTATCTTATACAATATTGCCAAATTATGCATGATGATTTATATGATTTATATAAGCTAGCACGCAGTTTATAATATCAGTTGGATAATTCTCAATCAACTTCATAGTAGAAATACATAGTGGTGATCGACTGACAGTGAATGCAGGGTTAACATTGTTTTTGGAGAACATCCAAGTGTCAAAACTTACTGGGGATTCTTTACCAATCGATCATTACTGGGCTATCAAAGCTTTCCCAGGACTTTGCATGTATTTCTTGCCAGATTTTTTATTGCTTTCTTCACATGCTTTAAGATACAATTGGTAATTATAACAAATAACAGCGCTGCAAACATAACAAATTTGCTTGACAACTGTTTGTTTGAGCCAAACGTAATAACCTTGTTGTGCCAAAGCAGACAAAAGTTGGTTTCAAATATAAGACATGTAACTGGCTAGTCATTAAAACATGAAACCAACCAACAACAGAATGCCAGTCTGAAAGAATCCAATACAGAAGAACAGAACATGAGTATACACAGAAAGTTAGGCACAGTTCTTTTGCCTCTTCGCTGTGAATGTGGAACTAGTCCCTCAGATCCCCTTCAAACTCAAGCGCAGTGGTTTCGGAGGGTTACAAAAGGTGAAGAAACAAGTAAATGACAATAAGCATTGATGCCAAGCATCAAAGTGCACTATTGTGTATCAATTGGAATTACATTTTGATATTCAATGATTAGAATCAACTATTTGTGTCATTTTAATGCATTTTTATTATTATATTTATTATTTATATAAGGGATAATATTTGTGATTGTTGCCCTTGGCCTATCTATTGCATGCACATTTACAAAATTATCCGTGACACCTCGGGACAAAAGTTTTAACTGTTCCCTATGGAATAACTACATATTCCCATAGTAATTTTAAACATTACACCAGAAGGTAGCAGCATGTGAGCTGTTTTCATTGACCAATCACTGATTGAATTGCAACCATGCTTACTGAACTGGATCTCCAACAAACACCATTTGAGGCATGTCTTGAGAAAGCCGGGCTAAATGCATGTGCGTAAAGTGCCGTCCCCAATTAGCCTGTGCAGTCCGCAGTCTGCACAGGCTAATCCAGGATGGCACTTTCCGCTATTAAGGTATTCCTGTTTCAAGGATTTCTCTTCTAAACATAAATCCACTGAGTGCAGACAGTGCTGTCCTGGATCAGCCTGTGCGGACTGCACAGGCTGATCCGGGACGACACTTTGCGCCGATGCATTATGCCCAGTTTTCCCACGACAGGCCTCATTTACAGTTGTTTTCATTAGACATATCCAATACACACTGAAGCCTTTACATTCACAAAGGCCGTTCAGACTGTCATTCAAATCTGTTCTATTGGTCAATTCATGGTTTCATTCTTTGCATGGACAAAAAATAATGTGCAGTTTGTGGCAACGTTTCATCAAGGGTAGTAATAAATGCGCGCGCATCTCACAGTGGCATACTGCAATCTCTCGATTAATTAGATTAATCATGATTTTCATGGATTATCTAAAAATAGAAGAGAGATATGTAAACTTTTAATAGCACAAAGTACAAAGATCTTTTCCCCGTGTTCAATGATCATTGCATTGACTGATAAAATGGACACTGTTTTTGCTTGAAAACGTGACAAACCAATTTTAAGGTGCCATATTGCAAAGCCTAAAGCTTAAGATCAATCTGTCATGTTTTCAACAAAAACATCAATAACATCGCAACTGTTGTAACGACCCTTAAACATGGGAGAAATGTTCGTAATTTGTGCTATAAAAATATCACATAACTGTATCCTATTTTAAAATTTTCAATTAAGATCAGAGTAAACACACAGATCGCAACGTGTCAACTTTGAAATCGCAGTATGTAAACATCGGAATGCATGCACATCAAGTACCACCCATGTTTCATGCATAGCAGCCACAAAAACAATATTAGTTAGTTAATAAAATATGCAAACATCAACGATGATCAAAATGACTACACGGCAACAAGATGCCTATTGTCAAGCAAGGTTCTGTAAATGATAGCTGTAAAATCTCTATGTTTTCGAACACTTAAAAACAATCAAAAATTTTCGTGTTCGAACATTTTGATACACAAAAATATTCCCAAATTACAGGTGTTTAAAATGTATAGACACTATGACAATATTGCAATTACTTTCGGATTTGTCCGGTGTATAACGTTTTTTGCCGAATATACACAGAAAGTATCGATTAATGATTGCGCGTGCTTGTTTAATACCATGCTGTATAGTATTATTAATTTTTAGAGATGTTTGCTATGAATTTGGAATCTTTTCATATGTATGATTTTGTTTTACAGAAAATTACGCCAATACTGCATTTTTGTCGACCAGGTTCAACGATTACCATCTCCTATATTATTTACCTGTAATTAATGCAAAAACAATATGCAAATTATCATTTTGTTGTTTGCATTTAAACCAAAAATCTTAAACGAATGTCTTTAACTTACTTCAAATATTCGTGCAACTTGTGATAGGGTGCGATAAAACTAGATCCTGTTTGTCACACTTATGGTGTTGAGTAGGGGCATAGTACCATAGATACATGAACTGTTAATTGGCACTAATTGGCATATTTATTATACGATATCACAACCGTTATACACAATCGGGTAAACCCATTATTTATGGCACATGGCTCTTTACCAAATAAAGCTTATGTAACGGTCCGCCGCCTCCACTCATTCATCTGCCAGGTTTTATGACCTTCGTCCAGTTGTAAAAACACATGTGCGATGTGTCACCGGATTAACGCAAACAGGTTAGAATTCTGCTAAAATACCACTGTCATATAAAATGTCTGAAAATTTAGATTCATTACTTATGGGTTAAAATCAGGATGTCCGAAAATATATAGTGACAAAAAATTATTATTTTGGCTAAAAAAGAGTGTGTCCGAAAATTTATAGTGTCCGAAAACATAGAGCTTTTACGGTATGCATAAGTTCCTACAAATTGCCTTGTCATGTTGATATCGTGCACCACTGCTTGATAGACTTCTTGCACTTTGACTGACTTTGTAGAACTGTTTTCACACAGTTATGCCAGCTCCTGGTCTGTAAATGTGCCAATGTTCAGTGAAATCGATAAAGTAAAGACAAAAAAATGTATAAATAAGGATACAAATCAAGCATGAACTTATTCTAATACAGTTCACTAGAGTAAAGTCGCATTTGTTCCAGCCGTAACACTTCATTAACCTTTAGATATTTGAATCACTGATAGAGGCAATCACTGTATAATTCTGTGTTAACACTTATATATTAGAATCATCTACAGATGCACTCATAGTGTAACACTGCATTATCCCTTATATATTTGAATCACCTTCTAGAAGCAATCATTGCATAATTCTGCATTAACCTTTGTATGCCTCAACAAACACCACAAAGGATAGTCTTGAGACCAGCTGATCTCTCCCTGGCAGGCTTGTTCGTCCAATATACAGTCATCAAGATGTAAATAACATATCAATGCTTTGCATCAAGGGAAATTGACAGGCTATCAGTTAGTTGACACCCGCGACACATCCTCTAATAAGTCACTGAAGTTATGCTGCATTGGTAACATTACTGTCATTCAGAAAGGCTTAATATACATCAATGGTTATTGGTAACACTTTGCATGTGCAAAACATGTACAGGTTTTTCATTGCCAATCACCCATAGCCATAATAGACCTTTCCAGGTTTTACTTGATCAGTTTAAACTCCTCCCCAGCATTTTTAAACAGATTTTTTTCTTTAATCGAACATTACAAATACTTCACAAGCTTTACAACATGCTCTTTTGTGCAAAATATTAACCGCTAAACACATGGTATCCATGTGTGATGATTCAATAAAATTGCAGATTAATTTTAATAAGATTAATAAGATTAACATTTGCGGAAATGTCTATTCCTCTTTTCATCAACCTAAAACGGCAACAGTAACAAAACAATATTGCCATGGCATGGGTGGCAAGCATGAAACAAACTGACCACGTAAAACTGTTAAACTCGTATATCGAGCAGGTCAGGTAATTGCTTGTCATACTACAAGCCTTTTAAGGTATTTAGGACACAGAAATGATATACCGTAATAACCTTAAGTATTGGGACACTTAAAAATAATTAGTCTTTTTATTGTCCCAATATGAAGGGACATAAAAAATAATTCTCGAAAATGTGTCCCAACATTTAGGGCCATATATAAAACAATATATCCTGCATATATCTATGCCTTAAACCAGTTAATTTATTTTATTTCTTTGGGATAATAATTGCTTACTTAAATATTTTAAATATTTAATTAAAAATAATAAGAATAATTTTTTTTATTAAACTGATGTTTAATTCAGTTATTTTGTGCACCCCTCGACTTTGGAAATTTCATATATAAATCCTGTTCGTCAATTGTTTTGTGCCTACCGTAATTACCCTAAGTGTTTGGACACCCTAAATATTGGGACACCCCTAATTTTTGGAAAAATAATTATTTTTGCGCCCCTTAATATTGGGACGAAATTGAAAATTGAATTGTTTTGTGTCCCTCAAAATTGGGACAAGTGGTTTAAAAAGTTAATGTCCAGCCCTGCCCCTGTGCTCAACTCTGCAACAAATTCAATAATACATAGCTTAATTCAATAAAGCAACCAAATTTGAATGATAAATTTGATTAATAATGCTAATTGGGTCCCCCAATTAAAATGAACAAAAATTTACCTTATATATGCATTTAGCATATATAAGGTAAATTTTGGTTCATTTTAATCAGTTTTGGTGTTGTTCAAGTAAAATAAGTTGAAAGATAACTATATTTTTGCAAATAATGGAAATTTAGGAAAAGTTTAAATTTTAGGTTTCCGCCACATAAATGGTCTTTTGACAATGAGACGTTCCAGCGAATTTAGCCCTATATAAACAGTAACACTAAATTCGCAGCATGTCTCATGAATTAGACTACACATGTAAATAATTAGTAGAGTCAGCGTGAGGACAATTTTTATAATCTAACTCTTATAGTGAAGACAGTTTAGAAATAATAATAGTATCTAGAATAATGCAGATCATCTACTATGGTAATGAACACTATATTAAAGCAAAACATGCCACATGTTCCATCAAATCAATTTAATAAGGCAATAATTTAATAATGAAACCATTACTGAGCAGTGAATATAATGGAAGTGCAAATAATCCTTACGGGTAAAGCCCATGTGAGCCATTTACATGACTGGAGCATTGGGGGACCCAATTAGCATTATTAATCATATTTATCATTCAAATTTGGTTGCTTTATTAAATTAAGCTATGTATTATTGAATTTGTTGCAGAGTTGAGCACAGGGGCAGGGCTCGACATTAACTTTTGAAACCACTTGTCCGGTCGGACTAGTAGCCCACATTTCACTTGTCCTGACCAAAAAGTTACTTATCCTGACCTTCAAATGTAATTTTATCATACCACTATGCTGATATGCCTAAATCAAAGGTGCCTGATTAATTTTTTTAGGTCAGGTCAGGAGCGTTTATATCAGTCAATGTTTGGAGGTTCGTCAATCATATTATTCTAAATCAACTCCGAAGTCAACATGTTCAGTATAACTGAATAAGTTTCAACATAACAAACAATTTGATGCCAAGAACGTATATAGTTTATTATTTTTAATAGTCATAAATAACAAAAACTTTTTTTTTTTAATATTCACATAAACCCGCACTTTGGTAGTGATATGACGTCATCTATGGAACAATAAATCATCCATACACAATTATTTCAATACATTCCAAAATGCACTAACAGTAACTACACAGGATCAGTATGTCGAGCCTCAAACATTTTTACCAAAAATTAAACATGCTGTAGTTAATATTGACATATCTTGAAAATGTCAATTTCAATATACAACTCCAAAATGGCATCTCCAAACAATTCGGTGTCGTCTGTTCTCCGATAAAATTGATCGTTGCAATCCATTTCAGCGTGTATGTTCAATGTTATTTGAATGCACGGGCGTGTAATTTATGTATTCGTAGTGAGAACAGCTCATTTATCATTACGAAATGTTAATAATAAGGTATTATCCAGTAAACGTTTAGAACTCCATAACTACATGTACGTGAACGTCTAAAAGTCAGCTCAGCAAAATCAGCTCTGCTTTTAAATTTTAAATATATTTTTTCATAGCTCGTTTGGTGTAATTTTTAGAAAACCTTGGTATGATAAATATGATAAATAGAAAAACAGGTTACTGCCTGGTATTGTGTAATATATCAGGTTCAGCACAAATAAAATAACGGCTCAGCAAGCCTCCCCGTTATATTATTCTAAGCCTCACCTGATATATTACACAATACCAGGCTAACCTGTTATTCTCTATATACAATATTTCACAACAACAATTAAGTGTTTAAAAAGATATTTATTAAACAAATATTTATAAACACAAAAACTGACTAGAAAGGGTGTCACCTGTGACTGTCCCCAGAATCATTCACTATAATTAACACAAACTAATAATGCATATGGTAAATTGTATACAAACTCGCTTTTTCTCCTTTTTTTCATAATTACATTTTGTTTATTTTCGACCTTTAGGGGATTTGTTGGATGTTTCTGGTGATTTTGACCAGGAAAAACCAAAGGAAAATAAACCTGACATTTTAAGCAGACGACATGGTACTTAAATGTGTAACTAACATAAATAAACCGCAAGTGAGAATGATGACATAAAATAAAATATAAAGTATTACATGTAAGTATCGGAATACCTCGCGCCTTATTGTTAGAATGCAAAAAAATAACTTTTCGAAGGCAATTCAGCGACACTACTGGATTTTTTAACCAATTTTGTTATTACGTAATTAGAGATAAAGAGCACTTGTCCCGTCGGACTAGCAGATTCTTTTTTAACTTTTTGGTTGTCCAGACAGTTAATGTCGAGCCCTGAGGGGATGTGAAAATGATAATGACATCATGTAAAAGTATATTTTATGATTTATAAAATGAAGATATACACAGTGTTAATACAAAATGTATACAGAAAGGAATATGCGATTTATATGCTTAAAGGACCAAGCTAAATGCGCCACTATCTGTATTGGTACTGGGCTAAAATGTCATTTCCGAAGTCCTATAGGCATATTTCAAAAGTGCTACGATCATTATTTTCCATCCAACATAAATACAGTGGAGTCCGCTTTCTGGATGAAACTACCAAAGCTTTCCACAATGTAACTAATACACGACGCACGGGCGTGACCTCAATCTATTTTGCAAACTGGACCGGAATGAAAGTTGGGTATGCAGGGATCATCCTAGAGGGCGACATGGGCGAAATCGTCGCCCGATGGTGTCTGACTTCGCCCTGTGATTTGATCAAAGCGAAATCAAAATCGCCGAAATTTTAAATACTTATGCTTATTCCTCTAATCTTATGCCCACTACTGTCATGGTCTATCTGATTGTGGAGATAACGATGCTACAATCATCCATAATCGATCTGTAGACAGCTTGAGAAAGTTTGTTACACATCACTGACCTGGCATTGTGTTAATCAATCAACCATCGGCTAAGGTTATTCCAATTGCGGTTCCCGACTTTGCTTACTTGCTTTTAAAGTAAATCTGTTATTAGCAAAGGCTGTCGGGAACCAAGAAAGCGAGTGCACACTGAGCGATATGATCAACCGGTTTACACTAGAATTTACAGTCATTCAGAGTTATTATTACCGTTTTACGTACTGTAAAAGAACTTATATTCAGGCTATGAATATTTGCTGTTCCCTTAATTGCGATGTTTGACCTTAGAACTGAAAATTAATTTAAAATTAAAACAAAAAGATACACTGATCAATTATTTTCCATTTCCGTAATTACCACAATCGTAACAAACACCGCGTGCGAAAAGTAACAGATAATTTCCATTTTGTAGTAAATGACGTCATCCAAACAAGAGCACTGAACAACACGCGACACCATTACAACGTTATTTCATTCTCTAGTGGTTTCATTGTTCTGATGCCGACTAACGGCGGGAAAATTATGTTGCACGATTTCCACGTGCAGCTTGCTGACAACCAAGTGGTGTACAATACCGGTACCTGTCTACCTGAGCGATGTATAACATGTAGCGTTATTAGGAGAAATATCAAGGGCGTTAATAATTTACATTGTAACATTTACTCTTTATATCATGACATTATTTTAAAGGAAACCAGTGACTGCCTTATGAAGTGTAAGTATCAACTGTCATAAACATAAACATGAGTGCTTGTTTTTTTTAATACTGTTTCTAATGCCAATAAAACTTATTAAGCTATTTTGTGTTTATCGTTCATTACTACAGGTTGTAGTCTTTGAAATTAATTAATTATACATAATTCAATTGATTGATTGGCTAAATAGCTGCTTTACCCACCAGTGTCAGTTATCGATAAACTTCTCCTTGAATTCGGCAAAAGGAGAAGTCACTTCTCCCTAAAATTTTGGGCTAGGATGATCCCTGGTATGAATACCTATTTTGCCAATTAACTTTAAAACTTGGTATCCTATAATTCTATCAGTGATTGGCAAATTAACACAGTAAAACAGATGCTCAGCTGATTAGCACGATAAGGCTAAATAAGAATATGGTACATAAAGTTGGATATGTCGAGATGCGACCTGGAACTTCAGCAATGTAACGTAATGCCCTTCACCAGTAATCAACACGCACAGAAACATACCAAATTGGCATAATAGGCTATGTACTTGTAGACTATGAATACTATGTTGATTGTTCGTTATTGTTTTTTTATCGGATGTATTTCTTCTTTTATTTGTCTTCTCTGAATTAATCTATTGATAGTATTTAATAGACAGTGACTGAGTCCAACGATAGCAAGGAATTGTTTCGCAGTTCTGATAGGCTGTGTGATCTCCCCTGCTCCACGATATTAAAGGCAGTGAAGCAGTGGAGACCACTGTGCAATTTCCGTCTCAAAAGCGATACATTCTTTCGATTTGCAGTACTAAAAAAGACTCCGGCTATCACCACAGTCTAAAACTCCTGTATCCGCCCCTGAATACCATCAGCCACCCTCAGCAGCCTAAGTTCAAGGAATTTTACTAATTGTATTTTGGGGGATCTAATTCCCCACCCTAGAGCCAAGCATTTTGTCTAAATCCCCTCAATGGGAGATGCTTAATTGGTGTATCAAATGGCCCGGGGGCCAATATTATCGGGATCTAAAATCCAAACAAAGTCTAATTCCCAGGACCCGGAATCATTCAGCGTGTCAAATTCCCGCCTGTCGGGAATTGCTTTCAGTCTAAAGTCCCTTATATGGCCGCCGCTCCCCCCCCGCTCCCCCCCCGGGGGAAAATACTGACTAATATTGTTTGACTAATAATACATAATTAATTCAAAATTGAGAAACCTTTAAATAACGGATGTCATACAGTGATTTCAGACTGCTTCATTGTTAACATAATTAAGATAATTTTTACATAAACCATCAATATCACATCATTTTTTCTTATTTGCACAGAAAGGAGCATATCAGCAATTTTATCAAAGTTTGGAACGCACAAGTTGGCAGAATAAAGTGCAGTTCTTTGGTATTAGAAGTAATTTTTTCTGTTGATCTGGATTTAAATATTATTATTAACATTAATGATACAAGCAAAGTGGGGACGTATGGTCATTTATGTTACTAACAAGGAAACAAATGAGCATTCTGCGTTGTTTTATATGTCGTAAAGTCTGTATGCTGGGCAATTATGAGAGACGTAAACGTCTTTCATCAAAACATTTTGTCAGAGTCAATTAAAGGGAGTGTTGAAATCTATTAGAGACCAGAAAGAACAATATGTTACATAAATCTCCTATTCTAAATTACCATTCAAGAAAGGTCAAAATCAAACAAGTTATGTAGAAGTCAGGGTTCTCAATAATTTTTGACTGAATAGGCCAAAACGAAAATGTAAACGGCCAAGAGGCCCGGGGGGGGTCTTGTTAGGACCCACCCACCAGAAAATTTGTTGTATGTAATTACACATATTATACATTTAACATTCTCTAAACAACATCATAACATTGTTCGGATTACCTTTCAATATTCCTGATTTAAAGAAAGAAGTCCATTAAAAACACGAGACGTTGTATCTTGACATTTGTCTTTTTTAATCTACTGAAAGTGCGTGACGTCATGAAGTAGCTTTTATCTGATACTGCAAGCCATTAGCAACACCCATAGCGATGGGGTCAGTTTTTTAAAATGTCTTTGACATATATGTAGCCAAACTGCGGTTATAGCCTAAAAAGCGTGTTACACGATTGATACGAGGACTGCATCATCAATCCATACTAGCATATCTGAAAAATGCAAGCTCACTTGCTGGTGTATTAATCCAAGAACTGGAACAAAAAGATGCTAACATATTACTATTACTTTCACTTTCGACTAGAACTTTATTTGTGTGTGTGTCAAAAGGTTATTGGAGCGTTAGTTTTTAGTTGTTAGCAGAACAACTAAAGATACAGCAATTCCAAAATTGAACTGTCTAAAACTATGATCCTAACAGCTTTAGGCCAGTCGACATTACCCAAGTAAGAAGTGCCATTTTTAATATCATTCAATTTGTCAAATGGCAATCATTATGATAATGAATTAAATTAGAACATGGCATGTGGGGAAAACTTGAGTTAACAACTTTCCATGTAGGATCAAATATCACTGGACGAACAATAAAAAAGTACATTAAGCAATGTCTTAATTCATTAACGAATGAAAGTCTTGGGTCACGAGGAGAGCCGAATAGACAAAATCTAACCCTTACCTATTCATCTCGTTATCGCCGACTCGTGTAAAGACTATTTTTTGAATAGTGAATTTGTTTGGTAGAGAATGTTTATTACTCATTTTATTATTTACCAGGCCATCATTATAATGATAAAGTTTAGCAATTATTACGCAGTAGCATCTGAATTTTACGGATCATTCCGGATATAGTCAATGCATCACGATTGAGGTCGGATACACTAATCATATCAGAAACTACAATAGGCAAAATTTTCAATGCGGAAGTAATAGCGGCAATGGCCCAGTGGATAGCATGTCGGACTCGCATTCTGAAGGACACGGGTTCGATTCCCGGCAGGGGGTCGAGAATTTTTTTCAGATAATTTTTAGACAGTTTTGCTACTCCAGATGCTTAATTAATTGAAACGGAATACATTTTAAGAAATTTCCAAAACAAACCAACAATATTTTGATAGTAACTCCCTTCAAAGAACTCAAAACACTTGCTAATACGGTTGAAAAGCTTGTAGCACAGTCTTTGCATTCATATACTGTTTAATATTTTTAATATTCAACATCTTGTTTGTTTTTAAGGTTAATATTGAGTTTTGTTCAACTCCACAGCTTTTGATCTTCGACAGCGTAATCATCCGTCTTCCACAGAGAGTGTCCGGTTATGAAACTCAGAATTGTCGTTTCTGACTATAATTATACATGTATCTCCAGGTTATGTGTGTTAGTAATGAATATTTAATGTCTGAATGTCAAATAGGATAGTCAATAAATTAATACATGTTTGTAGCCCAAAGAAAGAGCATGCAAAGGAAAATCTGATAAATAATTTGTTTCATTAGGATTCTTGCCCAACATTTTTTTTTCATTTTGAATTGATTTTTTTGAAAGACTTTAAATATAATGTACTCGTACAGAGTTTTAAGCTGCTGAAAGTGACTTTATCTAGTTTTTACACCTGATTACGTTTTAATTAGCGGCGTACGATTTACAATGGACCTAAATTCATCAGCTACACATATTTAATTGATACAATTCATAACAGCATGATTGAGAAAAAAAAACACAACATAAATTACACAATGACGATATATTTACTTCAAAATTTGATTTACATGTACATGTTTACGAGGCAATATTGTATCGTATTGTAACAATAGTCATACCAGTACTTAGTATGTTTTTATATAACTGATTATAACTTTAATTGATACTATGCTTCCGTATCAACTGGTAACAACACAGAAACTATAGTTGATTTTAATGTAGTTGATAGTGAGAGGATAATCAATTGACTGAAAATAGAGGAATTGTGTTTGTTTGTTTCTAAAACATTTCAATCGTCTAGCTATTTTAAATAATAATCCTTTAATAACATTGTGTAGCACATATTTTGTTTTCAACAGTATATTCCATTTAAATCAGGAAATAAAATAATGCCAATAATGTTCTCATTTTGATGCCCTGGAAAAGTATACATGTATTAGACTAGCCTTAATATTTGAAAAGTCCCTTTGATATAATTTGAAGAAATAGAGTATTATATGCTAATACTATTGATACACAATGGATGTTAATTGGGCAATTGTTGTATATCTCAAAACATTTCTGTATTGTAATGTGTGTTATAACTATTACAGTAACTGGTACTTGTGAAATGAACACACGAAGACGATCATTTTACTTACAGCGCTTTTTTGAAGCTGATTTTATAGCCGTTATTGGGTCATATTCCCAATGGCAACAAGTATCTTTTTTTCCCAAATCCAGTCCTAAAATTCTCAATTGATGGTTTGACTTTCAGATGATTGGAAATAAGCTGTTAAATGAATAATTAAAGACTGTTGAAGTTGCAATAACCATTTTATTGATTTGTTTTTGTTCAAAATAATCTATTTTATATAGTTTTAACAATAAATTCTTCAAATTTTATTAATCAAACAATTATACTTTTTTCCCAATTTTAGGTGAATTAAAGCTATAATTCCCAATTTCACGGGTATAGGTCATATTCCCAAAATGGTGAAAAAAAGCCGTGAATTAATACCAATGCACTCAAAAGTGAGTTATTTAAGTTGCTTTTATTAAACATAACTGACTTTTTACTTTGTTCTCAGTTGCAGTTGCCATATGCATATATATTTCGTGAGAATTTCATTAGTACCAGTTTTAGTTAGTGGGGTTACTGTGCTCCCAGTTGTAAAAAGGGGCGGTAAAATTTCGAATTCGGACACTTATATATGATGACTGCCTCTAAGAAACATTCAGAGGTTCAAGAAAGGTGCACGCAAAAGCTTTACTAGTTCTCGTTTATACAAAAACTGCTTATAAAACTTCATGACTTGCCAAAAAACGGCAGAAATAATGACCCGTTCAATTCGTTAACCAAGCAATTGCGCATAAACTCTTTAATCACTTTTTTATTCCGAACAGTACAGTACACAATTTATACCATGGTAAATGAATATCTGCAGATCATCCCGCGCATACTTATCAAATCTGGAATATAAACCTTTCACGATATAAAACATTCAAAAATCTGCAGAAATCCGCCATTGTTGGTGCCAGTTAGTTTTTTCCTCACTTACACTATACCAGTTAGTAAGTACAATCTACCCCCTGTTTAAACAAAGTTTAAGCTGGCAGCAAACAGGAAATAAACAGTTTAAATACATAAACTTTTAGAAAATAGTTTCCAGTTCAAGAAATCCTAGACAAAACAAAAACAATTTACAGGTTCAGTCTTTATTTATAAAACAACATCTTAAAATAATTAAGAACATTTGTAAATTCATTTGTCCAGCTTTAACAAAAATCTGATTTAAATTAACCTCAAATGGGTAATACCATTCACATTTTCTTATTTTTTAATTACTCAAAGTGGAAACTATGATATAAGTGTTTTATTTCACCCAAGAGTTGAAAAACACCAGAAAGCCTACATTGTATTCAGGCTGATTTTCCAGCAAAGCCTTTTGGTGCCTAGGGACTTATTGACACTAGGATGAACAAGTTATATCCAACATTGTAGACGTCAAAGAATAATCAAAACGCTGACAGCGTAGAAAGACTGTTGGCGAGAAAACAAACTATGAGCAACTGAATTATGAGAGTATATTTATCATAAGGAACATTTATTGAAGTAAGACCTGTCTCTTATATCATTTCTACCAAAAAAAACTTCGAATCTCATAACTATACACTCCACATAAAATAAATTGGTATCAGCTGGTATTTGCCCTAATTGAAGATGAAGATCCAGGCCACTGTTTTTTGGAAATTAAAACTAATATGTCGCGTTTCTAATTCAATGCTATTTATCTACGACATTCTCATTATTAATTTTTTGTAATTCGTGGGAGGCAAATATTTTTCTGCAAACTATTTAAAAAGCAAACACGTCAATCTACAACGGGTAAAAATAGGCGATATACCGTATAAGTGTGAATCAATATACAGTGCTTTTTATTACAAGCGCTATGTTCAGTAAATACCAATTTAAATAAAAATAAGTTGATTTTGTAAAATACATTCAAAACTCTCTTTAGAAGTACAATGCTTTTCCATAATTCTTATGCATACGTAAAAAAAAGCTATATGTACCGACCCAATACACTGTTGTTAAACTTACGCAATACGCAGCACAAACAGATACGCTATCATACCTATGTGAATAGACATAACATGAATTCACTTGTAGATGTGGACTAACTGGATTATCATAATTGTTTATCAGTGTTTTTAGTTGGATCTATTTCTTGTCATCTATTCATAGAAAGAAGCATCAATAACAGGAAGCCTCACTGCTCAGCAAGCGAAGCGCAGTATTTATCGATTCTGACTCGTAGCCACGCAAAAGTAAAGATGTAGTTCCGTCCAGACCGATTTCAGAAATACACCTACTAAATCCTGTTGGTTTGCGCCAACAGTCTAAACACTGTTGAGAAACAAAAGAAACAAAATACACAGACAACTTAAATTCAAATATGACTTTTGTCCAATTTCTTATCAACCATTCACTTTCCTTTCTGTATATATAGCTTGGATATATTAACCTGACATGCATGAATATATTACAAATCCATTATGATGACTATGTTAGTTTCTGTACTGAAATCAAATTAAATCAATGAAAGGGTAGCTCACGGAAAGATACAGTTGGGGTAACATTAAACATGTGCACGAACAAAAAAAAGTGTAAGTATAGGAAACTACTTAAGCCCATAATTGATATACAATAGAGGACACAAGTGACCGATTAATGTGTCCAAGTTATACCTCTATAGCTACATGCAGGATTAATGTCCCAGTCACAAGTAAGGAACTGCTGGTGGACGGTCTCTGTTTTACAAGAAATCGGGCTAAATCGGACAGTGCCCCCCAAGCAGTAGTTACAATCGGTCGGTGGCAGCTAAGAATTTCGCTCATCAGACAGCGCCCGTCAAAGCTTAAGGAATGCTTAAAAGTTAACGCAGACCATCTGGTCAGCCAGTTGCCACCCAGTGCTCAAGCTGCTTGTCCCCCCTATTCTGTTACATGATATGTGTGACTATGAAGTTTGCTATAATCAGTGCATATATATTATACTACATGCAGAATTTAAAACAGATATATTTCGATTCTGATGCACAAACTCTGTTACATTATAAGTTTACCTGTAACTGAACTGTGGTGTTCGGAAACTCCAATCGCCTCTGTATGTCTTCCATGCTGAACACTGGTCACCTCTGGTAAAAATCTCAAGTCACTGCTTTTTCTGCAATCAGACATGTTATTGACAAGTCTTGTAACAGCACCAAATTGAAGATTAAAAGGGTGAGGAAAGGGTTATTATTGTTGCTGCTGCTGCTTTGTGGTTGTTTTATACAAGTGTTGCTGTTGGTGTTGTAAAAATAAACTTCTTAATAAACATTAAAGGCATTTCAAAACGCTTATGAATATATAATAAATTATTATTGTAATAAACAAATGATTGCAGAGTCTACAATGTTATAATATAGAGTTTCCACATCTTGCAACCACAATTTAAATAATAATAATAAAAGTATCATACTTATAATCTAAGGCAAGCAACTTGGTAATTATAGCAGCAGATTGAGTTATCTAAAAAAAATATACCATGGTGAATGTTTTATATATTGTAATCTTTAAATGAATAAGGGTAACAATATTTCATATTTAATACAAGGACTGTAGGACACCCCACACTTTATATCTCCAATGATTCTATGAATCATTTTATTTTACAAACATTTGATTAATAAATTAATACAAAAATTGTTACAAAAATAAAAACACACAATAAATTAAATAATGTTAAACCAAATTCTTCTTCCAAACATTAAACTTGATCAGTTTCTAAGTCTGCAACATATGGCTCCTGCAGTAAAATAGTGACATATAAACAATTTGTAGGTTTATTATATTTGCATGATGGTTTCTGAAACAATAAACAAAAATTAATCTCTTATAAATTATGTTTTTGTTTTCATAATTCAATACTTCAACATACTGGTTATCCTGTTAACAGAAAAAATGAAATGAAAGGTGAAATATCTATAGTGAAGGACACAACTTTGTGTAGAGCAACAAATGAGCCAATTGACACAATATCTGGTTGCGCTTTGTGGCAAGCCTGGCTCATGTCCTTGACTAAAAGGGAGCTGGAACGTGTGTGTGTGTGTGTGTGTGTGTGTGTGTGTGTGTGTGTGTGTGTGTGTGTGTGTGTGTGTGTGTGTGTGTGTGTGTGTGTGTGTGTGGGTGCGTGCGTGCGTGCGTGCGTGCGTGTGTAAATATAACGCTAATCAAAACATTGCCTGTAATCACATTGATACATTCATTTATTACCAATATTTTATATGCAAACTTGATAATTTTATCATAAATGTTGTTGAAAACAATCTTGCTGTAGTGTATAAATATATATATATATATATATATCAATATTTTTACTTGGTAACTTGATGGTAAGAATTTGTAAAAACTTGAAAAAGTTGATAAATTATACCTATATAGTTACTGCAATATAACACTTAAAAGTGACAAAAACAGCGAAATAGTGATCAACTGTTTTAAAGAGTAAAACATCAAGTGGCAGACAATTGACATAGTATTTTATTCTTCTTACGTTCAATGCAAACTTGAAATGAAACCGAAAAGTCAATACAGCGATTATAGATCTAGACCAGTACATCCCAAAACATAGTGTTTGAGTTATGTTGAAACATATTTATTTATCACCTTACCTATTAAGACATGTATAAATATCCAATGTAATAATATCACTGTCAATTCTATAAATATTTTCGCATTTTTCTGCAACAAGGTTTTACAAATTACTTTAAAAATAACTTATCTACCCAGTTGCAGCCATTCTCATCCATTCACAGAAATGGACATGACGCAATCTGAATATGTCACAACAGTGAATACATCATGAAAGTATGTTGATTGAATCTAAACAGGTGTGTAGCTTGGTCCGTAAATATGTATCGGCCACTTTATAAGTTGTCAGGGGTGTATGAGGGAGTGGGTTGCCCCGGTATTTCTTTTTCGGTAGGTGTTGGACATGATTTTTGGTTTATAATTGGTAGCATCACATCATTTTGATGCATTATCATGAACACCGTTAAATGGATCAAATAACACAACATTATCTACATAAACTTGATTCGATAGGAACTAACAAACCTAGCTGGTATATTTACCTCAGTACACTGAAAACCTATGTAAGAACACATTGGTGCGCATGTATAGATTTCAAGACACTAATGATTGTCAACATTATCATTTTTAAAACTCCGCTCCAATCTGTTAGACGTATGTTAGAGTCACTTCCCCGCACACCCACCACGGAACTTTAGCTTTTTATTGTAGATTTGGCATGTTGTTGTTTTTTCTCAAAATTTAAGAAAAATGTGTAGGCCGTGGCCAATATATGGCCTAACGGAAGCTACGCCACTGCTCATTATTGTACAAGTTTCATTGCCTCTTTAAAGCAACTTAGTCTGGTTAGTTAAAGAAGTGGTGAAATCCACTTTGTAAAGTATTTATAATACAATTTAAAGAACAGGCTGTTACGTACCTAACTAGAGAAAATATCCGGGTTGAACACCAAACTAACAAAAATACCACCAGTGCTAAGCAATTTGGCTGGTGGTATTTAATTTAATTCATTGATCAAACTACTTATGTATTAGTCACTGATCCATGAAAAGTTTACATAATAAAATATCTCCAAAGACTAAAAAATAACAGAGTTTATTGCATTATCAGTACATAGAGTGTAATAGTGATATGATAGAAAATTTATTATATTTTTGTATTAAGATTTATTTATTTTCTAAAGGAGTAGTATACCCCACTGGCCATTTGACTGTTCAAACTCTAATTAATTGTTTTACTTGTTAGAATATGTGCAGCATAACCATTTTATCAAACAGCGGATGCCACCATAATAACATGAAAAACCTGTGACAGTTTTAATTATGTTTCCTACAAATTTGTCTTATATCTTTATGACGTTAAAATTTCAAAAAGCCTTAGGAGAAAATACAACATCTATAAGGAAGAAATAATACAGTTTTAATATCATATCAAATGTTGTATTTTACACAGTATGTGTTATCTATACGCAGCAAAAAACGCGGGTTCGTGGAATACAAAATTACACAATCAACTGGAGCAATACAAGCCACTGGAACACCACAGTCATGCAATATTCCCTATATATATCATGAATATAAAGGGAATTATATCTACGTGTATCAATTATATGGAATGAATGATCTTTGAAAAAAAAGAAAAAAACTACATTTGTTCACATAATCATTTTGTAATTGTTTTATAAAAAAAAAGCATTGATCAGCTTGCGTGGTTCGATATTATCAAATTTCAAATGATAACTTTACAGGTGCTGCATTAAAAAATCTAACATTTTTATTACCGGTATGCAAGGTATAGTCTATTTCTGTTTGGTTTTCCCAACTTAGGCAGTGCCTCAATTCATATTATCATTTTGTGGCAAACGGTATGGGGTTGAATCAGTTATATTAGTTGCTTCCCTTTTCTTAAGTGATACATTAATTAGTTATCTCCCTTAGTTGTAGATTTGCCAAAGTAAACAAACACGGAAATAGGATTTGTAGTTCAGAGTAAGTTATATTCTTGTTAATAAGTTTTAAATAAGGAATTTTCAGAGCATTTAATACATGTAAAATATATTGCTGCAGGTAATTCTCATTGGAATGACAAAATTTCCAGGTAAAATATTTTTAATCAAATGATCGGGAATTCTCGTTAGATTAGATTTCCGTAAGAGTACTGACTAGGTGGCGCTCTGTTTACTGGTATATAAAGGCCAGTGAATGCGTTTGTCAGGCAGTTCTCCTGCTGGCATGGTGGTGAAAACATCGCGAACAAAGAGCCTCAAAGGGATTCAAGGTTCTTAACAGGATTCTGGGACGTTGTGTAAATACATTGGCTACAAGGCTTCAGCAGTGCTGCCCGTGCCTCAGTGGCTTTCGTTCAGGACTCGTGGGAGCTTCAGAATAGTTATGAAGGTTGGTAGGCATAGGCCTGGTTGGTGAAGCGGTGTTTTAGGCTTCACTGTTCTTTGGGGTGGGAAGCTTCGTGGAAGGGGGAGGCTCTGAAGCAAGTGAGGCGGCTTCAGAGGGACCTCGCTAAGGTCAGGCAGAATTTTGAGGTCAGCTTCACGGAAGTTAGGCACTGCAGAATGTGCTGGGGAAGGAAAGCGCCTGGAAGGCTGAAGACTCAGAAAGACGACATTTGTCCCCTGTACGTCGCACTGTAAATATCTGAAGGGACTTGATTTCTTTTAGTCTGATCAATCAGCGCAAAGGTAGCATGAGAAAAATTGTTGTTATTGTCAAATGTATATATATTGTCTGACGAAGGCTTTGGGAAGCACCACCGCATGGTGAGATTGCGCACATACCGCTCACTGGCGGCCTCAGGCAGCCGGCTCACACTACAATTTCTAGCTGAATAGGAAACCAATTTCTCGATGACATAGCCCCTTTAAGTGCTAAGGACCAGTATCATCAGCTTCATAGTTGTACAAAAAACTATATTTAGTGAGTCTACAATTGAGGTGTTTAGTAGGAAAACCGGGCTTAATGCATCATTGCATGTGCGTAAAGTGTTGTCTCAGACAGGCTTATCCGGGACAACACTTTCCGCCTACAGTGATTTTATTTGTAGATGTGACTTCCTTGAAACTGAAAATACTCTAAAACTTTACGTGCATGCACATTTTCCCATGACGTGCTTTAATTATTTTGCTGTTGTGAATCAGCGTTTACTTGAATGACATTATGTCTCATAAAATTAGTTGAAAATCTTATAATTAAAAAATTATATTATATGCAACAGAAGTTTTCTGGAAGTTATCAATTATTAGTTGTTTGTTACCTTAAATTATATATGCCTCGAAATCTTATTACAATTACGATTATCTATCTTTCTTTAGTATGACATGCGCTTGTACGATTTGAATTATGATCTGTATGATTTCAGATTTTATTTCTCTATCGTGTAACGGAATTATTTAAATTATAATAACTTACGTTTTGCAATGTCTTTAAAATGCAGAAATCAAATTCTGGGCGCTGCCATTATTAGACTGCGTATCTGCTAGTGTACAAACTATCGAGTAGTGTTGACGTTTGTAAGCAGTACCAGTCTGAAAAGATTACCGGACACGACTGTATAAATGTTTACTTCCGGTCAAAATGACAGCACGTTGTCTTCAACGGTTTTCTGCCATTTTGCGATATTTCAGCATTTCTAGATATGTTCATACTGGTCGACCATGTTCTGGTACACTGCATATATCAGATATAAAAGACGAAGACGAATTGTACGTGGAAAACCAAATTGAAGATGACATTGTCAGCAACCAAGGGGGTGTCAATACGGAAAACTCGTTACAAAGTCGAACGAAACAGAACGTGAAAAAGTATGTCTTGGTATGGTTTTGTATACTTTCTATTAGGAGTTCGAATCAGATATACAAAATACTCATTAGTGATGGTTATTTAATAGTAATTTAAGTGAATTTTCGTGTACAATCTTATTTTGATTCCAATAATTATTTCTCAATTATTTCCAAAATTATTTGTTTATTTGCTCATTGACCCATTGTTGTTATTGAATTGAGGCATCTCCATATTACCACATCTTACATGCAAGAACATTGTTACGAGCATAATAATTATCTTTGACAGACCTAGAACAACTGGACAGGTGGACAACAGAGAAATGCACATTAGCAATAATTTTCAGTAAGTGTGTAACAAATTGGGATAGGCTTAATTTGGATTAAGAACCAAACACATACATCTTGTTTTGTAGGAAGATAGATGAAGAATATAGAAAATTTATCAAGAGCAAAATCATTGAAAAGAAAGAAAAGAAGCTCTATGGTGGTCCCAAGATGCCAAACTTGCTGACGTTTGCTGCACGTGCCCAGATAATGCATCTCCATCAAGACGATCCCCTTTACTGGACGCCAGAGATGCTGGCTGATAGCTTCCCAGCAACACCAGAGGTGATCAAGGAAATTCTCAGGTAGTGTTAAAGTCTTTGAAAATATGTTAGGCATGCAGGGGTTTGGCTGTCGATCGCCAAATACGACAAAAGTGGCGACAGATTTTTCAATGTGGCGAATTTTATTGGTGACAGCATAATTTTAGACGGTGCTAAATCTGGTATGTGAAACAAAGCTGGGACAGATCAAGTTACCACAGAGCCTCCAAACATGACCTAAGGGCATTATTTGTTATCAGATCATTAAGTAGCCTGTTGTTGCTTATCTCTGACGTCACAGCATCAGTTTTGTGCTTGGTTAGGCACAGTCACACTCGATCGAAATCCATCAGCACTATTTATTTTTAATCTTCTGACTAGTTCTTATTGTGTAATGATTTTATCTGCAATTAGGGCAAATTTCAGTTCAAAATAACAACACAGGTAGCAAAAAAGTGCTACTTGAGACATGTGGTAAACATTCATTCCGAAACGAGGCTGATACAATTATAGCCTAAAACAAAGGAAAACAGTTCTGTGTTTGGATTTATTTCTTAACATCAGCAAACTGTCCACAATCATGATGAATTTTAACATGAATTATGGACAGATAGTTGTTATATTAACGATTGAAGATCTTAATTAGGAGGATTAACCAATCTGCAAGTAAAGTGTTATTTTGATATTTTCGCGACCCTACCAAACAATCAACATTACTAAATATTTTCAAATAAAGTGTTGTAAAATCTTAATTTCCTGCAATTAACGATTATACTGCTAAGTTTTAATTATAATAATGTAGTTATTAATGCTATTTAATATTGACAGTTACTGTTAATTAGATTCTGAAGAATGTCAATATATGATTGACAAAATTGGCGCAAACTTTTTGAAAGCGGCGAATTTTAGTGGTGACAACTTTTTTTGAGCCAGCGAAACCCCTGGCATGTCAGAGTTCCGATTCTGACGGAAAATAACACATCAATTGCTCATTGCAAATACATTAGTTGTATCACTCTCTTTCTAGTTTACTGCCTAAGTTATTCAATGAGCTGTCAAATATGTGCTTTTAACATTAAGTACAAATTTATTTCTCCATGAAACATTTATATGAGAATATAGTACATGAATGCTTTTTTCATTGTCATTCTCCACTGATTTCCAATAACCTTTTTGTGAAACTAAAACTCAGTTTAAATGGATCAGCATATGGTTTTTTTCTTCAATGTTTGACCAGTTCTATCGCTATCGTATTATAAAACATTGTAAGTTTTTATTCTGTCATGTATTTTTGTTCTGTTGCTATCATTTTTATAAAACATTTTCAGTTTTTATTATGTGACATGTATTTTTTGCTGTACTATTGTCTTATAAATAAGCTGTGCAACAAATTTAGTGTTTCACTTTACATAAGGCTTAATTTGTCACACATATACTGCCCATATAAAAAGTACCTAAACATTTGCCCAGAGCCTTACAAGTAATGCTACTTCATACAGATCTATGTCTTGGCTTGTATATCCATACTTCTTCTTCAGAACAAAGCGTCGACCAAAAGATGAATGGGAAATTTATAAACATGACCAGCGTGTATACAACAACTGGCTGAAGCTTAGGCAAGCACAACTTGCTGAAGGAGGACCCATCGATCCTGCTTATAGGTTGTATGGTTGTTAACAGTTTGACAAATAATTTAAAAGAAAAGTGTTATGTGTAGCACATGTGTGTTAACAAAACCATGATGTTTATGTTTTCACCTTTTCCACAAAATTGTGTGCGTAAACAAATTTATTTTAAAGCTTCCCTTTTGATAAGCAACATATTACTGAGAGGTTATGGGTCATAATGGTACTAGTATAGAAATAAAAAATATATTAACATATTAAAAATGGCAATATTCTAGTCTTTTGTTAAAGATTGGATTAACAGTTGTTTATTTTTTGACAAGATTATAAATGTATTATCCATTAGTCTTAGTGTTTCAGTTACATATTTACAGATTAAGACACAGCTTGTTTGTTCTTTTTTTCATTGAACATATCAGTTCGGTGGAAAACTATGATACCTGTTTAAAATTGTCAAGTATACACAGAAATGTGTGTATCTATAATCCATTGGTATGATGAAATAAACATATACAAGCTCATTATTTTGTCCATTCTCCATGTAGGCTACTGGTTGCGAGTGAAAAGCTGGGCTTGATGGTGAATGCTGCAGGGAACAGATCCCTTCCGATGCCAGACCTTAAAAGGGCACTGCTCACTCAGAGGGAGCTTGCAGAGCAAAGGAAACCCAAGGTGGCTCCCATCTTTAGTTCTCTACTGGAGGAGGGTAAAGGGAGGCAACTGTTGAATACTGGTGCTCGTAAAGGAAGGGAACTTGCTGAGGGAAGATATGAAATTTGTCATGGGAGACAATCATTAGGCAGAGGTAGTCATAGTGAAGGAGAGAGGACGAAATTACCAAAAAATCATGTGTCTGAGTCAGATTTCAGTAATTTTCAGTGTGTAGAACTGTTAGAAGAGATTTCTCAACTGGCTGGAGAGACAGACAATAGGAGCAAATTAACTGACATTGAAAAGGAAAAAAGCAGTTGTGGTGACAGTATTTCAGAGGGTGTTAAACGTTTAAAAGATACAAAAAGAAATACTAGATCTTCTATCGCTGACACAAGTGATAATTATGCTGTGCTTGATTTTCCAAAGCATGAGTTTGAATCCAAGAAACAAATGCAGAAAAATTTGCCTAACTCAAAGACATTGAAATTTAATCATAAAATAAGGGATGAAGCTGTGAAAAGTGTAAAAAGCATGTATGGTAAAAGACAGAAAACGGGATATGCATCATCATCATCATCAAATTTGTTGGATGAAAAAGATCTTTTTGGTGTGAATGAGGAAATAATTTCAGTTGAAAAGGAAGAAGAAATATCAGAAGCGTTGTCAGGTGGTCTTGAAGATATAGACATACTTAGTAGTGACAGGCATGTAGTCCCTGGTCGTAGATTTAGCAGAAGGAAGAAAGTGAAGATAGAAGATGATTGTTGAACATGGCAAATAAAATCCAGTGTATGCATTGATTTTGTTATAGGTAACTATTGTGTGTTTTTTTGTTCGTTAGCATAAGGTTAAAGATACTGAACTCCAGAAGGGCATAAAATGGTGCGTTTCTTTTTAGTTATGAATAAACTGTAAAAACCTGCATAACAATGACAGTATTTGATCATAACATCACTATTTGTATAGAACATGATCAAATATTGTCATTAACTGTTAATTTCATTGAAAAATAGAAGTTGAATAAGCTCACACTTTCCTTGAACTCTGTATTCCCATTCCCGATTAAAAAAATAATGTTTGCTTTCCCAAATACAAGCACCAGATTCAAGTGTGCGCATTCTCGACTCCACAACACTACACTGTCTAGTGATTATCTTAAATATAAACGGTTCTATTTTTAAATTACTCATGGGTTATAGCGTCTGTATACGCTATAGATTTTAGGACGATAAAAAGGACGAAAACTATATAAAATCATGTTCTTTAGGTTAATAAAAAAAATTATCACATGCTACACCTTGTTTCTCGTGTAATACAACCATTACAAATATTTCTATCTTACACATATGTAAGATAACATTTTGAGCATTTTCATTGGCTACGGATTCTTTGACTGACCAATCGCATGACGTTATATTGGTGAAATGACGTCGTCAACTTGAAATGACGTCACGTCAGTACACAACTTTGAGAATTTACCAACTTATTTTGGTAAAATTAGAAGGGTTTTATTTCGTTTAAAAGCATGTGATAAAAAAGATCTGACACTCGTCATTTCATACCATATTTTATTCAACTTGTCCAGGAAATTCGTTAGTAAGCTCGCCAAAGGCTCGCTTACTAACAAAATTCCTGAACTCATTTAATAAATTATGGTATGAAATGACAACAAGTGTCAGATCCTATATATGTGTTTAATTTTTTAATGGGTTCTTTACGATTGTGTAAAAAAAATTGGCAATTTTCTTTCGTTTTTACGATTGGACCATCTGCAGTTCAGTCCCTTTAACTACAAAGGCACCATATTTAAGCAGTATATGTATTATAAATGGTAAAAGATTAAAACCTTCCAGTTGATGTTCATGTTACATACCCATAATTATACTGACCATTTACTATTATTTTAAGATGTTAAATGAAATCATTAAGTATGTGTGAAAGATTGTTTATTTTGTTATTAAAACATACACATAGTACTGTGCAGCTACAAAATATTTCAGACTAGCTGACATGCATTTAGTACTGTACTGATAGAGAAAGTACATGAATATTTAAAACGTGTTTCCAATTGTTACCAGACTATTCGTGTGTTATTTGTTACAGAATAGTTATGACAGATGCCTTGTTTTCCTTTTTCCTTTTCTTGTCACAGCAGGCATATTGCTTAAAACAACTGTTTTAGATTCTGGTTTAAATTCCAGTTAATAACCTAATTCTGGTACCGTTATTCACTGTGGTTGTATTAATTTCCACCTCAAGTTCTAGTATTTGATTTTCGTTCTATTCGTGAAGCTCACCAATAGTTGATCAATACTGTTGCAGTTTTGTGATACACCTTCAATGCCTATGAATTTTAAAATGGCTTGACCAAATTATCTTTATAACTGCTGTTGTGTTTACAGTTCCTTAAGAAGTGCAATGCCAGGTGCAGAGACAGGATTTTGAGTTAGAGGGGGGCGGGATTTTTAGTCACAGGGGGCAGAAATATTAAAGGGACTTGTTCACAGATTTTCGCATTTTTTTAAGCATGCCATTAATTGTCTTAACTTGACAGATTTAAGCATCGGAGCTAAAAACTTAGTATAATAGCAACAAAAGTATTTAGAAAAACAAGAAAATACAAAAATTGGTCCCACCGGGATTCGAATCAGGGACCTCCGTGTTAAAAAGCCATCACCTTAACCACTCGGCCATTCCGACTTCTACATGTCATGCTGTATTATTTACTTTATGTAAGTGTTCCACGTGATGTCAACAGTTTCAACGAAAGAACAGAAACACTTCAAATTATTTTATCGTTTAGCGTTACAAACGCGTTATAATTTTATCAATTTCAACTGATGATTACTCATAAAGGAAATGGTTTTTACAGTATATTTCTTGGTCAGTAGTGTTATCTTGCTCCCTTGTATACACTGTTCTTTTATTTTTGGAAGCGGTGACAAAAGGTTGAAAAAATTGTTAGTTCATCAGTCTGTGAACAGGTCCCTTTAAGTAACTGCCAACAAACTGCTGTTGTGTCTTACATTTTTTAGATACATATATTGGAATGATTCAATATCATCAAAACGAAACAATTTAGCACAAGTACCACAGTACAGGTTGTTATATTTGCAATAAATGGATTGAAGAACACGTTATTGTAATGAAATGCACATGTTTCAGTTATTGTAAGGTTTAAAAATCTGATTTTGGATAATTTTAGAGGGGGCGACCCAGCTTCCTCCCCCCTCTAAATCCACCTATGAATACCTTATCAGTATCTTGTGGGATCATTAATAATCATGTGACACAAATGTGGACATCTTATTACTTCAGACAGAATTGTTTGAAAATTTATGTTATTATTTATGCAGTTTTGTTCATAAATATTTCATTATGTTCTGTCTATAGTGTTTAAAAGTGTTGTAAGGAACAGAAAAATAACTGAAACATTAAAGATATTCCAAGGTTCTGTATTGTATGGCATTTATTTCATAAGAGCTGAATATTGTACAAAAAATAAATGAATTGCAACATAATCATATTAAACAATGTATATTACATATAGACATAAAAAGCACAAAAGTAGGCACAAGAAAGGTTCATGTTTCAGAATATGACACACTGCATTCACACCCATTTTGGAGAGACAAATCTGGGAATTATTTCTGAAATTGCCCAAAAGTTGAAGTTTAAATCAAACATAAAGAAAGTAAAACATATAGTTTTAATATTTTTGTGATTTTTATGAAAAATAAAACAGTGAAATAAAATATATGTGAGGAATGAAGTTATCTGTGGTAACATTTAGATACAAGTTGTGTTAATCATTAATATGCAAGGAAAAACAGTTCTGCCTATTGCGCTATAAATTACTGTATCCATAATGGATGGAGAGAAACCTTTTGTCTATGAAGTCCAAAAATATTGCTGGTGACATATGATTCTACTGATAACAGTTACCAGTAGTGGTGACCCCTCGCAGGGAGGATTGCTTCAGAATCAAATTATTGCAGTTGGAAATTCTATACTACGTTGTACATTGCAAGAGTGAACATTAAATGTGAGATACTGTTCGAAAAAAGAAAACCTTTTTGTTTGCATGTTTTCTAAGAGAATGTGATATAACAAAAATGTATGCTTTAAAGCTGAAGTACTTAACTGTTTTGATTCAAAGATTAATACAACGCGATATTGCCAAATGTGTGATCATCTTTGTGCACATTTTGTTAAACAGCATGAATCACCAGATTATACAAGTTTAAACGGGTGAATAATTGGGGGCACAACAGTTTGAACATCTGTGATAACGAACTGAATCAGTTTCGCGTGTTAGTAAAACCCATACAACGCCACAGTAAAGGTACATACATTTTGGGAAAGATCCAGAACAAAATGGCCGAGTACTGCAACCTGCTCTGTTTGTGTTCCTTTGCTACCTATTTGTGCTGTACTACACAATAATGTTTAATATCTTCTGTAATTCAATAAATAGTTACTTCTATGAAATATTAAACGATATGCCATTATTTAAAAATACTTAATTTGAAGCATAACTAGTATAAAAAACTGCAAATTACCATTCTTAATACACACGTCAGAAGAATTATTATTTTGTCTCGTTTTCCCAGCATCTCTTGAGCTGCATCCATTACGTTTCTGGGTCCATATTTATACAAATTCTTAAGTTATTAAGTTGAAAATAAGTCGAGTTTAGAATTTGTGTTTGAAACACTATGCTTTCGAACATATGCATGAAAAGAAAAACAAATATAAATGCACGTGGAAGTATATTGCAACATTGTTTCATTGTTGTGTGAGCAGAAAATCCAAATATAGATCTATAACACTTGCAAATTTTAAGATTTTACATAATTTTCGACTAACATTCTTTATAAATACCAGCCCCGATCCTAGATCGTTTCGTTCAGTTATTCGCCTTTTACAAAATGACGGTGATTATAAGACGTAACCGCACACGTGACGTCGGAAATGCCTTGTGGACAAACTCCTCACAGTGGTCTCCCCTGCTGCGCTGATTTTATTGTATTAATACCCAAAGAGAGAAGAAAGCACTGTGAGGAGTTTGCCATGTGGAATCCACAAACACGGCGCCGCTCTAATTTGCTACGCGGTCACATGGTCCATAGATGTGCGTTAACAATGCCATGGTTACATATAATACCCCTGTCGCACTGTACCGCGTTTCCAATGCGTTGGCGCGGCGTTGTTTTATTTTCCAGAGCGCCGTGAGATCGCAAGAAAAATCTTATCTTTTTCGTGAAGCTGTCACGGCGTTCTCACATCCACCAAGGCGTTGCTACGGACCTCCCATGGCGTTCTATCGCGTTCCTACGGAGTTCTTGTTGGCGATTGTCTGCGCTCTCACGGCGCTTCCCCTGCGTGCACTGCGCTTTCACGGCTCTCACACTGTGCTGAAGGCGGTTTGAAGACGTTCGTTTGCACTACCTATACTATTTTGTTCGTTTTTGTCATGCAAACGCCGATGGATGCGGTAGAAGCGCCTTGGGAGCGCAATGATCGCCGTGACAGCTCCGTACGGTCGTTGTAAGAGCGCAGTAAATTAAATAACACTCCGTATACGCGCCGTTTAAGCGCGGTAGAGACGCAGTGACATCTCAGAGAACGCCGTACAATCTCCGTGTAAGCGACACCGACAACCACAGCGTTCGCACTGTGATCTCTGTGCGCGCCCGCGGAGCTCCTGGGGCGTTGTATGAGACCTTACTGCGCTGCTATGGCGATCTTACGGCGACACCACTGGGCTCTTATCAGAACGCCGAGCGATGGCATTTGTTTTGTGCATGAGATCTCAATGCGTCTACACGTGATGCCACTGCGGCGATGCTTGCGATCGCACTACGCGCACCTCGGCGTTCTGCATTTTTCTTGGACGCCGTGGGATCGCCAACAATCAGTTTGTCTCTACTTGCCACTATCTGTACATAAATACTGCGAGCAATACCAGAAATCTTATAAATTTCCAAACTCCTGACAGTGTCCTCCCCTGGTTCGCTGCTGTGACTGACATTGTCCAGATGGGAGATCACTGTGATAAGCTTATAATATACTGTGCCAAATCAAGTAAATCTACTAATGCGTCAACTATTTTCACACATGCATTGTGCGGAAAAACTGTTGTATCCTCGTCTTGCACTTGTTGGTTAACTCATTCGTCCCTGTGAACAAACACTTCTATGCACAGCGGGACTGTTTGCCGACGAGTGACGGCGGCAGAATACAATTGCAAAACTGAGGTATGCAAAACCGGCTGGGTCCATGAAATTTAAAACATTAGGAATTATTATAAAATGTCACAACAGGAACTAAATGCATTATCATGAAGTTGTTTCAATTGTTTCCCAAGTAATTGGGTTCCGATATTTCGATGGCGGCGCACTGTTACAGCGTCTACCTGGCAACGTCATAGATTTACTCTTTGGCGGGAGTTGCCTCTTTCGTTCAGTCAAGCTAAGTTTCTGGATAGACATCGACTCCGACACCCAATCTGGGTGAATAACAAAATAGTCCGGAGGTTTGTCCTTCGGATGCGTAAAAAGTCCACCGTCGTAGTAATAATTTGAATTGTTTTTAACGGTACTAGTTTTCGCAGCGGACGCCGGTCTGCACGCTTTGTGAACCGGACTACTTTTTGCACTGCAACTGCGTGAGCTGGAACTGGAGAGAGCAGACGAAAATTCCCTCTCGTTTACCGAGGCGGACATATACGCATGCGGCGGTCGCACGAACTTCTCCATGGGTCTAACGGACGGGTAGCTGTGGCTGTGCCAGGGATGGGACGGCTGGTTCCTCTTCAGATAGGATGCCGTCTTCCGGTTGGTATCCTGCATCATATTGATACTCACTTTGGACACGTGCAGTGTTCGTCTGGATCTGAAGCAAGAAGTCAATGATTATTATTGTATTGATTACAGTCGCAAATAACGATGTAAACTAAGTTTTAGTTGACATATATTGCACATTATTTCATCACATGAATACATATGTATTGCAAACTATTTCATCATAGGAGTATTTATATTTCAAACTATTTCATGACAGTAATACATATATTGCAAACTATTTAATCACAGGAATAAAATTAAAACATAACATTTACAACATAGATTTATTAAGAACTTAAGACAAATTGGCAAATATATTACTGTTTCAAGAAACAAAATGACAAAGATTAGTTCTCCTAAAACAGGTGCAGCAAAATTCTCAATCATGTATCAAAGATCCAATCAGCTTAACAGTGGTAACGTATCTAAAGATTATACTTAAATAAACAATACAATTAAACAAAAGGCAAAAACTATGTCAATATTTAAGATAGAGTTGTGGTCCTTGTACTCTGCACTTCCTCTTATTGTCCTCTATCATTACTAGTATATGACGTCTCATTTAAATCCCTTCAATACTAATGGAGTTATGCCCCGCACAAAAAGCGTGAAAGACGGACGGATGATGCGATTACTATATGCCCCCGAAGTTTCCTTCGGGGGCATAAAAAACGTAAAAGTACTAGTAGTCATCGTAGAACCCCTTAAATATTGCTATAGCCGTCAGGCCAAAAAGGTTGGTTTCCGCTTACATCTCTGAAACAAAATCTAGGAGGGGAGGTTATTTTTTTTTTTTTTTTATTAACTTTTTTCCTCACAGCATATTCTCTGGGAAGAAGCTTTTACTATAAGCCCAAACTGCTCTTTTTTGCCCGAAAATCTAAAAAAAGTTACTGATTGATAGGCAAAAAACTTGTAGGGTTGACGGAAAAAAACAGGGGGGGGGGGTCGGGTAAGCGGAAACAACATTTTTTAACGCCTTATTATATAAGTTGCGTTTCGTTCTTGGTTGAAAGAGTACACAATAAGATCAAAAGGAAATATCGAATTGCTTCTTTATTAATATTTTACTAGATGTTATAATAACAAAAGTCCATGTGCAACAAATATGTGTATGAAGTCTATATCCGTATTTTAATTTTCTGACAAAACCATTAACTATTTATGAATTGATTAACAATCTAGTTGAACTCCAGTATAACTTGCTAGTGATACCAATTTTGATCGTCTCTGTTGTGGTGGGGTTGCTTTTGTGTTGTTGTTTTCAGACGCTGTAATAAGATTTCGTATCATCTGATATTGATTAATCCACGCCTCTATTACTTTATATTAACATACTAAAACCTATGTATTAATACAATGTACAGATCTTTAGCGGTCATGCATAACGAAAATCTAATTCAGGAATGCAACAGCAAGCTGTCACACTAATATATTGATCTGTGAACTATACCGAGTCTGATACATTGAACATTGATTGCGAAATGCGTTTGGAAGGCAATGAATCAATGATAGTATGGCTTTACATCTGTTCGATACATTGAACAATGATCAAGAAACCCTAAACTGTGACGACATCTAGCGACCTCTTTGTGCTGAAACGTGTTTCAAAAACGTGATCTTCGAGAAAGCACGATATGCCTTTTTAAAAATGATTATCGGAAAAGAAACGGCGTTTGGACGCGAAGGTATCGATGACGGTATGACACGATGGTTTTACATCTGCTCCATTTCGATCATGTTAACTTTCGGAATGGAAGCAGGAAATTAAGTTCTATGTCTGCAACACCTGATCAAAGAAAAAATCCGTCGTATATCACCCCAGTCCGTCAATTTGCAGATATCTATACATGTACGTGTAACTTGAGTACTCTGCTGTTCGGCATGGTACACCATGTGAATATTTCTTTATTGTGTCATATTTGCTAATACATTTAATAGGAAGAGCTTAATTTAACTAGGGGACCAATCCTTCGTTGCGCTGTGTGTTATCAATCTGTTGCTTATTTAAAACAAAGAAAACTTATTTCAGCATTACTACAAACATTAATAATAACAATAATACTAAATAGTTACAGCCCTTTTCTAAAGCTTTGTCGTGCGCTTTGTTGTATTTGTCATCTCTACTTAAAGAAATCATGGAGCATAAACTAATGCAGCATATATTTCCTAACATTACATATTATCGAGTACAAATAACTGCTACATTTGGCCAAGCTTTCGGACAAATTTACACAAAAGTTTATGATGTGAAGACAAATTAGAATCGATGCGCAGACAGTTACGAGGGAAATGACGTCATCCTTGCCAATTTCCAGCGACCGTGGTACTAGATGATAGCTACAGCGTTCAATACATGTACGTAGGATGATGAAACCAAATGCACACTTTTCGGCTTTTACAATCACAGTTTGGCTATAATGTGCAAGTTACCTGCATGCAAATACGAAATGTGTGTATGAATATTGTATATAGATGAAAACAATTAAAGCCTGAAGACTCGAAAAACTACTTTACAGCTTAACATATGTAGTAACATCAATTAAATGTTGCAAGTGAAAAATTATGCATATGAAAAGTAAAAAATGTAGTAACAACACAATAACGATTATTTTATATTTCTTATAAACACAAATATTTAGGAAATTATCTTCCTTTTTCTAGTCTGAATGTTGCTTCTATGTTACCGTTTCTACCACTACGTGCTGAGCCGTTACAAACACCAACCAGTGCATTTACCTCTCCTCAGCGTCCTCCACCACCCCCGGGTTCGCACGCGTCACTTCCGTTATAGCGTCCCTTTTTGCAAGGTACCCACCCGCCCCGGCGTGTCCATTCGTGTATTTCTCCACATTCTTTACTTTCACTGACTCGACAAATCGCACCGGCGGCGCGGTCCGCGGCCGGATGTGGTGGCGCCTCAGGTAGGCGCTCTTCAGCGGCCCCTTCCGGCTCTCAGCCTTCTCATTTTCCCGGTGTTGCTTGTAGGACCGGAGCGCCCTGGACATGATGTAGTCGTAGTCATTATCCAGATCTGAAACCAGAACATACACAACCGATATACAACTGGGAAATACTCACCTTAATCAACTAAATCCTTCCCTCTTTTAATATTATGTTTTCCCAACAATGCTGGCTGATGCTGTCTGTTTTCACTTGTTTACACTTCCGTTCACAGAAACCTGTTCATTGCACAGCGCATTCCCTGATATTGTGTTATCATTGTTGAGACATGGTGAAAATGGCGGATATCCAATTCAGAGATCAATACGCGCATAATTATTGGAAAGCTATATTTAAAGGTACTGCGCTAACCTGTCAACGTTTTGATACATATATAATGAAAAGTACAAACACGTTACAAGGGATTATAAATATATCTTAACAATATAGCCAACGCGTTTCGACAAAGCTCATCAGGGCATAATACATAATACAACACGATACGGCAATACTGCGAATCGCGATACATACTACGAAATGACGGGATACTACGAATAAGGCAGCCGGTCCCGTCCGTTTTCTTTATTTTTAACTACAAAAAGATGCGATACTACGAATTCGCGATACTACGAAAGATGTGTTACTACGAACAAATTGTCCGGTCCCATCATAATGTTTGTATTGAAATGTTAACGCGATACTTCGATTCATATTGGCAAGGAGACGTTTCACACCTTCTCAACCAAGTTTTCACACCTCTGCCCAGTCTGCCCTAGCCAGTCTGTTTGCACCGTGGACAATGATAGCTGTTAAAAAATTTATTAACCATTTTAAGCCACTTTAAATGATGCAGTGTTAGATTGTTGCATTTGACTAAATGACTTTCGTATATGTCACTGTGAATTCGATGACTGTGCGAGGATTGATTTTATTGATTTTTATTTATAATGCAATACATACACACTTGTAATGGCAAATACAATAACTTTACTAAGTGTGTTAATGTTCATAAACGCTACAACATTACGCAAATTAACACGTAATGTAAGAAAAGTTACGTAAATACCGTAATTTCCAGAAGATGCGATACTACGAAAAACGCGATACTACGAACAAATCAGTGTCTCCCATGACTATTCAAAATATCAAAACGTATATATATAAACATATATATACGAATGTTCTTAAGTGGTTTCAGAAACATTACCCTTTAAAACAGTCATACCGACTTGATATATTCATACGGAACACTGCAAATCACCGTATATTCTATCGAATTCGTGCATGTACAAACGCCTTTGCTTTTCAAACCATGCGTCTATTCAGATCTTCATTTGAAAAAATGCGGGTTTGTTTTCTGAATGTTTTTGTGTGCGTATCGTTGTTTGGTACGGACCAATAACCAAACAGTGTTTTCTTGTGTGCTTTTTTTACTCCTCCTAAACAAAAGAAGCACCCTACCAGGAGAAAAACTGCAGTGTTTATTCAAGAACACAACGCCCCTGTAACGAGTCTGCATTTGCACTTCAGTTAACACAAAACAGCAGGAGCGCATTACAATATCTATTGAACAGAGAACAGTACGATATGAGAGCATATTAAACACATATAATGTCTCGTAACAGTGTTGCTGATGCTTATACTTATTTTCCACATAAAACGTAGTGTGCGTTTCATCTTTATATAGTATATGTATGTACATGTGAAGCTATTTTCTCCACTTTATTACAAGTTCAGCGTTCATCTCTTTGAAGATATTTTTATTAGCACTATGTATGCATGCTTGAAAATACACTGCAGAATGAATGAATAACTGAATATGTGAATGAATGAATTAGTGAGTGAATGAATCAATGAATCAATTAATGACTAAACGAACGAATCGATCGATTAGTTAATGGTCTGACTAACCAACATTTTTTTTTAAATAATTATTTATTCGTTCTATCAGTCGATCAGTCATTCAAATCATATCATCTTATACGTGTATGTAATGTTTAACAGTTATGCAAGGTTTAAACCATAAGTCGAGTACTATCATCATTTTCTCGCCTTTAAATTTAAGTTTGTATGATGCAGAAAGTTTGTTTATCTACCAATTCGTAGAATATTGATGATGAGAGAATATGCGTGAACATTATATACCATAAGTGTGCGTTACTACGCCGTTGAAACGAGATATTGAGATATATTCAGTTCATAAGTTTGTTTCAGAAAATACAACACCAAGTGTTTGAAAAAACTAAACGAAAACCTCTTCAGAAGTAAACGAGCTCAGCGGTTTTTAGGTTGCACGTGCCTAAAGTACAACATTATTTTTAAATTAGAAGACAGACTGAATAAACAAACCGACGCTGTAACTTGTAAATTCTATGCAATCTGTATGAATGTTAGCGAAGTAAATGCAACAAGAAGTATCTTTAAAGTGATACTCGGCGTCGGTTGTAACTGCACGGGTGATGAATGTGTCTCTTATATCACTTGAGGCGTGTCGTGGGAACACCGGGCTTAATGCACGTGCTTAAATATTGTAGTCCGCACAGGCTAATCCGGGACGACACTTTCCGCATACAGTGGATTTATATTTATAAGAGACTTCATTGAAACAGAAAATACCATAAAAGCGGAAAGTGTTGTCCCGGATCAGCCTGTGCGGACTGCACAGGCTGATCCGGGACGACACTTAAAACACATGCACTAAGCCCTGGTTTCCCACGACACGCCTCAAATCTTAAAAATGCATTAAAGGTAAGTGTACTTATAATAACAATGCATTCAACGTTCATGTACGTGTTATATAAATATTAAAACATTCACTATGATATCAGAAATGAATACTTATCCGTCGCATTCCTACCAGCACAACATACTTTGTGCTATAATTCATATTGCATATACTACTATAAACTAAATAATGTTTACAGGAATCAATCTTTCAATACTTTTTACACGAATTAGCCTCTAAATACTGTTTGCACGAATCAATCTTTTTAAATACTGTTTACGCGAATCATTCTTTAAATACTTTTTACGTGCATAAATGTTTCCAAGGTTGTTACACTGTTTTATGAAGATTTTCGATTGTTTAACCAATGAAATAATTGATTTCGTCACTCAGGACCACTGACATAGTTCACAGATCAGTGGCGCATCTGATTGGATAAGGCCAAACGTTGGCGTTGAAAGCTACACTCACCGAAAAAGGAAAACCTGTACAGGGATATTACTCAAGATCCCATACGTGCCACGGTACGGTGACACGGGCAGACATTTGGTGGGCGGTACATGGAAAATTGCACATTCGATATTTGTGCAGGCTTATGAATCATCACATATACGTGTATTTATAAATATCGGAGAACTTTGCAATAAGGAGAAAAACGAGATATACGTGTCATTAAAATATTTTATACATTAGTGTGCTCTTAATTTCAAAGCAAACTATACGATTGTTCTTAACTCTTCACAAATAATTTTATTTCTATAAATGATTATTTTGAACTGCGTGTAAATGAAATTTTAAACCTACACAAAGTTTCCAGTAAAATGATCAACAAACGACTTTTACAAAATACTAACATACCGACATAATTATATACCGGAATCGCCGCCGTCGTCGGCTGCATGACTTCCTGTTGCCGACGGAATCGGAATTTCAAGCATCAAACAGAACTAATTGATCACTATTCTGACATTTCAGTATCTCCTACCATCTTCACGTACACACACTTTCAATGATATGGTTGTAGTGTTTGAATCTAAAACTGTGCGTTTATAATACTTCTAGACTGTCGGAATATGAATTTAAGAATTCTTCAATTAACTCGAGCGCGTTTTAAATATTTGAATGACAATTATAATTGCTTATCTTTCTTATCCACAATCAATTTAATTGTAACCGAGCACGATTCTAGTGTCCAAATTTAATTTATTTGTCGTGTTATTCCATACGGCAGAATTTTCAAAGTCATTGCAGATGACTGTCCACGTTATTTACTCTTTCATTAACTCACTGTAAAAATGTTTATCTAAATATATCTCCATATTATAATACCATACTGCCGTTTGAATGTACGGAGATCATTGTTTTATTACCGATATTAAATGCAGATAATTATATCACAAATATTGAAGCATGCCAAATTATGGTTTGCAGGAGATATTTTTGACGAAATTTGAGCCGTTCGAGCATTAATAAGTCATCGATTCATGAAAGATCTTCTCGTAGTTTATTTGTTTTCTTTCCGCCAATTCTTTCGTCGTGCATTTGCCATTCGTTTAATAGTACGAGGGGGTCGATTAGTCAAATATTTTCAGACCCGAATTTGTATTTGTTTATAATTAACATTTGAGTGGGAATATGTTCACCTTTATTTTAACGAACGTTTATGAAGTGAATTTATTATTAATCCATGAAAGGGCTTTTTGTGAGAGGTTTGCTTAATTTCGTAATACAACTCATAACACAACCTAAATATTGATACAGTACCAACGCTTCTCTGTACAGCATTGCGGTTACATCAACCTATATTAAATGGACAGTATCTTTCAAAATCATCATAAAATTACAAAATAAATATATGAATGGGTAGCAAATACGTTTAAACGTAGTATGGATGTGTATGGTATGTCAAAATAATCCATATATATAATGTAACTATATTCCAAACAAACATTATCAAGTGTATGCAAAATGTAATAGATAAACTAAAAAGGAGACTCTATATTTTAAAATGTGTTTTTAATTTGTGCATATGCACGTGTACTAATAAAAAATTATGTGTACTATATTTTCATTATAACGGTGTATAATTTTGAAGAAATACACTTAATCATTGCGAGAAGTGTGAATTATACTTGCTTAGCTTTATACTTTAATTTTGAAGGTTTATGAGTGTGTTGAAGTATACTGCCCCTTTAATGCCTGTGGAATGCGGTCATCTGTTTCCATATCTTGGCTATTTCATCATAAGGCATAAATCTTCCCGTTACGACCTTGATCATAATTGCGCAATCAAGAAACAATATGATACATGTCATACTGTGGGTACGCTTGGCGGGATGGAATTGACTTTGAATCTTAAAGTTACCTATTCACCATTTGGCAACAAACAGTTAAAAAAACATACTGAAAATGATGCGTCGTTGAATAAATAATCATCGCTTAAACAGAGCTGTTAACGATTGAATAAGAGGATTACTTCTTTTATTGCCTGTTCAAATACTTCTGCTATTTTCGTTGATATTTTTGAAAACACGTGTATCACATGAGAGTTAAAATACACGTGAATGTATATAAGACCATCTGGCCTATTGGAACGTTCGATAGCCGATTGAGACATCACTCTTCTTTACTCTTCTACTTTGTATGCTTTATTTAAATAATATTTTAGTTATTGAATCTTCATGCTTTAGTGTTTGCAGCGAAGACCTTCAATGACATTTCATATATGAAAAAGGAAAATCTGTGGACAAGTCCCTTTAAATAGGTGTTAGAAGTAGGCCCTAATTCGTCACCAGATTGTTACGTACCATAATTGGAAGCAACCGGAACTCTGATGGAGAAGTGGGGGTCGCCCGTCTGAAAATAACAATGAGTAAGCATTAAAGTGAGCCACAAATTGCACGTACAATTGCTCTGAGACACATGCGTTCGTCAACTAAAATAACAAGCGAGTATCGCAATGTTCCATCGAAAGTGCTAATCGGACGAGCTTATTTGAAATCATTAGCAAGTGAATAGACGAGATATGGATAACACACTTTTCGGACTGCATTCGTTTATTCATGCAATGATTCCATACGTTATGTTATTAGATATATCTTATTGAAAATAAACAAAACGTTTCGATGAGCCATTACACCAATGCTGATAGGCTAGTCTGGCGTTCGATAGACGACACTGCATATACGTGTGGCCTATTTAATTATCCATGTCAAACATAGTGAAAAGTAAATCTGACCTCCTAATCAACTTTATGATTATTGTAATTATAATTTGAAATCAAAATTAATTACTGGAACGGCTGTATTTTAGGGGTCAACGGAAACGTAATTCTGTCTGCATAGAACCATGATTTCAAGTTCATATAATTGGATCGAAGAAACGAAATAGAACTCCTGACATATAAATACATTGGACTGAGCTGAACATGAATAGTCATAAGTTGAAATTGATTAAAAATATATACTGGCGCAGTGTCTAAATCCGCCACATTTGGGGGGTATTTTTACGATATTTTCAAAAGTTGTTTACCGATTGACATAAAAATTCACGTAAATCAAGTTAGGTTTAATGTGCATTTAATGGCGTGTTTTGGTTACATTTCAAATACTTGGCAAATGAAAAATATTTATTGAAACTGAAGGCCTAAACAGTGTAAAAAAAATTAGCGTCGGAGTGCCTAAATCCGCCACCCCTCTTTAAAATGTTCAAATTGCTCGAAAATAAGATTCTTTTATGAATTCTGTTTTCAAAGCAACTTCTATTGATTACTACTGACAAAACCCCCACTTTTGTTTCTTTAAGGTTCATTTTCTAGTGTTAAAAATAAACACGGTGATCGGAAGTTGCTTGGTGAAAATCATAGATCGGGAACCGTGGCATGCTTATTCCACATTTGACGATGGTTCTTATTTAATTTTCCATATTAAGCAGCTCGTTGTCTGTTGTTAATACAATGTTTCAATGTCTTCAAATACTCATTTTTATTTCTAAAAATAGCTCTGAAACTGAGGCCCTGAGTGCACGTGGAACAAATAATTAGGGTTTTGAGTAGCGAGACATTTGCGCTCTTAATATGCAGTTCTTTCCGCATTTTATTGTATTTGCTAATGGATAATGGTTATCCTTATGCTGCATATGCTCCCATAGACATAATATTAAAACCCGATAATTTAATTTTATCATGGACACCATGCGGGGCCTCAAAATTGCGCATGCGCAGTATGAAATAGATTCCCCGCATGCAACTTGTTTGCAGTTAGGGGTTATGTACACAATAATTGGATAAAATATTCATTTATGCACAAATCAAGATGAAAACTCGTCCGCGTTATAAAGGAAAAGTATCTGAGTGATCGAGATCAACAAAATAGAAATCGCCGGTAAAAAAAACACGCTTATTCGGATGGGTTGGCGGATTTAGGCAAGTGGCGGATTTAGGCACTGCGCCAGCATAGCGTTTGTAACGCGAAACGATGGAATGAGAGGACTACGTCAGTTTATTTGCAACCACGTATATCACTCACACATCGTTAAAGTACTTGTAAACGTATATTAGACCGTCTGGTCTAATTATTGTTAAGTGGTTAACGTGACAGACTTTTGATACGGAGGTTGTACGTTCGAGCCCCGGAGATGGAACCTCCTTCTTTAAACCCGTTTATGCTTTATTGATATAACATACATGTGTATATAGTTTATGTAATTAAATCTAATGACATTTTTCAAGCTGTAAATTTATAACAGTAGCATAATTCAGTATCACGAGTGTTTCATCACGTTTTCGATAACTTTGATATTTATATACTTGATCCTTTTTCATAATATAAACGTTGATGGTCATCGTAAATTGATAACGAGGATACGCCCAAACATTTTATTCGAGTATTGCACACACATTTATCATTTGATGAATCACGTATGTAAATTATGCGCACTTCAATTGTGCGAAAGTATTAACTCCGTTCTTGCAATACCTATACAGGTGTATGTCAATCGACTAATTAAATCAGACTTAAATCGGGTTCCATTGTGCATTATTAAACACTAAGTGCTTTACAGAGACAATGCGTTTCACAATGGAAGGAATACCTTAATCCATTTGCGAGGTATTATTTAATTTCGTAATTGCGTGAACCATAATTAGATTTGAACTTAAACTGGAGAGTCTATATAGAAATATTATACTGCATATATGTATGCATGACATATTTTATCGCGCACTTCATCTAAAAGTATAAAGATATATACGTACGGAGCATAAAACTAAACTTGCCAATATCAATTAATAGGACAAGCTCGACGGCTCGAACTTTTGAAGAAGCAATATGTCTTTTAAAACATGATTTATTACAGAATTATTGATTAATTGATTGCCCATCGTTCATTGAACTATTATAAATAATTTCTATTTTTTATGTTGAATTTATACATAGCTTTCTATTTATGTATACTTAAAGACTAAAAGCTGCATATTTTACGCCATTGTATCTTGGCGAATACGAAACCCTCTAAAAAAACTAAACTTCATTTTACGTGAAATACGAAAAAATGGTTCCAAAATATTTATCATTAAACATGTTATATAAGAATCCTGAATCATTTTGATATTGGTTTTATCAAAGTAAGTTTATTTAGTTTAAAAAATATATAAAAAGTATACGTAAATTTTATCGGTCGGGACACCAATTTTATGTACTGATCAGTAAGCCGTTGTATATAAATTAGCATGCTATTGAGACTTCATTGAGACTTTATTGCTTCTATTTAAATAAGTATTCATACCCCTTAGGTAAACCACGAGCTTCTGAAGTGCGAGTTGCATTAAGAATTTAATGGCTAAAATGGTAACGGTTGCGCAGTTTGCAATTATATAATTTTATACTATCTTTATATATATAGGTTTGAATAAATTCCTTATTCGATCAGTTGGAAGATAATGAGAAAATAAATTGCAGTGAAAGATAAACATAAACTAATACTGGCTAAACGTTCGTAGATACTTAAAGATAACACTATAAAATGAAACAGTCCTTGTATTCAGAGTGATTCAGGCAGTTTAATGGCACACTCAACTCTAAACTACGCAACAGAACAATTATGTTTACTTTTCCCATACATAAACTATTGAATGATCAGTCATTAAATAAATTATTGGGGCATGATTAATCACAAAACGTGTTTACTGCCATTGATCCAATTTAGATCCAATTACTGACCAATTATTGATCTTATTAATATCTCGCAATCAGTCAGCCACCATTTTAATTACATGTATTGTAAACATTAGTCTAAACATCTAGTAGAACGTCTCGTAACGCACGGGGTTCATAAAACGTTTTCTTTCACATTAAACGCCGAATGCTTTCAGGCGTTGATTCTTGTATTTGGCATTAAATACCGGTACGTCTACTTCAGAACAATATGTTAAAGTAATTTAGAATTTGCTAGATTAGAATTAACTTTATAAATTGAGGGACATGCGGCCCCAACCCTGAACTTGGCCCCCAACATTAATGGCCAAGATGCACTATATAGGGCGACTGTAATTGTCAATTATGTCTGTTGAATGTATAAAATACGTTATGAAAAATAAAACATCCGTTTTTGTTGTTGTAGTTTTGTGTGGTTGTTGTTTTTAAATTGCAATGTAAGCACGTGTTTAATCATGTATCAGAACAGTTAGAATATAAAAATGTAGGAAATTAAACCAATGTGTATATGTTACATTTGATATTAAATTCGTCTATAAACTTGAACACTAATTATTTGTGTAAGCTAATGATTTGATACACCATCGTCAATATTAGTATTTTTGACAATACCTGTGTACTATGTTCGATGGAATGACATTCACTGCGTGTTTGGTCGTTCATTGTCGTCAGCCAACAAATGTCGTCTGCCCAACAAACGATGCGTGCACAAAGTTCATGAGAAAAGCGTACATTTATTTCCAACACCAACTCACAGTTTGCTCACATTTTATCCGCTGCATAACAATATTTTTTTCGACCGTTGGTTTCAGCTAAAAGTGATACTAGAGAGGTTTCTGTGCATGGAATGTTTCTTAAAACAAATTTTGTTTGACAATTCATGCCATAGTGTATCCCATTCAAACTATCAAAATATCTGATAAGATGAAACCCACGTGAACGCCAGTCTGTGCCCGCATAAGTAAATGCAACAGATTTCTTGCACTTCCTTTGACATCGCTCATCGTCATTTCAAAAGTCGTTATTCATTACTAAAAGAGCATCTGCAAATTAATATGCTCAACATTGAATGTAATCCACTGCGATTTCCAATCGTCATGCGCGAGTATTACAACCACGAAGCATTTATCAGTGTGAATCAAGTCCTCGTAACTCCGTCGACTCAATCGCTTCTCTAAGTAAATGTACATCTAAGTGAAAAATGTTTTTATAAAGAAATGTTTTATGAAATAAATACTTTGCGTAAAGCCTATAAAACCACGAATAAATAGAACGTTTCGCGCACAGAGAGCCTATGAATGTGCTGTAAACCATATTTATCTCGCTATTACATGTAAATGTACGGATTTCTAATCGATTAAATCTGTCCTACACATGAACTAATCCCCTTCACTAGATTCGAACATTGCTTGCTACAATTAATGTCATATAAAACAGGTTAATGTCCCTACTGTTATACATTGCATATAGCGTAGCTAAGCATCTGTGCATTAGAACAATTTATTTGAAAAAATGTCTCCTGTCTGTACATCAGGTTTACAAAAATGCAGTCTTTCATCCGAACAGCAACATAACAAATTGTAATTCTGTATTGGCATTAAATGTAAGGGACTTGTTCACAGAGTTTTGTATGTTTAAAAAAAGTGTAATAAAATGTATTAACTTCAAAAACTAAAGCATCTGGAATCAAAACTCCAAATATTCCCCATTAAGAAAAGCATAAACAATAAAACTAAAATTCCTTCGCCGGTGCTCGATCCCACGACCACGGATGCAATGTATGTCACTTTTACCACTCAACCAAAGGATCTTGCATTTTAGAGGCGTGCATTTTAACGCTTTGAAGTGATACAAGTGTTTTGACAACATTATCGACGAAAACTGTAACAAATGCTATATGTGTGTTGCCATTTCAATAGATAGTTATTTATGAACTGCACACTAAACTGTGTCGGAAATAATTCTGTGCCATACGTGTTATTTAGGTCCTTTATATATATTTAGTAATTTAATTTTGTAGTTTCTTTGGGGAATTGGTGACAAATAATTGAAAATGGTTAATTTGCCATTCTGTGAGAAGTTCTTTTAGGTAAAATATATTCCTTTCATTGTCTTATAAAGGACATGTGTTCGCTGTAAACATTCCACTGGAAATGACAAACGTAATCAGATTGTGCGTCTGATACACGTTGGAAGAAGTATGCGTCCTCAGGAATGTGTCGTTTGTCATTGGCAAGTAATTCTGTGCAGTACCCTAGCCACTATTATCAACACCACCAACACTCGTCTCGGATACATTTTGCAGAACAAACAATTTTATTTACAAATACACGTAGAAGCCACATCACCTCTCTGTCGTTTACACCTGACTCAGTTTTTTTTCGGTTATACTATTTTATTAGCTTAAGAATCCGCAATATTAAATGTTTATTTTAAAGTTTCATCTGTACTGAACAGGTGAGCGTCATAACAATTGTTTGCTTGCGGGCGCACGTGCTCCGCTGATTAAGATCCAACCGACGGAAACTCTGCGTGTACTTCACACCCAACGCTCCTGCGTGGCACCAGCCGGTGGCTCGGAGAAAAAATTCTGACCCATGGTCAATAGCGAACGAAACAACTAACGAAGAATAGTCACTAAAATGATCCATTTTTTGTACAAAACAATACCAATACTCAACATATAAGATTCATGCATGCCACACAGCTCATTTAAAGAAAGAACATAAAATATAATAAAAATGTAAGACATAAAACAGTGCCAGCGTTCTATAAGTACTACTGCCTTGCATGATGTGATGGTGCCACGAAGGAGCGATTATTGAGTATTTGAAAAACAAAGGGGTCCGGCTTAATTTAAGATTGACAAATGCAATCTACGCTCGGGTTCTGTTTTCGTAACTACTGTTTTGTTAACAAGTAGTGCTTAACTACTGTAGAAACCACAGGTTTTCCACATGTTTCCCCAAAGGAAGACGATTTGAGCGTCAAGTCCATGTATGCAATTTTAAAACCTTGCAATATATAAACCACTGCCCTTGTATTCTATTGCATTGGAAATCACGTTGGCGCGGGAAACTCTTTACAATGTGCCAGCAATTTAGTCATTAAACATTTAAGTGTAAGTCATTGGAATATATCGGTCTACTACATATCGAGTATTAGAGTCAATACTCGTAAGAAGTTCATACAACAATTTAATTCGTATTGATGTTCGAGTTGAAGTCCATAATGCGATCGTGTCAATATTTGTGTTCTCAACTGCCTCTCCGTCATTAAAACTATGTAAGCGGCTATTCATAAACTGGGTCGTATATAAGTATCTATTAGAATACTTTAATAGCTTTCAACCTTTCCGCCGAACAGATTACCAATTACACACGGTCCAATACCCAAAAGGACTGCAGGGGCCATTTTCCAGAAAAAACCTTTAGTAAAATATATGAGACGTGTCGTGGGAAAACCGGGCTTAATGCATGTGCGTAAAGTGTCGTCCCGGGTAAGCATGTGCGGACCGCACTTTCCTCTTTTATGTTTTTTTTTTCTCTTTCAAGGAAGTCTCTTCTAAACATAAATCCACTGTAGGCGGAAAATGCCGTCCTGGATGAGCGTTTGCGGACTGCACAGGCTAATCCGGGACGACACTTTACGCACATGCATTTAACCCGGTTTTCCGAAGACACGCCTCAAATGTATCTTTTTTTTCTTTTACATGTCTACGTGTATATGATGATGTGCTTCAGCGTTTGTAAATAAACAACTGCATTATTCTTCAATGCTCAGTTCACTTTATATAGATTCATAAATGCTCAATGTGCTTTATGAATAATTGCATTTAAAAAGTTGTAGCTAAAGTGAAAATATTTTAAGGTAAACTTCTGCCCCATGAAAACAGCTGTAGAATCGTGTAGTTTACGGTACTTGCATTATACTGGGCTTGTATCGCTGCGATCTTATATTGAAAGGTCGCATTCCCCAACCAACATTTTTGTTCAAGCCTCGCCGCATGACTCTGTGACTCAATATCTTAAGATAGAAAGTCTCGCTAACAACTTCCGCTATCAGACATGTGATATCCACTGTTGAATTATAAAAAAAAAATGCATTGCATATAGTTGCACCATCAATCACACTTATTTTGTATTTAACTGAAATTCGCCGCGTAGCTGAATTGATAGGATAAACGCAACTACAAAAACAACAGCAGCAGCAGCAGCACCAGCACCAGCAGCAGCAAACACATCAACAAACAACAAACATGAAACAAAATGTCTGTTTGTTTGTTTGTTTGTTTATTTGGGTTTTGAGGCAACTCAATACAATATGATCCTAACGTGCCGTTTACAGATGTTGGTGACGATAGAGATGGGCATACAATGTAAACTAAATGTTGTAATATGTGTTTATCTCTTTCAAGTACTGGATACATGTATTATATGGCACTGTTTGGAAAAGTTCTTTTAATTAAAAAAAAATCGAGATTATCTGAATATAAACAAAACGTTATTCATGTAATACGATTACCTGGATATAAACGAAACGTTTGTTTATGTAATAAGCGCTCATGACGGCGTCCCGTTCAGATTCGACGTCAAACGTCTGAGTAACGTTATGCTCCATTCCCTTGGTTGAATGATCTACCGACCGTCTTATATATAATTATGTATCACAACCAATGATCTTAAGTTTCAATTTCCTAAGTAAACGTTTCACGAATTCAATTGCACAAAGGAGCGATGAAATCTTTTCTTCAAATACCATTAAAATTGCGTACTTCCAATTGTGTTCTTTCTACTTATTGTCAAGTTATATATACGTATTTGCAACACATCCTCGACGTTTGTTTACACAGCTCACTTGCTATTGATCCCTAAATCGACTAACCGAAAATTGGATACTTCTATCGGAGACTTAATCAGAAAGATGACAGATCGGTTTTAAAGGTCCATAATCTCGTAAGAAATTAATATTTGTCAAAGACGAATATCTTCCTCTTCAAGATAACAACTTCGCACAATGTGCCATTATGTAGTTCTGATGGTGAAAACTGAACTGCATTGTCCATAAAGTCCAACATGGAAATGTTTAAGCAAAATCAAAATTACTTTATGTTCAACTTTAAGAAGTTTATAAAAACATTATTGCCATTTAAGTATTTGCAATGCAAATATTGTTGAGTTTAACCTATTTTCCCCCAAATTATGTCATATGATACTAAATTCAAATAAATCTAATTCTATTGGCAAACCCCACTGAACTAACCATTGCGTCTTATATAACTCTGGAAAATAAACCTTTCGTTCGAACACAAAAGAACGTATAGGTTTTCGTAGATGCTTCCAAACTGCAAGATCAGTATTTGGTATATACTGTTTCATTAACTATACTCGTGTATTTTAATTACAAATTAAACCAATGTAACCTAAACAGACACAAAACAAAATAACATCTAATATTTGTTATATAATATTTGAAACTGTCGTGTAGTGCTAATGCCTAATTATGTGGAAATAATACAATAACAATATTACGCAAGTGTCTCACGTGGACGACGATTCCTTATGCAAAGCCAGATTAGACTTTTTTGAGTCAACCAGCGTTCCAACTCACGACCTTCATTCAGTTTATTTAACGTTCGTGTGTTATGATTGCGGTATTGTAACGGTAAACACAGTATTGAAAAACAAAAGAGTTGCACAATAAGTATTACTACTGCAACTACAAATGCAGCAAATGACTAAGCATACTTTGCAAAGCTAGACGACTTCAACAAAACAAACACTGCAACACGTGCCGCGAGGCCTAGGCTGGTATTCACAAAGCTCCTAAGAGACATCTTAACTGAAGTTGTATTTCAGTGGAAATTTCAGATCAAATTGTCCATATTAAACCCAAAGATTTTAAGCTTACAATATGGTTATTGACTAAACATATAAGCAATAATGACTAGTTTAAAACATTAAAAAATAAAATGACCTAAACACAAAAGAGTCAAAGACTTCCGGAATTTTATAAAATTAAGCAATTTACTTAAGTTTTCCCTAAGAAACTTCGTGAACACGGGCCCTTACCTGTATAGAGTCCTGCACGTGCTCGGAGTTCCAGACTTCCGGGTAGTCAATCAGTCCCACCCCGTCATAGGCCCCTGACCACATCCTGGTGACGTCACCGTTGCCCTAGTAGCCAACTGTCTCTAATGACTCTTTTTGAGTCAGTATACGAAACGTTGCAATTTTACAATTTTTCATCAAGATGAACTCCAACCACGTTATATATGAATAAGCATATACTCATAGAATGAATTAACACATAGAGACACCTTAACGAAGCATCCGTGTTACTTCGAGTTGGCAGTTTTTAATCGGTCAAGAAACTGTCACGTGACAGAACTGTATCTTGCAAAACGTCTGCTGTCGTGTGAAACGTCTTGGTACTGGTCACACGCTATCCCACTAAATCCAAAGCATGGATGATCATCACGATCAATACAAGAATCCCTGGGATTTTCTACTTTCTCAAAGGTCAGTGGATGATCTGTTTTTCGAGTTTTACCTTCGTTTATCATATTTCTGTTTGTTCAACGCGTTCCAGTGTACGTCGGAGTATATTATTAAGAAATTAAACCCCACGTCCGCGTTTTCAGATATTTTTTTAATTAATAGATGAATAAACTTGACATTGGCACATGATATACATTGTATATCTAGTTCTTTCTGGTACCAAGGCGAAGATTTTTGTTTAGATCTATATAAATGTTTAATTAATATTCTTGAAATTAGTCTCGTATTCCACGTGATACGTTACGTACATATAACATTGAAGGATGAGAAACCGAGCGTTGTTGATCTCTGTAGTGTAAAACACCAACGTTACTCAAATTATTAATAAAGCGACTCTAGCGATAACCCGCACTCATTCTCTTAAAAGCGAGGTCACAAATGCTACCATATCGCTGCTTTTTTTCAAGAATTATTAAAAGTCACATATTAAAGTGATATCTTACAATATATCGTAGCTGGGTAGATTTATCGATATCCAACGGATTCTTTGAACGAAAATACACTAGTTGTATTCATATCAAGATTTCATTTATGAAATTCGTACATTCCAGATATGTAAACTTGTTTTCGCATTCCGCGTTAAGTACATAAACAAAACTGGTATTATCCACGCGTCAACTTCCTTACACCAACCTTCACCCGCGCTGTTAACAACCGACCCCTGTCAAACATTGTCAGCGCGCCCCAATTCTCAGATGACGCTTGTCAAGGTTACACCTCAATCAAACTTATTCCAATCCGTCATTAAATCTAATTTTGCTTTATTCCAAACTTCGCCTATTCTTTGCTGTAATAACATATTTATAAACATTCGGATCGTATCAAATAGATTGTTAAAAATCTCGTCATGTTGGTCACGACACTATTTGAACAAGACTTTTGCCTTTACGAAAGAATTCTGCTGATTCTAAGGCCGATATATCTCGATCAATCATAAAATCCATATTTTCAAAACCACGTTTGAATGCGCGATCTATGAATTATGCATAATCAAAATTCAATAGCGCTGTTAAATTTGAAAAATTATTAGAACAATACACTCGTATTTGCTTATCGTATTGATATAAATACTTAAACAAGCGTTTGTGTATCTACCGATCTATCAATCTTGCTATTAGATCCGAGTATTGTTTGCACTTAGTCTCGCTATACGTATCGTTTTCAAGATCGACAGATATGTTTGCGTTCGAAAAATACAAAATATTATTTTGTTTTGTTGTGTTTGGCGAATTCTATAGTGTTTTGTTTTGTTGTTTTTGGTGAATTCATCTTCCATGAACAATTTTCGAAAATAAGAATGACATGGAAAGTTATCAGAGATAAAAACGGCTTATATAATTGATTTGTACCGTGATTTTCCGATACTCTGTAACAGTAACCATCGATCCAAAAAGAACAACTTAGTATGTTTTTCCCTTTGGAAATTTGAAACATTTACGATAATATTGGTATTAATGGACTTAAATACTGCGAAAAATCTAAACAAACAAAACAAACAAACACTGGCTATCATTCTACCTGCACTCATGTATTGACAGACAATTCCGTTATGCGTTTTTCATAAAACAAAATACGTATTGTGTCAGATTTCCACTTTGTACTCTGCTATCCCCTGTATCATGACTTAAGACAAGAATATAGGATGCTTTAAGTACTATTAATAAATTTGTTTACCTCATGTCGTCTGAAACAAAGGATTCTTAAGACGCCTTTCAAAATTGGTGTACTGTGCTATGTTACGACGTTCCCAAACCCTATATTATGTTGCTTGTTAACCTATGTATGATATAAGTTAAACAATTCACTTTATAGTTAGATATGCTTTGTTAAATGCTTTTTATAAAATCTGCTTCATATATTGGACACATGTATTTGAACCTGTAATGTTGCTAATGGCCATCGTTCATTATGTGGTTTGTAAATGGCCAAAGGCACCGTTCATGCCGATTTGCCTAATAAAACAGTATAATGAACCAGTATAAACCATTAGATTAAATTCCTGGAAGGAAGAAACCCTTTCTAGCAATTGGCTGCTTCTATATTTTGTCATGTGTGTTTAAAGTTTCAGTAGTTATTATTGAATTATGTCTGGCTGCAATTGGTCTTTTTCATCTGACACTGTGACTTATCCACATGTCCTTTACTTATTTCGCACAGGGCCAATGATATATTACTAGAAACTAAAATATAATCACTTGTCAAACAGTGTATCTTGAAGTTTTTTATGAACGATTTATACAAGTAGTTAAATATTTCAAAAGTCATCACACAGAATAACGAATCCTGCACAGCTTCCGTTGGATCTCATAATAAACTATGCTTAGTAGATTGTCAATGTAATTGTACTACATTAGTTTGAAGTATTAAGGATTTTAGATTATAAAGGATAACGTGGAACTTTTGTGTTACTAACTTCTATTAATTTTTTGTGTTGGTACAAAAGAAATGTAATTCATTAATAAATAAAAGCAGTTATTGCATCGACATGTCCTTGTTATTGTTTCACACACTGTTGTGCAGGTTTAGACTATCCATTATACCCTAAAGCACAATAATGGCACTAGTGTCAATCATCTTACATAGTTTTTATTGTTTCACACACTGTTGTGAAGGTTTAGACTATCCATTATACCCTAAAGCACAATAATGGCACTAGTGTCAATCATCTTACATAGTTTTTATTGTTTCACACACTGTTGTGCAGGTTTAGACTATCCATTATACCCTAAAGCACAATAATGGCACTAGTGTCAATCATCTTACATAGTTTTTATTGTTTCACACACTGTTGTGAAGGTTTAGACTATCCATTATACCCTAAAGCACAATAATGGCACTAGTGTCAATCATCTTACATAGTTTTTATTGTTTCACGCACTGTTGTGAAGGTTTAGACTATCCATTATACCCTAAAGCACAATAATGGCACTAGTGTCAATCATCTTACATAGTTTTTATTGTTTCACACACTGTTGTGCAGGTTTAGACTATCCATTATACCCTAAAGCACAATAATGGCACTAGTGTCAATCATCTTACATAGTTTTTATTGTTTCACACACTGTTGTGAAGGTTTAGACTATCCATTATACCCTAAAGCACAATAATGGCACTAGTGTCAATCATCTTACATAGTTTTTATTGTTTCACACACTGTTGTGCAGGTTTAGACTATCCATTATACCCTAAAGCACAATAATGGCACTAGTGTCAATCATCTTACATAGTTTTTATTGTTTCACACACTGTTGTGCAGGTTTAGACTATCCATTATACCCTAAAGCACAATAATGGCACTAGTGTCAATCATCTTACATAGTTTTTATTGTTTCACACACTGTTGTGAAGGTTTAGACTATCCATTATACCCTAAAGCACAATAATGGCACTAGTGTCAATCATCTTACATAGTTTTTATTGTTTCACACACTGTTGTGAAGGTTTAGACTATCCATTATACCCTAAAGCACAATAATGGCACTAGTGTCAATCATCTTACATAGTTTTTATTGTTTCACACACTGTTGTGCAGGTTTAGACTATCCATTATACCCTAAAGCACAATAATGGCACTAGTGTCAATCATCTTACATAGTTTTTATTGTTTCACACACTGTTGTGCAGGTTTAGACTATCCATTATACCCTAAAGCACAATAATGGCACTAGTGTCAATCATCTTACATAGTTTTTATTGTTTCACACACTGTTGTGAAGGTTTAGACTATCCATTATACCCTAAAGCACAATAATGGCACTAGTGTCAATCATCTTACATAGTTTTTATTGTTTCACACACTGTTGTGCAGGTTTAGACTATCCATTATACCCTAAAGCACAATAATGGCACTAGTGTCAATCATCTTACATAGTTTTTATTACCTAGCAGGAAATCTGCAAGATATTGATAGATCAATCATTTTTAATTATGTTGATACGGATAGGCTGCGTATCCACATAAATTAGGCGAGAGTTTTTTTTTTCTTGGTTCTCAGATCCGCCGACCCGATTTTTTCCAAAAAGCAAAAAAATAAATAAAAAATTTGTAGAATGTAACCGATATCGTAAAAATGAACTTGTGAAAGGGTTTTAAACTGTTACACGGCATGCAAAGAAAAAACGCTGAAGAAATGACTTAATTTTATGTAACATGCATTGTGACTGTATATCTCTTGTATGATTCATATGATCTGCTCTCTGTTATTTTTTTTTAAATATTACATACAGGTATCGAAAAACAATAAAATTTATTAGTGGATACTTTCTTTTTTTGTTGAGTATATAATGATTTTTTTCTCAGAATGCATACACTATTTTACCATAATATGTACATTATTTTCAACTTTATTACATGCCAATATTAATATTTAATTTTCAGATTTTTTTTGTTTTTTACTGCAGTTGCCCCGTTGGGGTCCTTTTCGTTGACATAGTCCCTTTTTTACTGCAGTTGCCCATTTGGGGTCCTTTTCGTTGACATAGTCCCTTTTTTACTGCAGTTGCCCATTTGGGGTCCTTTTCGTTGACATAGTCCCTTTAAAGTCAGAAGAAAATACAAGTAGAACAAATTAAGACCTTGTAGATTCATTGTATTAAATACACATTTATAATTATATATCAATATTATAATTAACAAATTTCATTGGTGTACATTGATTTATCACATGTAATAAGATATATTTAGTTAGTTTTCATTTCATTAAACATGTGTTATACATATAATATGGTCCCTGTCCAGTAATATCTGACGTAGGCCTACTGTGTTTAAGTGTGAGCATATTTTAAGAGTAGTTTTAGATATGATAAACGCTGCCTTTTAATATTACTATTATTGGTATTAATGTCATGGTTGTCGTGCAGTGATTAAGTTAATGTTGTATTATATGATTTTTTAAGTAAAATTCATAACGATTTTAATATCACTGTCCATTTCCATTTGTAAAATTCTAGTCATTAATAAGTATGTTTTTTTTCCCTCCTCCAACCAGACACTTTTCCATGAATGTCCGAGAACCAATAAATAAAACAACTATGGCTTAAGTGTACGAAATTTGGATTTGATTCCACAAGCCCGTTCGGGCTACCATATAGGACACTTCACTTCAGCCCCAAACAAATAGTATTTGGTGGTAATTAAAAACTCTGGTATGTCTCAATAGGCAAACCATTTGTCCTTCCGTGTATACTGTTTCATTTAGTGAATTAATATTTGAAACGTTGAAAGGAAAAGCAAAGTCCTTAGCTATCCGTTTAACACCAAACGACTGTATTGTTGAGGCCTAGTGTGGATTTAATTTTTCTGTATGCAAATTCATTGAATTTGTTCAATGCATTATAGCGTTTAAAGGATAACATGTTAAGCAAATGTAGATGTAGACTGAAACAACAATGACACTGTTCCATATGAAATATTTTATTTCGTTTAACCTAGCAGTATAATACAATCAACAAAATGGTTTGAACAACACCAAAAAGAATTGATATGTTTTTGTTTCTTTATACAAAATATAACAAAGAAAAAGAGGAAACATGTATCACAGACATTTGTAGCTAAAGAACTTCAGCGAACAGTTTATATAGTACTGACTAGACCTGTTCGCTGAAGCCAACCCCGTATCGAAAGTCAACCAGAGTCGTAACATATTTATGTTACGCTATAAATCCATACTGTTGCAATTTCTGGAGGAAATCATTACATATACAAGCAAGTCAATATAAACTTTTGACTTGTGGCGTGTTTTGAGAATCGAAACTGTCAAAATGCATCGAATAATACCTGAAAATAACTCTGATTAGAAATTAGTGTACAATTACGCCGCCGTTGTTGTTTTATCACGTGACTACGATATTTTCATTGGAATATTTTCGGATCGACCTTGACCTTTTTGCGTGCTCAAATTGTAAACATGGTTTTCGTATTCCGAAATGCATTATATCTGTACAATTACTCATGTCTGATCAGCAAACATATTGTATTAATATTGATGTAACTGATGTTTAATCTAATATTATTTTACTAGGTATTAAAATTATAGTATTTTCACAAAACAATCACCAGTGCAGTACAAATCCATGAAATGTCAGTTTCGTTTCAAGCTGTGTATTTGACAACAGTCACAGCACATGTCCTGTTACTAAAAATAGATAAAAAGTCACATGACTGTGACATACCGTGAGATTCTCATTTGACGAAAGTCTTCTATGTGACTGATTTCCTCCACATTTTAGTAACGAAACGGTAATTTAGAAGTGTTTTAGACCTTATTTTGTATGCTAAGTAGATGTAAAAATTATCCATCTATCTAATAATGCTGCCTATTTGGTTCAGTCGTGAATGTAAAAGCTGTTTTGGGCAGGTTTTTTGGTGACTGTTGATAAACTGTCAAATTCGTGAGAATTGCTGGTAGACTTTAGTATGGGGGTTGCTCCATAACTTTTATGTCGCGCGAAGTCAAAACATATAAAAAGCGACATTTTAAGTTATGGAAGCCAGAACTAAGACATGTGCAGTAGTTCAATGACCATAAATGTAAATAAGTTATCACAAATATTTGGTACAAAAAATAAATATTACTGCAACTCTGGGCTGGTCAACACAGAAATATTTAATTTATTGTCAAATTCAATATAATGTTGCAAACATTCAATAAACATGAAAAGACTGTGCTTAAAACCTTAATTAGAAGCATTAGACTAATGAAACCCTGGATTTAGCAAATAATTAAAAAATGTCAACAACCTGGTCAGGTGTTCCACCTGCTCCTTTTAGCAGCACCATGTACATTTTTTGGTCCTAGATCTCTCTCTATGTACATTAAACTACGAATATTCAACTGTGTATATGACAGGAACTTATTTAATTGATTGGCAACGATAATGGTAAATACATTTCTAGTCATATACAATCAAGAAGGTATTTTTCGCTCTATCAAACATGAACAAAAGCAGAGCATCGGTCGAAGATTTCAGTGAATAAATTCCTTTTTAAACTATACTCTAAAGATACACATATGTAAAATGGTTCAGTAAATCCCAACCAAAATTCCACAATGCTTCCTCTTATTCGAGAAAGGTGTACCCTTAGAGGGAGATAAGCCTTCCAATTAATATAAAATTATGAAGTGTGTGAATAATAATTAGCAAATATAGTTGCAAATAATAAACTTGTGCACGTGAAGTCAAAATAATACATGCACTTATAACTTTTATATAGTGAGTACAATTCGCATTAATTGTGTATTCAAAATATAATCAAACGTTAAAAAGGGACCCAACTTTTCTTAACTTTTTGCCAGACCTCTAAGAGTGATCTGCCTGCTAAGCGATACCAACATATTTGTGTTTCAATATAGAAATAAACTAAATACTGTTATAATTCGAAACGTACATAAGATATGACCATGAAATTTGGTACAAAGATTGAACTATAGGTTTGCCATCCGTCTGTGTGTCTCGCTATCTGTTCGTCCGTATGTTTGTCCGTCCGTCTGTCTGTCTGTCCCCAAAACCTGGTTCCTGCAATAACTCAAAAAGTACTGAACCTTTTTCGATGAAACTGGGTATATATAAACAGCAATGTGGCACGACCTTTTTTTCATCAGAGGTCAAAGGTCACGTGACTGTTACTTAAAATAGAAATAAACAAAATACTGTAATAATTTGAAATGGACATAAGATATGACCATAAAACTTGGTGCAGAGATTGAACTATAGGTTTGCCATCTGTCTGTGTGTCGTTCGGTCTGTTCGTCCGTATGTCTGTCTGTCCGTCCGTCCCCAAAACCTGGATCTTCTGATAACTCGGAAAGTACTGAAGACACTTTGATGAAACTTTGTATACATAGCAACAGCAATTTGAGAATTATGCACGACCTTTTATTTTTCACCAGAGGTCAAAGGTCACGTGACTTTTCCTAAAAATAGAAATAAACTTAACACTGTAATTATTCGAAAAGAACATAACATATGATCATGAAACTTGGTACACAGAATGGACTATATGATTTCCCTCTGTTAGTTTAGTACTGCAATTACTCAAAAAGTAACTCGAATGTCTGGTCAATTTTACTAAAATAGAAAAAACAACAACTTAATACTGCAGTGACAAATGGGATTAGAATATTAAACTTTGTACATTTACAGATAAAGGGCGATTTGACGGTATTGCATAATTAGTAGGGGTGTTCACCGGTAGGAGACTCCTGTATTCCTTGCAATACTATCAAAGCCTTGTTATATATGGTACTAAACGTCAGTTGTCAAAAATTAATATCTCGAGCGTAAATTTCGGTGACTGCGTAGTAAAGTGTGCGGATCACCTACAAGACCTTGGTGTACAGATGAACAGCACATTAAGTTTTGAAGAACACATAAGAAAGAAATTTCTAATTGCTTGTGTGCAGCTAAGAAATTTGAAAGTCATTCGCAGTCATCTATCACAGAAATCTACAGGGATTGTTGTGCACGGCCTTATTCACTTGCACCCAGACTTCTGCAATGGACTTTTCACTGAAATCCCCAAATATCAGATTGACAAACTACAGAGAATTCAGAATAGCGCAGTTTAAAAAGTTTAAAAGTCGAGTACTCGTATTTAGAATTATACATGGAACCGTTCCATTTTATTTCGGACAACTGTTTACTCGCAATCAAGGTCAATACAGGTTAAGGGGGCACTATACAGTTTCTCGGGCTTCGGACTCGGCCTGGTGGGGTCTGGGTTCAAGCCGTCTTGCACACACTGATAATGTCAACACCTGAAAACAAACCAAACACATTTTGGCTTCACAAAAATGTAGGGAAAAGAATTATGCACACAGTTCCACTATAATTTTATCATGCATGATCAGCGAATTTTGGGGTTCAAATGTCACCAGTTTTCGCGACCATTTCGGTGACTTGCAACATCAATTTGTAACGTTCTTTCGAATGCGAGCACCTCAAACACTGCATGCCTGTCTGCGTAACATACCAGGTACTTGATTGCAACTGAGCAAACTGGGGTCAACCATTCATGCCTGTCTGCGTAACTTACCAGGTACTTGATTGCAACTGAGCAAACTGGGGTCTACCATTCAGATTTTCCAATATATTCCAACGTATGTACGCCCTTTTAAATATCCTGCCAAAATGGCGTTCAGAGCTAGGAATCCTCCTTTACGAATTTTATGTGCAAGGTGGCTCAACGCATACACTAGCTTTACATAGGTCATATTTTCGATTTCACTAAGCATCCAATTAAAAACTCCAGCCCTTAAATCTGATACTTACAACTTCTAAAATACTCAAAAACCTGCTCAGTTTCACTGTATCCCTATTTATTAGAATTTTCTCCCCTGCCAATTCGAATTTTTGGCTACAACTGTATAGTGCCACCTAAGATAAACAGACGTTACTAACTTTTCCATTCCAACAAACCCGAACAAAAATTGCTGAAAGATCCATAGCTGTTATTAGACCTAAGTGGTGGAATGCTCTTCCAAAAGACTTGAAGTGCTTGCAGGATGAAAATCAATTCAGATGCAAACTTAAAACACATCTGTTCAGTGTTTTCTTTGACTGACTAATGCATAATACGAGGGCTTTGTACACAGGACTATGTAAAGCGCAATTGAATATTGAAAAATAATTTTTGCGCTATATAAATGTATTTGTATTGTAATCGTCTGTAATCGTCAGTTACCGTAGCGTATACCTGACGCTAGCGTATTACAACCGTAGCATGTCGTATCATATCTTGGTGAAACCGTGGTGAATCGGCTGCGGTAACCTACCAGTGTCGTGGATATTCATAGTCTCGTCCTACAACAACCGTAGGTATACGTAGAAAGATGCAATCGGGACACTGTGCTTCCCGACTAATCACGATTAACACGTCCACGATAAGTCGTGGGCTATCGTAGCCAAAATCTTTACAGTGTGACCGGGGCTTTAGCATTTGATTTTAAAGAGATTGGTAAATCCCATAGCGTAAAGTCAATTGCATAATAATTATGTTCTTTGGTTTCTTGGTTTCACAATCGTATAACGTGGTAATTCATAAAAATGAGAACGAACCGTATGTGAAACATGTGATCTCATGGTCAGCGAAACTGTATATTATTATTTAGTTATATTTACAGCAAATGGTTGCTAATTACAGGCACAACGTTTAGTGATAACGCTCAAACACGACGTTATCATTCCCAAGAATAGCCCTTGCTGAAATACTGACCAAAATGGTTGTTACATATAGGTTTTGAATTTTTTGGCTTATATTTAAGGTTGTGATTCGTATTTAGTTCAAGAGTATTGATAACCATGACACCAGAGCCTGTATTCACCAACACATTTTAGAATAAGGAATCGACTCATACACATATTCTTTTGTAAAAAGACATTATTAGATTTCTCCTATAAAATTGTATCTGAAATGTTCACTTAAGTAAAATTTAAATTAAGATTTCCCTTAGGAACTTTTTGAAAACTGACTCCCATGCTGAGAATTGTTAAACACATCATAGGGTATTGAACGTGCTTTGAAACAAAACGATATTTAGAAATTAAAGACTTTCTCTCCGTACAAGGGTGAAACTATGACGACGATCATTTATTTGCAGAAGTGTGGGAAACCAGTTGCGGATGGAAACGTATGTCTACCCGGAAGCTTTCGAGTGCGTCACCATCTACTTCTCCGATATCGTCGGCTTTACCACCATATCCGCGGACAGCAAGCCGTTTCAGGTGCGTCCACTGTATTCGTTTGATATAACGTGATTACTATAATGCTACAAAAGCACTGTCAAGTGTCAACATTATTAACACTAACACAATATGTTTGCACAATTGTCATAACAAGCACCATCGCTAGTGCCACTTCAACCAACTCTGTTGCTGTCGCGGCTGCTGCTGCTGCTTCTTCGGCTGCTGCTACAATAATACTGCTGCTGCCAGCGGTGCAATTGATGCTGCATCTTTTCCCGCCTTTCCCACATAATCAGCTGTTGCTATTACTTCTACAAGTCCTTCCAGTACTTAAATACTACTTCAACTTTTACGAAAACAAAATTCACAAAATCTTTTCAACTTATACCATTATAGTCCACTTCAGCTACTGCGAAATTCTGCTGCTGTTACTACTAATACTTATGTTGCTTCTTTTACTACTACTTCTGCTGTTGTTGTTGTTGTTGGTGGTGGTGGTGGTGGTGGTGTTGCTGATTATGTGTAACTATATAAGAAATTTTTGTATTTTGAATATTTCGGGTAGTGGATTTGCTGAATAGATCTGTAGACGTGTTTCGATGCTATTATTGAACACTACGACTTGTACAAGGCGAGTCTTGCATTTACGCAATATATAATGTAATATTCCATAGATAATTATTTGTATTATAGTTTAATCAAATTTTCGAGATGATTTGCGACGATATGCTTTCGTAATGGTATAATAGATTTTTTTTTTAATTAATTAATTAATTAATATTTTTTTTTTTTTTGGGGGGGGGGGTACCATAACTTCTGGTACTTGTTATTAAGTTTGGCATGAAATATTGTAGTTGTTAATACAGTCAATATTAAACACTCAAATAATTGCAATTAGAAACTGTAATATTTTTACAGACTTATTAAAAAAACAATAATTTTTAGGCGTGTCGTGAGAAAACCGGGCTTAATGCAGGTGCGTTAAGTGTCGTCTGTGTAGGCTGATCCGGGACGGCACTTTCCGCTGCTATGGTACTTTCTGTTTCAAGGAAGTCTCTTATAAACATAAATCCACTGTAGGCGGAAAGTGCCGTCCTGGTTTAGCCTGTGCGGACTGCACAGACTGATCCGGGACGACACTTTACGCATATGCATTAAACTCGGTCTTCCCACGACACACCTCATTTTATTGAATGTATCTTCGCTCACAGGTTGAAACCATTGGTGATGCCTACATGATGGTCTCCGGGCTTCCGGAACGGAACGGGCAAGAGCACGTGCGACAGATTGCCCGGATGTCGCTGGAAATAGTCCGCAGTGTGCGACAGTTTGTGATTCGTCATAAACCGGAAGGCCCGCTAATTGGATTACACTCTGGTGTTTTTATATTCTTTTAGCTTAAGATAACTTTTATAATGCGTGTTTAATTACAATTTTAATATATCAGGGCCTCGTTGCTCAAACTTTTATCGGCCAATTAAGCTGACAACCGTTTTACTTAAGACTGAAATAAAGCAAATAATACACGCAGCTCGTTTATCAAACATTTTGTCCATTATTAAGCATAACACTTTGTATAGAAAAAACTCGCTGTATAAAATTGTAACGTTTTATGAAAATAAATAAATCAATCCAAAATATAACGGCTGTTAGATTAATTGACCATTGAAGTTTTGTGCAACACACCCCAGATAGTTAAAATTATCATTTATAATTAACGTTATTCATTATTTTACTAAACAGAACAGAACACGACATAAATTTATTACACATAAACTTAAAAGTTTCTAGCGTTTAACATATCAGTAACACAATATACATTAAAGTAATTGATAATTCACGGAACATTCAATAAACTGGACGAACTTTACAAGACGTATATAAAATGTGTATTTCCATACATAAACATAGTGCATCTATCTAAATACGAAACTTTTTTTTCGTATGTCAATTGAAGCATTAAACGAACGCATTTTTTGATGTACCGAGAACACGCGTTCTAAAGAATGTTGAAAAGAACACATCACACTTGTGTGAATGATTTCATGCTTAGCAAGGTTAAATACAAAAAGCATAGTATACGTGATTTTATATCACATACGTATTTGATGGCATTTTTTCAATTTTATGTAGACACTAACGGCCCGTGACTCCTTGCACTAGAAATGTAAAAAAAAAAAGTGCAGCGGGATTCAAGCAAAGGAACAGTGTACCAGTATTTTCTACGCTTGAAATAACTATATATCGATTTACATTTGTTGATCACCTATATAACAACGGTTTTGAGTTCTGTGCATTGGAGTTCGACCACGAGGACTTCAATAGACTTTTTCGGTTATTGCCAAGAACATTTTGAACTCCTCCTCATCTATAATTCATCGAGCATCAAAACAGTACGTCACAAGCTTTTGCACAGACTTTTTGCTTGTAAAATACGTTAAAGGGGCGTATTTCATTGAAGTGCGCGATTTTGTATGCATTAGTTTGATACGTTAAAGGGGCGTATTTCATTGAAGTGCGCGATTTTGTATGCATTAGTTTGATACGTTAAAGGGGCGTATTTCATTGCAGTGCGCGATTTTGTATGCATTAGTTTGATACGTTAAAGGGGCGTATTTCATTGAAGTGCGCGATTTTGTATGCATTAGTTTGATACGTTAAAGAGGCGTATTTCATTGAAGTGCGCGATTTTTTATGCATTAGTTTGATACGTTAAAGGGGCGTATTTCATTGAAGTGTGCGATTTTGTATGCATTAGTTTGAATCCTGCTGGAACGGTGTATCGAAAAACAAATGTTTGGCATTGTTTATATTTTTAACGATTCCATCGATGTATTATTGCTACAAAAAAATATATTCGTGAAAAAAATGGGAATATACACAAAAATGTACCTTGTTTAATATGTGTCTATATTTACGTGAAATACTGTCGATATGCCCCTTTAACAGTCCAGCATCTGATTGCAATAATTACCTACAATTATGTTCGATTTATCGGTGTTTGTTGGCTAATAAGCAACGGTGTGAAATTCCTATGCGTATGATGCGTAAGATGTTAGCCCGAGTGGTTTAATAATAGCGCATCAAACTCCAAACAGTTGTTTATTTGTCAGTATACAACGATAATTTTATAATGTGTTTCATAAATGAACTACGGTAGATTATGTTTTTTATGTTTAGACAAAATCATTAATAGTCATGTTCGAATGCACTGAAATTGCTGATCTGTAAATATTTTGCCGTATTAGTTATGTAGGTAATACGTGATCAATGCATTTTATTAATGGGTCAAGTGTTCTGTCCATATTGCAGCCATGAAAATACATATCAGTGAAGACACCAAGTGCTTGCTATTGCCATTTAACACGTTTACCATAGAAGAGCGTGGGTTGATAAAGGTCAAGTTAACATAACACATTTATTGCTGAATGTACTATATAACATCCTATGTGGGTTTATTGTATTACCCGTTCGAAGACGGTAAAAGAGCCCATACACTTTCAATAAAATAATCAAATATATGGTTAATGCATGGAAGTGACAATTGTATTGAAGTGTGTGGGCAATATTGAAGATTGGTGCAATATATTTAGAATAATCAGAAATCGCAGATATTTATTGAGAGTCTGTCAATAATATGGCAAAGTGGTAGTATGTATCAATAATAAGTTGCAATATTTAATTTTTAGGGACAAAAGAATCCCTTCCAATGCGGTTTTAAACTGATGCACCGTAAATATTTTCTTTGCATTTAGTGTTTTATAAACTACAGTACGGTCGTTGTTTTAAACTACCACTACTTTATGAGAACAAGTTTTTAAAGGCACTTGGATTTTACATACAATGTTTTGAACATATTTAATGGCATTTTAGCATTTCCTTTTTTCAACTGCCAATCCATCACCATGTAGTTCTATTTTCTTGTTAATATTCTCAATGCCAAGCACCGAAACATAAAACTACATTAGGATCCATCCTTGTCAGACCAGCGTTCAAATCACAAATGAAACAAAATATTGAGTAAAAAATCGTACAGTTTGTAGCACAAAATGAATGTTAACTTTATTGAATCCAAAAAAATTGACCATAAAATTGAAAGTGTATGGGCCGCTTAACACCTGTTGTTCAATGCGACTTTCTCTGCTATAACTCGACACATTAACCCGGCACTCTTTAACTCGATATAATAATCACGCGCTTAAATTATTCCTGCATTTATACATTTATACTCGGTTTTGTTCGTGCACGTGTTTCGCATGCTTATTGATACCATCACTGTATTTTCAGTGGAAAACTCTTACATTGATTTAACTCGATTCCATTACGGAATTAATGTTATCATCATAACGAAAATCGGTAATATATTCATGTAATTTAGAACAGTGTGAAGTTAAGAGGGCATATCGACGGTATTTTCCATAAATATACACACGTAATAATACAACATAAATTATATTCCTATTTTTCACGAATATATTCTAGTAGCAATGACATATTGATGAAATCGTTAAGAACAAAATATATATACAACGCCAAAAAAGTTTGTTTCGATACACGATTCCACGCCTCACGCCTACCCAATCTCGTACTGCAATGGAAACTCCTGCGTTAGCCTACATTTATCAATAATGCGCATGCGTGTAGCGGTACTTCAAAGTACATTTCTTTAACGGTTTTACTACTACTAATAATTTTCCCATGCCCGAAAAGTGTCAAGATGACATTCTTTTTATACTACTTCTACTATTCATAATAATAATACATATTTTATTGTCAGTTGATAAAAAACGAGACCAATGTGTGAAGTACTCATTTAACGAATAGTTCATAAAATATATGTTTATTGTTTGAAAATATTATACCGTGTTAGTCGTCGATACGCCCCTTTATTTGTCCGGCCTACATATGATTTATCGCGTTTTATCCACAAATTGAGGTCCATTCTAACCGTTTCATATGAAAATAAGGTATGTTTTTGTCATGACAATACTATGTCTTATGTGTCACCTTCGTAAAATAAAGTGATTATTATTATTATTATTATTATAAGGGAAGAATGCGAACCTACTGGCTTATGGACGAGATGGATACCCAGGGGAAGTAATTCATGTAGTTGGAAACCATAGTTTGGCAATTATACGTACACCTCGCAGCGGTTACTTCCCGCTGGCGATTTACAGTAACCACCGCCCGCCTTGAGTGAAATCCTTCTGGATTTGAACGGATTTTTTCGGCGTAGCTGTTTAACCCAACTTTTGACTTCCTCAATATCCAATAAACTGTTGTGAAATTTCCGGCCAGAAGTCCAGAATGAATAAATCCTAAATTTCCATCGGTCAAATTACGATAAATTCCCACTACACTAGTCTAAAATACTTAGGTGCAACGCCCCAACAACATAGCAGACGAATTCGTAACAGGTTTGTAATACTTATGGCAAATTCAATAAGGTTAGATACCAGTAAATCAGTGTGTATCCCTCCGTAGTCTATTCGAGAGTAGTGCCTATCACTAAAGAGTTACTCTTTCCTTCTGGTATAAAAGCCATTTAGCAATCTCTTATTACCGACCACTTTACGCGCTACGCGCAAGCTTTTCCTGCCAAGAATCAGACCGCTCGTACCACCGCAAAAATATTCTTCGAACAATTTTTCGTCCACTACGGGTTTCCCGAAAAAATTCATAGCGATCGAGGCCAGAACTTTCTCGCTAAGGTTATACAGAGACTATGCAAGATCGCTGGTGTCAAACGTACGCGCACAACGCCATATCACCCCCAGGGTTATGGCCAGTGCGAGCGCTTTAACCAAACGCTAATTAAAATGCTGCGCACATTAGAGTCTGAACGAAAATCTGACTGGAAAATAGCAATTCCGGCGGTAGTGCACGCATATAACGTGACCAAATGTGAGGTTACGGGATATGCACCGTACCACCTCATGTTTGGCAGAACACCGCGACTAGCTATTGACGCAGTTTTGGGAATTCTCCGCCAACGTATTGGTGGCGCCTCGCCATCGGAATATATGCGGCAACTGGAACAACATTTGGGTGACGCTTACAAGTTTGCCAACCGATGTGCTGTAGAGAAAGCTGGTAAGGCCAAACAACGATACGACATCAGGGTCCTTGAGGCTAAGCTACTTCTGGGAGACCGGTGTCTACTTCGGAATTACGGAATAAAGGGAAAACACAAGCTAAGTGATATATGGACATCAGACATTTACGTAGTTGTAGAACAGCCTGATTGCAGTTTTCCCGTATATCGCATAAGGAAAGAGAGCGGTGACGATGGAATTAAAACTGTCCACCGGAATCATCTTCTACCCCGTTCTTTCCTTCCTATTCAGGAAGTGGAGCGCGATTCTTCCCCTGAAGTTTCCGACGAGTCCACCACAGATGTCGATGAGCGGCCAGATTCCGCCAGTTCGGACAGTCACACGCCGGAATTGGATCCAGAACCACGACGCTCCAAGCGGAAGTCTAGGCATCTGCCGTTGCGCCGTAGTCAACGAAAGACCCGTAGGCCTGCGTGATTATCAACCGGAGAATTTCAGCTGTAATAATTGTTACTATGTACTTGGAAATTCTTTTTAAATTATTTGTTTCATGGTGAAAATTTTATCATAGTAACATTGATGAAGAGACGAGTAAATATGCAGTGCTAATACCTGTGACTGTACCTATAATAGTATATTAAGAGTTTTAAATATAAATTGTTTTATTATCTGCTTCATGTACATGTATCATTGTCGTTTAAATACGTTTGATAACATATTTAAACTAAATGTTACGAGACTACGGTTGACCTGACCGTATTGTATTCTGCTTACAGCAGTGTCTGGGGTGTGTGTGAATGTTGGTTTATCTTTATTGGACTTGACAGATTAAAATAGCCATCCTCTCTGTTGTTGATAGCAAAACATATTTCACATACCATCCTATGGTGTGTCGGCAGTCTCCAAATTTGGGAAGAGGTATATTTAGATCGGTTGTTGGGGCTATATACCATCATTTCATTGGTCAAATATGCAGTAATTTTCATGGTTAAATATAGATTTTATTTTCCCTCCCTTTAGAAAGTCGCCCAAAGCATCAGAAAACTAGGGCTCTGAAACAAGCGGGTCGTGCGTTATGAATATTAAAAAATATAAATTTTGGGGATATCAGATGGCATTGTTCAGTAAGTTGATATTCATTGTTCTATTAATATTTTTTCTATCTTTTCTAAGTGTGCTAAGCTTCCTTGGTATATTCATTGTTAAATTTATTTGAGGGTATATTCTGATGAATTAATTCTGTAAAACAGGGAAAAGGTACAACCACACAGTAATTTGTGAATGAATTTTGTTTTCATTGCAGTTATTTGTTATTTGTATGAATTTAAGTTAATGTCATGTGATTAAAATGAACTAATATCAGTTGTTAATATGACATACATGTATTAAGATCATGCATGAAATTTTGTCTTCAGTAAACCATACTTTTCAATCAAATTGTTAATTTCAGATAACCGTCGTCTTGGTATATGTTGAGCGTTGAAACTAGACGCAATAAAGGTTGATTACATGACGCGTTATTGCAGTGTTTCTCCCAAAGTTTACATCATTTCACAGTCGGTGTGAAACAGTTATTGAACAATTTTCTTTGAAAACTGCAATGATGGATGGAGAAGACAGCATCGTCGTAAAAAGGGCAATGAAAAGCTGTTCATCCAATCTGGCTAGATTGTCCAAGGCGATGGACATTCTGTTGACAGAAAATGGAAGTATTGAAAAGGTGAAGAATCTTGAAGTGGAATTAGCGAAAAGCTGGAATGAATATGAACGTGAATATTCGGACTTAGACGGGTTCAGGTCCGAGGAACGTTTTGAACTGTGTCGGATATTCGATCAGGCCAAAAGTGACTATGAAGCACTGTCAGCATATGTGCAAAAGTGGCTGACTGACAAAACAATCACACCGTCACGTGTCGACAGCGATGGCTGCAACAGCGAGAAGACCAAATCGTCGGTACTGAGGAGACATCAACTGGCCGAATTGGAATTGACCCAAGCTAAGCGGCGTCAGCAACTTGAGCGACGCCGCCTCGAACTTGAATTACAACAGGTAGAGATTAAACAGCTGTTGGAGATTCAAGCTTTGGAGGACAAACTGGCGAGATCCGAAATATGTGCCGATTCCGTACCACAACTTTCTGGACATAGTGGGGAACATGCATCGGAGCAGGATGTTCCTGGGTTGCCAGAGGGTGCGCTAACTGCAGAAGAAAAGGTTAGGGACTACATCACGGGACTACGCGCGGAAGCGGAGCATTTCGTGCCAGCGGACCAGCAGACGGAATTATACAAACGACTCAGGGACATGACAATGAGTGTACAGGAAAGTTTAAATTTACCAAAACCGGAAATATTAACATTCAGTGGCAATCCTGTGGACTATTGTACATTTATTCGGAATTTCGAAACAAACATAGAATGTAGAGTGCAGGACAATCGGCTACGGCTGAGTTATTTAATCCAGTACTGTACTGGTGATGCTCGACGTAGTGTCGAGGACTGTGTGGTTTTACCTCCGGAAGAAGGGTATGAAAGGGCAAAACAAATATTACTCAGTCGCTATGGTAAACCTCATTTAGTAGCTAGATCCCATGTTGAACGTCTGATTAATGGCAACCAAATTAAATCAAATGATGTACAGGGGATAATGAACCTTTCGCTTGATATGGAGAAATGTCAAATTACCTTGTCTCAATTGGGCTACACATCAGACATAAATAATACAGAAAATCTAAGGAAAATTGTTAGGAGACTGCCGATGCATATTCGGGCTAGATGGGCAGATCAAGCTAGTAAATTGATTGAACAGGGATTTGAACCCGCATTCACAGATCTCCTTGCCTTTGTGCAACAGAGGGCCCTTGTAGCAAATACAATGTATGGTCAGGATCTTGCTAGCGAATCCAAACAAATTCATTCAAAGCCGAAATCTGCAGCCAATTCTGGGTTAAACCGTGGGAAATTAGTAACTCTATCTACTACAGGTGCTGATAATGGTAGTATGGCTCGCGTAGGCGATGAGTCAAGCTCAGGGCGTTTAAAGTGTCTATCTTGTGTCTATTGCAGGGAAAATCATAAATTGATAAACTGTGACAAATTCAAGTCTATTGATTTTGATGCAAGGTTAGGTGTTATAAGGAATAACAGAATGTGTGAAAATTGTCTGAATTTTAAGCATTTTGCTAAGTTCTGTAGAAAGAGTAGTTGTTGTGAGGTGACTGGCTGTAGACAAAAACATCATACTTTGTTGCATAGATCCGTGGCTACTGTAGGTCAGAGAGCAGATGATATTTTAGGGCATAGCAATTGTTGTACCAAATCAGATGACGTCAAGGTAAGTTTACGCATTGTTCCTGTTGTTGTGAAATATGGTTCCAGACAGACGGAAACATATGCTTTGTTAGATGAAGGCAGTGATATCACGTTGTGTAGCGATAGTTTAGTTAGAAAACTAGACGTTAATGGTACTTTTCGCGAGTTTACCATTACAACTGTAAACCAGTCTACACAGCGTAGGACTGGTATGCAGTTGAACTTAAAGGTAAGTTCTCTTGATGGTCGCGAAAGTATAGACGTAAATAGAGCATGGTCTGTAAAACATTTACCAATATCCCTAGAGTCTCTTCCAACAGGAGCGGAGATTGGCAAGTGGACGCATTTGGCAGGAGTACAACTGCCAAAGATCAGTGCCGGACAAGTAGAGTTGCTTATAGGGAGTGATACTCCAGAGGCCTTCTGGGTAGAGGGAGGAAGAGAGAAGAGGTAACCGGGGTGAGCCGTACGCAATACGGTCAATTCTAGGCTGGAGCATTATTGGTCCTACAGGGAAGACCTCGTCTTCTAACTGTAATGTGAACTTTCAACATATGTCAGATATACATAATCAGGTTGAAAGACTGTGGAATACTGATTTTCCTGACTGTAGGTTAGATAATCGGGCAGGTATATCACAAGAAGATCGCCGTGCACTGTCAATAATGGTAAGCACTAAAGAAAAGGATGGAGAACACTACAAACTGGGACTGCCCTGGCGTGACGAACAGGTTAGTTTGCCAAATAATAAGAAATTAGCTGTCACACGTTTAGAACAACTGAGACGTAAACTTTCAAATGATGCAAATTTGCATGCTCTTTACAGAGAGACCATGGGAAGTTACATCGAGAAGGGGTATGCTAAGCCTGTTGATGACAACGGTGAGTGTAAATCTGGTAGGGTGTGGTACCTTCCTCATCACCCGGTATGTAGTCCGAATAAGCCTGGAAAGGTAAGGATCGTTTTTGACTGTGCCGCAAAGTACCGAGGTACGTCACTGAATGACAACCTTTTACAAGGGCCGGATCTAGTGAATAGTCTAGTGGGCGTGCTAATTAGGTTTCGGGAGCAACCAGTAGCTTTAGTTGCCGACATTGAGGCCATGTTTCACCAGGTAAAGGTCAGTGACAAGGATAGGGATGCACTAAGGTTTCTATGGTGGTCAGATGGTAACATGGAGCAACCGCCGACTGAATACTGTATGACTGTTCATCTCTTCGGAGCGACGTCATCGCCCAGCTGTGCAGCATATAGTCTGAAATGCACAGCGAGGGAGAACGCTTCACACTTTAGTCAGGAAACTGTTAGGACAGTAGAACGAAATTTCTACGTTGATGACCTGTTGAAGTCCGTTCCTAACGCGAAGGTGGGTATTGAGTTGTCTTCTGAACTCAGAGACATACTTTCCAAAGGTGGGTTTAGGTTAACAAAGTGGATTTCTAACAATCAAGAGGTCTCTGACACATTTCCGGAATCTACGAGTGCAGGTAAGTGCACAAAGGTGGACCTTGAGAATGACAAACGGTTTGAACGCGCTCTTGGTTTGCACTGGTATGTAGAAAAGGATAAGTTTATGTTTGATGTTGACCTTCCGGACAAATGCCACACCCGTCGAGGTATACTTTCAGTAGCTAGTTCACTGAATGACCCACTTGGACTTGTGGCCCCTGTTACTCTCATTCCAAAGCTGGTTTTACAGAATGCCTGCCGGCAAAAGCTACAGTGGGATGAGAAGATGTCGGACACGGATATTGAAAAGTGGTCTCAGTGGCTAGAATGTTTACCTGCATTGTCACAGGTAAGTATTGATAGATGCTTGCAGCCGAGAGGGGTAGATGACTCTTCGGCAAAAGTTGAATTACACATGTTCAGTGATGCATCAGAACAAGCGTACGGGGCAGCAGTGTATATTAAGATATACGATGTCATCGGTAGCTGCAAATGCAGCCTTGTAATGGGTAAGTCTAGACTAGCACCAATAAAATCAATGTCGATACCACGATTAGAGTTAGCTGCAGCAGTTGTGGCTGTGAAATTGTATCAGTTGGTGTCACAAGAGTTGGACTTAAAGGTATTTCTGGACAGACTCGATGATAGTTTTGGGATACATAAGAAATGAAACTCGACGTTTTAAGACATTTGTAGCGAATAGATTAGCAGTGATACATGATGTCACTTCGCCAAATGACTGGAGGTACGTTCCGACCGACATGAATCCCGCGGACAAAGCGTCTAGGGGATTGTTTCCTCACGAAACAGAAAAACTTGAGAAGTGGCTAAACGGACCGGATTTCCTGTTGACAGGTAAGTCAGACTGGCCATCGATTTCACAACCCGTAGCTAGTCTAGAAGACGATACGGAAATAATGCAGGTGCGTAGTACGCACGCGACACAAATGAAACCCGATAGTGGGCTTGATAACTTGTTGATAAAGCATTCCGACTGGTATCGGCTAGTAGCTTGGTTACTCAGATTCAAGACATATCTCATGCAGAGATTTTTACAGCGAAAAGGGAAGGTCTGCTTAGAGGTAAAGCACTTGACGGTAAGTGAAACACGAGCCGCAACTAAGGCTATTTTGTCGCTAGTGCAAAATGGTGAGTATAGCAGCGAGATTTGTAGTGTTGTGAAGTCAGGACGGGTTTCAGAGAAAAGTTCATTGGCCAAGTTAAGTCCAGTTTTCACAGAGGATCTACTAAAGGTAGGCGGTCGTCTAGAAAACGCTGACTTACGCAGTGATACCAAGCATCAGATAATTTTACCAGGTAACCACCAGATTACAAGGATTCTGATCAGGTCATACCATGAAATGAATGCTCACATGGGTGCCCAATATATTTTGTCTTTGATGAGACAGAAATATTGGATAGTGCCAGGGCTTAAATCAATTAAGTCTGTTCTGAGTAAATGCATGAATTGTAAGAGACAAAAACAACTTCCTGAAACTCAACAGATGGGTCAACTTCCGGTAGAAAGACTGGAGCCGGAAAAACCACCGTTTACGTACGTAGGCGTGGACTTCTTTGGACCAATGTACGTCAAATCCGGCAGGAGGCAGCTGAAGAGGTATGGTTGTTTGTTTACATGTTTGTGTACAAGAGCAGTACACATTGAGATCACACACAGTCTAAATACTGATTCGTTCATATGCGCTATGCAGCGATTTGTTAGTCGTCGAGGTCGCCCAGAAAAGGTTTTCAGTGACAATGGGACAAATCTAACGGCTGGCGAAAAGGAGCTGCGCGAGTCAGTAGAACAATGGAATCAAAGCCGAATTTCAAAGCATTTGCATCAAAGGGGCATTGCTTGGCACTTCAACCCTCCATACGCAAGCCACATGGGCGGGGTTTGGGAACGGTTGGTACGTTCATTTAAAAACGCATTGAAGTCTGTAGTACGCGAACAACTGCTAGGCGATGAAGCTCTGTCAACTCTGGCTACGGAAGTAGAAAAGATTTTAAATGACAGACCAATTACCCAGGTAAGTGATGATCACCGTGATCCGCAACCACTGTCGCCAAACAAACTGTTGTTATTGCGCCCAAATGTGTGTTTCCCTCCAGGAGTGTTTGAGAGGGCAGATAACTATTGTCGGCGATGGTGGAGACAAGTCCAGTACCTGGCAAACATTTTCTGGAGACGATGGCTGAATGAGTACCTCCCAAATTTACAGGTACGACAGAAATGGCATAACAGTCGAAGAAATCTTGCAGTACATGATCTTGTTCTCGTATGCGACGAGACTTCAACACGTGGCCATTGGCCTTTAGGACTTGTATTAGAGGTAAGCAAAGGAAGAGACGGCCTTGTGCGGTCATGCAGGGTCAGAGTAAACGGCACAAAAAAGGTGAGGCCGATTGCTAGGCTGTGTTTGTTAGAACAAAACGTTGCATAGATTCAGTTGTATGCAATAAACTGATTACCGTAGAGCAGTATAGGTTCGCGTGTAAATAGTTTGTATAAGTATGTATTTTTAGTATAGGTTATGAGTTTGAGCTTAGTCTCTGAATTTATATTAAGTAGTTGAATGAACTTCTGTGGAAGAGTTCATTGGGTGGCGGTGTTACGGGACTACGGTTGACCTGACCGTATTGTATTCTGCTTACAGCAGTGTCTGGGGTGTGTGTGAATGTTGGTTTATCTTTATTGGACTTGACAGATTAAAAATAGCCATCCTCTCTGTTGTTGATAGCAAAACATATTTCACATACCATCCTATGGTGTGTCAGCAGCCTCCAAATTTGGGAAGAGGTATATTTAGATCGGTTGTTGGGGCTATATACCATCATTTCATTGGTCAAATATGAAGTAATTTTCATGGTTAAATATAGATTTTATTTTCCCTCCCTGCTCTGAAACAAGCGGGTCGTGCGTTATGAATATTAAAAAATATAAATTTTGGGGATATCAGATGGCATTGTTCAGTAAGTTGATATTCATTGTTCTATTAATATTTTTTCTATCTTTTCTAAGTGTGCTAAGCTTCCTTGGTATATTCATTGTTAAATTTATTTGAGGGTATATTCTGATGAATTAATTCTGTAAAACAGGGAAAAGGTACAACCACACAGTAATTTGTGAATGAATTTTGTTTTCATTGCAGTTATTTGTTATTTGTATGAATTTAAGTTAATGTCATGTGATTAAAATGAACTAATATCAGTTGTTAATATGACACACATGTATTAAGATCATGCATGAAATTTTGTCTTCAGTAAACCATACTTTTCAATCAAATTGTTAATTTCAGATAACCGTCGTCTTGGTATATGTTGAGCGTTGAAACTAGACGCAATAAAGGTTGATTACATGACGCGTTATTGCAGTGTATCTCCCAAAGTTTACATCATTTCACAGTCGGTGTGAAACAATAAACATATGTGAACAATGAGTGATGTTTGCTGATTTATTCTTTGTTGTGTTTATCACAACAACCGTGTGCGCGTCGCAGATTTCTACAATCGTGAACTATATCAAACCTTGCTTGGAAGCGATGTTTGAATTTTATCCCATCACCAGACGAGCATTGTCGAAATAAACCCCCGACGAGTAAACTAAGCTTTATTTCAGCACTGCCGAGGATAAAGCTGTCACGCGCAGCGGACTACTTTTTCTGTGACGTCATTTGACACGGTTCACTAGGTCGCCATTGTTGACATTTTGTATCTGATTTGCTTGTCATCCATTGGTTAAAAATCCACAACATTAATCAGAAATAAAATATTTCGCATTTTATTTGTAACAAATCCTATCTTAATAAAAAATTAAACATAAAACATGTGTTCATTTACTTTTGTGTGAAACATTTTACATTGAAGTCAGCAGCAAATAATGTTCTATGCAACAGAGTCTCATTCAATCCAGATATTTTTAAGGCAAAAACAGAAATAAAAACCATACAAAATCGTAAAACAAACTAAAAAAAGCCAAATTATTTATGAAATTGTAGACCACAATGTCTGAAAATGAAACTGTGAATTTTGATGTTATTTGGGATGGTTTGTATTCAATTGACAATATTCAAGATGTTGTTGAAATGAGTTTAGAAGAATTTGAGCAAAAATATGGCATTAATGCAACCTTTTTTGATGAAGAATTGAATGATTCTACTGCCATAGCAACAAGTTCTGTCAACCAAACAAGCACTAGTGTTGGAGAAGTCTCAAATGATGTCCAAAGTTCAATCAAGCCAATTCAAAATCATGAATTCAAAAACATCAACATTTCTGACCTTCAACAGTACATAATCAATGAAGAAAACAAAAACACTGCCCAAAAAACATTAAATGATACTAAAAAATTCCAGAGGTTTTTAGCAAGTAAGGGTGAAACAATGGAAATGCATCAATTAGATGTCGATATTCTTGATCAGTACATCGCCACGTTCACCCTGTCCTTACAACGGCAAGACGGCAGTGAATACGAGCCCTCGAGTATCCGCGCAATAATCAGCAGTCTGGACCGGAAACTGAAAAGGCATAAATATCCATACAGCATTATGAATGAGAAAGGTCCACAGTTTTCTCTTACAAGAGAAACATACACTGCTAAGAAGAAAAGTTTACAAAAACAGGTAAACAGGAATGTTTTCATAATTGAACAATATGATACTCATAATGCAAAAAAAATCACATTTTCTATGTTTAAACTGCAGAAATCAAAGTAGTTTGCTTCAAGTTCTGATAGATTAGCGCTTGTGCATTTGTACGTTCCCCTCTTAAATATCAAAATAATAAATATGTATTACAGCGCAAAAGAACGAATTGAAAATTGATGAAACTATTTAATTTTATGTGTTAGTTTGGATTGCCTACAAATGCATATAATATAATTTAGGGAAAAGGCAACAGACCATGTGAGGCAGAGGTACTCACCGACAATGAGATCAACATCATGTGGGAAAAGGGCGTTCTCGGGCCACACAATCCAACAGCTCTAGTAAACACATTGTGGCTGAACAACTGCCTGCACTTCGGTTTGCGAGGCACCAAGGAACAGTATTGCCTTAGGTATAATGTCTTGCTCCTGAAAAAACATGAAATTGAAAATGAGGATTTTTTAATAATTTATTTGAATGAAAAATTCCATAAAAGTATGTCTTTTTTCAATATTTATAAGGCAAATTAGTAAAAAAAATATCTGGATGTCGCAAATATATTTTTATTATTAGAAACATAAATAATGTTGTAGCAAAATACTATTAAAATGTTGTTCTAGAATTAAAATAATATTTTAACATGTATTAAATTATGAAAATACTGCATAAATTTATTTCAACAGATGGGGAGACATAAAGCTAAAAATATCATCTGATGGGACAGAGTACTTGGAACTGAATGAACGTCAGACCAAAACAAGAACGGGGGAAAACTTAGGTGATGTGAGAAGAGTTTCGCCTAAGATGTTCGCAACCAGTGAAGAGGACCACAGAAACCCAGTTGCTATGTACAAAATTTATGCACAACAACGGCCTTCAAATTTCTCTGAAATCAATGATCCATTTTACTTGGCACCAAACACCATGATGATTAGACAAGAAGCGCAGACAACAACAGCACGCCAATGTTCTCAGTGGTTTATTCGACAAAAAATTGGAATGAATAAATTAAGCAAAATGATTAGAATGATGGCTGCTGATGCCGGTCTTCCAGCAGAGAAACGCCTCACAAATCACTCAACTCGCAAGCATCTAGTTCAAAAACTGCGTGAAAATAACATTCCAGCAACAGAAATCATGTCTGTTACTGGACACAAGAATGTTCAGTCCATTCTCAACTACTCAAATGTGAGTGAAAACCAACAAAAAAGGTGTTCCAACTTACTTGCCAGCCGCGGTCACAATGCTGGATCTGTGGAAATCAGGAAACCGTCCAGTACCGCCACATCAGCGTCTTCCCTGTCGTCTTGCACGTCCGAACAACCCCAGGGCCAGCAAGAGGTCGAATTACCATCTGATGATTCAGTTCAACTTGCAGTTTCCCACCCACAATACAACTTCCAGCAGTCGCTGTCCAGTAACAAAGACAGGCCATTTTTTGAATTTAAGATTTATATATATTACTATATATCGTTGGAAAGGTCTTTCTAAATGCAAATCAATGCACTTTAATTGAAGCCTCTATCATAAAGGGTATAAAAGTTATTGCATTTTGAAGTTGCCATGTATATCAAAAAGGTGAGGCAAAAAAAAGAACGTCTGAAGTCTATGCACTTAAGGCAATTTTACTGTGACAATCCAAGTGAAAAGTCTATAAAATCATACATCAAAAGAAAGATATTTCAATCAGGAGATCAATGCACTTTAAATGAAGCATTTATCATAAGCGGTCTGAAAGTTATTGCATTTTGAAGTTGCCTTGGTTAGCCAAAAATTGAGGGAAAAATAAGAACGTCTCAAGTCTATGCATATAATGCAATTTTACTGTGACAATCCAAGTGCAAAGCTTCTAATGTTACACATCAACAGAAAGATATTTCAAAAAGGAGAGCAATGTACTTTTAATAAAGTATCAGTCAATGAGGATAACAAAGTAATTGCATGTTTAAGTTTCCATTACTATCATCAAATGTGCCTATAGTTTATCGTATGTATAATTTTCGATGCATCTAAAATACAACATTCAAGCAAAATAAACATGTTGTAATATCATTTAAAACAAAAAAGATCCACTGTAGAAGAATTAATTTAAAATGAGGCTTTCACTTACAAGATTGCATTTAATTTTAAAAAGTGTTAATCAGTTAAATATTGATTATTGATAGGAAATCCATCATTATATCATCAGTTTCCGGCCTACATTGGAAGATGTCTTTATGCCGAAGACCCATACCAACAACATGGAAACAACTTGCTTACTTTGGAAAATTCCGTGGCTTACACATGTCTTCAGAAATAACTCTGTTTACCAGGAGGCCAATGATGGACTGATTACCTTAATATGAATTGTTATTAGAAATTAAAATTGATTATTAAATGTGAGAAGTATGAAGGAAGAAGTATGTTCATTACAAGCTAACCATTCAATCTTTAATTATGGGTCCAAAAAGCAATTGCTATGGTTAATATGTGTCGTTTGTGTTATTTTGCAACTAAGTCTAATGAACAAATCAAATAAACTTGAAACAAAGTTGTATGGACCTTGACATACAGGCTATATTTTAAAAGTGACATGCCGGTTATATTTGAAAAGATAATAAAATTACAACTTATGTCAGGGATTTTAACTAAAATATCGGTGGTCCATACAACATTATTATGGAACTCCCGAACAATAACCAAAAGCAAACACAGTTAGGCCTAAATTAAAATTCTGTGTTTCCCCATTTATATACATTGTTACTGTTAATTGTAGACGGGATTTGGATAGTAGAACACTATTATATATTATGAAATTATGTGTTGGTAGGTATTTAAAGGGAAACAAACACAATTTTTATTTAAGCTTCATAGTCAATAAGAAAACTTTGACCAATGTGAACTTCAGTGAGACACAAAACAAATGCACTAGACAAGACACACACGTACATAACAAACGCACAAACATGAATAAAACTGGGGTCACCGCCTTGGAACGGTCAATGCAAAAGAACAACATATATTGAAAATGGGTTCTGTGTGATACAACCTTAATTAATAATGTACCATATAAAAGTCTAAATCTCAAGAAAACATCTGGACAAACCATTTATTTTTATGGTTAAACTAGTTCCATGATTGTATGAAATTTCCAGTTTGTGATGATGAATGCTGCGAACACTTAACTCTAAGTTCTAACAATCATAAACATTAAAATATAATGATATAATTATTAATTATAGTTCCTAACAAAATAACAAGAACATCTGAAAAAGGTCAAATTTCTACAGGTCATTATCTCTTCTAATACAGTATGAATCAACTAAAACAATATTGTTTATTTATTATGTTAATTATTATTAACAACATGCACTTCAAATAATATGAATAATTTGTGTATCCGAAATATAGATTGTCCGAAATATATACGCTCGCAGCTCATCTTTGTGTATCCGAAATATTGAATGTCCGAAATATATACCCCCCCAATTCAACTGCATCACGGCAAATTGCGGCAAAAGATATTCACAGACATGTGGGCTCAATGTTCTTATAAATGCATCTTCTTTTTAAAAATCATAGTACAATTTATTCCAAAACAGTCTAATTAGCAATACGCATGATCAAATATGGGTCATTTCTTACCAATTCGCTTGATTTTCTGTCTCGTCGTTTTTCATTACGTCTGCGCTTAAAATGTCGCCAAACATGTGCTTTCTACATAATTGATGCCGTTTTACACAAAAAGCTGTCCAAAAGAAGGTAATTTGTAAAATATAGTACTGGGGTTTTCCCCAAAGTTCAATGTCATCCGCCATTTTTTATGCAAAACTAGGTCAGGTGTCCGGTTCAAAGACAGAAAAAAGGCATTGAAGACCATTGAGTGTGAGAAAACTTCATTGTTTTAGTAAGATAAGATATTATTTAGTTTGACTGAACCAATAAATACAAACATTTCATTTAAAAAGTACATAAAACAAACTCCCAAAAATGTATGTTTACAACGGTGACACAATGGAGGAGCCTCGATTCGGTATCCCATTGACCTTGTTATGTCCAGCTCCTTCAAATCTCAATTCTTCGGGGCAACATTTAACATCCAGAACTTTCATGTGCACAATAACTGATCCACAATGATGAAAACAATATGTAACACCATAAATACCATTTACACACAAATTAAATCCATCTTAAAGCATCATTTTCGGCAATTACACACTATGCAGTGACACGTGTAGTACTCGTAACGCTTTTCATGTTTCGAAAATGCATATGTACATTGCTATAAATAGGAAGCGGTTGTTGTAGTTGTTGGGTGTTGATTATAGATTTATTCAAGATTTTGTTGCTTATGAAACGTGAATCTTTACTTATGAACTAAATTTACAACGATAATCATATTGTTTTATTGTCAAAGTATCGGCACTATTTTTTTTGCGCGGACCCATTTACCGCCAACTTAGTAAACAAAGCAGGATATTAATAACTTGTGAGATTCCCGTGAAAATTGTACTTTATTGTAAAATTTGGGGAAAATTTGAACGAAATTAAAAAATGTGATGGGATAAATAGAATACTAGGTTGGTAATGAATAAAGAGAAGTTTATCTTGCTCGGCTCGAACGGCGGAAGCGCTCGCCAAGGCTCGCGCTTCCGGCGTTCTAAGCCTCGCAAGATAAACTTCTCTTTATTCATCACCAACCTAGTATTCTCTATTTATTATGTCGCGGACGACATTTCCTCGGAAGGGGGAAATGTGTTGTAGGTGTATAATAATGTATTAAATATATTTATAAAATAAATATATTTATTGAGTAATTGGAAATGTGTTTTTAATTATTTATATCATAATTTTATGTTAATCATAATTGTCATTCATAACTTGGGCAATGTAGACTTTAGTTAACTGTAAATTTAGATAGAGATTAGTATTTTGATTAGTAGTCGATACGTAGAGTAGAAAGTTGAACTATTTTTACTAACATAATAATACTTTAATTGACAATTCACGCATGACATTCACTCAACTGTATCTTAGTACATGAACTTCTTGGTCAAATGTCATTCGTTACATTTGATTCGAGAAGTTAACATTGTATATTTATTATATTTCATCGTAAATATAATTCATTTATAGGTAACTATAACATTTTATATATTTTTCTATTGATATATGTCGTTTGTATTTTGTATTTGTTTTGTTATAATATTTTTAGTTAATTATCTTATCGTCGGAACACATTGTCTTGAAATATTGTTGTAATTCTTTAAATGTCATTCGTTACATTTGATTCGAGAAGTTAACATTGTATATTTATGATATTTCATCGTAAATATAATCCATTTATAGAAACTGTATCCTGACTTCGTTGTTGTTGTCGAAAGAACCCGATAACGCTAAAATCGGCAACACTCAGATATGCTTTTTGTGGTTATTTCTGATACCCCGTGTGTGTCTGGAACATTTTGGTGTATTTCGTTGGAGCCTAACTTAAAAGGTGAATTGTGGGGTGTGTTTACTGTGGTATGGGGCTTTTGTCGAAATATAACTGCCGAAATCCTGTTTTCTACCGGTGTCTGCATTCAGGTGAGATGCATTTTCGTAGAAGTAAAATGACATATCCTTTTATTGCAATTTTTAGAACAGGAAAGATTCATCTATAAACTGATACCATGCTTGCACAATCTGAAATAAAGGAAAGGCTAGAAAAATGCTGGGAAAGTTCGCCGTTTTATAATGGGACCCTATTGGAATTGAAATTACTGGTATCTAACCATTAAGAAAACCAGGGTCCGGCCCTGTAGGGTCCACTTGTACATAAAATCACCATGTATTTGTATTATTTTATTGATTTTATTACTTTTCACGGGAAACAATGTGATTAATATTATGATTAACATGTTTTCTACGCTTTTTAAAGCGAAACCTGGTTTTTCTGGTAAAAAAAATGAAAAAAAGTACGGAACTCGCCTTTTTGCATCTCACAGCACATCGAATCATGTTATAAGCAAAATGTTGTAAGTTTTATACATTATTGATGTCTACTGCATTAAAATAAGTCTAAATTAACTGGTAATTTGACTGGTTTATATGATTTAGGTACGAATTTTAGCTCCTGCTCCCCACACAATCCAAGTACTGAAAACGCAAGCCAAATGGCTTATCATGTGTTATATTCAAATGCGTTCTTGAAGCATTGCTATTAAGCGGATCGATCTGAAATTGTGCATGTGTGGTACAAGTAGGTTAATAATTATGTAGACGAGATTTTTTTTCACGCCAGCAAAATTTTGAGGTTTTTTTTAAGGTTAGATGCCAGTAAATCATTGTGTATCCCTCCGTGGTCCATTTGAAAGTAGTGCCTAGTACTAAAGAATTCTTCTTTTCTTTCGGTGTAAAAGCCATTTAGCAATCGCAGACATGCCTATTGTGGTTATTTTTTATACCCCATGTGTATCTGGAACATACTGGTGTATTTCATTGGAGCCTAAGTTGAAAGGTGAACTTTTGTGGTGTGTTTACTGTGGTATGGGGCTTTTGTCGAAATATGACTGTCGAAACCCTGTTTTCTACCATTGTCTGCATTCAGGCGAGATGCATTTTCTTAGAAGTAACAAGACATATCTTTTTTATTGCAATTTTTGGAAGAGGAAAGATCCATCTTTAAAATGATACCATGCTTGCACAATCTGAAATAAAGGAAATGCTAGAAAAATGCTGGGAAAGTTCGCCATTTTATAATGGGACCCTATGGGAATTGGAATTACTGGTATCTAACCATAAGGGAATAACAGTTCGCACAACATGAGAGCTTTCGTATATACGCAACGCTTTTGAAATGATTTGACATGACATTTGTCATGTTAAAAAGCAATACATTTGATGTTTTGCAACGATGTAACTAACACATTTTTTTTACAGTTGAGTGTTTTCTTTTAGGGTAACTCGCCCTTAAGTCGAACGGGTCAACGCTACGTCTTTTATTCAATGCTCATTGTTCAAAGCCGGGACTCAGCTGGTGCAGGCCGTACGCACCATGACTCTGTTTTCAGACAAACTGTTTGGTTCCCGGCTTATTTGCTTTGAATAATAGTTCACTAACAAAATCCACTGATTTCGCCCTTGAGTCGAACACTTTCACCCTTAAGACAAACACAGGTTTGTCCATAACATTGATTGGATTATTCATTGCATATACACACACAAATTCATAAATAATATCTAAAGTCCTATGTAGAACTTACAAATAATTACATTGTCGACATGCTGACAGAAATAAGTGTTTAAAAAGACGATAATTTACATGGGCACTTCTAGCGTCTTTTCGAACATCGCAACACCATTACTATATTTAGCACTGGTCGGAACACAGAAAAATACGTTAATATAAAATATAGAATATTTTGTGCTGCTTGTTGTTTGTGAACTAGGTGATTCTTTATAGATCGAACTCTGATAAATGACATAGATATGTGGTTAATTCCCATCAAGTATGCATATGCCAGGAGTAAAACAACTGTTTGTCATAAGGGTGAACTGCGTTCGTCTCAAGGGCTAATTGACTTGTTACACAGATTTAAATTAAATAGAACGAAGCACTGAAAACTGCCATTTATTATTATAGATTAAGTAAATGTTTTCAATATTTAGTCCTTAGTGAATGCCGCAAAATGCAGATCTTACCGAGATGCCGACGTTTTCAAGGTGAACCGTAATTAAAAATTCTGAATTTCTCGCCACACGGAGTTATAAATAGCGCTGCATGTACAATTTAATCGTGATTTTTTTGATGCCGTCATATTTAGACTGGTACATGTATTTTAACTTTGAGTAAAAAGGATGAATTTTTGTTAAAATGTCTCAAACATGTCAAACTACACCCATCGCTATAAAATACAAAGTACAAAATGTTAAACTCTGGGGCAAAATCGACATAAGGGCGAGTTACCCTATAGTCGTACACAAAAGACAGCGATTCTATTTATATCAGTTCTCTCACCAGAGGGATAGTCTATATTGAGGGCGAAATGATCATACGCTCGCTCGCCTGTAGGTCAGTGTAGGGTCAAACTGACAGTGTACAGTTGAAAAGACGAGATACTTGAAACATATTATTGTGGACATACATGTATTTTTTACACTTCAACAAGATTCATCTAGCCATAAATAGTTTCACATATTTAGGCGCGTGCATACTACGACCAGAAATGTACTAGTTAATAAAGTTTCTTGCTGTGTATGTTCCGGCTTGTCGATGCAAATATTACCGTTAACGCATCCTGTTCTGTGTTGCTGAATTTATTGTTTTAATTTCATTAGATAATCCTTAGTTAATCAAAGAGCATATATAAAATGTTGATGTTTAAAAAAAAAGCATGTATTAAGTAACGTATACAATAATGTATATAATGGTATGTTAGGAGGCGTAATCTACTAGTATTGTTTAGTATTTGAATATTATATGCCATTCGGATCTAGTCTTTGTTACATTGCTTTGAATATTTATGCTGAAGTTTAATTTAAATTCCTTATTTGCAAAATTACCACAGACGCAGAATATCTTTTTTAAAGATAGTTCTTGTTACTTCTGATGGATCGTTGATTATTACCAATACACACATCATAATGATATTCGTTTTTTAATTGTAAATGTTTCAAATATAGAAACATTTCATACTAATGTTTCATCAGCTAAATATAGATATAGCCACACGAAAATACGAGTTCGCTGTTTGAGAATGAAAATTTACTTATTTCATTTTAAATAATATCGAAAAATAATATTAAATGCGTTTAGAATATAGATATATGGAGTCATTGGATTGTTCTTTTATAAAGCACCAAATCGACATATGTATCAGTTTAAAATGTTAATGAAGGATTTTATATTTACATTCTTTACAAACATTCACAACATACGCCGAATATCTTTTTCAAAGATATTTCTTGGTTGAATTGGCTTTATTATTATTTCATAAAACTTAAATTCTGAAATATTGCATTATTTGTAAAGACATGTATACAGAATGAGGGTTTCAATAAAGAAGAAACTACCAGAGAAAACTAAAACAGGTTGAAACATAACAACACGGTGTCCACGTTGTTTTCTTCTGCTTGTCCGCCATTTTAATGTAATGTGATCTGAGTATGGTCACGTGGAATTAAGTTGGCGCCTGCAGGGATTTAATAAGAGCTTTACTGTCAGCTTGTCAAACCTCTGTGTGATGGTTGGGAAACCATGATGTGCGGATTACAACGACTCACAACAAACAGTGCATGGCTATACTATGTGATGTATTTGCATTTACCGTTCCGGTACTGTGCACATGACCCCCACATATATTATTTTATGGTTAACATGCTAATATATATGTACTTTTGTATTTAATATTCTGTATTGTGTTTAGAGAATTCGAATTTCCGCGACGTGAGTAAAGAAAGCCATAGTGCTAAAAATGTAGAAGAAGCCGGACGTTTTCGCAGAAACAAATTTCCGCTTTCCGCTTTTTTATGATGTTATAATGTGTTTTCATAGGTAAGGGCAACACGGCGGTTACAGTGCACAGTATCAACCTCCGGCCGAACCCAGTGGGAGTCATATTTCGACATATATATGCTAATATATATGTACTTTTGTATTTAATATTCTGTATTGTGTTTAGAGAATATGAATTTCCGCGACGTGCGTAAAGAAAGCCATAGTGCTAAAAATGTAGAAGAAGCCGGACGTTTTCGCAGAAACAAATTAAGTTGTAATGAAATAGCAAAATCTATCCGAAACATGAACGTAGCTGATTCGGTTTAAGGAAATCAGTCTTTTAAAACGATAAAAACAAATGTTAAATAGGAAAACCGCAGAATATACAACCATTTTAATCAAAGCATACACTCCAAACAATCGTAAAGATCTTTCTTACAGAATGTCAACTACAGCCCGACCTACTAGCGCCCCACAATTTGGTCACCTTTCCGCCTAATTCCCGCCTCTATGGTCAGGCAGCCGATATTGTCGTCTGTCGTGGGATCGTCCTTTATCTTGATCGTCACTTTGTAGTTGCCCTGATAAAATAAATAAGTACACATGTTTATGATATGTATTGGTACCGTGAAATACATAAACTATGATGTGTTTAGACTTAAATTAAGTATGGCGATAATAGTGCCTTGACTTCATCCAAGTGGAATTAGAAGTGACATTTTCTTAGTAGTATTAACATAACACATTTAAGTGGAAAGTAGTGGAACACATATTGCCAAACTACTAGAGACGTGCATCAACCGTAATAAATTAAGGAACACACAAACACCGCTATTTTGCTATGAGATCAAAATGTATAACGGATTTACACTGTACTCTTTCTAACCTAAAACTCCAATGTTCAATGTTCGACAAGTATGGTGGCATATTGCTGCCACCACTTAAATATCAGATTTCATGAAAACTTTCGCGAAAATAATGGGGGATTTCATGAAAACAGAAAAATATCACGGATGCAATATAAATATCTTAACGTGAACATTTGCTAGTTACTGCTTTAAACTGCCACAACATACCTGTTACATTTATTCATGATACTAACTAACTTTTCACGAAAGGAGAATTAAGGGTTAGGGTTAAAACATTAAACTTATTTTCGTGAAATACTTATTTGGTTTCGTGAAACATTTATCTGGTTCATGAAAAACCACCATTATTTTCGTGTAAGCATAGCCTTTATGTAGTGTTAGTTCAGAGCACTAACAAGCATAATTTCATGTTAAGACGATTTACTTGTCTTCATGATAATTATATGTTTTCATGAAATCCCCCATTATTTTCGCGAAAGTTGTCATGAAATCTTCTAAAATTTTGGGGAAAAATAGAAGCTTTTCGCTTATATTATAAGTTTCTTGCCACATATTTATTTTTTCGATGACCTTATTTATAGCTAAGGTACAGTTTCTTTGTTGGGAGGCGTTAAAACATTTTACAAGCAGTCCAATGTACTTAAACTGTGTGGTGAATATGTAGCGAAGAAAAAAAAAGTTAAATAAAAAAAATAATTTTACGTCCCCCTAGATTTTTTTGGAGATTTAAGCGGAAACCAACCATTTATTTTGTTGGCCTCATTTAACTTACGCTCGCGATGGCTCCAAGGACGCCGGGTAGCGGCTGAAGGCTGATATGCTCGTTATGCAGCACGATGGTTTCCGGCTGGATGGGGCAGTCGCCTTGATGACCGAGGGCTGTCAGGAGGAGCTTGTCGATCTGCAGACCCAGCTCGGTGGATATCACCGAGGAACCGTTGCGAATCCGGGGCAGGATGCTACAGGCGTCGATGTTCTTGCTAGGAGTGGAATTTAATGAATCGATGATGCATGTCGTGGGAAACCCGGGCTTAATGCATCTGCGTTAAGTGTCGTCCCAGATTAGCCTGTGCAGTCCACACAGGCTAATCCAGGACGGCACTTTCGGCATACAGTGGATTCATGTTTAGAAGAGACTTCCTTGAAGCAGAATTACCATAAAAGCGGACAGTGTTGTCCCGGTTCAGCCTGTGCTGTGCGTAGTGGATATTTAAATCATCGGAGATGGATGCTACAGGAGTCGATGTTGTAACAGAATTTAGACAAATCTGTATGTATTTTTAGTGTTTTATGTTTACGGCTAGGTAGTGAACTATTCGGAGTAGCATGCTACAAGCGTCTACGTTTTGTTACAATGGGAATTTATATGTATTGTGTGGCTGTATAGTGAAATATTCGGGCTAGGATTCTATAGGAGTCGATGTAACGGATGTAAGAACAATATGCGTTACGTATAGAGGACATAGTATAATCATAAACAACATTTTTCTAGCAATATGATAATGAAGGTGTTAATTATCTTTCATGCTTGTCTGATATTTGCAAGAGACATTTTTACTAAGGCGACAATTTAATTGACTAAGGTCAATCACAAAGGTGTGCTTATCTGTGGTTAACATACTTAAGTTACTACATGTGCGAAAATGTGGTATTGTTATCGAATTTTCGTATGAGATAATTACGTCATTCCCTCATTAAGATTTCTTTTTTCTTAAACTAACAAAAATAATCACTCTAACCTTTTTTGTACGCTTAGATGTCTGCAAAACAAGCAGACCGACAGACTTTCTGACCGACAGACGCACGGACAGACAGACTTTCTGACCGACAGACGCACGGACAGACAGATAGACAGACAAACGATCAGACAGCCAGACTTGCTGACAGACGGACGGACAGTCAGAAATACGGACGAACGGACAGACAGACTTACTGTCTGAGAGACGGACGGACAGACAGACGCCCGGACAAAATGACAGACAAAACTGTCGGACAGGCCTGTTTGCGGACAGACAGACGCACAGAAAGATAGTACCCACCATGTCCCGATGTTGGTGTCCCCGATGCAGGGGATGGTGGCCTCCCCGAAGGTGGAGACCTTAATGAGCTCTGTGTCGATAAAGAGCAGGTTGATTTTCTGATTGACCGTCATGTTGATATCGAAGTGGAGATCGCCCGGAAAAATCACTGGGTTCGGCCGGAGGTCGATACTGTGCACTGTAACCGCCACGTTGCCAGTACCTATGAAAATACATTATAACATCATAAAAAGTATCAATGTATTTCATTTAAACACTTTTTAAACATACAATTACAAAGAATCGGAATCAAGACAAACCACGTTCAGCCCGTTTAGCCTGCCGTCGTAATAGGCACACTGGTCCGCATTTAAATATTTCTGTTAACTGTAGACTATACAGATCGCTATAATGCCGACCAAATTGGTGACCGAATTCAAATTAGATGAATTCAATCTTGCGCAATCTCTCATAAAAAAATAATAGGTACATATTACTAACATTTATTTTTTTTATAAAAAAACCCATAAACTATGGATATTGTATGTCTGTAGACTAAAAAAAATATATTGAATTAATCTCATTTGCTATGATGGAGGAGACACCACTAAAATCTGGTTTCAATGGACGCGAACACATATTGTTACATCCAACAAAATATCTATGCATTTCCTTTTAACACTTTTCACGCCTACAGTAACCACAAAACACAAAACTGGACAACTACAAAAAAATCAGAGTGAAGACAAACTACGTTCAGCCCGTTTAGCCTGCCGTCGTAATGGCCCACTGGCCCACATTTAAATATTGCCGTTGACAATCAGTGTACTCATGCAATCGTGATAACAAACTCCTCGCGGTGGTTACTTCCCCAAAGGTACTCTTCTCAGTTACCACTGGAACCAAAAGTTCAAACTCCGCGTAGAGATTTAACTGTGTCCCAGCATACTGGTTTAAATCCCTGCCGGCACGAAGTTCCACGTGACCATAGGCAAACACTTGGAGCGAAATAAAATTGTGGACAAGCACATGAACAAAACGTGGACAACGTAAAATCCTTGCGTTGTTATGTTTATTTATTTATTTATTATTTTCATTTTAACTCTTAATATATATACCTGGACCAATAATGCAACATGTCTGTGTCATTGTAATAAAAAAATAAAAAAATTATTTTGTACAAAATAAATCTTTAATCTCCTCAAAATTGTCTCCCCTGAAAATTTCCAAATCTGCAAGTTTTTAACTCGTGGTGGCAGTAGTAGTTGATAAGTAACCACTGCGAGGAGTTTGCCAAGTTGAAAACTTAAGATTTGAAAGTTTTCAGGGGAGACGATTATGAGGAGATTGAAGATTTATTTTGTACTAAAGTTTAATTTTATAATTATTTTTATAACAATGACACAGGCATGTTGCATTATTGGTCCAGATATATATATTAAGAGTTAAAAAGAAAAACAAAAAATACATACACAAAAAAGTTAACATAATATGCAAGGATTTTACGTTGCTCGCGTTTTTATCATGTGCTTGTCCACGATTTTATTTCGCGCTAAGTGTTTGCCTATGGCTATGGTCCCGTGGAAATTCGTGCCGGGAGGGATTTAAACCAGATATGCTGGGACACAGTTAAATCCCTCAGCGCGGAGGTTGTCGTGTACATCGACCAGCTCAGTCATGCTCCGTACGATATACTTATTTTTATATAGAATCGCCTCCGTGGTTAGAAACTGAGGCAGGGTGGGCACTGTCGCAGTGCCTAAAACCGCCACTTGCCTAAATCCGCCACCCCATCCGAATAAGCGTTTTTTACCGGCGATTTCTATATTGTTGATCTCAGTCAATCAGATACTTTCCTTTAACAATGCTGGCGAGTTTTCATCTTGATTTGTGCTAAAATAAATATGTCATCCAATTATTTTGTACATAACCCCTAAATGCAAACAAACTGCATGCGGGGAATCTATTTCATACTGCGCATGCGCAATTTTGGTGTCCATGATAAAAATTAAATTATCGTGTTTTAATATTATGTCCGTGTCAGCATGTGCAGCATACAAATAACCATTATTCATTGGCATTACTTACAATAAAATGAGGAAAAAACTGCATGTAAAGAGCGCAAATATCTCGCTACTCAAAACCCTCATTATTTGTCCGACATGCACACAGGGCCTCAGTTTCAGAGCTATTTTTATCAAAAACAAATGAGTATTGGGTAGAAATTGAAACATTGTATTAACAACAGACAACACGCTGCTTAATATAGAAAATTAAATAAGAACAATAGTCAAATGCGGAATAAGCATGTAACGGTTCCTGATCTACGATTTTCACCAGGCAACTTAGGATCTCCGTGTGGTTTTTTTAACACTAGAAAAGGAACCTTAAATAAACAAAAGTGGGAGTTTTGTCAATAGGTGTCAACAGAAGTTGCTTTGAAAACAGAATTCATAAACATTATTATTTTCGAGCAGTTTGAACATTTCAAAGAGGGGTGGCGGATTTAGGCATTTCCGCATTTTTTTTAATACTGTTTAGGCCTTCAATTTCTATAAATATTTTTCATTATCAGAGTATTTGAAATGTGACCAAAACATGCCAGCAAAAGCACATTTAACCTAACTTGATTTATGTAAATTTTTATGTCAATCGGTAAACAACTTTAGAAAATATCGTAAAAATACCCCCAAAATGTGGCGGATTTAGGCACTGCGCCAGTACTCATACTCTTGCATTTTTGCAAACTTTCAAATAAAAAACACCACGAATGTATTTTACCACGTTTTTATATAAAGACGAAAGCTATAAAAGTGTAACTTCTAAAATGATAAACTGTGTTCCGTTTTCTAAACACGTGTTTAATTATCAACATTTTATTACGACATAAAGAACTGACTTACGTACCTGTGTTCGAAATACCGGAGACTCATTGCCATAAAACTACGTTGGTTTTGAAATTCCAAATAATATCTGACATCATACACTATTTAAAACCGAAATTAAAACGGTAAATGCATGTTCTAAACGCAACGCAAAATGAAATCGAATGTGTCACTCACCACAGTCGCTCCATTTCAAAGCCGCCTGGGCTGCAACTAGACACGCCGCGATACCTAAAAGCTTCAACATCATTGGCATCAAAATTGCTATCACAGATTTCAACCAAGCGTCCCCTCACAGTGAACCACTATGACACGTTAACGAGAGAAATCTCCGTTTTTATAGGGACAAGATAAACGCTGATAAAAACTTACGCATTATTCACTCTCATCGTTCCAAAGTTCGTCATTCGCGGTTCTGCAAAGCATGCACAGCTGATATGAGTTCAAAGTCCGCCTGCTCCAAAAGTAAACCTAGCATGAGGAAACCGCCATTTGGTCATTTCTTGTTCCATGTTCCCAAGGTCGGTGGAGTTCAGAACACCCATGTAGAATCGTTTGCACATGGTGTTCATGCGACCTTGTGGATAGGAAGGATGATCAAATCGTTCGTAGATTTGAGTCATTATAATGCTAAACGCGGGAAGGGTTTCACATTTCGTAAGAAATATCTTAATATAGATCTATTTAAAATGAGGATGCATTGCTAGCTTGCAATGAAAATATATGCACACATGACAGAGCTACAAACTAAAACACCGACATACACAACATGACCCGTAACGCGTCTGGTCTATGAGAAAAAATCGTACCTATAGGACATAAAATAGATCTAAATCGCCTATTTTTCTAGTAAGTGTATACTTTCGTTAATGTCGATTAGTAGTGATAATCTAATACAGCAGCAGCAGCAGCACCAGCACCCATAGCAGCAGCAACAACAACAACTGTAGCAGCATTGATAGTAGTAGTAGTAGTAGCAGTAGTAGTAGTAGTAGTAGTAGAAGTAGTAGTAGTAGTAGAAGTAGTTGCAGTAGTAGTAGTAGTAGTAGTAGTAGTAGATGTAGTGGTGGTATTAGTAGTAGCAGTGGTAGTGGTAGTAGTAGTAGTAGCAGTAGTAGTAATTGTAGTAGTAGTAGTAGTAGTAGTAGTAGTAGTAGTAGTAGTAGTAGTAGTAGTTGTTGTTGTAGTAGTAGAAGTAATAGCAGTAGTACTAGAAATAGTAGTAGTAGTAGTACTAGTAGTAGTAGTAATAGTAGTAGTAGTAGTAGTAGTTGTGGGATCGGCTGTAGTAGTAGTAGCAGTAGTAGTAGTAGTAGAAGTAGTAGTAGTAGTAGTAGTAGTAGTAGTAGTAGTAGTAGTAGTAGTAGTAGTAGTAGTAGTAGTAGTAGTAGTAGTAGTAGAAGTAGAAGTACTAAGTAGTAGTAGTAGTAGTAGTAGTATTAGTAGTAGTAGTATTAGTAGTAGTAGAAGTAGCAGTAGTAGTAGCAGTAGTAGTAGCGGTTGTACCAGTGGTAGTGGTTTTGGTAGTAGTAGTAGTAGAAGTAACAGTAGCAGTAGTTGTAGTGGTAGCGGTAGTAGTAGTAGTGGTAGTGATAGTAGTTGTAGTAGTAGCAGTAGCAGTAGCTGTAGTAGTAGTAGTGGTAGTGGTATTGGTAGAGGTAGTAGGAGTAGTAGTAGTAGTAGTAGCAGTAGTAATGGTAGTAGTAGTGGTAGTGGTAGTAGTTGTAGTAGTATCAGTAGCAGTAGTAGTAGTTGTAGTAGTAGTAGTAGTGGTAGTGGTAGGGGTAGTGTTAGTAGTAGTAGTAGTAGCAGTTGTAGTAGTGGTAGTGGTAGTGGTAGTAGTAGTAGTAGTAGTAGTAGTGGCAGTAGTAGTTGTAGTTGTAGTAGTAGTGGCAGTAGTAGTTGTAGTAGTATTAGTAGCAGTAGTATTGGTAGTTGTAGTGGTAGTGGTAGTAGTAGTAGTTGTTGTTGTTGAGTGTGGGAAGTTCACTATACACTATACCTGTCCCTACTAGAACTAGTAGTAGTAGCAGTAGTAGTAGTAGTAGTAGTAGTAGTAGTAGTAGTAGTAGTAGTAGTAGTAGTAGTAGTAGTAGTAGTAGTAGTAGTAGTTGTTGTTGTTGTTGTAGGAGTGGCTGTAGTAGAAGTAGCAGTAGTAGCAGTAGTAGTAGTGGTAGTTGTAGTAGTGGTGGTAGTAGTAGTGGTAGTGGTAGTAGTTGTAGTAGTAGCAGTAGTGGTAGTAGTAGTTGTAGTAGTAGTAGTAGTAGTAGTTGTAGTGGTAGTGGTAGTGTTAGTAGTAGTAGTAGTAGCAGTAGTAGTTGTAGTAGTAGTGGCAGTAGTAGTTGTAGTAGTAGTAGTAGCAGTAGTAGTGGTAGTTGTAGTGGTAGTGGTAGTGGTAGTAGTAGTAGTAGTAGTTGTTGTTGTTGAGTGTGAGAAGTTCACTATACACTATTCCTGTCCGTACCAAACTGTTTTATATGTTCTTGGTTTAATCGGGGTTTTGGGTGTTATCCAATGTACCCGATGTAGGTCTCTGTGTGGACTTTGTCCCCGACTACCTAGCTATGCGCTATTATGGTTTGTGAAGACGTTACATATTATTACCTTTTGATCGGCGAATAACCTTCAACTTTCGATTAAAGACACTGCACTTTTGTGTGACCTTAAGATTTGACTGTATTTTATTCGAAATAGCACTATACGTTTTACAAAAACTTTTCCTGCGCCCAATGTATATTCCAGCATTTTTATTTTATATATGTACACTGATTAAAAAAAATATATATACTCAATTAACGCATTAGGGAAAATTCGCCCTTTCTCCAGATTACCTATGTATGTATACATTAATGTACATGTGTTAAGTTATTTAGTATGTAAATGTTACTATTTTTAACGTTTTCAAAAGTCTCCAATACGGTAAACATAATATACACCCCGCCATTTTATAGGACTTTTAGGCAATGCACGTATTGAACAGGGACCTCCGTTAAACGTCTCATATCAGAGATACGTCATTACGGAGTTGTCACTACTCGAACACCTGACTGTTGTGAACTGTTCCGGGTACGGTACTCAGTCAGTCAGCATTCGACATGAAACATAACAAGCTGACTAAAGTGCACGATCTTCCTGATGTGTAGCAAAATTAAGGACATTATTTTAATAAGACTTAAAATCACACTATCGTTTACTTGTGATTATAAAGACCTCGGTCAAAATTCCCTGGATAATTTTTTAATTGGATAGCTTGGTAGGAATAACCAACTCTTACATCTGTTTAAGCGTAAATGTTTCATGCGTGCATTGATCGTTCCAGGTGTAATTACTTCAGTGTCCTTCGTATGTTAATAAAGGTTCCCTAACTGCTAATTATGCGTTCAAAATTTATCTCAGTCGCTTTAAGGCAATTACGTTTTTATTTAGATTTCTTGGGTAAGTTGCTCAAAACGTTAACGGCCAATGGAACTACCAACCTTAACTTTTGGATAGATAGATAGATTTATTCTGGTAAAACACACGAGTTTACGAGACATGACAAATTCAGTGATAGAAACAATGGTATAACTAACGAGTGATTCTTAAAACTATCAAAAGCAATAGCACTTGAATTTACTCAACTACGATTGAATATGATAGAGGAACAGCTATTACGAGGCAAGACATTTGTTTGAATCTATTGATGCGAAGAAATAGATAGAAGTTAGTCGTAGTGTGTAGTAACCTAGGATAGCCCATGAAAGCTTGAAAGCTTATTTCCGATGGCTTGATTAATTTATGTTAATTATATGTAAACTTCACAATTTTAAACTGCGAGTTTATTCTATACAAATGTTATGCTTCATAATGTACACAATTTTTGATAAAAAAGCTGCTTGTAGTATTTGCTTTATTTAAATGTTAAGTTAAATTAAGAGGTCGTTAAAATTTAGAGCAACTGGGCCCAGTGGCGTACCTTGTCCGAATTCGAGTCGTGCCGAAATAACAATACACTTGTTGGTGACGTTATATTAGCATTTTCTATGAAAGCCGTAAACATGCTTTGATAAAGCAATCAAATGTATAATGTATAAGTGTTAATAGCACTAGTTGTAATTACATAACATTGCACACTGCTTTTAATAGCATACTAGTATATATATAACGCCTAACCCCCCTGTAGGCATCGGTTTTCAATGTATTTTGAAGCATCTAGCACTATCTTCTTCCACGTTTCCTTATCAATATAGACGTACAGGTGTATAGCAGAATGTCTTGTTACGCCCCTGGATTAATTTAGAAATAGATAACAACAGTCGAGTCAGCGTTATAAGCATTTTTGTCAATGTCAGATTTGTTCGCTCGCTAAAAGGACGATTTTTTTCACATGAACGTACAGGAAATAAAACATTCAATTCAAAGTAAATACACACACAACGAACTTAAAATAAGAAATCGTCAACGAAATCTCTTTGCGAGGCAAATGCATACCAAGTGGATTAAGTACAGAACTGCGCAATAAAATGCATATATTTTCTTGTTTCAATTTTATCTGCAAACAAATTGATAATGGAACTGAAAATTCATGTATGCATTTATTAATTTATTTTCTGCTCAAGGAAGTTTTAACACACAACACAGACACTACGTGGTCGTGTATTATTGTGAACTCTAACATGACACGCGCAGAGTTTTCTATAGACAAAGAACAAAATTCACCGTTGTTAAACAACACGAACAAAATAGTTCCGACGATGTAAAATATAGTTCGCATTGAAATGGCAGAAAATGTGGTCAGGTCATGTTAGAATCGATATACAAGTAATTTTCGATTTCGAGTTGTTTATCGGCTAATTAACAACGATTAGCCGATAACCAACTCTATGTCGAAAATTATTTCTTAAATAATGAATAATTTAAATAATGCTTAATTTAAAGAGTCTTGGGTTCACAGGTATTGGCTATTGTTCGTGCGTCAAGAAAATTGCGTCTGAGGGAGATCAGTACTTAGGCGCTTGGTTGTTTAACAAACAGAAAATCACAATCTAGACATTCAAATACATGGGCTAGAACTTTTTTATTTGTCAAACAACTCAGCGCCTATGGTCTCGTAAACACGAATAGTGATCTTTACTTTCTAACAAACAATCAAGCCCAGAGAAAAAAATTAAGCAGGTTTTATTATATTTGTAATGAAACGTGTAACAATTAAATATAAAAAATGCAATATAATAGTTAAAACTAAATCACATTGACTTCGATCACAAAATACATTTCGAAAGTGTGAACGTGTATAAGATATAAGCGTTTCTCGAATAAGCGTCATGAAAGACAAAATGTTGCAATATAAACCATTCTATACACATTACTTCAACCAGACAAGTTTCATTCTTCTTTCAAATCACACACGTGCTTGTAAAAAATAATAAATAATATTTCCAAGAAAATATCCCAAAACGCTCAAACAGGACCGATAATAGGCAGTTTCTTCTACGTGTAGTCAACTTAACACGTATTTAAGTACACAAATAATAATTCAAGCTTGCACAAAATAAAGCAAACGTTTTATTCCGCCTATTCAACAATAAAACGGGCTTATTTATGTTGTTTCGGAAATAGTCAACAATATAAAACTGGCCTTTTATTTTCTTAAAACAAATTGCTACATTGCTATGAAATAAATAGACAAAATGTAGCACAATTAACGTATACTAGTATATTGTATGCAATAAAAATATATAATACCGACGTTACATACAAACTTGAAAGGATAATTGGATTAAAAAGAAATATACACTGATAATGAATTACATTCGAAAAGACTTTATAATCTTTATAATACAAAAACAGACTTTGAATATGTTATTTTAATGTGACCTAATTAAGGTAATTCAGACCAAAATGAAAGTGTCCTATTTCTTTTGCAGACATATTCATAAATGTTTTCCATGCCATGTGTCAGAGCTCTATGAACCAATATCAGCAAACAGATGCAGTAGTTTTCGTGCGCGAGCTGATAATCCTCTTCCGTTTCCGCGGCCGCCCGGAAACTAAGCGCAGCGTCCTCCCAGAGCATTAACTCCATCATCGCGTAACCTAGCAACGAATGGAGAATCGGAACGTCGTAGTCCCAGACTTCCTCTAGAAGGCCGACGAGAGCTCCTTCCGCTTCGTCCATCGCCCCTTGCGCTTTATGACAGAGAATCAGCAGGTACCGCGCGAGGCTTGAGGAAGGGAGGCAGATTTCTTCCTGCGTGTCCACCTCGTCTTGAAGCAGTTCCGGAAGCGTGACCTTCTCCAGACCACGGTACACAATATCAGCAGTATTGTTATCATTAGACAGCGCTGTCGTCAGTATGTCCACTACTGCTTGGAACTGACACTGGCTGTACAGGAAGCTACCGTACTTGACGCACACCTCGGCGTTGTTTTCCAGGGACAACGCTTCCCGGAAGTATGCGTCCGCGGATTCTGTCATGGCGTTTTCCTCGCGATGGTCGTCTGCAATACACGCCTTCACGTAGCAAATCGCCGCAAGGTTCCCGAGGGTCGTGCACATCTCGGGACCCAGCTGACCTTTATGAATCTCCCGGAACACCTCGAGGCATTCTCTGTACGACTCAATGGCCTTGTTCACGTCCCCAGCGGCGGAATGCATGTGTCCCAGCAGATGTAGCGTGTTGATAAGATCCCCCTTGATGTCTTCGCCCATTACCTCCTGCATATCGTGCGCCTGTTCCAGATAGTGGACAGCGTTCCCGTACTGCTGCATGCTCAGATGCGCCTCCGCCGACTTGCTTACGAGGTGATTGTGGATTGTCATCTCGTCGGACGCGCAGTTGGGGTCGAACACCTCGTCGAAAGAAATCTGGCTCTCGCACTCTCCGTACTCGAGCGCCTCATTGTAGAACTGCAGCGCCACTTTGTAATCATACTGCGCAAAGTAGCAGTCCCCGAGGATCTGTAACACTCGCATAAACTGGCGGCGTTCCCGGCTCTTACACGATTTCATTAGCGATCGGGCGATTGTTAGATATTTCATAGCTTTCTGCTGAAGGTTTAGAATATTATACGAGTTTCCCATGACGTACAGTGTCTGACAGACCAGCCAGAATTTCTGTTTGTCAAGCCGGGACATTGCCTCTCCGAACAGTTCGCAGTAAGTCTCGTACCCTTGATAACACATTGACACACATTTGTGGTAGTTTTTCATCTTGTAATACGTGATTCCAGATAGGGACTGAAGCATGCCGTTCAGGAAGGTCCGCTTGAAGCCGTAGGCGCAGCGCACCATGTGCAGCGCGGTTTCAAACACGGACGCCGCACGAGGATACACGTGCAACATGAAGCTCGACACGCCGAGCATGCACAGCACGTGAGCGTTCTCCATTAAAGAGTCTCTACCGAAGATGTTGTTTGAGCGGAACATTCCGAGCGCCTTTTCGTAACACTCAAGTGCTCGATCATAGTCCTTCTGCATGAAATGGCAGTCGCCAAGTCGCATGACCGCCTTAGCGAACATTTCAATTTGCTTCTCATCCGCCTCGTACGCATCGAGCAGCATGAGCGCCTCCGAATAACACGTGACAGCTTCTTCCACATTCCTTTCCTCTGAATTTGACGTCAGCGATGACGTCATTTGCGAAATATGAGATTGCACGGAGCTAGAATTAGAAGTGGACTGAGAGTCGCATGCATCCTTTTCGAAAAAGTCACATATGGCGATTATTACATCATTAAAAACCGAATCTTCGTGATTCTTTCCCACAATGTATCCATTGCCGAGTTCTATCAACGCCACTGCGATTTCAAAATTTGCCTCTTCATCTTGCAAGTCTCTGTAGGTATTTAGCGCTTTATTTAGAAGCACGAGGCCGGACGATGACTTTCCCTGCTTTGATTTCACTGTTCCGAGATTTTTCATGATCCGCGCACTAAATCGTAGCATCCCCGCCGTGCCGTCTTGTATTGCATCGATTATGTCCATAATCTTTTCGTACACAACTTCCGCCTTTTTGTATTCCTCTTCCTGCACTAGCTTGTCGGCAAGGCGACAAAACGATCGCGCCAAAGTCAGACTGATGCTGTGAGCGTGTAACGGGGACACTATCTCTTTCATTTCGTGTTTCGATTTGTGTCGTTTATCACTCTTTTCGCTTTTCTCTTTTTGAAAAACATCCTGCGTTTCCTTAGAATAGTTATGAATCTCCTTATCAAAATCGTCCCTTTTCTCGTCATCTGCCGACACCTGGACGACGCACTGTAAGTCACAGTTCCTTCGCTGATGCAGGAAAAAAACCCAACCTTCATTTTCAGAATCACTCGTGGCTAGTTCCAATTCCAGAGAGTAATCGTTCACAGGTGATGCTTTTTCTTCCAGATCAACTGCCATCTCTTCAATGCCTTGCAAGTCGCTATTGTCCCAATCTAATGAGCCTTCGGAATTGTCTGACAGAACACTCTCCGTTTCCTCGTCTGTAGTATTGCTTCTGGTAGATCTGAGGATCTTTTCAGTGACGCAAGTGTGATCTTTAGTTTGCAGGCGATCTTTGCAATAAAATTCAAACTTGGCCAACCAATCAATAGCGACTTCCGCTTCATCTGAGCTTTGTTTCGACAAGCCTTTGTCTGTTACCCTATAACTCATACTAGGTGCTAGTAAATACTGCGGCATGGTAGAACTGAGCGGAAACAGGTTGGCCTTTCTTTGCTGGATCGGTGTGGTCGGCAAGGAAAATGACTGGAAAGGGTCGAAAAAGCTCGCATCGTGTTTCAGGCAGTTGTACAGCGCCCTGGTGAAGGCGTCCTCCAGGGGACGACATTTGAGCTCCGCGGCGCGCTTCTGTTCCTGGAACCATTCGGTGGCCTCGTTGTCGAGCTGGGTTTCGAGCTCGGAGTCGCAGAACTCGAATATGTACTGCAGCAACGCGATCGCGTGCATGCACAGCCACTGCCACTCCAGCGGGTTCGAGCGGCACATCCGGCTGCGCCGGATACAGATGTCCGCCAGACCGCTGAGCGTATCCACTAGCAGACGACCGTTGTCTTCCGGTTTTTCCTGCAGAGATACATCAACGAATCATGAATTAGACCAGTCGAATCATCTAAGGGCAGTATCATTATAGTATGTACTGGCTGAATTCTTAAGGGTGTTATATTTATTGAAATAATCACAGGCTTTGTCGTACCAGTTGATAGAAAAATGTTACTGCTTGTTTTTATGATCAATGGGCTTTTATAATGTCCATATTGTTGTTGAAGAAAAGTATTCTACGAAGTGTTTGTAGTTTTATATTTACATCCGCAGAGATAAGGATTTTTGAAAAACAAATGACAATAAAATATTGATACTGATGAAGGCATCTCTATATTTTTTTAAACTGTTATACACATGCATAATGCTTATAAGTATCAATAATGTGAAACATCGACAGATGAATGTGGCTAACAGGGGCGTAGCTTGGGTTAAAAAAATATATATGCACAATAGGTGGAATCTACAAAATGACGCTGTAAGCGATAATTTGGGCCAGGAGTTTATACTCGTATGTGGCTACAAATAACTTCAGCTGAACCCCGATTCTACAAAATAATTGTAAAATTAGCCTGTGTTTTATGAAATTTATTTCATATTGACGCAATCGACTTGCTAATCAATGAAGTATCAACAGCCGAGAAAGTACCCCTCACCCCCATACCCCCTCTTGTTTTTACTGCATTTTTGGCATATTTAAACTTTTCATCTCTGGAAAAAATGTATGGGAACGTGCCTATAGTGCCTACAAGAAGCTACGCACCTGGCTAAAAATATATCGCCTTTTATACATAATTATGAAAAGACGACGACAATGACGATGCTCGTGGTGTAGAGGATGTGGTACTGACCTGGATCTCGTGATACAACTTCAGGTACGCCGTCTCTGCCTCGTCGAACCTCGAGGCTTTCACCGCATCCCTGCAAACGTTCAGCATCGCTATGAGATCAGGACACGTGGGGCTGTTGTCGTCCGCCTCCTCCACGGCAGTTCCGCAGTGAAGCTGATATGGAGGAATAAAATAAACTTTTATGCGACTATTATTTTAAAGGAGGAACGTGTTTTCACAGGTGTTCGTCATAATGGCATGTCACACCTATGATATATACAATGTACATGTACTTAAAATTGTAGATTATTTTGCACCAAACCCAATTATTTACTCTCATAATGTATTTTTTCTCTCGAACAATAATCTTAAAAAGAAAAGAAAAATGTATGACTTTGTTTTGTTTACAATCTTAAAGAAACTGCATGCATCTAAATTACCGGTACCAAATATGTATCAGCCAGCACGGTTCATTAGATGATGACTCCGAATTCGTTATTTCAACATAAAGGATTCCATTGACGTCATTCGCAACCAAAGGGATTTGACGCTTTATTATGATAATGAATAGCTTATTTTACGCAGACAGGCATTGGCTTATGTCTATATAAATTGGATATATGAGGCGTGTCGTGGGAAACCGGGCTTAAGGCACCTGCGTAAAGTGTCGTCCCGGAAGAGCCTGTACAAATCGCACAGGCTAATCCAGGACGGCACTTTCCGCTTTTATAGTTCTGTTCTGTTTCAATTAAGTCTCTTCTAAACTTAATCCACTGTAGGCGGAAAATGCAGTCCTGGATTTGCCTGTTCGTACTGCACAGGATGATCCGGGACGACACTTTACGCACAAGCATTAAACCCGGTTTTCCCACGACACGCCTCAATTATTGCGATTTGTTTTTAGAAAAAGGTGTTTCCTCGTACTGTGATTAGTTGTCATTAGAAAGGACATGTTTACCAACTTTATCATTGCAACTCGTCAATTGCCTGAGTTCACAACAACAATTTTAAACGTGTCTTATTGTATACATTTTCTATACGTCGATCTATCAAGTTAAAACTTGAAAATATTCGCTTCAATAATGACCGCACCATCATATTTCTGCGGTGGTCATGGTCGGCTGGTGCCGAAGGCATCTGGGTGGCGAGACGATTGCAGGCGTGCAGGATACGGCGGGAAGAGGTGTCCTTCTTGATGACCAGCTTGGGCGAGGTGTAGTTGGACATCTTATACGCATAGTTGACGATACCGGGCACTCCTGGGGGGAAGCAGACAATGCCGTAAAATATATGTGATTGCAATGACGTCAGTAAATACTCGTATAAAACGTCAGGAGAATGAGTGCCGTGTACATCTGAATGACTATTCTTCATTTAAATACATGTAATGGAAAAAAATGAAGATACCAAAATAAAAAAAGATAACAACAGTGAATCATTTATATGCCTCCTGTGTTTTAATATAATAGAAATTTCCGTATTATATGAATTAGAAACAAAACCAGTACATAAATATAGTGTACAAATGCAATGTAGTTATTTACATGTGGAAGCGCATGCTAATTGCCAACGTACAGTTTGGTATAAACCACGCCGCAGTGGCTTGGTGCGAAATGTGTAACTACAGAAAGTGTCCACATATATGAGATGGGGTCACATTTTAAGTCTTATATGTCACATGTACACCATTGAGGTCAGAATCGAACGAGACCTCAGCCACAAACAGCGAGCCTATTTGTCATAAGTCTACGAGAAACGTTTCAAACGGAATGCTCTGATAACATAATCACATGTTAATATGCTGAAGGCTAACAAACAGACCAGCAATATTGTTACGATCAAGGTCGTTTACTGCAAGACATTGACTGATAAAACGAACTTGTGTTCGGCGTCTGGAGGTATTATTTGATCACAGTTTGGCGGTTATGATGACAGAATTTTCACTCCGTGCCTTGCATGACCAAGTGAAATGTTCGCTGTGGTTATTAACGTATAGACGTTTCCACAAATCAGAATCATATGCAAACAATCTAGTATTTTGTCCAATCGTCCAATCGTTGTACTCGTAGTATACAACGTGTAATCATATGCAAACAATCTAGTATTTTGTCCAATCGTCCAATCGTTGTACTCGTAGTATACAACGTGTAATCATATGCAAATCAATCTAGTATTTGTCCAATCGTCCAATCGTAGTACTCGTAGTATACAACGTGTAATCATATGCAAACAATCTGGTATTTTGTCCAATCGTCTAATCGTTGTACTCGTAGTATACAACGTGTAATCATATGCAAACAATCTAGTATTTTGTCCAATCGTCCAATCGGTGTACTCGTAGTATACAACGTGCAATTATAGACAAACAATCTAGTATTTTGTCCAATCGTCAAATCGTTGTACTCGTATTATACAACGTGTTAAAAGGTAAAAATATTTAACACAAAAGAGCATGTGGCAAAGCTTGTGAAGCGTTTGTGATTATCTTGAGAGGAATTTAAATTTAAGTGGCAAATAATGGAAATGTATAATATGGTTTCGTTGTAAACTTTCTACGAATTAGTTTATGTTTAATGCGTTATTTAAGAAATAATTGACGGATAAGCGTTGGTTATTGCGGTAATAACCAACCGTTGGAGTTCCGATTCGTAGGAATATAAAACCACGAGGGCGATGCACGTGCTTTTAATGGAACAATTTCTTTTTATTTCGGAACTATTTTCAAAACATTAAGTTCCGCCCATAATTTGTTGCAGAATAACCCGCGGTTATTTTCCTTCTTTATCGATGGAATACTAGAGGCGTGACATAAATGTTTGTTTATGCTGTTTTTATACCAATGCGTAACTGATATCTTTACCGATTACTTCAAAGTTGTGCATAGTGATTGCAGGCGTACGGCCTGGCGCCACATGTTCATCAAAAGCCTCCGACATGATCGTATATTCAAATGAACAGTTTGCCGAAAATGATACTTCGAGTTCTCATCCAGCAAACATGCTTTTGCAATGGCTGTTATGTCGTGCAAAACAGCATCAAGCTATTGATTCGTAAGATTAATTTAAATACAAGTAGCGGAATTGCGCATGGCATTGGCGTATGAATAAAATAACAAATCCGGCATGCATTCGGTATTGATTCAAGTGTTTACAAAAGGAAATATCAACGTTTCTATTGACCCCATTCATAAGGAGAAAATATGACTAACTGTAAGAAAAGGCTATGTAATTATATCTATATCTGCAGAATGTATGACGCATTTGAAATATAAGTACCGGATTATTTGCTGTGTTGTTGATTGAACTATAGTCTTGTGCATGAAAGAGCAAACTATACCGAGCTATAACAAATAGATCTGCAGTCGGTAAGACATAAACATAAACAAACGCCTCAAAATGCAAACGTGTACGTACGAACGTACGTCTGTATCAAATTTAAAGTCGATATTTACTGAACATTGAATACTGATATGTAGAAATAAAACGATACAACTCTTTTATGTAAATTCTAGGGGTGGCAAAACTATTCGAATATTTGAAATTAATTTCAAAATAGGTAAAAAATGCTTATTTACTCATAGCCTTGCACGGACAAATTATCAATTTTTGCGATATGTCCCATAAACAGAACGGGGTCAGTCACTATACTATAATCAATCAAAATGTCAAATTTTCTTCATTCTAAGAAAGCGATCTGTTAAAATCTACTCTTACATCTGCAATTCATATGCGTAAAAAATGCATCTTACCTTGATAAAGAGCCATTCTAAGACAATGAGATTGACAGGCAAGCAAATGAATGCTTTACTCGATCAAGATCTTATACAGATAAACGACAATCGTCTTAACCGATCTGTTACTAAGCGGTCATTGTCTTGGGAGAGAATCAATTGAAACTAAAGGAAAGTAAAGACGGAGGCCAACCAAATAGCTGCATATTAAGAGAGATGCAATACATATGAGCAAAGAAAGCCAGTTAATATTAAGAGATAATCAATATAAGAAATGCATTGCTGAAGCGTAGTCCTTTATTAAAGACACATGCAAGGCGCTGCAAGTTAAGACAACTATTGAGAATTTCATTAAGATTTGTACAAACACATAAAATAAAACATTATGAGTTTATGACCGAAACAATATTTTACATTTTCTTTAAATAAATGGTATTTCACAAGTTTTAATTCCACTGTGTTGTTCACATTTTAAACACGCGAAACTAACCGAAGTTATTAGTTTATCACGCTTTTTATTTTTATTTTTGTTATTGTTTTTCTTGTTTATAGGCCCGATTAATATATGTGGATTGGCAATCGTGCTAGCCGTGCAAGTGAATGACCAAAACAAACTTTATTGGGCGCCAAACCGTGGTTCAATTCTTGAATTTTAATCCGAAAAAGCCATTCACCTCCTAGACATACTTATGCAATATTAAACATGCACCGGAGAAAACAGCCATTCTGGTAAATGTCGGATAATTAATGGTCTGATAACAGCACATTTATGACTAAAGTGGCCCGGAGTACGTACAAACAACACGCTATCTGTTGTTTTTCAAATCTGCCTGCTCAGCAGTTATCGGTGTTTTCCTTGCGAATTGCGAATAAATAATTCAGACATTCGATACCGAACTGCACTAGAACGGTCTAAACCAGAAATACATATCATGTAACATCAAGAGCAAAAACTTTGTCTCTGATTAAACTTAAGTCGCTCCTTGAAAGCCAGAAGGGCCTATCAGCCTTCTTTGCACAGTATGCGGACTATAAAGAGACCATACTTATGTAAATTCGTAAAAAAACAAATATTGCTTTGCCCATTTATTTGGCAAAATAATGGAATATCAGTTTGAAATCAATATACACAGTCATATATATGAGGGGCGTCGTGAGAAAACCGGTCATTATGCATGGGCGTAAAGTGTCGTCCCGGATTAGCCTGTGCAGTCCGCACAGGCTAATCCGGGACGGCACTTTCCGCTTTTATGGTATTTTCTGTTTCAAGGAAGTCTCTTCTAACCATAAATTAACTTTAGGCGGAAAGTGCCGTCCTGGATCAGCTTGTGTGGACTGCACAGGCTGATCCGGGACGACACTTTACGCAAATGCGGCCGTAAGAGAAGCCGCTTATTAGATGTGTAGTATCAGCTTACCAGGAAATTGGTTTGAGTTAACTATAGGGCTAGTACTATTATCCTGTAACGACATCCTATTTCCTCCGAAACGCAATATATTGGAACTCTAAAAAGATGGTATAATATATTTGGACTTTGAAAAGATGGTAAAATATATTTGGACTTTGAACAGACGGTATAATATATTTAGACTTTGAACAGATGGTATAATATATTTGGACTTGGAACATATGGTATAATATATTTAGACTTTGAACAGATGGTATTATATATTTGGACTTTGAACATATGGTATAATATATTTGGACTTTGAACAGATGGTATAATATATTTGGACTTTGAACAGATGGTATAATATATTTGGACTTTGAACAGACGGTATAATATATTTAGAATTTGAGCAGATGGTATAATATATTTAGACTTTGAACAGATGGTATAAACTATTTGGACTTTGAACAGATGGCATAATATATTTGGACTTTTAACAGATGGTTTAATATACCGTATTTACCCTATGTATTGGGACACTTAAAAATAATTACACATTTTCTTGTCCTAATATAAAGGGTCATACAAAAATAATTCCCTAAAATAGGTGCCAAAATAAAGGGTAATATGCGACCCAATGTATTTTCACATACACACTGATTGTCGTTATGCCGCGTGCTTAACTGAGTGGCACACTAATTGGCTTCATGAGAGACCCGACAATTATCACATACTACCGGGTAGTAACCCTAATACTGGTAACTGTTAATTGACATGTTAATTATAATAATTATTAAAGCCCAAACTTGGACACTTTTTGTAAAAAGTCACCGCGTGACCGGTTTTAAATTCTCAATGACTTTACCACATAAAGTTAACATCCTATCACTCTCCAAACCCATTCATGTTTTAATATGCTATAGTATGACCCCTGTGGCATATGATAATTACAATTCGAAGTAAAAAATTTATCTAATAACTGTTATTTTGACACACAAAATAATTAAAGTTTTGATAAACGTTAACACGATAGCAATACCTTGACTGTGACGTCACGCGCACACCCCCAATTTCGATTGGCCGACCGATTTTCCCTTGCCTCTCTAAATAGGTCAATCCGTTTTTAACGTTTTTTTAGCACAGAAACTCAGCTTGTTTTATTGCTACTTTGTATTCTTATATACATACTTGTTCAACACGTAGAATTTAGTAATCATAATAAATAGTGAATATTCTACAAAGTAACATACAAAATAATGTTAACATATATCGTTGTGTCATAAATATAATACAGAGTACCATTTAAATGGTGGGTTATTAACACTTTTGTGTATTATATATACTGTGATTTTTTTCCCCACATAGATTTTTAAAATTACGGCACCGTATCCACACTGCAATCTTTATATACGTTGTGAATTCCCATAGTGGAATAGTTATAATATCTGTGATACTATGTTAAGCTCGGGCAATGGTTTATAACCGAGTTCCCGAGGGTAAACAACCTAACATCGTCGTTAATTGACATTAATTGACAATTTTATAGTTTGTTATAAGAAGTTCAATAAATTATTTAATATGAATATCATTTTACGCACATGACGTAATACATGCATTAAAATTTTGACAACGGTAGTCTTTGTAGCTTTTATTATATAAAAGGGATACACTCTTATTATTTGCAGCATATATATTGCAATATACGGTGTACAGTAGATCTATACTACTCTGATCATATTGAAATCAAGAGATATTTATTTTAAACTGGCAACATTGAAGACAAGGGACTCAAAGCATAATTATTTTTCGGAAAAAGGGGTGTCCCAATATTTAGGGTGTCCCAATACACAGGGTAAATACGGTAAGCGATCGTTACTTGTCATTGTAACTTCATAAGAAACACAACTAGTTTATGAATTCCCAAATATTGCAGATCACAAGAAGGAACACTTTATATATGCAATGGAATTTATAAAGCGTCAGCATCACAATAGTGTAGTGTCAGGATCTAAATTGTTTCTGCTTCAATTAAAATTACGTTATTAAATTATTGATGCATATACTTTTAATGGCGTTACAGTGTATTAGTTTTGTCCCATTATATTGCACGCACTGGTTTTGCATTTTTCCGATGTATATGTTAGCTGATCTCCCAATGCACGTTGATTTACAAAAATTTTAAAGAGATTGCACGTTAATAATTTACTTCAAAGCAAGTTCTATGTGATTTTGTTACAAAATGCGTTGTGATGTCCTCGGTGAATTTGAATTGATTTACCGTTTGTTTGGATATGTTTACGGTTTAGAATCGATGTAGACGGGACGTAAACTGGTCTTATAATGTTATATGAGGTCGTTTGTTTGCAATTACTATTTCTTGCATAAGTCAATAAGTACAAGTCGCAATAGCTGCGTGACAAAAAACAACAACATCATTTTATAGAATTTATATAAACTGATAAACTTTATATATATATGACTACATGGTGATGTCAATAGCATTGGTACAACAATTCTTCTGTTGTATGATATTATTATCGCTAGTGCTGGCAGTCTGTACTTAATGTTTCCGACATGATACTCGCTAATTTTTCTAAAGACAAAGAATAAAATTATCTTTTTAAACTACCCAATAAACAACGCAAAAAGAAGTCCCGATTTCTGAGCGGAGCATATTAAGAAAAAGTTCCATTTACAGTTGCAAAAAATATATGTCAATTCATGTTAGAATGGAAATATTTTTCGCATTATCGTTGTTTATCGACCAATAAACAACTCTTTTTCGTTCTGATGCGTGGCTTTTGAACAACTCGGGCCAACGCCCTCGTGGTTTAATTCCTACGCATCAAAACTCCAAATCGTTGTTTATTAGCCGATAATCAACGATACATCGGAAAGTATTTATTAAATAACAAAAGTATGTTATTTCTGACATTTTCCGCCTAATGAACTGCGAATGGATTCCACAAAAGCACATCCTCAAACGGGTCATCCCGTATGACTCGTTATGAAGAACGTCATGTCACGAACAATCGCAGATTCCCGTAATTGAATTCAAGTTGGTATTGACGGCGAGACATTGTTAGTGGTAACATTTCCCTAATGAAATACTTAATCGATCTGAACTTGTTACTAGACAGGCTGATGCTCTGGAACAATGAATGTCATGTTTAGGAAGTTCAATAGATGCAAAATCCCACTTTTTGATGCAAGCAAATTGCGAATTGCACATGTTTGACACTAGCAATTTTTGTTTTGCCTTGCATCATTTTGATCCAATTGTTTTCCTTTTACGAACTTCAAAAGCACTAAATATTTATATTTTCATTTAATTTTTTGGAATATTTTTTGGCAATGTTTACAAGTTGTTAACCTTTATTAACACACATAACTATTGCCAGAGCATTTTACAAATTATGCAAAAACAAATTCCCTGTGACCTTGGTATACTGACCCCTGAAAGTTTTATTTTGACCCCTGAAAATTTAAAGCCAGGGGTCACTTGACTCCTGACTTTCAAAATCTGGTGAAATACCCGATCATATTGTTGTTGTTGTTGTTTTTACTATTATATATGAGGCGTGTCGTGGGAAAACCGTGCTTAATGCATGTGCGTAAAGAAGGGTTTGACCTTAACTTTTGGGAAGTGGTGGTCCACAGGATCGGCTACCTGCAAAGCCTACCGGTCCGATACAGTATGAACTGGTCCCGATAATAAAAATTCATCGAACTGCATTGTGCATACCATAGCTTAAAAAACACAAAATGATTCTCAGAATGGAAATCGGAAAATATATTGAGCACACATGAAACTCTATTATTCATTATATAACATATTTTCGCTCAAAATCTTGTATGCGCATTGTTGGTTTAATAAAGAGTAGGTATCAACTTATTGAGCTTGACATACAATTGACATGACATTATCGTGTGCTGAGCAATCAAAATGCAATTATAGCAATGAAAAAGATAATTATTTATTGTTATTTGATTGGGCTATCCGTTCATTAACGTTTTGCAATCATCTTCATAATGCGGAAACATCGACGTGAATTGTGTTTACTTTGAATGTTGTTTAATAGAGATACCATTTAAAACTGCCTGTTGTAAAAAACAACAACACAATAATACATGATTGCTGTGTCGAAAAGAGAATACGTTGTTCAACTATTATTGAGCCAAGAGTAATATTAACGATATGAATGTATTTAGCCAAACCTTGAAATTTCGGTTTTTGGTCAAAGCAACATGTGAACATGTGCGCGTTATAATTTGAATAGAAGTAATTATTAACTCATTATTTTAATAACTCTATATCTGTTGTTTGATTAATTTTGTATAAAAATAATAAAATGTTATTAAATGCCTATAATTAATTAATGGAAATTGTTTCTCTAAAAAGCGACTACAATGACCGTCGGATATAATTTCTTAAGTCAAAATGGTGATACGTTGATTTTTTAACGTATAATACGTTGTTATGACACAATGATTGGAAAGTTGAAGGCCGAACTTGCAATACCATAATGGTATGCATGACTCCGCATCGCTGCGAACATCAACTACATAATATAATTTTAATAAATACATCAACAACATAATATAATTTTAATCAATACATCAACAACATAATTTAATTTTAATCAATGAATTTGAAGTCAAGGTTTTATTCGTCATTTGATCGTCCGTTGTGAGAGACGTTCTCATTAAGAAATATGAAACCGCTTCCGATGTATCGGCTCAAATAACGATGCCCGTCTCGCACGCATTTCACCTTGTTAGATAGATCACTTTGACCATCACTACCATATTTCATATATTTCATATATCAAGCAATGACATAGACGTTATCGTCGTTGCCAATAGTTTAAAACAGATAACCCGTTGGGAGAGACGTTCTTGGGAAAGCATTATTGAGACACATATTAGTTTGGGATACAAAATAAAGCACAATTTTTATCCAGACCAACACGGCTTATGTAGGAACAAATTTCTTCCCTGGAAAAATCTAATAAGTTTCGGATACAAAATGAACCATCCTATATGGATCGCAAACAAGTGTTGTAACGAACGTTCGGGGAATAGAAACATGGCCTACATTGTTAAGCATATTGATTCGTAGGACGTTGACCGTCTGTTCACTTGCTTAAGCCTCGGTCACAACCGGGTTGCGCGTGCGTCGGACCTACGGCGCCCGTGCGTGTTTTTCTCGATCGCAAGGTCGCCGCAATAACCTCAACAGATATTAGCGCAAGCGCTTAAGTTGATGCGTCGGCCTCACCCATCGTGCGGGCACCGTAAGGGCACCGTGAGCACATCGTGCGATCAACCTACGGGCACTCTACGTTTTTGCTTTCGAAAATGCCTGTCGCAAGCACGCAAGTTGCACTTGCGGACGTCGCACGACTTCCTTGCGTAGTACATACGGATTCCTTGCGATAAACGCACCGGCAACGCAACAAAGACACTGACAACTCACGCTCGCCGCAAGACACGTGCGGTTACCGCACGGTGACCGCAAGAGGTTATGTGCTTCGTATAAATAACCGCGATTATTTGATTGCTTTTAACACATTTTCCATATTATCTCCTTATTTCACGTGTATAACAATCATATTGCTATTTGAAATATTTTTTTACAATTTTTAAAATTTAACCATAGCATCTTCTGATATACAATTCAAACTAAAAAACGTAAAAGGGCACCAATTTATGCAGAATTATTTATGAAAAAATATTCATATTCGTGCTTTTGCCAAAATACCATTACTGTCTTGAGGCGACTGTGCGTACAACTTGCGGTGATCGTGCGAACACTATGCGCTGGTCGTGCGTCGACATAAAAAATAATTCACAGTCGCATAGTGAACGTAAGGTCGCCGTAGGACAGACGCACGTCAATCGCACGATTCGCAGACACAGCTGCGGTTTGCTAAAACTGAAAACGCGCGACAGACGTGCGGCGAACGCACGCCGCCCGTAACTTGGCCTCACGATGCCCGTACGAATTCCACAAGTTCTTACGAAACGCATGCGTATGCCTTGCGATCTCAAAATCGTGCGTTTGGTCTGCGGTCTGCGGTCACCGCAGTGGGTTGTGACCGAAGCTTTAGGTTGTGACCGAGGCTTTACCCATATTGTCAAGGCCGTTAACACCATGTATAGTGCTGTATTTCTGCTTTATCTTTGAACTGGGCCCAACTGTTCAAAACATTTAATTAAGCTTATGAACCACTGTCTGTTGATGTAAGTATGTATTCGTCAAACAAAAATGTAACAAATATTACAAACAATATCTTTATCAAGATTGAACATGAATTCAGGTTAACATTGTTTTTGAATGAAGTCACAATTCAAAAACTTAATATCTAAAGACTATAAAATATTCAACCACTAGGCTATAAGCTTAACTGGTCGCCAAAGTTTTCAGCAATTAACCCATGGAAGATTTTAGCCTGCAACTTTGTTTGTTCTTATTTAAATCTTTACGTTACGTAAATAAAATAGTCTTCCAGTATTATTTAAGCCATACTTTGATTTTTGTAATGAGCGGCGTAACATTCAGATGAAGAACATGTGCATTTCTCAAACGAATGTCCATTTTAGCAAGGTAACACAAAGAAACGAGTCCAGCAATTCGCACGTCCAAACATCACAATAAACCCATTAATTGTCTACTAAGCTGTCCAGTCACAATAAACCATTATCTTATTCATCAATTTGTTATTAGTTCCGTCTCGATAAAAAAAATAGAGCTCTACAATAATTGTAAGTTATAAAGCAACCTCTATAGAAACCGTCTGCGAAATTTGTGGCATACTAAGGTTTAGTCTATAAGACAGCGGATTTGTGGGAAAGTGACCTGTTGTTTAATGTCTAATATGATCGGTCGTTTATATTCTAATTGGATCATGTTTTCGGTGTTTTTAGAATAATTAATATTTGTGAGGCTTGTGAGACTGATATTCCACATACAAACATAAGAGTACAGAATATCAATTGTGACTCTGTAACCACTAGAAGCCTATCCAATGGACGTCATTTTGCATTATGTTTGGCAGTATGCTATCAACGAAGCATTTCTAAAACTTAACTTGAATCTGAATAATTTGTTTGACCAACATTGTGGCGCAAGCATTTACTACCGCGTGATAGTGTTTTCGACAATTGTACATTTGTACGTATTCTTCTTCTATTGCCCACTATTATATGTCTCAAAAAAGAACATCAAAATTGTTATATATAGAGAGTATTAGGTGAGTGTTGGATAAATATGAAGTTTATCATGCGAGGCTTAGAAACAGATGTGCGCGAGACTTGCCGAACGCTCGGATGTTTCGTGCCGAGCATGATAAACTTCATATTTATCCAACAACCACCTAATATTCTATTTATCCTATTATGTTATTCTCATTAATCCTGTAAACAGCGAGAAAAATTTTCAAAAATAAAAACAATAACTTTGGTTCCCCACTTTTAACACTGTTTTTTTTTTACTACCAACGTCATCGTTTGGTATGACGTCACATTGAAATACATAGCGTTCTAAATATAACGATCGAATATACGTGTGCTTAAAATAGCGATCGGATATTTAAAGCTTAAGTTTATACGATGTGCTATTATCCAATCGATTTGTCTGTTGTAATAGGATAAAATTACTTCATACTTCATCATGTGTAATGAAACTTAATATAAAATGCTACTAGGCGCATTTTTGTAGCTACACAAATTTCACTAAAAACTGTTTAACTTCGATCCAGATTTATAAATGTATTATGTTGTTTACAAACTTTACGTAAGTAACAGTAAGTCTTATACTCCAATTTAGATATTTACAAATACTAGTACATATTTAGTGACAAATAATAAAATAAAGAATATTGTAAAAAATAATGCAAACTCCAGAACGGTGTATTTAAATTAGATATGTTGACGATGTGCAAAATAGAACTTATGCAAATATATAAAAAAGCAACAGCTTTTTAAAAACCAATTGCTTTTACGTCAAACCCTACATAACAACGAATGACAAGAATATAAGCTAGTCAGTACTGAACCAGGATTTCCATCATCTAAAGGTATTATTGAATGCAGTTTAACGTTACAATCCCTCTTCTGAAACACGATCTCTGAATTATGCTCATTAAAAATCCGCACAACATCGCCGTTAAATGTTTACCGATTTAGCGAAACTAAGGAAGTTTTACGGCTTATCATCGTATCCGTATTAAAGTGGTGGTAGTAAATTTCACATACGTTATCGGCAATGTCTGTATCCAACGTAATAAATACGCTTCTTTCGTAATTGAATTGCGTCAACACAAGATTCACTTCTACAGACTTGTGATCTTAGCAGAAGAGATTTACTGTCGTTGAAAACAATGTCTGATAAATAAATACATGTACATGTATGTATTTTTGATAAATAATCAGTATGTATTTCATAATTATTTTTTTTATACAGATCATAGCAATTATGTCAAAGCTTTTATGACGTAATGACAACCATATACGGTATATATTAATGTACCATGATCAAACTATTACAGGGAAAACAACAATAGCAGTTCATGTCTTAAGATGGTGGCTTTTAAATAAGTCCCCGCTAAGGTTGGATAGAATCACGCACCTGGCAGAACACTAATTCAAATGGCTCCGCTAAGCTTGGATAGAATCACGCACCTGGCAGAAAACTAATTCAAATGGCCCCGCTAAGGTTGGATAGAATCACGCACCTGGCAGAACACTAATTCAAATGGCTCCGCTAAGGTTGGATAGAATCACGCACCTGGCAGAACACTAATACAAATGGCTCCGCTAAGGTTGGATAGAATCACGCACCTGGCAGAACACTAATTCAAATGGCCCCGCTAAGGTTGGATAGAATCACGCACCTGGCAGAACACTAATTCAAATGGCTCCGCTAAGCTTGGATAGAATCACGCACCTGGCAGAACACTAATTCAAATGGCTCCGCTAAGCTTGGATAGAATCACGCACCTGGCAGTACACTAATTCAAATGGCTCCGCTAAGGTTGGATAGAATCACGCACCTGGCAGAACACTAATTCAAATGGCCCCGCTAAGCTTGGTTAGAATCACGCACCTGGCAGAACACTAATTCAAATGGCCCCGCTAAGCTTGGATAGAATCACGCACCTGGCAGAACACGAATTCAAATGGCCCCGCTAAGGTTGGATAGAATCACGCACCTGGCAGAACACTAATTCAAATGGCCCCGCTAAGGTTGGATAGAATCACGCACCTGGCAGAACACTAATTCAAATGGCCCCGCTAAGCTTGGATAGAATCACGCACCTGGCAGAACACTAATTCAAATAGCTCCGCTAAGCTTGGATATAATCACGCACCTGGCAGAACACTAATTCAAATGGTCCCGCTAAGCTTGGATAGAATCACGCACCTGGCAGAACACTAATTCAAATGGCCCCGCTAAGCTTGGATATAATCACGCACCTGGCAGAACACTAATTCAAATGGCTCCGCTAAGGTTGGATAGAATCACGCACCTGGCAGAACACTAATTCAAATGGCCCCGCTAAGCTTGGATAGAATCACGCACCTGGCAGAACTCTAAGTCAAATGGCTCCGCTAAGCATGGATAGAATCACGCACCTGGAAGAACACTAATTCAAATGGCCCCGCTAAGCTTGGATAGAATCACGCACCTGGCAGACGCTAATTGAAATGGCTCCGCTAAGCTTGGATAGAATCACGCACCTGGCAGAACGCTAATTCAAATGGCTCCGCTAAGCTTGGATAGAATCACGCACCTGGCAGAAAACTAATTCAAATGGCCCCGCTAAGGTTGGATAGAATCACGCACCTGGCAGAACACTAATTCAAATGGCTCCGCTAAGGTTGGATAGAATCACACACCTGGCATAACACTAATTCAAATGGCTCCGCTAAGCTTGGATAGAATCACGCACCTGGCAGAACACTAATTCAAATGGCCCCGCTAAGGTTGGACAGAATCACGCACCTGGCAGAACACTAATTCAAATGGCTCCGCTAAGCTTGGATAGAATCACGCACCTGGCAGAACACTAATTCAAATGGCCCCGCTAAGGTTGGATAGAATCACGCACCTGGCAGAACACTAATTCAAATGGCCCCCTAAGGTTGGATAGAATCACGCACCTGGCAGAACACTAATTCAAATGGCCCCGCTAAGCTTGGATAGAATCACGCACCTGGCAGAACACTAATTCAAATGGCCCCGCTAAGGTTGGATAGAATCACGCACCTGGCAGAACACTAATTCAAATGGCCCCGCTAAGCTTGGATAGAATCACGCACCTGGCAGAACACTAATTCAAATGGCCCCGCTAAGGTTGGATAGAATCACGCACCTGGCAGAACACTAATTCAAATGGCCCCGCTAAGCTTGGATAGAATCACGCACCTGGCAGAACACTAATTCAAATGGCCCCGCTAAGGTTGGATAGAATCACGCACCTGGCAGAACACTAATTCAAATGGCCCCGCTAAGCTTGGATAGAATCACGCACCTGGCAGAACACTAATTCAAATGGCCCTGCTAAGGTTGGATAGAATCACGCACCTGGCAGAACACTAATTCAAATGGCTCCGCTAAGGTTGGATAGAATCACGCACCTGGCAGAACACTAATTCAAATGGCTCTGCTAAGGTTGGATAGAATCACGCACCTGGCAGAACACTAATTCAAATGGCCCCGCTAAGGTTGGATAGAATCACGCACCTGGCAGAACACTAATTCAAATGGCCCCGCTAAGGTTGGATAGAATCACGCACCTGGCAGAACACTAATTCAAATGGCCCCGCTAAGGTTGGATAGAGTCACGCACCTGGCAGAACACTAATTCAAATGGCCCCGCTAAGGTTGGATAGAATCACGCACCTGGCAGAACACTAATTCAAATGGCCCCGCTAAGCTTGGATAGAATCACGCACCTGGCAGAACACTAATTCAAATGGCCCCGCTAAGCTTGGATAGAATCACGCACCTGGCAGAACACTAATTCAAATGGCCCCGCTAAGGTTGGATAGAATCACGCACCTGGCAGAACTCTAATTCAAATGGCTCCGCTAAGCTTGGATAGAATCACGCACCTGGCAGAACACTAATTCAAAGTTATATTTAATAAAATACATGTAATTAACATTAATTGGTCACTTTGTACGGAAACGAAATATCGGACGGACGAAAGGACGGACATCGAGTATAATGGATAACGTAGTCCGGGAAATTCGTTTCACACACAGTCAAAGTGAATGGCATTAAAATTATAATTTCGACGGACGGACAAAGCGGCGACTATATGCTCTCCCCTTCAGGGAGCATAAAAACTGAACTAATTTCCCTGCAAGCAGATAACTGCAGATAACTGAACTATGTTTATTCTATGAATGAAACAAGGTCTAATGATGGTGTACTATTTGTGGCATGAATTAATGGATAAAATTGTGAAGTGGTACCTTTTAAGTACACTCACATATGCTGAATATGACTATTTTAATGTAACTTCAGTCACATGTTCATGGGTTATACTGGACTTGCCCAAACATGTGTCATGATTCTATAAACATCCTATAAAAGGAATAAAACATATAATAAAAAAAAAAGCATTGAAAGGATATTTTAAAACACGATACAACGCAATTCTAGCATAAATATTTTTGAGAGACAAACATAATTGTGGATCTTGCAAATCAATATATGATTAAATATTTATATACACGTATAATGCTTACCAAGCTGAACCATTTTGTTGCCTTGAAAATGCGTTTCCACATACCAACTCGATCGGCTTCTATCAATATCCTCACAGAAAAGCATGCAATCACATTAATCTGAGCGAAATCTTATTAACAATGTGCTTTCAATTTTATAAATAATGCAAAAAAATTTATTTAAGGCACAATAACACATTCTACGCTAAACATAAAGTTAGCAACACTCTACATCGCTGCACACCACAAACGAAACTGAATTTCTGTCCGGAATATGTATCGAACAGTATTGATATTGAACTACTGATCTCGGTGAGGCTCTGTTCATTGCCGCTGCTCGAGTGGCCAATAAAAACGGGATTACCGATACCACGTGACGAGCTTATTTGGATCAGTGGGTGTACCGCAGTAGCAAAGATGGCAAGCAAATGCAAATTTTGGACATTAAAGGGACTTGTTCACAGATTTTCGCATTTTTTGAAGTATGCCATTAAATGTCTTAACTTGGCATATTTAAGCATCGGAACTAAAAAGCTCAAGTATAATTACAAAAAAAGTATTTAAAAAACAAACAAAGAAAAGAACCCGGGACTTCAGGATTAAAAGGCTATCGCCTCAACCACTCGACCATTCCGACTTGAATGTATTAACATGCATTATTTACTTTATATAAGTGTTTATAAGTGTTCCACGTGATGAGAACAGTTTCAACGAAAACAACAGAAACACTCCAAATTATTCCATCGTTTAGCGTTACAAACACTTTATAATTTTATCAATTTCAACTGATGATTACTTATAAACAAAACATTTTGTGTGCAGTCTATTTCTAGGTCCGTAATGTTATTTTGCTCCCTTGTAAACTGTTCGTTTATTTTTGGAATCGGTGACAAAAAGTCAATCTGTGAACAGGTCCCTTTAAGAAGCTGCATGCACAAGTTTCTTTCCACTGACATTGAAACCAAACTATCATTGTATGTACACAGAATATACACGCAGTTATTAGCAGTTATCGACACTATATCCCGTATTCAGTAGAGAATATACACGCAGTTATTAGCAGTTATCGACACTATATCTCGTATTTTCAGTAGAGAATATACACGCAGTTATCAGCAGTTATCGACACTATATCCCGTATTCAGTAGAGAATATACACGCAGTTATTAGCAGTTATCGACACTATATCCCGTATTCAGTAGAGAATATACACGCAGTTATCAGCAGTTATCGACACTATATCCCGTATTCAGTAGGAGACGGATTTATGCAAGTCTTAAAAAACAGAAATGTTTTTTCGGTTAAAAATCTTAAATCTTAAAGGGATTTTTCGAATACTGATATCATGATAATTGGGGAAAAACGATAGTGAAAACAGCGCCATTGACTATTTAAATTAGTGGCATATTGGCTGAACTCATTATTTTAATGTTTTAATCAAGTGTCTATACAAATCATGTCATGATTTACACCAAAAGGGTACGTTTCTCAAGTATGAGGGATTTTGTTATTCCAGAATTGGACATGTTTGCGTTGCAACTTGGGAATATTCAACACTAGTGGGAATGGGTCCTCTAACATTAACCATCCAAAGAAGATACAAATCACTGTGAGTTTCCACACATCTGCAAGAGAAATGACTCACTATATTCATAACGGTACGCTATACTTGAATGAGTATCATGACTGGCACGAAACACAGGACGTCCACGCACACCGCCGGACCGTCGGCGAGTGTTGGCCACCAAACACAGCGTGTATTTCTAGATGTATGCGACATGTGCTGGCACTTGGCGCCCTACCAGATGGGTGTGTGGGTGGAAAAATTATTTAAAACCGCACCGTAATCTGAAAATTAGTTATTACGTCTTCGTTAAAAGAACAGATGTGTGTACATTAATCAGGTTCTTTTTAATATGTATTCTAATGACTATATTTAAACTTGTTTATATGTCGTTATTCATAATAACGAATGTTTTTTTTATTGGTTCTTTACAATTCTATGAATTTCATGTTGTTTTATCGATTGTTCTTGAAATCTACATTTAAATTTTAATGATTTTTAATACCTGAATTTATACCCTCATAACTCTGAACCATACAAGATAGATAACGAACCCCAAAGTTTTATTATCACATCATCAACATTATATAATAAAATAATAATAATAATAATAACTTATTATTGTTATTATTATTATTATTATTAACAATAAAATTAATTATTAAAAGGTAATAAATGCACTGTAAAATGGTACTTGGGCGTTAAAAAATATGTTTGTTTCAGGTTACATGCCCATAAAAATTAATGTAGATAGGTCGGGATTATTTTTATTTTATTTCATTTTTTTTTGCTAAAAGGTCAACTTGAAGATTTTAAAACTGAATAAATATGCAAAACATATCAGTTATATCCTTAAATATTGTTTATATGTGGATGCTATCAAAACAAAACATTTATTTATTTATTATTATTATTATTATTATTGTTATTATAATAATAATAATTATTATTAACAATAAAATTAATTAATTATTATTAACATGTAATAAATGCATTGTAAAATGGTACTTTGTAGTGTACATTATATTCCAATCTCCAAAAAATAAATCGTTTTTAAATTGGAAGCGTTATTAATGGATGATAGAATGCTGCTGTTCCAAAATTCGAACTTACTATGAGTCACATAGTCCCAATATAAGAGTCAAATCTTAATCAACTCTGTATTTTTATTCAAAATCCTACTTATATTACGAAATTAACGTATACGTATTAGTGAATATTACAAAATATAATTGAACTTGTGCTAGGACAAAATAAGACCGATATTTCGTAAGTTTATTCTTCACAACTAGCCCATGGCATACAAGTGTGTTTCTTTTAAAATCATACGCAATATGTAATAGTTTTATATTGAATGAATGTATGACACCATGTCGATCAGTGGTATTAATGTCAGCTTTGCAAACTTAGCATTCAATCAAACAACGCGTGAGACATTTAACGATTTTTAAATGATTAAACCAATACATGTTCCATGTGTTTTTTTATCAACTGAAGTAACATTCACAATCATAAATCTAAATGTGAGAACACAAAACTCGAAAGTTCTTTCAGATACAGAGTAGCTTTCTGTTCTGCTTACCTCCCCTGAACGACAGCAAACATCAATCCATTAGACCTGAGTCACTCGATTAATAATCAACCGTGATCCCCATCTGTAGCAATAGTTAATGTCCAAAATGATTCACCTGTTTTCAGTCCTCAATCATTCAATCGGCTTAACGTTTAGAAACAGCAGATTTTTAAACCGATACATTCGTGCGAAATCTTACATAGCAAACAGTATTGATTGTACTCTACTGCAGTAAATCTAAACGAAATTCAATGCACTTTACCTAACACAGAGCTACATTCCACAGTTAACTAGTCCAGATCGAATGCACGATTGTCTTACTGACTGCACGTTGATCGCTTCAATCGATTCTTATCTTTAAACTGCAAGCGTCGTCTTTTAAATATAACACGTGCATATTAATAACGCCTTGATTGTTACTTTATATGCTCTGCACTATGTACACGACATCTATACAATAATGTATGTCAATATATGTATTGACAGGTCTATTTTTAAACTAATGGCCAGTTATATCCCTTAAAATGAAAACCATTCTTCCTCAATTCATTTATGTAATCCTTATTAATAACTGGTTTGATATATTTACACGGAGGCTTTTTGCTCAGCCCAGACAAGCGATCGATTGCAGTGCAACGGACCATATCGATTTGCGCCAAGTCTGAGAGATGTAATTTCCCCCATGATCCGGGAAAACCAGCCGCACCGTTTTGTTTAATAGCTGCACATAATTAATAGCCACTGACTTTGCGACTTTCGATGACGTAGTTTGGGATAAAAACTGGCCTTGTATGGGTAATACGTAAATTAACTCATTAAATAAGTAGAAGTTGCCCTGCATTAATAATGGGCCTTCCAACACAGATCTATTTTCATGCAACAAAATAGTACACACCTTTAAATTCCAATCTTAAGCTTAGCTCATATGCGTGCAATAATATGTACAAAGAGCAAATCCCCTACCTCGGAAATACAGGCTATGTCTTTGATAATCAACGCCCATGTATTTTTTCTGTTTAAGCTTGGGTCCCACTGGCAGATCCAACTTCACGCCAGCCCCGAAAATATAGAACCCATCACCTAGGCAACGAATCCTGCCCGGTATGTCGTTCTCGTTTTCATTAAGTTGTATAACTGTCTTGTTAATCATGTTCTTGCTTTTCCATTTCAGTGCATTCAGCGTGGCTTCCAGTTCGGACGGTGTTAGCCTTGTTTTCACGTCATGTCGGCTTTCTGAACTGTCAGTTTTATTTATGTTCAGTTCTTTACAGTTTGGAAATAAAGCTCTTCGCAGTTTGCACACAAATTGTAAGCGTTTTTGCTTCTTTGGTTCCACTTTAGCAACTTTAGTTTCGATGAAGTAAGGGACAAAGTACGAAATTGTTCTAGGTGATACTTGTTTCAGATACTTCATTGATACTGCAAAGACACGCTGTCTCTTTTGATCGTCGCCACTATCAACAAACTTATTAATATCGTGTTTTTCATCTTCCGAACTATCAGTTTCATCAGTGAACAAAGCACCTGTATTGGTATTTTCGTTTTCGTTTAGTTCCAGTTCAGTGGAATCAATCCAGTCAGCGATTATGGACTGGGCATTATTCATATCTGCATTTTTTTCACTTGCTTTTTTATCATCAATGCATACCTTTTCTGTTTCTGCACATTTGTGTTGAGCTTCTGTACCATCCGGACCGCAATCATCAATCGTTCTTGCAAAGCAATTGTTCATTTGTGCAACTGGCTCTGGTGAATCAGCATCTGAAAGCTCGGAGGTCTGCATGTCATGTATTTCATCTTCTAATGCGGTCTCGAACTGTTTCTCGTAATCTGGACTGGAGTACGGTGTAGAGCTGGAGAATTCGGACATAGACATGGTCTCAGTATTTCCGAAATACGTTGGCCCACTAGTAAAACTTTCGGGATCGGAGGATTCTCCATTGAAAAGTGAAGAAGACAGAACATCTTTGCTGCTGCATGAGCTGGAGCTAATATCTGAACCTGGGGAGATGCAAACCATTTCTAAGCCATCGTCTTTAAATTCAGTGGGTGGTGACACAAATGCAACATCATCTTCGGTTAGATATGCTCCGTCTTGCGTGACACTCTCCTCGCAGTTTATATCAGACTCTTCCGTAGCGTAAGTGCTAATAGTTTGAAATTTGCAATCTGTTTTATTGAGACACTCACAGTAATCTAAAATTTCCAAGACTTCTTTATCTTCTGGCGATAATGACTCCGTATCGTCTGATGTGATGTATCTGTCTTCATATGTCCCTTGGTCTAAATTATCTAAAGCAATTACGTCTAAATCGGCACCACATTTCGTAGAAAACTTACTTCCATCGCTGTCTGGAAATGACGTTTTGTCATTTCTGTCTTGCGTTGCTTGGTCAGAACCACACATTCTTTCGTATTCATCACCGCAGCAAATGTGCTTTATTTGTTGTACTGAATCTTCAAACATGTAAACCTTAGGCTGGACTTTGTTGTTACCTATGTTTACATGTAACTCACTTGTGTAAATCTCGGGCGAATATGCTTCCTGTTGCTGACTTCCATTTTCGGTTGATCTCGACCTCATACCAGGTGTAAAACATCGTTTTGTCTCTGTCCCGTCATCGTTGTCATCACCGCTATCGTTATCATCGGCATGATAATTGTCATCATTGTGGTTATCATCTCTGTTGTCCCCATCCGGTTCAAGGTCGCCTCCGTTATGGTCGTCCGAGTTGTCGTCATTTCCTCTGTTACCGTTTTCCGCGTTTCCAGTGCCCTCATTATCAGAATCGTCATCTTGTTTCTTCAGATGATTCTTGTTTTCATCACTATCAGTTTGATCTTCACTCTCGTCATCATTTTCATCATCAGAACTTTCAATGATTACTAATTCGTTATAAACACTTCCTCTTTGCTTAGCATTCTTACGTTTCCGTGATTTATTTCCGGTTCCTCCGATTTCACTGTTGCATTGTTCGACCTCATTACCTACTGCACATGCCTGGCTCTTACCAGCCATTGTAAAATTAGCTACTAAACTGTCCACATAAATATCGTCCGGTTCAATAAGTGTCATATTTTCAATATCGATCGGTTCTTCTACATCAAAATACTCGTCATCTGATACAGTCACAATATCCTCGTGCGGTAAAATATGGTGTTCAGTAGGTGATCCTGGCGGACTAAATGTTAAATCTATAATTTCATTGTTCACCTCATACTCTCTATTTGGTGCTGCGGATTTATTTGTTGTACGATTTTCAACATTTGCGATTCCATCATCGGAATCTTCACTCGTGGAAGCTCTCCTCTTCAGTTCTTTCAGGTACGACATAAAGTCCTCACCTTGTTCAGGTACGAAATGTGTGTCCTCACGTACAATAGGTGTTTTACATACAGGTGAAACTATTGTATTTCTCTTGATTTTATCTGCTTCTGAATCTACCTTATCATTAATAGGCAAAGGTTTGACTTTAGGAATTGCTCCACTAGCCTTGGAAATCATACACGTAGAGTTGTCCCTTGTAGATGGTTCGATGAATCTTTCATATTCATCATATAAACTGTTTTGCATATTCCCTGAGCTGTCAACTTTTGGTGGGTTTTCCTGACTCTTCTTTTGTTGCGAATTTTCAGGATTTTCCAAATCATATACGATGACAGTTTTACCTGCAGGCCTCGGGCTGTCGCTGTCATGTCGGTCAATTCTAGGACTCTGAGCTGTTGTGTACTCTAAAAGCGGTTTAGATGTTTTTAGTCCAGAATGGTTTGACTGTGTGCCGTTGTTAGATGATCTTTGAACTGTCATTAATATATTAGGCTCAGCAACATTCCGTTCACGATCATTCCCTGCCAATTGTTCAAGAGACGTGTCGAAAGCAGAAATCATACTTTCATGGCCTGTCGGATTATCATTAACAGCAACTCGTTCTGTCACAAAATTATGAACTGGTTCGTGGTTGTCATAGAGCAATCGATCTGGTGTTATCCTATTTAGATGCTGACGGCTACTGGGTGGTCTATTTCGAAAAACCTTCTCTTCTCTGATATGCACTCCTTTCCTATCAGTCTCAGTGACGATTCCGTCGCCCCCTGATGAAAACTTTATAGTCACTGTAACATTTTCGGACGGACTACTTGACAGTTTACTGTCGATGTTTTCCAGCTTACCAGCACCGCCGTGGTCGGCTTCGTCGGCAGCAGTGTCACGCACTAGCACAAGAGGTCTCTTTCTAGTCTGGTTTCTATCGTAACCGTTCGGATACAGGATTTCGTTATTATTGACGGGATTAGCCCTGGCGGTTGTGCCAACACTAAAGTACGTTCTAGGTTCCATTGTTTCTCACTTTGAAATAATGTTTTTATCATTCATTAAGTTGAAATATTTAAGAATCACTATTATAACAATATGCATCTGTTTACTGACTGTACATAAAAAGTACTTATATCGATGTGAGTGTTCACTTCCACAATATAGTCATGGCAAATAAGGTTTAATATACAATGTAGTTATAAATTTCACTCGATTCAAAAAATGTATTTCCAAAAACTCCTTAAAACTTATCTTCTTTCCCACATTGGGCTTAGGTTAGTGTCAAATAACACTATTTTTCACCACCTACAACCAAATAATCCCTATGTCATATCCATGAAATACGATTTAAACCACGAATTTAACTGCAATAAAACACCGTCCGAACTGTCACGACGCAGAACTTCGAATAAAACAACATGGTCATCTCGTATTTTTACATTCCCGTTACTTTTGCATCTTTGGGCTAATTATTTCGTGTTGACTCACTCAAGTAAACGAAATAGGTATAATTGTTGGCTGTCACTTCGTAAGAGTGTAGATAGCGGGGCGTAGAGTTTTGACACTAAATTAATTGTCTGTTTTACGATCTTTTGAGAAGAAGCACGGTTGCTTGGCCGCAGGCCATTTGGGAATTAAATACGTCGTAAGCTTGAGTATATCTTCTCGCCGCAGTTTGTTTCTTTTACTGGGTGGACATGAAAGAATGTACGCAACGCCATAATGACGTAAATTGTTATTACGGATAAAATATTTGTTTAAATTACATAAAATGATTTTTTTAAAGTGAAGGAACAATACTGGTGAAATGTACCCATTATATATATATATATATATATATATATATATATATATATATATATATATATATATATATATATATATATATATATATATATATATATATATATATATATATATATATATATATATATATATATATATATATTCATAACTAACATGTTGTTTATAAAGCCTGTGCATTTACTGACAGTTTCTCTTTAAATAATAAAATTTATTTATTTGTTTATATTTTTATAGCATTTCAATTTATATTATTTAAATGCAATAATTGTTGTTGTTATTAATGATTTATGTCTTCGTCAATCGACGATAAATGCTTATGTGAGTGTGCTTTGTCATGCGAGTTTATTGTTCAACTATGTATTAAGTCATTTGAATATGTATGTGAATGAAATTGTAAAAAATGAAAAAATGTATGTAAATGAAATTAAAAAAACATATACAGATTTAACCTAAACCTAGAGTGTACAAAAATTGAGTGATTTAAATCTTGTATAGTATTTATTTCGCCTAAAACGTGCACAAATCTGCAATATTGCATATTGGATTGCATAGAAATCGATTAAACTTTCCATTTTAAATGCAGTATACGTTGCCTAGGCGATGAATCATACCGAAGCTGAATCAGGTTTGGACAATTTTTTTGCGAAACAATCAAATTCAAGAAATTTGATACGGATTGTTATCTCCCGGCATGGTAAAGTTGTGGTGCATCGTGGCTTTAGTAATTTTTACTGTGCAAATTGGATACGAAAGACAATCAAAACGCTGATAGCGCAGAAAGACTGTTGGCGAGAAAAGAAACTTGAATAAAGTAAAGTATATTAACATGTGCATTTAACTTAAAGGAAATACGGTAAAGATCAGCTTGTGAGATCACTGGACCCCATGATTATCTTTCGCAACTTAATCTTTCGCACGGGTAATTTTATGCTGCTTCTAATTCGATAGAATGCATACCATAATTGCATCATAATTAGTTTTTGTATGTTTAATAGCGAATATCTGAGCTTTTGTGCAACATATTTAATACAAACGACATTATTATTATGTCGTGCGCAATCAAAGTTGCCTCACTCACATCGAAATTACGTTGCTTTGGATGCATGCTCTCGATTTTCCTAACTACACTTAAAATTAAGCACTCAATACATTGCAGTAAATCGTTGTCAAAATACTCAAAAAAGAAAGCATCGACAATAGGAAATACCATTTTCCCGCACCAGTCATAGTAGCCGATAGAGCGCATTAAATGTGTGATCTTATTCCAGGACACTTATGTGAATATTTTGGTTACATACAAGTAAAAAGCGGAAGCAGAGTGTAAATAACGCTTCAAGTTAAATAATTAACAGGTAGGAAAACAGGCATGAGCTTTTGCTGTTTCGAAGGACCATTAGTTGTTTCAATTTACTGACCGTTTGCCTGTAAAGAAAAGAAGTAGTTCCCTTAAAACAGATTTTTGAAAAGCGCTTCTAAATCCTACCCCAACATTCTAAAAATCATTTAACTACAAAGGCCCAATTTTGCAGATTCCGAGTTTTAAAAGCAAAATTTCGCATCTACCGCTGATGTGTAGGTCCTTTTCGGGTTATACGCACTTTCAATGGTGGTAATCAGTTTATATACGCGAAGAAGATGTGTGTGTCTGTGTGTCAACTTTAGGCTTAACATACCAGTACGATAATACAGTTTTTCTGCTTCTAAGATATAAAACGGGTCTAACTGTGTCTCATCTCCCTATCTAAAATGGAGTAAGCATGATTGTGTTGAAACGTTCCCCTACAATCTTCATTCTTACCACTGATGGCATTATTTACTGCTGGCTCAATATTTAATTATTTATTTCATAATTATTTGAGATAAGCCGTTCCCACGTAAAATCGTCAAGGATTCGTTTGTTGTTGTTGTTTTTTTTTACCGCAAAATAACTTAGACATTCTCCTCAGCGACAATGATATAAATTCATAAGCTGTCTTATGACGTTGCACTATTAGGCACAACTACTATGGTTTCTGATATAAATTCATAAGCTGTCTTATGACGTTGCAGAAGCTAAACTATTAGGCACAACTACTATGGTTTCTGATATAAATTCATAAGCTGTCTTATGACGTTGCAGAAGCTAAACTATTAGGCACAACTACTATGGTTTCTGATATAAATTCATAAGCTGTCTTATGACGTTGCAGAAGCTAAACTATTAGGCACAACTACTATGGTTTCTGATATAAATTCATAAGCTGTCTTATGACGTTGCAGAAGCTAAACTATTAGGCACAACTACTATGGTTTCTGATATAAATTCATAAGCTGTCTTATGACGTTGCAGAAGCTAAACTATTAGGCACAACTACTATGGTTTCTGATATAAATTCATAAGCTGTCTTATGACGTTGCAGAAGCTAAACTATTAGGCACAACTACTATGGTTTCTGATATAAATTCATAAGCTGTCTTATGACGTTGCAGAAGCTAAACTATTAGGCACAACTACTATGGTTTCTGATATAAATTCATAAGCTGTCTTATGACGTTGCAGAAGCTAAACTATTAGGCACAACTACTATGGTTTCTGATATAAATTCATAAGCTGTCTTATGACGTTGCAGAAGCTAAACTATTAGGCACAACTACTATGGTTTCTGATATAAATTCATAAGCTGTCTTATGACGTTGCAGAAGCTAAACTATTAGGCACAACTACTATGGTTTCTGATATAAATTCATAAGCTGTCTTATGACGTTGCAGAAGCTAAACTATTAGGCACAACTACTATGGTTTCTGATATAAATTCATAAGCTGTCTTATGACGTTGCAGAAGCTAAACTATTAGGCACAACTACTATGGTTTCTGATATAAATTCATAAGCTGTCTTATGACGTTGCAGAAGCTAAACTATTAGGCACAACTACTATGGTTTCTGATATAAATTCATAAGCTGTCTTATGACGTTGCAGAAGCTAAACTATTAGGCACAACTACTATGGTTTCTTAGCCCTAACGATTACATTTCTGATAGCAAAACCTATCCCACTCTACATTATCATATTAAATCCTACTGATTGCAGATACGATTCAATATCTCATACTCTGATGTTACGTTAAAATATATAGCGCGATGCCAAACGCATGTCGGACTCGTGTAAGTAGGTGCTCTTGCACCTAAATGCGCCATTATATACGCATTCTACTCACCTGTGTCGTGCGGCCCGACCCCGTGGGCTCGGCTGTTTTCTCGTATTCCCCAGTCCATAGTGTACTGTATCCTAAAGTTGAGCAGACGAACGAGGCACTTTAAAATCCACGTGTAACGTACATAAGGTACATGTTGCAAGTTATTAATATTACTGCTCTATGTTTCGTATTTACTTCTAAACGAGTCCGTACGTTTTCAGCGGTGAGTTCAGACTTTACATCATCACAATAACAAACGATTTTATGAAGTTATCACACACAACCCTATACCCAATAATGTATTATAGAACTCTGAAAGTGAAATGGGTTGATAGGTATAAGTGTTTCCTACAAATAACACATCAAGTATGTTTAAACACCGTCGATTAAGTTTCATATTACACCGCAGTGAATTTATAACATGCCAACGCATCATCGTAAAGATAATGTACTCAAAAGCGGTATTTATACTACCGTGACAAAAAACATTCCCACTGCTCATTATGCACTACATAAAACATTATGAATGCGACTCGCCTCATAAAACTCGTAAATATTAATTCACGCCACTTTCTTAGATACAAGATACTCCTAAACACAACTCACATATGAACAAGTTTAAAACAAATCATTAACATCAAAGTGCACTTTTAACACTACATAGAGCACTATGAAACTAACCTTTAGCATAAACGAACTGCTATTAATATCGTGCACGTCACTTTTTTTACAACTTAAAACCCTATACATCGCTCACATATTGAAAACTTAAACCAGTTTTAAACAATCCCTCAAACATTCAATTCAAATATAACCTCCTACACCCAATGACATCATTAGCTGTCAATCACTCGCACTTATAATTTACCGCACTGCTCGATCTTAAAGGGACCTGTTGGCAAATTGACAATTTTCATTTTTGTGTGTGTCGAAGATCGCAAAAAATACATTATATGTGAACAAGCGAAATAGCACTATTGACAAAGAAATATATTGAAAATAAAGTTTCTTTCATGAAAAATAATCAATTAGAATGAATAAAATTATTAACGCTTTTTCATCGGTAATTTGGAGAACACGTATTACTTACATTATTGCAGTTACATATATAGCGTTAAAAATTCACCAATATGATTGTAAGTCAGTATGCTCCAGTGGTTAGCGCAACAGATTTTTTATCCCGGCGGTCGTAGGTTCGAGTCTCGGCGAAGGCAATGCTTAATTTTTTTTATATAATATTTGTTTTTGATTAGTCCAACTGCTTTACTTTTTGTAGTTAAGACAGTTAATGACAGGTTTCAAAAATACGAAAACTGTTAAATCAAGTCCCTTTAAAGCTGCGCATGCGGCGTAAGACAAAGGCGTCCAGAATATGGTCAGCTAACTAATAAGCATGTTATTAATGAAGGCCAATCAGTTCTTATTTAATCTGACAAAATACGTTCACACAGTTCACACGGGAGCTTACGAACATTCATGCAATATTTCAACAGGTCTTTGTCCTCCGTTTTGCAGTGTTTTGCATTTGTCAGTTGTGCAATTAAGTGAAAATGTTTTCATTTCAGCTTAATATAGTAAAAGGACTGTTATATAATCACCACTAAGGTCGTTTCATAAAACCAGTATTTGTTGCCTGTGGGAAATTGTTTCATGACCGCACACAGTTTATGGATCGAAGACAGTACATGCGATCGCATGGGCGCAACGTGTCTGGAAGTAGATGTTAACGGACAAATCTTGCTTCAAAAAGACGACCATTTAAAAAAGATTTGTTTTGAACTGGGACAAAATTGTTAAAATTGTTGATTCCTACGATCAGGACGAAATATTTCTTCCCGATATATCAGATATTCAAACGATAAGGTTCAAAATTTAGGAAAATGTTTTGTACATTTACATCTCCATTTCTAGATTTTTGTTTCGAAATTCAAATTACTATGATACGCGACATTGATTTTGTCACGCTCCCTTGGTGTTCTGCTATTAGACAAGCCTACCGATAAGTGGATGTAGTGTAACATACCACGATGATACTCATATAATATTGTAGTTATCGATGCGTGTCATTTATGTATGTTGCTAGCAGTTCAGCATTCAGATACAGTCCTCAATTAACTAATCGTTTTAATTAAATTGATTTCTACGTAACTAAACATAACAATTCGCTGCTAAATCTAAGTTTGGCTCTCTTTACTGTTGTTTTTAACATAAACTTGGTTAAAAAATACTTAAAATTACATAAACATGTCCAAATACGGTTAAGTTTTGCATATGTAAATATAACTGTCTGCTATGCACGTGTGCGCTTTGGTTAAAGTTATCATGCATACACACTTGTTTAACAAGAATTTCGGTAGAACCGAAGGATGTTCCCCAATGCTACTTTGACCTCTAATGTGGCCTTGACCTTAAACCTAAGAACCTGATTCATACGGAGACACGTTGTCATGTTGAGGCTAACATTCGTGTAAAGTCTTAAAAGTTAAAATCCATTCAAAACTTAAAAGTCCGGACAAGCAAACGGTCAGTTTCGACTTTTGACCTTTAAGTATGACATTGACCTTTGACCTTCAGATCTAGTTCATATGCGTAACATGCCGTCTCATTTAGAGAAATTTTTTTACTATTTAATTGGAAAATAGCTCAATCTCAATAGTTCAATCTATGACCCAAGTTATAGGCCGGACAAGAGAAAAGCTGATTTTGACCTTTGGCCTCTAAGTGTGACCTTGAGCTCTAACATATGGACCTGGTTTATATGCACTTACTGTTGTCTCATTGATACAGGTTGGTATTGGTGCTAGGTAGTTTTTAAAATCCATGGCAAAGTGTTTGACCTCTAGGTGTGACCTTGACCTTGGACCTAGGGATCTGATCAATGAGCGGTACACACCAACTAATTCCAGCAAACAGTTGTGCCAAGTAATTCTAAGATCCCTCCATCAATGGCCAAGTTATAGTGTGGGCAAGCAAAAAAAAAAAAAATTATAATCAAAAGAGCAGTTACTCCGTGAAAACTCACCAGACCGGAAAGGCCCGACAATATGCCCATGTCCTCTTGGTGAATATAATGTTTCAGTGAATTACATTTGTTAGAACCTGAGATCTCGCGCGGAAAGAAAATATTCCATTCAAATGTATTATTTTCAATATAAAAATGGCAATAACTCCGTGAAAAATCATCAGACCGGTATGACCTCACGATATGCGCATGTCCACCCTCTAGGGATGCTGCATATAAAATTTCATCAAATTCGGTCATTAGTCCCTGAGATCTCGCGCAGAATCGAAGTACCGGGAAGACGGAAGGACGGACATGGATTATGATGGATAAAATCATCGGAGTGGGGAGCATAATAAGAAATAGATCTTCAACTAATATGTTCCCACAATGTATGCATTCGACAGTTAATAATGTATGTTTTCAAACATTTTTTTCATTTCCATTTTTTTATTTGGCTGGTCGCACATTGAGATCTTTTGTTCAAACAAAACGCATATTGCTAGCAGGTAAACTGTAATCTAACACAACAATCTTTAATCATTAAAATTCGCCATTATTCAATTTTAAAACATGTTAAGCCACTGTAAATAACTACATAAAATAACACTAAATATCTTGCCATAACTTTTCTAAACATTCCTATCAAGCGTTAAATACATGAAAACCAGTAAAATTGGCTTTAATGTGCAGGGTAGATTTACATGTGCAGCCTTATCAACAAGACGATCAATCAAGCTCGAAAACTGGAAAAAATCACAACTTTACGAGTGGTGTACTCCGCAATATGTATTATCAATGATATAATTGAAGTTTTAATATGCATAACATTTCTTTATTATTGTATTAACATGGCCACTGTGATTTTTTTGGCAGTTGCATAGCTATATTTGGACTGACGCCAAAACGAATGCTAGCTAATTCGTAAAGTGTGTGTTGCACATTAACATAAAACAAGAATATCGGTAGGACCGATGGATGCTTCCCGATACCGCTTTGACTACTTATTGTGGCCTTGACTTTCAACCTGTGGACCTGATTCATAACACGACATGATGTCTTGTTGAGGCAAAAACTTGTGTAGTGATTTTATATTCCATCCATTCATGGCCAAGTTATAAGTCCAGACTAGCAAAACGTCAATTTCGACTTCTGACCTGTAAGCATGACCATGACCTTTGATCTACAGTCCTGGTTCTTACGTGTGGCATGTCCATTCATTTAGCAAACTTAACAGTAACAATGTAATTTGAAATTCCCTCAAATTGCCAAGTTATAGTCTCGACAAGCAGAAGTTCAATTTCGACCTTTGACCTCAAAGTGTGACCTTGACTTTTGACCTACAGAAAAGGTTCATGGTTACCGTAACCTATTTTACACAAAAGCGCACATGGTAAATCTTGCGATGTGTTTGTGATTATAGATGTATACACTGGAGAGGTCTACCTTTCTCTATTATGTTTCCTTTCGTATAACTCTCATGTAGAATAGAATGTCTACATTTTCTGCTTAATGGACTAACACAGCACTCGAGTACCCCTGATGGCTTCGACAAGCAACTCGCACATGTTCAACGGGTGGGGAAGGGAAACAACTCATTTCAAGAGCAGAACTAATACGCTGTCTGAGCTACGGTAAATAATAATGTTTATATTGGTTCTAAGGCAAACGCTCTACGCTCAACCACGTCGCAATAAAAGCTAGCTCACATGGCAAGGCAGTATAAGTGTTCCTTATACGTCACCCTACTACATATATACCCGTAATATTAACACTGTTTTTAACACGCTACAGAATTTAATGTTTATCTCGTGAAGTTAACACGCATGAAATGCCAGATGCATGACACTGTCTATCAACGAAAACAACAATTGCATCTACAACACTATACTGAAACAGTGATCACAGTAAACGACAAAGACAGATTTTTTTATAAACTTATTTTTTATTTTTACTGATTACAAGCTGCAAAGTCACATTATTAATTACAATATCTGCATCTCTGCATTGCAAATGCTTAACTGACAATATAACCTCGAAATATTGAGATAACTTAATACACGTAAGCAAAGCCAGACACAAAATAATTACAAACCTTTATCATGTATGACAACAGAACTAAAACACGGAAAATGTATATAAAAACATTACAGGAACATGATCTTAAATTCAATTACTCTTTATTGAAATAGCATGATTATAAATCAATTTCTTGAGATCTTAATTCGGTGTCTATTTCTAAATTACGATATGACGCATGTAAACTATGGTAAAATATATGATGTCATAATTCTGATGTCAAAGAGTAAAGAGTAAGAATTTATTTGAGGCATGTCATGGGAAACCCCGGCATAATGCATGTGTGTGAAGTGTCATCCCAGATTTGCCTAAGCAGTCCTCACAGGCAAATCCGCGATGACACATTCCGCCTACAGTGGATTAATGTTTAGAATAGATTACCTCGAAACAGAAAATACCATACAAGCGGAAAGTGTCACCCCGAATTAGCCTGTGAAGTCTGCACAGGCTGATACGGGACGAAACTTTACGCACATGCATTAAGCCCAAGTTTTCCACAACACACCTCATTTATATAATGACGTTTTACTTCATATTACTTAAACCTTATTAGTACTTTTCAATATACAATTTTGCTACAGCAGCGTGCGTTTATTTGTTTAGTTGCATTTTGTAACCCTATAATTTAACGCTGGACATTGTAACAATATTTTATCATTTATTTAATGTATTTTGAAATTCTGAACAAAAATAGGATTCATAAAAATGATAGAAGCCCAAGTATTGAACATAATAACTGCTCTGTCATCCACCCATCTTTACCACAAATGTATGACAATGATTACAACACAGTCCATAACCAACATAAAATATAACTAGGGTTACAACTATACACTATGTAATATATAAATTGCACAATATTGTTTCATAGGTAAGAAAATTTATCTAGAAATCTTTAATTCGAATGCTGCCGACATTACTGGACCAGTTGCATGTATAAAAATATCATTTCTTGTCAAAATAGTTAAGTAACTGACAATGTTGCAATATTTATCAAAGATGCTAGAAAAACATTACCTGCTTCTTAATTTTGTCATGAATTTTAATTTAATGTTATAATTGACATGATAGCTTTGTATGCTTCTTTTAAATGATAGTTTTTTGTTGTTTTTTTATTTATCACTGTGTCCTAGGCCAAAAGAAAAAAATCATGTGTTTCGGGCAACATGACCCTCCCTAGCAAAAACTCCCCGACTCTAAAGTTTTTAGCGACGTTTTTAATGTTTTTGACAGAAATGTGTCTTTAAAAATATCATTTTAAAAAATCGAACACAATCCCGACTCTGCCAAAAGTTTCTGAGACCGTTGTCCAAAATACACAATTTAATTTTTTTGCCCTTGGTCATATAGTGCTTATTTGTAAATAAATGGTCAAAGCTTTTAGTCGATTTGCTTATAAAAACGTGAATTGATAATATTTCAGGTGAAAGGCTTTTGCTGTATTGAAATTTTTGCTCTACTGCGAACAATTACGATCAGTAATTGGCCTCTGGAACTGGTCATAGCCCCCGAGTACATGAAATACATATGAGGCATGTCGTTGGAAAACTGGGCTAAACGCATCCGTAAAGTGTCATCCCGGATCAGCCTGTGCAGTCTGCACAGGCTAATCCAGGACGACACTTACCGCTTTGATAGAATTTTATGTTTCAAGGAATTCTCTTCTTAACATAATACACTGTGGGCGCAAAGTGTCATCCTGGACACGCCTGTGCGGACTGTACAGGCAAATCTGAGACAACACTTTACGCACATGCGATAAGCCTGGTTTTCCCACAACAAGCCACATATAACACTTTGCCCCTCTTTGAAATAAAGCTCAATATTTTTGAAATAACAACTGATTGACATTGTAAATTTTTGCAGTTGTACTACATGTATATCAATATACCATACTCAAAACGTTAATAAAGAAAAATGCAATTTGTTATGAAATGTATTAAACATATATTTTCTACATGTAAAAACAGCATACTATATTCTAACTATCTAATAGGAAATGGTTTTACAATGTTAAGTGTTACCCATTTAATCTATAAATACCCTGACAGGGGGTACATTACTGAGCAGGAACGGAATGAATAAATATAATGCTGTCAAAATGCATATTGGTATATTATAAAATCCATAAGTAATCAAAAATATTTCTGATATTCATTTTCTTTACAGTCTCAGTATTAAAATACAGTAAAAAAATCACTAACCTTAAAGGACTATAAACATTGAAAATTGTATATAATATAGGTATTTTTATATGTCTATTCATAATTCAGCCAAAATTCTTTTAATACAAATAAATTTAAAATTAAGAATTATTAATTGCTACCATTGTAGTTAAAACGTTTTTTTTGTGTAAATTCAATTGAACAGATTATTATGCCCATCTCATTGCACACTGGAAAGTAATTTATTAATGTATTATTAAACTTATATAGATCTAACATACGTATTTCCTTCACATTTGATAAAACGTGCACAGTTTTCATTTGGTATCATTACATCTGCATTTATTATCTTTAACATTCATACAATTCAGTACAATTAATACACTTTATAATACGAACATGAATTACTCGTAATATTAATTGATTACACAATCAGTTAAAAACCAATTCAATTCAGTTTCATGTACATAAAAAAAAGAAATAAAAACAAGGGGGCCAGTTTCAATGAACTCTGCGTTAAACCATCAAAACATAGCAAACAAAACGTAAGCAGGTTAACAAGGTCGTCAGACGTCAAAGTGACATCTTCATCAAATACATTTGAGGCATGCTGTGGGTAAACCAGGCTTTGTTGTATGTGGGAAATTTGCTCGTTTGTTTCATGACCGCACACAGTTTATGGATCGAAGACAATACCTGCGATCGCATGGGCGCAAAGTGTCTGTAAGTAGATGTTAAAGGGCAAATCTTGCTTCAAAAAGACGACCATTTAAAGAAGATTTGTATTGAAATGGGGCAAAATAGTTAAAATTGTTGATTCCTACCATCAGGACGAAATATTTCTTCCCGATGAATCAGATATTCAAACGATAAGGTTCAAAGTTTAGGAAAATGTTTTGTACATTTACATCTCCATTGCTGGATATGTATTAAGTATTTGTTTCGAAATTCAAATTACTATGATACGCGACATTGATTTTGTCACGCTCCCTTGGTGTCCTGCTATTAGACAAGCCTACCGATAAGTGGGTGTAGTGTAACATACCACGATGATACGCATATACTATTATAGTTATCGATGCGTGTTATATATGTATGTTGCTAGCAGTTTAGCATTCAGATACAGTCCTCACTTAACTAATCGTTTTAATTAAATTGATTTGTACGTAACGAAGCATAACAATTCGCTGCTAAATCTAAGTTTGGCTCCTTTTACTGTTTTTTTTAACATAAACTGTGTTAAAAAATACTCAAAATTACATAAACATGTCCAAATACAGTTAAGTTTTGCATATGTAAATATAACTGTCTGCTATGCACGTGTGCGCTTTGGTTAAAGTTATCATGCATACACACGTGTTTAACAAGAATATCGGTAGAACCGAAGGATGCTCCCCAATGCTACTTTGACCTCTAATGTGGCCGTGACCTTAAACCTAAGAACCTGATTCATACGGAGACACGTTGTCATGTTGAGGCTAACATTCGTGTAAAGTCTTAAAAGTTAAAATCCATTCAAAACTTAAAAGTCCGGACAAGCAAACGGGATGCTGCATATAAAATTTCATCAAATTCGGTCATTAGTCCCTGAGATCTCGCGCAGAAACGAAGTACCGGGAAGACGGAAGGACGGACGGAAAGACGGACATGGATTATGATGGATAAAATCATCAGAGTGGGGAGCATAATAAGAAATAGATCTTCAACTAATATGTTCCCACAATGTAAGCATTCGACAGTTCATAATGTATGTTTTCAAACATTTTTCATTTCCATTTTTTTATTTGGCTGGTCGCACATTGAGATCTTTTGTTCAAACAAAACGCATATTGCTAGCAGGTAAACTGTAATCTAACACAACAATCGTTAATCATTAAATGTACTTATTGTGGCCTTGACTTTCAACCTGTGGACCTGATTCATAACACGACATGATGTATTGTTGAGGCAAAAACTTGTGTAATGATTTTATATTCCATCCATTCATGGCCAAGTTAAAAGTCCAGACTAGCAAAACGTCAATTTCGACTTCTGACCTGTAAGCATGACCATGACCTTTGATCTACAGTCCTTGTTCTTACGTGTGGCATGTCCATTCATTTAGGCAAACTTAACAGTAACAATGTAATTTGAAATTCCCTCAAATTGCCAAGTTATAGTCTCGACAAGCAGAAGTTCAATTTCGACCTTTGACCTCAAAGTGTGACCTTGACTTTTGACCTACAGAAAAGGTTCATGGTTACCGTAACCTATTTTACACAAAAGCGCACATGGTAAATCTTGCGATGTGTTTGTGATTATAGATGTATACACTGGAGAGGTCTACCTTTCTCTATTATGTTTCCTTTTCGTATAACTCTCATGTAGAATAGAAAGTCTACATTTTCTGCTTAATGGACTAACACAGTACTCGAGTACCCCTGATGGCTTCGACAAACAACTCGCACATGTTCAACGGATGGGGAAGGGAAACAACTCATTTCAAAAGCAGAACTAATACGCTGTCTGAGCTACGGTAAATAATAATGTTTATATTGGTTCTAAGGCAAACGCTCTACGCTCAACCACGTCGCAATAAAAGCTAGCTCACATGGCAAGGCAGTATAAGTGTCCCTTATACGTCACCCTACTACATATATACTGGTAATATTAACACTGTTTTTAACACGCTACAGAATTTAATGTTTATCTCGTGAATTTAACACGCATGAAATGCCAGATGTATGACACTGTCTATCAACGAAAACAACAATTGCATCTACAACACTATACTGAAACAGTGATCACAGTAAATGACAAAGACAGATTTTTTATAAACTTATTTTTTATTTTTACTGATTACAAGCTGCAAAGTCACATTATTAATTACAATATCTGCATCTCTGCATTGCAAATGCTTAACTGACAATATAACCTCGAAATATTGAGATAACTTAATACACGTAAGCAAAGCCAGACACAAAATAATTACAAACCTTTATCATGTATGACAACAGAACTAAAACACTGAAAATGTATATAAAAACATTACAGGAACATGATCTTAAATTCAATTACTCTTTATTGAAATGGCATGATTATAAATCAATTTCTTGAGATCTTAATTCGGTGTCTATTTCTAAATTACGATATGACGCATGTTAACTATGGTAAAATATATGATGTCATAATTCTGATGTCAAAAAGTAAAGAGTAAGAATTTATTTGAGGCATGTCGTGGGAAACCCCGGATTTGCCTAAGTAGTCCTCACAGGCAAATCCGCGATGACACATTCCACCTACAGTGGATTAACGTTTAGAATAGACTACCTCGAAACAGAAAATACCATACAAGCGGAAAGTGTCACCCCGAATTAGCCTGTGAAGTCCGCACAGGCTAATACGGGACGAAACTTTACGCACATGCATTAAGCCCAAGTTTTCCACAACACACCTCATTTATATAATGACGTTTTACTTCATATTAGTTAAACCTTATTTGTACTTTTCAATACACAATTTTGCTACAGCAGAGTGCGTTTATTTGTTTAGTTGCATTTTGTAACCCTATAATTTAACGCTGGACATTGTAACAATATTTTATCATTTATTTAATGTATTTTGAAATTCTGAACAAAAATAGGATTCATAAAAATGATAGAAGCCCAAGAACTGAACATTACAACTGCTCTGTCATCCACCCATCTTTACCACAAATGTATGACAATGATTACAACACAGTCCATAACCAACATAGAATATAACTAGGGTTACAACTATACACTATGTAATATATAAATTGCACAATATTGTTTCATAGGTAAGAAAATTTATCTAGAAATCTTTAATTCGAATGCTGCCGACATTACTGGACCAGTTGCATGTATAAAAATATCATTTCTTGTCAAAATAGTTAAGTAACTGACAATGTTGCAATATTTATCAAAGATGCTAGAAAACCATTACCTGCTTCTTAATTTTGTCATGAATTTTAATTTAGTGTTATAATTGACATGATAGCTTTGTATGCTTCTTTTAAATGATAGATTTTTGTTGTTTTTTTATTTATCACTGTGTCCTAGGTCAAAAGAGAAAAATCATGTGTTTCGGGCAACATGACCCTCCCTAGCAAAACCCCCCGACTCTAAAGTTTTTAGCGACGTTTTCAATGTTTTTGACAGAAACGTGTCTTTAAAAATATCATAAAAAAAATCCAACACAATCCCGACTCTGCCTAACGTTTTTGAGACCGTTGTCCAAAATAAACAATTTATTTTTTTGCCCTTGGTCATACAGTGCTTATTTGTAAGTAAATGGTCAACAGCTTTTAGTCGATTTGCATATAAAAACGTGAATTGATAATATTTCAGGTGAAAGGCTTTTGCTGTATTGAAATTTTTGCTCTACTGCGAACAATTACGATCAGTAATTGGCCTCTGGAACTGGTCATAGCCCCCGAGTACATGAAATACATATGAGGCATGTCGTTGGAAAACTGGGCTAAACGCATCCGTAAAGTGTCATCCCGGATCAGCCTGTGCAGTCTGCACAGGCTAATCCAGGACGACACTTACCGCTTTGATAGAATTTTATGTTTCAAGGAATTCTCTTCTTAACATAATACACTGTGGGCGCAAAGTGTCATCCTGGACACGCCTGTGCGGACTGTACAGGCAAATCTGAGACAACACTTTACGCACATGCGATAAGCCTGGTTTTCCCACAACAAGCCACATATAACACTTTGCCCCTCTTTGAAATAAAGCTCAATATTTTTGAAATAACAACTGATTGACATTGTAAATTTTTGCAGTTGTACTACATGTATATCAATATACCATACTCAAAACGTTAATAAAGAAAAATGCAATTTGTTATGAAATGTATTAAACATATATTTTCTACATGTAAAAACAGCATACTATATTCTAACTATCTAATAGGAAATGGTTTTACAATGTTAAGTGTTACCCATTTAATCTATAAATACCCTGACAGGGGGTACATTACTGAGCAGGAACGGAATGAATAAATATAATGCTGTCAAAATGCATATTGGTATATTATAAAATCCATAAGTAATCAAAAATATTTCTGATATTCATTTTCTTTACAGTCTCAGTATTAAAATACAGTAAAAAAATCACTAACCTTAAAGGACTATAAACATTGAAAATTGTATATAATATAGGTATTTTTATATGTCTATTCATAATTCAGCCAAAATTCTTTTAATACAAATAAATTTAAAATTAAGAATTATTAATTGCTACCATTGTAGTTAAAACGTTTTTTTTGTGTAAATTCAATTGAACAGATTATTATGCCCATCTCATTGCACACTGGAAAGTAATTTATTAATGTATTATTAAACTTATATAGATCTAACATACGTATTTCCTTCACATTTGATAAAACGTGCACAGTTTTCATTTGGTATCATTACATCTGCATTTATTATCTTTAACATTCATACAATTCAGTACAATTAATACACTTTATAATACGAACATGAATTACTCGTAATATTAATTGATTACACAATCAGTTAAAAACCAATTCAATTCAGTTTCATGTACATAAAAAAAAGAAATAAAAACAAGGGGGCCAGTTTCAATGAACTCTGCGTTAAACCATCAAAACATAGCAAACAAAACGTAAGCAGGTTAACAAGGTCGTCAGACGTCAAAGTGACATCTTCATCAAATACATTTGAGGCATGCTGTGGGTAAACCAGGCTTTGTTGTATGTGGGAAATTTGCTCGTTTGTTTCATGACCGCACACAGTTTATGGATCGAAGACAATACCTGCGATCGCATGGGCGCAAAGTGTCTGTAAGTAGATGTTAAAGGGCAAATCTTGCTTCAAAAAGACGACCATTTAAAGAAGATTTGTATTGAAATGGGGCAAAATAGTTAAAATTGTTGATTCCTACCATCAGGACGAAATATTTCTTCCCGATGAATCAGATATTCAAACGATAAGGTTCAAAGTTTAGGAAAATGTTTTGTACATTTACATCTCCATTGCTGGATATGTATTAAGTATTTGTTTCGAAATTCAAATTACTATGATACGCGACATTGATTTTGTCACGCTCCCTTGGTGTCCTGCTATTAGACAAGCCTACCGATAAGTGGGTGTAGTGTAACATACCACGATGATACGCATATACTATTATAGTTATCGATGCGTGTTATATATGTATGTTGCTAGCAGTTTAGCATTCAGATACAGTCCTCACTTAACTAATCGTTTTAATTAAATTGATTTGTACGTAACGAAGCATAACAATTCGCTGCTAAATCTAAGTTTGGCTCCTTTTACTGTTTTTTTTAACATAAACTGTGTTAAAAAATACTCAAAATTACATAAACATGTCCAAATACAGTTAAGTTTTGCATATGTAAATATAACTGTCTGCTATGCACGTGTGCGCTTTGGTTAAAGTTATCATGCATACACACGTGTTTAACAAGAATATCGGTAGAACCGAAGGATGCTCCCCAATGCTACTTTGACCTCTAATGTGGCCGTGACCTTAAACCTAAGAACCTGATTCATACGGAGACACGTTGTCATGTTGAGGCTAACATTCGTGTAAAGTCTTAAAAGTTAAAATCCATTCAAAACTTAAAAGTCCGGACAAGCAAACGGGATGCTGCATATAAAATTTCATCAAATTCGGTCATTAGTCCCTGAGATCTCGCGCAGAAACGAAGTACCGGGAAGACGGAAGGACGGACGGAAAGACGGACATGGATTATGATGGATAAAATCATCAGAGTGGGGAGCATAATAAGAAATAGATCTTCAACTAATATGTTCCCACAATGTAAGCATTCGACAGTTCATAATGTATGTTTTCAAACATTTTTCATTTCCATTTTTTTATTTGGCTGGTCGCACATTGAGATCTTTTGTTCAAACAAAACGCATATTGCTAGCAGGTAAACTGTAATCTAACACAACAATCGTTAATCATTAAATGTACTTATTGTGGCCTTGACTTTCAACCTGTGGACCTGATTCATAACACGACATGATGTATTGTTGAGGCAAAAACTTGTGTAATGATTTTATATTCCATCCATTCATGGCCAAGTTAAAAGTCCAGACTAGCAAAACGTCAATTTCGACTTCTGACCTGTAAGCATGACCATGACCTTTGATCTACAGTCCTTGTTCTTACGTGTGGCATGTCCATTCATTTAGGCAAACTTAACAGTAACAATGTAATTTGAAATTCCCTCAAATTGCCAAGTTATAGTCTCGACAAGCAGAAGTTCAATTTCGACCTTTGACCTCAAAGTGTGACCTTGACTTTTGACCTACAGAAAAGGTTCATGGTTACCGTAACCTATTTTACACAAAAGCGCACATGGTAAATCTTGCGATGTGTTTGTGATTATAGATGTATACACTGGAGAGGTCTACCTTTCTCTATTATGTTTCCTTTTCGTATAACTCTCATGTAGAATAGAAAGTCTACATTTTCTGCTTAATGGACTAACACAGTACTCGAGTACCCCTGATGGCTTCGACAAACAACTCGCACATGTTCAACGGATGGGGAAGGGAAACAACTCATTTCAAAAGCAGAACTAATACGCTGTCTGAGCTACGGTAAATAATAATGTTTATATTGGTTCTAAGGCAAACGCTCTACGCTCAACCACGTCGCAATAAAAGCTAGCTCACATGGCAAGGCAGTATAAGTGTCCCTTATACGTCACCCTACTACATATATACTGGTAATATTAACACTGTTTTTAACACGCTACAGAATTTAATGTTTATCTCGTGAATTTAACACGCATGAAATGCCAGATGTATGACACTGTCTATCAACGAAAACAACAATTGCATCTACAACACTATACTGAAACAGTGATCACAGTAAATGACAAAGACAGATTTTTTATAAACTTATTTTTTATTTTTACTGATTACAAGCTGCAAAGTCACATTATTAATTACAATATCTGCATCTCTGCATTGCAAATGCTTAACTGACAATATAACCTCGAAATATTGAGATAACTTAATACACGTAAGCAAAGCCAGACACAAAATAATTACAAACCTTTATCATGTATGACAACAGAACTAAAACACTGAAAATGTATATAAAAACATTACAGGAACATGATCTTAAATTCAATTACTCTTTATTGAAATGGCATGATTATAAATCAATTTCTTGAGATCTTAATTCGGTGTCTATTTCTAAATTACGATATGACGCATGTTAACTATGGTAAAATATATGATGTCATAATTCTGATGTCAAAAAGTAAAGAGTAAGAATTTATTTGAGGCATGTCGTGGGAAACCCCGGATTTGCCTAAGTAGTCCTCACAGGCAAATCCGCGATGACACATTCCACCTACAGTGGATTAACGTTTAGAATAGACTACCTCGAAACAGAAAATACCATACAAGCGGAAAGTGTCACCCCGAATTAGCCTGTGAAGTCCGCACAGGCTAATACGGGACGAAACTTTACGCACATGCATTAAGCCCAAGTTTTCCACAACACACCTCATTTATATAATGACGTTTTACTTCATATTAGTTAAACCTTATTTGTACTTTTCAATACACAATTTTGCTACAGCAGAGTGCGTTTATTTGTTTAGTTGCATTTTGTAACCCTATAATTTAACGCTGGACATTGTAACAATATTTTATCATTTATTTAATGTATTTTGAAATTCTGAACAAAAATAGGATTCATAAAAATGATAGAAGCCCAAGAACTGAACATTACAACTGCTCTGTCATCCACCCATCTTTACCACAAATGTATGACAATGATTACAACACAGTCCATAACCAACATAGAATATAACTAGGGTTACAACTATACACTATGTAATATATAAATTGCACAATATTGTTTCATAGGTAAGAAAATTTATCTAGAAATCTTTAATTCGAATGCTGCCGACATTACTGGACCAGTTGCATGTATAAAAATATCATTTCTTGTCAAAATAGTTAAGTAACTGACAATGTTGCAATATTTATCAAAGATGCTAGAAAACCATTACCTGCTTCTTAATTTTGTCATGAATTTTAATTTAGTGTTATAATTGACATGATAGCTTTGTATGCTTCTTTTAAATGATAGATTTTTGTTGTTTTTTTATTTATCACTGTGTCCTAGGTCAAAAGAGAAAAATCATGTGTTTCGGGCAACATGACCCTCCCTAGCAAAACCCCCCGACTCTAAAGTTTTTAGCGACGTTTTCAATGTTTTTGACAGAAACGTGTCTTTAAAAATATCATAAAAAAAATCCAACACAATCCCGACTCTGCCTAACGTTTTTGAGACCGTTGTCCAAAATAAACAATTTATTTTTTTGCCCTTGGTCATACAGTGCTTATTTGTAAGTAAATGGTCAACAGCTTTTAGTCGATTTGCATATAAAAACGTGAATTGATAATATTTCAGGTGAAAGGCTTTTGCTGTATTGAAATTTTTGCTCTACTGCGAACAATTACGATCAGTAATTGGCCTCTGGAACTGGTCATAGCCCCCGAGTACATGAAATACATATGAGGCATGTCGTTGGAAAACTGGGCTAAACGCATCCGTAAAGTGTCATCCCGGATCAGCCTGTGCAGTCTGCACAGGCTAATCCAGGACGACACTTACCGCTTTGATAGAATTTTATGTTTCAAGGAATTCTCTTCTTAACATAATACACTGTGGGCGCAAAGTGTCATCCTGGACACGCCTGTGCGGACTGTACAGGCAAATCTGAGACAACACTTTACGCACATGCGATAAGCCTGGTTTTCCCACAACAAGCCACATATAACACTTTGCCCCTCTTTGAAATAAAGCTCAATATTTTTGAAATAACAACTGATTGACATTGTAAATTTTTGCAGTTGTACTACATGTATATCAATATACCATACTCAAAACGTTAATAAAGAAAAATGCAATTTGTTATGAAATGTATTAAACATATATTTTCTACATGTAAAAACAGCATACTATATTCTAACTATCTAATAGGAAATGGTTTTACAATGTTAAGTGTTACCCATTTAATCTATAAATACCCTGACAGGGGGTACATTACTGAGCAGGAACGGAATGAATAAATATAATGCTGTCAAAATGCATATTGGTATATTATAAAATCCATAAGTAATCAAAAATATTTCTGATATTCATTTTCTTTACAGTCTCAGTATTAAAATACAGTAAAAAAATCACTAACCTTAAAGGACTATAAACATTGAAAATTGTATATAATATAGGTATTTTTATATGTCTATTCATAATTCAGCCAAAATTCTTTTAATACAAATAAATTTAAAATTAAGAATTATTAATTGCTACCATTGTAGTTAAAAAGTTTTTTTTGTGTAAATTCAATTGAACAGATTATTATGCCCATCTCATTGCACACTGGAAAGTAATTTATTAATGTATCATTAAACTTATATAGATCTAACATACGTATTTCCTTCACATTTGATAAAACGTGCACAGTTTTCATTTGGTATCATTACATCTGCATTTATTATCTTTAACATTCATACAATTCAGTACAATTAATACACTTTATAATACGAACATGAATTACTCGTAATATTAATTGATTACACAATCAGTTAAAAACCAATTCAATTCAGTTTCATGTACATAAAAAAAAGAAATAAAAACAAGGGGGCCAGTTTCAATGAACTCTGCGTTAAACCATCAAAACATAGCAAACAAAACGTAAGCAGGTTAACAAGGTCGTCAGACGTCAAAGTGACATCTTCATCAAATACATTTGAGGCATGCTGTGGGTAAACCAGGCTTTGTTGTATGTGGGAAATTTGCTCGTTTGTTTCATGACCGCACACAGTTTATGGATCGAAGACAATACCTGCGATCGCATGGGCGCAAAGTGTCTGTAAGTAGATGTTAAAGGACAAATCTTGCTTCAAAAAGACGACCATTTAAAGAAGATTTGTATTGAAATGGGGCAAAATAGTTAAAATTGTTGATTCCTACCATCAGGACGAAATATTTCTTCCCGATGAATCAGATATTCAAACGATAAGGTTCAAAGTTTAGGAAAATGTTTTGTACATTTACATCTCCATTTCTGGATATGTATTAAGTATTTGTTTCGAAATTCAAATTACTATGATACGCGACATTGATTTTGTCACGCTTCCTTGGTGTCCTGCTATTAGACAAGCCTACCGATAAGTGGGTGTAGTGTAACATACCACGATGATACGCATATACTATTATAGTTATCGATGCGTGTTATATATGTATGTTGCTAGCAGTTTAGCATTCAGATACAGTCCTCACTTAACTAATCGTTTTAATTAAATTGATTTGTACGTAACGAAGCATAACAATTCGCTGCTAAATCTAAGTTTGCTCTTTTTACTGTTGTTTTTAACATAAACTGTGTTAAAAAATACTCAAAATTACATAAACATGTCCAAATACAGTTAAGTTTTGCATATGTAAATATAACTGTCTGCTATGCACGTGTGCGCTTTGGTTAAAGTCATCATGCATACACACGTGTTTAACAAGAATATCGGTAGAACCGAAGGATGCTCCCCAATGCTACTTTGACCTCTAATGTGGCCGTGACCTTAAACCTAAGAACCTGATTCATACGGAGACACGTTGTCATGTTGAGGCTAACATTCGTGTAAAGTCCTAAAAGTTAAAATCCATTCAAAAGTTAAAAGTCCGGACAAGCAAACGGGATGCTGCATATAAAATTTCATCAAATTCGGTCATTAGTTCCTGAGATCTCGCGCAGAAACGAAGTACCGGGAAGACGGAAGGACGGACGGAAAGACGGACATGGATTATGATGGATAAAATCATCAGAGTGGGGAGCATAATAAGAAATAGATCTTCAACTAATATGTTCCCACAATGTAAGCATTCGACAGTTCATAATGTATGTTTTCAAACATTTTTCATTTCCATTTTTTTATTTGGCTGGTCGCACATTGAGATCTTTTGTTCAAACAAAACGCATATTGCTAGCAGGTAAACTGTAATCTAACACAACAATCGTTAATCATTAAATGTACTTATTGTGGCCTTGACTTTCAACCTGTGGACCTGATTCATAACACGACATGATGTATTGTTGAGGCAAAAACTTGTGTAATGATTTTATATTCCATCCATTCATGGCCAAGTTAAAAGTCCAGACTAGCAAAACGTCAATTTCGACTTCTGACCTGTAAGCATGACCATGACCTTTGATCTACAGTCCTTGTTCTTACGTGTGGCATGTCCATTCATTTAGGCAAACTTAACAGTAACAATGTAATTTGAAATTCCCTCAAATTGCCAAGTTATAGTCTCGACAAGCAGAAGTTCAATTTCGACCTTTGACCTCAAAGTGTGACCTTGACTTTTGACCTACAGAAAAGGTTCATGGTTACCGTAACCTATTTTACACAAAAGCGCACATGGTAAATCTTGCGATGTGTTTGTGATTATAGATGTATACACTGGAGAGGTCTACCTTTCTCTATTATGTTTCCTTTTCGTATAACTCTCATGTAGAATAGAAAGTCTACATTTTCTGCTTAATGGACTAACACAGTACTCGAGTACCCCTGATGGCTTCGACAAACAACTCGCACATGTTCAACGGATGGGGAAGGGAAACAACTCATTTCAAAAGCAGAACTAATACGCTGTCTGAGCTACGGTAAATAATAATGTTTATATTGGTTCTAAGGCAAACGCTCTACGCTCAACCACGTCGCAATAAAAGCTAGCTCACATGGCAAGGCAGTATAAGTGTCCCTTATACGTCACCCTACTACATATATACTGGTAATATTAACACTGTTTTTAACACGCTACAGAATTTAATGTTTATCTCGTGAATTTAACACGCATGAAATGCCAGATGTATGACACTGTCTATCAACGAAAACAACAATTGTATCTACAACACTATACTGAAACAGTGATCACAGTAAATGACAAAGACAGATTTTTTATAAACTTATTTTTTATTTTTACTGATTACAAGCTGCAAAGTCACATTATTAATTACAATATCTGCATCTCTGCATTGCAAATGCTTAACTGACAATATAACCTCGAAATATTGAGATAACTTAATACACGTAAGCAAAGCCAGACACAAAATAATTACAAACCTTTATCATGTATGACAACAGAACTAAAACACTGAAAATGTATATAAAAACATTACAGGAACATGATCTTAAATTCAATTACTCTTTATTGAAATGGCATGATTATAAATCAATTTCTTGAGATCTTAATTCGGTGTCTATTTCTAAATTACGATATGACGCATGTTAACTATGGTAAAATATATGATGTCATAATTCTGATGTCAAAAAGTAAAGAGTAAGAATTTATTTGAGGCATGTCGTGGGAAACCCCGGATTTGCCTAAGTAGTCCTCACAGGCAAATCCGCGATGACACATTCCACCTACAGTGGATTAACGTTTAGAATAGACTACCTCGAAATAGAAAATACCATACAAGCGGAAAGTGTCACCCCGAATTAGCCTGTGAAGTCCGCACAGGCTAATACGGGACGAAACTTTACGCACATGCATTAAGCCCAAGTTTTCCACAACACACCTCATTTATATAATGACGTTTTACTTCATATTAGTTAAACCTTATTTGTACTTTTCAATACACAATTTTGCTACAGCAGAGTGCGTTTATTTGTTTAGTTGCATTTTGTAACCCTATAATTTAACGCTGGACATTGTAACAATATTTTATCATTTATTTAATGTATTTTGAAATTCTGAACAAAAATAGGATTCATAAAAATGATAGAAGCCCAAGAACTGAACATTACAACTGCTCTGTCATCCACCCATCTTTACCACAAATGTATGACAATGATTACAACACAGTCCATAACCAACATAGAATAAAACTAGGGTTACAACTATACACTATGTAATATATAAATTGCACAATATTGTTTCATAGGTAAGACAATTTATCTAGAAATCTTTAATTCGAATGCTGCCGACATTACTGGACCAGTTGCATGTATAAAAATATCATTTCTTGTCAAAATAGTTAAGTAACTGACAATGTTGCAATATTTATCAAAGATGCTAGAAAACCATTACCTGCTTCTTAATTTTGTCATGAATTTCAATTTAGTGTTATAATTGACATGATAGCTTTGTATGCTTCTTTTAAATGATAGATTTTTTTTTTTTTTTTATTTATCACTGTGTCCTAGGTCAAAAGAGAAAAATCATGTGTTTCGGGCAACATGACCCTCCCTAGCAAAACCCCCCGACTCTAAAGTTTTTAGCGACGTTTTCAATGTTTTTGACAGAAACGTGTCTTTAAAAATATCATTAAAAAAATCCAACACAATCCCGACTCTGCCTAACGTTTTTGAGACCGTTGTCCAAAATAAACAATTTATTTTTTTGCCCTCGGTCATATAGTGCTTATTTGTAAGTAAATGGTCAAAGCTTTTAGTCGATTTGCTTATAAAAACGTGAATTGATAATATTTCAGGTGAAAGGCTTTTGCTGTATTGAAATTTTTGCTCTACTGCGAACAATTACGATCAGTAATTGGCCTCTGGAACTGGTCATAGCCCCCGAGTACATGAAATACATATGAGGCATGTCGTTGGAAAACTGGGCTAAACGCATCTGTAAAGTGTCATCCCGGATCAGCCTGTGCAGTCTGCACAGGCTAATCCAGGACGACACTTACCGCTTTGATAGAATTTTATGTTTCAAGGAATTCTCTTCTTAACATAATCCACTGTGGGCGCAAAGTGTCATCCTGGACACGCCTGTGCGGACTGTACAGGCAAATCTGAGACAACACTTTACGCACATGCGATAAGCCTGGTTTTCCCACAACAAGCCACACATAACACTTTGCCCCTCTTTGAAATAAAGCTCAATATTTTTGAAATAACAACTGATTGACATTGTTGATTTTTGCGGTTGTACTACATGTATATCAATATACCATACTCAAAACGTTAATAAAGAAAAATGCAATTTGTTATGAAATGTATTAAACATATATTTCTATATGTAAAAACAGCATACTATATTCTATCTATCTAATAGGAAATGGTTTTACAATGTTAAGTGTTACCCATTTAATCTATAAATACCCTGACAGGGGGTACATTACTGAGCAGGAACGGAATGAATAAATATAATGCTGTCAAAATGCATATTGGTATATTATAAAATCCATAAGTAATCAAAAATATTTCTGATATTCATTTTCTTTACAGTCTCAGTATTAAAATACAGTAAAAAAATCACTAACCTTAAAGGACAATAAACATTGAAAATTGTATATAATATAGGTATTTTTATATGTCTATTCATAATTCAGCCAAAATTCTTTTAATACAAATAAATTTAAAATTAAGAATTATTAATTGCTACCATTGTAGTTAAAAAGTTTTTTTTGTGTCAATTCAATTGAACAGATTATTATGCCCATCTCATTGCACACTGGAAAGTAATTTATTAAAGTATTATTAAACTTATATAGATCTAACATACGTATTTCCTTCACATTTGATAAAACGTGCACAGTTTTCATTTGGTATCATTCAATCTGCATTTACTATCGTAACATTCATACAATTCAGTACAATTAATACACTTTATAATACGAACATGAATTACTCGTAATATTAATTGATTACACAATTAGTTAAACACCAATTCAATTCAGTTTCATGTACATAAAAAAAAGAAATAAAAACATGGTGGCCAATTTCAGTGAACTCTGCGTTAAACCATTAAAACATAGCAAACAAAACGTAAGCAGGTTAACAAGGTCGTCAGACGTCCAAGTGACATCTTCATCAAATACATTTGAGGCATGCTGTGGGTAAACCAGGCTTAATGCATGTGCGTAAAGTGTTGTCCCAGATTAGCCTGTGCAGTCTGCGCAGGCTAATCTGGGACGACACTTTACGCACTACATTGGATTTAGAAGAGACATCATTGAAACAGCAAATACTATCAGGCTAATCCGGGACGACACTTTACGCACATACATAAAGTCCAGTTTTCCCACGACGCGCCTTACATAATTATATATTTAATATTATTGTATAACACAAGTGAATTTCAAGTGAAGACGGATTCAAATCCATAAGGCCAGACTAATATAGCCTTAAAACTGTAGTGTACATGGACGTACCGGTATAGCAGCGTTTGCAAGTCGAACATTCTATTGATACCTTTCGGGAGTTTGTGCTGGATACCTCTTGATTTCAGTGAAAATAAAATGTAGCTGTTACCAACTTTCTACTACAAAATTAACTGTATTAATTTCATATTTTAAAATTAATAATATTCTATTCGCTAAATAAACGGTAATTAGAATTAATCAACTGTAATTTGGCCAATGACTATTTCCAAGTTATACAGGAAACAAAGAGCTCCAAACAAAACCATAAATAGCCCAAAACTCAGTCCTAAAAAATCGTTTTTTTTCTACAAAGTCATCAATATAAAAAAATCTCAAACTTGAACATGATTTTGGATATTCTTTACATGCAAAAAAGTTTTCCTATATCAGTACACCTGCTTTTCTTTAAAACTTTAAAATCGTCTACTGGCAACATCTTCATTAGTGGGGCTGCTATCTCGGGAATGTTCAGAGGTGGGACTAGCGTTACGAGTCTCAAAGACAACACCCCTCTCCTGAGACACAATGGACTCTTCCACCTCCGGGTACCCGCCCACAGCCCCGTAGTTATGCTCCCTCTCCAGTTCCACCATCTTTCTTCTCTCATTCAGTTCCTCGTGAAGTCTCAGCTGATCTTCGACTTTCCGAACGTGCTTGTCTTTGCCACAAATACTGTTCCGATGTCGAGTCAGGTGCTCGGTGGGAAGTCTGTACAGAGTGTCAAAGTCTTGTCCTTCCTCCCCACTGTTGCTACGATTGTTTCTTCTATTCTTCTTCTTTTTCTTCCCATTTTTCAATTTCTCTGCCAACCCCAATTGTCTCATCCTCTCCTTCTCAAGACGAACAAAGTCTATCTCTTCAAAGCCAGAGTTTGATCGACTTCTTGGCGACTCCAGCTGTCTCTCTTGATTCAAAATGTCATTAGCTTTTGGAATTTGATATTTCGGTTGCAAATCATCCACCTTCACAACCAGTCTTTCAACATTTGCATCGTCCACATCTTTAGATTCTTTACACTTTTCTGAACTCTCATCTTTGCTTTCTTTCAGCAAACTTTGATCTTTCTTATTTTCCTCATCTGGAAGATCGACTATTATCCTGAGATTTTTTATCCTAGACTCCATGATACTTTGAGAAAAGCGAAAACTATTAAGGTCACTATCACCATTACCTCCCCTGCTTCCAAAAGGACAGGACAAAACACTTCCAGAAAAAGGAATAGACTTTTTGCGTGCTCTGTGATCATTGCTTTCTCTATCGTTGTCTATTTGCATGGCGCAGTCTTCAATGAAAGGACTTGGTGTTCGCTTATTCTTGTCAACAGGTGCCTTGTTATTAGCAGACTGTCTATTTTTATCTTGTACTGAATCCCCCTGAATACAAATATTAACCGCCCTCGGGTTGGCAGAGCTGACCTGACCCTGCTGGTCACAGGAATGACCTGGGGGTGGGTCCAAAGCCACCACGACCTCTGTTTGAGTTTCGGCTGGCGAGGGGGTGGACGGATGTTCAATGCGGCTGCCACAGGTGTCCAGCGACTTGGCCATCTCGTTTGAGATCATGCGTCTGGCTGTTTTGGGGGAGAGATCATCAACCTACAAGGCAAAAATGGTTCATTATATCTTGGCTCGTATTCACAAACCTATTCTTAGACTCAATGCTAAGAATAAAAAATATTCTTTATACTTTTTTGTTCTAACAGCAGTCTCTGCAAAAGACTGTCTGACCTCGGACATTGCCGATAAAAATCTTTAGGTCCGGGGAAAAACTGTCAGAATACTGGTCCTCGTGTCCAAAAATATTTTATGACAGCGATTGCTATATCTGTTTCCACAACAGTCAGAACGTCATCCTTGAGGGTCACTGATTGTGTTGAAGACGTTGAAGGGACTTTGACAAATACAATTGAATTCATATATATCTTGCAAAATTAACATGCTGATAGTACATGTAGTAGCTTTAGTTAATAAAGCACTCTCAAGTGTATGTTGTTTTAGTTTTCTTCAAAGATATTGTTTTTATGGTATTTAAATGTTTCTAGCAAAAAGTAAGTGGCCAGTAATAGTTTGTCCGCGCCAGTAATATTTGGGGCATTACTGGTCCTCTTGGCCAGTAATAGTTTGTCCGCGCCAGTAATATTTGGGGCATTACTGGTCCTCTTGGCCAGTAATAGTTTGTCTGGGCCAGTAATATTTGGGGCATTACCAGTCCTCTTGGCCAGTAATAGTTTGTCCGCGCCAGTAATATTTGGGGCATTACCAGTCCTCTTGGCCAGTAATAGTTTGTCTGGGCCAGTAATATTTGGGGCATTACCAGTCCTCTTGGCCAGTAATAGTTTGTCTGGGCCAGTAATATTTGGGGCATTACCAGTCCTCTTGGCCAGTAATAGTTTGTCTGGGCCAGTAATATTTGGGGCATTACCAGTCCTCTTGGCCAGTAATAGTTTGTCTGGGCCAGTAATATTTGGGGCATTACCAGTCCTCTTGGCCAGTAATAGTTTGTCCGCGCCAGTAATATTTGGGGCATTACCAGTCCTCTTGGCCAGTAATAGTTTGTCCGCGCCAGTAATATTTGGGGCATTACCAGTCCTCTTGGCCAGTAATAGTTTGTATGGGCCAGTAATATTTGGGGCATTACCAGTCCTCGTGGCCAGTAATAGTTTGTCTGGGCCAGTAATATTTGGGGCATTACCAGTCCTCGTGGCCAGTAATAGTTTGTCCGCGCCAGTAATATTTGGGGCATTACCAGTCCTCGTGGCCAGTAATAGTTTGTCTGGGCCAGTAATATTTGGGGCATTACCGGTCCTCTTGGCCAGTAATAGTTTGTCTGGGCCAGTAATATTTGGGGCATTACCTGTCCTCTTGGCCAGTAATAGTTTGTCTGGGCCAGTAATATTTGGGGCATTACCGGTCCTCTTGGCCAGTAATAGTTTGTCCGCGCCAGTAATATTTGGGGCATTACCAGTCCTCGTGGCCAGTAATAGTTTGTCTGGGCCAGTAATATTTGGGGCATTACCAGTCCTCTTGGCCAGTAATAGTTTGTCTGGGCCAGTAATATTTGGGGCATTACCAGTCCTCTTGGCCAGTAATAGTTTGTCCGCGCCAGTAATATTTGGGGCATTACCGGTCCTCGTGGCCAGTAATAGTTTGTCTGGGCCAGTAATATTTGGGGCATTACCAGTCCTCTTGGCCAGTAATAGTTTGTCTGGGCCAGTAATATTTGGGGCATTACCAGTCCTCTTGGCCAGTAATAGTTTGTCCGCGCCAGTAATATTTGGGGCATTACCAGTCCTCGTGGCCAGTAATAGTTTGTCTGGGCCAGTAATATTTGGGGCATTACCAGTCCTCGTGGCCAGTAATAGTTTGTCTGGGCCAGTAATATTTGGGGCATTACCAGTCCTCTTGGCCAGTAATAGTTTGTCTGGGCCAGTAATATTTGGGGCATTACCGGTCCTCGTGGCCAGTAATAGTTTGTCTGGGCCAGTAATATTTGGGGCATTACCAGTCCTCTTGGCCAGTAATAGTTTGTCTGGGCAAGTAATATTTGGGGCATTACCAGTCCTCTTGGCCAGTAATAGTTTGTCTGGGCCAGTAATATTTGGGGCATTACCGGTCCTCTTGGCCAGTAATAGTTTGTCCGCGCCAGTAATATTTGGGGCATTACCAGTCCTCGTGGCCAGTAATAGTTTGTCTGGGCCAGTAATATTTGGGGCATTACCGGTCCTCTTGGCCAGTAATAGTTTGTCCGCGCCAGTAATATTTGGGGCATTACCAGTCCTCGTGGCCAGTAATAGTTTGTCCGCGCCAGTAATATTTGGGGCATTACCAGTCCTCTTGGCCAGTAATAGTTTGTCTGGGCCAGTAATATTTGGGGCATTACCAGTCCTCGTGGCCAGTAATAGTTTGTCCGCGCCAGTAATATTTGGGGCATTACCAGTCCTCGTGGCCAGTAATAGTTTGTCCGCGCCAGTAATATTTGGGGCATTACCAGTCCTCTTGGCCAGCAATAGTTTGTCTGGGCCAGTAATATTTGGGGCATTACCAGTCCTCTTGGCCAGTAATAGTTTGTCCGCGCCAGTAATATTTGGGGCATTACCAGTGCTCTTGGCCAGTAATAGTTTGTCTGGGCAAGTAATATTTGGGGTATTACCAGTCCTCTTGGCCAGTAATAGTTTGTCTGGGCAAGTAATATTTGGGGCATTACCAGTGCTCTTGGCCAGTAATAGTTTGTCTGGGCAAGTAATATTTGGGGCATTACCAGTCCTCTTGGCCAGTAATAGTTTGTCCGCGCCAGTAATATTTGGGGCATTACCAGTGCTCTTGGCCAGTAATAGTTTGTCTGGGCAAGTAATATTTGGGGCATTACCAGTCCTCTTGGCCATTAATAGTTTGTCCGCGCCAGTAATATTTGGGGCATTACCAGTCCTCTTGGCCAGTAATAGTTTGTCCGCGCCAGTAATATTTGGGGCATTACCGGTCCTCTTGGCCAGTAATAGTTTGTCCGCGCCAGTAATATTTGGGGCATTACCGGTCCTCGTGGCCAGTAATAGTTTGTCTGGGCCAGTAATATTTGGGGCATTACCAGTCCTCTTGGCCAGTAATAGTTTGTCTGGGCAAGTAATATTTGGGGCATTACCAGTCCTCTTGGCCAGTAATAGTTTGTCTGGGCAAGTAATATTTGGGGCATTACCAGTCCTCTTGGCCAGTAATAGTTTGTCCGCGCCAGTAATATTTGGGGCATTACCGGTCCTCTTGGCCAGTAATAGTTTGTCCGCGCCAGTAATATTTGGGGCATTACCGGTCCTCTTGGCCAGTAATAGTTTGTCCGCGCCAGTAATATTTGGGGCATTACCAGTCCTCTTGGCCAGTAATAGTTTGTCTGGGCCAGTAATATTTGGGGCATTACCAGTGCTCTTGGCCAGTAATAGTTTGTCCGCGCCAGTAATATTTGGGGCATTACCAGTCCTCTTGGCCAGTAATAGTTTGTCTGGGCCAGTAATATTTGGGGCATTACCAGTCCTCTTGGCCAGTAATAGTTTGTCTGGGCCAGTAATATTTGGGGCATTACTGGTCCTCTTGGCCAGTAATAGTTTGTCTGGGCCAGTAATATTTGGGGCATTACCAGTCCTCTTGGCCAGTAATAGTTTGTCCGCGCCAGTAATATTTGGGGCATTACTTGTCCTCTTGGCCAGTAATAGTTTGTCTGGGCCAGCAATATTTGGGGCATTACCAGTGCTCTTGGCCAGTAATAGTTTGTCCGTGCCAGCAATATTTGGGGCATTACCAGTGCTCTTGGCCAGTAATAGTTTGTCTGGGCCAGTAATATTTGGGGCATTACCAGTGCTCGTGGCCAGTAATAGTTTGTCTGGGCCAGTAATATTTGGGGCATTACCAGTCCTCGTGGCCAGTAATAGTTTGTCCGCGCCAGTAATATTTGGGGCATTACCAGTCCTCTTGGCCAGAAATAGTTTGTCTGGGCCAGCAATATTTGGGGCATTACCAGTCCTCTTGGCCAGTAATAGTTTGTCTGGGCCAGCAATATTTGGGGCATTACCAGTCCTCTTGGCCAGTAATAGTTTGTCCGTGCCAGTAATATTTGGGGCATTACCGGTCCTCGTGGCCAGTAATAGTTTGTCTGGGCAAGTAATATTTGGGGCATTACCAGTCCTCTTGGCCAGTAATAGTTTGTCCGCGCCAGTAATATTTGGGGCATTACCAGTCCTCTTGGCCAGTAATAGTTTGTCCGCGCCAGTAATATTTGGGGCATTACCAGTCCTCGTGGCCAGTAATAGTTTGTCTGGGCCAGTAATATTTGGGGCATTACTGGTCCTCTTGGCCAGTAATAGTTTGTCTGGGCCAGTAATATTTGGGGCATTACTGGTCCTCTTGGCCAGTAATAGTTTGTCTGGGCCAGTAATATTTGGGGCATTACTGGTCCTCTTGGCCAGTAATAGTTTGTCTGGGCAAGTAATATTTGGGGCATTACCGGTCCTCGTGGCCAGTAATAGTTTGTCTGGGCCAGTAATATTTGGGGCATTACCAGTCCTCTTGGCCAGTAATAGTTTGTCTGGGCCAGTAATATTTGGGGCATTACCGGTCCTCTTGGCCAGTAATAGTTTGTCTGGGCCAGTAATATTTGGGGCATTACTGGTCCTCTTGGCCAGTAATAGTTTGTCTGGGCAAGTAATATTTGGGGCATTACCGGTCCTCGTGGCCAGTAATAGTTTGTCTGGGCCAGTAATATTTGGGGCATTACCAGTCCTCTTGGCCAGTAATAGTTTGTCTGGGCCAGCAATATTTGGGGCATTACCGGTCCTCTTGGCCAGTAATAGTTTGTCTGGGCCAGTAATATTTGGGGCATTACCGGTCCTCGTGGCCAGTAATAGTTTGTCTGGGCCAGTAATATTTGGGGCATTACCAGTCCTCGTGGCCAGTAATAGTTTGTCTGGGCCAGTAATATTTGGGGCATTACCAGTCCTCTTGGCCAGTAATAGTTTGTCTGGGCCAGTAATATTTGGGGCATTACCGGTCCTCGTGGCCAGTAATAGTTTGTCTGGGCCAGTAATATTTGGGGCATTACCAGTCCTCATGGCCAGTAATAGTTTGTCTGGGCCAGTAATATTTGGGGCATTACCAGTCCTCGTGGCCAGTAATAGTTTGTCTGGGCCAGTAATATTTGGGGCATTACCAGTCCTCTTGGCCAGTAATAGTTTGTCTGGGCCAGTAATATTTGGGGCATTACCGGTCCTCGTGGCCAGTAATAGTTTGTCTGGGCCAGTAATATTTGGGGCATTACCAGTCCTCGTGGCCAGTAATAGTTTGTCTGGGCCAGTAATATTTGGGGCATTACCAGTCCTCGTGGCCAGTAATAGTTTGTCTGGGCCAGTAATATTTGGGGCATTACCAGTCCTCTTGGCCAGTAATAGTTTGTCTGGGCCAGTAATATTTGGGGCATGACCGGTCCTCGTGGCCAGTAATAGTTTGTATGGGCCAGTAATATTTGGGGCATTACCAGTCCTCTTGGCCAGTAATAGTTTGTCCGTGCCAGTAATATTTGGGGCATTACCGGTCCTCTTGGCCAGTAATAGTTTGTCCGCGCCAGTAATATTTGGGGCATTACTGGTCCTCTTGGCCAGTAATAGTTTGTCCGCGCCAGTAATATTTGGGGCATTACTGGTCCTCTTGGCCAGTAATAGTTTGTCTGGGCCAGTAATATTTGGGGCATTACCAGTCCTCTTGGCCAGTAATAGTTTGTCTGGGCCAGTAATATTTGGGGCATTACCAGTCCTCGTGGCCAGTAATAGTTTGTCTGGGCCAGTAATATTTGGGGCATTACCAGTCCTCGTGGCCAGTAATAGTTTGTCTGGGCCAGTAATATTTGGGGCATTACCGGTCCTCGTGGCCAGTAATAGTTTGTCTGGGCCAGTAATATTTGGGGCATTACCGGTCCTCGTGGCCAGTAATAGTTTGTCTGGGCCAGTAATATTTGGGGCATTACCGGTCCTCGTGGCCAGTAATAGTTTGTCCGTGCCAGTAATATTTGGGGCATTACCGGTCCTCGTGGCCAGTAATAGTTTGTCTGGGCCAGTAATATTTGGGGCATTACCGGTCCTCGTGGCCAGTAATAGTTTGTCTGGGCCAGTAATATTTGGGGCATTACTGGTCCTCTTGGCCAGTAATAGTTTGTCCGCGCCAGTAATATTTGGGGCATGACCAGTCCTCTTGGCCAGTAATAGTTTGTCCGGGCCAGAAATATTTGGGGCATTACCGGTCCTCGTGGCCAGTAATAGTTTGTCTGGGCCAGTAATATTTGGGGCATTACCGGTCCTCTTGGCCAGTAATAGTTTGTCCGCGCCAGTAATATTTGGGGCATGACCGGTCCTCTTGGCCAGTAATAGTTTGTCTGGGCCAGTAATATTTGGGGCATTACCGGTCCTCGTGGCCAGTAATAGTTTGTCTGGGCCAGTAATATTTGGGGCATTACCAGTCCTCTTGGCCAGTAATAGTTTGTCTGGGCCAGCAATATTTGGGGCATTACCAGTCCTCTTGGCCAGTAATAGTTTGTCCGCGCCAGTAATATTTGGGGCATTACCGGTCCTCGTGGCCAGTAATAGTTTGTCTGGGCCAGTAATATTTGGGGCATTACCGGTCCTCGTGGCCAGTAATAGTTTGTCTGGGCCAGTAATATTTGGGGCATTACCAGTCCTCTTGGCCAGTAATAGTTTGTCTGGGCAAGTAATATTTGGGGCATTACCAGTCCTCTTGGCCAGTAATAGTTTGTCTGGGCCAGTAATATTTGGGGCATTACCAGTCCTCTTGGCCAGTAATAGTTTGTCTGGGCCAGTAATATTTGGGGCATTACCAGTCCTCGTGGCCAGTAATAGTTTGTCTGGGCCAGTAATATTTGGGGCATTACCAGTCCTCGTGGCCAGTAATAGTTTGTCTGGGCCAGTAATATTTGGGGCATTACCAGTCCTCTTGGCCAGTAATAGTTTGTCTGGGCCAGTAATATTTGGGGCATTACCGGTCCTCGTGGCCAGTAATAGTTTGTCTGGGCCAGTAATATTTGGGGCATTACCAGTCCTCGTGGCCAGTAATAGTTTGTCTGGGCCAGTAATATTTGGGGCATTACCAGTCCTCGTGGCCAGTAATAGTTTGTCTGGGCCAGTAATATTTGGGGCATTACCAGTCCTCTTGGCCAGTAATAGTTTGTCTGGGCCAGTAATATTTGGGGCATGACCGGTCCTCGTGGCCAGTAATAGTTTGTCTGGGCCAGTAATATTTGGGGCATTACCAGTCCTCTTGGCCAGTAATAGTTTGTCTGGGCCAGTAATATTTGGGGCATTACCAGTCCTCTTGGCCAGTAATAGTTTGTCTGGGCCAGCAATATTTGGGGCATTACCAGTGCTCTTGGCCAGTAATAGTTTGTCCGTGCCAGTAATAGTTGGGGCATTACCGGTCCTCGTGGCCAGTAATAGTTTGTCTGGGCCAGTAATATTTGGGGCATTACCAGTCCTCTTGGCCAGTAATAGTTTGTCTGGGCCAGCAATATTTGGGGCATTACCAGTCCTCTTGGCCAGTAATAGTTTGTCCGTGCCAGTAATATTTGGGGCATTACCAGTCCTCTTGGCCAGTAATAGTTTGTCCGCGCCAGTAATATTTGGGGCATTACCAGTCCTCGTGGCCAGTAATAGTTTGTCTGGGCCAGTAATATTTGGGGCATTACCGGTCCTCGTGGCCAGTAATAGTTTGTCCGGGCCAGTAATATTTGGGGCATTACCAGTCCTCTTGGCCAGTAATAGTTTGTCTGGGCCAGTAATATTTGGGGCATTACTGGTCCTCTTGGCCAGTAATAGTTTGTCCGCGCCAGTAATATTTGGGGCATTACCGGTCCTCTTGGCCAGTAATAGTTTGTCTGGGCCAGTAATATTTGGGGCATTACCGGTCCTCTTGGCCAGTAATAGTTTGTCCGCGCCAGTAATATTTGGGGCATTACCAGTCCTCTTGGCCAGTAATAGTTTGTCCGCGCCAGAAATATATTTGGGGCATTACCAGTCCTCTTGGCCAGTAATAGTTTGTCCGCGCCAGTAATATTTGGGGCATTACCGGTCCTCTTGGCCAGTAATAGTTTGTCTGGGCCAGTAATATTTGGGGCATTACCAGTCCTCTTGGCCAGTAATAGTTTGTCCGCGCCAGTAATATTTGGGGCATTACCAGTCCTCTTGGCCAGTAATAGTTTGTCCGCGCCAGTAATATTTGGGGCATTACCGGTCCTCTTGGCCAGTAATAGTTTGTCTGGGCCAGTAATATTTGGGGCATTACCAGTCCTCTTGGCCAGTAATAGTTTGTCCGCGCGAGCAATATTTGGGGCATTACCAGTCCTCTTGGCCAGTAATAGTTTGTCCGCGCCAGTAATATTTGGGGCATTACCGGTCCTCTTGGCCAGTAATAGTTTGTCTGGGCCAGTAATATTTGGGGCATTACCAGTCCTCTTGGCCAGTAATAGTTTGTCTGGGCCAGTAATATTTGGGGCATTACCAGTCCTCGTGGCCAGTAATAGTTTGTCTGGGCCAGTAATATTTGGGGCATTACCGGTCCTCTTGGCCAGTAATAGTTTGTCCGTGCCAGTAATATTTGGGGCATTACCAGTCCTCTTGGCCAGTAATAGTTTGTCCGTGCCAGTAATATTTGGGGCATTACCAGTCCTCTTGGCCAGTAATAGTTTGTCTGGGCCAGTAATATTTGGGGCATTACCAGTCCTCTTGGCCAGTAATAGTTTGTCTGGGGCCAGTAATATTTGGGGCATTACCGGTCCTCTTGGCCAGTAATAGTTTGTCTGGGCCAGTAATATTTGGGGCATTACCAGTCCTCTTGGCCAGTAATAGTTTGTCTGGGCCAGTAATATTTGGGGCATGACCGGTCCTCTTGGCCAGTAATAGTTTGTCTGGGCCAGTAATATTTGGGGCATTACCGGTCCTCGTGGCCAGTAATAGTTTGTCTGGGCCAGTAATATTTGGGGCATTACCGGTCCTCGTGGCCAGTAATAGTTTGTCTGGGCCAGTAATATTTGGGGCATTACCGGTCCTCGTGGCCAGTAATAGTTTGTCTGGGCCAGTAATATTTGGGGCATTACCGGTCCTCGTGGCCAGTAATAGTTTGTCCGTGCCAGTAATATTTGGGGCATTACCGGTCCTCGTGGCCAGTAATAGTTTGTCTGGGCCAGTAATATTTGGGGCATTACCAGTCCTCTTGGCCAGTAATAGTTTGTCCGCGCCAGTAATATTTGGGGCATTACCAGTCCTCTTGGCCAGTAATAGTTTGTCCGCGCCAGTAATATTTGGGGCATTACCGGTCCTCTTGGCCAGTAATAGTTTGTCCGCGCCAGTAATATTTGGGGCATTACTGGTCCTCTTGGCCAGTAATAGTTTGTCCGCGCCAGTAATATTTGGGGCATGACCAGTCCTCTTGGCCAGTAATAGTTTGTCTGGGCCAGTAATATTTGGGGCATTACCGGTCCTCGTGGCCAGTAATAGTTTGTCTGGGCCAGTAATATTTGGGGCATTACCGGTCCTCGTGGCCAGTAATAGTTTGTCTGGGCCAGTAATATTTGGGGCATTACCGGTCCTCGTGGCCAGTAATAGTTTGTCTGGGCCAGTAATATTTGGGGCATTACCGGTCCTCGTGGCCAGTAATAGTTTGTCCGTGCCAGTAATATTTGGGGCATTACCGGTCCTCGTGGCCAGTAATAGTTTGTCTGGGCCAGTAATATTTGGGGCATTACCGGTCCTCTTGGCCAGTAATAGTTTGTCCGCGCCAGTAATATTTGGGGCATTACTGGTCCTCTTGGCCAGTAATAGTTTGTCCGCGCCAGTAATATTTGGGGCATGACCAGTCCTCTTGGCCAGTAATAGTTTGTCTGGGCCAGTAATATTTGGGGCATTACCGGTCCTCGTGGCCAGTAATAGTTTGTCCGTGCCAGTAATATTTGGGGCATTACCGGTCCTCGTGGCCAGTAATAGTTTGTCTGGGCCAGTAATATTTGGGGCATTACCGGTCCTCTTGGCCAGTAATAGTTTGTCTGGGCCAGTAATATTTGGGACATTACCGGTCCTCGTGGCCAGTAATAGTTTGTCCGTGCCAGTAATATTTGGGGCATTACCGGTCCTCGTGGCCAGTAATAGTTTGTCTGGGCCAGTAATATTTGGGGCATGACCAGTCCTCTTGGCCAGTAATAGTTTGTCTGGGCCAGTAATATTTGGGGCATTACCGGTCCTCGTGGCCAGTAATAGTTTGTCCGTGCCAGTAATATTTGGGGCATTACCGGTCCTCGTGGCCAGTAATAGTTTGTCTGGGCCAGTAATATTTGGGGCATTACCGGTCCTCGTGGCCAGTAATAGTTTGTCTGGGCCAGTAATATTTGGGGCATTACCGGTCCTCTTGGCCAGTAATAGTTTGTCCGTGCCAGTAATATTTGGGGCATTACCGGTCCTCGTGGCCAGTAATAGTTTGTCTGGGCCAGTAATATTTGGGGCATTACCGGTCCTCTTGGCCAGTAATAGTTTGTCCGCGCCAGTAATATTTGGGGCATTACTGGTCCTCTTGGCCAGTAATAGTTTGTCCGCGCCAGTAATATTTGGGGCATGACCAGTCCTCTTGGCCAGTAATAGTTTGTCTGGGCCAGTAATATTTGGGGCATTACCGGTCCTCGTGGCCAGTAATAGTTTGTCCGTGCCAGTAATATTTGGGGCATTACCGGTCCTCGTGGCCAGTAATAGTTTGTCTGGGCCAGTAATATTTGGGGCATTACCGGTCCTCTTGGCCAGTAATAGTTTGTCCGCGCCAGTAATATTTGGGGCATTACCAGTCCTCTTGGCCAGTAATAGTTTGTCCGCGCCAGTAATATTTGGGGCATGACCAGTCCTCTTGGCCAGTAATAGTTTGTCTGGGCCAGTAATATTTGGGGCATTACCGGTCCTCGTGGCCAGTAATAGTTTGTCTGGGCCAGTAATATTTGGGGCATTACCGGTCCTCGTGGCCAGTAATAGTTTGTCTGGGCCAGTAATATTTGGGGCATTACTGGTCCTCTTGGCCAGTAATAGTTTGTCCGCGCCAGTAATATTTGGGGCATGACCAGTCCTCTTGGCCAGTAATAGTTTGTCCGGGCCAGTAATATTTGGGGCATTACCGGTCCTCGTGGCCAGTAATAGTTTGTCTGGGCCAGTAATATTTGGGGCATTACCGGTCCTCTTGGCCAGTAATAGTTTGTCCGCGCCAGTAATATTTGGGGCATGACCGGTCCTCTTGGCCAGTAATAGTTTGTCTGGGCCAGTAATATTTGGGGCATTACCAGTCCTCTTGGCCAGTAATAGTTTGTCTGGGCCAGTAATATTTGGGGCATTACCAGTCCTCTTGACCAGTAATAGTTTGTCTGGGCCAGTAATATTTGGGGCATTACCAGTCCTCTTGGCCAGTAATAGTTTGTCCGCGCCAGTAATATTTGGGGCATTACCGGTCCTCTTGGCCAGTAATAGTTTGTCTGGGCCAGTAATATTTGGGGCATTACCAGTCCTCTTGGCCAGTAATAGTTTGTCCGCGCCAGTAATATTTGGGGCATTACCAGTCCTCTTGGCCAGTAATAGTTTGTCTGGGCCAGTAATATTTGGGGCATTACCAGTCCTCTTGGCCAGTAATAGTTTGTCTGGGCCAGTAATATTTGGGGCATTACCAGTCCTCTTGGCCAGTAATAGTTTGTCCGCGCCAGTAATATTTGGGGCATTACCAGTCCTCTTGGCCAGTAATAGTTTGTCTGGGCCAGTAATATTTGGGGCATTACTGGTCCTCTTGGCCAGTAATAGTTTGTCCGCGCCAGTAATATTTGGGGCATTACCGGTCCTCGTGGCCAGTAATAGTTTGTCTGGGCCAGTAATATTTGGGGCATTACCAGTCCTCTTGGCCAGTAATAGTTTGTCTGGGCCAGTAATATTTGGGGCATTACCAGTCCTCGTGGCCAGTAATAGTTTGTCTGGGCCAGTAATATTTGGGGCATTACCAGTCCTCTTGGCCAGTAATAGTTTGTCTGGGCCAGTAATATTTGGGGCATTACCAGTCCTCGTGGCCAGTAATAGTTTGTCTGGGCCAGTAATATTTGGGGCATTACCAGTCCTCTTGGCCAGTAATAGTTTGTCTGGGCCAGTAATATTTGGGGTATTACCAGTCCTCGTGGCCAGTAATAGTTTGTCTGGGCCAGTAATATTTGGGGCATTACCAGTCCTCGTGGCCAGTAATAGTTTGTCTGGGCCAGTAATATTTGGGGTATTACCAGTCCTCTTGGCCAGTAATAGTTTGTCTGGGCCAGTAATATTTGGGGTATTACCAGTCCTCGTGGCCAGTAATAGTTTGTCTGGGCCAGTAATATTTGGGGTATTACCAGTCCTCGTGGCCAGTAATAGTTTGTCCGCGCCAGTAATATTTGGGGTATTACCAGTCCTCGTGGCCAGTAATAGTTTGTCTGGGCCAGTAATATTTGGGGTATTACCAGTCCTCGTGGCCAGTAATAGTTTGTCTGGGCCAGTAATATTTGGGGTATTACCAGTCCTCGTGGCCAGTAATAGTTTGTCCGCGCCAGTAATATTTGGGGTATTACCAGTCCTCGTGGCCAGTAATAGTTTGTCTGGGCCAGTAATATTTGGGGTATTACCAGTCCTCGTGGCCAGTAATAGTTTGTCTGGGCCAGTAATATTTGGGGTATTACCAGTCCTCGTGGCCAGTAATAGTTTGTCTGGGCCAGTAATATTTGGGGTATTACCAGTCCTCGTGGCCAGTAATAGTTTGTCTGGGCCAGTAATATTTGGGGCATTACCAGTCCTCGTGGCCAGTAATAGTTTGTCTGGGCCAGTAATATTTGGGGTATTACCAGTCCTCTTGGCCAGTAATAGTTTGTCTGGGCCAGTAATATTTGGGGCATTACCAGTCCTCGTGGCCAGTAATAGTTTGTCTGGGCCAGTAATATTTGGGGCATTACCAGTCCTCTTGGCCAGTAATAGTTTGTCCGCGCCAGTAATATTTGGGGCATTGCCAGTCCTCTTGGCCAGTAATAGTTTGTCTGGGCCAGTAATATTTGGGGCATTACCGGTCCTCGTGGCCAGTAATAGTTTGTCTGGGCCAGTAATATTTGGGGCATTACCGGTCCTCTTGGCCAGTAATAGTTTGTCTGGGCCAGTAATATTTGGGGCATTACCGGTCCTCGTGGCCAGTAATAGTTTGTCTGGGCCAGTAATATTTGGGGCATTACCAGTCCTCTTGGCCAGTAATAGTTTGTCTGGGCCAGTAATATTTGGGGTATTACCAGTCCTCTTGGCCAGTAATAGTTTGTCTGGGCCAGTAATATTTGGGGCATTACCAGTCCTCGTGGCCAGTAATAGTTTGTCTGGGCCAGTAATATTTGGGGCATTACCAGTCCTCTTGGCCAGTAATAGTTTGTCTGGGCCAGTAATATTTGGGGCATTACCGGTCCTCTTGGCCAGTAATAGTTTGTCCGCGCCAGTAATATTTGGGGCATTACCAGTCCTCTTGGCCAGTAATAGTTTGTCTGGGCCAGCAATATTTGGGGTATTACCAGTCCTCTTGGCCAGTAATAGTTTGTCTGGGCCAGTAATATTTGGGGCATTACCAGTCCTCGTGGCCAGTAATAGTTTGTCCGTGCCAGTAATATTTGGGGCATTACCAGTCCTCTTGGCCAGTAATAGTTTGTCCGCGCCAGTAATATTTGGGGCATTACCGGTCCTCGTGGCCAGTAATAGTTTGTCTGGGCCAGTAATATTTGGGGCATTACCAGTCCTCTTGGCCAGTAATAGTTTGTCTGGGCCAGTAATATTTGGGGCATTACCAGTCCTCGTGGCCAGTAATAGTTTGTCCGTGCCAGTAATATTTGGGGCATTACCGGTCCTCGTGGCCAGTAATAGTTTGTCTGGGCCAGTAATATTTGGGGCATTACCAGTCCTCTTGGCCAGTAATAGTTTGTCTGGGCCAGTAATATTTGGGGCATTACCAGTCCTCTTGGCCAGTAATAAATTCACGACTTTCGCGGAGACTGTAAGAGTGCTGCATACTTGAAATTATTCACCTACTCAAAATACAGCATGATTATTCAGAAAGATTTGTTTATGACAATAGCAACATTGGTACCTGGCATTTTTGGCGAACGAAGAAGTATTTTTTTTTAGACTAAGTCAGTGCATTATTCTTTTGCATAAGAATGAGTTGATGAATACACTTAATAAAAGATTACACAATCAGCAATATTTTGTATCAAGAATGCATTAATGTTTATTTGTAATTGTTGTACAAAGTTTAGTTTTAAGTTAGTTTTAGTATTTTGTAATTCAAACTGCAAGTGTGAATTGAAGTTTTTAAAAAACCAAACTGTCACATTTGATATGTTCAATGGTTTTTGCCATACCCGTACATATTTCATTACCATTCTTAAAATTTACCTAGCTTCTGTAGAAGAATGGGAAACAGCAAATAATACTTTCTTTTTTAAAGGTTACTAGTGTATAACCTTCTTCATCAGATATGTAACACATATACCCACCTCATGTTCTATATGGAATGGGGTGAGTACTATGGGTTCATCCTCAATGCAGCTGAACTGCTGGAGGTACAGGTGGCAGAGTGCCTCCTCGGCTGTCAGCCGCAATGACGGCTCAAACACCAGCAGTTTCTCCAAGAGATCTAAGGCTGCAAGAAATAATTAATATTGAATATAGAATGGATTATTTTTTTTTTAACTCACATGATACTTAGTGTGAAGAAACATCCAAATCTCCTTCACACAAACTATGCCCATGTAACTATATGCAATCATGTGTATATGTCTGCAGTTAAAAAGAAAACTGTGAGAACTAGCCATATGCAAGTATAAGTAAATAGTTAAAATTTAATTCACTAACAATAACACGTGTGTTTTAATGTTTAACATGTTTATTAAGATTTAGACTTTGAAAAAGTACTTATTTTGCTTTAATGGAACATGTGTGAAAAATGCAATACTTCTTGGACTATAGAATTTTAATACTGCCTGGGTTGTTACAGCAGCAGACCCGATATATGTTAATAAAATAAAACTTTGCAGAACAAAATACAAAAAAACGTGTTGAAATCAGTAAAATAATAACGTTTTGGTAACTGTTTATCGTAAAATTATCTGTACTCGATAGCTGGTGATGCCTCTGGAGTAAATCAGCATGTATAAGCCGGACCCGGCTAGCTCAGTTGGTAGAGTGCTGGACTGACAATCCTGGGATCGTGAGTTTGAAACCCAGCCAGGCCACATAACTTGTGTGGAGATTGGTCATGAAATTATTTCTACAGCCATTCTCTCCCTACTTCTGATTCAAGTAGGGCAGTTGTCAGTTACTGGCATAAGTATGTGCACTTAGTACTGGTAAACCGCTTAGATCGGCTAAGCTTGCCCAGGAAAAGTGTGAGTAGGTTAACTGACTGCCGTAATATGACTGAAATACTGTTAAAAACAGCGAAAAATCCAAACAAACAAACAAACAAACATAAGTGTATATTCCGTTCACACCAAGCATTTTCGAACTTAGACCATTATAAAAGGCTTTTTGTAAATTAGAATCAGTTTCCAGAGGAATAAACATAATTAACTTCCATCAGAAGTAATGCCCATTTACGATGTATTGAATTATATTCTATGGACTGCAGCCTTCATCTGCAGGTATCAAATCAAGGGTGAAAAATATTTGAGATGTGTCATGGGAAAACCAAGCTTATTGCACGCGCGTAAAGTGTCGTCCCGGATTAGCCTGTGCAATCCGCTGCACAGGCTAATCCAGGACAACACTTGACACACATTCATTAGGCTCGGGTTTCCCACGACAAACCTCATTTTATGTTCAATAGGATTTATGTGCAAGTGATATAAGGCTAGATGATTACAGTCATGTAATTTCATAAGACATATTCATTAAATGCCACCTCCAAAACAGAACTCACCGTCAATATCCACACATTTAATGCAATCCGACAGGGGTCTTTCAGGCACCCGGCTGTGTTTTCTTATGAAACTCGAAGGCAAGATCTGGGTGACCGTGTTCCATTCGTTGTCACTCAGTAACACTGTGTCCAGGATCAAACCAATCTGATCCATCTCATGTGCCCCTGAAAATTTTAAAATGAAGGTATCAACCCTCACAATGAATGAAACAGTTTTCCGATAACATAATTTGATCTTACAATCCAATATATACTCAATGTATCAATTCATTGAAACTTTATGAAAATGTACACCCGCATAACATGATCATCATGTCGTGCAATGTGTGAATTCACAATCAAGCTATTTTGAGACTAGACCATCTGCACCTTGAATCAGGACCTAATACCGGCCTACATAACACAAAGTCCAAAGCATGGCATTTATGATTAAAGGATTATAATATCATATAAGGACCAAATCTTTGTCTATGAGGGCTGTCCGTAAAGTCTGTTCACAACCTGATTTATTCACATACTCTGTGGTATATTTTAATAATTTATGCATTTTCTTAAACAACAATATAGTGTTACTTAACACATTAAAAATAATGCTTATGCATTGGTAAATAGAAAACTTGTAATGGTTTGAGTGTATACACATTCACATCTATGGACCAGTTTAATGAATTAGTTGACGTCAACATAACGTTAGAAGATCATTTACATTGGCATGCATACCATATCCTGTAGACATATCAAAGTATCAACAGAAACATATATTTTACATCATTCAACGCATTTCATGTACATATTATTGTACCATGTTTTGTCATATGCCCCACAAGTGGATCAAACCAACCTTCACTGATCAAATCAACATAAGGGTTATCCCTAGGATCTGACCTAAGGTGAACGATGTTTGTCTGATGTATGGTCTCCTTATCTTTACTTCGTCTGTGGTATTTGTATATTTGCGACTTACCACAATCACTGTCATTTACAATTTGGTTTACATATGAAAATGTTTTGACTAGAGTAATTTTGTGAACAAAGAAATGACTGAGTGTCCAACGCTGCTCCATACGCTGGTCTGACGTCACGTTTTTTCTGCCATACCACTTCATCCTTTTTTTATTGTAAAAAATGAAAGACTTGAGCAAAACATTTGAAATTTTTATCTCATCAATGTTTTATTGCTAATTGTGACAAAACAATTAGGTAACATTTCTCCTAAGCATAAGTATAAAGTTCAACTGCATATTACAAAAGCGAATTAAAAAAATGCAAAGTGCTCCGTACATGACAACCTACTGTTGCTATGGTGATGTTATCTATATTTCCTAACAAGACATGGTTTTAGTTGCATAATATTCTCATTAAGTATAGATTAAAGTACATGTCTCACAGATTTCATCTAAATTAGTTCATGTTTATAATATTATCAGACCCCGAGAATAAACTTTCAGGACAGCCCTCGTACATACAACATGGTCACTACATTGCAATAACTAAATATATGTGTTGGACTTTGGTATTACGACTTACATGCCAGAATTGGGTTTTGCTACATTTGAGGTGAATATTGTCAGTGAATACCTGGAAATATTGGTTTGCCGATGAACATCTCGGCCAGAATACATCCAACGTTCCAGAGATCTATTGCCTTGGTGTACTCTCGAGGGGAGATGATCAGCTCGGGTGAACGGTACCAACATGTGCCCACATTGTCCGTCAGGAAACCCTGAAGAGTAGTAAACTTTGAATCAAAAACATAAATACAGGGGTGTGGAAATATCAAGTTTTCACTTGACCATTGACAAGTTCATTTCATAAATCTGCTTGTCTGCAAACAAATGTCACTTGTCCAAATAAAACTATAGTTTATATTCCTGGCGGAATAATAAAATTTGTTATCAAATTATAAATTAATTACAATTGGTTACATGTTGTTAAAATAATTAATAAATGATTATAATATAATATTTATCCCAACTTTTACATCATTTTCACACCCAGAATTTGTCAACTTGACTGGAAAAATTTACTTGTCCGATGGTTAAATTTCCCGCGCCGGAAAAGTCGGGCATGGGATTTCAACACCCCTGAAATTACTATGCAAGCAAATTATGCTGATTTTTTTTATCATCAACAGTTTTCTGACTTCTAAACTGCAGTGACTGGGAAACCCATGCGAAATGCGATATTTGCGCATAAAATTGAGAGAAATTGCAAAGAAATATGCATTGATGCGAAGTTAGGTCGCACCCAAAATTTAAAGTATGAATCGAAAAGCTGCCGTACCATACATGTACCCAGTACTCGGTCTGTTTTGCAGTTTTGTCACTATGCGGTAAGATTTTATCCATAAAGTTAATTCGGAAGTCTAAAAAATCAATATCAACAGGCGCTCATTACACATTAGATGGTAACCACGAGCGTCTGCGTGGCTGTTTTCCCGACTGAACCAGTTACACGTTCAGGGCTCGCAAATGCAAACTTGTGAAATTCACGTAAAAAATCAGTTTTGCAAGTAATTTTTTCTGCTGCTCACAAAAAATGCGAGTGAAAAATATATGAACATGTCAATAAGAATCTTCATAATACATCGTAACCTGACTTTTACACTATTCTCACACCTGTTGTGAAGAGAGATAACTATGAAGGGAGCAGGCAAAAACAGCCCCAAGTCAATATAGGTCAGATGAGAAACTGTCCCCAAAAAGTCCAACATTATTGTATTATGTTAAAATATAAATTTTAAGTTAAATAACTGGACAACGTTTAACAGTTGTTTACTGTATAAACGTTTACTATGACATATTTTTGGTCGTCAACACATAATATGATATTTCATCACTGGCATGAATATATCGTGAACACTATTATGAAACTCACAAACTGAAATAACAAATCATTTGAATCTATCAATTTGAAATTTGGGTTATTGTCTGGTTTGTTCTACGATATGGGCCATAATAGAATTGGGCTGTCCTGACTGCTAGAAGAAACTTATTTTTGCCAGTTGAAATATAAGTCACTCGCAAAAATTTACCGGTACTAGTGGCAAAAAAAGTTAAATTCGAGCCCTGTATACGTTCACAAAATGTAATTGCTGTAAAAACCACAGAAAATCCCATATTTTTTTTTAAAAGCCCGTAGATGTTTGAGATGAGAAATGATCCCATATGGAAAAATCCTTTCTCAGTCACTGTGACTGTAAACCAGATGATGTTCTCAAGGTAATTATTTATCATACAGGGAATGAACCAAGAGGTCTGAGTAACTATTTGAGAGCCAGCATTCCACTTACGTGAACAAGCAATTTGTTGGTGACCGCTAATTACACTTATAGCACTTATTAAAGTTATAGCAGTTGTGTTTACTTTAAACAGCGTAATTACAACAACAGTTACGGTGGGTGGCAAAATCCTATATTATTAGTTACACTGTTAGTAACTGAGGTTGTTTGGGATTTATACCCTCAGTGGTTTCATACCATACGAGAGCGCAGCTCGAGTATGGTACATTGGTATGAAGCCACTGAGGGTGTATTTCCCATACACCCTCAGTTACTTAGCCCAGTGTTTTTTTTTTCACCTTTGGGGGAAAGGTGGCAGGTCCTTCAGATGGGGAATGTTATGGCAAGAGGGGATTATTTTTTTTTAGAAAAATCTTATTCATTCTACTTTGTTATAAAACATTAATCAATAAATTATTGTTTCGCAACAAATGATAACTTTGATTATGCACTAATTCGGTTTGATGAAAAATTGCTGTCATAGTTTACGAAAATTCCTCTATCTTAGTCCTTTTTTGTCCTATTTTGGTCTTTTTTTTTTCAAATTAAAGCTTAAATTCTGAGGGGAATTTTATGGTAGATTTAGAGGAAAAATATATACTTTTTAAGCAGAGGAATGGGGCCGAATTTTGGTCCTAAATTGGCCCTAAAAAAAAACACGGTAGTCAATCGGATCGCGTCATTTCTGTAGAAGGTGAGATATTGCAAAATACTGTTTGCCACCTGTCTGAAAACTAGTTGTATAGTAAATTATGCCTACATGTAATTTCACTTGTCCGTACATGCTGTAGGACAACCTGGGCCCAGTTACTCAAAACTTTAAAGGCTGTTAACTTTCGGATGATGTTTTTGCTGTAAATTAAATGTTAAAATTTTAAAATTTGCATTTATTTTAAATAAATTGATATGCTCAAATAATTTACAAACGTTTCATACGCGGATTGCTTGTAATATTAGTTTTATTTACATCTAAAGTTAACAGGCCATAAGCTTAACCGGCCGTTAAAGTTTTGAGCAACTGGACCCTGGGCAATATAGACAATTGTTTTGTTTATGTTTTGGAAAACACTGATTACCTTGTGGGAATAATCAGGGTCCATAACTCTAGCTAGACCAAAGTCTGCAATCTTTAACACCAGATCTTCCACATTGATCAGCAAATTCATAGGCTTCAAGTCTCGATGCAGGACGTTGGCTGAGTGGATGTATTTTACCCCCCTGAGAAGCTGATATGTGAAAAGGCGCACATGATCCTGAGTGAGCTGCTTCTGCTGAATTAACTGATGAAGATCAGTGTGAAGAAGTTCCTGGACAATATACACACTGCTTATCTCATTAATGTTCAGATTAACATTCCCTCCCTTTTCTAAACTCAACCCATTAGATCCAAGCACTTCATACACTGTCACAACATTTTCATGCTGAAGTCTTCGCATCAACTGAAGTTCTCGTAAAGCATATTTACAGCTTTGTCTATTACCGAAGCTCAACTTCTTTATAGCCACTTCCTTGTCACATTCGCTGTCAGTGGCAGCATACACAGGGGCGTTGCCGCCATGAGCAAGAGGGCGAAGGTTGGTAAATCTTGGATCAACATGAAAACCAAATTGCTTCCCTGCTGTTGATGCTTGATCATTGTTCTCCATTGCAGTCCAAAGCTTCAGACTTGATATGTTGAAGATTCAACATGAAATGTAATCTACAAAGGATCATTCACGTACAATCATAAGATACTAAAAAGTTAAAATCCTGTAGTAAAAATCCCCAGAAAGTACACATTTGTAGTAAAAGACTGAGCAAAATTTTACATATACTGTTACAAAATGGTAGTTTATATTGAAATGTCTTGGTAAGTGAATCCTGGTTTGGACATGTAAATTTTCTGTCTGCTTATCTGATGGGCGCAAAAAGTGCACAATGTCATTATTATTGTCAAGCCCTGAAGTAGTTGTCATGTTTTTTTTATTCACAAGAACTGGAAAATTGGCATTCGGAAAACATTTTGCCTACTGTTTATACTTTAATATTTAAATGAGATATGACATGATTTAATTTAAATAACAGTATATGGGAAACATTTACCATAAATAATTAATAATTGCGAATAAAAATATCCGGATATACATCTATATGTATAATGTGCAATCTTACCTTTAATTACCAGCGATTAATGTTCTTTGTTAAGCCACAAGATGTAATGTTTTTACTTTGAATGCAATTAGTATTTACAGTTACTAAAAACCCCTGAAGCAAAAATAATGGCTTAATTATGTTTTTCACTCGCTGATTAGAGACGGAAGTGACTTCCAACCTTAACATTCGCATAGGTTACACCAAACCAATGTCTAATATTTAGACCAACTGTAGATTCAACAGGATCCCTTCGCTTCGCGTTGATAAATCTCAAATACAAATTTTACTAAAATTCTGAAACAATGGAAAGTGGTTATAAATATGGGAATGCATAGACTTGTCATCAAAATATACCCGCAGTCCACAGATGAAAAGTGTTTAGCACTGTCACCAAAAGAAATATTTATTGAAGATGACAACCATTCGCAATAAAATGTGACAACATTTTTATGCAGCCTGTAACATCAAGCGGAGTGCACATAATACATTTAATATAATTGTTCAAATGCCGTATAAAGTGTATTTACAATATCAGTATTTAGATTATATATGTTTACAGGAACTCAAATATAACGTTTAAAGATTATTGCTGATAAGCCCCGCCTGTGGATAATGCGAAACCTGTCAGACAAACAGACATATCTGATAAAAGTGTGGGCGTCTGATACAAACTTACTCTATACATAGTTTATAGTTTAACTTATTTGTATTACTGAACAAATTAGCTGTGTGCATCATGAATAACCAAATAATGGTTTACAGTAATTTTGTTAACAGTATATATATGTCATGTTTTCAGTATATGGTGCACAGGTTACAAATCATTTAGTTCGACAGCTGAAATATGGGTTTCACGTAGTATGCGCCTATTTGATGTCTGTTATTGCATAAAGGATAATATCTATTGCAAGCATGTTTACACTATTGTTCAGTTCATATATAGGTTGTAGAAGTAAATTTTTCTACAAACTATATATACCCATTGCAGCTGTCATTAAATGTGAAGTGTCAAGTAGTTAATTCTATAAGTCAGTCTTTGTTCTTTTAGCAATGACAAGTGAAACATTTCTTTTGAGCTATTTAGACTAGTAATTGTGACACACACACTATTATTTCCCACACTGGGATGTCACTGATGTCTAATAATTTTAACCCAATAACCGGCCATGGAGACATCATTCGAGCATGTCATGTGTCCAAAATCTTGAAGTGATGTTTTTATGCCAATATTTTGACAGAGCAGACAATGAATTAGTAACCTAATGATTGGAAAGGCTATAGTCTTTCCATATTTACTACGCATATTAATTCAGAGGGGCTGATGCAAATGGTTGAAAAATATAATAGCAAAAATACAACAAAGATGCGTATCAGTTATTAAAATAAGCGGCACTTTTTAATCATTTAACATATAAAAACATATGATGTGATAAAAAAGAATAGTATGTGCACTAGAAATATGTCGAAGCTCATAACAAGAGTGAAAGCACACAACTTGAAAAGGTCACTGAAACTGGTGGGTCACTATAACAGGTACATTGACGATATACGTTTATATACCAGTATTTTTTTTCGTTGATATGTTATTTCTTTGTCAGTTAATTTTATCATTAAAATATCGTTTATTTAATAGTTTTGGTTCATGTTTAATGACGTTGTTTTCATCATTATTTTTCTTGCAAAACAACACATTTAAGCACTTTTATAATAGTGCATTGTAACCACTCTGATTTGCGAATTTATCAGAGAAATTATTTAGCGGTTTCAAAACACGGAAGTAGAATCAACAAAAGATAAACAAGATATATTTTGCACGTATCTGTGTATTTTGCGTACTTAATATTATTCGAGTTCGAGGTAAGAATGTTTAAAGGTTATTTTAATCAAAATATTATTTAAAAAAATTTGTTGCAGGGAGTGACATTTATTGGATTTATCTACGAGACTTGTTATGTTCAAAACGTTCAGTCATGTGATTATGAGATTGAGAATACGAATGTCAGATAAAGCGTACCATTACCCAAGCGTACCAGGATGAAGCGTACGGTACAACCACTGTGCGGGACGAAGCGTACCGCCCTATATATGCATACAGACAATGAATGAAATGATATGTTTAATGATGAAATAAAATAAAATATTGTTTGCATTGTCCATTGTTATAAAAAAAAAAATGAAACAAAAAGTCAAGATTTAACGAATAATGAAAAAAGATAGAAAAATAAATAAATATTAATCAGTTAATTAACTGATGTTATGATTTCTCAGTTTGGTTGTGTGAGAAATTACAGATGTAATTAGCGGTTTGCAATTATAAATTGAAGTAAATTAAGCAGGGGTGTGGAAATACTATGCCCGACTCGTCCGACACGGGTAATATTACAGTCTGATGAATCAAATTTTTCCTGTCAACTTGTCCGCTGACAATTACAATATCGGTGCAACAGAATGATAATACATGTATAAAAACTCAATAAAATGAACATGTCTTTCCATGCTGCATACAAAATCATCGCACATTGGTATATTTTGTTCAGGTATCCGCAAATCTGTGACCAGTCAAAACAGTTTAATTACATTATCGGCCAAACCATAACGGCCAACTCGATAGATTTCAATTGGTCGTTGCTTTGTTAGTGTTATATCTGACATGTGGCCAAAATAGTATTCGAATCAATAGAAACATAGAAAATGTATGCGCAATAATCACCAATTACCAATTTATTTAATATTAAAACAAATCACAGTAGAGTCTGTTAAATTTTCTGAACCTTTATGTCTTGGCCCTCTTGGTCTGATCTGTCAACCGCATTCTAATTACGTCATTTGGAAAAAACGTGTATAGTTCGGGCCTATATTTTGACGGTCTAAAATTCTGCAAGCTAGTTTTTCGGACCTCGAATCCGGTAGGTTTTCTTTTGAAACTAACTGCAGTAATTTAATTTTCGTATTCTGTCCTTAACTTCACAATGACATTTATGAATGTTGTTAGTATTCATCAATGCCTGTTTAAAGTTAAAAGTGTGTCTGCAATGTTTGACAATGGATCGTTTTTTTTGTTTTTTTTATCAAATCAGATAGCAAACAAGTAGAAAAAGGGTGTGAAGAATCAACAAACGAAAAAGCAAGTCTTTGCTGTCCTTGTCACATCGCTGTCAATGATTGTCTAAATTGACATGTTTATTATACATAAAAGTGTCAGTGTATTCATTGTTAAGTAAAATATTACTGGATGGAGTCACGTGATTCCGTCTCTGCAGCTACTGCCTACGATGACAACGAATGAATACAATAAATGCGTCATAATTGTAGACAAGTATTGATGTTGAACCCGCTTTTGTTCACATATTTTGAGAAGATTACGATATATAATATGATATGTCTCCATGTATGTCTATCTGTATTGTTATCACTATTAGTATTGAATACTTTACTTTATTAATGTATGTCTAAAATAAGTTAAATTGAGCCTCATCAAGAAATATGATGGAAATAGTTCTTTTTTTTTTAATTTTGTAAGTGTACTTATGTAAATAATAGTTCTGTACTGAATACTAGTCTCCTATAACTTAATTTGAGTGGCCATACAGTACATTTTATCGATATTTTAATTTGAAATGTATGTAAATTGATTATAGATTAGACTAAAATAAACTATGAAATGTAATTTGAAAAGATTATGAAGTAAATAAATGTTATGAAAAGTGCATCATTGTTATGTTATATGTGCTTTGTTTTGTGTTATTTGAAATTCATAATATAAAAGTAATTTAAATAAAATTCAACTATCAGTAAAATATTAAGATATTGGTACAAATATACAAATATTTAAATATAATATGAAACAAATACAATTTTAAAATATCAAATGACGAGTAACTTTTAAAAAATGTTCCTATTAAATTTAAGCAACTGAATGTCTTGTTTTCCTTTTCACTTAATTACAATCAGGCTGTCTGTCCCTGTAAAGTCCATTTGAACAACTATTAACCGACACTTTCACACATTTTCTATTCTCCACACCAAGTATCAGATGGAGTTATCACACCTTATCAGCAGGGTGTGAGCAACATGTAAAAACACATACAGGGGGTGGTACGCTTCATCCTAAAATGGTACGCTTTGGCACTTGTACGCTTCGGAAATGGTACGCTTCATCCTGCACCCTGAAAATACAGATCATTTATAATATTGACACTAAAATATAGGTTTTGTTTTTCCATTTTATTATTAATTTTATTACTAGTCTGTATGTCAGTGTTTTAAAATCAACTTCATGGTTTAATGCAATACCTGAAGACATGAGTTTAACTTCACATCTTGTTTTGATTTCTTTAACTAAAAAGATATATAGACTCTTGGTTGTTTAACAAACAAAAATTCCTAATCCTATATACATAAATGCACAAGGTAGCTCACTCGCCTTTTCTATAATAACGGAGGTCAAAATATATAATTGGTTCCCGAAATCAACAAAGTCATGATAGTGGGTCACCACGCCATGCATTCATGCTGGGTAAATTTTAGCTAAATTGACTTTGGACTGTCTTTGGTGTAATTACATGGCTTGTCCACTCTTATTTACAAGAGTGGTAGCTGATACTGCAACTATATTACGCTTGGATGTTTGATGTCTACTTCTAGTCTACTGCCATCTTACTTTATTACAGAACGTCTGCTTATTAGGTTTATTGAGTTTGTTACTAAAGTGACATCAATAGCCAAAGTACAGTTAAAACCAAAGGAATGTATATGTTTGCTAGTTAAAGTAGTTTATATATCTACAATCGAAAGTATTCACTACTTCTTTTTCATCCAGTTAAATTATTGCATTTAACTTCGTTTTCATAATGTAAACATACTTATCATAGTTTTCCGCAGACTCAGTTGGCCAATGGTTGTTCTATTTGGATTTGGTTATCTACAAACACAGTTTAATTAATTGCTCTGAATGTAACGATTATAAGATTATTGTCTTATAATTACAAATCTGTGTTTTTCATTTACAGAAGATGCAAATGGAAATGAATCGAGAAATAGTGAAAGCAGGATGGATGAAGAAGAGAAGTATGAATTTTCAATGTTGTTGTTGCTAATCAGTATGAGAAATCATGACTTCATGAAATACAGTTAAAATCAAAGTAATTCGATTGTTCGCTGATAGTTAAAAAAAATTCATTTGTTCGCGTATTTTCCAGTATATAACTACTAATACATTACTTATTTTATTAGTATGAACCAGTCATTGGACTGAAAATGATTTAAAATATTAATTTGATTATAAGTTCATAATATTAATCCTAAATACCAATAAATTAATAATGCCTGATTAATACTTTTACAAAATTGCAAAAACTGTAATCAAATCTATTTTATTGTTTTATAATTACTTAAATTTATGATTTTGCTTCTGATTTGAATTAAGGAAAAACAAAAACTTCGACATTTTATATTATCATTAAACTTTTTTTCAACAATAAATCTATTTCAGAACTATTCTTATTTAGGTTCCTTTCGTCATCGGTGGGAAAAATACTGGTTTGCTTTGTACATGGATGGCAATTTGTGCTGGTTTGAGTCTCCAGGCAGTCTCCAGCCCAAGAAAGGCATCAACATGCGCGCTGTGTGCACAGGCTTTCTGACAGGAGATCAGGTGAGCATCTGTTTATGGTTCGTAGCAAATATGAAAGGTCCAGGATAAAAAGAAATCAATCCGACTAAAGTGCACAATCTGTTTGCAGAATGATCAGATGAGAGCATGCTGAATTTCTTCTTGAAAACTCTTAACTTTCAAAATGCTGTTTATGTTTAAGCCAATGAGAATACTTTTTTCTAAAAGTGTTTGGCAGTCAGATTGGTATAGTAGTTTAAAGCTGCAGTCCATAGGCTATAATTCAATATATCTTAAATTGACATTAGTTCTACTGAACGTTAATTATTTTTATTCCGATTCTCACTATTTGTTTGTTTACAAGTATATATATATATATATATATATATATATATATATATATATATATATATATATATATATATATATATATATATATATATATATACATACATACATACATACATACATACATACATACATACATACATACATACATACATACATACATACATACATACATACATACATACATACATACATACATACATACATACATACATACATACATACATACATACATACATACATACATACATACATACATACATACATACATACATACATACATACATACATACATACATACATACATACATACATACATACATACATACATACATACATACATACATACATACATACATACATACATACATACATACATACATACATACATACATACATACATACATACATACATACATACATACATACATACATACATACATACATACATACATACATACATACATACATACATACATACATACATACATACATACATACATACATACATACATACATACATACATACATACATACATACATACATACATACATACATACATACATACATACATACATACATACATACATACATACATACATACATACATACATACATACATACATACATACATACATACATACATACATACATACATACATACATACATACATACATACATATATATATATACATATACATACAAAAAATATAATATACATTGCAATACATAGCAACATATACTTAGTTTAAATATATATCATAATTGCTATGACATGTATAAAATTTATGTAGTAGAGAATCAATAAATACACAAATAGAGAAGAACAACAGAAGGAAAAAATAAAAAAACAACATGGTGAATGTTACAGCATTTATATCCATCAAAATATATCAATGCTGATTGAGGGGAGTAGGTGTATAAAAATAAACAATATTTCAATATTTTAAAGTAAATATGTGTATTTAATTGCGGCTGCAAAATAATTTTAATACGTTCATATAGCCCTTTCTTTCTTCAGACAGGTTAGTTTTTTCAATAATTGTGCATAATAAGTTTAAAAGTCTTCTTAAACCTTCTAATGCGGGAATGGTATTTCTTCTTTTACAAAGAAAAATGTATGCGTTATCATTAGACAAAATATATTATATGCTTTTTTAGTTGAACCTAGAATGAATGATTTAGAATGTATTGCAAATTCAGCATCAATTTGATAAACAATATTGTTTACATTGGATAAAAACACTTTAACAATTGTGCAATCCCAGAAAAGATATATTAGTGTTTCTGGTTCAGTTTTGCAAAAAGTACATTTGTCACACTCAATTATTTTCATTGTGGAAAGAAGACCATTGCAACCTAATATGTTATGAGTTAGCCTAATTTGGAACCATTGTAAGTAAGAATCTTGTGTGACATCAAATATCCAATTATGTAAAAACTTCCATTCGGATTCATAAATGTTAAAAACACTATTCCACTTTTCAAGACATGTTGGAATTTTTTGTTGATGAAAGTTTTATATATAACAGCAATACCTTCTGTACACATAATTAATGACTTAATATAGCTTGGTATTAAAGGGACACATGTATCCATTATGTCTGTGTTGTCGGCAATATGAAGAGATTTTAAATAGACTCTGACTTGAATAGATTTTTTAATACCTTCATTTTGCAGTAAATTCACTGAAATTCCAATTCTCTTGCTAAAATACCGATCTACCTAAAAATGACTTATCATTTTTCACTAGATCTTTAACGTAACGAATTCCCCGATCATACCAAGCTTTGACAAAAATTGGTTCATTACCAACCAACAACTCTACTGAACATTAATGACGTTTATTTGACTGAAAACTGTTTTCTATTTACGAAAAGGCATTTTATAGTGTATTATAGTAGCATTTTATATGTTTGAAAACGCTTGGTACGAATGGAATACACACTAATGTACATGCTGATTTACTCCAGACTGAGAGGCATCACCGGCTAATATTGCATACAGATAATTTTACGATAAAAAGTTACCGGATCGTTATTATTGTTTATATTATTACAATGCGTTTTTAGCTCACCTATTGTGCTCAGTCTGTGTCCGTCGTCTGTCGTCAACATTTTACTTCAGACAACTTATCTGAACCCACTAGGCGGATTTTAACCAAACGTGGCAGGAATGTTTCTGGAATGGTCCTTTACCAAATTCATTCAATTTATTAAAATATATTGAAAAACTCTGTTTTCCATGGCAACCAAAAGCTTAAAAACTGGAAAACTTAAAAAATCTTCTTGTCAGAAAACACTGGCTGGATTTGAAAATAGTTTTCACATAAATGCTCCTTGGTTGACCCTCTACCAAATTCCTTCAAATCATTTTGATTTGTTAAAAAACATGGCCGCCAGGGGGCGGGGCAGTTTTCCTTATATGGCTATATTGAAAACTTTAAAAATCTTCTTGTCTGAAACCACTGGCTGAATTTTAAAATAATTTCACAGAAATGTTCCTTGGGCGACCCTCTACCTAATTTTTTGTAAATTATTTTGATTCGTTAAAAAACACGGCTACCAGGGGGCGAGGCAGTTTTCCTTTTATTGCTATATTGAAAACTTTAAAAATCTTATAGTCTGAAACCATTGGCTGGATTGCAAAATAATTTCAAAGAAATGTTCCTTGCATGACCCTATACCAAATTCCTTGAAATAATTTTGATTCGTTAAAAATAATGGCCACCAGGGGGCGGGAAAGTTTTCCTTATATGGCTATATTGAAATCTTAAACAATCTTTTTGTTAAAAGCCATTATGATGATTTACACTCAGGTGAGCGACCTAGGGCCATCTTGGCCCTCTTGTTTTGTATTTTGATCTGTAAGATGTCCATTAGAAACGATTTCTGCTAAGTTTTATTTTATTGACATATTTCTGGACTGGTGCTTTAAGACTAAGAGTGATTTTCCAGGTTATACAAAGAAATGCCGTACATTACAGTTGCGTCTTCCACACAGTGCTGTTTTTTTTTTGTAGTGATGCAGCACGTTAGTTTTATGGAATTTGAGTCATTAGTTCCGGGACCAAGCACGAGCATTAAACTAAACAAACAAATTAATTAGTCAGTGAAGGCCTTAATGGGCCAACAAAAAGTCCATAACATTTTTCCTCACATGTTACTAAACTCCTGCAACTGTCTGCAACATTGGTTTAATTAAGTAGACCTAGTGTACAAGCAGCAGGAGGGCATATGTCCATGTGAAAAATGTTCTGGCCTATCTGTCAGAAAGGTAATGGGAAGGCATATGCTAAGGAGTGCTTATGTACAACATTGGCAAAGTTGATTACTGTAATTAATAAGCAGTGCAACGAATTACGTGTAAATAAGTGGTACTTTTTAGAAAGGGCTAAATTGACTGTAACAATTTGCTGCCAGTCAAAACATTACCCATGTAAAAAGTATCTCAAGGTTTGCCCAGGCCCATTCAAATATAGCGATATATTTGATTTGCCTGTTTCAGTGTACGGTAGTCAGTGGCCATGCATTGTATGTGCCTGTTTTCAGTGTAATGTAAGCCCGCCAGAGGAGATGCATACCAAGAACTGCCTGCTACAGATCATGGTTCGGGATAATGACCATCTGTACGTGTGTGCAGAAGACGCTGATGATATGAAGTAAGTCCACTTTCAATAAACATGCCTTTCTCCTGTCATTTAACCGTTAAAATGAGGGAAATTGTGACTTTCTAAATTTATTTTGATGTTAAAATGATAAACAAACATGCCTTTCTTAAGTCATTCAATTTTAAAATGACGACAAACATATCTCCTGTCATTTCATTGTTAAAATGAGGGCAAGCTTTGCTCATGTTCTATTGCATACTAGCTTGTTCCGACAATGTAGCATTTCAGTCTTAAATGAGTGGAAATGTACATTGGGCTTTTCTTTAATAATAAATGTTTATAAATACTGGATTCAGTGTGTCCTTTTGTACTAGCTTATTTCTGTGTCAAAAGCAGTTCTTAATTTAAAGAAGTACTATACATTTGTAATTAAAACTTTTAAAATTATTATTCAATGCTGTTAAGTACCAATCCATGTACCGGTAACATAACATAATTAAATAAAAGGAAACATTGTACAATGTACACATCTGCTGCATCCCATACATGTATGTTCTTGTAGAACGTGGCACCTGGTGCTGCAGGAGGCTAGGGTTCCAGGGCCCAACACCGGGGCTGCTGTGTCAGTGCCCCCGGGGACCACGGTGGTCTACCCCCAGTCCGTGACACACATGTACAGCGGCTACTACGGAGGTGGGTACCCTGGTTACGTGATCGCACCGCCAGGGCAATCAGGTTTGTTTGTTCACCTTCCTCTTTTTACCTGATTTGTCATCAGAAAAAATTCTTGAACTTTCTCAGATCTGTGAAAAACAGGCAATATTTGAAGGAGCTTAGGAGCTTCAGCACATTTTGTTTTCAAAACTGTATTGCTTGCCTGTTTTTAAGTTGTGGTTACTGTCTTGAATCATTTTTCATCACATCGCTCTACTGAACCAGGTGAATGACCTAGGGCCATCTTGGTCTGCTTTTTCAATATTTTATCCAATAATTTTAGATTTGTTGTCTTAAAAAAATTTAATATTTGGTTATTACTTGCCAAAATTGTGTTATTTTCCTTCTCCGAAAGCAACCATTAATCATTTTATCTTGAGTGATAGTTTGTCCTAAAACATTGTTTGGTGTGAACATATAGTTGTTCTATATCATTGTATAATTTGTCATCTTTCGTGTATATTATAATAAATGTTCTCAGATTCAGTTAATTTCAATTTGCCATTATTCACTTGTTTGCAGTATTAAATTACTTCACAAAATACTCCTATTTAAGAAAACACAATCAAGACTGACAGGCATTATATCTGTCAGTCATAAGTTTGAGAAATATTTTGTTTAAACCAAATTTTACTGCTCAGCTTAATGAATTTTTCTACCATATTTTAGTGGTCACAATTCCTAATGCTGCAAATGGCAATACGGTTATTCTGGGAGGCCAACCTGGTCATGTGATTGTTGAGGAGCCGCGATACATGTACGGACAGGGTTATTACGGCGGCGGCTACTATGGAGGACCATTTATCTGGTTTTGAAAGTCCTTCGTCTAAACAGTATACGTTGCATAAGACAGGCATTGTCTCTGTAGTAGACAATTGGCATATAGATGTGTGTGATTCATGGATAATTAGTATGCATGTTATAAACTTATCAAAATAACAAAAATATGTAAAAAAAATTTGTCATTTTATATTCATTTTAATCAACTGTTCATGTAGTGATATGCAGATTGTTTAAAGAAAATATAATATGCTGGAACTCCAGCTATGGCAGTTCGTTTTAATCTGAATGGAAGACGTATTAAAAAGCTGATTTCATCACGTCTGTCCTTAGAAAAGAGCAATATAAGGAACAAAATGCTTAACAATATGTTTGACATATGATTTTATGACAGATGTTAACTATATATTGCTGAAACGATAATATACTACAACAAGATTGGTAGAAATAGATTAGAATTAGACTTGCTATAATTTGTTGTGTTATTTTTTTGTATTATTGCTGTTTATTTTGATTGTTATGTATATAATTTACAGTTGATTCTAATCCTGTATGTGCTATGTATAATTGAGGCGTGTCGTGGGAAAATTGGGCTTAATGCATGTGCGTAAAGTGTTGTCCCGGATTAGCCTTAGCAGCGCGCATAATAAATGTTTCTTATTTATAAAAGGCATTTTATAATGTCGATGTTCAAAAACGCTTGGTACGAACGGAACATACACTAATGTACTTCTAAACATAAATCTACTGTAGGCGGAAAGTGCCGGCCTGGATGAGCCTATGCGGACTGCACAGGCTAATCCGGGACGTCACTTTATGCGCATGCATGAAGCCTGGAATTTCTGCGACACGCCTCAAATGTGATACGTGTTATATGTTGTCATTGTTGTTGTTAAATAGTGAAATGTGACTAATGTCTATCAACTTAGATTTCAGTTTCAACATTTCTGTTAAGCAAATCCTAAAGTAAATGCTTTATAGCTGTAAATATTGTATTTAAGGGACTTTTTATCATTTCAAGTGTTGTGTATAAGTCTCAAACAAATCAACCTGTATGTTTATTAGTAGTTCGGTAGGACTATCCTTGTCATACATGTCTTTACATTGCTTTTGTTGTAATTTGTAGATTAAAATCATGTACAAACTTTGCTTTTGAATTTAATCATTTAAATGAAGGGTAATTTACTAATTTACCATTCCCTTAAGAATATTACTCTTTAAAGCCGCAGTCCATAGAATATAATTCAGAACATCTTAAATTGTTTGTTGTAATGAACGTAAATGATGTTTATTCGACTGAAAACTGTTTCTTATGTACGAAAGGCATTTTATTCGAAAATCGGTACGACCAGAAAATACACTAATGTACATGCTGTTTTACTCCAGGTGCATCACCAGCTATCGCGTACAAATAATTTTACGCTAAATAGTTACTAAAACGTTATTAGTTGACCGATTTCAATGCGTTTTTTGTATTTTGATCTATAAGATGTCCATTAAAAACGATATGTTCAAAGTTTTATTTTATTAACATATTTCTGGATATAACCATGGTTATATTTAAAGAGTGATCTTATAGAGTATTATTTCTAACACGATGATGTGTTTGTTCTCGTATTTCCCAAGAACATACTCTTCAGCTTAATAAATGCACCATGACAATGTTATACTGTGTGTACACAGACATGGCATTTATTTATTATAATATATTATTCCATTGATGTGTTAACACTTTTACAAGTACTTCTTTTTATATATGTATTTTATTAGATATTAAAAACTGTTTGGTAAGTTTATTCTGAAAAATCATTTTGACATAAATATGTAGTGTTTTATTATTCTCTATGGAATAATTGTGCATGTGTTCTGGGTGGGAAGTTTGTAAACATTTCTGTTCCTCGCCTCCACCATTTGAGGTAATGATTTTTTTGCTAAAATAAACCACAATCTAACATCTACTAATTTCGATTTAACATTTTACACGCAATAAGTAAAAATAAATACGGATACATTCGCAACCTTTCCTTACAAGACTTATGAGAGTTTATATATAAAAACTGGTGATATAAAACAATGTATTATTTATATGTTCTTTTGGTGCAGTTGTTTTGCAAATGTTTTATTGTGTAATTATTGATTATTGAATAAATTATATAAATAACAATTCTACCGAATATTTTTCATTTGGATGTAACGAACAAATTTGACACTTCAAGTCCCTTTTATTAGTTCGAGTGTGCATTGAACTATTTTGAAACGTAAACTATTTATTTCACGTGAACATCAGAAATGCAAAACATGGCGGTCAGATCGAAACGTCTAATTAGTTATCTGTTTTGGTGCTCGCAGCTTCATTACTCTTATATTCATATCCCCGCCCCCCCCCCCCCGACTTTTTTTCACGTACATACGGTTCAATTTATTTCGCAAAATCGTACAATGTTGCGTACATTGATTTGTTCTGTTAATACTATTCATCTCGGTTGTTATAACACAATGTTTATTTAGACCAAACGCGTAGACCAATATAATGCTTGTGATTTTTTCAGTGCTAGATTTGATGATTGCAAACGATAATTTATAATGATCCGATATAAAGTTAAACCATTTTAAAATGCAACTAGTTCTTAGTATACATTGTTCCCGGACAATCAAGAAACACTAAAGTTTTATGCAATTAATACAAACGCACTGGATTATTCAATATAACACATATTCTTGTGATAAGTGTACTTAAAGTGCAACGAAGACATTAACAAAAAACAACATGTGAGTATCATTGTAATCCTATTACTTTGTTCAATGAAATATAGGTATTGTATATAAATAACCATCATACACGCTCTGTCACCTAACCTCGAAACGAAGCGCTCAATTGTGAGCTGTTCACTTACCGTCAGTCGTCAATTTTTACGGAAAATAACTCTAAAATCTCTTGGTGGAAACGGCTTTAATTACCATTGCAACAAAAAAAATAATACAATGCTACTGTCGGAATTACATAATAATTTTGCTAAAAATTTACTTCGTTGACCATCTAAATTCCCCATTTTCATTCCTTAAAGGCATGACCGTCAGAAAGCGGGGAGATGTGTGTGTATTTCTAAGTTTATGAAGTTTTCCGCGCCGAAGATGCATAATGTGAGGACCCTGGATGTGTACCGACACCCCTACCTAATCTACTAATTAGAGAAACGTCGAAAGTTGAGATGAATTTTGAAGAGCTGAAATTTCCAACTATTTGTTTTTACAATATCTTTTAATTTTGGGATGGTCTTGTGCTGTGGGAGGAAACCGGAGTACCCGCGGGAAACCCCACCTGCCCTGTATGACGAACACAAACCAAACTCACATGCGCCGGGGTCTTGAATTGAACTCCGATCGCCGCGGTGAGAAGCGACAGCCGAGAGGTGGTCTTCCACATTAGGCTATACTGACGAATTTGAGTCTTATCTGAGATTTGCGGCACATATATTCAAACATTTTGTTTTGAATCCGTATTGTACTAAAAAGGTTAACTGGGAAAATCTCTTTTTCTTAAACTATGTACAGTATTGTCTTGAAGTATAACTGAAAAGCAAAAAAAATTAAAATAGTTAATCCTTATTGACGTTCAGACTCAAACATAACAATTGTAATGGCCCTATTTGAATAATTACGATAGTGTGTGGCTTAAAATGTTCGTAGTTTTTCAGTTCATATCGAAAGTCGCATGAATGATGTTTCATGCCCTGTAGCTATGTCATTGGCTCACAAAGAAATGTTATTATGCATAGATAATCATCCCTTTATATCGTTCTTGATATGGGTATCAAAATAAAGATAGGGACAGTTGTATCTGATTAACATTTGTATGATGTAGCTATTGTTAAATAATTTGAAGGTAATGGAAATGTGTGCTTATGTAAGATTATGCTTTTCTGGCCATACAGTATTTATTGTAATTGCAAATTATTTCGTTGCAATATCCTGGCAAGTTACATTTAAAAAATCAAAGCGCTTCTTACAAGTTTAATTTAATTCCTCGTGCGTGCGTGAGTGCGCCTATTAGTGTGCGTGAATAGTTTGATATTCTATAAATAGATAATTGGTCGATATAACAAAACAAAAGCACATACTGTTAAACAATTGAACCAAGGGCAACAAATCAAAACTGTTAGTTTAAAACCAGTATTTTTAAATCTTGATAAAATGATATACTCGTAACACAATTAATACAATTATTTAATAGGCGGTTCTTAATATTTTATAAAACTATTACATTTATGTCAATTTGGAAAAACACAGTTATAAGGCAATCTGCAGCGCTGAACTACACGATTATCTGTTTCTTAACCATAATCTGTGTGTTCATTTCATTCAACTAAATGTTGTAGCCTTAAAGAAATAGCCCTTTCCCCAATCTATCTTATTCGATAAGAGCCTGCGTCATATAATAAGCCAGTCGGTTTTGAGTTTTATACTATCGGTGGCACAATAATAATTACATTATATTCCCATCTTAATAGATAGTCAAATATGATTATATTCATTTTGATATGTGAAACATAGTATCTTGAGCATACTTCATCTTAAGAAGGACTGTTCAACATCACCTAAGTTTTTATTTAATGTACATATTACGAATTATAATGTTTTTTCTAAAGCGTGTTAAACATATGTTTTAAAGTCAAATATATAAACACAACCTCCCGTTTTCAACGATTTCGTTGAAAGAAGTTCTGTTCACGACTCCCATGCAGCCATATCCTAGTAGCTAGCTTTATCCCGTTATGTGTTTTGACATAGTTTTTTTCAAAGACTCACATCATATCTGTTATTCTAAAATGCAGCAGTCGACCCAAAATCTCAGCCAAATTTGGCCTTTGTAGTTTAAATAACATGAAACATAGAGATATATGGAATTTCAAGTTCAAGCTGGTTACATATGTATGTAAATCTTTTGAACTGTTAGTTCAGTAGAATGAGAAACTAATGTGTTTCGGTGATATTTCATGATGTTTTCAGAGTGTTTATATTCGATTAATTTTTTGAATACATTTAATCTTACCTCACATAATTACAATGCAATTCCAATAGCAAAAAGATGTTGTACACTATTTAATTAATATTTTAATGCAATTTTGACACGGATTAATGAGACGACCGAATAACAGCCCAAACAATTAATATCGGGATGGTCGTATTATCGAGGTACGGCATATCACCAAGTCGGTACATGCATACTTCTGTGTTACTAGTTTTAATAATAATAATGAATAATTAATAGATAACGAAAATTCCAATTTGTTTTCAATAAAATGTTTTAGGTAAAATGTTTATTATGTAACTTATAGTTATGGATATAAACTTTACCATAAGTCGGAAAATAATTAAAACTTGCTTAACTAAGCCCATTTAAGGTACAGCATTCATCAGTGTTACACACTGTCATCTAGTGACAAAGTAATCTGATACACGATGTCGATGTGCTAATCCCTTATCAAAACAGTTGTAACATTGTTTTTCACACGCTCCTTTTATACCGCAAAGCATTATGTTATCTCCACAGCATAATATTATGTTGTTAATTGATGATGTTAGGTGTCAACGACCAAATGACACTGGTCGCAATAACGGGGTTATTTGAGCATTATTTGGTACTTTCGGTCTGGGATTAGTGGTCGTAATACGGAATAGCAGGGTGCCCGTATAATCGGGGTTTGCGACCAATGAAATATATAGGAAAACAATCGGGTCTTTAAAAAAGTGTCCGCTTTAGCGGGGTGGTCGTAAAGCGGGGTTTTGGTGTACATGCTATATTTTGTATGATTGTTTTCTGTTTTCGAAACCATAGCATGGATGATGAAGAATTGGAAAAATGGGAGAGAATACGAAAAGTGAGTGGCAGTATATTACTTTTACCTTTTTTCAGTCAAGTAAATTATGCATGCTATCATGTTTATTTTCGTCATCATAAAATTCCTGCTACCAAAATGTAATAAACGTACGTATGTTGTTTTTTTTATAAATTATTTTCTATACGAACATTTAATTTAAGTGCTGAAAAATGTGTACAACTTTTTCCATTTTCAAACGGAAATTTGCCAATATGTATAGTTTGTGAGGAATAGGTTTCAATTAAGAAGGCCTAACTTAGTGGAAGAATCAAAACCTGAAATGATTCGAGGCTGCATGCTACCAACACGTTTTACAGTAACTACACAACGGTACAATTCTAAATATTATTGTAATATATTTTACAATAGTACATAACTAATCTATGTACTGTGTTAACTTTCTTTGGGTTTTTGAAAGCAAACTAAAATGACATATGCATGCGTAAGACTTTGTTGAAAACAAAATACCTTGGGTAGTTTATTTATGTTTCAGATGCGACGAGTTTGTGAGTTGTTTCATGGTCGCTTTTCGTACGAAGAAGCGGAATTAATCTTGGACTACTTCGAGCTAGATGTAGACAAAGCGGTAAAATTTGTACTCGACGGTAAGAACAGTTAAACAAAATGTCAATACTTAGCTTCGCAAATGAAAACTAATACGCATATAAGTCTCGTACTATTTTGCTCTTTCATATAGCATTGCTTTACGTTGATTAATGATTTAAAATGTTAAAAATCCACATGATATGTGAGAAACAACTGATGCTACACGAATTGTTATGATTTGTTATGAATCTTGAATGTGCTGCACACAACCTTTCGAATCATACCACTATATGATAAATATCTTTAAGTATATTGCTACAGAGTAACATAAATATATAACCCACTAACGGAATGAAAATTCAATTGCTGGTATTTGGTGGTCAAGAGCCAGAAATGATCATATATATCATTGTTGTTAATATTTTGAAATGCTGGCTAAAGATTTTAATAGTTGTGTGATGTTGATTACAGCCTCTGAACAATATATCGAGAAAACATTAGAGGAAATTAGGGTGAGTAAAGTTTAAAAATATTGTAAGAATGTGTTCCTTCGCCACTTTAACTTTCTCATTTATCTGATTTCGAGTTACTTTGTCGCTTTCGTCTACGTCCATGAAAAGAATTGATAAAAAAAACAATTATGTATATGTACACAATTCAGAAATGGAACTAAAATGTTAAACAACAATACAATACACAATTTTATATATGTACTGGGTTCGCTATCTTTGAGTTTCAAACTAAACTCCTATATTTTTGAGCATAACTATGTTCAAGACGAAACTCTTTGAAAAGTTTACTAGCTTTTGTTTCAGATCAAACGATTCCGCGAGTTGGTTCCTGGTCGCTTCTCTAACGAAAAGGCGAAAATTATCATTAAACACTTCCATGGAGATGTTAATAAAGCGGTGTCATTTGTAAAACAAGGTAACAACAAATGTTGAACAAATTTCAATGTAATGTAACTACCTCAAGTAACTATTGCACCCACAATTTTCAAAGTCAAAACGACAATGCAACGGTATAATACCAACAAAAATCAACATAGTTTAGTAAAACAGATAATTGCAAATCCCATGCTTTGTGAGGTTCTTACACGTACACTACACAACGTTTCCGTTCGTAGCAGTTTGATATGATAAAAGGAAGATATGGCTACAGTGTAGCAGAATATACCAAAACTGACGTATTAATTATTCAACTGTTTTTTTATTTTAATTTTATGTTTTCCAGTGATTGATAAAGAAACCCATTTAAAATGTAAAACAAACTCTAGAAAAATGCAAATATTGTAAAATAAAATGAAAATCTGTTGAGTTCGGCGTAAAGATCGTATTTTATTTCACTCGTGATCATTGGAAATATATATCTTCACTCGTGGCTGTGCCACTTGTTAAATTATCATTTTATATGAACACTCGTGAAATAAAATACGATCTTACACTGAAATCAACAAATATATTATTTATATGTTTATCATTGCTATATCATATGCCGATGAGCCCCTTGGTTTGATGGTTAAATTTCACATCAGTTTATTCAAGTTACTGCTACTACCACCACCGCCACTACCACTACTGTTACCTCTACTACTACTGCTACTGCTGCCACTACAACAACTACTACTAAATATTGTATTAGTGTTTAGTGTTTTAGATTTTACGTTTTATCTTTTCATTTTTATTTCAGCATCTCAAGAAGAAATAGACAACATATTAAAAGCCAGTCGGGTGAGTAAGGCTTGAATTTTGAAGAAATAAAAAAATAATTAGGAGACAATCGGATGACTAAAGTTTAAAAAAGTGAAGAAATGGAGAAAATATTTAATTAAAAAAAAATTGTAGACATCGATATCATTAATTAAGACTCATTCGGTTGAGTAAAGTTTTGAGAAGAAAAAACGGAGGGTAAATCGTATGTTTACGTTTTTATCTTCTTGCTTTTAACGAAGTTCTAATACAACGCTGTCAAATACAGGCGTGATATGGAGGATATTTGTTGATTTCGGTGTAGGCTCGTATTTTATTTTACGATTGTTCATAGAGCACCCATTCTCATTTTTTCGGCCAAATACTTGTCACAGGTACAATAACTATCACACAATGTGAATTTCCATATATATAAGTTTTGTAGGCACCTTGTTTTATAAGCACAATGTATTTGTTTTAAACGAAACCAAAAAAGATGTATCAGAAACTCTTTTCAATTAATTAAACGTGTCCTTTATCAACATTATATTATATCATTAAAAAAATAAATTATTCGTGTCACAAGATGCTTGAAGTGTACGTGACATTAACTTATTGGCTGTGCTATCATACAATTGTTTTGAAGAAAAACATGGTTTAACATTTCAATTGATAAGACTTTACACAACTTCGTATGAAAAAACAACCAAGTTTCATCAACCTTATCATGCAAAATCAAGATTTAAGGTAGAACTTCGGCCCATTCGCCACTAACCGTAAATCTAATCGATCTAATCCGAAACATAAATTATTTTCACGAAATAAACATTACTTTTCGAATGTTGAGTTATTTTCAATTAAATGTGTGAAATAAATGCTTATTTGTCTTTAACGATGAAAGTAAAAATCTAGTTTGTAAAAAAACAAGGTACTCTGACAAGGGGAATACCTTCAAATGACGTCATTGTTGGGAATTTCTGTTTACATTTAATCATGACATTTTCGCGATATTTCTGGTGTATTTCATTACACTTAAGTTAAAATATTTATAAATAAACGTCCAAGGATTATTAGTATTATTGAACATAATTATTCGTATATAAAAACATACCTGTGTAAAGGAGATTCGTGCTCCTATCTGTGAAATAACATTCCTTCACACCAAAAACTTGGAAACATAGTCAGTCGAGGTGGGTGGAGAGCGAGACTTCGGGTGATCGAGTTTTGGTGTTGTTGGATAATTTAAAATACTGTTCATTGTGTAAACTTGGGCCTGTTCCACTGAGGAATTTTGACGAGATCTACCGCTGTAAAAAAAAACATCTGAAAATAATGTATCGGCGAAATGATGAGAATGGTCTAAGAGACACCTTTTTATCCAAAAACAGTGACATTTTACCAATAGTCACAAGCGTCAAGAAGAGTCTTGATGAAGTTATCACAAAGATTTGCCAGTTTTTTTAAAACTCTTGTTAACCCAATGTAATGAAAATGTCCATTGAATTTTTAGAAACACACACTTATATAAAATGTTTATTTTTTTTTGAATTTGGTAACCAAGGATATGTGAACCTCAGCTAGTTACATTTGTATTTAAAATTTTTACTCACAACACTATTTCTTTAACATTAATGCAAAAATAATTCATTTAATATCGATACTGCTAATAGATGATAATTATAAGAAAACAACAATATTTTAACATAGAAGGAAAATATTTGCTTTTTTACTTGTCTTATTTTTGATATTTTGTTTTATAACATAGGGTTACTTCAGTCCAAATGTTATACCTTGAGATTTTTGTGGTAAACCTATGTCAATTTATACCTTTTTCCTCTCAGATAAGGTTATATTATATTTTGTTATTACTGATTTTGACATACTATGAAATAAAAGTAAAAAATAATACAATAATTGGTGTTTGGCATATTTTTACTGTAATGAAATCTGTAGTTTTTTACCATATGCTTAGCCAAATTTAATGTAATAAGTATTGTTGGTCAACTTTAGTACTTATGTTTGATTTACTTTTTCATAAGATACAGCTTTAACGTATAAATTAAAGCTATTCGGGAATAAATAAAATACATTTGGACAATATGTCAGTCATTTTTGTAAGTGTACCCCATCAGAATTTTAGGTTGAAGTAGAAAAATGAGGTGTTATAAGAAAAAATCGCATTTTTGTCAAAACGTGTGGTTAGATTTTGTTTATATTTCACAGTTTAGTCTCACAATAGATTTAATTATCAAAGATAAGAAGAAAATCAAGGTCTGAAAAAAGTCCCATTAGGGTCTGTCTACCTTAAGCCATTAGTGGTCTAAGCTAATATGGGGGAATTTTTTCTGTGAAGCTTTACGTGACGACTGTTTGTCTCTTGCCAGACTTTCCTCTATGAAATTGACAGTGTTATATGTAATTTCTTACTGAGAACTGTATATTATGACACCTAGAGTGACGAGTTATCAAACACAGATTTTGGTTATTGGAAAGGTAAACTTGAAGTTTACGTGACTGAATACTCACGTGACAATTTTATGAAACGTGCGCTTACCGCGGAGTAGACAGCGACCAAAAAATGTGTTCGGTATTTTCGGTTTATGCCGTGATATTTATGACGTCATTGAATGTTTTTCTAGGGTCATGTAGTTGAAATAAATGACACATGATCTATTGTGTTAGGTTACTTATTTAAACTCCCCTTGTTTTTGTTTTGTCAAATACATCGTGATAACTTTATAGAAAGAATGTATTTTAATTGCACTTATGCTAAGAAATAATTAAAGATTAGTGCTGTTATGACGCATGGTTGATTATCAGGGTCTGGTGCACATATAGAGCATAGATTAAAATGTCACGTAAAATTCAGAAAATGTCACGTAAAATTCAAACTTAAAATGTTGAACTTATTGATTTTGTTTGTTTTAATTTCACTAATATTATGTTTAAATAAATTCGTTTGTCCAATAATACAAACGTATATTGACAACGAAAGGGCTAAAATAGTTGAAATCTTGAAAAAGTTAGTTGAATTTTACATGACAAATATGAACTGAGTTATGTCATTAAAATGTCAAATACTCTTCAATTATCCATCATCTATCACATTTTATATTGGTAAATCTAGTTATTCAGCAAACAAGGATTTCATTTCGAAAGAGTTTGCGATAGTTTTACCACATGTGATGTCCGTTAAATGTAACAGTTGAGTTCATTGAATTTTACGTGACAATTGGTATGGATTTAGCATTTTAATGGTTCTATGTCAATTATAATCTTTATTTTTCTACACATTTTTATATTTGCAAGTTATTTCCCCCACATCTACGATAGATTAACCCAACTCTCCTGAAGTACGTACTTGTACAATGTGTTACTTGTTAAATGAATTTTACGTGACAAAAGCACATGTTATAAAAAAAATCCAGTAAAATGGTCTTATATCAGTTGAGCTCTATTATTTCTGCTTAGGGTTTATAAAGGTTTTGTGTGCACTACTATTATATTTGACTCTGTATTTACGCTTTATTTTAGGTGTGAGAATATATGAAAAAAAAGGACAATAATGCAAGAAATTAGTGTTTCTTCAGCCCAATTTTCCATTTTAAGTGTCTATTGTTCGACAATGTTATCAGTTTAGTGTTTTCAAGAGTTAAATAAAAATAGAAATTGCTGTGTTGATAATTAATAAAGACAAAAAAGTGCATCTCTTCTGTTTGTTTTTATCATAATCTGTATCTGTCGTTAGGCTGGTATCACTGTCGCGTAAAATACATAAGTAAAATTCATGCATATGTTGACAGCGTATTACAGCAAAAAATAAAGCTTTCACAATATTGCCATCATTTAAAACTCAACACAGATAAGTTCCATTTTCATATTAAACATAAATTTGTATTCAAATGAGAAGTCATAAATTTCATATGTATGTTATGCTTTTCGGCCCAACAACTGAGAATGAGTGAGAAAATGATAATTTCATGTCTGGCGCATGCTTTTGCCACCGCTTTGTTACAGTTTAAATGGGTTTAACTGGAAAATTTCGAGTGACTCATAACGTCATGAGGTCAAAATAATTACGTCATTTCACAATTTTGAGTCCGGCATCGTTGACGGTTCGTTTCATATATTGTATTAAATCGGAAACCAGTGTGAAACAGTGAAAATTGCCAGAGTGGTTTTAAAACTGTGAATTACCAATTTTATTTAATATATGCATATATACATGATATTTTTTCTCTATAAATAACTGGAAAGCATACAATACATTATTTTTAACATAAATTTTAGGTGTTATTTAAATTTAAATTTTTACTTAACTGTCCTTTCTTCCTCCTGTCTTGGTTTCTTTTCTTGGAAATTTAAGTGATATAAGTACAGAAGGATATGTGTACTGCCATTAAACATTTGTGTACCAATTATTGAAAATGCATATATACAATGTATATATAAACGGTTGGGTTTGTAATTAATTACGAACAAGTGAGCAAATAGCGACGTTTGTATACTTTTCTAGAAGACCTAGCTTAATATTGGTATTTCATAAATACCAATAACCGTAACTATACCTGATGTACACCTATGTTATACACAGCAAATAAATACACGTCGCTTATTTTTAATTGATTTATTTAAACATTTCATTGATCAGATGAAGAGAAAGGTAATTCTGTCTTTTATGACACCATATTTTAATATTGTACACCTGGCATGCATTTATATATTGAGTGACAGAGATTGATTTTGCAAAAATATCGTTGGCAAGGAGAAGCTTCTAAGCAATTAAATGATTTTTTAAGAAAACAAAAACAGTAAGGAATAAATAAACTTATAGTTACCTACGGTTACACTTAATAAGAAAAACATTTTCAAGTCAGGTAGATCATGTAATGAAGAAAAAATATTCTACAAATAAAATAAATATACAAAATTGGAAAAAATACTTTCGAAAATGTTAACTATAAAAAGATAAATGCAAGCTACATATACGCAGTTAACAATACAATAAACACTTTTCTGTCGACAAAACCAAAACAAACTTAGTTTTATAAGCTTTTGTTTCAGATTGAACGATTCCGTGAGCTGGTTCCTGATCGCTTTTCTTACGACGAAGCGAAAATAATCATTGAACATTTCCTTGGAGATGCTAATGGAGCGGTGTCATTTGTACGGCATGGTAAGAACAAATGTTGAACAAATGCTGAAGTAGTGTAACTACCTCAGGTAACTAGTACACCTTGAGGCAGTTACTGTAATTTAACATATTATCAAAACGGCAATACAAATGCATAATGCCAACAGAAATCAACACATTTTAGTAAAACAGATACTGCCACATCATCCAATGTGATGTACTTACATGTACAATAGACGGCGTTTAAAATCGTACCAGTTTGATAATCCTGTTTAATGAAATATATGGCTACATAGTAACAGAAAATGTACCAAAACAATTTCATTGCAAATTCAGCTGTTAGTTATTATTATTACAACAATAATAATAATAATAATAAAAATATTATTATTATTATTACTACTACTACTACTACTACTACTACTACTACCACCACCACCACCACTACTACTACTACTACTACTACTACTACTACTACTACTACTACTACGACTACTACTACTGCTACTTCTACTACTTAAATTTTTGATCAAAATGCAGTTAAAATTTCTTGCAATGTACGTGTTAAAGTACCAAATGACGGTTTGCAGTTTTGTGTTCGCAAATGCTGATGTAACAACTGTTTGCTAAAACGTTTGGTGGATTTTTAGCTTTTTCATATTTGTTTCAGCATCTCAAGAAGAAATCGACAACATATTACGAGCCAGCCGGGTGAGTAAGGTTTGAAAACTTAAAAACAACAACACTAAATTCACTGTGTTCTGAATAAAATATCCGGCCATTAAATTGATTCTTTTTTCTCCCAGTATTAATAGTAAATGGTCTCTAAAAGTACTCTTTTTTCTGAAAATTAATTGAATAAAACGAAAAACCATCAGCCACCTCAACTATTTCAATATACATGTACATCTAAACAAATCAATTAATTTTGGTATGCGATAATATTGTCAGAATTATATATCAATTTTATTATGTACCTTTAATAGCCGATGAAACAATGTCATATATTTAACCAATTTCCATATAATACTTATTTATTTTTGAAACAAAAAGGCATATATTTTAATAACCCTAGCAAAAGTACTTTTTCTAAATATTTGAGACATATTTTGGTAAAATGTGCATTTCTGACAAACAGTGGCATATATAAAAATGCTGGATGGTCTCAATTGTGTAACAATGAATTGTTGCAAAAACAAAAACGAACGTTTTTAATCGAGAAGTAGTCGTTACGATAGTTTTTGTGTAATGTTAATTTTGTGCACTAATTAGTTTTACTCTATAAAAGTTAAAAGAAAAAATGTTATTTTCTATGCAATTGCCATTTTTATAACATGCTTTTTTGTTTTTGTTTTTTAATAGGCAAATATATCTTGATAATGTGAACAGTTTAAAAATGTATCCTTGTTGCATTGTGTGAAAATGACCAGAACCAGAAATGATTCGGTTTGCATACAAATGAGTTTATGTCACTACGACAACGATGCAGATTTAAGAATTACACAAAAATATGTCAAGAGAATACTACAAAAAACTCATGAACTTAGTTCGTTTTGATTGGTCAAAACTCTGTTAAAGATGAAACATCTTGGATAGTTGTCTTGTGTTTCAGATTGAACGATTCTCTAAATTATTTCCTGGTCGCTTCTCTAACAACGAAGCTGAAATGATCGTTGATCACTTCTCTGGAGATGTAGACAAAGCGGTAAAATTTGCACTTGATGGTAAGATTAATTGTTAAACAAAATCTTAAAATGTAACTGCATCAAATATAACGGAAACACATGTAAGGTTTGTTCCTCGTTTATCATATCGTGCTTCATATCAGTGAAATAAAGGGCCAGAGGCCCAGATAAGGCGCGTACACGCGTAAATTACGCACGAATAAATGCGTACATTAGTGACTGGAAGACAGAAACAGATAGAAGTTTAGACAGGCCTGCCTACCTGAATGTGCAGTTGATATTTTTTGGTATTTAGCAAAGTCTTAACATGTTCAGAATTGTTACTTATAACATTATTGTATTCAAATAACTGCATTATCAAGGATTATTGTTATAATACTCTGGTCTTCCGCTCATTTCGTAATGCATTGCTGGATGAAAATTCGCCCTTCTTATTCAACAGAGGGTGTACATTTCCCCCCAAAAAGTCTGACGTGAGTGTACATTTACTCTCAAAGTTTCAGAAGTAAGCGTACATTTACCCACTGTACAAATATTTATCTGGAGCACCGTGAAAGGTCAATTTTGCAAGTCAAAATGACTATATAAATGTGTTTTTTTCCGTAATGCATGGCTTTTTACAGTTTATGCCAAAAAGCGAGACAATTGTAGAGTCTTAAACAACTTTTGAATTGTTCCCGTTTGATATGAGAAATGCTTTATTTGTCAGATAAGTTGACAACAATCTAAGGGGTGTTTCGCAAAACCTATATATTGAAGTTATGTTTTCATTTTAGGTGCGCCAACATTGAATACCCCATGTTTCATCACGCATTCATGTTTTTGTCACGTTTCCAACTTTTTTAGATACCATAATGTAAAATGGTGTTGGTTTATATGTATCTTAAATATGATACTTTACTTATATTGTCGAACGTTTTGTTTAATAAATGTTCGTGGAACTTTGAGACAAATCACGGATGTTTGTTACATACTTTTTAATTGTTTAAATCATCGATGTTGAAAATTTCGTTCGCTCACAGTTACATTTACTACAACAAAAGCGACGATTGTTTTGTACCTCACATATATATTATTTAATTTTAATTATTACTTCTACAAAACAGATAAAAAGTTGCAATTAAGATTGCTATGATTGGTATCTTTTGCACTGTTTCAGCCTCTCCAGATGAAATCAAGAAAATCTTAGGCGCCGAACGTGTCAGTATGTTTTGGAGAAATTAAAGCATGGTTTTGTGGCAATAAGACAATTTGAATTAATCATCTCACAATTGTTCGTTTAGGGGACAATTAACTTAGTTAGCAGTGTATCATTTTTTACCAAAAATACAGTCGATACTGTGGATTGCGATATCACGAAATGACGGAATACAGCGAATAATACTGCATGTCTCTGTCCGGCGTCCTCATACGTATACTAAACAAAAGATGCGATACTACGAATTCTCGTTTTAACGAAAAATGAACTACTGCGAACACATTTTTTGGTCTTCACAAAACGTGAAAGTTTCCATTATTATATGATACAATTATTTATAAAAATCAAATTCCTATTTGAAAATACTGACAACTTTTAAGTAGTAAAGTTGAAGAAACACTTTTTTCGCCGAGCAAAATTCACCAAATACAACACGTAAGCTAATTTGTTAGCAGCGAGTCTTTAACCACTCTGTTAAGCAAACTGATTAAATTGTTTCAATTATCCTCATTGTTGATGTAGACAGTTTTAGATAGATCTAAAAATTCTAATCACACATATGGTAGTGATTTCCTAATTGCTGGTTTTGTTCTCCTCTTAAAGGATCTCACTTACAGCCACTTTTGTTTGAAATCTAAAGTAAAATGTCCGTAAATAGATATCGACAATGGTGCTTTATACTGTATTGTTGTGACTAGACGGCTTAGTTTTGTGTGGTTGTTTGCAAGTACACGTACAATCACATTTAAGTTGAATATAAAGTGAGCAAAGCATGTTTAATGTCAAACTATTGATAACAAAGAACTCGCAAACACGTCTAAATATTATTTCAGTGGTTTATTGTTGAGTATGTTCGCAAAGATCATGTGCTACAAGACATCGCACGTAGAAGCGAGATCAGCGCAGAGTTTCGACAGTTTAGTTGCCGACCATGTAACCACATGTGGTGGAGAAAGGTTCCTACACGTAAACCGGTACAAATATAAAGATATACTCTTGTACAATACACGATATAATAATGTGTGTGAATGTGTATCTAAAGTCGTCCATATTTAGTGTTAAAATATGAAGTACATATTTGACAGTTTGATACTAGTATTTAAAATAAACACTCTAAAATATAATGATGTTTGAATATAGAAATAATTCGAAACCATTTTTTTTATTTCAAAAAGAATATGTTCCTTTGGTCTGACAGTCATTTATGATCACTAGTTGACAAATAAAGGGTGTGCTTAAATAGCAATGCAAATCTCAGTGAACAATATTTATTCCACAGCGACTGCGTAAAACACATTATAACCAAATAACACCTACATAATTGATGGATTACATTGTTTGAATCAACATTCGAAAACCAATATTTTAAACTCTGTGTTTTTTGAAAAAAAGTTCAAATTATTTATAAATATATATAAACATGTTTACATGTAGGTTGCCCGTTGCAGCAAATGTTGGAGCTGCTACAATGCTCTGCCACGTGACAAAGAATGGGGATGGGCGAAATTTAACTGCACAAACCCAAACTGTGGGAAAGAGTTTCAGTAGGTATTTTAAAGAACCTGTGTTGCTTAGCTTAAGTTTTATCGATCTCGTACTCACAAAACCAACATGATCTTGCACAATGCCCTTAAGCTTACAATGATTTGCATACACAATATATAATATATTAATCTTACAATTATTTTCTTTAATACCAAATATCTTTGTAGTCATTTTGGGGCAATGGACATCAGTGTACTCCTTGACGCGAATAAACAGCGGCTTAGTGGGGAAAGCATGAGTGTGTGCTTCGGAAATGATTCAAGAACAGGAACGCAATGCAATACGTTAGTGAAGCCAACGAAAATAATTCTGCCAAAAGAAAGACCTGACCTGCCAGTCAGGCTCCTGCGCAATGGAGAGCATTGCTCGGCGTATAACTGCTTTGGCGAAAAATGTACATGCAACGTAGGTTTGGTTTGATACTTTCGTCTTCCATACTTTCCTTTACTTTACTTACCTAGCTAATATTTGAGTTTTTTGTTTCGTATTTATGGATAGTAATACAAACTATTTTCCTCAGAGTAAAGTGAACAGTTAGCTTTCATTAACACGTATTATTATTATTATTATTATTATTATTATTATTATTATTATTATTAAAAGTATTGTTGCTGCGTTGTTGTTAAAATGATAACGTTAATATCTAATAACTGAACACTATCTATTTTGATAAATATCAGCTGGTGAACCCATAGTACCAGTCTGCGTGCACCCAGCCTCACTTCGAAAGGCCCCGGTCAATGTGGTGTCATCGCTAGCAACGGTCCCGGTCAACGTACTGGTTACCGCCGACAGCCACGTTAGCACTGGATCCACAGTGAAAACGTTCCTGACACAGAGCGAACTGGCTCCGCCCCATAGTCCTTACGAACCAAGTTTTCTCGGAGATCGAAGATAAGGATTTATCGCTCCTCTAGCAATATAGTTGTTAGCCCTGAAAGTTTTTGTTTTATGTCGTTGTCCTTACACAAGTATATTAGTTTATTATTGGTACACCGAGTTAATGCTATTATTGCTTCATGTTTCTAGTTTGGTTGACGATGTTCTTTGATATATGGCATTCTCTGACAATAAAAACAGACAATGGTGATAAAGCCAATGTTAAAATGATAGAGATATTGCCAGAAATGTGTATTTGTTAAATAAATAGCTTACAATGTTAGTAAAAGTTAATCAAGCAGATATTGAAGTGCAAGTAAATGTATATGTTTGTGAATTATTGTCATAAATGTTAATGTATGAATCTGACAGCTTCATTGGTTGTAATATTAGAGTAAGTATGTTTCTCTATTGTCAATTTATGTGTTTTTTTAAAGGCCTGTACAATTAAAATCACGATTAAAATTAGTATTTAAACATGAGAGGCTAAATAATGATATTGATACTTTTAATTGTTAGCACTGAATATGTATTTAATGAACGTTGAAACAAACATTGAAACAACAATAACTGACGATATACTTCGTTTGAGCTCTTTGATTTTGTAAGAAAGAGTGTAATAGAAGTCTTGTGTGTTGCTTGACCCCAGTGTCGGGTACCGACATGCTAGCGATATTTTTATAACCGATACGACAGTCCACATCATATTGCAAGGTGTTTAATTGATCAACTTTCGTAAGGACCTAAATGTATATATCGGAAATGTCATTGTCCATCTTAGGTTTTAATTACGACATTAACAGCACAGATAATTTCTGAGAGTGGAAGGGAACCTTATTTTTGTGATCTACATAAATTGTCGATGAAACAGCATGCATTGCTTCTTGCATGTATGGTATTTTAGTCCGAAATAAGGGACCTTATGCTAACCAATATAAGAAAATGTTACCATCCAAATTAGGGACACACTTGTATAGAAACGGAAATGTTTTTGTTGTCAAGGTGAACTTCGCGTTTAGATACCTGTCAGAAAATTGCAAGTTTGAACTTAAGTGATAGAGAGCAGCTTGTATTCAAACTGTGTTGCAACTGTTCAAAGCTAAACATGGTTTCTAATACAAAGAGACACCTAGAACAGTGTATGGTGCCGACATTTTAATCATAGGATAATGCTGTTGTTTTTGCATACACTGTAGGTGGGTGATTTCTAATTCCAATGATGGTAAATCTGACAACACAACTACTCACTCGTCAGAAACCTGTAAGCTGCTAAAAGAGGGTTTGTTGTTTAAAAAAGTCTGCGTTTCATTCCTGTTGCACTCTTGTGTGAGAAGAACTCTTTTCTTACATATGCCATGTTATGGTTCTTTCAGTACAACGTTCACATTTGCCCTCACCACGTCATGAGTTTGTTAATGACGTGGCAAGGACTTAATGGTGGTGCAGAAATGTCCGATAGAGCGCATTGATGACGCGGAGCGCCAACCGCGTCCTGAACTACGTCCATGAAGTACATACAGGGTCATACATACGTTATTGACACGCTATAACGGCCATTAGTACGTCATTAAACGTTCTTTTTTTTTTTTTCCATGTCCTCTCCACACAAGTTATTGTATATGTTCAAAACAGCCCAACGTCATCCACGTCCACAAAGACATAACCAGGTCCACGCTACGTATTCCCGGTCCGCACCACGTCAAAGGCCATCCTCACCACGTCATCGCAGGACGTGATACGGTCGGGCTCTGGTGGGAAGGGGCTAAATGGATTTAGATCATATATGTTTACAGGAACTCAAATATAACGTTTAAAGATTATTGCTGATAAGCTCCGCCTGTGGATAATGCGAAACCTGTCAGACAAACAGACATATCTGATAAAAGTGTGGGCGTCTGATACAAACTTACTCTATACATAGTTTATAGTTTAACTTATTTGTATTACTGAACAAATTAGCTGTGTGCATCATGAATAACCAAATAATGGTTTACAGTAATTTTGTTAACAGTATATATATGTCATGTTTTCAGTATATGGTGCACAGGTTACACATCATTTAGTTCGACAGCTGAAATAGGGGTTTCGCGTAGTATGCGCCTATTTGATGTCTGTTATTGCATAAAGGATAATATCTATTGCAAGCATGTTTACACTATTGTTCATTTCATATATAGGTTGTAGAAGTAAATTTTTCTACAAACAATATATACCCATTGCAGCTGTCATTAAATGAGAAGTGTCAAGTAGTTAATTCTATAAGTCAGACTTTGTTCTTTTAGCAATGACAAGTGAAACATTTCTTTTCAGCTATTTAGACTAGTAATTGTGACACACACACTATTATTTCCGATACTGGGATGTCACTGATGTCTTATAATTTTAACCCAATAACCGGCCATGGAGACATCATTCGAGCATGTCATGTGTCCAAAATCTTGAAGTGATGTTTTTATGCCAATATTTTGACAGAGCAGACAATGAATTAGTAACTTAATGATTGGAAAGGCTATAGTCTTTCCATATTTACTACGCATATTAATTCAGAGGGGCTGATGCAAATGGTTGAAAAATATAATAGCAAAAATACAACAAAGATGCGTATCAGTTATTAAAATAAGCGGCACTTTTTAATCATTTAACATATAAAAACATATGATGTGATAAAAAAGAATAGTATGTGCACTAGAAATATGTCGAAGCTCATAACAAGAGTGAAAGCACACAACTTGAAAAGGTCACTGAAACTGGTGGGTCACTATAACAGGTACATTGACGATATACGTTTATGTATCAGTATTTTTTCGTTGATATGTTATTTCTTTGTCAGTTAATTTTATCATTAAAATATCGTTTATTTAATAGTTTAGGTTCATGTTTAATGACGTTGTTTTCATCATTATTTTTCTTGCAAAACAACACATTTAAGCACTTTTATAATAGTGCATTGTAACCATTCTGGTTTGCGAATTTATCAGAGAAATTGTTTAGCGGTATCAAATCAACAAAAGATAAACAAGGTATATTTTGCACGTATCTGTGTATTTTGCGAGCTTAATATTATTCGAGTTCGAGGTAAGAATGTTTAAAGGTTATTTTAATCAAAATATTATAAAAGAAAATCTGTTGCAGGGAGTGACATTTATTGGATTTATCTACGAGACTTGTTATGTTTAAAACGTTTAGTCATGTGATTATGAGATTGAGAATACGAATGTCAGATAAAGCGTACCATTACCCAAGCGTACCAGGATGAAGCGTACGGTACAACCACTGTGCGGGACGAAGCGTACCGCCCTATATATGCATACAGACAATGAATGAAATGATATGTTTAATGATGAAATAAAATAAAATATTGTTTGCATTGCCCATTGTTATAAAAAAAATGAAACAAAAAAGTCAAGATTTAACGAATAATGAAAAAAGATAGAAAAATAAATAAATATTAATCAGTTAATTAACTGATGTTATGACTTCTCAGTTTGGTTGTGTGAGAAATTACAGATGTAATTAGCGGTTTGCAATTATAAATTGAAGTAAATTAAGCAGGGGTGTGGAAATACTATGCCCGACTCGTCCGACACGGGTAATATTACAGTCCGACGAATCAATTTTTCCTGTCAACTTGTCCGCTGACAATTACAATATCGGTGCAACAGAATGATAATACATGTATAAAAACTCAATAAAATGAACATGTCTTTCCATGCTGCATACAAAATCATCGCACATTGGTATATTTTGTTCAGGTATCCGCAAATTTGTGACCAGTCAAAACAGTTTAATTACATTATCGGCCAAACCATAACGGCCAACTCGATAGATTTCAATTGGTCGTTGCTTTGTTAGTGTTATATCTGACATGTGGCCAAAATTCGAATCAATAGAAACATAGAAAATGTATGCGCAATAATCACCAATTACCAATTTATTTAATATTAAAACAAATCACAGTAGAGTCTGTTTAAATTTTCTGAACCTTTATGTCTCGGCCCTCATGGTCTGATCTGTCAACCGCATTCTAATTACGTCATTTGGAAAAAACATGTCTATAGTTCCGGCCTATATTTTGACGGTCTAAAATTTAGCAAGCTAGTTTTTTGGACCTCGATTCTGTCCTTAACTTCACAATGACATTTATGAATGTTGTTAGTATTCATCAATGCCTTTTTAAAGTTAAAAGTGTGTCTGCAATGATTGACAATGGATCGTTGTTTTTGTTTTTTTTTATCAAATCAGATAGCAAACAAGTAGAAAAAGGGTGTGAAGAATCAACAAACGAAAAAGCAAGTCTTTGCTGTCCTTGTCACATCTTGTCTAAATTGACATGTTTATTATACATAAAAGTTTCCGTGTATTCATTGTTAAGTAAAATATTACTGGATGGAGTCACGTGATTCCGTCTCTGCAGCTACTGCCTACGATGACAACGAATGAATACAATAAATGCGTCATAATTGTAGACAAGTGTTGATGTTGAACCCGCTTTTGTTCACATATTTTGAGAAGATTACGATATATAATATGATATGTCTCCATGTATGTCTATCTGTATTGTTATCACTATTAGTATAGAATACTTTACTTTATTAATGTATGTCTAAAATAAGTTAAATTGAGCCTCATCAAGAAATATGATGGAAATAGTTCTTTTTTTTTTAACTTGGTAAGTGTACTTATGTAAATAATAGTTCTGTACTGAATACTAGTCTCCTATAACTTAATTTGAGTGGCCATACAGTACATTTTATCGATATTTTAATTTGAAATGTATGTAAATTGATTATAGATTAGACTAAAATAAACTATGAAATGTAATTTGAAAAGATTATAAAGTAAATAAATGTTATGAAAAGTGCATCATTGTTATGTTATATGTGCTTTGTTTTGTGTTATTTGAAATTCATAATATAAAAGTAATTTAAATAAAATTCAACTATCAGTAAAATATTAAGATATTGGTACAAATATACAAATATTTAAATATAATATGAAACAAATACAATTTTAAAATATCAAATGACGAGTAACTTTAAAAAAATGTTCCTATTAAATTTAAGCAACTGAATGTCTTGTTTTCCTTTTCACTTAATTACAATCAGGCTGTCTGTCCCTGTAAAGTCCATTTGAACAACTATTAACCGACACTTTCACACATTTTCTATTCTCCACACCAAATATCAGATGGAGTTATCACACCTTATCAGCAGGGTGTGAGCAACATGTAAAAACACATACAGGGGGTGGTACGCTTCATCCTAAAATGGTACGCTTTGGCACTTGTACGCTTCGGAAATGGTACGCTTCATCCTGCACCCTGAAAATACAGATCATTTATAATATTGACACTAAAATATAGGTTTTGTTTTTCCATTTTATTATTAATTTTATTACTAGTCTGTATGTCAGTGTTTTAAAATCAACTTCATGGTTTAATGCAATACCTGAAGACATGAGTTTAACTTCACATCTTGTTTGATTTCTTTAACTAAAAAGATATATAGACTCTTGGTTGTTTAACAAACAAAAATTCCTAATCCTATATACATAAATGCACAAGGTAGCTCACTCGCCTTTTCTATAATAACGGAGGTCAAAATATATAATTGGTTCCCGAAATCAACAAAGTCATGATAGTGGGTCATCACGCCATGCATTCATGCTGGGTAAATTTTAGCTAAATTGACTTTGGACTGTCTTTGGTGTACATGGCTTGTCCACTCTTATTTACAAGAGTGGTAGCTGATACTGCAACTATATTACGCTTGGATGTTTGATGTCTACTTCTAGTCTACTGCCATCTTACTTTATTACAGAACATCTGCTTATTAGGTTTATTGAGTTTGTTACTAAAGTCACATCAATAGCCAAAGTACAGTTAAAACCAAAGGAATGTATATGTTTGCTAGTTAAAGTAGTTTATATATCTACAATCGAAAGTATTCACTACTTCTTTTTCATCCAGTTAAATTATTGCGTTTAACTTCGTTTTCATAATGTAAACATACTTATCATAGTTTTCCGCAGACTCAGTTGGCCAATGGTTGTTCTATTTGGATTTGGTTATCTACAAACACAGTTTAATTAATTGCTCTGAATGTAACGATTATAATATTATTGTCTTATAATTACAAATCTGTGTTTTTCATTTACAGAAGATGCAAATGGAAATGAATCGAGAAATAGTGAAAGCAGGATGGATGAAGAAGAGAAGTATGAATTTTCAATGTTGTTGTTGCTAATCAGAATGAGAAATCATGACTTCATGAAATACAGTTAAAATCAAAGTAATTCGATTGTTCGCTGATAGTTAAAAAAAATTCATTTGTTCGTGTATTTTCCAGTATATAACTACTAATACATTACTTATTGTATTAGTATGAACCAGTCATTGGACTGAAAATGATTTAAAATATTAATTTGATTATAAGTTCATAATATTAATCCTAAATACCAATAAATTAATAACGCCTGATTAATACTTTTACAAAATTGCAAAAGCTGTAATCAAATCTATTTTATTGTTTTATAAATACTTAAATTTTTTTTTATTTTTATTTTGCTTCTGATTTGAATTAAGGAAAACAAAAACTTCGACATTTTATATTATCATTAAACTTTTTTTCAACAATAAATCTATTGCAGAACTATTCTTAGTTAGGTTCCTTTCGTCATCTGTGGGAAAAATACTGGTTTGTTTTGTACAAGGATGGCAATTTGTGCTGGTTTGAGTCTCCAGGCAGTCTCCAGCCCAAGAAAGGCATCAACATGCGCGCTGTGTGCACAGGCGTTCTGACAGGAGATCAGGTGAGCATCTGTTTATGGTTCGTAGTAAATGTGAAAGGTCCAGGATAAAAAGAAATCAATCCGACTAAAGTGCACAATCTTTTTGCAGAATGATCAGATGAGAGCATGCTGAATTTCTTCTTGAAAACTCTTAACTTTCAAAATGCTGTTTATGTTTAAGCCAATGAGAATACTTTTTTCTAAAAGTATTTGGCAGTCAGATTGGTATAGTAGTTTAAAGCTGCAGTCCATAGGCTATAATTCAATATATCTTAAATTGACATTAGTTCTACTGAACGTTAATTATTTTTATTCCGATTCTCACTATTTATTTGTTTACAAGTATATATATATATATATATATATATATATATACATACAAAAAATATAATATACATTGCAATACATAGCAACATATACTTAGTTTAAATATATATCATAATTGCTATGACATGTATAAAATTTATGTAGTAGAGAATCAATAAATACATAAATAGAGAAGAAGAACAGAAGGAAAAAAGAAAAAAACAACATGGTGAATGTTACAGCATTTATATCCATCAAAATATATCAATGCTGATTGAGGGGAGTAGGTGTATAAAAATAAACAATATTTCAATATTTTAAAGTAAATATGTGTATTTAATTGCGGCTGCAAAATAATTTTAATACGTTCATATAGCCCTTTCTTTCTTCAGACAGGTTAGTTTTTTCAATAATTGTGCATAATAAGTTTAAAAGTCTTTTTAAACCTTCTGATGCGGGAATGGTATTTCTTCTTTTACAAAGAAAAATGTATGCGTTATCATTAGACAAAATAGATTATATGCTTTTTTAGTTGAACCTAGAATGAATGATTTAGAATGTATTGCAAATTCAGCATCAATTTGATAAACAATATTGTTTACATTGGATAAAAACACTTTAACAATTGTGCAATCCCAGAAAAGATGTATTAGTGTTTCTGGTTCAGTTTTTCAAAAAGTACATTTGTCACACTCAATTATTTTCATTGTGGAAAGAAGACCATTGCAACCTAATATGTTATGAGTTAGCCTAATTTGGAACCATTGTAAGTAAGAATCTTGTGTGACATCAAATATCCAATTATGTAAAAACTTCCATTCGGATTCATAAATGTTAAAAACACTATTCCACTTTTCAAGACATGTTGGAATTTTTTGTTGATGAAAGTTTTATATATAACAGCAATACCTTCTGTACACATAATTAATGACTTAATATAGCTTGGTACTAAAGGGACACATGTATCCATTATGTCTGTGTTGTCGGCAATATGAAGAGATTTTAAATAGACTCTGACTTGAATAGATTTTTTAATTCCTTCATTTTGCAGTAAATTCACTGAAATTCCAATTCTCTTGCTAAATACCGATCTACCTAAAAATGACTTATCATTTTTCACTAGATCTTTAACGTAACGAATTCCCCGATCATACCAAGCTTTGACAAAAATTGGTTCATTACCAACCAACAACTCTACTGGACATTAATGACGTTTATTTGACTGAAAACTGTTTTCTATTTACGAAAAGGCATTTTATAGTGTATTATAGTAGCATTTTATATGTTTGAAAACGCTTGGTACGAATGGAATACACACTAATGTACATGCTGATTTACTCCAGACTGAGAGGCATCACCGGCTAATATTGCATACAGATAATTTTACGATAAAAAGTTACCGGATCGTTATTATTGTTTATATTATTACAATGCGTTTTTAGCTCACCTATTGTGCTCAGTCTGTGTCCGTCGTCTGTCGTCAACATTTTACTTCAAACAACTTCTTATCTGAACCCACTAGGCGGATTTTAACCAAACGTGGCAGGAATGTTTCTGGAATGGTCCTTTACCAAATTCATTCAATTTATTAAAATATATTGAAAAACTCTGTTTTCCATGGCAACCAAAAGCTTAAAAACTGGAAAACTTAAAAAATCTTCTTGTCAGAAAACACTGGCTGGATTTGAAAATAGTTTTCACATAAATGCTCCTTGGTTGACCCTCTACCAAATTCCTTCAAATCATTTTGATTTGTTAAAAAACATGGCCGCCAGGGGGCGGGGCAGTTTTCCTTATATGGCTATATTGAAAACTTTAAAAATCTTCTTGTCTGAAACCACTGGCTGGATTTTAAAATAATTTCACAGAAATGTTCCTTGGGCGACCCTCTACCTAATTTTTTGTAAATTATTTTGATTCGTTAAAAAACACGGCTACCAGGGGGCGAGGCAGTTTTCCTTTTATTGCTATATTGAAAACTTTAAAAATCTTATAGTCTGAAACCATTGGCTGGATTGCAAAATAACTTCAAAGAAATGTTCCTTGCGTGACCCTATACCAAATTCCTTGAAATAATTTTGATTCGTTAAAAATAATGGCCACCAGGGGGCGGGAAAGTTTTCCTTATATGGCTATATTGAAATCTTAATCTTTTTGTTAAAAGCCATTATGATGATTTACACTCAGGTGAGCGACCTAGGGCCATCTTGGCCCTCTTGTTTTGTATTTTGATCTGTAAGATGTCCATTAGAAACGATTTCTGCAAAGTTTTATTTTATTGACATATTTCTGGACTGGTGCTTTAAGACGAAGAGTGATTTTCCAGGTTATACAAAGAAATGCCGTACATTACAGTTGCGTCTTCCACACAGTGCTGTTTTTTTTTTGTAGTGATGCAGCACGTTAGTTTTATGGAATTTGAGTCATTAGTTCCGGGACCAAGCACGAGCATTAAACTAAACAAACAAATTAATTAGTCAGTGAAGGCCTTAATGGGCCAACAAAAAGTCCATAACATTTGTCCTCACATGTTACTAAACTCCTGCAACTGTCTGCAACATTGGTTTAATTAAGTAGACCTAGTGTACAAGCAGCAGGAGGGCATATGTCCATGTGAAAAATGTTCTGGCCTATCTGTCAGAAAGGTAATGGGAAGGCATATGCTAAGGAGTGCTTATGTACAACATTGGCAAAGTTGATTACTGTAATTAATAAGCAGTGCAACGAATTACGTGTAAATAAGTGGTACTTTTTAGAAAGGGCTAAATTGACTGTAACAATTTGCTGCCAGTCAAAACATTACCCATGTAAAAAGTATCTCAAGGTTTGCCCAGGCCCATTCAAATATAGCGATATATTTGATTTGCCTGTTTCAGTGTACGGTAGTCAGTGGCCATGCATTGTATGTGCCTGTTTTCAGTGTAATGTAAGCCCGCCAGAGGAGATGCATACCAAGAACTGCCTGCTACAGATCATGGTTCGGGATAATGACCATCTGTACGTGTGTGCAGAAGACGCTGATGATATGAAGTAAGTCCACTTTCAATAAACATGCCTTTCTCCTGTCATTTAACCGTTAAAATGAGGGAAATTGTGACTTTCTAAATTTATTTTGATGTTAAAATGATAAACAAACATGCCTTTCTTAAGTCATTCAATTTTAAAATGACGACAAACATATCTCCTGTCATTTCATTGTTAAAATGAGGGCAAGCTTTGCTCATGTTCTATTGCATACTAGCTTGTTCCGACAATGTAGCATTTCAGTCTTAAATGAGTGGAAATGTACATTGGGCTTTTCTTTAATAATAAATGTTTATAAATACTGGATTCAGTGTGTCCTTTTGTACTAGCTTATTTCTGTGTCAAAAGCAGTTCTTAATTTAAAGAAGTACTATACATTTGTAATTAAAACTTTTAAAATTATTATTCAATGCTGTTAAGTACCAATCCATGTACCGGTAACATAACATAATTAAATAAAAGGAAACATTGTACAATGTACACATCTGCTGCATCCCATACATGTATGTTCTTGTAGAACGTGGCACCTGGTGCTGCAGGAGGCTAGGGTTCCAGGGCCCAACACCGGGGCTGCTGTGTCAGTGCCCCCGGGGACCACGGTGGTCTACCCCCAGTCCGTGACACACATGTACAGCGGCTACTACGGAGGTGGGTACCCTGGTTACGTGATCGCACCGCCAGGGCAATCAGGTTTGTTTGTTCACCTTCCTCTTTTTACCTGATTTGTCATCAGAAAAAATTCTTGAACTTTCTCAGATCTGTGAAAAACAGGCAATATTTGAAGGAGCTTAGGAGCTTCAGCACATTTTGTTTTCAAAACTGTATTGCTTGCCTGTTTTTAAGTTGTGGTTACTGTCTTGAATCATTTTTCATCACATCGCTCTACTGAACCAGGTGAATGACCTAGGGCCATCTTGGTCTGCTTTTTCAATATTTTATCCAATAATTTTAGATTTGTTGTCTTAAAAAAATTTAATATTTGGTTATTACTTGCCAAAATTGTGTTATTTTCCTTCTCCGAAAGCAACCATTAATCATTTTATCTTGAGTGATAGTTTGTCCTAAAACATTGTTTGGTGTGAACATATAGTTGTTCTATATCATTGTATAATTTGTCATCTTTCGTGTATATTATAATAAATGTTCTCAGATTCAGTTAATTTCAATTTGCCATTATTCACTTGTTTGCAGTATTAAATTACTTCACAAAATACTCCTATTTAAGAAAACACAATCAAGACTGACAGGCATTATATCTGTCAGTCATAAGTTTGAGAAATATTTTGTTTAAACCAAATTTTACTGCTCAGCTTAATGAATTTTTCTACCATATTTTAGTGGTCACAATTCCTAATGCTGCAAATGGCAATACGGTTATTCTGGGAGGCCAACCTGGTCATGTGATTGTTGAGGAGCCGCGATACATGTACGGACAGGGTTATTACGGCGGCGGCTACTATGGAGGACCATTTATCTGGTTTTGAAAGTCCTTCGTCTAAACAGTATACGTTGCATAAGACAGGCATTGTCTCTGTAGTAGACAATTGGCATATAGATGTGTGTGATTCATGGATAATTAGTATGCATGTTATAAACTTATCAAAATAACAAAAATATGTAAAAAAAATTTGTCATTTTATATTCATTTTAATCAACTGTTCATGTAGTGATATGCAGATTGTTTAAAGAAAATATAATATGCTGGAACTCCAGCTATGGCAGTTCGTTTTAATCTGAATGGAAGACGTATTAAAAAGCTGATTTCATCACGTCTGTCCTTAGAAAAGAGCAATATAAGGAACAAAATGCTTAACAATATGTTTGACATATGATTTTATGACAGATGTTAACTATATATTGCTGAAACGATAATATACTACAACAAGATTGGTAGAAATAGATTAGAATTAGACTTGCTATAATTTGTTGTGTTATTTTTTTGTATTATTGCTGTTTATTTTGATTGTTATGTATATAATTTACAGTTGATTCTAATCCTGTATGTGCTATGTATAATTGAGGCGTGTCGTGGGAAAATTGGGCTTAATGCATGTGCGTAAAGTGTTGTCCCGGATTAGCCTTAGCAGCGCGCATAATAAATGTTTCTTATTTATAAAAGGCATTTTATAATGTCGATGTTCAAAAACGCTTGGTACGAACGGAACATACACTAATGTACTTCTAAACATAAATCTACTGTAGGCGGAAAGTGCCGGCCTGGATGAGCCTATGCGGACTGCACAGGCTAATCCGGGACGTCACTTTATGCGCATGCATGAAGCCTGGAATTTCTGCGACACGCCTCAAATGTGATACGTGTTATATGTTGTCATTGTTGTTGTTAAATAGTGAAATGTGACTAATGTCTATCAACTTAGATTTCAGTTTCAACATTTCTGTTAAGCAAATCCTAAAGTAAATGCTTTATAGCTGTAAATATTGTATTTAAGGGACTTTTTATCATTTCAAGTGTTGTGTATAAGTCTCAAACAAATCAACCTGTATGTTTATTAGTAGTTCGGTAGGACTATCCTTGTCATACATGTCTTTACATTGCTTTTGTTGTAATTTGTAGATTAAAATCATGTACAAACTTTGCTTTTGAATTTAATCATTTAAATGAAGGGTAATTTACTAATTTACCATTCCCTTAAGAATATTACTCTTTAAAGCCGCAGTCCATAGAATATAATTCAGAACATCTTAAATTGTTTGTTGTAATGAACGTAAATGATGTTTATTCGACTGAAAACTGTTTCTTATGTACGAAAGGCATTTTATTCGAAAATCGGTACGACCAGAAAATACACTAATGTACATGCTGTTTTACTCCAGGTGCATCACCAGCTATCGCGTACAAATAATTTTACGCTAAATAGTTACTAAAACGTTATTAGTTGACCGATTTCAATGCGTTTTTTGTATTTTGATCTATAAGATGTCCATTAAAAACGATATGTTCAAAGTTTTATTTTATTAACATATTTCTGGATATAACCATGGTTATATTTAAAGAGTGATCTTATAGAGTATTATTTCTAACACGATGATGTGTTTGTTCTCGTATTTCCCAAGAACATACTCTTCAGCTTAATAAATGCACCATGACAATGTTATACTGTGTGTACACAGACATGGCATTTATTTATTATAATATATTATTCCATTGATGTGTTAACACTTTTACAAGTACTTCTTTTTATATATGTATTTTATTAGATATTAAAAACTGTTTGGTAAGTTTATTCTGAAAAATCATTTTGACATAAATATGTAGTGTTTTATTATTCTCTATGGAATAATTGTGCATGTGTTCTGGGTGGGAAGTTTGTAAACATTTCTGTTCCTCGCCTCCACCATTTGAGGTAATGATTTTTTTGCTAAAATAAACCACAATCTAACATCTACTAATTTCGATTTAACATTTTACACGCAATAAGTAAAAATAAATACGGATACATTCGCAACCTTTCCTTACAAGACTTATGAGAGTTTATATATAAAAACTGGTGATATAAAACAATGTATTATTTATATGTTCTTTTGGTGCAGTTGTTTTGCAAATGTTTTATTGTGTAATTATTGATTATTGAATAAATTATATAAATAACAATTCTACCGAATATTTTTCATTTGGATGTAACGAACAAATTTGACACTTCAAGTCCCTTTTATTAGTTCGAGTGTGCATTGAACTATTTTGAAACGTAAACTATTTATTTCACGTGAACATCAGAAATGCAAAACATGGCGGTCAGATCGAAACGTCTAATTAGTTATCTGTTTTGGTGCTCGCAGCTTCATTACTCTTATATTCATATCCCCGCCCCCCCCCCCCCGACTTTTTTTCACGTACATACGGTTCAATTTATTTCGCAAAATCGTACAATGTTGCGTACATTGATTTGTTCTGTTAATACTATTCATCTCGGTTGTTATAACACAATGTTTATTTAGACCAAACGCGTAGACCAATATAATGCTTGTGATTTTTTCAGTGCTAGATTTGATGATTGCAAACGATAATTTATAATGATCCGATATAAAGTTAAACCATTTTAAAATGCAACTAGTTCTTAGTATACATTGTTCCCGGACAATCAAGAAACACTAAAGTTTTATGCAATTAATACAAACGCACTGGATTATTCAATATAACACATATTCTTGTGATAAGTGTACTTAAAGTGCAACGAAGACATTAACAAAAAACAACATGTGAGTATCATTGTAATCCTATTACTTTGTTCAATGAAATATAGGTATTGTATATAAATAACCATCATACACGCTCTGTCACCTAACCTCGAAACGAAGCGCTCAATTGTGAGCTGTTCACTTACCGTCAGTCGTCAATTTTTACGGAAAATAACTCTAAAATCTCTTGGTGGAAACGGCTTTAATTACCATTGCAACAAAAAAAATAATACAATGCTACTGTCGGAATTACATAATAATTTTGCTAAAAATTTACTTCGTTGACCATCTAAATTCCCCATTTTCATTCCTTAAAGGCATGACCGTCAGAAAGCGGGGAGATGTGTGTGTATTTCTAAGTTTATGAAGTTTTCCGCGCCGAAGATGCATAATGTGAGGACCCTGGATGTGTACCGACACCCCTACCTAATCTACTAATTAGAGAAACGTCGAAAGTTGAGATGAATTTTGAAGAGCTGAAATTTCCAACTATTTGTTTTTACAATATCTTTTAATTTTGGGATGGTCTTGTGCTGTGGGAGGAAACCGGAGTACCCGCGGGAAACCCCACCTGCCCTGTATGACGAACACAAACCAAACTCACATGCGCCGGGGTCTTGAATTGAACTCCGATCGCCGCGGTGAGAAGCGACAGCCGAGAGGTGGTCTTCCACATTAGGCTATACTGACGAATTTGAGTCTTATCTGAGATTTGCGGCACATATATTCAAACATTTTGTTTTGAATCCGTATTGTACTAAAAAGGTTAACTGGGAAAATCTCTTTTTCTTAAACTATGTACAGTATTGTCTTGAAGTATAACTGAAAAGCAAAAAAAATTAAAATAGTTAATCCTTATTGACGTTCAGACTCAAACATAACAATTGTAATGGCCCTATTTGAATAATTACGATAGTGTGTGGCTTAAAATGTTCGTAGTTTTTCAGTTCATATCGAAAGTCGCATGAATGATGTTTCATGCCCTGTAGCTATGTCATTGGCTCACAAAGAAATGTTATTATGCATAGATAATCATCCCTTTATATCGTTCTTGATATGGGTATCAAAATAAAGATAGGGACAGTTGTATCTGATTAACATTTGTATGATGTAGCTATTGTTAAATAATTTGAAGGTAATGGAAATGTGTGCTTATGTAAGATTATGCTTTTCTGGCCATACAGTATTTATTGTAATTGCAAATTATTTCGTTGCAATATCCTGGCAAGTTACATTTAAAAAATCAAAGCGCTTCTTACAAGTTTAATTTAATTCCTCGTGCGTGCGTGAGTGCGCCTATTAGTGTGCGTGAATAGTTTGATATTCTATAAATAGATAATTGGTCGATATAACAAAACAAAAGCACATACTGTTAAACAATTGAACCAAGGGCAACAAATCAAAACTGTTAGTTTAAAACCAGTATTTTTAAATCTTGATAAAATGATATACTCGTAACACAATTAATACAATTATTTAATAGGCGGTTCTTAATATTTTATAAAACTATTACATTTATGTCAATTTGGAAAAACACAGTTATAAGGCAATCTGCAGCGCTGAACTACACGATTATCTGTTTCTTAACCATAATCTGTGTGTTCATTTCATTCAACTAAATGTTGTAGCCTTAAAGAAATAGCCCTTTCCCCAATCTATCTTATTCGATAAGAGCCTGCGTCATATAATAAGCCAGTCGGTTTTGAGTTTTATACTATCGGTGGCACAATAATAATTACATTATATTCCCATCTTAATAGATAGTCAAATATGATTATATTCATTTTGATATGTGAAACATAGTATCTTGAGCATACTTCATCTTAAGAAGGACTGTTCAACATCACCTAAGTTTTTATTTAATGTACATATTACGAATTATAATGTTTTTTCTAAAGCGTGTTAAACATATGTTTTAAAGTCAAATATATAAACACAACCTCCCGTTTTCAACGATTTCGTTGAAAGAAGTTCTGTTCACGACTCCCATGCAGCCATATCCTAGTAGCTAGCTTTATCCCGTTATGTGTTTTGACATAGTTTTTTTCAAAGACTCACATCATATCTGTTATTCTAAAATGCAGCAGTCGACCCAAAATCTCAGCCAAATTTGGCCTTTGTAGTTTAAATAACATGAAACATAGAGATATATGGAATTTCAAGTTCAAGCTGGTTACATATGTATGTAAATCTTTTGAACTGTTAGTTCAGTAGAATGAGAAACTAATGTGTTTCGGTGATATTTCATGATGTTTTCAGAGTGTTTATATTCGATTAATTTTTTGAATACATTTAATCTTACCTCACATAATTACAATGCAATTCCAATAGCAAAAAGATGTTGTACACTATTTAATTAATATTTTAATGCAATTTTGACACGGATTAATGAGACGACCGAATAACAGCCCAAACAATTAATATCGGGATGGTCGTATTATCGAGGTACGGCATATCACCAAGTCGGTACATGCATACTTCTGTGTTACTAGTTTTAATAATAATAATGAATAATTAATAGATAACGAAAATTCCAATTTGTTTTCAATAAAATGTTTTAGGTAAAATGTTTATTATGTAACTTATAGTTATGGATATAAACTTTACCATAAGTCGGAAAATAATTAAAACTTGCTTAACTAAGCCCATTTAAGGTACAGCATTCATCAGTGTTACACACTGTCATCTAGTGACAAAGTAATCTGATACACGATGTCGATGTGCTAATCCCTTATCAAAACAGTTGTAACATTGTTTTTCACACGCTCCTTTTATACCGCAAAGCATTATGTTATCTCCACAGCATAATATTATGTTGTTAATTGATGATGTTAGGTGTCAACGACCAAATGACACTGGTCGCAATAACGGGGTTATTTGAGCATTATTTGGTACTTTCGGTCTGGGATTAGTGGTCGTAATACGGAATAGCAGGGTGCCCGTATAATCGGGGTTTGCGACCAATGAAATATATAGGAAAACAATCGGGTCTTTAAAAAAGTGTCCGCTTTAGCGGGGTGGTCGTAAAGCGGGGTTTTGGTGTACATGCTATATTTTGTATGATTGTTTTCTGTTTTCGAAACCATAGCATGGATGATGAAGAATTGGAAAAATGGGAGAGAATACGAAAAGTGAGTGGCAGTATATTACTTTTACCTTTTTTCAGTCAAGTAAATTATGCATGCTATCATGTTTATTTTCGTCATCATAAAATTCCTGCTACCAAAATGTAATAAACGTACGTATGTTGTTTTTTTTATAAATTATTTTCTATACGAACATTTAATTTAAGTGCTGAAAAATGTGTACAACTTTTTCCATTTTCAAACGGAAATTTGCCAATATGTATAGTTTGTGAGGAATAGGTTTCAATTAAGAAGGCCTAACTTAGTGGAAGAATCAAAACCTGAAATGATTCGAGGCTGCATGCTACCAACACGTTTTACAGTAACTACACAACGGTACAATTCTAAATATTATTGTAATATATTTTACAATAGTACATAACTAATCTATGTACTGTGTTAACTTTCTTTGGGTTTTTGAAAGCAAACTAAAATGACATATGCATGCGTAAGACTTTGTTGAAAACAAAATACCTTGGGTAGTTTATTTATGTTTCAGATGCGACGAGTTTGTGAGTTGTTTCATGGTCGCTTTTCGTACGAAGAAGCGGAATTAATCTTGGACTACTTCGAGCTAGATGTAGACAAAGCGGTAAAATTTGTACTCGACGGTAAGAACAGTTAAACAAAATGTCAATACTTAGCTTCGCAAATGAAAACTAATACGCATATAAGTCTCGTACTATTTTGCTCTTTCATATAGCATTGCTTTACGTTGATTAATGATTTAAAATGTTAAAAATCCACATGATATGTGAGAAACAACTGATGCTACACGAATTGTTATGATTTGTTATGAATCTTGAATGTGCTGCACACAACCTTTCGAATCATACCACTATATGATAAATATCTTTAAGTATATTGCTACAGAGTAACATAAATATATAACCCACTAACGGAATGAAAATTCAATTGCTGGTATTTGGTGGTCAAGAGCCAGAAATGATCATATATATCATTGTTGTTAATATTTTGAAATGCTGGCTAAAGATTTTAATAGTTGTGTGATGTTGATTACAGCCTCTGAACAATATATCGAGAAAACATTAGAGGAAATTAGGGTGAGTAAAGTTTAAAAATATTGTAAGAATGTGTTCCTTCGCCACTTTAACTTTCTCATTTATCTGATTTCGAGTTACTTTGTCGCTTTCGTCTACGTCCATGAAAAGAATTGATAAAAAAAACAATTATGTATATGTACACAATTCAGAAATGGAACTAAAATGTTAAACAACAATACAATACACAATTTTATATATGTACTGGGTTCGCTATCTTTGAGTTTCAAACTAAACTCCTATATTTTTGAGCATAACTATGTTCAAGACGAAACTCTTTGAAAAGTTTACTAGCTTTTGTTTCAGATCAAACGATTCCGCGAGTTGGTTCCTGGTCGCTTCTCTAACGAAAAGGCGAAAATTATCATTAAACACTTCCATGGAGATGTTAATAAAGCGGTGTCATTTGTAAAACAAGGTAACAACAAATGTTGAACAAATTTCAATGTAATGTAACTACCTCAAGTAACTATTGCACCCACAATTTTCAAAGTCAAAACGACAATGCAACGGTATAATACCAACAAAAATCAACATAGTTTAGTAAAACAGATAATTGCAAATCCCATGCTTTGTGAGGTTCTTACACGTACACTACACAACGTTTCCGTTCGTAGCAGTTTGATATGATAAAAGGAAGATATGGCTACAGTGTAGCAGAATATACCAAAACTGACGTATTAATTATTCAACTGTTTTTTTATTTTAATTTTATGTTTTCCAGTGATTGATAAAGAAACCCATTTAAAATGTAAAACAAACTCTAGAAAAATGCAAATATTGTAAAATAAAATGAAAATCTGTTGAGTTCGGCGTAAAGATCGTATTTTATTTCACTCGTGATCATTGGAAATATATATCTTCACTCGTGGCTGTGCCACTTGTTAAATTATCATTTTATATGAACACTCGTGAAATAAAATACGATCTTACACTGAAATCAACAAATATATTATTTATATGTTTATCATTGCTATATCATATGCCGATGAGCCCCTTGGTTTGATGGTTAAATTTCACATCAGTTTATTCAAGTTACTGCTACTACCACCACCGCCACTACCACTACTGTTACCTCTACTACTACTGCTACTGCTGCCACTACAACAACTACTACTAAATATTGTATTAGTGTTTAGTGTTTTAGATTTTACGTTTTATCTTTTCATTTTTATTTCAGCATCTCAAGAAGAAATAGACAACATATTAAAAGCCAGTCGGGTGAGTAAGGCTTGAATTTTGAAGAAATAAAAAAATAATTAGGAGACAATCGGATGACTAAAGTTTAAAAAAGTGAAGAAATGGAGAAAATATTTAATTAAAAAAAAATTGTAGACATCGATATCATTAATTAAGACTCATTCGGTTGAGTAAAGTTTTGAGAAGAAAAAACGGAGGGTAAATCGTATGTTTACGTTTTTATCTTCTTGCTTTTAACGAAGTTCTAATACAACGCTGTCAAATACAGGCGTGATATGGAGGATATTTGTTGATTTCGGTGTAGGCTCGTATTTTATTTTACGATTGTTCATAGAGCACCCATTCTCATTTTTTCGGCCAAATACTTGTCACAGGTACAATAACTATCACACAATGTGAATTTCCATATATATAAGTTTTGTAGGCACCTTGTTTTATAAGCACAATGTATTTGTTTTAAACGAAACCAAAAAAGATGTATCAGAAACTCTTTTCAATTAATTAAACGTGTCCTTTATCAACATTATATTATATCATTAAAAAAATAAATTATTCGTGTCACAAGATGCTTGAAGTGTACGTGACATTAACTTATTGGCTGTGCTATCATACAATTGTTTTGAAGAAAAACATGGTTTAACATTTCAATTGATAAGACTTTACACAACTTCGTATGAAAAAACAACCAAGTTTCATCAACCTTATCATGCAAAATCAAGATTTAAGGTAGAACTTCGGCCCATTCGCCACTAACCGTAAATCTAATCGATCTAATCCGAAACATAAATTATTTTCACGAAATAAACATTACTTTTCGAATGTTGAGTTATTTTCAATTAAATGTGTGAAATAAATGCTTATTTGTCTTTAACGATGAAAGTAAAAATCTAGTTTGTAAAAAAACAAGGTACTCTGACAAGGGGAATACCTTCAAATGACGTCATTGTTGGGAATTTCTGTTTACATTTAATCATGACATTTTCGCGATATTTCTGGTGTATTTCATTACACTTAAGTTAAAATATTTATAAATAAACGTCCAAGGATTATTAGTATTATTGAACATAATTATTCGTATATAAAAACATACCTGTGTAAAGGAGATTCGTGCTCCTATCTGTGAAATAACATTCCTTCACACCAAAAACTTGGAAACATAGTCAGTCGAGGTGGGTGGAGAGCGAGACTTCGGGTGATCGAGTTTTGGTGTTGTTGGATAATTTAAAATACTGTTCATTGTGTAAACTTGGGCCTGTTCCACTGAGGAATTTTGACGAGATCTACCGCTGTAAAAAAAAACATCTGAAAATAATGTATCGGCGAAATGATGAGAATGGTCTAAGAGACACCTTTTTATCCAAAAACAGTGACATTTTACCAATAGTCACAAGCGTCAAGAAGAGTCTTGATGAAGTTATCACAAAGATTTGCCAGTTTTTTTAAAACTCTTGTTAACCCAATGTAATGAAAATGTCCATTGAATTTTTAGAAACACACACTTATATAAAATGTTTATTTTTTTTTGAATTTGGTAACCAAGGATATGTGAACCTCAGCTAGTTACATTTGTATTTAAAATTTTTACTCACAACACTATTTCTTTAACATTAATGCAAAAATAATTCATTTAATATCGATACTGCTAATAGATGATAATTATAAGAGAAAAACAATATTTTAACATAGAAGGAAAATATTTGCTTTTTTACTTGTCTTATTTTTCATATTTTGTTTTATAACATAGGGTTACTTCAGTCCAAATGTTATACCTTGAGATTTTTGTGGTAAACCTATGTCAATTTATACCTTTTTGGTCTCAGATAAGGTTATATTATATTTTGTCATTACTGATTTTGACATACTATGAAATAAAAGTAAAAAATAATACAATAATTGGTGTTTGGCATATTTTTACTGTAATGAAATCTGTTGTTTTTTACCATATGCTTAGCCAAATTTAATGTAATAAGTATGGTTGGTCACCTTTAGTACTTATGTTTGATTTACTTTTTCATAAGATACACCTTTAACGTATAAATTAAAGCTATTCGGGAATAAATAAAATACATTTGGACAATATGTCAGTCATTTTTGTAAGTGTACCCCATCAGAATTTTAGGTTGAAGTAGAAAAATGGGGTGTTATAAGAAAAAATCGCATTTTTGTCAAAACGTGTGGTTAGATTTTGTTTATATTTCACAGTTTAGTCTCACAATAGATTTAATTATCAAAGATAAGAAGAAAATCAAGGTCTGAACAAAGTCCCATTAGGGTCTTTCTACCTTAAGCCATTAGTGGTCTAAGCTCATATGGGGGAATTTTTTCTGTGAAGCTTTTCGTGACGACTGTTTGTCTCTTGCCAGACTTTCCTCTATGAGATTGACAGTGTTATATGTAATCTCTTACTGAGAACTGTATATTATGACACCTAGAGTGACGAGTTATCAAACACAGATTTTGGTTATTGGAAAGGTAAACTTGAAGTTTACGTGACTGAATACTTACGTGACAATTTTATGAAACGTGCGCTTACCGCGGTGTAGACAGCGACCAAAAAATTTGTTCGGTATTTTCGGTTTACGCCGTGATATTTATGACGTCATTGAATGTTTTTCTAGGGTCATGTAGTTGAAATCAATGACACATGATCGATTGTGTTAGGTTACTTATTTGAACTCCCCTTGTTTTTGTTTTGTCAAATACATCATGATAACTTTATAGAAAGAATGTGTTTTAATTGCACTTATGCTAAGAAATAATTAAAGATTAGTGCTGTTATGACGCATGGTTGATTATCAGGGTCTGGTGCACATATAGAGCATAGATTAAAATGTCACGTAAAATTCAAACTTAAAATGTTGAACTTATTGATTTTGTTTGTTTTAATTTCACTAATATTATGTTTAAATAAATTCGTTTGTCCAATAATACTAACCTATATTGACAACGACAGGGCTAAAATAGTTGAAATCTTGAAAAAGTTAGTTGAATTTTACATGACAAATATGAACTGAGTTATGTCATTAAAATGTCAAATACTCTTCAATTATCCATCATCTATCACATTTATATTGGTAAATCTAGTTATTCAGCAAACAAGGATTTCTTTTCAAAAGAGTTTGCGATAGTTTTACCACATGTGATGTCCGTTAAATGTAACAGTTGAGTTCATTGAATTTTACGTGACAATTGGTATGGATTTAGCATTTTAATGGTTCTATGTCAATTATAATCTTTATTTTTCTACACATTTTTATATTTGCAAGTTATTTCCCCCACATCTACGATAGATTAACCCAACTCTCCTGAAGTACGTACTTGTACAATGTGTTACTTGTTAAATGAATTTTACGTGACAAAAGCACATGTTATAAAAAAAATCCAGTAAAATGGTCTTATATCAGTTGAGCTCTATTATTTCTGCTTAGGGTTTATAAAGGTTTTGTGTGCACTACTATTATATTTGACTCTGTATTTACGCTTTATTTTAGGTGTGAGAATATATGAAAAAAAGGACAATAATGCAAGAAATTACTGTTTCTTCAGCCCAATTTTCTATTGTTCGACAATGTTATCAGTTTAGTGTTTTCAAGAGTTAAATAATAGAAATTGCTGTGTTGATAATTAATAAAGACAAAAAAAGTGCATCTCTTCTGTTTGTTTTTATCATAATCTGTATCTGTCGTTAGGCTGGTATCACTGTCACGTAAAATACATAAGTAAAATTCATGCATATGTTGACAGCGTATTACAGCAAAAAATAAAGCTTTCACAATATTGCCATCATTTAAAACTCAACACAGATAAGTTCCATTTTCATATTAAACATAAATTTGTATGGAAATGAGAAGTCATAAATTTCGTATGTATGTTATGCTTTTCGGCCCCAAAACTGAGAATGAGTGAGAAAATGATAATTTCATGTCTGGCGCATGCTTTTGCCACCGCTTTGTTACAGTTTAAATGGGTTTAACTGGAAAATTTCGCGTGACTCATAACGTCATGAGGTCAAAATAATTACGTCATTTCACAATTTTGAGTCCGGCATCGTTGACGGTTCGTTTCATATATTGTATTAAATCGGAAACCAGTGTGAAACAGTGAAAATTGCTAGAGTGGTTTTAAAACTGTGAATTACCAATTTTATTTAATATATGCATATATACATGATATTTTTTCTCTATAAATAACTGGAAAGCATACAATACATTATTTTTAACATTAATTTTCTGTGTAATTTAAATTTAAATTTTTACTTAACTGTCCTTTCTTCTTCCTGTCTTGGTTTCTTTTCTTGGAAATTTAAGTGATATAAGTACAGAAGGATATGTGTACTGCCATTAAACATTTGTGTACCAATTATTGAAAATGCATATATACAATGTATATATAAACGGGTTGGGTTTGTAATTAATTACGAACAAGTGAGGAAATAGCGACGTTTGTATACTTTTCTAGAAGACCTAGCTTAATATTGGTATTTCATAAATACCAATAACCGTAACTATACCTGATGTACACCTATGTTATACACAGCAAATAAATACACGTCGCTTATTTTAATTGATTTATTTAAACATTTCATTGATCAGATGAAGAGAAAGGTAATTCTGTCTTTTATAACACGATATTTTAATATTGTACACCTGACATGCATTTATATATTGAGTGACAGAGATTGATTTTGCAAAAATATCGTTGGCAAGGAGAACCTTCTCAGCAATTAAATGATTTTTTAAGAAAACAAAAACAGTAAGGAATAAATAAACTTATAGTTACCTACGGTTACACTTAATAAGAAAAACATTTTCAAGTCAGGTAGATCATGTAATGAAGAAAAAATATTCTACAAATAAAATAAATATACAAAATTGGAAAAAATACTTTCGAAAATGTTAACTATAAAAAGATAAATGCAAGCTACATATACGCAGTTAACAATACAATAAACACTTTTCTGTCGACAAAACCAAAACAAACTTAGTTTTATAAGCTTTTGTTTCAGATTGAACTATTCCGTGAGCTGGTTCCTGATCGCTTTTCTTACGACGAAGCGAAAATAATCATTGAACATTTCCTTGGAGATGTTATTGGAGCGGTGTCATTTGTACGGCATGGTAAGAACAAATGCTGTAGTAGTGTAACTACCTCAGGTAACTAGTACACCTTGAGGCAGTTACTGTAATTTAACATATTGTCAAAACGGCAATACAAATGCATAATGCCAACAGAAATCAACACATTTTAGTAAAACAGATACTGCCACATCATCCAATGTGATGTACTTACATGTACAATAGACGGCGTTTAAAATCATACCAGTGTGATAATCCTGTTTAATGAAATATATGGCTACATAGTAACAGAAAATGTACCAAAACAATTTCATTGCAAATTCAGCTGTTAGTTATTCTTATTACAACAATAATAATAATATTATTATTATTATTATTATTACTACTGCTACTCCTACCACCACCACCACCACCACCACTACTACTACTACTACTACTACTACTACTACTACTACTACTACTACTACTACTACGACTACTACTACTGCTACTTCTATTACTTAAATTTTTGATCAAAATGCAGTTAAAATTTCTTGCAATGTACGTGTTAAAGTACCAAATGACGGTTTGCAGTTTTGTGTTCGCAAATGCTGATGTAACAACTGTTTGCTAAAACGTTTGGTGGATTTTTAGCTTTTTCATATTTGTTTCAGCATCTCAAGAAGAAATCGACAACATATTACGAGCCAGCCGGGTGAGTAAGGTTTGAAAACTTAAAAAAAAAACACTAAATTCACTGTGTTGTTCTGAATAAAATATCCGGCCATTAAATTGATTCTTTTTTCTCCCAGTATTAATAGTAAATGGTCTCTAAAAGTACTCTTTTTTCTGAAAATTAATTGAATAAAACGAAAACCCATCAGCCACCTCAACTATTTCAATATACATGTACATCTAAACAAATCAATTAATTTTGGTATGCGATAATATTGTCAGAATTATATATCAATTTTATTATGTACCTTTAAACAATGTCATATATTTAACCAATTTCCATATAATACTTATTTATTTTTTGAAACAAAAAGGCATATATTTTAATAACCCTAGCAAAAGTACTTTTTCTAAATATTTGAGACATATTTTGGTAAAATGTGCATTTCTGACAAACAGTGGCATATATAAAAATGCTGGATGGTATCAATTGTGTAACAATGAATTGTTGCAAAAACAAAAACAAACGTTTTTAATCGAGAAGTAGTCGTTACGATAGTTTTTGTGTAATGTTAATTTTGTGCACTAATTAGTTTTACTCTATAAAAGTTAAAAGAAAAAATGTTATTTTCTATGCAATTGCCATTTTTATAAAATGTTTTTTTGTTTTTGTTTTTTAATAGGCAAATATATCTTGATAATGTGAACAGTTTGAAAATGTATCCTTGTTGCATACAAATGAGTTTATGTCACTACGACAATGATGCAGATTTAAGAATTACCCCAAAATATGTAAAGATAATACTACAAAAAAACTCATGAACTTAGTTCGTTTTGATTGGTCAAAACTCTGTTAAAGATGAAACATCTTGGATAGTTGTCTTGTGTTTCAGATTGAACGATTCTTTAAATTATTTCCTGGTCGCTTCTCTAACAACGAAGCTGAAATGATCGTTGATCACTTCTCTGGAGATGTAGACAAAGCGGTAAAATTTGCACTTGATGGTAAGATTAATTGTTAAACAAAATCTTATAATGTAACTGCATCAAATATAACGGACACACATGTAAGGTTTGTTCCTCGTTTATCATATCGTGCTAAAGGGCCAGATGCCCAGATAAGGCGCGTACACGCGTAAATTACGCACGAATAAATGCGCACATTAGTAACTGGAAGACAGAAACAGATAGTAGTTTAGACAGGCCTGCCTACCTGAATGTGCAGTTGATATTTTTTAGTATTTAGCAAAGTCTTAACATGTTCAGAATTGTTACTTATAACATTATTGTATTCAAATAACTGCATTATCAAGGATTATTGTTATAATACTCTGGTCTTCCGCTCATTTCGTAATGCATTGCTGGATGAAAATTCACCCCACTTATTCAACAGAGGGTGTACATTTCCCCCCAAAAAGTCTGATGTGAGTGTACATTTACTCTCAAAGTTTCAGAAGTAAGCGTACATTTACCCACTGTACAAATATTTATCTGGAGCACCGTGAAAGGTCAATTTTGCAAGTCAAAATGACAATATCAATGTGTTTTTTTCCGTAATGCATGGCTTTTTACAGTTTATGCCAAAAAGCGAGACAATTGTAGAATCTTACGCAACTGTTGAATTGTTCCCGTTTGATATGAGAAATGCTTTATTTGTCAGATAAGTTGACAACAATCTAAGGGGTGTTTCGCAAAACCTATAGATTGAATTTATGTTTTCATTTTAGGTGCGCCAACATTGAATACCCCATGTTTCATCACGCATTCATGTTTTTGTCACGTTTCCAACTTTTTTAGATACCATTATGTAAAATGGTGTTGGTTTATATGTATCTTAAATATGATACTTTACTTATATTGTCGAACGTTTTGTTTAATAAATGTTCGTGGAACTTTGAGACAAATCACGGATGTTTGTTACATACTTTTTAATTGTTTAAATCATCGATGTTGAAAATTTCGTTCGGTCACAGTTACATTTACTACAACAAAAGCGACGATTGTTTTGTACCTCACATATATATTATTTAATTTTAATTATTACTTCTACATAACAGATAAAAAGTTGCAATTAAGATTGCTATGATTGGTATCTTTTGCACTGTTTCAGCCTCTCCAGATGAAATCAAGAAAATCTTAGGCGCCGAACGTGTCAGTATGTTTTTGAGAAATTAAAGCATGGTTTTGTGGCAATAAGACAATTTGATTTAATCATCTCACATTTGTTCATTTAGGGGACAATTAACTTAGTTAGCAGTGTATCATGTTTTACCAAAAATACAGTCGATACTGTGGATTGCGATATCACGAAATGACGGAATACAGCGAATAATACTGCATGTCTCTGTCCGGCGTCCTCATACGTATACTAAACAAAAGATGCGATACTACGAATTCTCGTTTTAACGAAAAATGAACTACTGCGAACACATTTTTTGGTCTTCACAAAACGTGAAAGTTTCCATTATTATATGATACAATTATTTCTAAAAATCAAATTCCTATTTGAAAATACTGACAACTTTGAAGTCGTAAAGTTGAAGAAACACTTTTTTCGCCGAGCAAAAATCACCAAATACAACACCTAAGCTAATTTGTTAGCAGCGAGTCTTTTACCACTTTGTTAAGCAAACTGATTAAATTGTTTCAATTATCCTCATTGTTGATGTAGACAGTTTTAGATAGATCTAAAAATTCTAATCACACATATGGTAGTGATTTCCTAATTGCTGGTTTTGTTCTCCTCTTAAAGGATCTCACTTACAGCCGCTTTTGTTTGAAATCTAAAGTAAAATGTCCGTAAATAGATATCGACAATGGTGCTTTATACTGTATTGTTGTGACTAGACGGCTTAGTGATGTGTGGTTGTTTGCAAGTACACGTACAATCACATTTAAGTTGAATATAAAGTGAGCAAAGCATGTTTAATGTCAATCTATTGATAACAAAGAAGTCGCAAACACGTCTAAATATTATTTCAGTGGTTTATTGTTGAGTATGTTCGCAAAGATCATGTGCTACAAGACATCGCACGTAGAAGCGAGATCAGCGCAGAGTTTCGACAGTTTAGTTGCCGACCATGTAACCACATGTGGTGGAGAAAGGTTCCTACACGTAAACCGGTACAGATATAAAGATATACTCTTGTACAATACACAATATAATAATGTGTGTGAATGTGTATCTAAAGTCGTCCATATTTAGTGTTAAAATATGAAGTACATATTTGACAGTTTGATACTAGTATTTAAAATAAACACTCTAAAATATAATGATGTTTGAATATAGAAATAATTCGAAACCATTTTTTTTATTTCAAAAAGAATATGTTCCTTTGGTCTGACAGTCATTTATGATCACTAGTTGACAAATAAAGGGTGTGCTTAAATAGCAATGCAAATCTCAGTGAACAATATTTATTCCACAGCGACTGCGTAAAACACATTATAACCAAATAACACCTACATAATTGATGGATTACATTGTTTGAATCAACATTCGAAAACCAATATTTTAAAGTGTGAGTGTTTTTTGAAAAAAAGTTCAAATTATTTATAAATATATATAAACATGTTTACATGTAGGTTGCCCGTTGCAGCAAATGTTGGAGCTGCTACAATGCTCTGCCACGTGACAAAGAATGGGGATGGGCGAAATTTAACTGCACAAACCCAAACTGTGGGAAAGAGTTTCAGTAGGTATTTTAAAGAACCTGTGTTGTTTAGCTTAAGTTTTATCTATCTCGTACTCACAAAACCAACATGATCTTGCACGATGCCCTTAAGCTTACAATGATTTGCATACACAATATATAATATATTAATCTTACAATTATTTTCATTTAATACCAAATATCTTTGTAGTCATTTTGGGGCAATGGACATCAGTGTACTCCTTGACGCGAATAAACAGCGGCTTAGTGGGGAAAGCAAGAGTGTGTGCTTCGGAAGGGATTCAAGAACAGGAACGCAATGCAATACGTTAGTGAAGCCAACGAAAATAATTCTGCCAAAAGAAAGACCTGACCTGCCAGTCAGGCTCCTGCGCAATGGAGAGCATTGCTCGGCGTATAACTGCTTCAGGCGAAAAATGTACATGCAACGTAGGTTTGGATTGATACTTTCGACTTCCATACTTTCCTTTACTTTACTTACCTAGCTAATATTTGAGTTTTTTGTTTCGTATTTATGGATAGTAATACAACTATTTTACTATTTTGCTCAGATTAAACTGAACAGTTAGCTTTCATTAACACGTATTATTATTATTATTATTATTATTATTATTATTATTATTATTAAAAGTATTGTTGCTGCGTTGTTGTTAAAATGATAACGTTAATATCTAATAACTGAACACTATCTATTTTGATAAATATCAGCTGGTGAACCCATAGTACCAGTCTGCGTGCACCCAGCCTCACTTCGAAAGGCCCCGGTCAATGTGGTGCCATCGCTAGCAACGGTCCCGGTCAACGTACTGGTTACCGCCGACAGCCACGTTAGCACTGGATCCACAGTGAAAACGTTCCTGACACAGAGCGAACTGGCTCCGCCCCATAGTCCTTACGAACCAAGTTTTCTCGGAGATCGAAGATAAGGATTTATCGCTCCTCTAGCAATATAGTTGTTAGCCCTGAAAGTTTTTGTTTTAAGTCGTTGTCCTTACACAAGTATATTAGTTTATTATTGGTACACCGAGTTAATGCTATTATTGCTTCATGTTTCTAGTTTGGTTGACGATGTTCTTTGATATATGGCATTCTCTGACAATAAACAGACAATGGTGATAAAGCCAATGTTAAAATGATAGAGATATTGCCAGAAATGTGTATTTGTTAAATAAATAGCTTACAATGTTAGTAAAAGTTAATCAAGCAGATATTGAAGTGCAAGTAAATGTATATGTTTGTGAATTATTGTCATAAATGTTAATGTATGAATCTGACAGCTTCATTGGTTGTACTATTAGAGTAAGTATGTTTCTCTATCGTCAATTTATGTGTTTTTTTTAAAGGCCTGTACAATTAAAATCACGATTAAAATTAGTATTTAAACATGAGAGGCTAAATAATGATATTGATACTTTTAATTGTTAGCACTGAATATGTATTTAATGAACGTTGAAACAAACATTGAAACAACAATAACTGACGACATACTTCGTTTGAGCTCTTTGATTTTGTAAGAAAGAGTGTAATTGAAGTCTTGTGTGTTGCTTGACCCCAGTGTCGGGTACCGACATGCTAGCGATATTTTTATAACCGATACGACAGTCCACATCATATTGCAAGGTGTTTAATTGATCAACTTTCGTAAGGACCTAAATGTATACATCGGAAATGTCATTGTCCATCTTAGGTTTTAATTACGACATTAACAGCACAGATAATTTCTGAGAGTGGAAGGGAACCTTATTTTTGTGATCTACTTAAAATTGTCGATTAAACAGCATGCATTGCTTCTTGCATGTATGGTATTTTAGTCCGAAATAAGGGACCTTATGCTAACCAATATAAGAAAATGTTACCATCCAAATTAGGGACACACTTGCATAGAAACGGAAATTTTGTTGTTATCAAGGTGAACTTCGCGTTTAGATACCTGTCAGAAAATTGCATGTTTGAACTTAAGTGATAGAGAGCAGCCTGTCCGAATATTCAAACTGTGTTGCAACTGTTCAAAGCTTAACATGGTTTCTAATACATATAGAAACCTAGAACAGTGTATGGTGCCGACATTTTAATCATAGGATAATGCTGTTGTTTTTGCATACACTGTAGGTGGGTGATTTCTAATTCCAATGATGGTAAATCTGACCACACAACTACTCACGTGTCAGTAACCTGTAAGCTGCTAAAAGAGGGTTTGTTGTTAAAAACAGTCTGCGTTTCATTCTTGTTGCACTCTTGTGTGAGAAGAACTCTTTTCTTACACATGCCATGTTATGGTTCTTTCAGTACAACGTTCACATTTGCCCTCACCACGTCATGAATTTTGTTAAGGACGTGGCAAGGACTTAATGGTGGCGCAGACATGTCCGAAAGAGCGCAATCATGACGTGGAGCGCCAACCGCGTCCTGAAGCCACGTAGGTACTACGTCGATGAAGTACATACAGGGTCATAAATACGTTACTGACACGCTATAACGGCCATTAGTACGTCATTAAACGTTCCGTGCTATTTCTTTTTTTCCACGTCCTCTCCACGCAAGTTATTGTATATGTTCAAAACAGCCCAAAGTCATCCACGTCCACAAAGACATAACCAGGTCCACGCTAAGTATTCCCGGTCCTCACCACGTCAAAGGCCATCCTCACCACGTCGTCGCAGGACGTGATACGGTCGGGCTCTGGTGGGAAGGGGGTAAATGGATCCGACAAGACGTTATGCGACGAATGCCTTCTGAACAAACTGGATCTAACCGCTAGTCAGTGAAGTTTCAGATGTCAGGACAAGAAAAAGATATTCACGTGCTGCCGACGAACGGCCCCCATTTGCGTTACATTAACACATATTTGGTCTATAAATTCACTACCTATTTCAACTAGATCCGCAGGTAAGATGTATGACTAATAGAATCCACCGTGTCGGATATGGACATACCCTGAATCGATAGTAGATCGTTGATTTTACTGATTAGCGCAGATTTACATGAAGCACATATACCTTTTGAAGTGCGCGAAGGAAACAATCAGCCAAATGCTTTAAAGGTATTATGAAAATGTTTCTTGTCACGAAGTTATATATTTTTCTAGTACACCATAGGGTAACTATGTTTTTTTCTCATACATTGTTTATTATTTTTGAAACTTTAATAAACTTAAATATTTTAAATGGAAGTATATTAGCACTATATTTTATTAATCTTATTTTGACAGGATTTAATGTTTTCATATGCAGGGATGTTTATTGGCGGCGTTTAGAATTGGCGCTATCGTAGTTGACCGCTTATACAGTATAACATTGATTACATAGAAAAGGGCTATGCCACAGAAATCGAGGATTTTGAAGTTGTTATGAATCATCTCTTTACCAATCCATCCAGTAGTGAAAGATCATAAAAAGACCCTGTTGTGTTTGACTGTGTAGCGTAAGTCAAAGGCGTTTCCTTCAATAATTTACTCTTACAAGGGCACGACTTCAATAAATTTTGGTTGGCGAAATAACGAGTAATTATGAGTTGGAAACAATATATATCTTAACACTTTATACATTGACTAGCACAAGGCTTCACATTAATAAATATAACACAAGCATATAGTTGTAAAGCTATAATGTATTCTGTTTTACTTTTAACTTCTCATACAAACACTGATTTTATTCAAATCTGACATGTTTGTTTTATTCCATTCCTTTCAATACATAGACTTTATCGAAGCTAACTAGGTGCCAGTTGCTGAAAACTTTAACGGCCAATTAAGCCTGTTAACTTAAAATATAAATTACATTATTATTAGCATCAAAATGTTTTTAAAAAAATTATTCCAGCATATCAATTTGTATAGAATAAACTAAAAGTTTAATATTGTTATTTTGAATTTACCAAAATATCTACATCCCCAATTTAAAAGCGTTTAGCTTTATTGGCCGTCAAAGTTTGAGCAATTCACCCCACAACGTTACCCAAATAAAAATATAATGAACATGCTCTTTTTTAACAAAGTAGTTTGAAATGATGAACAACGATCAAAACAGATATACACAAACTGAAAGGTACACCTATTTGTTTAACATAAAAATAGTGTGTCAGAACAGGCCATGTGTAGGCAAGTCAAATAATAGAAAGCTAAATAATTGTCGAATGTATATCTGCATAAACATGGATTATGCACATTAAGGGCAATGTATTCAACACCTAATGTTTATTTCTTATTTATTGAGTTCGTTGAATATTTTCGGACATTTTACAGTGGGATTATTAAAACAAATACACAGTGATTAAATCGAACGTCGTTATACTTTCGATTTATTCTGATGTAATGCGAATACACAAAGTAGCAAAGAACAAATAAAATATATATATACAAATATAGACTAATAATAATCAACAATTTTCCAAGAATATGTTAATTTACAACATTTTAACAGCTACATTCGGAAATAAATATTTTTCGTGAATAAAGTAATAACATAAACTACTACCAACACTGTCATCAATTTTGGTTATTTAGGATGTTATGTACCATAAGCGAGGCATTCTTAATGGTCAAAGCGTTTCATATATTGATGCACGCGAAACATCATCTGGTCATGCCGAATGATTTTCACTATCAGTATGCATCATACAATCAGAGATTTCATACTTAAATTATTGAAACAGTATCTCTGAATGCACTCGGTGACTTTCATTCCTAATCTTTAAAAACTAAAATTACATTATTGATACATGCCGCTTTCACAATAATATCCAAATGACTTAAGGCAGTAGAAACAAATATTACGTCAGACATATTCTTCTAGCAAACACAGAACGGACGATATAAAAACGACCTGAGCAATAGCATATCATCATGTAAGCTCAAATCAAAGGTCTGTCTCAAATGACATGATGAGAAACATACGAAACTACATTATTTATCAAATAACAAGAATTGGTGCTAATATAACACGTACAGATCCGATTGAAAACAATTTAACAGTGAAATAACACAAGCTATGTAAATATCTAGTAAATACATTTTAACAATACTGCTATATACAAATTTAGTTGTTGATAAAATCACAAATGAATCAGTGGCAGGGGCAAAAATGTCTAAAAAAACGCCTAGAAATGTAACACGACTATCGCATCCATTACAACTACTTTTCTACCACTTGAATCACTTTTCAAGGCTCACAATCAGTATGAAACATAACAATAATAGTGGGTAAATAAAATATTATATTTCATTAAGCAGCCCATACACTTACAATAGTATGGTCAATTTTGTGCATTCAATAAAATTTACATTCATTTTTGCCACAAACTGTTCAATTGTTTAACTCAATATTTTGTTTCTTTCATTTGTGATTTCAACGCTGGTCTGGCAAAGATGGATCCTGTTGTAGTGTTATGTTTTTGTGGTTGTCATTGAATGTGTTCAAAACATTGTATTAAAATCCAAGTACCTTTAAAACTTGTTCTCAAGTAAAAGAGGTAGATTAAAACAACGACTGCAGATGATAAACACATTAAATGCAAAAGAAAAGTACTTTTATGCATCAGTTTATAGCCACACTCAACTGGTGTTTTTATCCAAAAAATAAATATTGATTATATATTATTGATATATAATAACACTTAGCCATATTATTGACAGTCTCTCAATAAATATCTGCGATTTCTGATTTTTCGCAATGTATTGCATTAATCTTCAATATAGCCCACACTCTTCAATATAGTTGTCAATTTCATGCATTAACCATATTATTGACCATTTTATTGAACGTGTATGGGCCCCTTAAAACTAAACAGATGTGGAATCTTCCAAACAGAAAAGTGCTCGTTAACATGGTATGCGACTTTTTATGATGTCTGCAAACTCACGACTGTCAAAGTAACCATACGTACTTCGTTATTTAAACTTATTTTACATAACTAACTGGAGCAGGAATATGTATGAATAAAGCCAATAACACCATACTAAATTACAACAAAAAATCAACGTATGTGCTGGTGATGAGACCAGTAGACCTTTCCTATAACTCAACCATTATTTCCGTGCCACCAAATATTGTTCGAGCATACACAGCCCTGCCTTTACCTGTTCCAGACAAAGGTACCACAACAGAGCCATTTTTTTTTACAGCCCTCATCGGTGACAAATTTCACCATGCTTTTAGTCGAAGCGTATATGTCAAATTTCATTTGTCTTTGAGTTTCTGATATAGGAGCAAACGTGTGGTTCCCGTGTTTTTCACCAAGAACTACTGTTTGACCAGTTCATAGACTATATCAGGGCAACGTACTTCTCCGCTTTTATGAATTTTACGGTTTTCTAAAGGATGTTTATTTTCATCAAATACTTCTGAACTTTTTATGCCGTACGTGTAGTTGGACACGCGTTCTTTGATGAAGGCCGGGCAGTGTCCAAATATGACTGCTCCCTTCAGAACAGCAAGACCTGCATCAGGTGGAATGATGACTTTTAATGTGCTAAATTCCTTCCGGATAGTGTCAATAAGAAGAGGAGACTCCGAGTAACACCCAACCATAAGGATCGCTTCGATTCCATGGGTTTCAGGTTTACCCAACAATTTGGTAAAATGCTGTATGGTATTACCAACGGAATGCTTGAAAAACGATCGAAATATATTGTCATCCAGTCGAAGCTTGTCCCCTGTCAGTTCAGCCTACAATGTAATTTAGTACTACTTTGTATAAAGAATATTTTCTTATAGCCAAATTCATTTTATTACTCGTTTAATTGAGTCAATAACACCGTTTTGAGCGGATTATTGTTGAAAAAGTTAAGAGACTAATTCAATTAACTTATGAAGAATCTATTTACTAGTAATAAGAGATCCTTCCAAAGGCAATATTGCAGAGTAGCAAAACCTCAAAATAATTATAAACAGCAAATATTGAAACGAACATTGATAAAATAATAATCATGAAATATCACGAAATCACATACTTTATCCGCGTATTTTGACGTCGATATAATTTGTTTCAGTGTTTGTCTTTTGTTGTCGATTATAAGGTCCATGAGCATTAATGGTATTCTGATCGTCACACGGCCTTCACTTGTTAAACGCGTGCATCGTTTCTTCATTTCGAAATCACGCAGAAAGTCTATGTAGTCTTCCATGTGCCCCTCTTTAAAACGTTATAGTAGGCCTTTCCCTGAAATAGTACTTGAAATATACTTGTGGACGGGCATTTTCGCTAGAGTCCTTATTCAAATCGGACAATGCTCTTGTCACGATGTCCAACCATTAGACACCTGACAGTATTAGAAATCTAGTATTGCCATTTCAAAGCCCCGACTTAATTATGATAGAAAATATATTAATTTTATTAATCGGACGAGAGAAGAAAAGATAAAGAGACTGAAAATGCGGATGATTTACAAAACAGTTGTTGAGAAAATCTGGTCCAATCTTCAACAACATAACATAAGAAGTATATTAAATTCCATACCAAGGCGAATGAGAGCATTATGGCAGACAAGAGCGAACATAACCTAATTCAGAATGTATATATAGCATCTACAGGTCGTGTTTTTCTCCTTGTTTCGTTATATAAACATTTAGCTTAATTACACAAGCAATGTCAAAGTAAAAGTGGAAAGGCATCCGCCAGTCTCGAAACGCAATCTTGTAAATTTACTGTATACAAACGAATATGCAAACAAAACAACATGAAATGTAACTCGTATTCATCAAAATCTAAATACTTAGATAAAAGTTCACACTTATAATTGCACTAGAATACAATATGTACCTGGCAACTCAGAGATAAAGTCCAGGAAAGCCCAGTCCACCATTGTTCCACCCCAGGCTCCTCCAGTGGCTTTGTAAAGTTATTAAAGCTCGCCACCGAAGCAAACCTCATGAATAGTGATGTCCATTGTGCCACCTACAAATATTCATCTGCATGGACAATGGAATTTCAAATAAACACATATGTAAACATATGTTTTAGTAAGACTAAAAATTTCTATTCAGAAAATTATGCACCGAGTATGTAGCCTTCATTTTATGAAAATCAAACACGGACGAATTTCTTTCTTAAAAATCAACATTATTTATACATGACTGAAACCATTAGTATTTTATATCACACCTGGAGTCGATACATGCACATAAAATTATATAGACTAAAACATAAACGTGGTATTTGCATTTTTGCATATTCCATATATAACTCCTTACCTCCTGCATCTAGTACCAAAATTTCTTCCCTGATCGAAAGGACGAGACACCACCATCTCCGTCCATTTGTACTTGGAGGTGTCTGCAATAAATTGATGCAGCCTCGGGCTCCAATGCAATGGTCAGCTTCTCACTGGATATTTCAGCCTTTCAGGAAAATTAGTTTTTCACCAAACTATTTCCAGCATCATCAAACGCAACACTTACAACTAGTCAAGGAATACACGATAGTACTGTAGATACACAGAAGAAAAGCAAGTCGGAGGCATTACGCCAAATCTTTATAATGATTTATTGCTCCGTTTATAATACACCTTTAAGGAGTTAACGGCTCATTATTGAAAACCCTCCGCCTCAGTGTCATCACTTATGTCAGAAACGAATGTACTGACAACAAAGATGCTATTTTGCAGTTCTTCTGGATAGGAGCTTAAAGGAGACTCCTAATCACTGCTTACAGCCTGCGACTCTAAAGACGTCTGTACGGAATTAATAAAACCAATCTGATAAAATCAGCTCCTAAAAATCGCTAGGAAGATCGTGCATTTAGTCAGATTGATATACATGTAGCTCTCCAGCGTTGTCGTCAGGTCCATCAGATTGATATACATGTAGCTCTCCAGCGTTGTCGTCAGGTCCATCAGATTGATATACATGTAGCTCTCCAGCGTTGTCGTCAGGTCCATCAGATTGATATACATGTAGCTCTCCTGCGTTGTCGTCAGGTCCATTTAGCTTTTCGACTAGCTGTCAAGCCAACCGGAAAAAAACCTCAAAATAATTCAGAAACAACAAAACAGCAAACACGAGAGCAAGAAAGCAAAACGAACAGTCATCATCAGCGAATGTTACAATGTGTAATTTGCAAGTTTATATCGAATACATTTAAATCAGAAGCTTTATCTTCGTCTTATAAACACGTTTTGATTGAGTGACAACCATCCTCTTAGTTGTTATTTTTATAGTAAATTTTATTACCAATCAAATCCAATGTGAATGTATATACCTCTACAGCAGCTAGCCTCATAAAATGTTTGGCTGAATCATTCCATATCGCAGGTACTGTGAGTACCCAATGGATGTCTTCTGGATTCATTCCACTGACCTGATTTTGAGACATGCAGGTCCTCCTTCATGAACCTAAATCATTTAAAATGTACTTAAATGTACATTACTTTATTCTATGTCATTTGAAACAACGCCGATATATTTTTCTTTCATGTTTTGTAATGTTGCTCTTGGTCAAATGTGATATTGCACAACGACTTTAAGTACTTGTCTACATTGTTTACCAACAGTTAGATTCGACACAATTACAAAGAGAACTACAGTTTTCTATTCTATGACCATACGCCCTCTGACAAACGCCCACGTGGTTAAATTCCAACACAACACACACAATCGTTGTAAGGCGAAAACATGACGACAAATATTTCATTAATGAGTCAGTTTTGGCAATTTTTATTACGGAAAAGTTTGTTCTTTAACCATAAAATATACAATACTGTACGTGTCAAGATAGAATATTTAATTATAAATTACATGTATAATAAATCAACAAAACACGTCTACTAAATCGTGTATACATATATTAATTAGATATCTCCGTTTAGGACAAAATTCAGAATTCCCAGGTACAGAATTCATATATAATTATTTGTCACGAACCTTATAGACAGAGCGAACACAGTCAGGGCTGGTAGTCTCTTACCAGATTCGTCATCCAACATCGTTCCCTTGTTTATCGGCTAAAATTAGTATAAAACTTAATTCGACGAACTTATTAAAGCAAGGAGGTGTCGTAATGGCCCAAAGCGCTTACTCGAGTACTGACAATGGCGGAGACACGGCTTCTTAACGGGCTTGTTTAAGTTTGAACAAATGTGATGACGAATGAGTGCCAATTCATTTTCATATACTCTATTTACAACTTTTGTTTAAGCTTGTACAAATAAGGTTTTCATCGCGCATTTAAATACATGCATAAGTTTTCATGGAAAACGGACAATACTCATAACTCTGATGTATCCGGTATGATTAGGCTCATTGTTGAACTCGACCAAGAGCTTGTGGTCAATATGAAAGTGTGTTCACTATGCGAAAAAAATATAGCATAGATCGGGCAAGGACAATAGTTTTCACCAAACAAGCGATAACTTCATTATTTCTGGATCTGGCCGTTAATCGAACACTTCATCAACAAACTGAGCAGTTTGGCCAACGATTGTCTGAGAAATGCGTAATCGTGGTGTTGACGAAATACGTCAGACAGGTACACACAACTCATTCATCAAGCTTAAGCGAGATAAAAATTCGCATAGAAGGTAATCAGATTTAAATTAAATCACAGCTTGCAATATATTCCAAGCGTGTAATGGCCAAAACAATACTAACTAATGGCAAATAAGCCATATTAAAACTAGTACAATAGCACATACCATTTTAGTCGACATACAACTGGTAGGATCTAGAGTCATTCCATATGAAAGACACTTATGAAAAAAGATCGGCAGAGAAGCATGGAACTCAAGTGTGTGTGTTTTACCTTGTCCCAGAGAATCATTTTGAATCTCTGAAAGTAGTACCATTGTTTGTGTTCGCCCGTCTCACAAAGCTAGCTATAGCGCGTCTCGGCTTCGAACCCAAAGGTGTTCACTGTTTTACCGTCTGGTTTGATTAAAACGCATGTTGGAGCTGTTAATTGAAATAATGAGTTAAACAAAATTCTACGCTGTTTATTGCAATAGTATTGCCTTATGGCATGCAATCACAATTTATTGTTATAATTGTTGAACGGAAAATAAATGCCAAAACACATGTAAATAAGTTCCACCTTTCTGAGACGTTAGTTAATTTCCAGTCCAAACTTTAGCCGACACTTTGCACGGTTCCCTCTTGAAGTCGTGTTTAAATGAAAATGCCCATCCTGAATACGCTGTTCCGTCAATATCTGCCACCACCAGGCGGTCACCATGTGTTGCCTGTGGGGCAGAAATGTACCACATGTAACACAGTTTTACCAATTTTATAATTACATACATGTATGTTATATCAATGACTGGCTACAAATAGGCACATCTGTAAATTGGTGGGTTCTTCTGTGTAGGTAGGTAGGTGTACTGACCCATGTTTCGATAAGGGAATTTATGTACACTTTCTTACTATTGTTTTATTCCTTTTCCAAAATGATGGTTAAAGTGGGCTTAAGTGGGATGTTTCCAATAACGCTTGTATTATTAAAAACTTAAGTGCTCTCGGTTTACAAATACATACGAAGTAATTAAATCCATTGAATCCGCTTTGAATAATATTTTTCAATATTCTAAAACTATTCAGAATTAGCATATATTTACAAAAACATACTTTTCAACGACATGGCATACTTAAAAAAAGTATGTGTGCAGTTTACATATTTTAAAATGTACTTATGTTGCAATGACCTTGGCACAAAATGTAAACTTTCTGTTTAGATGGTAATTTCCACCAAGTTCCTATAATGGTGTTAGTATGCATTACTTGACAAATCAATTTTACATACAATTAAAACAACATTTTACTTTAGTTGTCATATTCACGACGAAATTAAATGGACTTGTTCACAGATTTTCGCATTTTTGAAAAAGGCTCTTTCATATCATAACTGCAAAAAGTAAAGCATATGGACTAACAAAAACAAACAAAATCGTATAAAGAAAAACGTAAATTAAAAACATTTGTCTTCGCGGGGACGAATACCTGCGACGAGGATCAAAACACACCAGAGCCTTAACCACTCGGCCATCTGGACTAACAAATTTATATGATTGACTTTGAACGCTATGTACGTGACACACAATTTTTCCAAAATACCGAGGAAAACCGTTACAAACGCTTTATAATGTTATCTATTTCGGATGATGATTATTCTTAAACGACACAAACATATAAAATATATTTCTTGCTCATGAGTGTTATTTCGCTTATATATCATATAAAGTAATTTATTTGTATATCGTATAATGTAATAATGTATTTTTCTTTTTGACATCTATGACAAAACATTTTAAAAATCATCAGGTCCCTTTAAAGTAAGTTTATTTTACATCGTCAAATATAAACAACTGTTTTTCACTATCGGAACAAATAAAAGTTGATGAATCTTTTGTAGTCAGAAAAATGTTGAATTGTTTAATAGACGTATGTGGTATTTGTTGTAGATTTAACCCCCCTCCCCCCCCCCCCCCACACACACACCTACGAAAGAAACTCCGTGTATCAGAGACTGATTTATTATAGGATAAAATTTCATGAGAAGTTCTTACAGTTAAAAGTCGATTAAGAATCGTCGGTTTTTACTGATCATATGACTGTGAACTGCACATAAACACTCGAAACGAGAGTAAAATAGTTTCAAAATATCACGTTCCCAAGTATTTAACATTTTCGGTTTAATAAAGGGGATGTTCAATGCAAACAGCCCGCTGTAATCACTGACTGTTAGGGGATGTTCAATGCAAACAGCCCGCTGTAATCACTGACTGTTAGGGGATGTTCAATGCAAACAGCCCGCTGTAATCACTGACTGTTAGGGGATGTTCAATGCAAACAGCCCGCTGTAATCACTGACTGTTAGGCTCCACCACACATTTAACAAACACAAATGTTAAGCCATCAAATCCGAATTGTGTTGTCTTACACTTCCTGATTCCTAAGTAAGTCACACAATCAATCCCTTGTTCACAAATGACTACAGCACTCAGACGGGCTCACATAAAGATTAAATGACGGCAGGAGGGACAGACTCATCGACAAGCATACAAAAAAACACATTTTTCGTGGACCTTGATTCGCTGATGCTGATGAATTTTTATTAAATTTTACATTTGACGGGAATGAATTTAACCATTTGTTTCGACTTGCATCAAGATAATTACGAAATATTAGTCTTAAATATATGGAGTCAGTCACTAATTGAAGCAAAATACATTAAAGAAGATCCGCATATCCATTTTGTTACCATTGTTTTAGTATAGTTATCGACTATTGTTCAGAGTGTTAGACCATCTGGGCGGAAGTGAATTGTTTCCAATGACCCACGTATAGTACAAAACTCGAGTACTTTCGATTTGCAAATGATTAATTAATACACAAATACTTTATTAGACTACTACTATTATTTAATTTTAGTTAAAATAACATCCGTTTTAAGCAACAGACAGATAATTATAACTCGTCAGATTTGTCATGTTTTTATGTTATTGCGCATAAGCGATCGAGGGCGGAAGTAAAACCATTATAGCTTCCAAGTATTACGACCAAATATTTGCCACTTTCGGTTTGAGTCGTTAGGTTAGATGACAGTAAATTTCTGGTATTTCACCGCGTTGTGTCTACACCGGTCTTACAGACCTGTGTACTCTCGCTCTAAGCATTATGGATATGCGCTATTTTCCAGCATAGCTCGCTATGGTTGATTGAACATCGCATTGAGGTTAGATACCAGTAAATCAATGTGTTTCCCTCCGTGTCATTCAAAATGTTAACTTTTAATAGAGTTGCTTTTTTCTTCTGCTATGAAAAGCATTTAGCAATGTAAGACATGACTTTTGTGGTTATTTCTAATATCCTCTGTGTGTTTAGAACGTTTTGGTGCATTTCTTTGGACGCTAACTTGAAAGATGAGCTTTTGGGGTGTGTTTACTGTGGCATCGGGCTTTGTCGAAATATGCTTTCCTAAACCCTAGTTTCTACCGGTTTTTGCATTCACGTGAGACGCAATTTCTTAGAAATAACATGCCATACATTTTTATTGCAATTTTTGGAAGAGGAAAGATTCATCTTGAAACTGACAGCAAGCTTGCACAAACTGATATCTTAAAGTTCGCCGTTTTATAATGTGACCCTATGGGAGTTGGATTTACTGGCATCTAACCTCGAATTTCAAACAAAACGAAAGTGAAAGTAGCTTTTTGTAATAAACATGTTAAACAGCGTTTAACTGTATTTTATTTAACAGAAATATATTCTACTATCAGTATTAACTTAATATTAGACTGATTAATGGTATCAATAGTCATTTTATGAAACAACTTTCATACGCGGGATTTCTTCATGCGTAAGGATATTTCGCCGTTTGGGGCGAAATAATGCGGTTAGGTACAGACGTTTGGCGTGTGACGTCATCCTCTGTGTATAGAATGATTTCAGCGGGATCCACGCAATTAGGTAATGTAATTTTATTCTGCAACAGAGGCAAATTTCGCACGACTGTCTAAGTTTAAAAGTAAAACATGATTATTTCCTGTGGACGGTATTACCACCTAAGAAATCTGATGAATTATGACAAAGAATTACTGGAAATGGGAATTTTCAATAATATGGTGGCATACTTCTGTAAAACTTACATTTCGTAAAGATTTGACGATGTTTCAAGAAAAGATGAGAAAAATGAACACAACTTTCATGAAAACTGTTTTGTCCACTTTACAGTCTCCATATTAAATGCATAAATGTACACACAATTGATAAGATCTTTTATAAATTTGTGTAGATTTATACGACAAGTTGATATTGCTTCTTGTAATTTCTAAAAAATGACTTACCTGTTGTTTTTGTTGTTGATGTTGTTAAATTGACAGTAGAAGGAAGCATATTTCCAAAGTGACAAGACTTGCATTATAGGAAGTAAATGAGGGAGATCAAAAACACTTAGGATGTTGCATTCTTATTATGGCACTTAATGGAGGATTTGTTAGCAATACGATTTATAACATATTAATCAAGTATTTTTACTTATAATACCTCATTCCTTATGTATTTTGTTTTGACTCACATTAAAAGACTACTGCCAGTTAAATTGGCTTAAGTACAATATATTTCGTATTGTATTGTAATGTAAAGGTGTAACGATTGAAGCAATTATATGCCGAGCAATGCACGCCTGTCTTTAGGCGCCTGGCCGAACGCCTAATTGGCGGAAGTATCTCCATCGGCTCAGATCGTTACGAACCGTACGTAGAACGTCTATCTACTATGAAGAACAATTACTATTAATTTTAAGTTTCGATTGTTTGCAGCGCTGCTGATCTGTTTCAAACGAGAATCAATGTGAAGATAGAAGTCATTTCTTCTTTCAAATTTATTGCTCTCCGAACTCAAATAATTTATTGTTGTCGTGAATTTGCTCTGTCATGTGCTGTGGTCCTCTATATGGGGTAAAAGCAGTTTTAATATCGTTAAACAAGTATTACTATCGTTGAACTAAGTATTACTATATGTAAATACGTTATTTATTACAATCATTGTACAGAGACAGTTTAGCCGCTCCACATTGCGTTATCCACACATTTTACACTGACCAGAGAACAAATATATAATGTAAATAAATGCTACTTCGTTAATAAATATTATATCAATGCTTTTCTAGTAAACAAAACATGTATGAAAATAATGATACACATCCATTGGCATTTAAGATGACGTCTACTTTCCAACCACTAGGATTTTATTATGTATGTTTTTTTCCAAAGGGCTGGACATACTAACGTTTCTAAAATTGTTCAAAGACAGAATAAAAAAAATAGCGTTTAATTCAAATTTGGGCCAATAAAATAAATGAATCATTTAAAGCAAATCCTATACTACATACACCTATATTAAACTACAGCCATACCAAGCGAACATTGTTAGTCGCAGAATTGCTTCATCCAGGTTAAGACTGTCAGCACATTATTAAGACATATTGTAAAAAATGTCAACGCCCATTTCACACGAAAACTGTCTTAATATGTTTAGTGTGATCCATTTATACATTAGAGACCTTGAGATATTTGTCCACCAGTAGGTTCATTTTGATTTCATACACATTTCTACGGCGATGCATTTGGAATTAAACTCCCAGCTGTAGGAAACGTTTGTATCTGACGAACTACATCATAAAATTAATAATTATTTGATAATATGAAAATATCAATTCTCCAATTTAGACAGAGCATATAGATATACTCTTCGCCTATATACACATTTAACATGAACTTTAAATATATTTAGGTAAATTGTATAAGTCAAATATGGATGCTATTTACAAAAATGTGCACAATTTAACATGTACATATGCTATTTGAGATCTATGTTATTACCTGTTACCTTTAACAATATTCTTTACACACAACAATTACATGTACATTTAAATAATTATTGTCATATAAAATATACATATAACTCTCCACTTATGTCATGATTTCGCCTGTGATAGCATGTGAGATACGTGGTCAACTATGTTAATAGCATAAACATAAACATTCAACATCAATTTGTATAAAAAAAATCATAAATAGTCAACATCAATTTGTAGCATACACGTAAATACATTCATAAATTGAATAGCATACACTTAAACATATTCATCAATTTTGTAGCGTAAACATAAACACATTCATCAATTTTGTAGCATAAACATAACCACATTCATCAATTTTTTAGCATAAATATCAACACATTAATCAATTTTGTAGCATAAACAATCAATGGCACATTTCATTCGCAGCACAAATATCATCATACATTGTGGCTTTTTTGTATAAACATTAAACAATAACATTTCATTTGTTTTGTTTTTGTAGATGAAATAAACACATTAATGCTATATCATGAGCAGGAACGATTATTTTTGCTCTGTATAAACATAGTATCCTCCTGACCGTTCGTATATAAACTTGGAGGGATATGTTTAACAAAACATATCAATCTTCCAGTGTGATTCGCATTTGGATATACTCATGTACTCATGCTGAGTGCTCTTAACAAAACGTTTGCCAATTACTAACCGTCCACCTGTACAGAAAAGGACCACTATATTCTTTCAAAGTTAGTATGCATGGTATCATTTTAAGACTGAGAACAATCGAGGGTGATAATAAACAAATCCCCGAACGATACTCTAAATAACGTCTGCTGCTCTAGACTTTAGTCGCTTCCATCAATACCCGCTAAACTTGGTTCGTAAGGGCTGTGGGGCGCAGCCAGTTCGTCCTGAGTGAGGAACGTTCTCACCGTGGATCCCGTGCTAATGTGGTTGTCGGCGGGAACCAGTACATTCACTGGAATCCTTCTAAGAGACGCTGGATGCACGCAGACTGGTATAATTGGTTCGTCAGCTGACATAAAAGTCAATAAAGCCAGTATTTTAAAACGGCATACTTTGAGAAGGAAAAACAAACATTTTATTGATATTAAAACCTTTAAGACTAGGCAGCACCAATAGGCCAGATATTGCAGATCTCCGCTTAGATAGGTAACTCTACTTAGCAAATGAATTTGCTAGTAATGAAAAAATATGCGATTCCTTTCATTATTGCGCACAGATGGTCACACGCAGACAAACAGATAAACAAACCAACGCTAACAAAAACGTAACATACTTGGTGAAGGTACCGTAATTTATAGGAAGTAACGGGCTCAATTTTGTGTTACTAAAATGGTTTGCCCTTAACTTACCGTTTGGAGAGTAACGCCGGAAGCAATTATATGCCGAGCAATGCACGCCAGTCCGAAGACGCCTGTCCGGACGTCTGATTGGCGGCAGTATTTCCGTCGGCTCCACTAAGGTAGGGGGATAACAACCGAAGCACAGACACTTGCTTTTTCCACGCAACATCTGTCCGTGCATGTTTCTAAGCAGGTTGACGTCCATCGCTCCGAAGTGACTGAAAAGAGTTGCTACATTTTGTGTACGTGTAGTAAACATGTTAGTTTCATGCAGGATGACGAGTGCTTCTCGGGTAAACTATTTTAAGAATTAAGAGTCTAGCGATTCAATGTTAAACTGGTATGAACATGTTCATTAAATAACATCATGTTTTCACTTTTCAAAGTGCCATATCGTCGTCTTAGGTTTGACCATCACATGGTGTTTCAATAATACAAATTGACATTTCCACCAATAATATATGCGTCTTGAAATATAAAACACATAAGCGTGGTAACACAGGTTTAGCCCATTGAATAAGAGGTGCTGTTTCGAAAGCAAGTGGGATGTAGAGTTACTCGTCAGCCTTGTTTTCTAACTTGTAAATATATTACTTATACCAACCAACAGATGCCGGTCGCATAGAGGACATCAACTTTTATTGTTAAAATCTGATAGTTGGAAATTAACAATTAAAACCATTAAAACGTACTGAAACACGTTCCCACAATTTGGACAGTTGAACTTTGCCCATCCCCACTCTTTGTCACGTGGAAGGGGGTCGTAGCGACGGCGACACATGTTACATCGGGATACCTGAATTACATACATGTGCAGGACGGATATGTTCTCACTCAACACGTTTATTTTAAGGTTATATGTATCACGCATAAAGCTATACATTTATTTCTAAACCTCGTTGTTTCAGTATCAACGTCGTGCTCGTATGTTACATGTAAAGGATTTGACTGGATGTGTGCGATACGATATGAAACCAAAAATACGGTATAATTTTCAGCAAACGCATTTTTGCAAATCTTAACCAGTATTTAATACAAAAAAAAAATGTTTCGTTTCTTAAGATTACGAGATGCCGTATACTTTGTATGAAAAAGATCACATTCATAAATTATTGTTTACTGAATATTGGTTTACAAACTAGTAATTGTCAGTTAAAAGAAAAAAAGATTAAAACCGGTTCTAGACATGCCAGAAAAATTAATTACTATTTGTAAATATCGCTTTATGTGACAGCTTCTTGTATTTGTACGCACCGGTTTTCGTGTAGGCACTTTTCTCCACCACATGTGGTCACACGGCTCGCAGCTGAACTGTCGGATTTCTGCGCTGACCTCGTTCCTACGCGCGACATCTTGCATCACCTGGCGCTGTCTGACGTATTCGACCACCCGCCACTGTAATGGCGGTTAGATTGACGTGAGAGTTAATCCCATGCTTTTACATAGATATTCATGTTAAACTAACATACTGCAAATTCGTAACAAAACACAAAATATGGTTCATATCCTAATATTTAATGAACTATTATAATAACACAGTCGGTATATACTTACACCAATACAAAATATTTGTCGTTTTATTATGCAGCTTAGTAAACTAAACTCCAATTACATTTACAAAGAAAATTAAAGCTAACAATGAACTTGAAAAAAATCTTCCACATTAAGATCTCTAAAAACTTGTGACAAACAGTTGAATTCAAACTAAGCACTCAGGTTACAATGTGTGCAACATACACTCACAGAAGGAACAAAAGATAGATGTAATTTAAAATCATAATAAAATAACGAAATTAATTTACATTTTAAATATAATAATAAATATCGTTGAAAACATTATGACTTGGTATATAAAATCAAAACTTTACAGTTATTTAACAGGAAAAACTATTTGTCATAATTATATGCAAAATCGTAAGAAACATATAACAGTAGGCTCGCTTTTTTAACGTTTGTCTACATTTTGTTTACAAAGCAGGGTTGTTTCAACGACAGCATAGTTACAGTTACGTATAATGACTTTGTATGCACAATTTATCTTTGACACTATCAGCGTTTTATTATATATGACAATTATTTATTTCCTATTTGTATTATGATTTTGAATAATATTGTCCGTTTAAACTTAACGAAAGTCACGCCGTTTAACGTGAAATGTAACTCGATTTATGCAAAGAAACAAGAACCAGAACTAACACATCAAACACAATAACGCTAAACATTCTGAATACATTGTCAGCGTTTAGAAATAAAATGTCCCAGAGTAACTCGGGCGAAATTAAAGTTTAAAAAAGATCAGAAATACAGATACCAAAATGCAATGTAATATCTATATAAAGACATCATCCGTATTAATGACATAATTAAGTATTACCAATTCGTTGGATAAAGCACATTTTAACCATACATGTTACAAAAACAACGAAACAAAATAATAAGCTTAATAAAGACAATACAATTACATACTTTAAAACTACTTAAGAAAGTTAACTACTTGAAAATATACCAGAATGTTAACGAATTTAAACCATTTTTAAAACGAGTTACCAAACAAAAATTCTAAAAATAACAACCGGAAAAAAACATGGAAACCTGAACCTTTGTGTCACTGTACCTGGTTGTTGAAATATTAATCTAAACAGAAAGTTTTGAAATTTAAATATTTAACAATATACTGCCCTCGTCATAATACCATCAACTATGCATTCAACAAACATTTGCTCATTTTTTCTTTCTTATTGCAAATCTGCCACTTAGTCTGTAGGAATGAGATGTTAGTTTGTTTCGACCTTAAAAAGCAAACATATTGAAACTGTAATAAAGAGATCTCTTTACAACATAAATGACTTAAGACAAACAATATTCAGACATTAAGAAGGGCATCGTTTTCATTAACTACATACCTGAAATTTCCTTACTAGTATATACATTTACAGTATATTCCAGATACACTGGGTATATTGAGTATTTGCTTCGACAAATTGAAACACACTTAAGTAAACTAGAAAGCACTTGGAGAGTACATACCTCCGCCATGATAGGTAACTACTAAAAAACTGAATTTTCCAGTAATAGGTTACCTGTCTTGCCCTTGCTCACAATAATAAACGTTCATTTAATGTATTCCACAATATAATCATTTGTTCATTGGATCATTTTCTTACCCAGAAAATATCATGAAACCCATGCTTAATTTTGTGGAAATAGACAGACAAAACATACAAACATATAACAGATGAACAAAATAACGGTAACAAAAGTATAACCTCCTTGGTGAAGGTATATATGTATACAAGAACTTACGTACCCCGTGAGCCCCTAATACATCTTGGATTTCCGCTTGCGATGCTGCAAAAAATTCGAAAAGTGATCATCCATCGTCGAATCTGATCTATATACTACTGAAACCAACTAATCCTAAATGCATAAGATACATGTCTAATTAACTTTATTAACAAACGATTACAACATCCAATCATGCTTGGCATTTGTTGTCATGTCACCAAAATGCGCTTGAGAGTTGTGGGCACGCCATCAAATCACGCGTGATAAGTCATCTAAATATTCGTAAAAGTTATGGTTATATCAGCCAAACACACGTGAAAGTTGTGGTCTTGAAGCTATGGCCATGTCATCACAACATGCGTGAAAAGTATGGCCATGCCATCAAAACATGTGTGAAAGCTGTAGCCATGTCATCAAAACATGTGCGAAAGTCATCTAAGGTGTTTTAAAGTCATCTAAAACATGTGTGAAAGTTGTGGCCATGTCATCAAAACATGGTGAAATTGTGGCTACGACATCAAAATATGTGTGAAAGGCGTTTTTATGTCATCTACAACACACGTGAAATTGATACCATGTCATCAAGCATGCATGAAAGTTGCCACCATGTTATCAAACATGCGTGAAAGTTAGTGGTGCTTATCGCAATTGGCATTTACGTTATTTGCATTTAGATAAAAAGTGACCAATTTAAATCGCCCTTCAAAGAAGTCTTAAATCTTTTAGTTATGTGTGCACTTATCTTCCTTTCTTTTTGTCAAAAGCTGTAATGGTGCGGCATCGTCTAGTTGTATTTCTTAACTTTTTTTCAAATAACAACTTTACTTTAATATATAATATAATATAATATAATATATGAAAATATACAATATAGTAAAATGAGGTTATAATTTATTTCAAAAGAAAACAGAAAACAAAATTGTCTGAGCTTATTTCCGAGATCAAAGTAAGGTTTTAGAAAGAATCTAGTAAACTTAGATATAAATATACATAAACGGAAATTCACCCTACTTTTAAAGTGTTTTACATTTTGCACATATTAAAAGATTATTTTGTTTACAATATCAACGTTTATATTTGTTTCATTGTTTTCGTGAGAAAACTTACTCATACAGTTTCAATTATATAGTATATATTATGTTAATAAGTATGTCCTAAATATAAGAGATATGGAATGGAACTGCAAGACATGTGATCACAAAAACAATGTTCTCGTACCCTCCAGTGCAAATGATACCGCGTGATGTATATCTCCATTGAAGTGATCCACAATTGTCTCAGATTCACCGTCAGAGAAACGGCCATGGAAAAGCTCTCGGAAACGTCGAATCTGAAACACAAGTAAATGCTGGAAAAAGTATATGAGGCTGTCGTGGGAAAACCGGGCTAAATGCATGCGTGTAAAGTGTCGTCCCGGATCAGCCTGCACAGTCAGCACAAGCTAATTCAGGACGACACTTTCCGCTTACAGTGGATTTATGTTTAGAAAAGACTTCCTAGGAAAAAGAAACTATCATAAAAGTGGAAAGTGTGGTCCTGGATAAGCCTGTGCGGTGTGCACATGCATTAATCCCGGGTTTCCCACGACATGCCTTATATACCCTTAACCTTAACGCATTACTTGTGCTGAGTCTGATATATTAATGCAGCATGGTGGGCATAGTTTAAGGAAATCATGTCTTAGTCATATAATTTAAATAAATTACAAATAAATTGTTTGTTTTGAGAAAAATGTGTGCATAGTATACTGAAATAACACGAAAATAAAAAGGAGTTTCGCTGACTTTACTGAAATTAAAAGGAAATGTAACAACGTTTGACCGTCATATTTTACAAAGTAATTATTTGCACATGTGTCTCATAATATATGTTACGATTATAAACACATCGTTTCGTTTTGAGAGTGAATGTGCTTTAAATGAAATCAATAACAGCTTCGTACATATAATTAAATTTTATTAAGTGCGAATATTGTGCCACATATTTTGAATGTTCTTAAAATAATCAAGTAGGATTATTACAGTACATGTTCCACATGACGTCTGTTTTGCTAAATTACGACGTCACCTCGTTTTTTAAAGTTGTTGATCACAGCCTGAAGAGTTTCGATGTGTATTTGCCTAATTTCCCGCCTTATGTTCAATTTAAGTTCATGCACGGAACTATGGGACGGCTTATTCACTTTGTCCTTTAAGAATCCCCAAAAATAAAAATCCAGCGAACTGAAATATGTTGTGGCCACGGGAAAGTCGTCTTTAAAGAAATGACCCTGTTTTCAATTGTCTTTTGCAGCCAATCAAGGACAACTGCAGAAGTGTGCGGTGTTGCACCATCTTGTTGAAACCACATCTTAGAAATACGTATTCCTTTTTTCCGTAGTGCTGGAATAAATTTGCGTTTGAGAACATCGAGGTACCGTTCACTGTTATGGTTTCAACCGTACCGTCCTCAATTTCAAAGAAAAATGGTCCAATTGTGCCTTGGGAACTAAGTGCGGCCCAAACAGTCAGTTTTTTTTCACTATGTAATGATTTTTCGAGATGATAATCTGGTTTTTCATATCACCAATGACGACAATTTTTCTTGTTCATTGCATTATTTAAATAAAAATGGGCTTCGTCAGAAAACTACACCAAGTCAATAATACCAGATTCCCTTTTACCCAATGAGCAAAATGCAATCGACTCTCAATGTCATTTTCTTTGAGATGCTGCATTACAGACAGCGTGTATGAAATTAATTTTAAATCCAGACGTAACATTCTATGTCCACTTGAACGACTTACAGTGCTTGTGATGTCACACAGTAATTTTCTTACAGACCTCTGTGGAGTTTCTGAAATCGCACACTGAATGTCGGCAATATTTTCTTCGCTTCTCATAGACTTTGGTCGCCCAGGATTAGAATGACGTCCAACTGCTACTGATCCCCGCTTTTCAAACCGGTCCACAAGTCGTTTTATATTTATTTTTGATAACCTCTCCTTCTTTGGATGCCTCTTCACCATTTCTCAGATGACTGTTGTTGGGGAAGAAGACAAGTAACGTCAAATGACGTCATTTCCTACTACAACGTCAAATCTTTTCCAGTACTATTTGCAGTAAAAAAAACAACCTTTATTCCAAGCCTGCTAGCATGATGTGTTAGTTATACGTTTCTGTTAATAAATGATGAAATTACATTTATTTAAAATGGTAACATATATTATGGGACACCCTGTATGTAACATCGTTTCTATGTTCAGTTTATTGATATAGCATCTAAATAGATCACAGAGGTTCAATAAAATAATAAACTGAAATAACGTTTTTATATAACTCATGCCATGTCATTGTTCACACATGACGTGTTAAAATAGCTATTAAGTTTCAGATTTACAAAAACGCTTAAACTGAGCTGACATGGTTACTGACATCACAAATGCATGCACATGCGTTTCACTTAATTCTACAGTTACATTGAAGGCGTGTGTAAATAAATGAAGGCTACGCTGGTATTGTTTGGCAAAACAACATGGTATTGACTGACTGTCACTTACGTTCCGTATTCTTTCCCATTCTTCCGAAAAGTTCCGAAGATCGTTATCGTCATCCGACATGTTTTATCTGAAACAAAAATATATACCGCATTTTATCATCGTCATCAGACATGTTTTATCTTAAAAACAATATCAACCATATTTTATCATTGTCATCCAACATGTTTCATCTTAAAAACAATATAAACCGCATTTTATCATCGTCATCAGACATGGTTTGTCTTAAACACAATATAAACCGCATTTTATCATCGTCATCCGACATGTTTTATCATAAAATAGGATAAACCGCATTTTATCATCGTCATCCGACATGTTTTATCTTAAAATCAATATAAAATCAATATAAACCGCATTTTATCATCATCATCCAACATGTTTTATATTTAAAACAATATAAACCGCATTTTATCATCGTCATCCGACATGTTTTAACATATAAACCGCTAGTGGTTTCACGATACTAGAAATCCATATCGCAATATATTGCGGTATTTTTTTATTTATCACGATATTATTGCGATATATTGCAACCTTTGAAAGAGTATTTATGTATTTGATAAGCTTAAGGCTGATAAAATCACTATGAACAGTGCACTATTGTATAGGATAGCTTTTAACGTTTTATTATCACCAATGTTGATTACAGGCGCAACAATAGCAATATATGAAGAGCAGATACAAAAGCAACACGAACATGAGCGACACGCTCAAACCGCCTGGCATGGCTGTTCACTGAATGTATTATATTACCCATATAGTGATTTTTAACATGTACATATAAAGTACCAAATAAAAAATGCAATATATTGGTATGGACATTCATATTGCAGCTGTATTGCAGGACCAAATATTGCAATATACCAGTATATCGGTACATTGGGACAACCCTATAAACCGCATGTTATCATCGTCATCCGACATGTTTTATCTTGAAATCTATATAAACCGCATTTTAGCATCGTATTCAGACATGTTTTATCTTAAAACAAAATATTAACCGCATTTTATCATCGTTATCCGACATGTTTTATATTAAAATGAATATAAACCGCATTTTATCATCGTCATCCGACATGTTTTATATTTTTAAAACAATATAAACCGCATTGTATCATCGTCGTCAGACATGTTTTATTTTAAAAACAATATAAACCGCATTTTATCATCGTCATCCGACATGTTTTATATTAAAATGAATATAAACCGCATTTTATCATCGTCATCCAACATGTTTTATATTGAAAACAATATAAATATAAACAAAGCGCAACTCCAGCTGCGTTAGCAGGAGAAAACTCCCACTGGCAGCTCGAGGTCCTTAATTTATGGCAAGTGACCAATTGCCATAAACAACACAGAACATCACAACAACACATGACAAACACAAAACACACATGAAAAAAACCTCGGGTCACCACCTTGTTGGTGTATAAAGCCAGATGTATAGCTTTGTTGTATATGTTTATATTACACTGAATAAAACATAATATACTATTCTACATTTAAAAAAAAGTGTCCTGCCAACAGAAATTGAAAAAATAACCGATGACGTCATAATTTAAAAATGCATAGAAGTTAAAACTTCGTATCTACCATATTAAAACAAAAAATGTGTAATGATGAAAGAAATTTAGTATCAAAAACCAATAAGCATGTGTTTTTGAGTGTAAGTGCACATTTTCAAAAACGTTTCAAAACATCACTGTAAAATGATTAGTGGGATATTCCATTAGCCAACAACCTTTTCAGAGAAACATTGTATTTATAAACTAAAACACTATATTTTGTGTAAAAATTTAGCAAACGCATTGTGTAGAACATGATAAAAAAAACCTTGTTTTAATGTTCTTTTAGTGTAAGGTTACCGTTATTGAAATCTTTAACTCACGAGCAAGCTCTTGCATCTCGTACTAACTGCGAAATATATATGCTATAAAAAGTACCTTTAGGAATATTTCTTTCAAGAAATGGAAGTGTACAATTTCGATTTCAAAATCATCGCATTTGTCGTATAGACTGGTTTTCATTATATTGTTAGTAATAATAAAACATACAGCGTCGTAAATTTGCAGTTGCCGAATATTCATCAAATTTGAGTCAATTCGAGCAACTATTTTCGCACCATAATTATATAACCGACATTATACCAAATAATTTAGCGTTCCATAATAATAGGCTACTACCGGTAACTTTGCGAGCTAAATGTTGTGATTTGTTACGAGCACACTCTCGGGGGAACAATCTATAGTCGACATTCATTAAACAATCGGATCATATTCAGAATCTTTAGTAAAAAAACAAAACAACAACAACAAGTCAGTCACAATAGCTGCGCAAATAGACATTGAGCCCGGGAAGCCAATGATTGTTGGCAGACAAAAGCATAAAGCATATGCTGGAGAAAATACGTCAGTGCTGGACCACTTCAAAATTAACCACTTTTACCCATTTTAGACCATGTGATCCAGCACTTGACTACCCTTTTTCTTAAACAACTGGATGATGTTCTAAATGGAACTGTGCTACCCGGTTAGCACCAACATCTTACGGACAGTGTTGAAAACCAATTAGAACAAACATATTGAAATGAACTTCCATTTACAAGCCAATTTGAAACGGAACTTATAAGATGGCATCATACCAACCAAAATATTAAAAACCATATTTCGCTGCAAGAAGGATTTGACATATTTGAGTTGATTTTAAAGCTTGCCCGCCGCTTCTTGTCCATGTGAACGTAGCTAAGTGCACTACAAAGACTCCAAACGTTGAGACGTTCGACCGTGAAAGACACACGTCTTGATGGTGTCGCTCTGATGTTCATAAATACATTCCTGTTGACCAAAATGATACACTTAAGTCATGGGATGCCCCAGGACAGAGAAGGATTGCGTTCGCGTTCGACAAGGATTATTGAAGAATAAAGCATGTATGTCATTTATTTGAGTGTTTGCTAAACTAATTCCATCTTACAAACATGCGTTATATCTAGCAGAACGCATTCAAAATATATAAACCTGTGTTACTATAATCGGAGCATCAGGTTGCTCGATCCTTATACTTCTCGATCGCTCGCTGTTAAGTTGTAGATTTCAGCAAAGAATGTACATACATGTATGGTAAAATTATAACTTTATTGTTACTAAACCACTGTTTTATAACGTTAATAAATCGGGTTATTTTGTGTTAAAACATGGTTTAAGTGGCCACCAAGACGCACCAGAGACGTTCTACGTAAAAAATTTATCCAGAGCGGGAGGGGGGGGGGGGGGGGACACCCCAAGACTGCCTCGGCTTAAATTGCCTCTGGCTACGCCACTGATTTCTCAGTTAGTGTAAGGTTACGGTCATTGAAATTTTTAACTCATGATCAAGCTCTTGCATATCGAACTAATTGCGAAATATATACGCCGTAAGAAGGACATTTAGAAATAGTACCATCTAAGAAAGGGAAATTTACAAATTTGAAATTAATTGATTACGTTTGTCATATAGACTGGTTTTCACTACATTGTTAGTAATAGCAATTTTTAGATGTAAGTATATGAATGCAGCATCTGTATCAGATAAACACGATTTATTTAAAGAAAGTTCTTTAGGGTAAATATTCTGGATAGTTTTATCAAAGAAATGGTTATCTATGATTAATATAGCATCAACATATCAACTAGTTTGGTTAAAACATTGAATCAAATTTAAGTGTTTATCTCTGGATAAACCAAGCATAAAATCCCGTTCATAACAATATAAAAATCGATCAGCTTAAAGCGTTGCACAGTTGGTTTAAACATATTTATTCGTGACATACATATCCATTTAACAAATATATACAATATTAAAGTGGATTGACATGGAAGCCCAATCTTAGTGTAAGTCGTTCCACTAACTGGATTTTGTAAAGCATAAGGCGAAGGTGCACAATTAGTAACCATTGGGACACCAATAATTTGTTTAAATATTTTCCCCATGAATTCAACAAATAAGTTATCCATAAAAAAGCGGGGAGCTGAACATAAATTTAAGCAAGTCCAAATAATAATATATTTATCTAAAATCTGATTAGCAACGAATGCTGTATTAGTATTTAAAGCCAGGAATGAACCTTTTGCTCTTGCAAATGTTTTTCCAATAAGAGAAACAAGCTTATTTGTAATAAGACTGTGAGGTTGTGTTGCATACAATGTCGAAAAATCATATGTACTATCATGAACACATTTTATCATCGTCATCCGGCATGTTGTATCTGTGATTACTAAATAAAAACAGCATTATATTCGGTAGATTAAACACGATTTTGGTAGTTTTTTTTCTGCGCATACCTTTACGCATCAGTGGAGTTGGTTTAACTCTTCAAATATATAAGTGTTTGACAGATTATATATAATCAATCTTGTGTAAAATGTTATTATCAACTTGTGTTACTTAAAGATTCAAGTATTTTAATGATTATAATATTGGAGTGTATTGTAACTCGATGTTAGGTAAACACAGTGTATAAGCGTACAGTTAGCTAAACCGGATGTTGGCGATCTGTACGCCGATATTCTGTTAGTTGCAAACAGCAGAAAACGCAGTAAGTGACACAATTTTTGATATTATCTTTTACACTAGGGCTGAATGTAACACGATTTAAACGTTTATGTTAATTATCGTCGTATTTTTCACACACATGCTTTGTGATTTGTGTGGAAATTGTGTTTTCGATGAGAAATCGGTAGTCGATCACTGCAAATATGTTGAAACTATCGGATTCTTTGGATTTCGCGTAAATGTGTAAACCTGTGTGTTGCTTAACACTTATAAACACCTATTAAACTATAGACCTTACTTGATAACGAATTATCTTTGTATATAAGATAATTACCGTTTTATTCAGTCACTGTTTGTTTATTTGTACGCCTAGCCGCAGCTGTACGCAATCATTAGTTTCGCGATTGAAAAATAAAATTCTGTACGCTTAGTTGCGATTAGAGATCGACACAAATTTAATTATTTTTTGATCTTCCTTGATAATTATTATATAATTGTAAGTAAATATTATATAGTTTACATGTGTGTGTATTATTTATGCGTAATAAATAATAATTTCATTTGACAGTTTCAATTCATAGTGACATATCAATATTTATTATACTTTTTTTTGCTTTATAGGAGTCGCGCGTGTTTTCCGTACGTTCGAATGTGTGTCAGTCCCGAAGAATGCTTAAATCTCCAGTTAAACTAGTATTATATTTCATTTGTGCTCATATCAAATCGCAGATCTACTAATTCAGTCCTAGAGCAGCTAAGCTTTCCACGACAATCAACATGGAGATCTTACAGCAAAGTCAACAATTAAATGTTCTCGATGAGCGATTGGAAAATATGGATGATAACTCTGGGTCGTGTGAAATGAAGAAAATTGTTCATTTCAGTCTGGCTTAAATGGAACTTCTTTTCTTGTTATTTTGTTTCTTTTTTAAATTCGTGAATGAACACCGGTTTTACATGAAGTAATAACAACAAACATTTAGTTGTTATAAAAACATACTTGGACAAAAAATATTAAACGAGTTTTTTAGATTTAAACAATATATCTGATTGAAACAATGCATATTTATATTCAGTGACGCATTTAACAAGCAAAGTGTAGTCTAACCTGTCTTACTAGACTCTTGATTCTCAAAAGTGGTCTCTTTATACAGGTGGTCACTTAATGCACAGGTCGTTGTTTATACATGTATGTATGTGATGTACCTAAGTAATCATGCTATATCATGTACTCATACTAGTATACATTTTGTATGTTCATAAAGAATAAAACAATAATTAATGAATTTTGAAAATATTTGTTTTATTGACTTCTTCATTTAATTTAATTTTTTATTACAGTGTACATGTCTTATTTTACAAAAGTGCATTAAATAACATTATCGCATGCCTTCATCTTCATGTAAATTTACATTATAGATTTGTATACACGAATATACATAACATATAAACATACATATATTAACATACATTTATTTAAATCTAATATAATATGATATATACACATATTTACACACACACGAGCATACACACAATTTTATTCATTCACTAACAGGGTCTCAATCTTTGTCTGCTTCACTTTCTCTCCATTTATTGCAATCACTGTAGTGTTCCAATAATGACTGTGGAAGCTTATGGTGTCCCTTTCTCACCACCCATTGTTTCATTGTTCTGTTCATGTCGCAGACTGCGCTTATGGTGAGTGATGGTTCTGGTGTCTTCGTCTTCGGTGTTTCTTGTGTTGGGTTGGATTCATTGTTTGATTGACATCGACTTGCTGCGTCGACGAAGTACATGTAATACAACAGAATAAAATTGAAATGCATTTCTACTATAAATATAACTTACACACTTTCGTATTATTTTTCAGTAAAACAACTACAATTAACTTAACATTTTGGTCTAAAAATTATTACATTCTTACAAATTAAAATTTTCGTCTTGAAAATGCGGACAGAGAAAAGTGACATAAAATGACTTTTACACATTAAATCAAGTTATAAATACTTTTGAACATTACCGTTCAGATCGTTTTCATAGCAACTAATCGTACAGTCTAAGTTGCACATTTTGCAACTAGTCGTACAGTCGAGTCACGTTGGGTGGTTGGACAAAATGTTTGATTTCTCCGCGCAAAACCTATTCTCTTTAAATTAAATGAATACTGATTGACTTGTAAGTGATGTACTTATCAGTTATCACACAAAATACACGAACGATCATCATCACAAGGAAATATACGGCTACAAACTTATAAAAAATATATAATTAAAAAAGTGTGTCACTTACTGCGTTTTCTGCTGTATGCAACTAACTGATCATCGGCGTATAGATCACCAACTTCCGGTTTAACTCACTGTACGCTTGCGGTCACAATACACTAAATAAATAAGTCATGTAGGGCTGTACTCTCTAAATAAATCAACAAGTTTAACTCGAAGACATGTTTTTAGGTTTAGACACTTGCTTTGATATTCTTTTTGGAGATGTTGGTAGGGTAAGCATTGGTATGCACAAATAAATCACTGAGATGTTTTAAGATTGGAGACTACAGTATGACACTTGCGCTGAGGCAACTAGAAAGTAGCTGCTAAAATGATGGTGATAAAACAGTCAACTTTGTTTAGTGTCGAGTTCTTTCTTACATAATACATGGCATACCCTTTTTATTGCTTCAATCAATTCAGCTTACAATGCTCTTTAAGAAACGGTACGGTTATGAGGGTCCCTATGTGCAAATGTTGCATTTATTTTTGGTTAAAGTTATTGCTTTTACATTAAATTACATAAAGGATTGGAATTAGTATATTGTAACTGTGGTAAAGTTTGATAAACGAAAGTAGATTTAGACAAAACTATCATGCGTACTCAACTCGCATAGAGATGCACTTGCTAGCTAATAAGATTGAAGTATTTTAGCTGTAATAAATAGTATGTACACAGTAATTATCAACTGCTGTTACTAATAGAATTATATATTATATATTCACTAACTTTAATTATTGTATTGTTATAAATAATGATGGTCATTTCACCCTGTTTTACAGAAAAATATTCAACACGCTTATGTAAACTTTCTTTTTTTTCTCGAAAACCAGCACGGTGACCCCATGTTTTATTTTTTCCAGTGTATTAAGCATATAAATATACTTAAAATGTACAAAATGTAGGATTTTCTATGGAACATATTTTTTTCTATAGTCCAGAAAGTGCCACAAAAATAAAAGAAAATACATTTATTCCGCAAAACATTTAATACTAGCAACAAAAAGGCACTGAAAGATCGACAATAATTGTGAAAATGAAAAAGCTACACGGAAGCAAAAAAAATGTAGAAATCGTCTTTAAGAAACAGAAGATAATCTGACATGCAATGTGGTACATGTTGTCTCATAGTTTTGCTGCATACATATGTGCAAATGGTACCGATCAGTAAACATTGGTGAAGTATGCATGAAGACGTGATTGTTTTATCTTTCAAAACATGTATACAAATGAAAATGTTCGTTTTGAATAGACATACACCTAGAAAGATTCATATTAAAGAAACTGAAACAGTCAATAAAAGATTTTGTCACAGAACTGACGTAGATGCGCACACTTTATCCCTAAATATTTACAGCAGGCAAAAACGAGCCTAAAATATCTGGTGGGTTACAGGGAAGTTTAACTATAGAATGTTCATTTGCAACACAGGAAGCAAAAAAACACTAGTTATAACAAAGTTAAATTAAACAAGAAATGTCTTTAAAAAAAGACAATCGGCGTTGACTTTAATAATGAGATATCATTTTACCCTAAACATAGTACAAGAGGGCCAAGATGATCGGTTACGTGGCTTCTCGGATCCCAGATTTTTCGGTCCCCACCTAGACAAGGTGACTTTTCGGTCCCCAGATTTTTTGAGCACCATAAGAACTTTTTTCATATCCCAAAATTAATGTGTGATTAATTCAAAAATTATTAATATTTGTACCGGGAATAAACCGATCATACCGCCCCATGTTTTCACCAGTGATACACGAATAACCTAAATAATTTATGTTAACATCATTATCATATAGATTTGTCGGCCAAATTTAAGAAATTAACAATGTACGAAAATAATTGCGGGAATGAATGAAAATTATTCTGTATCAGACGCGTATAGATATTCTGAAGTAATTTACACCACCTTCATATTGGATATTTATGCATAATACATAAACGTTTTGAAGTCAGTTAATCATTTATACTGTGTATCCTTATGAAAAGCAATCTTCAGGGAACATTCAGTGCATTAGAAATAATGATTACTTCCAGTTTTGATAACACAAACATAAAATTTAAATAGACTATAGCGATTTAAAATTCTGTAGGAATATGATGTATCAAGGGTTTTTCTGTGTATAATTGGTATTGCAAATAATGTATTAATGCTACGAAAATGAAGTAAAAGTAACATGAATAACATTTCGACGTATTCCGTTGCTTATTTCACCACATTTTATTTATTGAAAGATATCTTTTTGTAGGTTGATTAAGGTCTACTGGAGAATTTGATAGAAATGATAGAAATGTGCAATCCTATTTAATTCTTAATAAAACGCAACCGCCATTTAAATTCAAAATAACATGCACAGTAAGTTTATAAACATACATTCCCCATTTATTAAAATATTCGCTCTTGCGATTCTCTGGACGCTAATGGATGCATGTATATTAAAAGAGCTATACACCGGCAGCTAAACGCGCGCTAATTTTAGAATGATTGTGTGTTGAACTCGCTATAATTAATTGTTATTGATAGAGCGTCAAGTGTAAACAAAACAGTGGATTAATTCTGAAAACGAATATAATATTCTGTTCTTGACATACAATGAGAAATGCCATATTTTAGTTATGTTCAGTTCTAGAGTGTATGTCGTAGAAATGATTTTAACTTTATTCTCTCAGCTTATGTAAACAATCATGTAAATGTTAATCCCCAAAAGTATGCAACAGTTGATGGTATACATTAAACTATTGTTGTAAGTGTGCATTCCCTTACAATAGAAAATTTGCCACATTCTATATGCATTCAATTTTCCCGCTGCATAATTATCGCAAGAAATCTAGGTCAAACGTGATCTTAGACAGCTACGCCAAAAAATATGCTTTATATGCCTTGCTTACTCTGATCCCTTTAATGCGCAATTTTTCAGACCACTATTACATGTCAATTATCATTCACGAATTAATAGTCAATTATATATGATATTCGCTGTTTACTGCACATTGTCCGTATCAGGGGCGTAGTTTTTTTAGGCACTATAGACACGTGCCCATACATTTTTTTCAGAGATGAAAACTTTTAATATGCCAACAATGCAATAAAAACAAGAGGGGGTGGGGGTGAGGGGATCTTTCTTGGCTGTGTTGATACTTCATTGTTAAACGAGTCGATTACGTCAATATGAAATACATTTCAAAAACACACACGCTTATTTTACAACTATTTTGTAGAATCGGGGTTTAGCTGAAGTTAGTTGTTTGTAGCCACATACGAGTATAAGCACACCTGGCCCAAATTATCACTTACAGCGTCAGTTTGTAAATTCCACCTATTGTGCCTATACATTTTTTGAACCCAAGCTACGCCCCTGCGTCTAGTTATTTAATGTGTAAACACCGTTCGACACTGTATGCTGTTACATGAGTGTTCACCGTCTACACGGTAATTTTCACAATGTGTGAGTCGACCTAGTACTTAAAAAACCGTTGTGTCTTTAAGTATACACTGTTAACACGCTCATGCTGTTTACACCTAAACTTAAGTAAATCTCCGATTGCTCTAAACAAAAGAATGAGCTTTTTTCTGGTAAAACAAGCACGAAACTGTGAACTTACCATAGATTAAAATGTCCTCCCTCTAGCACGGAAATTGCTGCAATGTGACTGGTTACCACATATGAGTGTAAAATAATCTTACACCTTAAATAGGACAAACTGCTATCCTAATCATAACGTGGTGAACAGTCTATTTTTAGAAATAAAGCTGACATTGACATTTATATTTCAGAAATCAAACATCAAAACAATAATTTAGTGACTTGTAAGTTGAGATGAAATTTAAACAGTGGCTTATAATATTCAAATTGAGTAGGTTTACGGTGTTAAGCTGATTTACTGTAAACCTGTATGGAAAACGAAAGTACGTGCTATCATTGGCTATGAACATATTTCAGATTGATCGGCTTGTATTGCAGTCTGCAGATAACAATGTCCCGGAGATTTATCGGACAACTACGGTAGCGCATTGGAACGTGGTTTATAATTCCACAAATTGTTATGCGAACGTTGATACCAAAAGTAACAAGATAGATATATCTTTTAAAAAAGATATTCGGCGTATGTTGTAAATGTTTGTAAAGAATGTAAATTGAATATCCAACATGAAAATATTTAAAACTTATTCATATGTTGATTTGGTTAACATTTCTTTATATATCGTTATTCTACACGCATTTAATAATATTTTTCGATATTATTTCATTCAAATAAGATAAATAAGTAAATGTTCATCATCAAATAGCGAACTGATATTTTCATGTGGATAGCTCGTAAAAAGTAGCATGAAATGTTTCTGTATAAAAGAATATCATTTTTTCTTATGTCAAATCAATGAACTGATGAATGGCCCCATGTTTTAAATCAGTTCTACTTGAATAACCCAAATAAGTCAGACTCATCTGCTCATCAACGTCAGTATGTTTATCTGTACAAAGTAAGCAATTTATAATTACAACAAAATATAAATATTTGAAGCATTTTTTATGATAAAATTATTTAAGCATTTATACTATGTGTACCAAATAAAAACACACGTCAGGGAAGATTTATCGCAATTAAATGTCATGATTTGACTTCTTTTTGTGATAACAAAAAAACGTAAGGTTAAATTTAGTAGTGGCGAATTAGTTTTATATTCCTTTGGGAAAATACGTCTAGAGCGTTTTTGTGTATAAGTATGATAGTTTAATGCATTAATAAAACGCACGTAAAGTGAAAATACCAAATTTAAATGAAATTAAATTACATATGTCCGAAGCTTCCACAAGTGTCTATTTATAGGAATATGCATAATCTATTTATACATAGAATAGCCTCTAGAGGAAAAGATAAGAGAAAATGCAATTCTAAATAATTCTTAAAAAACAGATCTACCAACCGTTATTCAAATAAACATGATGGTAAGTTTATAAATATATAAGTAATTCTCCATTCATTATTAATGTTATTGTCTATCGTTCTCTGGATGCTTGTTAGAACGAATCAGTGTTGCTGACGTGTATACCATTAATAGGCGCAAGTTAGTCAGCGAGAGTATTCTATGGAATGTTCCTATCGAATAAGCGATATTAACGGGGGATTTTCCCAAGGTCACGTTACACGGTCTGTAAACACTGGCATGTAAAATTTAACATGAACATTGAGCCAATGCAACTTCTGAGTAGGGAGCTTAGAAATGGAAATTAATCAAAAACGTCAACAAAGTAAAGAGGTACGTTTGGATTTTTCCACATTGGCTCATGTTTATCCATTTCCCCCCGAAAAGAAATGGAGCGAACTGTGTACAGGCCATGGTGGGGATTTATTTTAAACTAACCGATGCAATGTTAGAATTTATTCATTCGGGACTACTGGCGGGAAATTTTCACATTTGATTGGATGTTGAGAAAGGTCAAAAGTTGGGTTAAACATCTATGCCGAAAAAAAACAGCGATAGTACTGGAAATAATTAAGTTTGTACATATGCGTTACCTTTCAGTTATTTATTTTTTCATTTTAACGCGGCTCTGTAACGATAGAGAATGTAGCGAAAAAAAAAGAGATGACCGAACGGCTATAGCGTTTTCAATGAATTCAAATGTTATCAGGTGTTTCAAATGTTATCAGGTGTTTATAAATTTAACTGCGTATAAAATTCCGCCTCTGCGACAGCGCTGTTAAACCTATCATTAATTTCGGCCACTACACTATTTATATTGCCAAATTTTGCACTCGAAAAAAAGGCAATAATTTCAAGTTGATAAAATGACTAAAATATGGCATTGAAATGATTAACGGCGCTCTTATAGATTATAAATACAGCGCGATCAGGAAACGATCCGACTCGAGTACGAACTATAAACCACGCTTGATGACGCGCGTGTATAAACACAGCTTTACCGCGCTTTATTTTTAGAATGATTCACTCTCCTGCTGGAGTGTGTTGTACTCGCTATAATTAATTCACGGGGACCCAAGTCGGTTACAACGTACAATAATATTTTTACACGATGATAAAATAATAGGAAATATAAGCTCTATCAAATATGCTGATATTTTTTTTATTATTGATCAGAAAAAAGCCAGAAATGTACCACTTTATAGTGTGTGCTTGTAACAAGAATCCTTAACACCATTGACAAGCAGACGTTATGCTAGCTCAACAGGCAACATTGTGCGTTGAGACCGACTGTGGTCCCCGTCAATTGGAGCATTGTAGGTTAAATACCAGTAATTCCAATGCCCATAGGGTCCCATTATAAAACGGCGAACTTTCCAAGCATTTTTCTAGCCTTTCCTGTATTTCCTATTGTACATGCATGGTATCAATTTAAAGATGAATCTTTCTTCTTTAAAAAAAAAAATGCAATAAAAACTACATATTTCTTACTTCTAAGGAAGTGCATGTCGACTGAATGCAGACACCGGTAGAAAACAGGGTTTCGGCAGTCAATCTTCGACAAAAGCCCCATACCACAGTAAACACACCCCAAAGCTTACCTTTCAAGTTAGCCTCCAATGAAATACACCAACATGTTCCAGACACACATGGGATATAAGAAATAACCACAAAAGGCATGTCTGAAATTGCTAAATGGCTTTTATACCAGAAGAGAAAAACAACTCTTTAGTAATAGGCACTACTTTCTAATGGATTTCGGATGGTATTCTGGATTACCTTCCCCTGTCATTATGTTATAGGGTCAGGCACACGTCAGTAATTGATTCGTGCATAGTAAGCCTTCGCGCATTAAACTCTGATGGTAAAATATTATTTACAGACCACTTTATTCTGACTTGCACAAGCTATTTAATTTTGCCTATAATTTCATTTTAATGGTTTCGTTTTATGTTCTGTTACACGGTTTCTAAGGTATACGGTAGTATTCTGCTGGCCTACTTTCTTATGACAATAAACTGTCACAAAGCTGAAACTTTTAAAACAAAAGAATGCATTGGTATTGTTCATGTCAGAATGGTGCAGTCGGTTAGAACGTTGTTTATTCTTGAATGTTTTCACGATCTTCGTCGTGAGTTCGATACCCACTCTGGGCTTCCGTTTTTAAGTAACTTGTTGTTTTTTAATTCTCCCAATTTAGTTTATTATTTACACGTTAATTATTGTATTCGCCTTTTTATTGCTTATTTCTATAACATACTTATATTAAAAACTCCTGAATGAAATCACTTTTTCTTTAAGACATAGCTTCTGAAATGTGTTCATATGTCTTTTTTAAAGATAGCAAATCTGTAATTGTGACGGAAACAATACAACAAAAACATATCAGCGTGTTTTCATATAATGCAGGAAAAAACATAGCATTCGACAAAATCAACACACACACACATATATATATATATAATTTTGAAACATTGTTTGACTGTCAAACTTCGTGCAAAATGTTCTAGTGTACAAATGAAATTGTCTGCGTGCATTGTGTCAGTGAATTGTCTTTTACAATTAACTAAATCTATGTAGTATTATTTTCAACCATAGGGCACTTTAAAATCACAACCAACTTTATTATTGAGTTAAAGAATCGTGATATGTACACTAGAGCTACGGTTTGTTAATATTAATATAGACTTTCATACACATAACGCTTTTTGTTAAGCATCTGTAGTCATAATTATATATTTTTAGCGGCTTTCCAGGTCATACGCACATATGCAACACCATCAGTGCGTGTCCCAGCTACCTCAGGCAAGTTACTCGTATATTAAACTTATTTGATGTTTTTTTAATAAAAGTACACTTTGGTCTCCGCATTATATTAATCATTTTACGTAGAGACTGTGTAGACCCCCGAATAGCTCATTCGGGATAGCACTCGCCCTATTTATTGGTGAGTGGTACCGGGTTCGAATCCCCGATTTGCTACAAATTGTCTCAACCTGTGTGATTGCATACATCATAATAATAATTGTCAGTGTATTCCACAGCATTAAAGCAACAATGATCAAAAGGATCTATTAAAAATAGAAACTGGTCTAATTAGATCATTAGTCTAATTTAATTATAAAAGTTCCTTCTCAGGGTAAACGACTTCAAATACAACAATTCAAGTATAATAAATTCATCTCGAAACAAGGTTGGAATGGTCTAAATGATTTACATGTGGATCTAAATAAAATGAAGTATTTCAATACCAAACGGGATACATTCTCATCAGATAACTTATATGTGAAACTTTAGACTACGAAAGAAAATATCTTCATTGCAATACTATTGTACTGTAGAATATTAACATCCCACATTTTCATTACGTCGGTGCGTCCAATACCCGTACTAGCCAATTATGACATATAAAAATGAACGCTAAATATGAGCATAAATAAGAAAAATGATGATGTCAATGCAAACGTATACAATAGTCTAATATATTTTCAAAGCTCTTTTAAGTAGTCCACATGCAAATACATAAACAATGTCATAGCCATTAATATTTTGCCATCAGTGGGAGCCTGACGTATGGTTTTGATACGTGTGGCCGGGTACTACACGGAGGGATACACATTGATTTACTGGTATCTAACCTGCAATTGCTATTTATAGCGAACCGATTATGTAGGCTAAACAAAATAGTTATTTCATTATGTGAATGAATACAACGTTCTGATAATAACATTCAATGAGTTAAATTGTTCATAATTATGTTCAGTTCTAGAGTGTATGTCGAAGATGTATTTATAACTTAATTTTCTCAGCTTGTGTAAACACTTATGCAAATTGTAATCCCCAAAAGTATGCAACAGTTTTCGGTATACATTAAACCATTGTTGTAAGTTTGTTTACCTAAAATTAGAAAATTTGCCAAATCCATTGGCGTTCAATTTTCCTGCAGCATAATTATCGCAAGAAATCTAGGTCAGAAGTGATCTAAGACAACTACGCCGAAAAAAAACAATGAAGGTTTGCAAAATACCCTAGTAGGTTGTCTGAGTTAACGTAATACTGCGCAAAAATGGGGCGAATTCTGTGTTGGATTTGCCGTCAAAACGTAACACAATACGTTAGAAATAGGCAAACGGTAGATTGATGAATAAGCCTCACACTCCTCACAGCGGTTACTTTCCCTTGACCTTAAACAGTAACCACTGCCACCACGAGTTAATCCTTCCAAATTTGGAAGGATTTATTTGAAGATTTTTTTATTTTTTTTTATTAATGTTTTATAAATCTTCGTCTGAAATATTTTGTGTGTGTAGAAATGTCTATTGCGGGTTAAAATATAAAAAGAGATAAGTAAAAACGTAAGCAAAACAACACATTGATTTTACGTTTTCTTATCCATTTAAATTTACTTCACGTGATTTGACGATGTGGAAGTTCGTGACGTCAGGGATTTAACGCGATTATTGGGGCCTCAACGTGTGTGTTATGTATTAACATTGTCGCACATGTAAAAAATGGTATCATTTAAATGATATTTATGATTCATTAAATTATTACCAGTATTTATCATTTTGTCAAAGGCTGTAACTGTAACATACACAACAGAAAACTGTATGTGTTGTTCATTCATCCATTAGACAAAATATCCACAATCACAACATTCCGCAAATAGGCCTTTCCCAAAACTAGGTGATCTCCCTTGGAAATTACCTCCCGTTCTTGCGAATTCACATCCGCCATATTTGAAACCCGACTTCCAGCGACGTTTTCCCTAGCTTGCCATATAAAGTATTATAGATCTAAGACCAAGCGGCTTTCAAAACTTTTAATGGAAATTTTTAAAACCATATGTTTTTTTATTGAATATTATTTAAAAAAAACTCATAGAGGATATATCATACAAAAATAAATTATTAAAACTAAATGTAGTATCGTTTTAAACTCATTACTAAGGCCACATGTCCGTATGACAGGTATCCGGAAAAAAAGAAGTAGTCTCATTGTCTTGTCTTATACGGTTGTTCTCCATACATAAATTCCACCATATGTTCTCTCAATTGATACTTTGTTATCTGACTGAAGAGGGGGTCATAAAAATACCAAAGCCACAAACCGCTGGGATCTTATCAAAAAGCCCTTAGAACAATACCGCTAATTCGTGCAATTGCGTAATGCATTGATGATAAAGATCTACGTGCAGAGACAACTACCATGTAGCACTTCGTTTCCCGGACATTTGCCACCCCGGACACATGCCCTCCCGTTAATACACCACCCGGACACTGGCCCTCCCGTAACTCGTCTTTCGCTTGAGACCGAGGTGCAGTGCACTAGATGCTTCACATTGGACACTTAAACACTTAGGCCGCCTCTGGAGTAGAGTGTCTCCTGTATCCCCAGTCTTCTGGGGACGATGCCCACATCGAAAAAATTCATCGCACACACGTCCTTTAAACTGTGTTTAAAATATGCGCTGGCAAAAACTTAATTTTTATTTCAAGGTTTTGATAAAGATATTCGGTCGTCTTTATCAAGTTGTTTAGAAATACATAAAGCAACCTGATACATGTAAGTTTGAATGTAAGACAACTAAATTAGATCTACTTCATTTTGTACGATCCTCTTTCTTTTAATAAATTTTATTATTATGCAACAACTTATATAATTCGCATCGTATTGTTGACTTGGTATCTTTCTTTGTTTACATTAATTTAATGGCACATTTTAAGACATTTGCGTTTGCTACCTATAATTCAATATATACAGTTTGACCTTATTAGTATCTGACCATCTAAGGTTCAAGTCTCGCACAGGGCTTGTTCTGATAATGCTAGTTGCCTACCCAACGGTTAGTTAAATCGAAGGGTATCGATCGCCTTCCTGCGAAGCATTCCGCATATAGGATAGGAATCGGGAGTAAAGATGTTCATTAGTAACGGTGCCTCATAAGTCAAAACTGGCTGGCCCTTAATGGCGAGGGGTAAAACTACTTTTCTTTACTTTTCTTTATATCACCATATTGTGCAGACTGTTGTTTAATAACCTAATACTATCGGTACAATAATATGGCCAATAATTTTTATAAATTTATTCACCAAAAATGTGCAAACTAAGCATCTTGTTGTTTAATAACATAATAATATTGGTACAATAATTATAATATGACAAATAATTTCATAAAATAAATCACTAAAAATGTGCAAACTAAGCATCTTGTTATTTAATAACCTAATACTATTGGTACAATAATATGACCAATAATTTCATACAATTATTCACAAACAATCTGCAAACTAAGTATCTTGTCAGCTCAGTAATGTGCTTCAAGTTTGTAAGTACAAGGTAATGTCACATGAAGAGAATTAGGGAAACATAGTTCTGAAGGAAGTCATCCCAACTTTAGTTTGTAATCTTAGTATGACTAAATCAAAACAAATTTTTGAGATATGGTGATAAATAATTCAGACATCGGGTGAACAAAGGTAAAGTCTTCAGATAAGAGATTGTCTTTATCACCTATACTGGTTACGCATGCGCAAATAAATTCCTTCTTTGTTACATATAAAATATTCAAACTTTGATCTCACTTTTCACCATGACCAAGCTACTTTCCAATATATCACAATACATTGTTGGAAAGATGAGGACATAACCTTTTGAAAAAACAGCATGTCAACAAATTATATTTGTTGTAAATCAAAATATTTACCTTAGAAAAAGCACACCAGTTTTGACGGGCATGGAGGCTGCCATTTTGCGCATTAATACATGGGCCTAAAGTTATGAAGCTGGGAACCATTAGACAAAAGGAAGTGCACAAAACAGCCTTTTTTTCTTATTGCTTACATATATACCTTTAAAAGTATACCAAAACATATCATTTAAACTGTATTTTACAAATTATATGCATCCTGCACTCAACCACATGTGCTTATTATCTAACTGATGTATTATTATGTAACCCTGAGGATGTGACTTCCGTTTTGGGGTAATTAGACCTACTTACCACTTCACAAACAAAGTTATCTCCCTTTGAGTAAGAGTTATCTTACTTAGTAATTGGATTACAAAGATTCTCACACTGTTGGAGATCCATTCCGAAAATGAAGACCTACATATTCAGATAAAGGGTATCAGCGCATGCTTGTGCGCATTCCTTTATCTGCGCTTTTACATTAGTATTGTACAGTTATATGTGCGCTTTTGGAGAGTATCGAAGGCACAGACATTTTTCATTCGAGGACTCTGATCTTTGTTTTCATAGGTGTGAGACCTATTTTATTTTCTTATTCTAAATGCATAAACAACATAATTTACCAGTAAAAATAACAACTTAATATATAAATTAAAATATATAATAGGTCATACAAAAATTATAAAGATTATTTTTAGGAAAATTGTGCAAACCCTTATTGTGATCTCTGAAACTGTTTTATTGGTGAATTTCATGAATAACTGTTGTATTTGTTGACTTATTAGAGTCTATATAGAAATGTGTTGACCATTATTTATTATAAACAAAATAATGATACAAATGTTATAAATCTTGACGTTATATTTTCCTGTTATTCTACAAAGAACTAAGGCATAATAGTTCAATTAGTTTACTGTTTATCAGAGTCCATTTTATTTCAATTTCATGTATGAGAAATACATAAGATTTTATAAAGAAAGGGAGAAAAGTTATTGACCAAAGTTAAATAGAGCAAAAAAACAAAATAAATATAAATGAGACCGTTTTAAACCTTTCATATATTTTTGTAAGGTTACTCTTTTATAAATATGTGAGTGAATTTAATTTTTTTAACCTTACCTGAGATATACTACAATTATATTTAATTATAATATATATAAATGAGGCAGTTTTATTCCACTTGTAACCTAAATGTTAATAAAAATTATAATTATTCCTAACGAATTACTTCATAAAATACTTATTATTTTGGAATTAAAAATACACACTAATTGTATAGCTGTAAATGCAATCATATTTTACCGAATATTTCCTTTGTTCAAAAAAAAATACGAGTACACAATATTTTTCAATTTTGATTTTAACTAGTCGCGTTTGTAATAATAGTGGCTTTCCAAGCATTATTCTTTTCTGAATTGTAAACAAAACCATGCTCCGTATATTCTAAATGACTGATTTAACGTACATTGAGCTAAAACATTAAACATCCATTAACTTATAAAGAATAATCACATACGAACAGCTACATTCACGCCGTTCTGTTCTGCTGCGTATTTCGCGAGCTCTCGTCACAGGATTACAGCATCAATAATTGTCTAACTTATTAACAATAATGCATTCACATACGAGCAGCTACATTCACGCCGTTCTGTTCTGCTGCGTATTTCGCGAGCTCTCGTCACAGGATTACAGCATCAATAATTGTCTAACTTATTAACAATAATGCATTCACATACGAGCAGCTACATTCACGCCGTTCTGTTCTGCTACGTATTTCGCGAGCTCTCGTCATACAATTACCGGTAGACCATCAATAATCTTCGTTGCTGTCCTCATCTATATCAGCAAACCGCGGTTCGTACGGGTTTATATCCGTAATCAAATCGTCCTGGGACATGAACGTGTCCAATGTGGACCCTGTGCTGGAGTGGGTGTCGGCAGCTACTAACACAGTTATCGGGACATTCCTGAGAGAGCTGGGGTGAACGCACACTGGGACGATGGGTTCTGGCACTGCAATATTGCGTCAAAAATTGAAAATATAAACAACGCATTAGTAAACGTATGAACGTTATCATTCACGATTGCCAAAGTTAATGTTCAACGATGTCTTCTATCTGCAGAGACGTTTATGTATGTGTAATTTTTAAACTTTATAGTTTATATCCTAGTTTCTAATGTTATTTCCATAAACCTCTTTCTAAAAACCATATAGAGCATGTGTTGGCATAAGGTATTTTCTGACATATTTTATCGAATTCAATGTCAAGAATCTACTAAGACATAATCGAGTTTTAAAGGAAGCGCCGATGTCATCATGTTTGTGTTTGTGTTGATCACGTACTTTTACCACAAGCACGTGTTTTTCATCAACAACGTTAGAAGCAACTTTCCGTCCACGATGCTCTTACTTGGGGGCATGACGCACCCCAAACGGCATGGCAGATGCCTATGCTTGACGTTCAAGATCAACCGCAATACCTGTCAATCAACATTTGCATTATATGTATCACTATTTTGCATTATATGTATCACTTGCATTATATGTATCACTATTTGCATTATATGTATTACTATTTGCATTATATGTATCACTATTTGCATTATATGTATCACTATTTGCATTATATGTATCACTATTTGCATTATATGTATCACTATTTGCATTATATGGATAACTATTTGCATTATATGTATCAATATTTGCATTATATGTATCACTATTTGCATTATATGAATCACTATTTGTATTATATGTATCACTATTTGCATTATATGTATCACTGACCAGAACACTGTCGCTAGGAAGCTAAGGATACCATTGAGAATAAACACAATATAAAAAAATACGAGGGTTGTCCCAGAAAATCGAGGATTTTGCATGTTTGGACAAATTGTAGCAAATATGGAAGATTCACTTTTACACTGATATCAAATACATTATGCTCTGGGTGAAAATACAAAACTGTAGGACAATACCTCAAAACATACAACGTCAACGAACAGGGAAACACATGTACCATTCACCAACCCAGCGCACGTTGATGTCAAACTGCTATCATTGTATACGAAAACCATTATACTCCTCACATATGTAATGAAAGCTTTATATATTTACCTGTAGGAATGTATCTCTTATAGCAATTGTAGGCGGTACAGTGAGCGTTTTTGGGAAGGCGTCGACTTTGCCGTCTACGAGGCGGAAGAATTTCTGATGGTTCCACCAGATTCTGATTACATCGGAAACACAGACTTTTGTTCTTCCCAAACAACCGGGCTCCATTCTGGTTTCTTAGCATGCTGACGTCCATCGCCCCAAAATGACTGAAGTGTTATAGTAAATACTATGTAGTTCTATGGTGGCATAAAACTTCCATACGATTCGCGAAAACTTTCGTGTTAACAACTTATCATTCGCGAACAGATTTGTTACCACTTATTTATCATGATATTTATCAAAGTGCCCAAAACTGACATGAGATACATTTTCTTGCGGTTGTGAGGTCTTCCGAATTATCTTACTAACTCGAATATTATCATGATAATTATCTGACAATGCGAAACTTAACTAGATAATATTCGTGTTACCACTTAATTTGTTCGCGAGACCATCTGCATAATCTTTCTAACAAGAATATTATCATGATAATTATCTGACAACGCGAATCTTAACTATATAATATTCGTGTTACCACTTAATTTGTGCGCGAGGTATTCCGCATTATCTTACTAATACGAATATTATCATTAAATTATCTGACAGCGCGAATCTTAAGTAGATACTATTCGTGTTAATACTTTATTCGACGCGAGGTCTTCATTATCTTACTAACTCGAATATTATCATGATAATTATCTGACAACGCGAATCTTAACTAGATAAAATTCGCGTTACCACTTACTTTGTGTGCGAGGTCTTCCGCAGTATCTTACTAACACGAATATTATCATGATAATTCTCTAACAACGCAAATCTTATCCAGTCAACATTCGCGATACCACTTAATTTGCATGTATCGCAAATGTATTCGCAAACCAATTCGTGATACTAGTTACCTAACACGAATATTATCATAATAATTATCTTACAACGCAAATTATATATATGATATCACTTAAGTTTTTATTAACTGAAATTCTGTTGTCAGTTCTGGGCAGTTTCAGGCCAGTTTTTAATTAGGCAAATACATAACTTACGTCGAAACAAAGCGCAAACGCTGTTAAGATATGAAATAAAAACACAGTGGTAACACGAACATTTTCGCGAACCTTAAGTAGATATCGTAAGGCCGTTCTATGCCACCATATAGTTCAGCTCATCTATGATGTTGTATTCAATAAGCAGTTAGTTTTATGGTTTTGTGCATATCTTTAAACACTAAAATTACGGAAGTACAAGAAACGTACTTGTATATTACGGTTCAAATGATATAATGTGATTGATAATAACATTTAAAAACTATTATGCCGTTTCTTCATGTCAGTTAGGTCATCATTAGTGTCAACAGAATTTTAGTATGTAGTACTGAAGTCAAATTGTCGAGAAACTAGGAAACTACAAATCCATCCATAGGTGTTGTCAGAAAGTGGCAGTGAAAGACCATACGTCGGCGCCAGGAGTTTGTTTTAGTGTATCATTAATTGATCTTTTATAAATAGTGACAGGTGGTCGTGATTTATGATGTTCATGTTGTAGTGTAAGCTTTGACAGATGAACTGAAAATAGAATGCCAAGTAGCCAATGAAGGAGAAATAGGATTTATGTTCAGATGCGTGCTGTCACTTGTACAAAATGGCAATTGCATGGTCAAGTCTGATGAAAGATGGTTTTTTTTAGGTCAGCTGTTACTGTTCCAAAGAAATGGAACCATTTGTCAAATGACAGCTTGAGTTAATTGTAAGAAATAACAATACAAAAACACACTATTTGTGCGAAGTAAATACTAGGTACTAACTGTACCAGGATACAACATTTTTGCGGAGTACCTTGTAAGAAATACCACTAAGAAGATACAATAATTATGTCGAGTAAATTGTAACAAAACTAACGGTAGAAAGACTTATGCGCAGTATATTGTAACAAATAACATTGAGAAGACGCACGACTTGAGTGGAGAAAATTGTAAAAAATAAAAGTACGAAAGACACAAGAATTTTGAGACGAAAAATCTTACTCACTGGTACTCATTTCCACAAGGGCAATTAAACTTGGCCCAACCCCACTCCTTGTCACGTGGTAATGCTTTCTTGCGCTTTTTACATGTCCTACATTTCGAAACCTGCAGAAAATTGACATTTAACATGGGAAGGGTTCGTTCATTTTAATACATCTGTAGTGTAATTTTAAAATAATGATAATTAATGATGTGTTTCGTACTTTTTGGGGTTTTACCTCAATCTATCTACCGTTGCGATAAAGAAATCAGGTACATGTGTATATTTAAATCACATTATGGGATAACCCAGTATGCTGTATATTGTCTGTTGTCCTATCCATTATAAAAAATACAAATAGGGGCAGGGTGAAATGTTTATGTCGCAGAGAATAAGGGAGGACCTAACATTTATTAAATTCCATAACTTCTGAGCAGAATCATTGTGTATTTAAAGATGCGATACAGACGCAGTAAACGATGAGATATAAGTACACAGTGTACTGTAGTTCGATGCATACTGCCTTCTGTTACTCAGTATCTGTCTAATACGCGCTCTGTATGTTCTAGAAAAAGTTAAATTATTCACTTTCTTAAAGAACAATAAACGCTGTTTCGTATTTATTGTACGATTATATTCAACTGTCATTGTTGAGTAATCAGGTCCGGATAATTGTTAACTTTCCCAATACGAACGCATGGGAAATTTTACATTTTGTTAAGCTGACACCACAGCGCATTGTTTCAACATCATATATGTGTTATTTCTCAATTTATTCATTTAATTTTCATTATTCTGTTTTAGATGGCTTTCAATAGATTTTAAGTAACGACATTTTAAATAACGACATTTTACAACAAATTTATTAATGATAAAGGATGTCATTATAAACTAAACTTTCTGGGACTTAATAAACATAATAATGCGAGTTATTCATCTAAGTTGCTAGACAACTGCACGAGAAAATAAAAACACGTGTTTCTTAAATAAAAATACTCCTAGTTTTAAGACAAGTACTTATACCACAAGACCATGCACACGATTGTAGGTCATCGTCTAGTTTCATCCGGGTTTAATGACCGTGTAATTATTCATAAGTGACAGTTCAATATAATCGAACAATTCCACAAGCTAGACACGATTAAATCCTATATAAATCGTAGCAACAAAAACAATATGTAAGCGACGGTTTACACCTTTGTGACTTTACCATTTTTCTGGTAGGCACCTTTCTCCACCACATAGTGCTACAGAGGCCACAACTAAACTGGCGGATTTCCTTGGTGATCTCGTGTCTGCGGTTTAGATCTTGCACGACCTGGCGTTGGCGTACGTAAGTAACCACCTGCCACTGGAAACCATACAACGAAACGGTTACTACGCGTCTCAGTTAGGGGATGGCACAGCCGTTGTATTTTTGTTTTGCAGTATTACGTGTCAAATGCAATAGATATATTACAAATATAGACCAATATCTTTTAGACAATAGTCAATATACCCTTCGCCAATGACAGGTTAAATTTTAATATTACAGTTATCTTAACTCGTTAAATATTTCAATTGTTCTCAATTATAGTAGGATATTTTGTTTAAAAGCCACTAAATAGAAATACATACAATTTATAAACAATTCATGCATGTAATGCAATAATAAACATAGATTTGTATTATGTTTATCATGTGAAGGATAATTTTTGTTTCTATTGTTTTAGTATTTATGTCAAACTTCAATGACGGTTACTAGTAACGTATTAAATTATCTATTTTATAGTATCTATATCACATTTGAACTATTTTGCTTCGGGTTAAATGAAAAGTGTTCCAGGTTGATCGCTCATCTGAAAGACTGAGTACAGAAATAAAGGAGAAAAAAAACTTTTGAAATACACTGCATGTGCTTTGTTTAATGTTTGAATTGTTTTAATTCAGATGTCTGCATCACAAATACAACCACCGTACTACACGTAGCCTTGCCATTTATGTAACTCGGACAGATGGCTATCATATGTGCATACAGCTAGAATTTAAACACTTGACATCTGCACAGAACACGAAACGGAATCAAATTCACAATGGGCGTAAAGGGGGACAAAATTTAAGGACTGGATGATTTTATCGGAAATTGTTACACATAGACTTCAGTGTAATTATATATACTTACTCCTTCACCGTTTCCAAGTACGTCCTCAATTTCAGCCCGGGTTGCTGAAGGAGAGAAAGATAACGATGACATCATACCACTTGCAAACAAATGCCAGTTTGAATGCCAATTTGAACAAGCACATAAAATAGCATCTCACGTGGATTTTTTTAGTTTTAATACGTTAATATGTTTAAGTACAACTTGCTATAAAGTAATAAAGACAATTTCAAGAGATACTAAAAGCTTAAAATTCATTTTAATTATTGAGCAACTAAATAATAATTGAATTATTATGCAAACGAATCTGTTTAAAATCAGCTCGATTCTTATATAATACATTGGGCATTAGGAATTTCGTGCATTTCAGTCCGACTGAAGACTATTAGATGTGAGCCGCGTCGTGGGAAAACCGGACTTAATGCATGTGCGTAAAGTGTCGTCCCGGATTAGTCCGCACAGGCTAATCCAGACGGCACTCTCCGCCTACAGTGGATTTATGTTAAGAAGAGACTTCCTTAAAACAGAAAATTCCTTAAAAGCGGAAAGTGCCGTCCTGGATTAGCCTGTGCGAACTGCACAGGCTAATCCGAGACGAAACTTTACGCACAAGCATTAAGACCGGTTTTCCCACGACGCGCCTCATTTATTGTTGCCAAGAACATAAGGATACAATGTGTATACCCAGACACAAGCGCGCATACCTTCAAACCCAAAAGAAACTGCTTTTTTTAAGTCACCGCCAAAATGGTCTATGATTTTCTCCGCATCTTGGTCCGTGAAGCGGCCATGAAACAGTTCCCGTAAACGTTGTGCCTTAAAGAGACCAAATTGTGTTTAGTTAAATGTATGTCGTGGCAAAAAATGACACCGAGTTCTAGTCTTATTTGTGTGTTCAAAATAAGAATAATTTTGGTCCATTTATGAAACTCAAATGGAGATAACTCCGTTCCTACAATATAAGGCTAGATCTAATAAATACAATAGCGTCTTGTCTAAAGTCTATGTATACAATCTAGAATCGAAATGGTGGCAATGCCATGTTGTATAATTGCACTACCCCAAAATAATTTGAATATCATTGTCTTTAATGGATTCGAACATACATGTGTATCTTCAAATGCATGCATGTTTTGCCATAGAGTAGCTTAGACAAGTTCAAATGCATTTTCATTACTCACATTCTTCCGTCGTTCATCATCTGTTTCACGATCATGTCTGTCAAGCACATCGGCCATTGCAATGTGTTTTGGCTGAATATACAAACTTCTTTGTATAGTGGACGGCGTGTATAGCTGTGACCATTACGTGTCAATAACCTTGGAAGAGAAACCGTTCAGGTTAGATACCAGTAAATCATTTTTGCAATAAAAAAGATATGTCATGTTACTTCTACGAAAATGCATCTCACTCGAATGCAGGCACCGGTAGAAAACAAGGTCTCGGCAATCATATTTCGACAAAGCCCCATACCACAGTAAACACCCCCCAAATGTTCACCTTTCAAGTTAGCCACAATGAAATGCACCAAAATGTTGCAGACACGCATAGGATATAAGAAATAACCACAAAAAGCATGTCGGAGATTCCTAAATGGCTTTTAGGCATGAAGAGAAGAGGAACTCTTTAGTAATATGCACTACTTTTGAATGGACCACGGAGGGATCACAATGATTTACTGGTATCTAACCACGGTGATTTTTCGTCTCTGGATACGACTCTGAAATTTGGTATTTACAAATATTGAATCGCCTGCTACAAACAGAACATTGCACTCACATAAAGCCAATATTTGTTTTCAATAAAATAATACATTTATAAGCATTAGAATCTAGTAAAATTATCTGTCATTAGAACTTTATAATACTTATTCGTGATAATAGATCTACATTAATAGCTTCATTATGTATGCATAGGTTTTCAAATCGATAGCGACAAAAACGAAACAGAAACTAGACGAACTTGTTCCACAGCATTATAAATTACGTTGTTAGAAACATAAGCTAGATCTATCTTTAATGGCATTAAATACATCCATACGATAAATGTTAAACATAAGTAAGGATTTCCTTACCACGCCTAAATGTAGATTTATAACTCGGGAGCTACAGGGTAGAGCTAATGTTAGACTCGATAGATCTATAGATCAGATACACTAAGAAGTTTATTTTACCTGGTACTCAGAATTAACCTTCAATAATTCCGCGATTTAAACCACTGGAAATGTATCTGAAATCCGACTTCAAGTCCAGTTTAAATTCTTTACAGCATTAGTCTATTGTTTGCCAACTTTATAAGCAGTTATATATTAGTACACAAACAAACAAATTACGATCGACCTACTTAATGTCACTCTGACGCAACAAGCGATTCTTAAATCTTACGGAACATTCCGGAGACAGTCGATGTATCACGATTTATATATATGACTTGTTTACTTACATAATCAAGTCGGAAAATTACGGAATCCGGTTAGTGCCATATGGAATATCGTGCCTCTTACGGCGAGGGCGAGACACGAGAATTGCGCGAAACACGAAGCGAGACACGATATTCCCGCGAGACACGAAGCGAGGCACGATATTGTAACACGAGACCTCGCACTGTCGCAGTAGCCCATACTACGATATCTTGTGGCAAAATATCGTGTCTCGCTTCGTGTTTCGTGCAATTCTCGTGTCTCGCTTCGTGTCGCGCAGTAAAATATCGTGCCTCGCTTCGTGTCTCGCGCAATTCTCGTGTCTCGCGTTCAAAGGTCGAGACACGAGATGCGAAGCGAGACGCGAAGCGATACACGATTATCAGGCGAGACGCGAAGCGAGGCACGATATTATATCGTTCAAATACCGCCCGAATCTCGAGTATCGCGGTAAATTTTCAAACCACGATACAGGAAACACGAAGAGAGACGCGAGAATCCGGCGACATGCGAAGCGAGGCACGATATTGTATCGTTCAAATATCGCTCGAATATCGAGTCTCGCGTCTACCGGTGCACCAGGAATTAATCACGTTGGAGTTGTATGATATTATTTTGTAAAAATATGATGATGATGATGTTGTTGTTGTTGTTGATGATGATGATGATGTTGATTATGATGATAATGATAATGATGGTGATGATAAGTAACACCGAAGTTGAGTTGACACCAAAGTGCGTTGCTACATAGGACAATAGGGCAATCCACCTATGTGCTTTAGTGCATGATGCAACCCCACGTCGTGTTGACCTACTTTCAGTGTGTGAAAGTTAATTTGAAGAAGGCCTGTAGTACACAACTATTTAACAACGCAACAGAAGTAATTGCAGCCGCAGTTTCCTCAAGACGGATGGGCGGACGGACGGACAGAAAGACAAAGAGACAGTCTGACAGAGAGACAGACCGTTACTTTTACAGCAACAGGCTTTTCATAAAAAATAAACAATAAGCATAAATAAAACGTAGTCATCATTATAGTTAAAAAAGAAACAGTTATCAAATCGAGTAGAAATAGCCACAAAGCAGCAGTATCATCCAGGCGAATGGGTGGACTGACGGACAAAGAGGCTGACAAACAAACAGACAAACAGGCATGAAGACAGGCAGACAGACAGTGGGACGTCATGGACTGGGCCGTCATGGTCTGACCCGCATTCGTTCGTTAGGAAAAAGAGTGTTTCCCTGTTTTGCTTCCCTGCTTTCAAACCGCGAGACTCGATATTCGGGCGATATTTGAACGATACAATATCGTGCCTCGCTTTGTGTGTCGCCCGATTCTCGTGTCTCGCTTCGCGTTTCGAGTATCGTGATTTGAAAATCTACCGCGATACTCGAGATTCGGGCGGTATTTGAACGATATAATATCGTGTCTCGCTTCGTGTCTCGCCTGAATATCGTGTATCGCTTCGTGTCTCGCTTCGCATCTCGTGCCTCTAAACGCGAGGCACGAGAATTGCGCGAGACACGAAGCGAGGCACGATATTTTACCGCGAGACACGAAGCGAACCACGAGAATTGCGCGAAACACGAAGCGAGACACGATATTTTGCCGCTATATATCGTGGTATGGGATACTGCGACAGTGCGAGATCTCGTGTTACAATATCGTGCCTCGCTTCGTGTCTCGCGGGAATATCGTGTCTCGCTTCGTGTTTCGCGCAATTCTCGTGTCTCGCCCTCGCCGTAAGAGGCACGATATTCCATAACCGGATTCCGTAGAAAATACATTCGTTCTAGGACGAAAATAACTTTTTAATTTCGGTTTGGTGAGTTTGTACCCCAAAACAGCAAATTTAGGTTTATATTTTCCCTTTCTGCGGATGTAGATAATGGGCATAAAGTGTAGCGGACGAATAGAATTATCAGAATATACAACATTCGTTGTAGGCCGAAAATAACTATGTTACTTTCGGTTTGGCGAGTTTGTTACCCCAAACAGGAAATTTGGGTTTATATAGTCCTCCAAAGCGGATGTAGCTTATGCTCATTAAAACATTGGTATTGTGGTACTGTCAACGAAAGTGTAATGAACTATATAAACAGATCATGCTAGATTTGTTCACTCTGTTAATATTACGTTTTTAGTTTGATACATTTACGTTTTTTGTCTTCAGCGCCATTTCTTCTTATTTTATCATCATTTAAAAACACAATTCACAGAACAAAGTTTTCAATATTGTCAGCGATTAATTTAACTATTAACCAAATATATTAAAAACCTTCAGTCATATAGCACTACATATTATGCAAGTCCTTGAAATTAAATGTAACTCTTGTAGGCCAAATTTCACAACATCATCTGCAAATGGTTTGGGGCCAGTTTTCAGGTTAAAGATTCTAACATGCTCTCTTCTAGAATACTGTTCAAGACTGTCTGTTTTGTCTTACTTATTAACTCTGATGTTTGACCTGGCCAACTCAAAAGCTTCGCTCGGCACTGTCAATTGTTTCAGTACATTTATGAGCACAGAAGTTATTGCTGGAATATGTGGTAATTGAACTGTATAGGTCAAATCAAATTCAGTGTTGACATGGCTGTTAAGTTCAATGTTCTAGGTTCGGAAAAATAACATGTTTCTTGTATACGAACTTTACAATCGTTATAAACTAGCATAAACTCCATTGTGTTAGTAGCTGCTTCCTTTCTCTTACGGATTTCATGCATGTCTGTATTTCAAATGAATACAATTTTAAGATAATCTCACTAAATGTCCACATTAACGCCCCGAGACCTTTTGTTAAAATATTTCTTGTTTTCAAGGCTCCATATTTAACACGTGCCATGCATACTTGAGTGGCCTTACAACTTGAATATATTTGTAATGTATATGGGTCGTATAATTTACTCATATATTTATTAAAATTAAAATAACTGTAACGTTACAAATTACACATCAATAAAAAGAATGCTCTGTATGCATTGAAAATAATAATAATAGTATGGAAACACAATGTCATAACAGAACATCTTAAATTCATTATTTAGCTCAATGTTAGGCCTAAATTAAAAAATCTTTTGTTTGCCCTTTACCGACCCAAAATTTTAGGGGTGGGTCGGTAGGTATGAAAAATATTTTATTTTATTCCGAGAATTTAATCTTTGTCATACCTAAAAATCGTCGTTTAGCAATACATTATTATTGTATCTTTGTTTGAAAATCACAATTACTTTCTTCGTCTTGATTGATGCAATCAAGATTATACATGGTAAAACTGGCTTTAATAATAGACATAACATAAAATAGAATACGCAATGCTTTAAAAAACAATTTGTGAAGTAAATGTATTCTATTTAATAACAATGTCTGAATTGACTAGACACGCATATAAGGGGCGTATTTAGGGTAAAATCGAGTGTACACCCGTGCTGGAACATGAATTATATCGGAAAAAAATATTAAGGGAATATATATTGGTCAATAGAGAAATTCCAAAGAAAACAAGAAATTAATATTGAGATGTCATTTTTTGCCCTAAATATAATACAAGAGGACCAAGCTGTGACTTCACGGACCCGATATTTTTCGTTCCCTACTAAGGAGACTTCTCGGACACCAGAGATTTCGGTCCCTTCTAAGGAGACTTCTTGGACACTAGATTTTTCGAACACTATAAGGAAACGTACCGGCCCCAAAAATTTATTTGAGATAAACTCAATAATTATTAATATCTGTACCGTGAATAAACCGATCATATACCGCCCCATGTTTTCACCATTGATACATGATTAAGCTAAATACTAGTAATTTACGTAAACATAATTGATAGATGAATTTGTCCGGCAAATTTAACAAATTAACATTGTCCGAAAATAAAAGCGGGAATGAATGAGCAGTACGTTTATGAATTCCCCATTCATTGCAATTCTCGGGTTTAGGATTCTCCAGACGCTAATTGAAGCCTGTGCGTTAACACAGCTTTACCGCGCGTTATTTTTAGAATGATTCTCCTGCTGGAGTTGTACTCGCTAGAATTAATTCACGGGGACTACAGTCGGTGACATTGTACAATAATATTTTTACACAATGATAAAATAATAGGAAATATAACCTCAATCAAATTTGCTAATATTTGTTTTGCTTATTTATATACAAAAAAATAGCAGAAATTTACCACTTTATATTCTGTGCTTGCGAGCTCAACAGGCAACACTGTACGCTGTGACCGACTGTCGTCCCCGTGAATTGTAGCATTGCAATTATAGAGCGCGCCGATTATGTAGGCTAAACAATATAGTTATTTCATTATGTGAATGAATATAACATTCTGATCATGACATACAATGAGTAAAATTGTTCATAATTATGTTCATTTCTAGAGTGTCGAAGATATGTTTGTAACTTTAATTTAACCGCTTATGTAAACAATTATGTAACAGTTATTGGTATACGTTAAACGATTGTTTGAAGTTTGCATTCCCTAAAATTAGAAAATTTGCCCAATTCTATTGGCATTCAATTTTTCTTCTGCATAATTATTGCAAGAAATCTAGGTCAAAAGTGATCTTAGACAGCTACGCCGAAAAAAAACACATAAGAAATAAAGGGGCGAAAATGACACTGCTAACAAAAATATATTCGATATAGTATATCGCGATATGAATAAACATCAGACGAAATAGCGCAAAGTGTAAAACGTTTTTAGACTGGTGGCGGAAGCCAACGGTCTTTTGAAAGGGTAATTTCCAGGACAGGTATCACGGGGAACTACTTTTTTGCAGGCTACGAGTCAGTAAACCGAAACCTGAACGGGTCCTTTTTCCAAACAGTCGCACCTTCCTACCTGTTTTATTATCTTTTATTTATTTAAGGTAATGTATGTCATATGTGTTATAATGTGTATATCATGTTATTTAAAACAATTACATTTTTTTAATGTCCATTTATTTAAAATGTTACTTCAAACTAACGACACCCCTACTTGCGCTATTTGCATGTTGTGTGTAACCGAAATATTCACCTTAGTGCTCTGGAATAAGGCTACTAGATAAAGAGCTACATCTGTTCTTTTTTACACTAACTACTACGCTTCATCAGTTATTCTGCATGGCCCGTTGCAGATTGACTTGTCGACTGGCATGTATATAATTCCGTCTGCACTGTATAACTAGTTTGAAAAATATATTTGTTTGTTTCTTAAACAATATTTTTACTATGATGTCGTATACTTATGGAAAGGACGCAACATTATCAAGTTTAAAAGTGGGAAATTGAACTAATATTCAAACAAATTATTCAACTTTAGCAAAAATGCAATCATAAATCACATGTTTTTAGTTTCTTTTGTCGCCAAGTATTTCCACGTTGAAAGCATTTTGATTAAGCAATTGAAGTTCCTTATATGCACTTTGCAAGGAACAACTTAAAATTAAAGCACTTTAAGGATCTATATGAAACCTTATCATCAAGAAATATATTTAAAAAGATATTCTGCGTCTGTGATCATTTTTATCCGTCGTATATTTGACTCGATCATTAGGTCACGCGATACTAAATTCACGCTTTATTCCTCCCAACATATCATATAAATGTACGTTAACTGTGAAGAAAATCAAAACTAGCTCTCTCCTGTTTCTTAAAGGTACACAAAAGGCGCTGCATGATCAGTAAAGTTATTTAAATTAAATTTCGATTTGAAAGAACCTTAAAATTATTCATTTGGAACGAAAACTTACAGAATCAGCATCATTAACCAAAACATACATAAAATTTACATCAGATAATTTGTACATTAAGAGTTTGAGTTTCAATTTGTGATTATATCAGTCAAGTAATTTTAAATGTAATTTACATTCGCAGAACATTTGCCATTTTGCAACGATGAATACATTTAATTCGTTTCGAGCGGAAGCGGCGTACGACCTCTCTAAAATTGTCCAAAACTAGGTTTTTGAACCGAACAATAACTGAAACATGTGCATTTCGTTACAATTACATGTTCTTTTCAATCAAAGTATTTCAAATATAGTTTCTGTTTTGTGGTATTTTGGTTAAATTGTTCCGTTTGGCGATATGCGTCGTTCCGATACATGTATCTTAACATGTAAGAGACAACAGCAGTTAATTTGTTGTCAGTTATTTAATATTTCCGCCCCTCTAACTCAAAATCCTGGTACCGCTTCTGATATTATATTTGAAATATGGAAATATAACAGAAGGTGTTTGTTCTGTACCAGAATAAAACATTTAAGACAAGGGAAATTTTCAATAATCAAGCCACATACTGTAGTTTTCACCAAGGAGCTCTGTGAATGAGGCGTGTCGTGGGAAACCCGGGCTGAATGCATGTGCGTAACGTGTCGTCTATGATCAGCATGTGCAGTCTTTTCTAAACATAAATCCACTGTAGGCGGAAAGTGCCGTCCTGGATTAACCTGTGCGGACTGCACAGGCTGATCCGGGACGACACTTTACGCACACGCATGAAGCCCGGTTTTTCCGCGACACGCTTTGCATATGGATCCAGCGGGGTTTTTTTATATGAAAAATATTTGTTGGTCAAATAAAGACAAACAAAAAAGAACAAATCATTCAAACGCTATGCTAATTTAGGATTTTATTGTAAAGTTACTAGATGCGCTGTTTTATTTGTTAGGTTGTTTATATTGATGAGTAGGTCGGGTAATATGTAGTGAGTTGATAAAACGCATATACAAGATCATTAAGTAGACATTGAACCTATACAGGTAGGTGACATGGCGCTTCGTCTGAAAATTGAAATACGATCACAAGATTGCCGTACCTGTTTAACTTTTAACCACAAAACGAAATGGCAAAGCCTTGTGTACGCCCGGTCGTACAGGGGTACGCCTGAATACACCACTGCATATTAATTAATACAGCATAGATAAATACTGACTATATTGAGAAAACATGTGTATTATTATCAATGGCTGAACTCACTAGACAGTCATAATCATATTAATACGGTACAAATACAATCTGGTTGACTAGAAAACTGTAAAACCATTGAATTGAAAATTAAAAATAATTTGATTAAAATGTCACAAATAAGACAATAAGAAATGTTGTTAACTCGGATGTCTCTGTTCTTTCAAATATAAACTGTGTTTTTGTTAATGACAATTTAACAAAGAACACTTACTAGTACTGACAGAAGAATTATTCCTTAACAAAGCCAGTATTGACTTACACTTTTTTGTTAACATCGGGTTAAAACCTTTCTGCACTGCCACTTGTTGATTTGCTAATTGAAATCGAAACTTTGTCGGTAATTTTCTTGTTCTCGTCTACAACGCACAATAGACTGTAATGCAACCCAATTTTTACCTGTTTAAACTTTATGAATTTTATATTTATTTATTGATTTCAACAAACACGCTGAAGGTTAAAAACAGGTAAATCAAATCTCCACAGGTCCCATTGTAAAACAGCAAAATCTCCTGGCATCGCCACTTTCTTCGATTCAGATATTGAGAGTCTGATCTCTTCGGAAAGATGGTTCTCTCTGCTTTTCAATATTTAAAATAAACAAGAGCTGTTAGAGGACAGCGCGCTCGACTATTCGAAGTATTTCAGTTGGTACATAGTTTGGATAGTGGAAGTGGCATATATTTGTTAAAATACAAAACTTTTAAGTGAAGTCTTTGTACATTTTTGGAACACAAACTTTAACCAAAAAATGTATGTAAAAAGTGTGCTTAACTCTGTCAAAATACCAAACATAGTTATGGGTAATGTTGCCCCTGATACTAGAGTTGATGAAAAAGGTTATTTCCAAGTTTCCAGTGAATTACTTATGTAGTTTTGAAGTTATAAAACTTTTGAATATAAACTTCAACCAAACAATATATGCCAAAAAGGGGCATAATTCTGTCAAAATACAAAATAGAGTTATGGCTAATGTTGCTCCTGATACCAGAGTTGATGACAAAGGTTAGTTCCAAGTTTAAAGTGAAAAGCTTATGTAATATAGAAGTTACAAAACTTTTGAATATACACTTTAATCAGAAAATCTAAGTGAAAAAGGGACATAACTCTGTCAAAATACAAAAAGAGTTATGGGAAATGTTGCCCGTGATACTGAGGTTGATGACAAAGGTTAGTTCCAGGTTTCAAGTGAATAACTTATGTAGTTTTGAAGTTACAAAACTTTTGAATATAACTTCAACCAGAAAATTTAAGTGAAAAAGGGGCATAACTCTGTCAAAATACAAAACCGAGTTATGGGGAATGTTGCCCCTGATACTGGCGTTGATGATAAAAATATATTCCAAATTGCAAGTGATTAACCAATTCAGACGCCGACGCCAGGGGTAGTAGGATAGCTCACCTAGTCGCCCGTAAGAAACACTCGCGATTCAACAAAAGCACATGCTGCCTATACATAAACTGCTGAATATTAAAATTTCAAGTAATTCGGTGTCACGATACATCAAACTGCACAAAAGACTTGTCGTTTTCAGGAAATAACTATTGAAACCAGTGTCCGTTATGCGAAATGTCTCTTTCTTTTGACAGAAGAAAAAACGGACTAATTTATATACGGGCAACTTTCAAGGGATCACCCTACTATTTACTGGTAACTTACCTCAAAAACGTAATTATATACCCGGATGATCGCGTCATACGTCGACCGGTGGGTACACGACAAAACGTGAAATACACCATGTTTACTAGTATCCTGTCAATAGGCGCTTGTGTTCACACTGTTGTTCAAGCGCCTTAATGATCAAAATTGTAGCTTATGAAAGTTGTGAACGAAACAAAAATACGAAATGTAAAGAAAGAAAAAAACAACTAATAAAAAAATAATTACCTCAGATTTTGCAATAAATTTTTTTGAGTCGGCGGCTTTTTTGTGGGTCGGTCGGTAAAGGGCAAACAAACTTAATTTTAATTTAGGCCTTATCTTAATTGATTCACCTAACGTAAAACATACGTGACTTTATCTTAAAGAAATGACTGACATTTGAACGATTTAAAGAGTTACCATATTTGAATGTTTAATAAATACTAAATCATATTGGAAATTGATAAAATTTCCAATAATTCCAAACTAAGTCTGTTTAAACTATGAATGTTTAATAAATACTAAATCATATTGGAAATTGATAAAATTTCCAATAATTTTTCAAAAATCATAAATGAAACAAATTTACTATTTAAAAAAAAAAAAAAGTGGATATTTTAGAATTTAAATCAGTAAGCGTTGCTTTAACAGAGCCAGGCTGCATTCTACAAACATAACGTACATTGCCTAAACAATTACTGATATATGTAATCCATTTTAACATTGGTGGCACCGATGAGGTTTTGTTACGTTATGTTAACTATCACTTGATCCCTTTCATTATCTAAAGCAGAAGCGTTTGGGTCGGAAAGGGTAATGTCCTGGGATGTGAACGAAATGCATAATAGTTTGTCCTGGGATGTGAACGAAATGCATAATAGTTTGTCCTGGGATGTGAACGAAATGCATAATAGTTTGTCCTGGGATGTGAACGAAATGCATAATAGTTTGTCCTGGGATGTGAACGAAATGCATAATAGTTTGTCCTGGGATGTGAACGAAATGCATAATAGTTTGTCCTGGGATGTGAACGAAATGCATAATAGTTCCCCCTTTGTAACGCTCTTAACATCAAAAACGCCCCTGTACAATATCTTATTTCAAATTTGTGACGTTCTTCCAAAATCAAAAGGCTATATCTAATTAAATAATACAAAAAAAACATGGTTCTGATGCTTGTATTAAAAGTGTGAGCACCCTAAGCATTGTGAGGATCGTTTGAGTCTTGGAAAGCCATGCAAAATGTAATTTGGACAAGTTTAACGGATTGAACACAGGGAAACAAATTATACATCAAATCAGAAAATTCAGATCAAATGAAAACATCACAGATAAAATTAAAACATTTATTTAAACGATAAGCAAAGACAAACATTTATACAAAATGGTAAAAGCGTATAGAAGAAACAATTATCACTTCGAACCATGCAAACAGTAAAAATAATTTTATCCATTAATCGTCTTCACCGCTTCCTTCCGCTGTAGAGCCCAATCTTGGTTCGTAAGGATTAGGGTCTGTATTCAAATCACCCTGGGACATGAACGTGTCCACGGTCGACCCGGTGCTTGAGTGGTTTTCGGCAGCTACCAGCACGTATATCGACATATGTCCAAGGGATTCGGGATGGACGCAAACAGGAACGACCGGCTCAGTTGCTAAAAGACACAAAAGGTAAATAAACTTCAATTGCATGACACTCACGGTCTTTCAGTGACACGTAAGCAGCGGGCAAAAAAAAATCAGCAACGTTGTACCCCCATATAATAATTTTGTCTTTTTTAAACCGACGCTGGTCTTTTTAATTCTGAACAGGGGCTTGGCTATGGTTGAATCTGGGATATACATTGATACTAAGGGATGGTGCGGAATATATGCCGCCCCCCCCCCCCCCCCCCGAGTGGATTTCTCTTTAATGGCGAAGATGCACTTTGTATGACATAGGATTGTGGTTGCAAACTATGTCAGTTTAACTACGAAATACGTTGGCGACAACAATAAACCTCTGTGTCGTTTTAAGTTAAATCCTCATGCACGTAAAGTATCCTATTTTTCAACATGGCGTTTTCAGTTTTCAACCCTGATTTCCAATTTCCAAACAACGACTGCTTTTCTTATCGTATAATATCTTATTATAGTTAAACAGAGATAATAGTGTATCTGGCTGTCAGAACCACTTTGGTTTTAAAATTCTTATGGCAGTATGAAGTGTAACTACAGGATTTGATCGTTCTTCTTTAATACACAACTAATATACAACTGATATTGCATTTGTAAAATCAACACTTAAACATGTTCACTTCCAATGTTTCACAAGCATTTAAAGTCGAACTATTTTACTTAGTAAGGCCATTCAAGACCTCCTTTAAATTAACTTAAGCAGTTGCTAATATAAATTATAAGTATATACTTTCCGCTTTTAGGGTATTTTCTGTTTCAAGGAAGTGTCTTCTAAAAATAAAACCACTGTCGGCGGAAAGTGTCGTCCCGGATCAGCTTGTGCGGATTGCACAGGCTAATACGGGACGACACTTTACCAACAAACATAGCCCAATTTTCCCACGACACGCCTCATTAATGATAAATACCTGCAGGAATGTAGCGCAAATAGCAGTTGTAGGCCGTGCAATGAGTGTCCTTAGGTTGACGTCGACCACGCCTTGGACGGCCAGGTAGATCCTCAGTTGTTTCAACATTTCGCCATTTACGGGGAGGCAGAATCTCCGCTGGCTCCACGAGATTCTGCATACATCGGTAACACAAGCTTTTGCTCGCTCCCGAAAGCGGGGCACCAATGTGGTTCCTTAACTTGCTGACGTCCATCGCTCCAAAGTGACTGAAGTTAAGGTAAAGGCATAGTTCAGTTGACATGAAAACTAAAATGTAATTATCGACAAGTTTTAAATAATTAAAAAGTTGTGGGAAGTATTCTTTAACATGTTCAGTTTCCAAATACAAGAACCAATATTTGAGTCTGCAACATTTTTTTAATGCACGCTTTTTAAATATTGTAGTACTTTATGTAATACTCACAAAATATGTAAACACTGTATTGAAGTTTGCAGCACATACGATCATTTTTCTCTATGTATATTAAGCCTTCTGAAGTAAACTTTGTTTTCTTTCATTTTTATTTGAAAAATGTAACTGCCATTGGTAATGCATGAACAGTGGTCAAAACAGGTGTAGGTGTATAGGGATTTAAGTTAATATGAAAATGTACGCAATACATGAACTAGTTGGTAGTTTGCATACAGTAAGAAAGTAAAATTCGTAATAGAGGATATCATACTGTCTGGTAAATTGAAAGAAATAATATTACTTAGACAAACACCTGTGAGTTGAACAAACTTACTGGTACTCGTGTCCACAAGGGCAAGTAAATTTTGCCAACCCCCACTCCTTTTCACGTGGTAACGCATCCTTGCGCTTTTTACATCTTCTGCACTTCGAAACCTGAATGAATTTGGAAGATCGACAAGCAAATCAAATTGGGTAATCGTAGCGTTCATAATTTAATAAAACTTAACAATATACATGTACATCGAGTTCGTTGCAGCTTAGTGAATTCAATTTCAACAACTTAATAGACCGAAGTGTATGGTATGGTTACTAAAGCTCATGCTCCAGTTTAAACACAATCGCCATGTGGAGCAACCTAAAATGGGTGCTATTTCATGTAATTCGTTTGTAAAACGATGCTACATGTTGGAAAGTCTTCATGTTGATATACAACATGAAATGGCGTGCGGAAATAGTTAACACAATACCGGTTTTCTCTTCGGCACTTTTTTCCACCACGAACTGCTACATTGCTCACAACTGAACTGGCGGATTTCCGAGGATATCTCGTATCTACGGTTCAGGTCTTGCATAACCTGAGGCTGGCGTAGGTATGTAACAACCTGCCACTGGAAACCATGGCAACATACAATAACTACATGTCTAAATTGGGGACAGAACATCGTTGTACAAATTCGGGTTATTATCGCCTTTTATTTCGCAATAGTGTGTGCCAAATACTCAGAAAACAATATGATAAAATGCATTATCAAGTTGACAATGGAACGTCGTTACATTCTATTCTACACTTGCCATAATAATGCCTACATGTTATATGTATCAATTTATTTAATTAAAGGGTTATGTCGCGGGACAATTGCCGTATCTATTGCCCTTTTGTATGTCAGTAACCCTTAATGATAGTTTATAAAATAAGATATGAATGTTATCTATTTTAAATACATGTAGTATCGTGTTTCTGTACTATTTAAATACTGGGTAATTGCATCAAAATGATTGAGGGAATACGTGTATTTCTGTTGTTAACAATATTTACATATATTAAGCTAGAAGATATGCAATACACACCCCTTCTCCGTTTCCAAGTACATCCTCACATTCTTCCTGGGTTGCTGAATTAGAGCAAGTTTATAATACAATTGTACAACACGTTATATGCTAAATTTTATCATTCTTGCTTAAACAGGACTATTAATATGACATAACACATGTACTAAGTACAACTAATATTAATTAAGTTAACCAATTGTTATATTTCACAATTTGATACATGTACTTAGTATATCCTTGATATTAAGCAGTTTAATTATCATAATGGAAAAATTATTAAAGTACCCATTGTAACAAATCTTAAAAAAAATTATTTATACCGTGAAATACAAAATCAACCGCTTGTTGAAAATCCCCGTCGAAATGATCTATAATTTTCTCCGCATCTTGCTCCGAGAATCGGCCACGGAACAGTTCGCGTAAACCTTGAGCCTTCAACAATCAAAATGCAATATTGTTTAGCCCAAAAGTACTCGGCCAAAATAACTTGGAGTTTAGTATTATATATTATGAGCCCATCATTAGATGGTGCTAACCAATTCCATCCATCCTTTCTCTAAAAGGAAATTGAATAATGCATTGAAATAAAGTAAAGTCTAAATACACAGCCATGTACGAGCCAAAAAAGGCCAACATTAGATGCTAAGTCCATCCTTTCTCGAGAAATCAAAATATAATTATATATATTTGAATTAGCCATTGAATACAAGTCAAGTTTTAATACACAGTCATGTACGAGCCCTAAAAACAACATTAGATGCTAAGTCCATCCATTCTCGAGAAGTCAACATGGAATTTTAATTAGCTATGGAATAAAACCCAAGTGTATAGTGCAGTTCTCTCAATTTTGAGATTATATTCAGAATGGGATCCAATGTCATATTTAGATGTTTACATGGCTTATTGAACAGTAGCTTAGACAAGCACAAGTTTATTTTCATTACTTACATTCTTCCGTCTTTCATCATCTGAATCACGATCTTGCGTGTCCTGCACGACATCGGCCATTGCAGTGGGTTTGAGCCGCGAATACACGACATCGGCCATTGCAGTGGGTTTGAGCCGAGAATACAAACGTGGGTAGCTTGTGGATAGCGTCGGTGTTTACTATCTCTATAAACATAGAGGTGCATACGTTCAAGAACAACCATTTCCATCAGAAATATGATTTCTATCAAAGGTTATAATACATAATCATCAACATAGTAAAAAAGCTATACAAGTTTCATTTAATTGTTATTATTCATTAAGCTTAAAAAAAATCATTTTTTATTTTTTCTCATGCACTTTCTCCAAAAAATCAGGAGAAAGGGCAAATATTGTTGTTGTTTTTTTTAAGTATTTTTTTTTCTCCTACTCTTGTCTATTGGCACTTTGTTATGGCTTATTAAAACAAGTAAATAAGTACAGATTAAAATCAATTTTTAAGTTTTAATAACAACGTAAGCATCCTTTTTTTTTTATAAAATTCTAAATATAGGTTTATTAATCACAAACGGTCATTTATGCAAGTTGACGTAAAAATGCAATCAATTTGAATGTTCATAATTAACATAAGTGCCTTAAAATTGATATACCATCAGCATTAAAGTACTTCTATTTATAGAATTTAACTTTTCGTTATTCATATTTTTTTATAACTGTAAAAAATAGGAATTCTTTTGGCAATAAATCACCAATAATTTTGGCAAAGGAAAATCAACACTTGTCAATGCAGCTGGCATTTTCTTTTGTTTCCATAGGACTTATATTGACACTGATTTTCTTCAAAAAAATATGGAATGCTATTACACAAGCGAAAGCATCTACGAAACAAAGGTTTAAATAACAAATAGACGATATTTATAAAGGTTTCCAATCAAATATTACTTTTTTTCAAAATTTACACAGTATTTCACAATTTGTGTATATCCGATTTATATATTTAAATCAGACAGGAAGAAAGTTACTGGAAATACCGAAATCTCTACTGGGTTACTCTTCTTCCGCTATGTTAAAATGCGGATTCGTTTAATTTTAAGCCGCTATCCATGGGATCTAATTCAATACATTCAATTTTAGTAGTAGTTCTTGTGAACGTTTATGGTGTTTATTCGTCCAAAATCTGTTTGTGATTTACGAAAGGCATTGTTCAAAAGCGCTTGGTACGAACGTAATATACTATAATGTACATACTGGTTTACTCCAGAGTCACCACCAGTTATCGCATACAGAACATAGACGATAGCCAGTTACCAAAATGTTAATAGTTCATGATTTCAATGGGTAGTTTTTGTATTTTGTTCGGTAACATGCCCATTTGAAACACTTTCTGCAAAGTTTAATTTCTACAGGGTTTGACTACAGGTCCGGTGACTAGTTGTTTTTGGTCTGTGTAGATTGTCATATGTCTTTTATTAACCGTCCGAGATGACATTGTTTTTCTTCTTCATTTTACCGTATGATCTTGTGTACAATCTCACCTTTTCCGATTATTCAACTTTCCAATGAGTATGTCAAAACAGTTTGTTATGCTTTTGTCAAATCAACTTATCACCGTTTTGACTTAAAAACTTAGATAAGATGGGCATAGTAGTCGCGTATTTAGAGAAGCTCGGTCCATCTAATAATTATAATAAATAAATTAATAATTTACGAAAGGCATATATTTAATGACCTTTTTTTATTTTAATACACATTTCACCAAACAACCTTAATAATTAGTTTATATCGAAACTAGCACGTGCAACAGTACACTAGCAGTGTCAATGTGTTTTGACTAAATACTTTGAACTTGGATATCGTAAATATTACTCCAGGCTCAAAAATAATTTTATGCGAACAACATATTCTCTCACAGTAAACTCTCACAGTAAAAATGAATTTTCTGTTAACAACACACAGTATTCAATTAAATTTTTATTAAAAAAAAAAAATTCAAAGTAAACATAATTCAAGTCAAAGTTTCCACATTGTGGGAATGATTGCAAAAGGTTAAGGAACGGTTAACCAACTCAAATAACAATTACTTTTAATTAGTTGCTGTTGTTGTTGTTTTTTTGCATTTTGATTCCTCAGCACACGATAACACGTGTATGTCCAATTTTTTTCAAGAAGTTGATATATGATCTTTATTTTAGCAACAATGTCCATTCAACATATTAGCTTAAATATGTTATATTATATAATTATTATATAATGAGTAATATAATATTTTCATGTGTGCTCAAAACATGTTTCCGATTTCAATTATTAGACTACTTTAACTATGCACTATGCAGTTCGGTGTGTTTCTATTATCGGGACCAGTTCATACAGTATCGGGCCTGTAGATTTTGAAGGTAGCCGGTCCCGTGGACCACCGATTCCCGAAAGTTAAGGTCAACCCCTGTTTTTATTAACATATTTCTGGACTGCTCCTTTAAAACCTAGGCGCGATCGTCCAAAAATAGTAAATACAATATTTTTGGCATTAAATCTAATTCGTGGCGGGCCATAAAACAAACGTTGCTGCGCTGCCTGAGAAACGAATCATTAACTTTTTTAGCCTTATTATATTACTTGAAGTTTAGCGTGTACTAAAACGCTGAAGCAATCAATGGTTCATAAAACGTTAAATCATACCAAAGAATGATTATTCGTGTATATATCTTTTCACTGAATTAAATAAAACTGTCAGTTAAAAGATTCTTCAGAAAGGTAAATATATAAAATCTGATTTTCGAACTCCAAAATTACAGATTATTTTGTTTTTTAATTAACATATTTCCTAGCCGATATCTTTATCATTCTAATTTTAGAGAAAACGAAACCGAAACTTCTTTGACAGCTTGTGCATTCTATAGCTTGTAGAGTTTTAAACTTAATTCTTCTCAACTGTTATTAGATAATATATATGAACGAAAGCCCGAATGTAATGATTTATATGATCCCATACATTTTTAGTCAAACCAGGAACAATTTACAAAGAAGATTATATTACCTGGATTTCAGAATTAACCTTCAGTGATCCGTCGTTTTAAACCACTAAAAGTCAGTCGTAAATTCGCCTTAAAGTCGCGCTAAACTGCTTCCAATTCTAATAAAGTTTTTCTCCCAAATATCAAGCAAAACAATGTGTAATCATCCGCTATAACGCTTTTAAAAACAGTTGATATCTCTTGATCGCGTGGTATATTATATTATCAGGTGGACACAAAAACTGGACGGCGTTTTCAGAAAATACAACACTGCTTTTGTGCTAAAGATAAACGAGGACATATTGTTCTGTAAAATCTACTTTCGGTTCGTGATTGAATGTCATAACTCGTTTCGGTTTAGGGAAAGGTTATATATTATATGTGTTAATATACATGAGGAAGAAGAATGCAAAAAATAATAATAATGTTGGTAGCAAATGTCGCATTAATAATTGATTACATAACTTTCTAATCAGCTTGATAAGATATCTGAAATGTAATATATATTATATTCTCGTCCAATAAGACTAACACGTAGCGTATTTTAGGATATAATCTTAATCAGAATCTAATCTCACCAACAGCTTGTGGTTGTTTTGTTTGTTGGTTGGATTTTCATTGATTCTTGTTATGCATCTGCTATAAATAATAATTCTTATGTGGTCGTTATTCAACTAAAAGTTACTTACTTTTAATCAAAGGTAAGTAGGTGATGCAGATACCTATAATTAAAACGATTAAGAACTGCTTCAAATGTTGCACAAATCAGATAATGCAAAGAGTCAACGTTTAGGGGGAATGATCAACATCTTCAAAGTTAATGGTACGTATACATCACACAATGCTTAAAAATATTTGAGGCGTGTCGTGGGAAACTAGGACTAAATGCATGTACGTAGTGTCGTACCAGATCAGCCTCTGCAGTCCGCACAGGCCGATCTGGGACGACACTTTCTGCTTTTATGGTATGTTCTGTTTCAAGGAAGTCTCATCTAAATATAAATCCACTGTAGGCAGAAAGTGTCGTCGACACTTTACGCACATGCATTAAGCCCGGGTTTCCCACGACACGCATTATATGATTTAAGAATTGTCTGAACTGAATTGTTCTGAATCCACTAGCAATACAAGAATCAATTGTGTTACTGTGAGTCCACACATGCACTGACAGATCTCATCAAAGCATTTGACATAGTGGACCATGACATGTGCCAGCTCCGTCTTTTAGTAATGAAACTTCTGACGTGTTTGTGGCATATTTCAGTGGCAGAAAACAAACTATCAATGTAATCAAATTGCTTGTTTTATCCACCAAGTGAAGTTCGTCGATTAAGAAGTCCTACAGGGCTGTTGTCTCTTTTGTTTTTTTATTAATGTATATGAAAAACAAAATCGTGTTGCATTGCCCTGTAAATGCTTGATCTTCCTGGCATACTTTTTTAATAAATTATAAAACAACTACAACATAATGTGACAATGGCAGTTTACTATTGTTTAGATTTCAAATATGCCTCGATCAATACAATAGCAATAGCATTGGGGTTTCGCTACTGATGTATATCTAAATGTCGAAATCTAGTGTACTCACTTATTTCGTGAGTACATTTATTATTCTCCATTCTTAAAATACTGAGAAAAGAACTATCAAAATGACTTGCAAAGACATCACCATCAGCAGCATCATCATCACATAATAATAATGATAATCACATCACCATCATCATCACCATCACAATCACCATAAAATCATCACCATCATTATCATCACCATCATCATCAGCAGCATCATCAGCAGCATCATTAATCTTCATTCAGATCAATAGAAAAACAAAACACAAATAACAATGGGTATTTGTATTTGACAGCATTTTCGAACAAAGAGAGAATAAATTAACATTATAAATTAAAAACATACAACCTTTCCTTAAATCATCCACACTCATCCTAACGCCTGTTAAAGTTTTCAATTGAAAAATAACAAACTATCCACTGACGGTTTAGCCAACTGGCTTCTCATTCTGGCCAACTGGCCTACACATCAAACTAGCCAACTGGCTTTTCAAATGGTCAACTGGCCTACACATCAAACTAGCCAACTGGCTTTCCAAACGGCCAACTGGTCAGCTGGCCTACACATGCCAATTAACAAACTAGCCAAATGGCTTTCCAAGTGGCCAACTGGTCAACTTGCCTACACATGTCAACTGACAAACCAGCCAACTGGCTTCTCATTCTGGCCAACTGGCCTACACATCAAACTAGCCAACTGACTTTCCAAATGGCCAACTGGCCTACACATGTCAAATAACAGTCTGAAAAATTACCCAACTGTTTTCCGATGGAGACTGCTTCATAACCATGTTCGTACGAAACATATTGGAATAACTGCTGTCGTCTAAAGCACACATCTCAGGTACTAAAAATATACTAAAACAATTCTATAGAACATGTCGTAATTATCGCATATACACATACTCCTGCATCAACCTTTGTGGCTAGCAAAAAACATCCTCCACCCACCGCAATACTATTGATGAAAAACAAATGACAAAGCAATATATTACAATCGCATAAAAGTGCATATAGTGATGCATTAAGTTGCAATATTTGTCACATTTATCCATTACCACCAATCCAGAGAAGTGCGCATATAACTTCACGGACACCCTATACATGAATCAGTGATAATGAACGATTCGGGTAATTGCGAGCTGGATACGCAACCCTACTGGTCATAATATTTGTTTCTTTTCTCTTTTGTTTTTCTTTTTTCTTTTTCTTTTAATGCCAGGGGGAAGTATGAGGACCCATGGCTCTAGATCAGTGTTAAGGCGCCTTCATCATCTCCCGAACCCTCTAATTCTAGAGAAATCAGCAAATATGCAGCTATTAACAAAGTGGAGACACCGAGTATTACACTAACCTATTACATGAAACGAAAATGAGGCGCATTCCGAAACGCATGATTCAAAGAAAATATTATAAGAAATAGAATCCTGTATCCACTTAATTAAGCAACAATAAAAATAAACATATTTTATATAATTATATATATTATATATATTATATATTTCCTAAATGTTACGATAAAGCTAACACTACATTCTTCAGTGTAGCCATTAATTACTGGAATTCCCTACAAGATTACATTAAAAGGATAGATAAAATAGATCAATTTAAAGCAGCTGTTAAGAATCATCTTTTAAACATTGCAACAAATGACTGAATTGTACGCTGTGATGTACATGTACTTGTATGTTTATGTAAAAATATGCTCCAAGGACCCCATCGGAAATAAGCTTTCAAGCTTTGATGGGCCATCCTAGGTTACTACACACTATGATTAACTTATATCTATTTATTCGCATTAATTGATTCCAACAAATGTTATCTTGTCTCGTAATACCTGTTCCTCTAGCATATAGTTGAGTAAATTCAAGTGCTATTGCTTTTGATAGTTTTAAGAATCACTCGTTAGTTATACAATTGTTTCTATAACTGAATTTGTCACGTGTTGTAAACTTGTGTGTTTTAATCTGAATAAATCTATATATCTATCTATATAAGCTTTCACATACACACACCGATAGCTCCAAACATTGGACTGAAATATAAATTATTTAGAACTACAAAACTATAAAACGCATGCCACACATTGAGTCCTTAATTAAGCAACAATAACCAGAGAAAATAAATATAAGCAATCACACACATACATCGATAGCTCCAAATATTTGACTGAAATAGAAAATATTTAGAATTATAATACTATAGCATACGCATATCACATCTTGAGTAACAAACTGTCAATAAATTTTATTCAATCAAATCACCATTCACCAATACCAAACCTCTTTGTTACTAACCTGTCACGCATGACTTAGCATCTACTGATCTTATTTCTATCATTACACTTTTATTACACTTTGTGTACAGATGTAAAGATTAGAAATAAAGAATTGACATTACGTTTCAGGTTAGTTTAAGTTTATTATTATTACTTTTATAACTAGGAATTGTTTTATTTATTTTTTATATAATACATAATTATACCTACATCATTAAATGTTTATATTTAATCAATTATAATGCACGTTTATATATAATTATATATTATTATTTATATATAATTATTTATTCATTTTACTTTTATCACTATTTTTGAAAGGCTGTTAAGATTAGAAATAAACAATTGACATTACGTTTCAGTGGTTAAATAATCCTCGGACAGAAGAAACTACTCTCAAACAATTATATAAAAATACATATACATGTCGACTAGGCTACGTTGTATGTATCATACAAAACCGTGCATTGCACGAGCTATTCCCCGCAGGCTAAGAATTTATATTCCTTAGGTGTAACACGGGACCACGTGCTTACTACATGTACATACTTTCATTATGAACTTACATACTGCAACCATGATTATATGTCTGTAACCTACGACCTTGTATGATAAACTCCACAAATCTGAATTATTGAATTTAAAACGTGGCAACATAACCGCTGTCTATTTCGGTCATAAACTCAGAAATACATCAAATATCTACTAATAGAATCTAATAAAGTATATGTGCAAGACTACCTTCTACCAACCAAACGTTCAGATAATTGTACTGCTACTCAATTTGTCGAAAACAAAAGCAAAATGACTGAAAATAACTAAATAAACCACACTCAACAAACATATACTTATCATCATTGACAGAATCAACACCAGCAACCGTTGTGTCCAACAAATGGAATTCCAACATGAGCGCCGCGCTTGTAAAACACTGCCTGTCAATGTTCAATAATTTGTTTCTTTTCTGAAAATGTAAGTGACTAGTATATGGTGTAGGCTAAAGTTAAACTATTAATATTAACAAGACCAATGCAATTTGGTATTATTTTACCTTTTCTACAAGTGAAACTGTATCTTTTAACTTCGAGACACAGTTTGTTAAGATTTTGTTTATCTTTGTTAGTGCTACCTAACATAAATGTTCTAAAATTTATTTCTGTCATACATAATCCGGGACGACACTTTCTGCCTACAGTGGATTTATATTTAGATGAGACTTCCTTGAAACAGAAAATACCATAAAAGCGGAAAGTGTCGTCCCGGATCGGCATGTACGGACTGCACAGGCTGATCGGGGACGACACAGTACGCACAAGCATTAAGCCCGCGTTTCCCAAGACACGCCTAATATGATTTTGAGAATTTAATGTGTTGTCTGAAGTGAATTGTCCTGAATCCACAAGCAATACAAGAACCAATTGTGTTTCTGTGAGTCCACACATACACCGACAGATCTCACTAAAGCATTTGATATAGTGGACCACGACACGTGCCTATCTCCGTCGTTTAGTAATGAAACTTCTGACGTGTTTGTGGCATATTTCAGTGGCAGAAAACAAACAATCAATGTAATCAAATTGCTAGTTTTATCCACCAAGTGAAGTTCGTCGATTAAGAAGTCCTACAGGGAGGTTGTCTAGGTAACTTTTTGTTGTCTTAATGTATATGAAAAGCAAACGTATGTGCGTGTATTTTGCTAACTTATATAATTATAAATATATATTTATGTTGTTGCATTGCCCTGTCCAAACTTAATCTTTCTGGCATACTTTCTTTGATAAATTATAAAACAACAACAACATAATGTGACAATGACAGTTTACTACTGTCTAGCCTAGTTGATTATAAATATGCATCGATCAATACAATAACAACAGCATTTGTTTTTCGCTACTGATGTATATCTTAATGTCGAAATAAGCGAATAGTATTAGTTTACATATGCTAGCACAATCAGGGATTTTAGTCGGAGTTTAAACTTCTTTTTGTTAAACCAGGGTCAAATGTTATTTTTAACTACCTTCATTACACGCACAATATACATGTATACAAAATAATTTCAAAGTCCAAATATCTAATGCCTACAAATTTATGTTAAACTGTCAATTAAATCACTATCTCCATAAAAAGTTTTAAAATGATCAATAAAGAATAATTATTATATTTTATACAAACCAAGAGGGGTTTGGTACAATCTGCTAATTATAAAGGTTTCAGACGACTTTATATTAAAGGAACATAAAAGACAATTTCATTTGCGGCAACATCTTTAGTTTGTAAGTTTGTCTGAATACAAAGGTCGATTTACATTTCGTTATTTGTGTATCTGTAATGTACATGGACCGGTCGGGGATACTATTGACATTAGACCTTTCAACGAAACACAAACGTTCCGCTTAATCGATGATTAGGCCATACCAATTTGATTCTATCTTTAGCGTCCTCGGGCTGGTAGGTTTTTGGATGCCTGAACGAACCAAAAAATGTTTGGACAATGTGGAAACTCGAGTTGGAAAGCATATACAATTTGAAAAACAAAATGACTTTTAATGTTTTTACCAATATTTGTAAAAACAGTGTGTAACTAGTCAATGTACACTGTTAAAATACTGACTTAAAGTAGGTTCCCAATAGGAAGATGATATATAACAGTTTTGCAGGTAAACATTTGCTTAAGCTTGTACTACTGCCATTAATAAGTTTTGTGAAAGAAAAATGTTTTTGTCTACACAGTTTTTTCCTGCCTGGTGTGTAGGTTTCCAAAAATCATGGGGACGCTAAATATAGAAACAAATTTGTATGGCCGTACCAACTATTATCTTTAATAGCGCGAGTAAAAGCTTGTAACCAAACGTTGAGAAGTTTTTTGTGCCGTATTGTGCACACATAAACCCGCGTCAAAGATGTCCAATGATTTATGGTTTTATACCCCAACACACAATGGTTTATAGGCACTTATCGAAAAAACCATCAGAAATAAGCTTCCAAGATTTGAATGAACATTCTTTGCAACTGCATACACTAAGCGACTTATTTCTTCGGTAAAATATTTGTATAATTGTGTTGTAGTTATATGGATACAGATACAATTTTAACTAATAATAAAAGTAATTTAAGTTTTCGCAATAATTTTACAAATGCAAATAAACATACCAACGGATGTACACATTTAATATTAAAAAAAAGTAAACATATTAAAACATAATTTCTATGTTTTTATTGCAATACATGACAAGGTATATAAATAACGACCTTCATAGTGTTTTCTTTTATTTTGAAAAAAGTAGAATTTTGTGCCAGAGATATTTCAGACGTTTGTATTACAGTTATGTGCATAAAACATAAGTATGACTGATCAGTCATAAATAAATGTAACTTTTATCTACTAATTGTGACCTAACAAAAATTAGAATGTATCAACAATCATAGTAGTCCTACTTCCTTCTTCTAACATAATAGCATTTCTAGAAGAGCTATTTTCATATATCCCTTTCTTTAAGTTACCCTCGTTTAAATTGTCTAAATGTTTGTATTGCCTATGTGTATGCATGACTATACAGTAGCTATAACCACACACGCAAGCGACATTCAAACAATTGGCTTGTTACTGACTTTTAAAACAATCATATATAAACAGAAGTGTAAGTACAATAACAATGATAGTATTTGTCAATATTAGGTTCTACCCAAACATTTCTCCACCAATCATCTTCTTCTGACTATTCCTTTATTGTCGCAAGGCCTTGATCGTACGGATTGTGTTTGGTGATCAAATCCTCCTGCGACACACACGTTTGCACCGTGGAGCCAGTGCTGACATGGCTGTCTGCTGCTGCAAGAACGTAGTCCCCCAAGGACTTTGGGTGCACACAGACTGGAACGATGGAATGAGGCCCTGAAATAATGACGATATTTATCCCGTATTTGTTGAATGTAATACAGACAAAGAAAATACAAACACATATTTAAATTTTGTCATTCAACATATGCATATGCATTGCGTCACAAAAATAGTCAAATATGTAAATAACATTGATTGTTCACTTAACTATTTTTTACAGTCCCCTTAATGACAAAAAAGTCGTCTTACCCGAAGGTCTGTAGGACATGTAGCAATTGTAACCGGTACAGTGACCGCTCTTAGGGAAAGGAACACGTTTTGTTTTCCATCCCTGCCATCGCTGCACTTCTTCATATTCTTTCCCGTCTTCAGATGATTGCTCTTCAGGGCATTGTTGCTCTTCTTGCTTTTCCTGTCGACTTTGCAGATCCTTTCGACGTTGCCCTTTCAACCTTCTTTGCTGTCCCTTCCTTCCGTGATTTCGAGGCGGCAGAATTGCTTTTGGCTTCACTAGACAAGTACAATGGAGACACACGCTTTTGCTTTTTCCGCAAAGCTGCCTATCGTTTTTGTCTGTTAGCATGCTTACGTCCATCGCACCAAAGTCACTGAAAATTTCAAGCTATTAGCTCATCACCAAGTAATACAGTTTGAATGAACATCATTAGCTTCGAAGAGGTATAAAAATCGCGTTAATTTAGCACTTATCATTTGAAAAAAATAATGCTCAGAGAATAAAGTGATTTAACCCTTGTTATTGTGTGTCACGAGTTATATAATTTAATTTTAACGTAGCTAGCTCTATTAAATACTTGTTTGACCACTTATGTACAGGGTTAAAGACACACGTACATTTCCAAATTGAAAGATTTCATTTTAGTCTCAATGTACAGGTAAAGGACTTGAATATAACGAGTAGTATTTACTAAGTATAGACATTTTACGAACCGGAAAACGTGTCCACAAGGGCACTCAAACATAGCCCATCCAAATTCCTTGTCGCGTTGCAACGCAGTCTTCCGCCTGTTGCAACCGTAGCATTTGGAAACCTGGATGAAACGAAAAAGAACTAAATTCATACACATCATTATCAAACGCTTTAATAACGACAACAAAACACGACTACAAGTAATAACAACAACAACAATTTCCATCAATACGAACAAAATTACAGCGATAAATTTGGCGCATTGCTCCCAATGCTTGTCACATTTTAATCAAACAGAAATCAAGTTAAGAAATGTTATTTTATGCATTTTGTACCATTTTTCTCTTGGGCACCTTTCTCCACCACATTCTCTTACAAATGCCACAAGTGAACTGGCGGACTTCTGATGCATTACTTAGTTTGCGGTTGATGTCATCAATAACCTGACGTTCGTCCAAATACTCTTTTTTCTGCCAAATAAATCAACGACAATGGTAATCCGGTTAATAAAAGCAAAGGTACGTATTTTTCAATAATAGTAGGATCTATATTGCAGAAAAACTTATCCTGATAAAAACGAATTATTTCCGAAGGCAATCTGCATTGTGCACTGTCTTTGTAATTTGCATATTATATTAGTATGGTTTGTATATACAAGTGTACGCCATATATAAAGTATTGACTTGCTATTCACCCATTTGCTTCCTATGTTAGCTATTTTAATACTAAAATCTTATTAGTTGAGTAAATAATTTAAGTGCAAGTGTACTAAATTAAAAGAAACATGGAACAGCGTGGTAATTTCTGCCCCTTAATTACATATTAAAATTAAAATCAAAATTATCATTATCGACATCGAGAATAACTTCGGTTCATTCCTATCGAAACCAAAAGAATTAGGAATAACGTATGTAATTACATAAAATTTATATTATTTAATACGAATATATTATAAAAAGAAACTAATGTTGAACTCAAGCTAGAAAATTTCGGACTCCTCAACTTGTGACGTTGCACTAATAGTGATGAACACTGGGTATAACTTGTTATTTAGCAGCGGAAATCGGATTACCCCTTTATCTTTTCCGACAACTTCGACTACGGCCTTCTCAGGTGCTGCATAAAATTCAGATGTAAATCAACATAATATATATAACATTTTGACATATAACAAATTAACAATCGCAATAATGTGCTCCGAAGATAATGCATGTACAAACATCGAAACATTAATAAACGTGTAGAACTATACACACCATTCAACGCAAAGACAACCGCTTTGTCGACATCACCCTTCCAATGGTTTAATATTGCTTCTGCCTGTTCAGCAAAGAATCGTCCATGGAATAGCTCCGTTAAACGCTCAACCTGGACAAGAAAAGTGGTTCATTCATAAGACAAGAGGGTCATTATGGCCGAAAGCGCTCACCTGGGTATTGGCAATGACAGAGACCAGCTCTGACATCAGACGAAAGCCATCGCCTTCAAAATGACCCACATCAGACATATATCTTACTGTTGTTGACCTGTAAATCGACATGTGCAATACAGATGCCTGTCCGGCCTACTTCTGTAGTTAACATGGCAATCGACATGCGCTATACAGATGCCTGTCCGACCTACTTTTGTTATATACCTGGCAATCGACACGTGCAATACAGATGCATTTACGGTCGAAACTGTTGGGTCCAAGAGCAACAACAAGTAATCGGCGATATGTTTACCATTCCCAACCACATTTGCATTACAAAGAGGTTCATCCAGTGTCTGCAACCACATGAAGTTCAATTATCCAGCTGAATTGCATATACGGTGTTTTGTTCTTATCTTTACAGAACAATAATTAAAACAGTCGCAATTGACAGCAATGAAGACACCTGTCAGCGTTATGTTTATCATCGATTGGGATTAGTCAATCAAACAGACCATCGTACTGGATGTATCGCATTTTTATTGCGTATTTTTATAAATGATATTTAGCTTACCGGTTAACAGCTCAAATAGCAAACCCAATTAGCCGGTTCCTGAAACATTATGTGTTGCCATCCCTTAGTGAAAAATCAAGTCTCAATCCTAAAAATAGTCCATTGTTTATTTCACAAACAAGAGCCAATAACTCTGTTGTTTGTACCCCAATGTGGGCAATCATTTGCTTTTTTATGAGATGTTATAGTCATACACAATATGTGCAAGTTTGTTGAAGATTAGATGAAAAATGAAGTTTCTATGCTGCAAAAAGTCAATTTTTAAACAGGTTTTCTCACAAAAAAGGGGAAATAGTGTTCCTATCTGGCCCATCATTGCACCCAGAAGAAATCTTACGGTCATACACAAACTGTGCAAGTTTAGTCAACATTGAATGAAAAGTGAATTTTCTATGGAGTCTGTAGCCATTTGTTGACATTTATGGAATTTTTTTTCACAAACAAGGGGCAATAACTCTGGTCTTTTTAGTTCGATTCGGCCCATATTCGACATTAACTGAGAAATTATGGCTATATGAAGTCTCTATCCTCCACCTTGTTCATTTATTGCATATTGTCTCACAAACAATGGGCCAACACTTTAGTGTTTGTACCCCAATCTAGGTCATTGTTCATACGGAAGCTGTGCAAGTTTGGTGAAGATCAGATGAAAATGAATTATATATGTTGCACTAAGTCAATTTTACAGTTTTTCTCATGAAATTACAAGGGACAATTACTCTAGTGTTCTTAGTCCGATCTGGTCCATTATCGAACTTCGCTGAGATTGTATGGTCATACACAAACTATGCAAGTTTGGACAAGATTGAATGAAAAGTGAAGTCTCTATCGCGCCCGCGTGTCCTATTGTTGACGCATTACGGACGACGGACGCCTGACGACGCAGGAGAGTCCCCTAAACCAATAGCTAACCGAGCCTCGTGCTCAGGTAAGCTAAAACTTGCATACAGACAGGAAACAGGATTTTTTTAATTAGAGTGGGCGGAAATATTCAGCAACTGCCAAGAAACTACTGTTGGTCTCTCGAACATGTTAGGATATATAGCACATACATATAAGAACGGTGCAATATCGTCAAAAATAACAATTTAATTAAAATATATCAGAACGGATTTGATAATTGTCATAAATTGATTGAAGAACATTTCATTGCCAACGAAATGCATATGTTTTTAGCTGTTGCGAGGTTTACAAAAATCAACACAATTTTAGAGGGGGGCGTACGCCGTTTCCGCCCCCCTCTAAATCCGCATATGGCATACATGTATTTGTCGCTGCAGAAGGAATTTTAAATACAACAATGGATGCTATGGAACAAAAGCAAAGATTTTCCTAAATATTTAAAAGTATTCAAATTACATATACACGTTATGGCACATTTGATTTACACAAACGTGTAGACCACATTTGCATTACATGTATTTGTATCAGAAAAAAAAGTGCCATGTACTACAAAAAGATTTGTACTAACCAGCCTACATATATTATTACGAAAAAGTACTTCCGAAATATAGGCTGGAACCTTCGACCTCCGGATTAAAAGTCGTTAACCAACATTTGATGTTGATTCATAAATGAACATTTCACATACTTTTGTGTCAGGAGTGTTATTTTGCTTCGTTATATACAAGTATGTATTTCGGAAATTAAAATCGGCTTGAAATAACATAATTATGGAGCACTTCGTTAACCTTACGATCCACGATTGTGTTCTAAAGACTTTAAACATGGCAGTTTTAGTACATAAAACAAAGTTCTATCACATGTAGTTAAACTTAGGTTCGGTGGATTTATAGAAGCTTTCAATTAAAAAATATTACATACGTACAAAGTTATTAGAAAACTAACTGACTAGCAAGTTTGTATGTAATATTTTTTCATCCACAATACACCGTGAATTTAAATAATGAATGTCCTTTCATAGTCAGAAAGTTTGTTTAATAGTATGGTGGCGTCGTCAATTTATAATCCCAAAACATCCACTTGATCAATACAGTTCTCCGGGGACTGTAGTACTAAAGAATGTAGTCACAAGGAAATTTACTCACGTTAGTCTCCCTTTCGTCGTCTTCATTGTGTGATGCATGACCGCCTTCTGCCATGGCTTATCCACCGTGCATTGGAGAGTTACAACTGTATTATATGATTCATTGTTTAATAGCGTATGTTTATATTACATAATAATTAGGCGTGTCGTGGGACGACACTTTCCGCCTACAGTGGATTATTGTTAACAAGAGACTACATCATAAAAGGGAAATACCATAAAAGCGAATAGTGCTCAAACAAATATGCGTGTGGTAAAGATACACTTAACTAATGCTCTTACATTTCTTCTTAGTTTGTTTGGCCACAAGGTGATAAAACTGAGCTTTGCCTTTTGGCTTCATGAGAATTATTGCAATAGTTAAAGTTCAGTCCAACATTTCGTGCAGATAAACACCCGTTGAGCACCATATTCAGTCGTCTAACTTCCTAATATACTAAAGTCAAAATAATCACCATAATAATCAAAGTATGTACAAAGCAATGCACTTAAATGGTATGTGAATATTTGCTATCCTACTTATGTTTTGGTTATATACGCTGACGTTTTTACGAGCACTCATGATCTAAACTAGATGTGCCACAGACACAGATGCCCCCACGACACTTGTTTGGACACAAACAAAGGGCGTGTCACCAACATTAATTTTTGCCTCCACAAATGAATTTTTTATATAATTATATTATATAATGGAAACAAGACAAAGGGCCATAATTATAACAAAATAAGTCGCAGCCTACACGGTAAGGTGTTTCAGCTGTGAAAGTTTGAGCGAAATCCTCCAAGAAGTTAAAGAGAAGTTGAGTCCACAAAATTTCACAAAGTATATATTCAATAGTGGTAAAAATGACAAAGGATCATAATTCTGCCAAAACTGGTCGCAGCCAAAATTACTTCCTTTACGATCACATACACATTAAGGTTCTTCAGCTGTGAAAGTTTGAGTGAAATCCGCCCAGCAGTTTAAGAGCTGTTGAGTCCACAACATTTCGGGACGTATAGATATTCAATAGTGGTAAAAATGACAAAGGTTCATAATTCTGCCAAAATTGGTCGCAGCCAAAATTCCTTCCTTTACGATCACATACACAATACGGTTCTTCAGCTGTGAAAGGTCGTACAATTTCGGGTCGTACAGACGTATGGTGCACCGCTTGATGCCTCACACTTTGGTGGAGGAGGGGGGAGGGGGGGGGCATAAAAAAGCTTAAGTTGTTCAGTACACTAGATATGGATAATATGGTGGCATAGAACTGCCTTACGATAACTACTTAAAGTTCGCGAAGGTTCGCGAAAATGTTCGTGTTACCACTTAAGTTTCGTTTTATTTATCTTATATCTTGATAGCGTTTGCGAATGTTTTCTTCGAAAGATACTTATCTGCTTAACGAAAAACAGACCTGAAAGTGCCCAAAACTGACATCAGAATTTCAGTTAATGAAAACTGGTATCAGGAATATTTACTTCCTAAGATTTGCGTTGCAAGATAATAATCATGATAATTTTCGCGTTAGCAAGCCACTGCGGAAGACCTCGGGCACATTTTAAGTGGTAACAGGAATATTAACGTGTTAAGATTTGTGTTGTCAGATAATTATCGTGATAATTTTCGCGTTAGATAACACGAATTGGTTTGCGAATACATGTGTGATGATAAAGTGGTATCAGGAATATAAACGTATTAAGATTCGCGTTGTCAGATTATTATCACAATAAAATTCGTGTTAGTAAGATATTTCGGAAGACCTCTGGCAGAAATTAAGAAGTAAGAGTAATACTAACGTGTACAGATTTGCGTTGCAAGATAATTATCATGATAAAATTCGCGTTAGTAAGATACTGCGGAAGACCTCGGGCACATTTTAAGTGGTACCAGGAATATTAACGTGTTAAGATTTGTGTTGACAGATGATTGTCGTGAAAAATTTTGCGTTATATAACACGAATTGGTTTGCGAATACATTTGTGATAAATTAAGTGGTATCAGGAATATTAACATGTTAAGATTTGCGTTTTCAGATAATTATCACGATAAACGTCGTGTTATTAAGATATTTCGGAAGACCTTGGGCACATATTAAGTGGTAACAGGAATATTAACGTGTTAAGATTTGCGTTGTAAGATAATTATCATGATAACATTCGCGTTAGTACGATAGTGCGGAAGACCTCGGGCACATTTTAAGTGGTAACAGGAATATTAACGTGTTAAGTTTTGTGTTGTCAGATAATTATCGTGATAATTTTCGCGTTAGATAACACGAATTGGTTTGCGAATACATTTGTGATAATTAAGAGGTATCAGGAATATTAACGTGTTAAGATTTGCGTTGTCAGATAAGTATCACGATAACATTCGTGTTAGTAATATATTTCGAAAGATCTCGGGCACAGATTAACTGGTAACATGAATATTAACGTGTTAAGATTTGCATTGAAAGATAATTATCATGATACAATTCGCGTTAGTAGGATACTGAGGAAGACCTCGGGCAAATGTTAAGTGGTAACAGGAATATTAACGTGTTAATATGTGTGTGGTCAGATAATTATTGTGATAATATTCGCGTTAGATAACACGAATTTGTTTGCGAATACATTTGTGATAATTAAGTGGTATCAGGAATATTAATGTGTTAACATTTGCGTTGTCAAATAATAATCGTGATAAAATTCGCGTTAGTAAGATACTACGGAAGACCTCGCAACCCCAAGAAAATGTATCTTATGTCAGTTCTGGGCACTCTAAGGCCATTTAGTATAATAATAAAATATCTAGCAGAAATATATTCGCAAACGCTAACCTTATATCTAGATAAATATCGTAACAAATAAGTGGTAACACAAATGTTTTCGCGATCGCTAAGTAGTTAACACGAACGTTTTCGCAAACCTTTAGTAGTTAACACGAACTTAAGTAGTTATTGTAAGGCAGTTCTCTGCCACCATAGGATAACAACTTATTTTCAAATACAAAAGTAAATATAAATGTATAGTAATGCTAGCAGCGTGACCTGCTGATAGTTTAAGCGTTTACAAGATATGATTCTTTATAGTAATGAAAAACATGATTATCTCAGCCAAACAATATCGAATGAACATGTAAGGTATATTTGACAGCAATGTTACCAGAAACGGCATATAAGGAGTGTATTACGTATATATTAAGAGTTATGCGATATGCGTTGGATAGCCTAACGACATGAGAGGCCATTTTAAGGTACAGCTATGGAAGGAATTCTGAATCTCTGGTAGTTCCGGGTCACTTTAAGATAAATGGTTCTGAAAATAATTGCAACCCATCCCGATTTTTATTAACTGGTGTTTAACGAACAGAACAGAACATATAGTTTATTTAGACTTGCACATAGTACATCGTCTTTGGTGTGAAGAAACATATAATACAATGTAAGTTTAAACAACTATACATGTGCAGTAAATCACCAAGGTTTCAACTCTGTATGCTGATCAATAGATCAGAACTGGGTTTTATGAGTAACTCATGTTGAAAAGTCTATCTGAACGCGATAAAACATCGAAAATATCAGGTAAATGGATGCATTTCTGGTTCCAATTGATATATACATATTTATTCTTTGTCTTGTATACTTAAGTTATGTAAGAAAACCCTGCGTGCCAAAGTATTGCAGAAAACAACGGACATATCAACCAATGGGAGCTGGGGTATTCCGGGTCACTGGAACGTTCCTGGTCGTTCAAGGGGGATATCTCAAGACATTACTAATATATGCTTTATCGAATTTGTTCGTGAGTTGGCTGGGTCAATTGACTAATGCACAATGTATGATAAATATTAATTGATCAATAGTTATTATTTTTAATATAAATACGGGGTTATTATAGGTTTGCATTTGATATGTTTGATTTTCCATTTTATAAGTTATAAATGATATAATAACTTACTATGGTACTTCAGACTGAGACCTGTGTACATTGGTGACCAGCCATGGGGCAACGGAAAAGACCCTTCCTTGCTTTAATTAATGTATTCAGATAGCTGACCTCATTATAAGTATTACAGTTTATCAATTTTAGCAATATATAATATATACATTATATGTATTCAAATGTTGTATACATTATATGTATTCAAATATTGCCAGGTTTTTTTAATGGTTTGTTTGTTTTGTTTGTTTGTTTTGGATTTTTCGCCGTTTTTAACAGTATTTCAGTCATATCACGGCGGTCAGTTAACTGGGCAAGCTTAGCCGATCTAAGCGGTTTACCAGCACCAAGTGTTAGTGGTGTAACGATATACCGGTATATCGCGGTATTGGATCACGCGATAATATATCGCGATATTAAAATTTCATACCGGTATTTAACGATATGTACCTTTTATGTGTTTCCCGTGTATTTTACTACAACAATTGTTTTATTATATTTATATTATGTTTTTATTTAGCTTACTTCTATTCTTCTCTTAAAATAAAGCCTTACTACCGTCACGGTTTCGGTGATTTTGTATTTTCTATATATATCGGCTCTAATATACTGTTCTTGAAACATAATTGTTGAATTGCTGATTTAAAAAATATAATTTGTGAACATTTGCTATTGCATATTGAAGAACTTAATCAGTTTATAATTAATTGACATATAAAATGATTTCCGATAGCTGACGGCCGGAATATTTCTAATACAAAACTGTACAATATAATTCAGGTGTTGTGTGACAATAGCCAAAAATAACGACATTATGGAAAACTTTTTGAAATAAATGCATACAATTTTGACACTGAATGGTTATATTTTGAAGAGGCCAATCAAATGCTGGAGCAATATCTATCCTTTTGTTATTCTTAACCTAGTTAACAATACACGTAAGTAAAAATTGAAGCTTGTGTTTGGAACGATTATTCTATTAAGCAGGTGCATATAACGTATACTAAATATCGATACTAATAGAATTATATTGCAATTGTTGGGTTGAAATCTTGAAACATTTCATTTCGTGGTTGAAAATCAATTGGTTAAATTTAGTAGTTTAAGATTTTATTAATTTTCGACTTTACCCAACAAGTTGAAATTTATGGTGTTTGTTGTTCTGTTTGCCATCAGTTTTACGATAAGCAGTGTGTACACGTTTTAATACAAATGTTTAATACAATGTGTATACAAATACATTTGGAAGTATGGAAATTTATAATGCATCTGATTGTATTAAAATATATTAAATATGATATTTAACATCATGCAACTATTTTTGATAGTGTACGATATTTTAAATTGAATTGATTGGTATTTAAACATTAACATTTGTAAATGAGTGCGTTTGTACGGTAATTATAGTGAGACATGAAGAGAAATTGATTTTCATTCAAAAAAAATTGTAAGAAATGATACGCCGGTAATCAACATGCTTTTCATTCATATTTGAATTTTACCGTTGGAAATGATACGCCGGCGTATCAAATTGATTTTCATTCAGATTTTAATTTTTCTGTTAGAAGTGATACGCCCGGTTATCAACTTGCTTTTTTATTCATATTTGAATTTTTCTGTTAGAAATGATACGCGGTCTTATCAAATTGCTTTTCATTCCAATTTGAATTTTTCTGTAAGAAATGATACGCCGGCTTATCGATTTGACTTTAGTTCATTTTTTTTTGACTTTCATTTATTTGAATGAAACTCTGTTTGATTATTTTTTACAACGAGTTCAATGGAATGATGTGAACATAAAATTATTGAAAAAATTAACAAAAATAACCATCGAAAAGTCGATTTTCTTGACTGTATTTTGGGAATGATTGGACTTTCTTTTTTAAAATAGAAAATAGAAATTAAAATAGAAAGCATTAACTGCCCTTTTTAATAGGGGCAATATATCGCGGTATGTATCGCGATATATAGTAAAATATTGCGGTATATCGCGATATGGGTCAGTGATATCGTTACACCCCTACCAAGTGTACATACTTATTCCAGTCACTGACAACTGCCCTACTTGAATTAGAGGTGGTGTGTGTGTGGGGGGGGGGGGGAGGGGGCCGAAACAAATAATTTCATGACCAATCCCCACACAAGTTATGTGGCCGGGCTGGGCTTCAAACTCACGATCCCCAGATTGACAGTCCAGCGCTCTACCACTTGAGCTAGCCGGGCCCGGCTTTTTTAATGGAAGCAGTGAGTTCCATATTTAGAATGTTTAGACTTTTGTATACAATACTCTTGTCTCCTTTACATAGTTTTGATTACCTTTCAACTGTACGTTTACATCGACATACGAGTATGACCATTTTTGCTGACCTGTATATGTATTTATCATTTATTGTTCGGTTCCGCATTTGAAAACATTTTTGCTTATGGTATTGTTTGACAACTAAAAAGTAAGTTTGACAATTTTAAAACAACTCATAAAGGGAACTATAGTAGAAGTGTTGTGTGACCCGGAACACACGTATTCGATTCGGAACCCCCATAATCAGTGCATACAGTTCAGTACAATATTTAGCCAATGTATTTATTACTACCAAATGTTTAAAACATGCATTTTGATGCTGAGTTATATGTCTTTCAAAGTAGTGTAGGTTTACGCGATTTTAAGTGCATTTAAAATGAAGACAGTGGTTTTTTCGTTAGTGACCCGGAACAACCCAATCCATTGTATCGAATCATTTTCATTACAATATATGGACATGAACTATGCCACGAAAATGTATATAGTGAATATTCTTTTTGGCATACCGTTTCCAAAAAAAGTCAACTGGTCTGCGGCATCCCCATATCAAACATTCTAATGCAAAAGTAAAAGTAACGACGACCCTGTTTTAGCACAATCTATCCACAATAGTATAACATACCTTTCATTGGGAAATGGCTGTACCATAATCAGGTTTACCTAAAAACAACTTGCAAACGATCTGAAACTCGCAGATCGAATTGTATTTTCACATGACAACACATTATAAAGGTGTATTTGTTAACAAGTAGAAGATGTAGTTATGAACCTATCAATATTTTTCCCCCGAAAGCGATTCCCGACAGGCGGAAATTTCACACGCCGTATTATTCCGGGGCCAGGGAAAATGACTTTGGTCGGACTTTAGATCCCGGTAATATTGGGCCCCTCCCGGACCATTTGATACACAATGATCTCCCACTGTGGGTTTAGACAAAAATGCTTGGCACTAGGGTGGGGAATTAGACCCCCCCAAAAAATAATTGGTCAAATTCCCCTGGGTCAGCAGTTGTATATATGGGACGCTATGCGCCCTTCTTTGCTCGATGTCCGAGTTAAATCAAATTTTTCGAACTAGCTACAGCGAGTTTAAATTCAAAGGTATGGATGAATTAACAGGTATATAATTTAAAGCATCACGACTCGTCGCGCAGGCATTCATATCAACAATTTGGATGTTTAAAGGTAGACAGTCTTACATAAAAGTGAACCGTAATAACAATTCTGATATACATGCGCGAACGATTTTTCAAACGCCGATGAAATAAATATTGAAAACATATTCTTGCACATGTATACTCTACTTTAAGCACACTATGCGCATCAGCAAGTACGCGCGTTACGTTTGCGTCAGCAAGTACGGCTAGGCGTGATCTAGGAGTAAAATGATCAAAACGCTGAATACGTAGACAGACTGTAGGCGACAAAAAAAAACTAAAAACATGTGAATTATGAGTGCATTTTTAGCTAAAAAGGATACATATGTTTGAATGAAGTTCATTTCCGACCTTTAAAGTTTATAATATGGCTTCTTATTCAATATTATACGACATCAAAATAAAAATAGTGTAAGTAACGGACACATAGATCTACTTTTTAAAGTTAATTATCTAATGCAAACGGAATTATATGCATGCCAGGTGACAAGTCAACCTGCAACGAGCAATGCAGAATGACCGATGAAGCGTGGTAGTTAGGAGCATCGATTCGTTAGTGATTCGTAGCCTACCGAGTCAAAAGTAGGTCATACGATGCGTGCTCTCGATTTTTCAGACTACATTTTAAAATTCGTACATTGCAGTAATGTGTTGTCAAAATATTCAGAATAGGAATCAGTAACAAGAAATAACACGTTTGCAACGAGTAAAAAATAACCGATGCAGCGCATTAATTTAACGGTCTTTGTTTTCCATGACTACCCAGGTGAATATTTCTTACTACTTTAGTAAATATTTACTACTACTACTACTACTACTACTACTACCTACTACTGCTGCTGCTACCACTACTACTACTACTGCTACTACTACTACTACTACTACCACTACTACTACTACTACTACTACCACTACTACTACTACCACTACTACTACTACTACCACTACTACTACTACTACTACTACTACAACTACTACTACTACTACTACCACTACTACTACTACTACCACTACTACTACTACTACTACTACCACTACTACCACTACTACCACTACTACTACTACCACTACTACCACTACCACCACTACTACTACTACCACTACTACCACTACTACCACTACTACTACCACTACTACCACTACTACCACTACTACCACAACTACCACTACTACCGCCACTACCACCACTACTACTACTACTACTACCACTACCACTACTACCACCACTACTACCACTACTACTACTACCACTACCACTACTACTACTACTACTACTACTACTACTATTACTACTACTACTACTACCACTACCACTACTACTACTACTACTACTACTACTACGACTACTACTACTACCACTACTACCACTACTACCACTACTACTACTACTACTACCACAACTACCACAGCTTCTACTACTACTACTACTTCGAGTCATAGGTTCCTGACATATCGCGCGGAAACGAAGTACGGACGGAAGACATGGAGTATGATGGTTTAAATGTCGGGGAAATTCATTTGAAAGCCCGGACAAAATGAATGGCAGTGGAATTAGAATTCGTACAGACGGACAAAGCGGCGACTAAATGCCCCACCTTCGGGCAGCAAAATAAAAGAAGCCGTCACGTGTCCGTTACATTAAATAAAGATCGTCTTTACAGCCGTAACAGCGTCATTTCGAGACCGTGACATTTAGGTTTTCAAAATAAGCTATAATAGTTCTGTAAACCAAGTAAGAACATGAGCTTAAAATGTGTAATCATATATCTGTATAAGACTTTAAAAACGTTTGTATATATTTTGAACATATGGTTTCGTTATTATTAATATTAATATACGCATCCATTATTTGGAGCATTAAGTTGTCATTTAATCCAGAGAAATGTACAATTATTCTTCATATGCAATGTGCACTAATATTTTAGTACATAGTCCCATCAGTAAAATGCACAATATGCTTAACAATTGAACATAATAAACACCATATACCATTTCAAAACCGTTTTTTCGGCGTGGCTGTCTAAGATCACTTTTCACCAAGATTTGTTGCGATAATTTTATGCAGCGGGAAAACTGAATGCCAATAGAATTGGGCAAATTTTCTAATTTTAGGGAATGCAAACTTACAACAATGATTTGATGTCTACCAATAACTGTTGCATATTTTTGAGGATTAAAATTTACATAATTGTTTACATAAGCGGTTAAAATAAAGTCATAAACATATCTTCGACATACATTCTAGAACTGAACATAATTATGAACAAGTTTACTCATTGTATGTCATGAACAGAATGTAATATTCATTCACATAATGAAATTATTATTTTATTTAGCCTACATCAGCGACACGCTCTATAAATAGCAATTACAATGATCCCATTGGTTTGACCGATATCAGAGAATTATTGTGCCCTGAAACGTTTCGGAGCCATACGTAGATATTCGGTGAAGATCGGTATGAAATGGTCTATTCTAGCGTATTCAACACACTACACAGAAAGGGTTGCATCATTGTGAAAATAGCGCAGTCAATATACAGTCATCAATTAGCGTCCGGATAATCATAAACCCGAGGATTATAATAAATGGGAAATTTATATTTATGAACTTACTGTGCATGTTAATTTATATTTGAATTGCGGTTGCGTTTTATTAAGAATTATTTATAATTGCACCTTTCTATCAACTTCTCCAGTAGATGTTATTCAATCTCTAAAATATTTATCATCTTTCTAGAAATAAAATATGGTGAAAGAGGTCTCGTAATGCTAGTACGACTTACTTCATTTGCGTAGCATGAAGACACTATTTGCAAAACTAATGATACGTATAGTATATTATTAAACATAACTATGTACACTGGTTTGATATATAATAATTTTCATTCATTCCCGTAATTATTTGCTGACAATGCTAATTTGTTAAATACCTGACAAATTCATGTAACAATTGCAGTAACGTAAATTACTAGCATTTAGGTTATTCATTTATCACCGGTGAAAACACGGAAGGTATGATCGGTTTATTCACGGTAAACATATTAATAATGTTTGAGTTTATCTCAAATTAATTTTGGGTCCATAAGTTTTTTGATGGTGTCCGAAAAATCTACAGTCCGAGAAGTCTCCTTAGTGGTGACAAAAAAGACTGGGGTCCGAGAAGTCACGTAACCGATCATCTTGTCCCTCTTGTATTATGTTTCGGGTAAAAAATGACATCTAAATATTAATTTCAACGCCGATTGTCTTTTTAAAGACATTTCTTGTTACCACTCACACAACAATGTGACATTGCGTTCGTCCCGTAACTGTAAACGAAAATCGTCCGACAACCGTGACCGAAGATCGTCCAGTGCCCATTTCTCGTGTTACCGAGATCCCAGACAGTGGTAGTTAGTTCGACAAATATGATTTAACTCGGTCATGACGTCGTTCAAGATGGCGGACATCGAGCATCGAAGGGCGCATAGCGTCCCATACATATAACCCGGGGGGGGGGGGGGGGGGGTATCAATAGGTGCATGATATCCGTAATACAGAGCGACTACACTACGTCATTAGCAAGGTGATGAAGAAGTTAGTTTACCGTGTGATTTCGTCCAGAGTAGACAACTGGCGAAATATTTTTACTGACTGTAATCAATTCACTTCCATCCAAGAACGTATCACATCAAACATAGTCGTCTGTAACAATTCCAATTAAGAAAGAAACAAACAAGACTTTTCAAAACACAAAACTATTCAACATTGAGTTTCAAACATTGTTCCGCATTAGAATTCTGAGGATCATGTTACAGTTTGCAACATCCTTATGTATGTATGTCAGCTGTTGCATAAAATACGATACTCGTTTTGCGGCCAAAAATATAGAATACCCGTTTCAGGCAATCTCATTAAAATCATCACCAGTGTGACGCTACCATCCGCTGACTGGATCTGATGACTTCGCATTAGGGGACACGTTCAGATGACCTTTTCAGGAGACAATCAAACTGTTGCATTCAAAATGTTGTGGTATAACTTCATATGTAAACCACAAATACTATGCACGAATTTAACGTGAACTTTGGATGATTAATCGCATAAAGTATCACTATATCCATTGTTATCCGCGTGAACATGAACTGTAAATGATTCATTCCCGAGGATCAGCTGGAAATGCATTACTTTTCAAAAACCGTGGCCAAACATAACTGTGCAAAAGACAATTTCATTGGGCGCAGCAGGGCTGTTATTTTATTGTTCGGAAGGTCATTTACAAATGACCTTTTACACGATGTCTTCAGATCCTAACAATATAAAGATTTGATTTTAATGAGATTGCCGTTTCAGGGTTAAAATAACTTAGGCCTGTCGTGTAGTACTCTACAAGTTAAGCCTCAGTCACACATTCCCGATTATGACTCCCGACAGCACATCGATACAAATACTAAATATGTCGGGAATATTGGGACGTTGTCGGGAGCTTTCTGGACGCTTTTGGGCGCTGTCCTGATAATCGGAAATCATCGGGACACGTTTGGCGTGATCGGCCAAGCACTCCCGATAGTTAGGGTTGTCCCTTAACATTCGGGAGACTCAGCCGAGTTAAATTGTATAGTCGGGACTCGGTCGGTATTGATTTGGATGTATCGGATCAAATTCGGGACGGTGTCGGGACAATGTTCTGTGGAACGGGAATGATATTGTATAAGAAATATATAAATCATGTCTGGATTATACCGTGTTTGTTGTGTGTGTTTGTCATTCATGGACAGAACTTTGACCGACCCACCATGAATGCTTCCCGATTATGGCTCCCGACAGCGCTACAATACAAATAATAAAAAAGTCGGGAATGTCGCGATTCTGCCGGGACATATTCGATCTTTTAATCAAAAATTTAATGTCGGATCGCATTCGGGATAATCGGGACGCTGTCGGGACATAATCGATCTTTTGATCAAAATTTGAATTTCGAGCCCCGAATCTCAGAATATTGTCCCGACTTTTGACATATTTGATTTGGGGCCCTGTCGGCTCAAGAACGGCAGCAAAAATCTATGACGTACCGTTTGGGTCAAAAGTAAATAGGTATACCTACAGGTACAAAAATATGCCTACAGGCCTTAATTTATGCTTATAGGCCTATTAAAAAAAATACTTACAGGTACAATTTAGGCCCGTATGTTTAGCGAAGATGCTCGTAAAATTATTAGAAATGTATTTGATGCGCGTCGTGGGAAATAATCACTATTTCTGAGCAACTATTGGCAAGAAATCAACGAAACTTCATTGGCAGCTTCATTACCAAAGAGGTGGTGTGCACTGAACCAGGACATTCCACTTCCACGTCAATGACTTTTCTCAGAGTTATGGGATTTTGAAGATTACAGAAATTGTTATATAGTGCACAATTCTTGTCCGGTCTATTTCTACACAACTTCAGGCCGGAATTCAATGAAACTTTATGGGAAGCTTTATTACTAAGAGGTTATGTGCACTGAACCATGACAATCCGCTTTAATGGTTTTGAAGATTTATTAAATTAGTATATAGTGCACAATTCTTGTCCAGTCTATTTCTACACAACTACAGGCTAGAATTCAATGAAACTGTATGGTAAGCTTTATTACCAAGAGGGTTTGTGCACTGAGCCATGACGATCCGCTTTTATGATTTTTCTCAGAGTTATGGAACTTTAAAGATTTCTGTAATTAATATAGTGCGCAATTCTTGTCCGGTGTATTTGTACACAACTACTGGCTAAAATTCACTGACACTTCATGGGAAGCTTTATTTCTAAGAGGTGTGCACTGTACCAGGATGTTCTGCTTCAATGGTTTTTCTTGGAGTTTTGGGACTTCGACGAATGCTGAAATTAATAGTGTGCAATTCTTGTACGGACTGTGTCTCAGCAACTACTGGCCAGAATTCGATGGAACTTTATCGGAGCGATCATTACCAAGATGAGGTTTGTACAGGACGTTGTGCTTCAATGACTTTCCTTGGAGTTATTAATTTTTGAAGATCAGTGAAATTATTGTATAGTGCACAATTCGTGTACATGCTGTTTCTCTGCAACTATTTTATCATATGTTGTATGAAATTCAGTGTTTGTGTGGTATGTTTGTACCATGCTCAAAACAGTTTAGACAGCATATTTGGTCCAACAGCTCTAGTGGGTTTTCAGTGTAGCTCTGCCCTTCTGATTGCATTTCCATTACTTGGCAAAGCGCATTCGGGAGCATCCATCAGTTTCACTGATATCCTTGTTTTCGATGCTTGTATGCAGCTGGGGGTTCTTGCACGTTTACCTATGACGACAATTATGAACGATACGAGTAGTCGCTATTTTGCAGAAAGATCTTGGGATCAAACAGGTACAGGGTGCCGCTCAAGTGGAGCAGGGTGGAAAGCCGCACTAGTACTCTGACAGTTACTAATAATTTTAAAGATACTTTGTCCAATGTTTTTATCGGGTTAATGCTTTTATTTAAGTTTTTTTAACATAGTATCTTCATTTGTCATAATATTTACAACAAATATTGAATTTCAAACGACATCCAGAATTTCTTGCTGACCACCGCAGAGGGGCAACAAACAAGAGCTGTCAGAGGACAGCGCGCTAGAATATTCGAAGTATTTCAGATGGTACATATTTTGGAAAGTGGAAGGGGCATACATTTGTTGAAATACAAAACTGTGTTATGGCAATTAGTTCATCAAATAATTCCAAGTTTCAACCTTACGTAGTTAATTACTTGTGTAGTTTTGAAGTTATAAGAGTTTTTAAATCTATGTGAAAAAGGGGCATAACTCTGTCAAAATGTAAAATAGAGTTATAGAGTGGTTGCCCCTGATACTGGAGATGATGACAAAGGTATGCCTATTTTAAAGTGAATATCTTATGTAGTTCTGAAGATACAAAACTTTTAATAAAAACATTAACCAGAAAATCTATGTGAAAATGGAGCATAACTCTGTCAAAATACAAAATAGACTTATAGGGAACGTTGCCCCTGATATTGGAGTTGATGACAAGGGTATATTCAATTTTCAAGTGAATAACTTATGTAGTTTTGAAGTTACAAGACTTTTGAATAAAAAACTTCAACCAAATTCAGACGCGGCGCCAACGCCAGGGGTAATATAAAAAAGCTCACCTATTCTTCGAATAGTTAAGCTAAAAATGTTTATGTACATGTAAATACATTTTACTTTATTTTTTATTTTTTTTTCCAAACAGTATATATTTAGACTACATTAAAAGGAAATAAATACTTGACAATTATGTTAACCAAATAGAAACACATGTGTCATTCAACATAAACAACATTTCCACATGATCTACACATTGTAATCTAATGGCATAATATATATCATGTTGACTATCGAAGTATAATATTAACAGCTAAGCTGTCTATTGTAATTCCATACAATAGCAACATTTTTGCAACTTTTAGTTTTCTAAATAAAAGTTAAACGCTTGGTCCAAACCGTGATGACTGTCGAAAATCTACCAATCGGGATGCATTCGTCTACTAATCAACAGGAACAGACATGTTTTTCTTAGTACAATATGAGTATTCAATTATTATGTGCTCATATAAGAGGGGTTGCTATTTAATAGGTCAGTTCAAATGTGATTTGGTACTTTTTTTTAAAAATCATTCCAGTTTCTAACCGAAATTTATAGATACATTAATTACACCAATACTGTTGTTGTTTCAATGAAATGAATTTTACAATAACAATATTTGAAAATGATTAGGTAGCAGTGCATGGAATTTTGTTGCTAAATGGTAAAAACTGCTTTCAAAATAACTTCCAAAAATTAATAAAATAGACATTAGCCAAGCAACCAGTATATATATTAAGTGTAAAAAACACTGAATGGAAACCTCAAAGGCATTGAGGCTTGAATGTCTGTAATTCTATATCCTTTGTCACATTGTTTGTAACCTGAAAAACAGCAACATGTATGGTTTAATTTAAAGTACACACTTGTATATAAAAGCCGTTCTCCTGGGGGGAATACAGTGATTAATTGCTTACACATCAATGCGCTTATAAAATGTTCACAGCTTAAAACAGCATACATGTAAATCCAGAACAGTTAACTATGCTCAAAAACTACCACACAAAGAGTGGAATGAATGCACAGACATATTAAAATCCTATACCCATGGAAAATGAATGATATACATGTAAATATCTGGTAAAAGATGGTTCTGCCCCCTTTTCTTTGCTATCACCCTATTCATACTGGGGCTGGTTAACTTAAGCATTCTGAAACACTATATAATTGTTGTTTTTTCTTTTCATTTATTTTTCTATGATCAATGGTGTGGCATTGATTTAACACTTTATTGAAAACATAAAAGAAGAAAATAATCAGCCAAACTCAAACAATTATTCTAGCTCTGTCCTCTGCTATTTCTTAACAGCACCATCCTATTAATACTCTCACCGATTTGGTAAGAACAAATGAAACCAAGGAATTTCATACCTTTTTACCACTATGCAACATGTTGTTCTTATGCTGACACGGATGCTGAATAGTTCTGGGAAACACGATCAAATTCACTTTCCTGCAAAACAGGTTACAGACTTACAGTGTTAAAGAAAATTACTCCTGGTAATAGCATCCATTACTGACAAATTAATGGTCCAAGAATTCAAATGTTTAATCACTTAATGTAGACAATTATACCTAGATATAAAGTTGTTAATTCTTATGATCATGTTATGTGATTAATCAACTCTGTTAGTTACAGTTGTTCTCAACAATTACTTTTTCAATATCCTTTCCATGTGAGAGGTGAAGGGAAAAAAATATGTGTAATAATAGTGTGTATTGACTATGTTACTAATGTTGCAGCACAACTTTTTATCATGCCTTATTAAAATACAGAGTCAATGCCTAAAAACTAAATTCCTGTTATTATTTAAAGTGTGTATGTACGATCTTGCAGCAGACATATGGTCATAAACTATACCAACCCGATAAAGTTTAATACCGTATACTTAGATTAAAAATGGAAGGAAAGTTTAAAAGAAGCATCATTGTAAAATGCATAATTGGCTAGTTTTTAATCACATAAAAGTTTTCAACTGTACAGCCCAAAACTACAAAACATGTTGATATGCTTACTCAACAGTTGTTTTAGGTTACACAACACTAATAAACAGCAAAAGTGGATGAACATTTTTGTTTATTTATTGGACATTTTAGTGTTCCTTATAATTTTTATGTTTCTGTAACTGAGTTCATGATATTTGATCTCTTTCAATTGCTTATTTTGAAACTTATTTATATAAAAAATCGTACCTACACGCATTAAATAACAAGGCTTGTCACAGGATGTGACGTATGCCCCCGAAGCATATGCTTGTCAGAGGAAGGCAACACAATGTCAGTTACATGTGGCAAAAATGACGCTTCCTACAAAAAGAGTTATGGTCCTTGTACCCTTGCTCTCATTGTCTTCTATCAATATATGAAGTTTCATTGAATCCCTTCAATACTAATGGAGTTATGCTAAACACAAGAAGCGTGACGGACGGAAGGACAGATGGACGGAGAGACTTACGATGCGATTACTATATTCCCCCAAAGTTCCCTTCGGGGCATAATAATAGCTGCTTACCTTATGCAGGTAGTCCTTGACAAATGGATGATTTCTGTGAGAATCTTTCAGCTGAGAAATGTACCTGCTGCTGACCTGAAAGCAAAAGCAAAGACACAAGAACTGTAGCCAACATTGTACTTGTATTTCTGTATTTACATTAACAATTACTGCACAAGTTGCAAAAGCCACTAAATGATTAGAGGTCGCTTAATATTCTTCTTCTTCTTATTATTATTATTATATGATGTGGATGATATGAATCATGTGTACGTTTGTTTTGTACAAATATTCCTGGAAATAAAACTTATGCGACAAAAAACAAATTATTAGAAGCATCTGGATGGAAACACATCAGAAGGAAAATTCCATTTAAGAAGTAACAAAAATATCCATCAAATTTTAATTTAAAATTTGGCATTAATACAAGTAAATCAGCAGAAAGTAAAGAAAACCACATCACTGCATTTGATACCACTTCTGGTAGGTCTAGTATTGCCTTAAATAAGCCAGTTGCAAGTTAAGTTTCCAACCAAATAATTTTTTACAAGAGAATAATGCAGAAACCGCATTAAAGCCGGATTTTTTATTTTGCCAATGGGGGTACATGTACAAGTCAAAGTTGGTGAAGAAGAATGGAAGTTTAATGTCGATGATCTAAAATGTATGCAGTAAAGTTTCATCAAGATTGATCAAGAACTTTAGAAAATATGACAGGAATACAAAACTTTAAAGCAAATTCTATTTTTAGCTCTAGTGGCCATTTTGTGCAGTGAGGCGGAACCATTTGAATAAAGTTGATAGAGGACCACTAAACGAATATTGGTGTGAAATTAATTGAAATTCTAGCCATAGGTCCAGAAGAAATTGGCGTTCAGACATATATATATTTTTAGCTCTGGCGGCCATCTTCACAGGTTGGTAGAGGACCATTCAAGGAACATTTCTGTAAAGTTTCATGAAGATCGACCAAGAACTTTTGAAAATATGACAGAAAAACAAAGTTTAACGCAAATTCTATTTTTAGCTCTAGTGGCCATTCTGTGCATTGAGGCGGAACTATTTGAATAAGTTTGTTAGAGGAACACTAAACAAACATTTGTGTAAAATTATTTGAAAATCTAGCCATAGGTTTAGAAGAAAATGGCGTTGAGACATAATTCTATTTATAGCTCTGGTGGCCATCTTGTGCAGTGAAGCGGAACCATTTTCACAGATTTGGTAGAGGACCATCCAAGGAACATTTCTGTAAAGTTTCATGAAGATTGACCGAGAACATTTAAAAATTTGATAGGAATACGAAACTTTAATGCAAAATGTTAATGACATCGCAACGCCCGCCCAACCGACTGGTTTCGCTAATCTATAAGTTGAGACTTTTCGTTGAAAAATCCTGCTAAAAAGTACTCTCTTTTTTTTAAATTCCATAGAAACTGCCATTTTGCTCTTTCTGAATCAGTTAAAAATGGCAATTATTGAACCTTGAAAATAAGAGAATGTTGCCATGTAACGGCTGATAAGAGAACATGCTACATACCTCTGGAGCCTTTCCCAGGTGCTGGGACAGCACTATCAGATTGACCAGGGTCTCAGGATTGTTGCTGTCCTACAGAAATACACAAATGCATTATTGAAGATTTCTTTAAAACATTTTTTGTTCACAATCTGAGAATTTCTCAATATAGTGTCAAATGCATAGTTGATGCACGTCTGGAGATCATTTTTATTATATGTTGGCATGAAAATCTGGTTATTTGGTTTGCATTTATGCATCATTTGTTTGTATAATGAAACAAGGATAGTACAACCCAGCTTGAAATTAACAAACCTTTACTAGAAAAAAACTTGTCTACTGTTATTTAAAGGTAATGACATTGTCTTATTTTCTAAATTTGGTTTCTTAAATAATTTAAACAAATTTTTCTTCCGCATGTTGACATTTCACATAAAATATCAAAAGTTTATTAAAAAATTTAAACCAATTATTGTTTTGTTTTGTATGCATAATCATACAGGAGTGCCTGAATAACCCACTGAATGTTAACAAATTAAAGTGTAACATATACTTGACTTAGTATATTTACAAAATTCACACCAACATTGCAAGATGCATTAAATGCATATTCAAACATACAGTACAGCTCTCACAAAAGAAACATTTCACGATTTTTGGAGTTTCAGGCGAGTCGAAACCTGTGTATTGCGTGAAAATATTACTCCACACCAATCATTATAAGCTATCCGTTGTGCATGCACTCAAATGGGCATCAGCTACCACTCTGAGTAACTCCACAAAGATTCACCAAATAATTACACTACTCGATCATTCAGACTCTGCAGTGGCGGGTAAAATATTTGAGGTGTGTCGAGGGAAAATCAGGTTGAATGCATGTGCGTAAAGTGTCGTCCCGGATCAGCCTGTGCAGATGGATCAGCCTGTGCAGTCTGCACAGGCTAATCCAGGACGACACTTTCTGCTTTTATAGCATATTCTGTTTCAAGGAAGTCTCTTCTAAATATAAATCCACTGTAGGCGGAAAGTGTCTTCCCAGATTAGACTAATCCAGGACACTTTACGCACATGCATTAAGCCTGGTTTCCCACAAAATGCCTCCATTGTTTTGCTTGAGCTGGCCAGTATACTAGACTATTAATACCATCTTTTAATATACAAGGCATAACATAGCCTCATGAAGCCTACCTTGTCCAGTGCCTCCTGCAGACATCCCTCAGCGTCCTCAAACCTGCCCTGGCCCATGTAGCATGCGGCCTGGTTGTTCAGGAGGAGGGGCGTGCATGCAAACTTGTCACCCATCTCTTGGAAAATGTAGTACGCATCCTGGAACTTCTCTCCTCCCTAAAGAATGATTTAGGACATGTTGATTACAAAATTTATTTTTTAAAGGTTTTTAATGTTTAGTAATGTTTGTCAATATTTAAATATATAAATAGTAAACAAACATTGAATAAATAGTAAACAAACATTGATTAATACATAATTATGTTCGATACAAATTATTTATTTCAAAATATTGCTGCATTATCTGATTTCTATCATACTTCTATCTGTACATCTATTTCCTTATCACTTACAACTGCAAATTTTTTTGTGTATGTCTTACAATGTTCAGCAAGATTTCAACAGCTCCATTAACCGAATAGCTTCTATTGTTACTACGGTAAAATGTTGCGTATAATGCGCACATTTTTGCCCCCAAAATCAGTTTTAACTAGACATGTGTCCTTAGGAGACGGATGCCCCTACATTTAGCCGGTTGTCACAAAACTCTGCTGAAAAAACTGCACTAAAATACCTAGGTGCACAAGTTTACATGCTGATTCAAATGTATATAAAGTTTCATCACTCTAGCAATAATAATTTTTTGAGTTAAACGCAACACAAGTCCAAAAATTGTCAATTTTTGCTAAAAAAGGGCCATAACTCCGTTGATGTTGGAAAAAAAATGCACCAAAATATCCAGGTGCACAAGTTCACATGCTAATTAATATGTTTATAAAGTTTCATCAGCAGCAATACTTTTTGAGCTATGTGCGACACAAGTCCAAAAATGTCATTTGTTGTTAACAAAGGGCCATAACTCTGATGTCTGAAAAAACTGCACCAAAATACCCAGGCGCACAAGCCTCGATGCCGATGAATATGCTTATAAAGTTTCATAACTCAAGCAGTTATAACTTATACTTAGTGAGTTATGTGCGACACCAAAATCCAACCGACGGATGGATGGACGGACGGACAAGGCAAATCTATGTGCCCCCCTGCTCTAAAGTAGGGGCATTAAAACTTGGTACTATCAATATTCCTATTTCTGTATATGACTTACAACAGCCAGATTGAACCAGCCCTGTGCCAGCTGGGAGAGGATGCTGTCCTCATCTGTGTCCTGCATACGCTTCAACTCTTTCCTGCAACAAGAGAGCTCACACTGTACAGGCACAAGAAAGGCCGACGTGTGTTCAGTTACAGGAACAGATTAATGGCCCATTATTGCTGGTCCTGACACATTATTACTTAAGTTTTAGTAGGACAAAGCTAAATATGAATAGCTGACAACGTAAAAACTATTGGGACAGAATGTATTTCGAATGATTTTTCCGGACCTTGGGAATCTATCTGTAATGTTCAAAGTTTGATGAACTTTTTAAATTTTAGGATTGCTGTATATGTGTACAAATGTGTACAAAGCCTAATCACACAATGATTAGGAGGTCAATGAACATTTTTGTTATAGTTTAATCAGCCAGAATTCATGTTACCGACATTATACGTGTATCTGCTATGGAAAAAAGAAAGAAAATCATCTTGTAATCTTATCATAACTTATTCCAATCACTGTCGCTCAACATGCAAAAAGTTAAACAACTGGTCATTTGTCTATTATATACCCCCACCCCCCCCCCCCCCCCTCAAAAAAAATATTCAAGCTTTCAGAGGCACATAGTTTAAGTCACGAAATTCAAGCTTTCAGATGGCCATCGTTCAGTCACTTACTTGGCAAGGTCCACCCGATCCAGTTTCAGTAGAATCTGTACTGTCAATGCCATGCTGAAAAAGGTAGGATACGTAAGTTTCCTTCATCTACAGGGTACTGGTAAGGCGTAAACAAGAGGGCCATGATGGTCAAAAGCGCTCATCTGAGAACTGGTACAGATGAAGACCATACTGTTGTGACAGGTTTGAAAACAAAGGGCTAACTAAAGTATGAGTTGGGTAGTGGATGTGCGTTTTTTGCTAATGGTTCTCAAATCATTGACAATTCTGGAAAATGCAAAAACAGTAGATTTTGATGTCTTTTTCGCAAACAGTGTTGGAAAACTAGTTGCAATGCGATAATTGCGATGGCTGTGCTATAAGTAAAGTTTTGCTTTTTCTTTGATAATTTTCTTTCCAATGATGATCAATGATGTTAATGCAGGCTCTGAAGACATCAAAGTTGGAAATCAAATGTTATCAATCAATTGTTATGGTCATGTGCAAACTGTGTAAGTTTGGTCAACATTGAATAAAAAATCGTGTGTGCAAACCAATCATTAATAACTTGTTGATGTTTTTTTCCAAACACAAGGGACAATAACTGGTGTTTCTGGCCTGATCATGCTTATATTCTACTTCACATGTAGTCTTACGTTCATGGACAAACTGTACACGATTGGTGAAGATTGGATGAAAAATGAAGTCTCTATCCTGAATAATGTCCATTTTTGCATATTTTTTTCACAAACAAACGGCAATAACACTGGTGTTTCTGGTCAAATCTTGCCTATATTCGACTTCACCTTTAATCTTATGGTTGCAGACAAGCTATGCAAGATTGGTAAAGATTGGATGAAAAATAAAGTCTCTATCCTGTATAATGTCCATTTTTGCATATTTTGTTCACAAAAAAGGGAAATAACTCTGAAGTTTCTGGTCTGATCTTGCTTATATTCGACTTCAACTGTAATCTCATGGTAACAGACAAACTGTGCAAGATTGGTGAAGATTGGATGAAAAATGTTTCTCTCTACCCTGAATAATGTCCATTTTTGTATATTTTTTTAATAAACAAAGGGCATACACTCTGGTGTTTGAAACACGATCTGGCCCATTTTTGACGTCTGCTGAGATCTGATGGTCATACACAAACTGTGAAAGTTTGGTTCAGATTGGATGGCAAATAAAGTCCTTATGTTGGAAAAGGGCACTTTTGCACTTTTTTGGCATGAAAAAGGGGCAATAACTCTGGTGTTCCTGGTCCGATTGGGCCCATTATGAAACTCGTCCAAGATTTTACGGTCATACACAAACTGTGCAATTTTGGTCAAGATTGAATAAAAAATTTAGTCTTTATAGCGATAACGGTTGAAATTGTCGATGGCACCTTGACGAAGGAATGACGTCCGACGTCCGAGAGGTCCCCTATACCTATAGCTCACAGAGCACTTTGTGCTCAGGTGAGCTAAAAAAATGTAATTTATCGCGATAACGGTCCAAATTGTTGGCGGTACCTTGACGACGGACGATCGACGACGGCGGAGAGGTCCCCTTTACCAATAGCTCACAGAGCACTTCATGCTCAGGTAAGCTAAAAAATATGTTTCTTTCAGGGTACATGACCAAACAAATTAGGGTAGGTAGGTAGGATTTTTTATTTTATTTAGTAAATGGTCAACTTGAAGATGCTAAAACTGAATTCAAAACATATATATAATATCCCTAAACATTGTTTTAAAGTGGATTCCAGTAAAACAAAACACTTATTTAATAAAAAAACTACATTAAATGATTGAAAAACATAAATAAAACAAAAAAATATCTGACAACCCCAATAAAATGTTCTATGGTCAGGGCATTTCTTAACATAGATCGGGTAACCTAAAACAAACATACTTTTTTTTACGACTAAGTGAAAGTACTTCCAAAATCTCTAAAGAAAATTAACTGAAATAAAGAGGCATGTAACATATAGCTACAAACATCTATGGAAAAAAACACATCTAAACACTGATATGGTATTAACCATAATGCCATTTCGCCTTTGCACTGGTACCAAGCAATTAAACATCTGTAAACACAGACCATTATTACATGTCTTTTACATAAAAAAATATTTCCACAATTTTTTTTAGAGTTTGAACAAATGTTACATTATTTTCTTCACAAAATATTACTAGTCTTCTCAAAACATATGTGTCGCTAACATCTGTACATGCTGCTTACCACTCAATGGATTCTGATGAATGTAGAATCCGCAATGCAGCATCATAGTTCTGAAAATAAAACACAAACAATAGGCGACGGTTTTGTTTTCTTATTATTTTAATGGTCTTTAAAAAGTAAACAACTACAAAAATCTGAATACATTTACTGCTGTTTGATTAACTATAACAACGTACACAGTTTTATTTCATGTTCTATAACTATTCCTGCTCCTTTGCCATGAATGTATAAACCATAATTAGCTCATAAATGCATGTATTTGTTGTAATGGATGTTAAATCAAATCTTTAAAAAACTGCCATTAGTAATCCAACAAAAATAATCAATTATTACTATATCAATATACATCCTTATACATCCTGCTACCTGGTCATGAAAGTAGATGGATGCTGCCATGAGAAGAAATGTGCTGTTGGAGACGTCCACACTTGATCCCATCTTACTGTCCAGGTCCCTGACAATCTTGTCCCTATAGTACACAGAAATACAAAATGTGTAAACAGGCAATAAGGTGAAAAGAATTTGAAATACTGTAAGTAATGTCACAGAAATAGATTAAAACCATTGTGTTTTATGTAAAAAAAAAAAGTGCATGCGATAATTGATTAAAATATTAGTACATTGTTTAATAACAATTTAACTATACTAGAAGTCAAAAGTAGGTGAAACATGTTTAAATAAATACTAAAATCATGTAAATACATTTAAAGGCAATTAACAGCAATTATAGCTTCTAAAACATCATTTATATAGATTTAGTTTATCACATCATGTTTTTGCAACTCAGCAAATGTCTGTGTGGAATGTGTGATTGTTACAGTATTACAATTTGAAACTTTCAATGTTAACAAGACCCTTACATACCTCTGACTTTCATTAGCTAGAAATTCAGCAAACTTGCGAACTGCTAGAAGTTCTTGGGGATGCGAGGGTTTAATTTCATCCAGCACAACACCATACTTCTTCTGTGCAATGTAGGCTCTGTATAGCAGGACATCCTTTTCTGTACGCACATCAGGATTTGATGGCTGGTAATTAAATATAAATGACAAATTTTATATACATATTATTTACATCCATAAATACAAACATTTTTATCCAAATACGAAATAATCCGAAAACAGTTCAGATTATGTTGTCATTGAATACCTTGATCCGTTGGGCTTCATTGATACATTGTTGGTAATTTCCTATATAAAAATTCGTCCTGATTTCAAATAATTCATCAACAGTTTCTTTATCTGCCATAACGATGCTAATATCAGCAAATTTATCAAATTACAAATGTCAACTCTGTTTGCGTGGCCGGTGTCAGCTGGACGATTTTACCAAGCGTCTGGATCTAAAACTTGACGTCACATTCGTCATTTTCCGCCGATTTTCTAAGCACCGTATCTACGATACTTTTTTGAATCTGAATCTGAACAATTGTGTATGCACATTGGGAACAGGTTGATGCGAGTATGCACAAAACGTTTAAACTGTTTGTTTATTAGTCATACAACAATAAATATATCAACCAGATCTACATGTAATTGTAAAATTGAAGACACACAAAATATTTTAAACTAATAGATTCTAGACAGAGCATTGAACTACAGAAACATTATACGCGTCTTTAGTCATGGAAACCAACCGCGACTATAAAAACAAATGCAGTTTTCATCGTAAAAAGTAGTTTTAAATATGCAGTGAATTTTATTTATTGTCATATGTCCAAAATAATTGTAACTGAGAAACATGTATATCAAATTATACTATTTAGGACTCACTGGACGGGCACCACGCGGGGTTGGTACCCGGGTTCATGTTCTTTTCCCCGAAACCCGATATATTCGTCAATAAATTGCTAGAATATATTTGAGCCACCATAATTTCTAGCATTAAATATCGAAAACAATACAATATGTTAGCCATGATAACCAATAACTTTAAATATCAAGTATGGGTACAATAAGCGTAGCCTATTGGCAGACGACCAGATAAGGCGCGTACACGCAGCGTAATTTGTGTAAAATCACAGGTTACGCATAGAAATTCAAATCAGGGTGCGCATATGCGCACACAATTTCAAACATCCAGCTGTTAATTATGTGGATGTGTAGAAAATTATGCAAAACATGTTTTATTATTTTCAGGAAATTTCTACTACATTACTTAAGATTACCACTTTTTTTTTACTTTTAAGCCAGAGATCTATTAATACATTTAGATTTGTGTTTAAGTTAACCAACCGAAGTACATTTAGCCCAATACATTTTGGATCGAGTGTAAAATTACCCCCATAAATTCCGGTTTGTGTCTACATTTACATTTTCACAAAAACATACATTTACCCTTTCACAAAAATAACTGCACGGTTGAAAAGACAATTACCTCAGTAAGTGGTTAACTGTCAAGAATAGCTATTTGTTTAACCATTCTCAGTACAGTGCAACCATGTAATCACACTTCTAGAGAAACGTCATTTTCATGTACAGACAGAAAGATCAAAATAGCGTGCAAGTTATGCGTGTATTGGAAATATCATTCATTATTTTTCTACCAAATAATCAAATTTAGGCCATTCAAATTTATTAAATTTATCTGTACATGACTCTATCAAGTAATTGTCAAACTCTGAGAAATTTAATATCGGGTTCGTCATCTACGCCAATAATGACACTAATTGAGCATGATGAATAACAGGGGAAACACGTGCATACTCATTACCTTATTATGTTTAGGTGGTATTGGGGACGACTTGACTTGATACCGTTTACTACGCGTGATATCGGTGTAATACCGGGTACCAGAGATCTGCGGGTTGTTGGTGACCGGGTACCTGAATCAGAAATCACTGCCCGTCCAGTCTCTACACTATTGATCATGACCTATCTTACATATATATATATATATCAGCATTTTAACTAAAAACACGAGGATATCGTGTAAGGACATCAATTTACTTTCTGTTGGTGTAGTTGTTTTACATTGTATGTATGCTCCTCTGATAAAGCTATTATATCTGTAACATGCATTCAGTTTGTTTTGTAGCTAGTTATTGCCATAAATATGTTATTTAATGCAATTTATTTGTTGAGTTTTCCATGTTGTGTACTGAGATCTATAGGTAAATAGACACTTGCATGAAATAAATTGACATTGAGCTCAGTTGTTACTTGTACACATGTTTTCCCTAATGCTGAAGCAGCCGATGTATTGTCAAGATTTAGCTAATTCCTCACCACTAAATGTTAACTTCTATATACATAATACACAAATCATTTATAAAATGAAATACGAAATACTGTCCTCTTGTTTCGCATTTCTGCAGTAAATCAAATACGGAAAAGATGCAACACATCTAGAATACTGAAAATAATGTTAATGATTTTAACTCAAGATATATGGATCTTTTTAAAGGGTCTATGTCGTCGAATAAATGAATTCCTATTGCACTCTAAATGATATTATATGATTGAAATGAGCGTTATAAAGACATGTGCATGAAATAAATGAAACATAATATAATACGAATCGTAAACATTAAGATATTTAATAAAAAACAAATTAGCAAAAAAGTATATAAATTAAAACCCCAAGCAGTGATCGAACTTACGACTTATGAGTCATATGAAGAAATGACAGTAGGCAGCGCTTTAACCAAGTGCGCTATCATGCTTGGTAAGAAGTAGAGTGTAAACTATGGTAATAGAAAATACAAGTATGACGTCAAAATGTAAACATAAAAAGGGCCAAACAAACAAGACCCATATTATAAATTGATTTTTATCTCAGAATGCGTACACTCTTTTTTTCATTACATATACTCTATTTTAACCATTATTATATTCAGTTTTTAAAATCTGAATTTCAGATTTTTTTAAAACAAATTGCCCCCTTGAGGTCCTCGGTAGTTTCGCGCCCAACTTGTTTCCTCCCATGTCGTTTCCACCCTCGTCGTTTTGCCCCCCCCCCCCCCCCCGTTTTCAGTGTACTGTACTGTAGTAGTGTTACTTGTATCATTCTGTTATTGCTTGTCTCATTTTGTTATATTTGGCACAAACGTTTTGTATCAATAAATAAATTGTTTACACACGCATGTATTATTGTAACAGTATTGTGTTTGCTTGACATTTAGATGCTGTCATTGTTCTAAATATCATGTAGCCATGCATGCTCTGGGAATGTGAGTCAGTTGTGCCTATAATGCTGTAAATTAACAATGCTTATAAAACTGTAGTTAATATTCTCTATTCCTAAAGGTGTTACTTAAATGCACATTCGTAGCCGCCTTTTAAACAATTGTTTATGTAATTAATGAAATAAAATGAGATTTAAATTGAAATTAATGTTTTAGAAGTGTAACAAACGTTGTTAGTTTGTATGTCTTTAATGTTGTGTTCTAAAATAACACCCAACAATAATAATTCCAAACGAATTTTTTCTGGAATAAACATAAAGACATATATATTTCAAAGACATTGTCTTTTGTTATGTTATTAATTAATTGTTTATACACGCATGTATTGTTGTAACAGTATTGTGTTTGCTTGACATTTAGATGCTGTCATTGTTCTATAAATATCATGTAGCCATGCATGCTCTGGGAATGTGTGTCAGTTGTGCCTATGATGCTGTAAATTAAAGATGCTTATAAAACTGTAGTTAATATTCTCTATTCCTGAAGATGTTACTTAAATGCACATTCGTAGCCGTCTTTTAAACAATTGTTTATGTAATTAATGAAATAAAATGAGATTTAAATTGAAATTGATGTTTTAGAAGTGTAACAAACGTTGTTAGTTTGTATGTCCTTAATGTTGTGTTCTAAAATAACACCCAACAATAATATTTCCACACGAATTGTAGCAGGAATAAACATAAAGACATATATATTTCAAAGACATTGTCTTTTGTTATGTTGTTAATGATCGATTTTTAAGCAGACATAGGACGATTGCAACTGAAACTTTTGAATGTCACCGCCATATCTACATACTGTTTTAAATGTAAAAAAAACACATTACTAAATTATATATTTTTCATCGTTGAAATTAATAGTCTGTTACATGTTTTGTATGATTTTGTGATATTGTAATGGTCAAAGGCTTTAAGCCGATTTACCAATAAAACTTGAAACTTGTTATTATTGAAAGCTTGTTATTTTCGTGTTGGAAAAATAACTTTATAGCCAATGTTCAATTAGTTATACAAACAGACGTTATTTATAGCCCAACGTTTCGTATAGACCGTTTTCACGACGAGGTATAATTTTACCGTAACACCGGTTTGCGGCCATATTGGAGGTATTCCCCAGACTATCTAAATATAATTATATGACTCAACAAGAAAAATGCTCATGTTTTCTGAAGCGTAAAATGACTAAAAATAACCGATAGATATCCTACAAGTGTGTTCATATTCTGACTGTGTATACACACGGCGATCAGAAAAACTATACAAGTTTTGATGCTGTGAATAACGTTGAATGTGGATGGGCATCAGGCGTTTAGTTGTTATTGACAATAAACATGTGATTAGCCTCATTTAATAGGGAAACAGTAAGTGTGTGCCTATGAAATATCTGTTTTGTTATTTATTGGTAGTTGGTACTTAAATTTCAAACCAGTATTTTTAACAATGATATGTTACTTTATGTAGCATTTGTAAATTGTATGTGAATTGCATGCAACTGTTGGCAGTCAGTGAGTCACGATTAATAACTACATATTATTTATCATAACTGTCAACATACTTCTTCTAATGTGGTCAGAACATATTCCAGTGTTCTTTAAACGTTTGCCACTCAGGAGATGGAGTTTGACACTGACAGCCATGCAAGCCTTTTTCTTCCTACAATTCACGATTTTTTTTACACTTGTAGATATTATATCTGGTATTCTGTATGATTGACCCGTATTTCTCTCTATTTGAACGATTGTGGTCGCCAATTATAGGACGATAATAAGCTATTTTGTTGAATTTATCTGAAATCGGTAACTGGTGTTATTGTACACAGAGGAAGGAATACCTCCAAGATGGCCGCCCCGCACGCTCGCTAAGCGTGAAAATTTATATCTTTGTATAAGCAGTTGTGCTAATCTGTTGTATTTCAGTACAAAATAGACCGGTAATTAGGATTATGGCCTATAAATAACATCACGGAAATATCCGACGCTCGCCGTACCAATCTGCAGCTGACGGAGATTGTCGGAAATAATAATAATGGTCGCCTTGTCAAAAAACAATTAAACCGTCGTACTTACTTTAACCGTTTGGTAATGTAAGGCAAGTGAGTTTTTTCAATACACAACTGTCTAAGAAACTTCTTTATTTCAATTATGTGTATGCAGTAGCGTTGTCATTACAGCGATTATGTTCAATTATCATAGTAAAATAATCCAAAAATTGTTTATTATTGAAAAAAAAAAATTATGTTGTTTATTAAATCCTGCAAAACAGTTACAAACGTTTGCACCAGTGTAAGTAGGTCTAAGCAACATATATGCAATGTGGGGCCTATTATCTAGTTCAATTATTGATTTACAAGTATCCAGTTACAAGAGTGTCAGTATTGTACACATGCAGGTTATATTTAAGTTATAATCCATTTATTATTTTCATATTCCTGTTTAAACTGCTCAAGTCCAGGCAGCAGTTACCTAATGCTTGGTGTTTTTACGTTTTTTCATTTCTGTTGCATTTTATATCGCAGTCGACTTTTTATGGTATACTCTATTCGGATGGAGTCGCGTTACGGACGGAGTCGCGGTACACGATAAACATCATCTAGCAGACATTTCTTTGTAAACAAAACCCCACTCTTTTGCTAGACTCGGCTTCTTATCATGAAAACTATTTGAAAATCCATAGAATATTGCTAAGTACAATTGGTTTTCTTTAAACTTGCTTGTATAATGCATTTCTGCTAAGAGTCTCGTCCGATTTCATTGAAGTGTTTTGTAAGATATTGTTTTTACTCTGTCGTCTGTGCCAAAGTAGTAGGAGTACTTCCCCATGGGTTTGTACACAAGTTATTTTCTTTCCGGTTATTAAGGTTTTAATGTACACTATTTTTCAAAATTGGAAAGGATTGCTTTCCTTGTTACCGATAACTGCGACTCCATCGTGCAAGTTGTCAAATTTAACTTATAGACAGTGTTGTGTGGTTTGGTGTTTTACAGGATTCGGAATTAACTAATTGTTTATTTGTTGATTGTCATGTGTGTGTAAGATATTTTTACAGCTTATAATCGTTTATTAAAAGTTGTAAGTGTTATTTTTTCCTTTTGGATTATTGACAAAATCATTAGTACCGCGACTCCATCGGAACACAGTATAATTGGTATTAACTGTCAGTTGTTTACAAAATTATTGTAAATTTATGATGTGTGTGCAGTTATCGTTACTATTTCTGTTTCTGGATGACTATAATTGAATGTTTGTTGTTTTTGCTCACCTGAGCACAAAGTTCTCATGGTGAGCTTTTGCGACCACCGTTTGTCTGTCGTCCGTCGCTCATCATCTGTCAACATTTTCATTAAAACATCTCCTAAACGGCTGGGCAGATGTTCACCAAACTTCACAGGAATGATCCTTGGGTTACCCTTTCAAAATTGTTCCAATCGTTATGGTTCGCTTCATATGAAGTCACCAGAGTTAAAAATATATTCAAAAAGTGAAAACTTAAAAAATCTCGGAAACCGCAAAGCTGATAGCTTTCATATTTGCTATGAGACATCTCTAGTGGTCCACAACAAATTTGTTCACATGCTTTATATAAACTTAAATAGTAAAATAACTTTAAAATCTTCTCCTGAAACCGCAAGGTTCAGAGTTTTCTTCATGTTTGCATAAAACATTGTATTCTGGTCCTCTACAAAGATTGTTCAAATTGTGCCCCTGGGTTAAATAGAAGCCATGCCCCAGGCTCACATGGTTTCTATAGACTGTTGTGGCATGTGGACTTCAATAATCTCCTTTGAAAAGCAACGGCTAGAGGTTTCATATTTAGTATGTAACATTGTATAGTGGTCCTCTACAAACTGAAAGATTGTTCAAATTATGCCCCTTTGGCAAATAGTGTCCATGCCCTGGAGGTCACATAGTTTATAGACTTAAATAGCAAAATGACTTTAAAAATCTTCTCTGAAACCGCAAGGCCCATATCTTCATACTCAGGTGAGCGCTTTAGGGCTATCTATTACCAAAATAATAAAAACATGCATGATTTAAATTCAGGTAGATTATTAAATTATTATATTTTATGAAAGCTTCGTTTGCTATTATATACTAGTCAACCGGACTAGTTGTTCAAAACTTAGCAACTCACCCCTGATTGATATGATTTGCTTTGAAACAGATTTAGCCATTCAGAATTTCTGGACTTCATTGTTTAACAGAGATACGTTCATATCTGTTTTCTGTGTTTCAGAGATTGGCCAATTCAGCTAACAAATTTAGATGTAAGTAACATTTATATTAGACGCAACTTGTTAATCAAACATTTTAAAATAATTTCAGCATAACAATTTGTATAGAAAAAACTCACAGTTTAACATAGTTATGTTTAATTAACATAAACATCTTGATCCAAATTTTAATGGCCGTTAGCTTCATTGGCCGTTAAAGTTTTGAGCAACTCACCCCTGATTGATATGATTTGCTTTGAAATAGATTTAGCCATTCAGAATTTCTGGACTTCATTGTTTAACAGAGATACGTTCATATCTGTTTTCTGTGTTTCAGAGATTGAGCTGATAACGATATGCATGGCTTTCAAATGCAATAGCATTAGTTTAACTTTATATTCAGCTTTAGTAATGATGTTTCAGTTCCACACACGCAAATAATTCTAATTATTTGGTTCAATAAATAAATGTTTACATGGAAAGATCTATGTCTTGCAGGGAGGTCATACAAAGTCAGGGCCTTCGGTGATGGGGTAAGAGTATGGCTGAGAGAAAGTACGGCAATGCCAAGAAACTGTCGGTAGCATTGAGGCCACGTTCTTCATCTAAAACAAGAAAACCCACACGACTGAAATCAAATCCTTCTTCGAATGCCATCATCTTTGCAGACCCTGCTAGACATCATGGAGAATCCAGTTTCCCCATATTCTCAAATAATCTAGTTTCAAAAAAGCCTGCAGTGCCATCTTCAGGGCATGGCATTCCAGACGCCAATGTTAAGCAGTTGCTAGCAGTCAGCCATGCTACTAGATCAAGGCTTAACAAAAGAGAGCAGTATTCACCGACCCCAGTAGAACAAGTTCCTGTAAAGGCGGAGATCAGAAATCGATTAAATGGCCTTATTGATGCAGTACGAGGTTCCAGGACGGAGCGAGTTAAAGTGAATAGTCAGCAGGACAGTCGCAGCCCTGTGGCGGACGATGGTTTGATCTCTAGTCCCCAGACTACAGTCATACCTGATGAATTGGATATGTTTCCCTTCCAATTACTGCCTGTGGACTGCAAACTGAAAGTATTTTCTTTCCTCTCCAGTCATGACAAGGGACGATGTGCACAGGTAATATTCGACAAATTCTAAATTGCATACATAAAAAGAGATTTTTTTTCTGAATCTCAAATATTGGTTGCTTGTTGTTCTTAGTGAATTTTTGTGCTTTACTTCAATTATGTAATCCTACAATAATTAGAGAAATTTACCGGTAAACATAAAGTTATAAACAGATCGATAGAAAAAACTTATGTATATAAACAACAACAGATATTATATACATATGTCAGCCTTGTTTATATGATGTAGCCACAAAGTTCTGCAGTGCTCTAAACAGGGTTGGTACGAATCACCCACCCCCAGGTTTTCCCGGCGGGTTTTACCGTTTGTTTTCCGCCCCGGTCAATACTCTGAAAGTGGGCAATACTGGGCAATACTATTTTTTCTTCAGTTAATATGCAGTTTTAATCGTTTTTATAAATCTAAATGCTCTGTTAACTTATGTCATTAAGAAAATGACTGGTTTAGTTTTGCAGATCCAATATATGCATATATAGTTACAGTATTGTTTAAGTGCCGGCACATATCCAATGGTTTATTCATTCATTTTTCGATGGCAACGCTTAGCATGAAATATTTTCTATTTTGTTTGTGAAATGATTCCGCTTGATATTGAAATATTTCTACACTTATTCATCCTTCGTTATTTCTTGCACTGAACTGTTCTTTGTTAACAATACAAGCCAGGGAGGCTGTTTCTGGATAATAATGCAAGCCTTTCAATATTATTATAATGTGATATTGGGCAATAACGGGGATTACTGGACAAATCACTTTTTATCTTCTATTTTCATTACTTTCATTTTTTCACTTTAAAAGCAGGATTGTTAATGATAAAGCAATACAGAATCATTATTTTTATACTGATGCAGAATTAACAGCTGGAATCAGTCACTTAAAGGTGCCAATCAATGCATGTTTTCATGGTTTGGAAAAGGCCCCGAATTGACATGGGCCTTTGCCTTGCCCCACTTGCATAGATCTGTCAATTCAATCTATGTTTGTGTTTGTTTAAGAGGGTGTACATATTGTGAATGGGTCATAAATCATATTACAATGTGTCATTACTTTGATGTACAGCATGGGGCTGCAAGAGGGTATTAATGCAACATGACATCAACTAACATATTTTATAAAACAAGAATATGTTAGAATTGTCAATTTTCTCTTTGCATTCATTTCCTCTTTTTCTTCCGTAAAAATAATTATGTTTGATTATGCAACAATATACTGACAAAAATATCAGGAAAGTGACCAAAAAATCCAACTTAAATTTTGTGAAAAAGAAAATTAATTATCAATATGTTTCCACATGGAATATAAATAAACAGTGTAACTACATTATATAATTATTATTAGATATGTGTTTATATGTAGAAATTCATTATTAGTATGTAATGTAAACATTGTACAATATCTTTTTTCCCCAGTATTGCCCACTATTGCCCAGTAAAACCCTGTAAAACCTGGTTTTTCCCAGTGTTACCCGCCTGGGCCGGTCAATACTATAAAACCCGGGTTTTATGCCAACCCTGGCTCTAAATAAGGGGAGTTCTGAAGTAAATACTCATTTAAAATATGGAAAATGCACATTAGAAATTAAATATTTGAGTACCAGTACACAACAAAAATCTTGACATAAACCATGATTGAGTTTAAAGCAACACATATTGAATTTGATAACGAGTTTCTCACAGTATATTGATGGAATTATAGTACTGAACACATTAATAGAATAGTAATAATTGTTATTCAATTGTCCATATTTATACATCTTTAAACCTTTAAAACTTTTTTTCACCTTTGGGGGAAAGGTGGTGAAGCCCTTCGGAAGGGGATTTGTTTTTAGAAAAACATTATTACATGTTTATATTCTACATTGTTATAAAACATTAATGAATTGTTTTGCTACAAATGATAAATTAACTCGGTTTGATGAAAAATTGCTGGGATTGTTTACAAAAACCCCTGTATCTTAGCCAGATTTTGTCCGATTTTGGTGAATTTTTTTTCAAAATGGAGCTTACATGCTGTGGCAGAATTTTAAGCTAAATATAGGGGGGAAAATATATACTTTTAAAGCAGGGGAATGGGGCCGAATTTTGGCCCTAAATCGGCCCTAAAAAAACACTGAAAACAGACATCATTTTTTGTATACTTGCCCATGAAGGAGTAAAAAAAATTTATTTTTGAATTCAGGGAGAACCGGTACCCTTTAACTAAAATCCTATCTAGAGCACTGGTTCTGTCCTTGCTTCATTACAAATGAATTGTGAATACTCTCTATAATTTATTTGACCAATTGGAGGAATAATTGTGTTATTAAGTACTGAGATTATTTGAAGTATTTGTTTCAATGCAGGTGTGTCATGAATGGTGGGACCTGATGCGGACTCCTGGCCTGTGGTCCCACGTCTCATTCAGCAGTTTCCCTTTCTGGTGCATCACCGCTGACGAACACAACTGCCTCGGTAACTGCTACATCCGCTACCGAGTGCGCATCAAACAGTTCCTGGGCTTCTTGAAGGAGCTGCGACCGATGCTACGAAGCCTCGAGTTTAAGTTTGACATCGGGGAAGCGGCTGATGGTTTTCTGGTTCTGCTGGAGAATTTAATTGATAAAGCGAACACCAGGGAATTGAAGTATGCGAGCATGAATTGGAAGGAGACACCATCGAGGCCATTTTGGACTGAGAAAAATGTTGCATGTCAGGACGTAATGTACAAGCATAGGCTGCGACAGAGAAAGTTTGTAAATTTCTTTGATCTCTTTACACATCAGTGCCCCAAAGTTGAGACTCTTGTGATGCCCTTTGACTGGTCTGATGCGAGCGTCGACAGCTTGCTTCGGCTGAAAAATCTTCGCAGCCTTGTGTTGGAGAAGTACTTTGTCTTTCAGAAACTTTGCCAAGATCTCATTGATAAACTGTTGTTGGGACTATCATGTCTGCGTCAGCTGATGTTGGAAGTTTGGACCCCTAGTGGCCATGGCCTTGTGTTTTTCTCACTGGTTTCCCAGTCGATAGAGTATCTGGATATTTCCCAAAGCAGAGGATTCTACCTGAATGCTGTTCACCTCCCAAAGATGAAGGTGTTCCGTGTTGCGAGACACCCCTGGAATGGACCGTTGGTTCTCGCTGATCGAATTAATGTGCCATGTATTTATGACGTACTGGCGGAAGGTGCTCCAAGCCTAGAGCGACTTAACGAGCATTACCTGGAGCCCACATGGCGGGAGTGCCAGTACAAGAAACTCGAGGAAGTGCTGAAGAGTGTGTGCTCGTGTCGAAGACACAAATCGGGCTGGGCCATGTAGTCAGTGATGATCAGGTTTTCTAGGCTTGACTAGGAGATATTTCCTTTATCTGTATTTTAAATAAATATCTTCTTAGTGACGGTGAAGCATATAGATTAAGTTAAATTGTTTGTTCTCTGGCTAAAAGTACATTGTTTAATTATTAATTATACCCAATATTTATTATTGCAAGTAATACTAAATTAACAGTTGGTTGCATGCTACTACAAGAGGTTGCAGTTGAAGTGCTTTTTTATCAAGAATTATGGCCCAGTCCAGGCAGTTTATGAAGTATCTTTTGGGGCATATCAGTGGTGTACAATGTTAAAAGCAATATTATAAGGTTTATACATTTTGAGAGTATGTTCTTTTGATCACAGCTATATTAATGACTCAGCACTGAAAATATAAAAATGGGCAAAATACAATGTATCTATTAAAAACATCTGTGCACTATTGCATATTCCTTCACTCCAGTTCGTAACAACTTGGCACTTTTGCTGAACTAAAAAGCTTTTGACTTTTATTCTTCCTTTTTCAAACCTGTAAATTAGTTTACAATGGTGACGTATCTTATAGATCACATGTAAATATAGATTCCAAATTGCAGTGTTTTTTCAGTGATTTGTGAATATGCCCTTCTCTGTGAAATTGTGAAAAATGTTTCGTAAAACCCTGAAATTGTAACAATATTTGCAATATCATTAAAAAAGAGAAACTAGTATGAACATTTAAATGATAAGTAGTGATTTTCTTGTATTTAATTAAACTTACAATACAGACACATGATAAGTGTGATTTAAACACTCATACAACCATTAAGCATTTCAAAAATTTCATAATTTTTATCCACTTTTCCATTTGTGAATTTAGGCTAAAAATTGTAAAAAAGTATGTTTTGGCTTTGTTAATGATACCAATTATCGGCATGGAAATACGGAAAAAAAATCACTGTATTGTCAAGCAGTGTCACATGTTATGATGTATACATTCACTTTTTTATGAAAAGAAAATCTATAATACATTAATTAAAGAAATAGTTTACCATGAATATGCCCCTTTCAAAATACCCATTGACTTGTCTTGTACAATTGTAATATGTGATATATAGGACACCAAGTTGGCTATGTGTGATACTGTCAGTAGTTGATGTTTATTTGTTAGTGTTTCTTTGTTTTTGACTTAATACGTAACAATCAAGTTGGTGTCTTTGTTTTAAGCTCTCTTCACATTGAATGTTTTTGTTATGTTGCATATACATTGTAAATTACGTATTTTACTTTTATGTCAATGATCAAGTGATTCTTTAGAAAATGTTGTAAATACTGCTGAATACTTACATTTGGTAATTTTGCTTATTAAAATGGACATCATTGCAACTTAAACAGAATAACACCAATTAACTATACAACAAGATTTGATTGACAAGGTGTTTAGCTATTCAGAAAGGTAGGACTTAATTGTTTGACGGAGAAAAACTTTTATACTGTCAACAGTGTTTGTCGTAGTTAGACATAAGTAGGCGTGGTTATAAATCCCAATTTATTGATCCACTAAACGGTTTGTAAACATATTCCTCTCATATGTGATACATTCAGATAAACTTTAAAGGGTGGGTTGGCCCCTTGGTGGGATAAACAAACAATTATTTTGTTTAGGTCCATGATGAAAGACACAAACAGAATAAATTGGTCTGTGCTATTATTGTTACTATTGTATGTAATTTTCATTGATTTGTGCATAGATTGGTGCATATTAGTGTTTATTATATATCTCTTTCTAAAGGTTTCATTTGTATGGTGAAATCAGGCAATCAGACGTCATGTTTAGCGACATGGATTTTCATATTTGTAACCATTTCGCAGAGTGTAAGGACGCGTACATGTATTTGGGCACAATGTTTTAACCATCCCTATCATGATTGCGTCTGCACATTGTTAGTGCTCGTAAACAATTTCTCTCTGCCATCCCTTTTGAGACAGGATTGTATTTGAATCATGTTCTTCACTTTATCATTACTATTTTGTGGTTTTGTATTGCTGCATCAGTATATTTCTTAATTCTCATTTGTCAAAATGTTGCCAAAAGAAAGTTCTTTTAAGCTCTTTGTTGGGCCTGGTATTTAGAATCAGAGTTATTGTACATGAATTGGCTGCCAGCAGTTGAATGGCAATATGCTACATCAATATAACATATAACATAAACACATATTTTCATTTGTACACTCTACATGTCACATGAAACTCCCAAAGTTGGCAACATGTAAATGTAACATGTTTTTCTCTGATGTCACAATATTTTGGTTCAATCCTGTGAGGGAATTGAGTACTAGCCATGATTTGTTGATTTTCATTTCCAGTAGCTGTGGAGTCAAATTTGTGCCCAGTTGTATATCAGTATATGCTTTCTAAACTTTCCAAAAGCCATCAGTCTGATAAATATGTCAGGCAAATTTTGAGTCGGACTGGCATTTAATTACATTGAAACAGTCCAACTTGCTGATGGTTTTTAAGGTTTCAAAAATTCTTAAGAAAACATTTTTTTTATTCTGGCAAATTCTATTGAAGTCTGCTTTAGTAAGATACATATTGAAATGGTTGGTTGATTAATATACTTTCCATTTACCTGTACCTGTAAGATTGCTTCCTACCCTCTGCTCTGTAGTATGTAAATATGTACAGGTAAGGCTAGTTGTCTGGTCATGTGGAGGTGGCAAAATCGGATATATAGGAGGCGTGTCATGGGAAAACCGGTCGTAATGTATGTGCGTAAAGTGTCGTCCCGGATTAGCCTGTGAAGTCTGCACAGGCTAATACGGGATGGCACTTTCCACTTTTATGGTATTTTCTGTTTCAAGGAAGTCTCTTCTAAACATAAATCCACTGTAGGCGGAAAGTGTCGTCCTGGATTAGCCTATGCGGACTGCACAGGCTAATACGGGACGACACTTTACGCACATTCATTAAGACCGGGTTTCCCACGATGCGCCTTATATTGTCTTACTTGTCCATGTTTGTCAAATGCTGTTTGCCCCTTGTCCTTACAGTGATTATATATGAGGCCTGTCATGGGAAAATCGGGCTTAAAGCATGTGCGTAAAGTGGATTTATGTTTAGAAGAGACTTCTTTGAAACAGAAAATACCATAAAAGGGAAAGCGTCATCCCGGATTAGCCTGTGCAGACTGCACAGGCTAATTCGGGACAACACTTAATGCACATGCATTAAGCCCAATTTTTCCACGACACGCCTCATATATAGTAAATTCTGGCAAAATATCCCTTGTCAGTACATGCTCCGGGACAAGCTGGGCAGTACACCACATTTGATTTTGCCACCCCTGTAAAGATAGCAGAACTGTTGTAATTCATGACTGTCTGGCCCAGCTAGCTCAGTTTGTAGAGCGCTGGACTGTCAATCCGGGGATCGTGAGTTCGAATCCCAGCCCGGCCACATAACTTGTGTGGGGATTGGTCATGAAATTATTTCTACGGCCATTCTCCCCCTACCTCTTATTCAAGTAGGGCAGTTGTCAGTTACTGGCATGAGTATGTGCACTTAGTACTGGTAAACCGCATAGATCAGCTAAGCTTGCCCAGGAAAAGTGTGAGTAGGTTAACTGACCGCCGTGATATGACTCAAATACTGTTAAAAACGGCGAAAAATCCCAACAAAACAAACAAACAAAGACAGCAGAACTGTTGTAATTCATGGCTGTGGACTGCCATAGAGTGGTCTTGCAGTGTCCGTCTGTGCTGTCTGTATATACTTGTAAATGGCATTGTGCCTGTGATATGTTTTCACTTGTGACTTGTGAATGTTGTATGTTTTTAACAAAACACACTGTGATTATCTGTGTATTATTCATTTACATTAAATGGTCATACTAGTTAATAATAATGTTTTAATTAATAATAATAGTAATATTTTTTTGAGTTGAGTGAAAAAAAAAAGGTGTAACATACAACGGCATGAGTATGTTTAAAACTGGACAGATCTTTAGTTAGGCAAATAACATTGTTTATTTATTGTGCAAGCATGGACCATATTGTCAAAACACATGTTCATCTTGTTAATTCTCTCAATACATACACATGTAGGTAATATCAATTTGATAAATATTTTTAGTCTTTCAATTGAAACTGGAACATGTAGGTAATATCAGTTTGATAGATAATTCAGTCGTTCAATTTGAAATATTTGTAGCACAGATATATATTATTCATTGACATTATTTGATTCTTAACTATCATGAATATTTTAATCTTACTAACAGAATTCAAACTTTATTTATTTGCAAATTTGCAATTATTATGCTTACACGAAAATTAAGTAACATGGATGAAATATTTCTTGTAAACAAGATTTGCAATTTGAACTATTTGTAAGCACATATATAAATTATACATTGACATTATTTTATTTTTAACTATCATGAATATTTTAATTTTACTAACAGAATCAAACTTTGTTTACTTGCAAATTTGCAATTGTTATGCTTACACGTAAATTAAGTAACGTGGATGAAATATTTATTGTAAACAAGATTTGCAAGTATGACAGTGTTTTATTGTGTTCTTGAATGTTTTGTGAGTTTGACTATAATTGACATTTGTCGAAGCTGTCTTTATTCATGTCTATGTAAAATGATCTCTTTAACTACAATTTTTATTAATTAACAAACTGAAAACACTTCTACTTTGACATACATGTAATATGCAATGAAATTCTTAGTTAAACGAAATATTGAAACTATTATTTTACCAACAATAGTGGTATAAGAACACTCATTATGTGAAAAGAATTTTGTAACTAGTTATGATAATAATGTTACATTTTTCCCAGGGAGACTATGTAATAGGGCAAACTTTTGTACATGTATATTTTTATCTACTGCTATTTACATAGATATATTTTTACAGACATTATGGATATATCATTGCTTTACTTTTGTACCAAACTTCTTTGCAACTTGGACATCCAATGCCAGATAATGTAGAAATGTGGCACGTCATGATAAAACCGGTCTTAATGCATGTGCGTTAAGTGTCGTCCCGGCTTAGCCTGTGCAGTCCGCACAGGCTAATCCAGGACGGCACTTTCCGCCTACAGTGGATTTATGTTTAGAAGAGACTTCCTTGAAACAGAAAATACCATACAGGCGGAAAGTGCCATCCTGGATTAGCCTGTGCGGACTGCACAGGCTAATCCGGGATGACACTTTAGGCACATGCATTAAGACCGGTTTTTTCACGACGCGCCACAAATGCTGTTTTTACAAGAATAACCATCCAGCTTAAGCAATTATTTAGAAATAAAACTATTGTCTATAACTTAAACTGTAAACGTTATCATCTAATTATATAACAGTAAATTAATCATCTTTTTGTGAGTTATTGTGTAAATATTTTTGTAAGCCATTCTGGTTGTTCGTTTTTTCATTCATTAAGAAATAATACTAAAAAAACTAAAAAAAAGAAATAATTTTGCAAAAAATATTTAAAGCACTAGATGTTTGTATTTTCTTTTTTAATAGTCATGTAATTATATAGTTTCAAACATCAAAGCCCAGTTATACATGAATGAGGCATGGCGTGGGAAAACCAGGCGTAATGCATGTGTGTAAAGTGTTGTCCCCGATCAGCCTGTGCAGTCCGCTTCCCGCTTTTATGGTATTTTTTGTTTCAAGGAAGTCTTTTATTAACATAAATACATTATAGGGGGAAAGCGCCATCCTGGATTAGCCTGTGTGGACTGCACAGGCTGATCCAGGACGACAGTTTACGCACATGCATTAAGCCCGGTTTTTCCACAACACGACTTGAATGTTGTTTTGATGCAGTCATTCAACGGTTCTCGTTCATTCATGCTCCAAACGTTTTTGTTACTCGTGTTATGTGTTTATTTCATGCTATGCGGTGAATGAGTGGAGAATACCAGTGAATGATAACCCGATCATTTTACTCTAGGTCGAGTGAAATGATAACGTTTGATAATTTCACTCTTGGTTATATGGAACTACTTTTAACTGTGTTTTTATGTTTATTTTTTGGAAGTTTGTGAATACCCTAATCGTTAATGTAAACATTGGCCTTGTTTAACAACACAACACATTAGAAAACACATTAGAAAATTGAATACAAATATAATTATGCGACAACGATGCAGTGAGAGTGGCACTATTTTCCCACCACAACAGTGATTGACAATTTTGGAATCATAATGACGTCATATTTATGACATCATAATATACAAAACTTATGATGCTTCAGCACATCTCACGCATTTTTTATCGTTCAAAAGCACGAAATAAAAAGAAAATTTGTTTAATACAGTGTCAGATCATTCGTGTTCATAAAAACTAGATATTTTCACTCGTGGCTGCACCACTCGTGGAAATATTGTGTCTATGATCACTCATGAAATAAAATACGATCTTACACTGCATTAAATTTCATTACTGCTACACCAGCGCTCTTGATAAGGATTGAGGAAATGAGTAACGGTCCTCTTCAAAAATTGACAAAAAGGAGTAATGCAGAAATATAAAGGAGTATTAGTACTCTTTGATTTGGTGGATAAACAACTATGGGGTAAACATATTGCTTTTTTCATGCTCATAGCAGCAGCAATCTTAAACTAATTTATGATATGTTTTTAAAGAAAGATTCACTATATTTCATCCGAATCTGGAATTGCTTGTTCTTTAACCTATTTTATATGCATAATTATATTATACATTAATTTTTGTATACATTTAGATTATATTGCAGGAACATAATAGTATTATTATATATTCAATATTGAATGCATTCTAAAGTACAATGAATTAAATTGCAGCAGATATTTTCCTAGTCTGTACAATGTCTAAAATATTTTATGGCAAAATTGATTGTAAAGTCATATTGTAATACTACAACTAGTCTTGTTAGAATTTCATATAGTTGCAGTAATTATACGAAGTTTTGGACGCCTTTTCACAAAGCTCACAATTCAGGCGAATGCTTTCTTTCATTTTTGAAATGTTCAGCCATGGAAATAAACATTTCCAATCACGAAGTGTTTTTTCGTTCACGTTTTGTCCATCGTCTCGTGATCGTGCTTCTTTTAATTTTGTTTGAAATAAATCACATCATCTACGATAGTTTCCAGTATTGGCAGAACTGCTTACACACATTTAACTGAACATTAATGTTTTTGCTTATGTAATTATATATACACATGAATTGCCGGTTTGAGGCGAAATTGTTTTGGCTGGTCACCCCACCTTAGAAGCAGACGCCATTTTCCCATTTACAAAAAATCGATAGACTGCTGCTCTGAAAAATATATCATACACCAGTCTGTATCAAGACTCGTAACAGTTGTCTCCCCTGTTGGGCAGCTAATACCCACTAATTTATTGGAACTTTAGTACGCTGATAAAACTGAACGTTTTGCGTAATGTACATTATTTCTGCTTAATCAATACGCACAAAAATTGAAATCGATGCGTATTTGTATGAATTTATGTTCGTATTTACGCCGATATGCCCCTTATCAAGAGTGCTGGTTGAACTTTGAGCCTGTATCTGCTGACAAATCTGTTGAATTGATGCATTGTATTATGGAACAGGCACCTTGCTAATTAAGGATTTGGCTGTATTTTAAGGGTCAGGAGTTGAACTTTATTGATTTGAAACCACTTTCCATTGGATAAAATGGTATTCAAAGAAATAATGACTTCATGGTTCATTGGAGAAAATGCAGTGTCAACCTATACAGCTGATTCAAATATTAAATTTTGAAATACTGAAGTTTTTGAGTTATAAACTTAAATGTTTGGTTACATTTGTGTATACTAAAAGCTTAAAAGATATGGAAACTAAGAAAGGACACATTTTCCATGTGATATTAACATAAGTTTTACTCTAAATGTGGTCTGAAGTAATTTCTAATAAGTACTTCAATTGTGTTGTCTCATTTATTTGTATGTAACTTCATTGTAAACAGTTTTTGACACACACAAAAAGTGAATTAAGGGCTACTTATTGTTGGGTATGCTTTGTATAAATACATTTGTGTTGCCATTAATCGTTCATAATTTGTTTGCACATTTTCTGCTATGGGTTCAAGTCTTTATTTAAGTAATTATTTTTGAGGTGGATAGGTCTTTTTGTTTTATTGACAAGGTTTACACATTTGTTTTGCAAATCATCATTTGACTTTTTAGCTCACCTTAGCACGAAGTGCCCGGTGAGCTATTGGTATAGGGGACCTCTCCAGCATCGTACGGCGTCCGTATGCCGTCAACAATTTGGACCTTTATCGCGATAAAGACTACATTTTTTATTCAATCTTGACCTAACTTGCACTGTGTATGACCATAAAATCTCAGATGGGAATGTTATTGGGTCAGATCACACCAGTAACACCAGAGTTATTGCCCTTTTGTATGTAAAACAAGTGCAAAAATGCCCTTTTCCAACGTTTAGACTTTATTTTCCATCCAATCATAACCAAACTTTCACAGTTTGTGTATGACCATCAGCAGCCAATTGTATAAACACTGGTTATAATATACCTAGGTAAATCACTTACCGCGGTCAAAATCTTGGTTAAGATACCGCTGTAGATTTTCACTTGTATAAAGCTTTTTACCGTGCGGTATCTTAACCACGGTAATTGAGCGATTTTTACCTGGGTTGTTTTACCCAGAATTCTAATATTTCCAAACGATCGGAGTAAGAAATCAAAATGGCCGAAATGAATGAAATTGAAGGAAAGAAACACTAGTCATGATATCTGATTAAAAGCCTTCACACAGTCATAAGTTAAACAATGATATATTTGCAAAAATATGTATAAAAAAAATGTACATTGTGAAAAAGCACACAAGCACTATACTGAAATGAGGCTACTCAACACATCAATATTTCAAGACATTTAAACTTATTATTAACAGATTTGTAGATCTGCTTCTTCAGCTATTTGGAGATAAATACAATGTAAATCTTTAAATTAATTTTGTATATCTCCTATAATCTGTATCTAGCCTTTTACATGAATTATACTTAAATACTTTTAACCTTTATCTGAAGTTGGGCCCATGTAGATTATTATAAAAACATTGCTTGTTAAATGTGTGTCCTCTTCAGAATAACAAAAACAAAATAAGGATTAACTTGCATTTCATATGAAAAACATAAACAGAGTACAAAAAACAACTCCTGAAAATATGCAAGTATTTCACACACAAAAATATGCATGTATTTCACGCTAATTAAATTAAATCTATTCAGCACTCTTTTACTACCATCATTTCAAAGATTGGCATTCTTATTGAAATACCCCGTTTGGTGCCTCTAATATGATTCCGATTCAGACTCATCAACCCTTCACGATGACGTGTACAATTTGTCAAAAATGTGTGATGTCATCGAATCTATTCTGGGTCAGTAGACGTGTAGAAATCATGAAGTGTACATCGGAGAATTGAAGATGCAAATTTTGATAACTTTATACTTGAATTTACGTTTAAAGTATGGCTATATATATGTGTTGATCTATATTCATAGACGAATGTCCGCCATGTTTGTTGTGGTTAAAATACTCTAACCAAGGTAAGCTACTTGGGTAAAAATATACCGCGGTAAGTGCGTGGTTAATTTTTTGACTTTTTTTTATACAAACCGTTTTACCTATGGTAGGGGTCAGGTTACTGCGGTATCATTGTTTACCGTGGTAAGAAATGTTTATACAATTGGCTGCAGATCTCAGCAGATGCCAAAAATGGGCCAGATCATGTTTCAAACACCAGAGTTACCTTTGTTTATTAGAAAAATATACAAAAATGGACATTATTCAGGATAGAGACTTCATTTTTCATCCAATCTTCACCAGTCTTGCACAGTTTGTCTATCACCATGAGATTACAGTTTTTGTAGAATATAAGCAAGATCGGACCAGAAACACAGAGTTATTGCCCTTTGTTTGTGAAAAAAATATGTAAAAATTGACATTATTGAGGATAGAGACTTCATTTTTCATCCAATCTTCACCAATCGTGTACAGTTTGTCTATGAACATAAGACTACAGGTGAAATCGAATAAAAGCATGATTGGACCAGAAACACCAGAGTTATTTCCCCTTGTGTTTGGAAAAAAACATCAACAAGTTATCAATAATTCAATGACTTACTGAAAAAGGGTCAGGTTAGAATATCGAGAAAACTGATTTGAGAACCATTAGCAAAAAAACCGCACATCCACTACCCAACTTGTACGTTAGTAAGCCCATTGCACTGATTAGATGTTTTAAATCAAAATTGATATTATGCCCCTCTGCGTATTGTTCAGATACCTTAATTTTCAAACCTGTCATAACAGTATGGCCTTCATCTGTACCAGTTCTCAGGTGAGCGCTTTGGGCCATCATGGCTCTATTGTTTTAAGGTCATCGCACAAACAATGCACAGAAACATTTTTGTTTGTTTCGGGGTTTTATGTTTTTACTAGCAATGGTATCTGCCTCATCTGCTCTTTTCACATAGTGGAAATACTTTTGTATTAGTTATATATATTTTTTTAGTATGTAATTGATTTGAAAAAGTGTTATTTTCAAATGAGCTTCTACCTTTAATTTTCAAATTGATTTTGCTGTAAATGAGAAATATTCAAGCAATTATGGTTTGATTAATTTCTGAACATTTATAAATAGTCATTCTGAAGTATTGCTTTTGAAATGATAAAAAAATTATTAAAACAAAGCTGTAAACAAATCAGTAAACATTTATTCTTCTCGTTAACACAAATTTAACATAGTTATCAACTGAAGTAACCATTCAATGAAAAGCAGAAGTCAATATTATTGTAATGTATGATTATATTTGATCGTTTTGCATAATTATAAAGTTAATAATTTTAGATGATTTCTTGGTATTTGTCTATTTGAAGGTGTTGGTAATATTAGTACACATATTTTGAAATTTTATTGAGAGCAGTTTTCTTATCGAATCAATGTTTTTATTCAATAACATTTTTATGTTTATTTGTTACCAATTATATCAGTAATAGACAATCAATGAAAGGTATAATTTATGAAGGTGAAATGTCACACAGAAAAATGTGTCAGTAGTGTTGTATCACAAATAACAAACCTAGACCTTCGAATTTTCTATGTATTGCTGTTTTGTTATGAATAAATAAAATCAGTCATATTTTGTGTTTGATAATGAATTGTTTTCCAGGTTGTAACATCAACCACCTCTTGAGTGTCTGTACCTTGAAACTGTGGGAATATTGGCCTGAATAAAATCTGTCTGAAGTTCAGTAATGGGACATATGCAGTTGGGTACAACGATATCATGACAACATATCGCCCTTATTTAGCCTGTTGTTTAGTAACTTGTATAGTGATCAAGGCTCTGTACACTCGACTGTTTGCAAACAATGCACTCGGAAAAGTTGTATGTTTGTGAACTTTATCTCCAATACAAGCACACCATTTATCCCAAACACATTACTTCATAAGACTGCGTTCTTAGCTCGACTATTCGAAGAATAGGTGAGCTTTCCTACTACCCCCGGCGTCGGTGTCTGCGTCCGAATTTGGTTCAAGTTTTTATTCAAAAGTCTTGTAACTTCAAAACTACACAAGTTATTCACTTTAAACTTGCAATATACCTTTGTCATCAGCTCCAGTGTCAGGGGCAACATTCCCCATAACTCTGTTTTGTATTTTGACAGAGTTATGCCCCTTTTTCACTTAGATTTTCTGGTTAAAGTTTATATTCAAAAGTTTTGTAACTTCAAAACTACGTAAGTTATTCACTTGAAACTTGTAACTAACCTTTGTCATCAACTCCAGTATCAAGGGAAACATTCTGTATAACTCTGTTTAGTATTTTGACAGAGTTATGCACCTTTTTCTCATAGATTTTCTGGTTAAAGTTTATCAGAAGTTTCGTAACTTCAAAACTACATAAGTTATTCACTTGAAACTTGGAACCAACCTTTGTCATCAACTCCAGTGTCAGGGGCAACATTCCCCATAACTCTGTTATGCCCCTTTTTCACTTAGATTTTCTGGTTATAGTGTATATTCAAAAGTTTTGTAACTTCAAAACTACATGAGTTATTCACTTGAAACTTAGAACTAACCATTGTCATCAACTCCAGTATCAATGGCAACATTCCCCATAACACTGTTTTGTATTTGACATAGTTATACCCCTTTTTCACATAGATTTTCTGGTTAAAGTTAATATTCAAAAGTTTTGTAACTTCAACACTACAAAAGCTATTCACTTGAAACTTGGAACATACCTTTGTCATCAACTCCAGTATCAGGGTGAACATTCCCCATAACTCAATTTTGTATTTTGATAGAGTTATGTCCCTTTTTCACATAGATTTTCTGCTTAAAGTTTATATTCAAAAGTTTTTTAACTTCAAAACTACATAAGTTATTCCCTTGAAACTTGGAACTAACCTTTGTCATCAACTCTAGTGTCAGGGGCAACATTACCCATAACTATGTTTTGTATTTTGACGGGTAGAATTCCATGGAACTTAAATATGTACCAACATAGTGTGTGATGCATGTCATGTTTCACTTTGATCAGTCAAGGGATTTCATTCAAACTTAGAACACTTATTCCCTGTATTAAAATGAACTCATAAGCCAATTTTTATAACTCTAGTTTGAAATTTGTCAAAATTATGGGCCTTTTTACACTCAAGAACAGATTACGCTATTGTAACGAAACTGCAAACATAGATACCTATAGAGAGACCTCACTAGGGATTGCATATGGGGTGGGTGGGGTCAAGGTCACTGTAACTAAAATTAGAAAAATGGTTTCCGCTCAATAACTTTAGAACAAATTGAGATAATTTAATGAAACTTAATACATACATACCGTATATCGAGACCTCACTTGGGATTGCATATAGGGTCAGGGTCAAGGTCACTGTTACTAAAATAGAAAAACAGTTTCTGCTCAATAACTTGAGAATGCATTGAGATGTTTTAATGAAACTTTATACATAGATACTTTATATCAAGACCTCGCTTGGGATTGCGTATGGGCTGGGTGGGGTCAAGGTTAAGGTCATTATTACTAAAAATATAAAAACGGTTTCCGATCAATAACTTGAGAATGCATTGAGATATTTTAATGAAACTTAATACATAGATACCTTATATCGAGACCTCGCTTGGGATTCCATATGGGTTGGTGGGGTCAAGGTCATGGTCACTTTTACTCAAAATTTCATTGATGTGCCGACTTGAATGCATTTTGTTACAAAAATTTGGTTTGCGTGGAATTTCCATATTTCTTGTTTCAGAAAAAAAATGCCAGTAGCTCTGACAATCACAAGAAAAGTCGAGCGCGCTGTCCTCCGACAGCTCTTGTTCTCAGAGTTATGGGACTTTGAATATTTCTGAAATTAGTCCTTCCGTCACACTTTCTTGTCCGGAGTATTTCTCAGCAACTACTGGCCGGAATTCAACGAAACTTCATGGGAAGCTTCATTACCAAGAGGAGGTGTGCATATTACCAGCCTGGATGTTCCGCTTCAGTAATTTTTCTCAGAGTTATGGGACTTTGAATATTTCTAAAATTGGCATATAGTGCACAATTCTTGACTTTCTTGTCCGGAGTATTTCTCAGCAACTACTGGCCAGAATTCAACGAAACTTCATGGGAAGCTTCATTACCAAGAGGAGGTGTGCATATTACCAGGATGTTCCGCTTCAGTGATTTTTTTGCAGATTTATGGGATTTTGAATATTTCTGAAATTAGTATCTAGTGTACATTTCTTGACTTCTTGTCCGGAGTATTTCTCTGCAACTTCTGGCCGGAATTCAAGGAAACTTCATGGTAAGCTTCTTTATTAAGAGGAGGTGTGCATATTACCAGGACGTTCCGCTTTATTGATTATTCTTAGAGTTATGGGACTTTAAAAGATTCCTGAAATCAGTATATATATAGTGCACAATTCTTCACTTTCTTGTCAGGGCTATATCTAAGCAACTAATTGCTGGAATTCAACAAAACTTTATGGGAAGCTTTATTACCAAGAGGAGGTATGCATACTACCAGGACGTTTTGCTCCAATGATTTGTCTTAGAGTTATGGGACTTTGAAAATTTCTGACATATATAGTGCACAATTCTTGTCCAGGCTATTTCTCAGCAACTACTGGCCAAATTTCAATGAAATTTCATGGGAATCTTCATTGCAAAGAGGAGGTGTGCATGTTAGCAGGATTTTCCACTTCAATGATTTTTCTTAGAGTTATGGGACTTCTGAAAATTTCTGAAATATAGTACACATTTCTATTGATATTTTGTCATTTTAATATCTTATGCCCTTCTCATTGCATTTATATTGCTTGACAAAGCGCAATGGGGAGCATCCATCTGTTTTACTGATATCCTTGTTTTTGTCTGCTGCCATTTCTCAGTAACTGTCTGAAAGAATTCCGTGAAACTTAAATGTGTACCAACATTGTACGGTGATTCACGTCAAATTTCATTTGGATCAGTCAATTTTGTCCAGAATTATTGCCCATGATTCAATGAAAAATGTTGACACATGGTAGATATATCACAAGTGATATAACTGAGTGTTATTTTTAGCTCGACTTTTCGAAGAATAAGTGAGCTATCCTACTCGTATCGGCGTCTGAATTGGTTATAAAGTTTTTATTCAAAAGTATAGTAACTTCCAAACTACAAAAGTTATTCACTTGAAACATACCTTTGTAATCAACTCCAGTATCAGAGGCAATATTCTCCATAACTCTGTTTTGTATTTTGACAGTTATTCCCCTTTTGTACTTAGATTTTCTGGTTAAAGTTTATATTGAAAAGTTTTATGACTTCAAAACTACGTAAGTTATTCACTTGAAGCTTGGAACTAACCTTTTCCATCAACTCCAGTATCAGGGGCAACATTCCCCATAACTCTGTTTTGTATTTTTACAGAGATATGCCCACATCTATATAGATTTTGTGGTTAAAGTTTTTGTTCCAAAATCTGAAAATTTATAAACTGTATAAGGTTTTCACCTAAAAGTTTTGTATTTCAACAAATGTATGCCCTTCCACGTTCCATAATATGTACCAACAGAAATACTTCGAATAGTCGAGTGCACTGTGCCCTGACAGCCTTTGTTTATTTAGAAATGTAAGTTGAATTGTAATTAACTATCTTCAATACCATTACAGGTACTCAACTAAAATTTCTTCATGGGGACACTGTGCAGATGTATGACAAGTCTCATTCCTCTAGCTAACATTATTACAGGATAATTGCCCTTTTTCCATTTGGTGAGTTTTTGTAACATGGATATTTCTCTAAATCAACTGCGCTGTCCTCCTGACAGCTCTTGTTTCAATTTGCTTTATTCTGCGGATGATATTAATTCATTGAATTCGCTTGTTCTGTGTACGACTGTTACATGCTTAACTCAGAGCAACAGATAAGGACTCTGTCAGAATTGGGTATTACCCAATCATATTTAAAATAATTGAGTACTGAAAAAAAGATTTCAGTACTTTAAATTTTTTTTTGTATGCTACCGCATTAGAATACAATTAATTGAGTATTAGACGAAGCTGATCTTGGAATTTAGTACAACGACCACAACATGCAAATGGTTTCTAAAGAAACCAGTATTTCCATTTAACACAAACATAACGATGTCTCTTTCATCCCATCATCATGCGTGCATTGACGAAATAAACCCCCATGGAATAAACTTTGCTTTATTTCAACACGCGCAGTATAATGACGTTATCTTGTTGATTTTGATGGTGTCAAGTTATGTTTTTTGTAATATTTAGTGTGCTTTCTTTCGTTTATTTTCAAAATAAAGACAGAAAATGATGGGATAAAGAGAATACTATATAAGTATTGAATAAAGATGAGTTTATTTGCTCAGCACGAAAACATGAACCACTCGCCACGGCCTATGGTTCAGGTTTTCTGAGCCTCGCTAAATAAACTTATCTCTATTCAATACTAACCACCTAGTATTCTCTATTTCACAAAACTAAATCTGCATAGTGTTCTCAACACATAAGTAACTGAACTCTGGATTATTTCTGAAAAATAATTTAAACTTTACACAATGAGTTTGCCGTTGTTGGCTTATTTGGTATTTTAATTGAGTTTTGTTAATCATTAAATTAAAAACTAATTGCGTAAAAGGGGTGACATAATTGCGTATTTACGCAAATATGCGACAGGGTCGTAGCTTGGGTTCAAAAAAAGGAATAGGCACAATAGGCGGAATCTACAAAATGACGCTGTAAGCGATAATTTGGGCCAGAAGTGTTTATACTCGTATGTGGCTACAAACAACTAACTTCAGCTAAATCCCGACTCTACAAAATAATTGTAAAGTAAGCGTGTGTTTCATGAAATTTATTGACTTGTAATGGACTTGTTAAACAATGAAGTATCAACACAGCCAAGAAAGATACCCTCACACACATCCCCCCTCTTGTTTTTACTGCATTTTTGACATGTTTAAATTTTTCACCTCTGGAAAAAATGTATAGGCACGTGCCTTTAGTGCCTAAAGGAAGCTACGCCCCTGCGCGCCTTATCTGTTGCTCTGTGCTCACCATTCATGGGACTTGTAGGCAAAGATCCCATGCATTTCTTATGACATAACGACCTCCTTTCAACATGTTGAACCCAGTATGAGGATATAGTACTACACTGTTAAAAACAGGTCTTTGAAAACAGTATTTCCATAATCCATAAAACAATATTTCGTAACAGCGAAATATCTTTTTAAAATATTTACAACTGAACTTGTATACACTTTATACAGCTTAAAATTGCAAATATATGAATATACATCTGTACAGAATGCATTCACTGCAAAAGAAATTGAAAAAATTCCTGAACAGATCATATACATGTATTACTTCTGGTGCTCAACGAATATTATTTGTATATATAATAAAATAAAAATTAATCAATACAGAATTCAAATACCGATCAATACCAGAACTTTAAAAACATAGCTCAATATACTATTGCCATAGTGAACATCGCTATATACCGGTATATTGTAACACCCCTGTCCCCTAATATGCAAAACACCTGTTAAAGAGACCTATTCACAAATCAGCAAATTGACCATTTTTACAAATATTGTTACAGGTTGGGTGGCCACTGAAATTCCGCAGTAAAATTCCCTGGTATTTCCCAGACTGTAATGTGAACTTCCCTGACATTTATTGTTGGGTTACCAGCACTATTGGTGCATAGGCATTACAACATAATTACATATAGTAAATATATGACATCTTATCTCAAATTCTATCCATTTTTACTACCAATTTACTTGTTTTTTACACAAACAGGATATTTTTATTGTTTATTGTCACAAATGAGTAATTATTTAACATTTTCACTCTTTTTAAGCTCCCACATAGTGAGGGGGCATTAAGCATTGCACTTGTCCGTCCATATGTACGTCCAGCATTAAGCATTGCACTTGTCCGTCCACATGTACGTCCAGCATTAAGCATTGCACTTGTCCGACCACATGTACGTCCAGCATTAAGCATTGCACTTGTCTGTCCACATGTACGTCCAGCATTAAGCATTGCACTTGTCCGTCCACATGTACGTCCAGCATTAAGCATTGCACTTGTCCGTCCACATGTACGTCCAGCATTAAGCATTGCACTTGTCCGTCCACATGTACGTCCAGCATTAAGCATTGCACTTGTCCGTCCACATGTACGTCCAGCATTAAGCATTGCACTTGTCCGTCCACATGTACGTCCAGCATTAAGCATTGCACTTGTCGGTCCATATGTACGTCCAGCATTAAGCATTGCACTTGTCCGTCCAAATGTACGTCCAGCATTAAGCATTGCACTTGTCCGTCCATATGTACGTCCAGCATTAAGCATTGCACTTGTCCGTCCACATGTACGTCCAGCATTAAACATTGCACTTGTCCGTCCACATGTACGTCCATAAATGTTGTGGCTTAAACTCCTCTTTACCTGCTTTCGCTAAAACTTTCACAACTTAAGAACCTTAATGTGTAGGTGATAGTAAAGGAATTTGGCAGCATCAAATTTTGGCAGAATAATGACTCTTTGTCATTTTTTCCACTATACATTTACATACTTCCCGAAATTTTGATAATCGGTCATGTATGTCAAAACAAGGACAAGTCAACAAACGTAAGCCACACTTCTCATGTGCACTTTCCGTAACTAGGTTTACAGATTTACAATAGTTACAAGGAGATCTCACTGAATTATAATACAATCAGTATTTATTTAAGAGGGTCGTCGTGGGAAAACCGGTCTTAATGCGTGTGCGTTAAGCGTCATCCCGGATTAGCCTGTGCAGTCCGCACAGGCTAATCCGGGATGGCACTTTCCGCATTTATGGTATTTTCTGTTTCAAGGAAGTCTTTTCTAAACATAAATCCACTGTAGGCAGAAAGTGCCATCCTGGAGTCCACAAAGGCTAATCCGGGACAACACTTTACGCACATGCATTAAGCCCGGTTTTCCCACTACGTGCCTCAATTTGTTTTCAAGACGCCAATGAAATCAGTACTGCTAAACCATAGACCTTTTCAGTTTTAGCCACTAACATTAAATTTCTCCCCAGGTACTGTTAAAGGATAGATTTCTAGCCATAGAGCTCAACAAGATTTAAAACTGTTTAGAGTGAAACATGCTTTTTTGTGTGTTAGATAGGTTCAAGTAAAACGTGAAATTCAAATTCAATGATTTGATAAATTACTGGATGAAATCTACGCAAGACTGACCTTTCTGGAAACTCCAGTAAGAACAAACAAAACCATAAAGCACACATTTTATTTCTAATGGGTATTAATAATTTTATAACTGACAAGTCAATAAACATGCAAATAAAAATTTGTTCAGAATAGCACACATGTAATGTTTAATGAATATCAAATCACAAATAAAGAATAGTTTTGATTGGATTACAAACAAGAAACGACTGATCCAATGGAATACCACTAACAGTGTGAAATACAATGGTTTGTTAATTTTAAAAAATCTGCTTTAGGTATACAAACATTTAAGTTATCATAACGATTGCATCAATCATACACACAATTTATTAACAACTCGTATACACATCAACACAACCACAAATAGTATTTTGTTCATCAAATTTTAAAGCAAAACCTATAAGAAATGTATCTAGCAATGTTTTTATAAATGAGGCGCGTCGTGGGAAAACCGGACTTAATGCATGTGCATAAAGTGTCGTCCCGGATTAGCCTGTGCAGTCCGCACAGGCTAATCCAGGACAGCACTTTCCACATACAGTGGATTTATGTTTAGAAGAGACTTCCTTAAAACAGAAAATACCATAAAAACGGAAAGTGCCATCCAGGATTAGCCTGTGCAGACTGCACAGGCTAAACCGGGACGACACTTTACGCACATGCATTAAGACGGGTTTTCCCACGACACCCCTCATATGTATTCATAGGCACAGCCCCCATGCGTCCATTAGCGAGCGAGAAGAGCATTCCATTTTATCATCATATCAAACACAAATGCATATTGTCCTTTACATTTCTCTTCAGGTAATCATAAAATGCCATTATTTAACTACTAGCGCTATCCAGTACAACATGTATGACATACATTCCAGTTACTAGTAAATAGATATCTACATCTATTTGCAGAATAAACAACATTTAGATATATAATATTTTGTAATACAAAACCTTCTTTAGTTGATTTGTCTGAAGATCGTTTTAGTTTAAAACTTTATTGTTCGTCTAGACGTCATTTCCTTTACTTTCACACACTGACTGAAGTCAAACTTCCATAATTTTGTGTCATTTACAAATCGTATCATACACATCCTTAAACAAATATGTCAAGTTTGCTAAAATTCCAGCAATCTCAATATATGTATACAAGCATGCTGGTTATTGTTCTAGCCGGCCCAGTGAAATATCTACGACCGAATGTCCAGTAAAATCTGCATAATGCCAGTAAATTAATGACATTTGATGTATCGTATGTTTTATTTCTGGATCATGTATCCAGTATAACTTTCAGTGCAATAACATTTGACCAGATCTAATGATAATCTGACAAAAACATGGTACATGTTATTTAGTAAATACATGTTTCTAAATCAGGTTCATTTATGTACTGTGAATGTAATATCGGTCTAGTGATTCTGACGTATCCACAAGACCAAATGTCCAGTAATCGCCAAACACTTTTCGGAACGTATGGAAGCGGCAGTTTGCTGTGTCCAGGACAACGATTTATGGATCACCAATCAAGCGCTCACATGTATGGTAGACACTGTCCCCTTATAGGGGTTATTCCAGATGTCCCTACAATGTTAGGATATGTCAGTGAGCAAGGCATCCAATACAGTAGAAAACTGAATACTGGTATTTATTTGTTATTTGTAGATGTATAATTCATGGCAAGTAAACAATAGTAATACTGAACAATAGAAATAGAAATGTATTATAATATATTTTTGAATTCTTTATTAAATTTATGGTAAGCTAAAAAGTAGTGAAAAGTGATACATATAAAAAAATAACCATTTATCAAAAAATACTTAACAAACTCTACATAGAAATTAGGAACTTAACTACAGTCATTGTTATTCTTACCTCATCAAATCGAGTCAACAACCTTGTACAAACAAAGCAATATTATTATTACGCAAAGGAAATAAAATGACATAATGAGGTGTGTCGTGGAAAAACCCCGTTAAATGCATGTGCGTAAAATGTCCGCTCAGGCTAATCCAGGACAGTACTTTCCGCCTACAGTGGATTTATGTTTAGAAGACTTCCTTGAAACAGAAAATACCTTAAAAGCAAAGTGTACAGTCAGCAGGGATGACACTACGCACGTGCATTAAGCCCTGTTTTCCCACAACACGCATCATATGTTTTTTTAACCAAGTACACGTACTTACCATTCTGGATATAATATTGCTATAGTACACTGCCTTTTCTTAAACAAAACTTACCTGAATGATTTCATGGTTGACAGAGCAGATTCAAACTCATGAGCTTTGGCTACAGCAACCTTGATTACCTGTAATAAAACAAAATCTACTAATGGCAACCTCACAATTAAACTAACCCATGCTAGTTCATTGGTTGACACTGATCTTGCAGCACCACTGTTCACATGAAATGTATGTCTTTTAAATATTATTTATCTGAATACTATTTTATCTAATCAAAAGTGGTTTCTTGTCAATGAAAATCAACTCCTGACTATTTAAATACAGCAAAATCCTCCCCAGCACAAATGTTTCTCAGGCAAAAACCAATTAAACACCAAATTTACTAACAACGCCATTCTCGCATTAGCCAAACCCCAATAACCTAATTTATCCACAACCATTCTTTCTTTTTGTTCAAACATTGGCACTACATTCTGCTTCCCATGCACACCATCTACACCATCTTGTTTCGTTCTTTAACAGTGTTTGGTAAAAGGACCCATTCCCAATGCCAATTATGGTTTATTTTTCCCAATTGAAATGAAAACATTCCCAATGCCAATTATGGTTTATTTTTCCCAATTGAAATGAAAACATTCCCAATTCAGACATGACAAAAACCTAAAGACTATCATAGGAAATGTGAATTTAAGATGTAAATCATGAAATTACTTGAATAATTATTGATAAACACCATTAAAATACCAAAATCAACCACTATAACAAAAGTTTAAGTAATTCATTAATTACTGTCTTAAAATTGTAATGTTTTCCAACGGGCAAGATTTCATGAGGCATAATTTGATGGGCACTGTACCCCTTTCCCAAAGCAGTGAAAACAAGACCATGTGTTTAATAAACACACATGCCCCAATTGGTGCTTGAATCATTCCAAATAAGGGCAAGGTCAAAGTGAGGTTGGGTGATACGGGTGGATTGGGAACGGTCTTAAGCAACAACTGTGTAAGTATCCAAGTGTTGTAGAAAGCGGTGCTGGTGCTAGACGAAACGGTAAAATCTAGTTAACCAAGAAATAGCCCATTTGAATTACATGTATGACAAGTCCCAATTAGGTCAAGGACAAAGGCAGTTTGGGCGATATGGGTATTTTGGGAATGGTCATAAGCAACAACTGTGTAAGTATCCAAGTGTTGTAGTTAGCGGTGTTGGTGCTAGACTAGACGGTAAAATTAAGTTAACTTTGTACAGACGGACACAGACAGGACAGACACTATATGCCGCCCGCATGAAGATGCCGGGGGGCATAAAATTTGCTGATCTACCATCCCCCACCCACCTCTTCCGGCAGACTTGCAAGTCGTGCAGCATTGAAGCCGTAGCTCTTGGGACAGGCTCCGGATGTGAACTTGTACAGGAAGGTGATCGTCTCCTGAGTCGGGTCAGTCTCATCCTCGTTCTCTACCATGCATGCCTGCAGAGCCATAGGAAAAACTGCACGGTTGTTTTAGACTTTGAGTAGTGGAAAATCAATGCTAGGTTAGCACTACAAGCAGTCAAAATAGCCCTTAGTCACTAAAATTTCTAATTGGCTAAATTTTCTGCAATATTTGAAAATGAAGAATATTTTTACTCTTTCTAAGGAAAATATGTCTAAATAATTGGCACATGTATCTTTGCAAGATCAAAAGATATTTGGGGTCTAATTCATGTTTCTAATTGCCAAGATAGCAATGCCATAGGGGGAAATTAAGAAAATTTGGAAATAAAGGAAAACAAGGATCTATTTCATTTTACTTTTATCTGTTATACAAACCTTCTAAGAAACTTTTTCCCTCAGTTTTAGCTTGAAAATATTAATAATTTTGTTAGGTTTCTATAATATGCTAGCACTCAAGACATCATTTGGAAAAAATTGAGAATTTGGGGTAAAATACATGTATTTACCATATGTCCAAGGCGAATATTTGTATCATGCGAGAATTCCTCCACCAGGGAATGGTAGTGGGTGGAGAACAGTGTCCGACATAAAATATTTGTGGAGAGTTCCTTGACAACAGCACACGCGATGGCCGTGCCGTCATAGGTGGCAGTGCCTCGACCTGGAACATGGAATGGAACATTGGAATTTCTTGGCTGTGATACTGTGGAATCACTAATTTTCGCAGTGGTCTAATTTTCGCGCTTTTTGCGCTCCCACCATTGTGCGAATTTTAGACCACCGCGAATATTTACAAATTTCAAGGAGTAGCAACACATTGGGAGCTTACACGTTCGTTCAAATGTATGTCGGTAATCATTGGTAAATGAATGCAGATAGGCCAACATGTTAGGATGCGATTGTTTTTAATAAAATGTTTTTGAATGTTTTTGAATGTTTTCTTCATCGGCTTCATTCTGATTAATGAATGCATATTTTTTTCTTTTAAATTAAATTGTGGGCGTTTTCGTACATTTAAATGCGGTCATACACTGCAGATCCGCATTATCGCGATTCTTGGGGTCCATATATATAAATATACATGTATACACTATATCCCATTGTCATGACCTCAAAACATAAACATAATTAACTTGCCTTTTTCATTGTTGTTAACATCCTTAATGTGTTATATTCACATGTAAAATATTCCATTTGTATACAAAATAATAAAGATTTAATATTATTCCTTGTAATTAATTTCAAATCGCGTATAATCAATTCGAAATCCGAAACGCGTTTCCGAACATTACTGTTCACGTGATGTAAACACAAATTATATTTTACCATTAAACTGCATGTGTATTCCGTGTTAATCCTTTGTTCTGGTAAAAAGCGCGCGAAAATTATGTCGACATGTACAACGTCACGTCATCTGCATGGAACGCGTGGGTGCATGGACTGCCATAAAACCACTTTGTAGCGCAGAGTACATTGAGATGTTTACTTTGTATAAAAATTTCGTAACGCATTAACAGCAAAATTGTATTTTTATAACAGTTGCGCAAAGGCATGATTTTGATCACATGTAATACAATGAGTAAACGGAATATGAAGATGTTACTTTTCACAAATTGATTTTTTTAGTAAAGAATTAGCGCCCACGATGTGGAGCTGAAGAGTACTTCAATCAGCACTTAATTAACAACAAGGTGTCAGTTTGACACAACGTGATATATAGTACCTATTGTCTCGCATAAATCTGCGACCACTGTTGTCAATTAAGTGCCTAATCCGGTACTAACATACGTGTTTATTGCAACAAACAAGCTGTCACAAAAGGACCCTTCATTGGCGTTCTGAATGGTGTTTCATTTTTTGGCATAATTTACACATATTTTGTGTAAAAACCAAAGTCATAGTTGCGCGAATTTAAGACCGCGCGAAAATGTCCGCGATTGCAAGTGCGCGAAATTTGTACTCAGTGAATTCAAGTGATTCCACAGTATTTGGAGCTCTAAATGGCAAATATTTGTGCTATGTCACTATTTCGTATATATGACAAGATTGTTTTCTTTAACTTTTTAATGGAAAAGCAAACTGCACATTTCCATGATACGAACAGTTCAAAATAAATCTGATCATAAAATTTGATTTCAAAAGATTTACTTTGTGTTACATCAATGTAAAAGTGATTTTGACTTACATACCCTTCTTTTTTTACAGCAGACATGAATGTTTTTTTACAAAATTATTGTACAGACATAATTAATGACCAGTTTCTCCTCAATTGGAAAGAATTTACAACATTAAATTCCCAAATATGATTGTGCTTTTTATACTAAAACACAGGAAAAAGGGTCTGCAATTACCAAGTTCATCGATGAGGACCAGGGAGTGAGCTGTGGCATGCTGCAGAATGGCCGAGGTCTCACTCAACTCAACGAAGAATGTACTTTCACCTGCAAATGGAATTGTTGCTGCACAATACTGGAAAAGGATACAACACTAAACAACAAGAGAGCCATGATGGCGCTAGGTCACTCACCTGACTTTAAGGCATCATAATGGCTAATAACAAGAGGGAAAAATGGCACTAAACCACTTACCGGAGTATAAAGATCTGGGCCTTTGGAGTGTCAGATGTTTTCTAAGTCTACATAAACCATGTGACCCACAGGGCATGGCCACCTTGTACCCCAGGGGCATAATTTGAACAATATTTGTAGTGGACCAATCTTCAATGTTACATACCCAATATGATTCCACTGGCCCTTACGGTTTAAGAAGAGATTTTTCAAGTCATTTTGCTATTTAAATGTATATAAACCATGTGACCCCCAGGGGGTGGCCAATTTTTACCCCAGGGACATCATTTGAACACTCTTTGTAGAGGACCACTCCACAATGTTTCACGCAAAACATAAAATCTCTGGGCCTTACTGTTTCAACAAGGAAGATTTTTAAGGCCCACTTGCCATATAAGTCTATATAAATCATGTGAAGCCCCGTGTCATGGCCACTTTTTACCCCAGGGGCATAATTTGAACAATCTTTGTAGAGGACCACTATACAATGTTACATATCAAATACGAAAACACTGCGGTTTCAGGTGATTTTAAAGTCATTTGACCCCAGGGGAATAATTTGATCAATCTTTGAAGAGGACCACTATGCAATGTTACGTACCAAATATAGGAAAGCTGCGGGCCTTGCCATTTCAAAGGATTCAAAGGAGAAGATTTTTAAAGTCATTTTGCTATTTAAGTCTATATAAACCATGTGACCCCCCTGGGCGTGACCAGTCTTGACCCCAGGGGCATGCTTTGAACAATATTTGTAGAGGACCACTATACAATGTTACATACCAAATATGAAAACCTCTAGGCCTTGCGGTTTCAGAGAAGAAGAATTTTAAAGTCATTTTGCTATTTAAGTCTATATTAACCATGTGACCCCTGGGGTGTGGTCTGTTTTGACCCATGAGGCATAATTTGAACAATCTTTGTAGAGGACCACTATAGGATGTTAAATACCAAATACGAAACCAATGGGCCTTGCGGTTTCAGAAGAGAAGATTTTTAAGACATTTTGCTATTTAAGTTCATATAAACCATGTGACCCCTGGGGCCTGGCCAGTTTTGACCCCAGGGGCATAATTTGAACAATCTTTGTAGAGGACCACTATACAATGTTACATACCAAATAACAGACCTCTAGATCTTTCGGTTTCTGAGGAGAAGATTTTTAAAGTCATTTTGCTATTCAAGTCTATATAAATCATTTGACACCCGGGGCGTTGCCAGTTTTGACCCCAGGGCCATAAATTGAACAATATTTGTAGAGGACCACTATAGGTTGTTACATACCAAATATGAAACCTCTGGGCCTTGCAGTTTCAGAGAAGATTTTTAAAGACATTTTGCTATTTAAGTTTATATACACCATGTGACCCAGGGGCGTGGCCAGTTTTGACCCCAGGGGCATAATTTGAACAATCTTGATAGAGGACCATTATAGAATGTTACATACCAAACATGAAACCTCTGGGCCTTGTGGTTTCAGAGGAGAATATTTTTAAAGATATTTTGCTATATATTCTATATAAACCATGTGATCCCCAGGGCGTGGCCCGTTTTGACCCCAGGGGCATAATGTGAACAATCTTTGTAAAGGAAGGACAACTTAAGGATGTTGCATACCAAATATGAATACTCTGGGCTTTGCAGTTTCAGAAGAGAAGATTTTTAAAGTAATTTTGCTATATATTCTATATAACATAAGTGACCCCCAGGGCGTGGCCAGTTCTGACCCCATGGGCATAATTTGAACAATCTTTGTAGAGGACCACTATAGGATGTTACATACCAAATATGAAATCTCTGGACCTTGTGGTTTCAGAGAAGATTTTTAAAGTCATTTTGCTATATATTCTATATAAACCATGTGACCACCAGGGTGTGGCCCATTTTGACCCCAGGGGCATAATTTGAACAATCTTAGTAGAGGACCACTATAGGATGTTACATACCAAATATGAAACCTATGGGCCCTGCGGTTACAGAGAAGATTTTTAAAGTTTACACTTTTAATATCTGTTTTTAGCTCTGGTGACCTACATATGCAGCGGACCGGAAAGATTTGAACAACTTTGAAAAAGGTTCACCCAAGGATCATTCCTGTGAAGTTTGGTGAAAATCTGCCAATCGGTTTAAGAGATGTTGTTTGAATGAAAAGTTGACGACGCACGCACGCACACACGACGGACAACGGGTGATCACAAAAGCTCACCATGAGCACTTTGTGCTCAGGTGAGCTAAACATGCAATAGTGTGTAGGTTTAAATAGCTCAGGCATGTAAAATGAAAGTGTTTTCATATAAATATTTATGGAACATTAATTGGGAATGGATTATCTGTCCAGGTATGTAACTTTAATTGCAACAGTTCACAATAACTTTCTAATTTCTGGACGTGAAAGTAGCGATCAAACTCCTGTCGCAACACTATAGACAAAGAAGGAAAACTTTCCACCACAGAAATGGTCGTTCCCCGGTACAACCCGTCAGCAAACATTGCCCATATAAAAAGTAGCTCAATGTTTGCATAGGGCTTACAAGTACAGCTAACACTTCGCCTGTAAACAAATTCAATGTAGTAGATCTTAAGTAAAAATGTATGATTAAAGACGGTCTTTTATACTAAGACTGATTGACTACATTTCGTACACATTGCCTAAGCATTACATCCAGCTAATTTACTTACACAACAACATGATTGACCACGCTGGTGAATAACATTTTCTATGCATTTCAATGGTCATCTCTAACGATTCTCTAAAGCACCCTTGCAACACTATAACTGGCTAGCTGGTTTCATATCATCTAAAAATAGCACACTGTATAAACCTGGCTGGAATGTGGCCTGCTGTATTAATTTTTGAGTGTTACAGGCTGATTGAAATTACAGTATAAACACTGTAGCCAGTTTTGACCCCAGGGGCATCATTTGAACAATCTTTGTAGAGGACCACTATACTATGTTACATACCAAATATAAAACCTCTGGGCCTTGTGGTTTCAGAGGAGAAGATTTTTAAAGTCATTTTGCTATTTAAATGTATATAAACCATGTGATCCCCAGGATGTGGCCAATTTTGAACCCAGGGACATCATTTAAACAATCTTTGTAGAGGACCATTATACAATGTTACCAACCGAATATGAAACCTCTAAGCCTTGCAGTTTCAGAGAAGATTTTAAAAGTCATTTGGCTATTTAAGTTTGTATAAACCATTTGACCCCCAGGGGTGTCACCAGTTTTGACCCCAGGGACATCATTTGAACACTCTTTGTAGAGGACCACTATACAATGTAACATACCAAATATAAAACCTCTCGGCCTTGAGGTTTCAAGGGAGAAGATTTTTAAAGTCATTTTGCTATTTAAATATATATAAACCATGTGACCCCTGGGGCGTGGCCAATTTTGAACCCAGGGACATCATTTAAACAATCTTTGTAGAGGACCATTATACAATGTTACCAACCGAATACAAAACCTCTAGGCCTTGCAGTTTCAGAGGAGATTTTTAAAGTCATTTCACTATTTAAGTCTCTTTAAACCGTGACCCCTGGGGTGTGGCCAGTTTTGACCCCAGGAGCATCATTTGAACAATCTTTGTAGAGGACCACTATACAATGTTATATACCAAATATGAAACCTCTAGGCCTTGCGGTTTCAGAGGAGAAGATTTTTAAAGTCATTTTGCTGTATAAGTCCATATAAACCATGTGACCCCTGGGGCGTGGCCAGTTTTGACCCCAGGGGCATTATTTGAACAATCTTGGTAGCGGACCACTAGAGGATGTCACATGTCAAATATGAAAGCTCTGAGCCTTGCGGTTTCATAGAAGAAGATTTTTAAAGTTTAAATCTATTTTTAGCTCTGGTGACCTACATATGCAGCGGACCGGAAAGATTTGAACAACTTTGAAAGAGGTCCACCCAAGGATCATTCCTGTGAAGTTTGGTGAAAATCTGCCAAGCGGTTTAGGAGGAGATGTTGTTTGAATGAAAAGTTGACGACGCACGCACGCACGACGGACAACGGGGGATCACAAAGCTCACCATGAGCACTTTGCGCTCAGGTGAGCTCAAAAGAGCTGTCGGAGGACAGCTCGCTCGCCTTTCTTGTCCTTGTCAGAGTATCTGGCTTTAAAAAAAACAAAACTGTTTGGATAGTAGGGGCCAATTAGCAAAAGTATTTTAGTTATCAAGTTATTGAGTGCAAAGTATTTTTATAATTTTCAAAACAGTGACCTTGACCCCACACATCAGATATGCTATCTAATGCAATGTCTCTCTATGTAATCTATAAATAGAGTTTCATTAAAATATTTCAATTTGTTCTTGAATTAATTAGCAAAAACTGTTTTTTCTAGCAACAGTGACCTTGACCCCAAACCCAACCCACCCCAAATGCAATCCCCAGTAAAGTATTGCTGTAGGGTATCTATGTATAAAGATTCATTCTTGGTTGGAAATCAAAAGTTTACGCCACAATCCCATCCTTGGGAATGTAAAATGTCTAAGCGTAAACAGGCCCATAATTTTGACAAATTTCAAACTTGGCCTAAAGCAGGGGTGTGGAAATACCAAAATCATTCACTTGCCCATGGACAAGTTCTTTGCAAAAATCTACTTGTCCGCAAGCAAATGTCACTTGCCCAACCTGTCCATATTATTCTGCAACCTGCATATGCGTATTTTGTAATGTACATGTAAATATGCGCACAATTATTACTGTATTAAAGTATTGCAAACTAATATAATTGTGTTCCTCGTCATTCTTTAACAAAGTAGTGCCTGGTAAAAATTAATAACTTGTAAGCAGAAACTTTTATGTTCAATAAACATCTCAATTTAGACAGTCATTCAAAGTGATGTGACAAAGAGAGCAAAGACTTGCTTTTTCGTTTGTTTGATTTTTCACAACCTTTTTCTACTTCTTTGCTCTCTGATTTAAAAAAAAAAAAGATCCATTGTCAAAATTCATTGCGGGCTTAATGCCAGGATAAGAAAATTAAATTACTTCAAAGTGTTTTATAAGTAATTCTGCCGGATTCAAGGTCCGAAAAACGAGCTTGATGAACTTCATACAGTCATAACATAGGACCGAACTATAGACGTGTCGGGGTTTTCCAAATGACTTAATTAGAATGCGGGTGACGGATCAGACCATGACGGCCGAGTTCTAATGGTTCAGTAACCTTAAACAGACTCCATTGTTACTGGTTTTAATATTAAATAAAGTGGTAATTGGTGATTATTGCACATACAGTTTTGATGTTTTTATTGATTCAAATACTATTTGACCACAAGTCAGATATGACACTAACAAACAATGACTCATTTAAATCTATCGAGTTGGCCGTTATGGTCTGGCCCGTCGTGTAATTAAACCTTCTTGACTCGTCCCAATTGTTCGGATACCCGAACAAAATATTTGAGTGTGCGATGATTTTGTTTTCACCATGGAAATACTTCTTCATATTTATCTAGCTTCTATACATGCTCAATCATTCTTTTACACCGATATTGTACTGGTTCGCAGGCAAGCTGACAGGAAAAATGGACTCGTCCGATGGTAAAATTACCCGTGTCGGACGAATCGGGCATAGGATTTCCGCACCCCTGCCTATAGGTTCATTTTAATATGGGGAATACATGTTTTTAGTTTGAATAAAAAATCCCTCAAGCCATTCCTGAGAAACTAGTTTACCCCAAAACCTTCACTTATCTATATAGCTTATATGTAAAATTTATAAGTGTAAAAAGCCCCATAATTTTGACAAATTTCAAGTGTAAAAAGGCCCATAATTTTGACAAATTTCAAACTAGAGTCACCAAACTTGCTAGTTTTAATGAAATCCCTCGAAAGAAACTAGCTTACCGAAAAACTTTAACCTAGACCAGACGCCGACGCGAGTAGAATGGCTTGCCTTTTCTTTGAAAAGTCGAGCTAAAAATTGTACCATATGCTCAATGTGTCAATTGTAAGTTTGAAAGCACATACCACAGGCTCAGTGTGTCAACTGTAAGTTTGAAAGCACATACCACATGCTCAGTGTGTCAACTGTAAGTTTGAAAGCACATACCACATGCTCAGTGTGTCAATTGTTTGAAATCACATACCACATGCTCAGTGTGTCAATTAACTCAGAGTCTAAAGAATAGTAAACAACATCTATACTGAATGTACAATATGTACATAACACCCTTAATCACTTTAATGTTAAAAATAGGTGATTTGTTTTCCAAAAACTCCAAAATTCATTAAGATATATAGCGGTACCTATTTCTATGAACATAACGCCTAAATAAATAATATTCAAACAGTTCACAGTATTTAAATATTTGCTGCAATCCCTAATTCTGCCACACCGTACACACCTGCCATTATTCTGTCATTGGCGCCCAGTCTTGTGAACACCCGGTCCACCGGGGTGAGCCTGCATTTCTCTGCGGGGACGTAGCAGCCCATCTGGGCCATGATCACCACCAGCCCCACCTGCCGCATCAACGTTGACTTGCCACCCATGTTGGGACCCGTTACCAAGACAACGCGGCTGCTGCTTGCGCCTTCTTCGCCTTCATTCTCCTGTGTGTGAAAAAGCCCACTTTTGTACAGGTTACAAAATCACAAGAATAAGTATGGATGGCGGCTATATTAAGTCATGTATTTTCTGACGGACGGATGGACGGACGGACAGGACAATCACTATATGCCTCCCGCATCAAGATGCAGGGGGCATAAAAATTACAACCCCTAGCGGGTATCTAACTCACGATTTAGGAGCCATAGAGATGACAGAAGACAGCGCTTTTATCAACTGCGCTATTCAGCTTTGTAAGGTAAAATCTGTAAACTATGGTTATACAAAATACTTACATTTCTGATGTCAAAATGTAAACATGAAAAGGGCCAAATAAACACAACCCATATTATAAATTAATTTTTATCTCAGAATGCGAAGACTCTTTTCCCAGTATATACACCTTATTTTAAAAGTTATTATATGCTAGTTTTAATATCTTAATTTCAGATTTTTAAAGAAAGTGTCCCCTTGAGGCCCTTCTCGTTGACAAAGTCCCTTCCAGTCGTATTTAAATGAAATATTCAAATACAATTTTCCCTGTGAAAATCAGTATATTTTTCATCTGAAACATGGCAAAATAAGAAGCATCTGTTGATTGTTTACTAGATATAAACCATTTAAGACAAAATAAACTTTAAACGAGCCTGCCACAGACTGAAGGAATGTTAAGGTTTTAAGAAATTTACTGAAGTTTTTACTTTAGTTTTCACTAAGAAACTTGTTGATACGAGCCCTGGTCAAGTATACAAAGTCTCACATCTTGGATGCCAATGACAGTGTCATTTGGTATGAAGTCTCCGCCTGAGAAGGTGCGACACACACAGGGATGCCTGGCCTCACGTATCTCTATGAAAGGCTGAAACAAGCCGAATTACTCATTTCCATATATTTACATTCCAATTAGTTCAGTCAATTAACCACAATTTCTTGTAACTTTCTTTATATTTGATAATCTGGGACATTCTGTATTTTGCGGGTTGAAACACATAAAGAGCTGTTGAAAGCATTAGACTAAAGAATAAATCGCATAGACATCATTCATTTCCTCGTTTTGTTTCCTTCACCACAAATAACTATGATCACCAACATTTTTTTCAATATTGCAAAAAAACAGTTTTAAAGTTTAAAGGTAGGTTTATCATTCTCAATTACAGTATTACATAAACTTCAAACAACCTGTGTACCATAAAAGCTCTATGTTTTCGGACACTATAAATTTTCGGACACCCTCTGTTTTTATTATTTTATGTCACTACATATTTTCGGACATCCTGATTTTAACCCATAATTAACGAATCTATATTTTCGGACATTTTATATGACAGTGGTATTTTAGCAGAATTCTAACCTGTCTGCGTAAATCCGGTGACACATCGCACGTGTTTTTACAACCGGATGAAGGTCATAAAACCTGGCAGATGAACGAGTGGTGGCGGTGGACTGTTACATAAGCGTTATTGGGTAAAGAGCCATGTGCCATAAATAATGGGTTTACCCGATTGTGTATGACGGTAGAGATATCGTGTATTAAATATGCCAATTAGTGCCAATTAACAATTAAGGTATCTACGGTACTATGCCCCTACTCGACACGATAAGTGTGACAAACAGGCTGCAGTTTTATCGGGTATACAGACCATGGACCATACAGACCCGAATATACGGACCATATTTTCGAACAAGAACGCGCAATCATTGATACTATTCGTGTATATTCGGCAAAAAATGTTATACACTGGACAAATCCAAATGTAATTGCAATATTGTCACAGTGTCTATAAATTTTCGGACACCTGTAATTTGGGAATATTTTTGTGTATCCATATTCTTGGACACAAAAATTTTTAAGTGTCCGAAAACATAGAGATTTTACAGTTACTCAATTATTTGGCCCTCTACCACTCCCTACTCGTACCTGCACATCTACCGAGGGCACTACAATCTCCGGCCTGCAGATGGCGCCATCAGAGCACCTGCTGTACTGGGCGAGAGACAGCAGAACGTCCAGCACTGACAGACACTGAACTGCCGTGTCCCACGTCTTGTACCTGACATGATTGTCCATACATTAATATGCATTTAAGCATAATATGCTAACATATTTGCAAGTTTCTTTGGGAAAACTTAAAATCTTAATATAATACACACACATTTTTTATAAGGTTTATTTTCATGATGTTCACAATAATTTTATTCGATTTTTGTGTAAGAAAATTGCCAATGTATTTTGTTGAGTCTCAAATCGTAAAATGAATGTCTAAAAGTAATTTGAGCAAAATATTTTATTAAAGGGCAAGTTTTAAGTTCAGGTATACTCCTCACCACTACTTCAATAAAAATCTGGAGGCGAAATGTGCATATTATATTTGGATATTTATGGTAAAAACCACAGAGATGATCAATAAACTTCCATTTTCACATTTGTCCTCTAGTATTTCTATTTCTTTTACACAATTCATATAGCCCAATTTCAAGTTAATTAACACCATAAATGCGGAAGATAGATTATATAGTATTTCTATTTCTTTTACACAATACCTATATATAGCCAAATTTCAAAAAAAAAAGGTAATTAACACCATAAATGCGGAAGATAAAGGATATTTGTTGGTTTCGATAGAATATCGATTTTAATTCATGAGTGATCATAGAAATTCATATTTTCACGAGTGGCGGAGAACTGAGTGAAAATAAATATTTTCTATGATCACGAGTGAATTACAAATCGATATTCTAATGATACCAACACATTTTATTTTCATGTTAGGCTTATACATGAGTTATTTGGGTATTTTGCGACTAGCGGTTAAAAAAGTTCCATTATCAAAGAGGTAATTTTCACTGTTTTAAATCTGTGAACAGGTCCCTTTAATATAAAATACCTCTTATCAAAGTTGTAAAATATTCTTCTCATCACATCCTTCAGTGCGGCATCCTTGCGGTCTTCAGCGTCTGTCAGTTCAGCGAACATATCCTCGATCTCAGTCGTCCGGTAGCGCTTCGCTCCTTTCTTGGACGACATCAAAGTGTACTCATTCGGGACGTTCTTCACGGCACTTTCTGGTATCTCCATCTGGTAGCGGTTTTTAGCAGTGCCCCAGTACACAATACTCTGCAATAATTTAAATTGAAATCACATATAGAAAGCCATTTTGTTGTAGGCGATAGTTCTCAGAAGACATCAGAAACAAACCCCATTTACCGAAATGCTTCAGTTTATCATTTAAGACAGCCATTAATGTGCACAATTTGCAAATGGCTTTTGCAACAGTAGCAAATAGATCAATTACTTACAGATGATGGCAATTAAAACCTACAGTGTCCAAAATGAAACAGTTTTAAAGCCTAAAATCAAAATATGTTATGTGTTATGAATAGATGTCGCTGACAAAATCATAAAGGTTGGTTGAAAACTCAATGGTCCGCCGCCACCAAAGTAACCCCTATATGTCCCCTTTTCAGGCGATACAAGAAAAGGTGGCAAAAAAAGGTAAATTACACATGACATTACCCTGCAACCCAGTCGAGTCTTCTGCCTGTCGAGGTACTGTTTGAGCCTGTCCTCAGTGGAGCGAATATCCGACACGGCCCGGTCATACTCTTCGTCTACGCCAGAGCTCGGCACTATCACTCCGTCCTTCTTGGCCTTCCCATGGTCAAAGGCATTCTATAAAAAACAGCGTATACAGGTATGTACTAGAAATAGACTGTTCCTGCTTGAACACAAGCCTCAAATGCACTCTACAAACATAACATACAGGTATGAAATAAAACGTATTGGTTTCTGCTTAGACATTTGTTTCATATTCATGCTCTACAGAGGTTTTTGACCATTTGTTTGGATATTGAAAATAGTAAGATGTAACAAACATCACTCCTTTCTGAAAATGATTTGTCTAGTTTAATTGATCAAGCCTTCTGCAAGTACGATATAAGGATGATATTAAGATGATATTACTAGCATTCCTATCATCATTTTTCATCATTTTTCTCGGATTGGGCTGGTGAAAGGGTCACCACAGCAGCGGTAACGTTACAACAAAAGCTAGATGTTTCAAGCTGACAACTAGCAGATCACCATAGCAATACTAACAATAAACCAAACGATAACGAAGGTCAGAACAAATCACCATAGCGATGGTTCTTGTCGATCATCAACTCAGAAGAAGCACAAACGGCTAACTTACATCAAAGAACTCGAGGTCCTTCTTCATGTCGGGAAACATACCACTCTCAGAGGAACCTTCCATACCCAGAGTCTTCTTCAGCAGCTTGGACCTGGAACGAATGTGTAACAGGCATTCAATTGCATGTAACCCCACTTCATGATGCATGTAACCCCACTTCATGATGCATGTAACCCCACTTCCTGATGCATGTAACCCCACTTCATGATGCATGTAACCCCACTTCATGATGAACACGTACAACAGCAATGGGGAACTACGCCCAGATTAGTAACAGTTGACAACTCTCTTTTTTAACACAAGCATAACTAACGAAGGAGTACACATGACACAGCAAAAAACACCACTGACAACAAACAAGCCAGAAGTGTTACATTGTTCTGCAAGAAATGTCTGTTAAAATGCATTGTTATATGAAATGAATTTGCAAATCCAAACATTCATGTTTGCTTCCTTCAGTTATTGGCAACACATTTTTACCTTACAGCTTTGAAAATACCAGCTTCTATAACCGAGTCATCGGTGTGTCACATCATTCCCTTCTCTTTACTTCTACAGTTAGTCTGATAGTTTCTTCATATGAGAACATACGTAACTTGAGATCATCCCAGACATGGAAATAAAGAACTGAACTCACCTGATCATCCCAGTCATGGAAATAAAGAACTGAACTCACCTGATCATCCCAGTCATGGAAATAAAGAACTGAACTCACCTGATCATCCCAGTCATGGAAATAAAGAACTGAACTCACTTGAAGTTACCAACGACATCTCTGAATCTGCGAGCCACTTTAGACGATAACTTGAAGCCCTCAAGAGCTGCTAGGAAATCCTCAATCTTGCGTTTGCTGCAATGAATTAGTCAAGTATTCATATTCATGCATTTCCATTACTAAATAAATAAATACAAAAGAAAAATTGTCACTGGTTCCGATTACAAAATTGGTGAAAATTTGAGAGCAAGTGAGAGCAAAAACAACAAAATTTAATTTATAAGTGGCAATGGTGTAATGGATGTGGTGTCCGCCTTGCGATAGGAAAGTCATGAGGTGGATCCCTGCTCGTTGAATTTTTGAATGATCTTTTGAGAAAGACACAAAGTACTAGTTCTACCCAGGAAACGGAATTGAGAGTATCCCAATAAGTCCTTCGGTTTTTGACACAATCAAGCATAAATAAATAGGTTTAAACTAACAAAATTTAAACACTATTTCAATTCTAACTAGCAATATTTTAACATCTTTAACATTAATATGATCTTAACATTTTTAAATGATGAGGCTAACATACAATAGTGGCAGAAATGTCACAACAAAGGACCCCATGTTATGGAGTCCTGCTGGCCTACCTGTATGTGACGTCAAGGACCCCACATTATGGAGTCCTGCTGGCCTACCTGTATGTGACGTCTAGGACCCAACATTATGGAGTCCTGCTGGCCTACCTGTTTGTGACGTCTTCATAGAGAATGGCCCGTCCGTCAGGGTGCATCTTGCTCTTAGCCGTACCCACTGCTGGCCTACCTGTATGTGACGTCTTCATAGAGAATGGCCCGTCCGTCAGGGTGCTTCTTGCTCTTAGCCGTATCCACTGCTGGCCTACCTGTATGTGACGTCAAGGACCCCACGTTTTGGAGTCCTGCTGGCCTACTTGTGTGTGACGTCCTCATAGAGAATGGCCCGTCCGTCAGGGTGCTTCATGCTCTTAGCCGTACCCACTGCTGGCCTACCTGTATGTGACGTCAAGGACCCCATGTTTTGGAGTCCTGCTGGCCTACCTGTATGTGACGTCCTCATAGAGAATGGCCCGTCCGTCAGGGTGCTTCTTGCTCTTAGCCGTACCCACTGCTGGCCTACCTGTATGTGACGTCAAGGACCCCACATTATGGAGTCCTGCTGGCCTACCTGTATGTGACGTCAAGGACCCCACGTTTTGGAGTCCTGCTGGCCTACCTGTATGTGACGTCTAGGACCCAACATTATGGAGTCCTGCTGGCCTACCTGTATGTGACGTCCTCATAGAGAATGGCCCGTCCGTCAGGGTGCTTCTTGCTCTTAGCCATACCCACTGCTGGCCTACCTGTATGTGACGTCCTCATAGAGAATGGCCCGTCCGTCAGGGTGCTTCTTGCTCTTAGCCGTACCCACTGCTGGCCTACCTGTATGTGACGTCCTCATAGAGAATGGCCCGTCCGTCAGGGTGCTTCTTGCTCTTAGCCGTACCCACAGCTGGCCTACCTGTATGTGACGTCCTCATAGAGAATGGCCCGTCCGTCAGGGTGCTTCTTGCTCTTAGCCGTACCCACTGCTGGCCTACCTGTATGTGACGTCCTCATAAAGAATGGCCCGTCCGTCAGGGTGCTTCTTGCTCTTAGCCGCACCCACTGCTGGCCTACCTGTATGTGACGTCCTCATAGAGAACGGCCCGTCCGTCAGGGTGCTTCTTGCTCTTAGCCGTACCCAGAGTGTGGATCCTGTGGTGACAAGAACCGTGATGTCAGCAGTATTCCTCTATGTAAATTTGGTACAGAAAAATGTTACCATTCCCAAATGGATTTACAACAAATTTTCCCAAATAGAAATTATTCCCAAATCTCTGTAAAATTATAAAAGAAGCTTGACAATTACCGGTAGCCAACCTCTGTGTAGAAGAAAGAATCAATTGAACAAGTTGTTTAACTGCTAATTTATTTTAACTTATTGTCTTTACATCCTTATTGGCATTTTTTTATGAGTGATGAAATTTCAAAGCTGGCTGAATACAATGCTAATTTTCCTAAATTGACCTGTCCAGAACCATTCCCAAAGTAGTGAGGAAAAATGTTTTATCACATGCCATACCTTATTTTCTGTGTAATACAGCCATTACGAATATTTTTTTTGTACACACAAGTACACATGTGTACGAGAACATTTTGAGCATTTTCATTGGCTACATATTCTTTGACTGACCAATCATATGATATTATTCTAGTGAAATAATGTTGTAAACATGTAATGACATCACGCCAGTACACAACTTTTAGTTTTTTTTTCGTTCAAAAACATGTGATAAAAAGATTTGACACTCACCATTTCATACCATATTTTATTAAACTCGTCCAGTAAATTTGTTAGTAAGAACTCGTTTAATAAAATATGGTATGAAATGATAACTTGTGTCAGATCTTATATAGAGAATAACAGACCATGATGTGATATATTACACAAGACCAGGCAGTAACCTGTTATTCTATTTATCATACCATATTTTTTGTAAAATATCACCAAACGAGCTGATTTTTATATATTTAAAAACTACGGGTGCCGCTGATTTTGCTGAGACGACATTTACATGTACATGTAGTTATGGATTTCTAAAAGTTGACTGGATAATACCTTATTATTAACATTTCGTAATGATAAGTTAACTGTTTTCACTACGAATGCATAGACCTCTAGTGTGTTCAATTTTTGGTAAGAATGTTTTGGTTCAACATAAACTGATGCTTTGTATTGATTTTTAGTGCGTTTATTTATTATGAATGTTTTTAAATAAATCTGTATGGATGATTTATTGTGTTCCATAGATGACGTCATCTCACTACCAAAGTGCGGGTTTATGTGAATATTTAAAAATAACTTTTTATTTATTTATAACGATTAAAAATAATAAACTATATACATTTTTGGTATCAAATTGTTTGTTTTGTTGAATCTGATTCACTTTTACTGAAACTGTTGACTTTATAGTTGATTCCGAATAATATGACGTACCTCCAAACATTGACTGATATAAACGCTAGTGACCTGATATAAAAAAATATATATCAGGCACCTTTGTATCAGGCCGATGTCAGTATAGTGGTATGATAAATGTATGTAACTGTACAACCGCGAACTATAAAATTAATATTTATCACAAAGTATCACATTCATCTAGTGAATTATTTTCAATACAGAGAAACTCCAAACAATGATTAATACATCTCTAAAAATACCTATAGCAACACAAATTCTCAATTACATGGAAAAAACACAAGTTCCGACTTAACCTGCTCAGCAGTCTCTCCAGGTCGGGCATTTTCTTCATCATTTCCGTAACCTCGGCAACTACATCCTGACAACCAAAGAGATCCTCCACTGCATCCAGTCGGTCGTTGATGGAGGCGGGGTTACACAGGGGGGCACACAGCCACTGACGGAAGAGACGCTTACCTGCGAAAAAGCAAGTAATCAACAGCATTAACAAGAGCTGTCTGTCCAACAGTTACAGGATGGCCACCGAAATTCAAAAGCGAAATTCCCTGATATTTACCTGACTGAAATGTGATTTTCCCTGACTTGTTGTCACATTACCAGATCAATTGGTTCTTGAAGGTTGCAGTGTAAATGAAAATGTGGATGGGGATAACACCTTTTATCCGTCTTTATCTGTTTGCTTTTGATATTGCACATAAATGATATTTTTATTGTATTATTGTGACAAGACTGTATTTATTTCCGGTTAAAAGCCAGCTTTAAAATATGAAGTTTAGTTATTAAGATAGGATAAAAACTGCTAAAAAGGCTAATTTTAGATAAATCAACAAACTCCACAGTTCCTTGGGTCATTTGGCTAACCATCAAACTTATTGTTATGACCCAATGGTTATAATGCCCACAAAGTTTTTCATCAAGTCTGGTGACGATTAGAATAAAACTGTTGGACTAAGAGAGTGGAAACGACTCAAAAGGCCAATTTCAGATAATAAAAGGGCCTTAACTTCACAATTCTTGAGGCTATTTGGGTGATTAGCGAACTTGGCCGAGAAATTTTGCCCACAAACATGTTAATGAAGTTTGGTTAAGATCAGATAAAAACTGTTAGACTTACAGAGTGGAAAAGAAAGTGGTCTAACGACTGACATAAGCAACCAGAATATAAGAAAGCAAAAAGAATATATTTAATATTAACAATAGCATGTTATATATGGCTGCCTGGAATAGAGTGGTTGGTTTAAACTGCATTATATTTAGAACATATACAAATTGATAATAGTCATAAATCGAGTGGTTAGGATGCATTTTGCATGTTTTGACATAAAAATCCTGTCACACTAGGGCTGGGTTCTCACGGCGATCCCACGGCGTCCAACAAAATGCAGAATGCCGAGGTGCGCGCAGTGCGATCGCATGCATCGCCGCAGCAACGCCAGTAGGGGTGTTGGGATCGCATAGAACGCCGAGCAACAGCGCGCACTTTGAGCATGCACAAAACAAACGCCGTAGCTCGGCGTTCTAATAAGAGCGCAGTGGGGTTGCCGTTAGGTCGCCATAGCAGTACGGTCTCCTACAACAGAACAGGAGCTTCACAGGCGTGCACAGAGGCCGCAGTGCCAACGCTGTGGTTGTCGGTGGCGCTTGCACGGCGTTCTCTGGGATGTCACAGAGTCTATACCGTGCTTATACGGCGTGTCTACGGTGCTTATACGTATTTATTGTTATGTATTTTACTGCGATCATTGCGCTCCCAAGGCGCTTGTACCGCGTCCATCGGCGTTTGAATGACAAAAACAAACAAAACTGTCTTCAACACGCTGTCACCGCAGTGTGAGCGCCGTGAAAGCACAGTGCACACAGTGGAAGCGCCGTGACAGCTCAGACAATCGCCAACAAGAACTTCGTAGGTACACGATAGAACACCATGGGAGCTCCTTAGCAACGCCTTGGGCGCTCTGGAAAATTAAACAACGCCGCGCCAACGCAGTGGAAACGTGGTATAGTGTGACAGGGGTATTAGAAAGACTAATTCAAATGTGTGGCAGTTAAATTTAATGTGCAGAAAATATGTTTTTTGGTTGTTGTTTATTTTTTTTTTTATTCTGGTTCTGATTAATTTGACATGAACTGGCATCATTTCAGCTTGATTCTCATGGTAACACACCAGCCTAACTGACCGAAGGGTGTGTGGCAGGTGTCCATCCTGGCCAGCAGCGTCCCCTCGGAGGTCCCTGTGGTTCCGTTCTCTGTCACGTCCAGATTGGCCAGCGTCACACCATCTAGCACCATGTGCTTGGAGGAGAAGTCCACGGTGGGAATGCTCGAGGGGGTACCTGGCGTGACCTTGCTGTCCAGTGGCTCGTACCTCTCAAAGTTACGCATCGTCAGCAGTTCCTCGTCCAGGAGGCAGTATTGTAGATACCTGGGTGACAGTAAAACATGCATACTTTAATGCCATCATCATGCTTACATTTTCGAAATAATACTCTGTTGAATACATGTAAACTACTTTAATACTCTGTTGAATACATGTCAACTACTTTAATACTTGGTTGAATACATGTAAACTACTTTAATACTCTGTTGAATACATGTAAACTACTTTAATACTCTGTTGAATACATGTAAACTACTTTAATACTCTGTTGAATACATGTAAACTACTTTAATACTCTGTTGAATACATGTAAACTACTTTATGTGAAATCATACTTGGTAATTTTGTTGATTTTTGTGACATCATTTTTGTTTTATGTGTTATTTAGACGGTTTGCTTTCTTTATTTTTCACTATAACTCCGCGAGTCAGATATGTCGTCTGACGGGGCATAACTCAAGTATGATAAGAGCAATTATGCTGAAAACCGAACTTAACCTTCCCCTTCCTTTTCAGCCTACTAACACTTCCCTTAAGTTTCATAATAATTGCACAAAAACTTCCCAAGTTATTGTCTGCACAAACCAAAGGGGATGCCGTCACTGACAAAGTAACCCCTATTTCAGGCGACACAAAAAATGAAGTCTTTGAAATTATAGAACAGAAATAACCAAGTCTATTTACAACATGTGAAGTCTGACATAAGTACACGAACTAAAACCCATGTTTGATGTTACGCTATCATGGCTATCCTAATGACATCTCATGACTTGAGATTAGAAAACTAGCTCTAGTTATTTTCCTTTTCAAATAACTTGGAAAAAAAAACAATTATGATTAACTGAATGCCAGATACGTAAAATCTTTAAGATAATCAGAGGTCTTCCTTGGTCTATGTCTGAATTGAAAATGAATATAATACATTAATAGTCTATTTAATCAATCAAACTATTTTACTCAGACACATTAATTTTAACAAACATATTTAAGTTAACATTACCATGTCAAGGCACCAAGAGAGCTAATCGCCAGAGCAAACTCTTCTGCAGCAGAACAACCCAGGGCATCATCTGCACAATGCGAAATTCAACACTAATATTTAAAAATACTTCAGCAAATTTTTTTATTATATTTTCACAGTGAAATGTTTAAACTTTGAAGCAGCAAACACCAACATTTTAGAAGACGGAAGCTACCCTTATGCAGTGGCAACAACACTGAACATCACTATGCGTGTATTACACTAATGGATGCCAATATCGAGGTGGCAGTGGCGTAGTGGATATGGTGTCCACCTAGCGAACAGAGGTCCTGAGTTTGATCCCGACTCTGGCAGCATTCCCAAGATCTCCCCCAAGAGTACTGGTTCTACCCAGGAAACAGACTTGAGAGTGTCTCAATAGGCCTTAGGCTTTTGATGCAATCAAGCTAAAAGTCAAATCAAACTCTGATCATAGGTTTACCCCAGATAGATGGATTTCAAGACGCGAGATATCAGATGATGGATACCCCACACATTTCCAAAATTGAAATAAATGCTCGCCCTTCTTACACCCATGTTTCTATGAATTAGACGCAGATTTGAGGAAAGCCTCTCAGCACTCACTGTCTGACACCATCGCCTTGATGACCGCTGGCCACTGCAGCTCCCCCTCTTCCCCGTCCCGGAAGTACGTCTCCTCGGTCAGCACCTTGAGGGTCTTAGAGCTCTCCCAGAACTCTGTCTTTGGGCTCAGGGCTTCCTTCAACACCGAGGGCAGACTGGAGTTGATCACCTGTTGGGTGCGCGCAGACATGCGGCCCTTCTCATGCAGAATCTGTGCAACAAGTAGACAGGGATTGTTTCAGGAAATATTTTACCCCCAACCACTTTGGTGCATGCGGACATGTAGCCCTTTTCACGGAGGATCTGTGCAAGATTGCGAGATTGTGGGTTTGATAGCATTTTATTCCCACCGTTCTACTATAGGCAAAACTCACGTAAGCATAGTATGTTGAGCTTGTTGTCAATTGTCTATTGTGAACTCACAAAACCATGGTATGCAGCAGGACGTGATTGATGTCTCATCTGCAGCCAATAATGACACGGGCATACACTGTACCTGCAATGCTCTCAGGTTTAAAGGATACATACTTCACACTACTTGGATGTATTTAACACATCGTAACAAAAGATATGAGGCATGCCATTGGAAAACTGGGCTTAATGCACGTGCGTAAAGTGTCGTCCCAGATCAGCCTGTGCAGTCCGCACAAGCTTTTGAAGAACAGCACTTACAGCTTTTATGGTATTTTCTGTTTCAAGGAAGTCTCTTCTAAACATAAATCCACTATAGGCTGAAAGTGCCGTCCTAGATTAGCCTGTGCGGACTGCACAGGCTGACACGGCATTACGCACAGGCAGTAAGCCCAGTTTTCCGAAGACACACCTCATATCATTTTACAATACAGCTAGCATCTAATGAACTACATTAATTCAACTGGGCATGTAATTTCTTGTGTTTTTTTATTACTGCTCCTGCTTCTATTATTTGTATTTATTTTGATTTTTTTTTTTTTTCATCCTGCCCATTTCTCAACAAATGATGACCAAAAGCGAAGACTGAATACTGCCTGCTTCATGACACGGTAAGTGCAAAACATTCTATATAATAAGGCATGTTTACCTGAACAGGGGGGTAGTGAGCCAGGAGGGTACGGAGTCTGGAGCAATGCCTGTCGTCTGCAAACTGTCCAATCTTGAAAATAGCAAACAAATGCTTTTAGAAATTTGATGAACATCTGCGAAATGTACTATCTAGAAAACATGAAAAACAGTCACCTCTATAGTATATTTTACATACTGATGTCTTGGAGCTAAACTGCCATAAATAAGACATCAAGTATATTACATTTTCTCAGAAGTGTATTTTTATATATTGCTGGTCATTTTGCAACTGAAACCAAGACATGTATACTGTGTATTATATTGACAGACTAGCGTCTTAAAGACGTTCGCAACAAAAAGAAAATAATTGGGTTAATTTCTCCTTTTGCTTCATTGTTTCTTTATTGTATATAGGTTAAAATATACTAATTTCAATCAATAAATATGAATCTTTGTAAGTCATTAAGTTCCAGTCAATGGTTAAAAGTTCATAAAGCATTATAATAATTACAAACACAAGTATACAATGTATTGCCATACAAATTAAAAATATTTACATTGCATAGGCATTTTAATATGGAAGGGGTATGCATTCATAATCGTATGAACGCAATGCCTTATCACCGGCGTAGTAATATCTGTGTGTCCTATCTTTATGCAAATTATATTTCGACAACAATATTTACATGAACTAAGATGTCTTATACTGTTCAATGTTACTCTTTTTTGCATTTATTGTTAACGTTTGATTAAATGTTTTTATAATTAATATACATGAACATTTCGTTCAAGTTCTTCTTCTACAAAAATCAATATGACATTTTTTTCACTTTTGCTTGATAGTATTCTATCATGCAAGGTCTACAAGAGTTATTATTAAACAAAGCCATTTCGCTAGCAAGTAATATGTACATGTTATGGCATTTTAGGTAAACATTACTTTTCTTAGAAGCGACCACAGAAAATGTCCATGACGTATAATCGGTAGCTTTAAACTGGATATGATTTTACATTGATGTGTCTATTTGCTAGATCCCCGTGTCTATTTGCTAGATGCATTTAGATCGTCTAATTTATTGTGCATTTATATCACAGTTAATAATGATGAATTGTTTAACATGTACAATAATAAAAAAATGCATTTTGAGACTTATATTAAAATGTTATCCTTTCTAATACAATTTATGCCCAGGCAAAGACAAGAGCTTAGATACGCCGGTGTGGATGCTATTGATCGATGACCTAGCTTACACGTCATCATTTGTTTAGTGATGTCATTTGTGGATTGTTTTGCATTTTTCTTGCCGAGTGAAAATTTTGATATATGGTGTGGATTTAAAAGTATTTAAAAGCATGTAAGTCTCCATCTGTTGTGTTAATAATAAAACAGGATTATCCAGGATCTGTTTAAATCTCAGCCTAGGAATTGTGTGTTTTTAAAGTGTCAGAACTCAACTGTGTTATAGAAGTATTAATGATGTGGATTTACTGTCTTGCTAACAAAGTACCAATATTTTATATTAATCTTTCTAAAGCATTAATATTGTTTGGTGCTTGTTGGCTATACCGGCCGAAATAGCAGTTCTTCTTGATGTCACAGGTATTTTTGCATTTGTTTAAGTTACTTTTTTGTAGCGATATGATTTGTGCAAGGAAAATAAAAATGTTAGTACTCATAATGTTTACATTAAATTTCATTTGGCGCAGAAATTTGAATGTAAAATAAGGAGAAAATGAAATTTTTGTAGGGAACTATTTTATTAATCGTAGTTTGCATTCTATTTTGTGTAGTTCGGTTACAAGGGGCGGTATTTCGCTGTTCCCATAAGAAAACTGCTGTGCGTGATATTTCTCTTAGAATGGCTATAAAATGCATGTTAAACAAAAATAATACAAAGGAATGCTATGAAATCATCCCAAATATAATATAATCCCAAATTATCCATGAAGCGCTAGCGCGCATCATGGATTTGCCAGTTTGACCATTACGTTCATAATCGCATGAACGCAACGAAAATTAATTTCAATCCTTAATTAAAGAAAGATCAATTAAATATCTCCATTCTATTTTGGCAATTGATACTTTATTTACGTAAACATGAAACATGAAAAAGGCTACACAGGTACCCTATTAAAAGTCCAATATTTCCAAAACAAGTTCGGCGACCCATTCTTTTTATTAATGTTTTGATGTAAGTATACACTGGTGCATGTATGTGCAAAAATTTAAGAAAATCTGTCGTTGGGAACAAAATATATTGATGCATAATAAATGACGTTTAAGAGTGTATATTTAGTACCCATTTGACCTACATCAATGTCCAGGCAAATTCATTATTTTAACAGTAATTAAACGTAAGCGTTTTTTATTACCAAAATACACTTGTATATTGCCAAACAAGACATGTGAAAACACATAAGTTGAAAGAACCATAACCTTGTTTGAAAAAAAGCTATCCTATATACTTAAAACATTGATCAAAAATCCAAACTGAAAAAAGTGGCTTCGACAAATACCGTATTCAAAACCCAATATTTCCGGAAAAAGGCAGGTGACCCCTACTTTTAACACTCATTTAGTTTCAGTATACAATGACACATGTATATGGAATTTTTTTCACAAAATCTGTAGTTTGGAACAAAAGATATTTGTATGTTTGATTATTTAGTGTTTTCAAAGGCATATTTAATGCATAATTTGCCTCATAAAGTGTCCATTAAAAGTCATTTGTTTAAATGGTAGCTATAGACAAAGCGCGTTTTATCATTAAACTCCACTTGTATATTGCCAAACGAAACATTAAAAACAGATGCATTTAAAAATCTCCGTCCTTATTTGAATATGAACGCTTTATATAATTGAACATTGCTAGTCACACAAACTGAAAACAAGAGGGCCCTGAGGGTCCTAGGACACTCACCTGAGACCTTGTAACCCAATTGGAATTTGCATCCCAGAGGCATGGCTTATTTTTATCCCAGGGGCATAAGTTCAACAACCTTGAACAAACCTCTGGGCGTTGCTATTTCAGGTAAACATTTTTTAAGTCAATTTGCTATTTAAGTCTATATAAACCATGTGACCCCTCAGGGGGTGGCCAGATTTGACCCCAGGGGCATAATTTGAACAATCTTTGGAGAGGACCACTATGCAATGTTACGTACCAAATATAGGAAAGCTGTGGGCCTTGCAGTTTCAGGTAAAGATTTTTTAACTCATTTTGCCATTTAAGTCTATATAAACCACGTGACCCCTCGGGGGGTGGCCAGATTGGACTCCAGGGGTATAATTTGAACAATCTTTGGAGAGGACCACTATGCAATGTTACGTAACAAAGATAGGAAAGCTGTGGGCCTTGCCGTTTCAGAGAAGATTTTTAAAGTCATTTTGCTATTTAAGTCTATATAAACCATGAGACCCCCGAGGCGTGGCCAGTTTTGACCCCAGGGGCATAATTTGAACACACTTTGTAAAGGACCACTATACAATGTTACATACCAAATATGAAACCTCTACCTTGCAGTTTCAGAGGAGAAGAATTTTAAAGTCATTTTGCTATTTAAGTCTATATTAACCATGTGACCAATCGGGTGTGGTCTGTTTTGACCCTATGCGGCATAATTTGAACAATCTTTGAAGAGTACCACTATATGATGTTAAATACAAAATACGAAACCTCTGGGCCTTGCGGTTTCAGAGAAGAAGATTTTAAGACGTTTTGCTATATAAAATTATATAAACCATGTGGCCCCCTGGGCGTGGCCAGTTTTGACCCCGGGGGCATAATTTTAACAATCTTTGTAGAGGACCACTATAGGATGTTACATACCAAATATGAACCTCTGGGCCTTGTGGTTTCAGAGGAGAACATTTTAAAAGTCATTTTGCTATATATTCTATATAAACCATGTGACCCTGGGGCGTAGCCTGTTTTGACCCCAGAGGCATAATTAGAACAATCTTTGTAGACGACCTCTAGAGGATGTCACATATCAAATATGAAAGATCTGAGCCTTGCGGTTTCATAGATGAAGATTTTTAAAGTTTTCATTTTTTAAATCTATTTTTAGCACTGGTGACTTCCATTTTCAGCGAACCAGAAAGATTTGAACAACTTTGAAAGAGGTCCACCCAAGGATCATTCCTGTGAAGTTTGGTGAAAATCTGCCAAGCGGTTTAGGAGATGTTGTTTGAATGAAAAGTTGACAACGCACGCACACACGCAGGCACACACGCACAATGGACAACGGGCGATCACAAACGCTCACCATGAGCACTTTGTGCTCAGGTGAGCTAAAAAGGCTTCGGCAGGTACCGTATGTAAACCCGAATATTTCGGGAACAAGGCCGGTGACCCCTATTTGTTAAGACTGTTTTAGTTTTGGGATACACTGACACATGTTTGTGCAAATTTTTTAGAAAAACTGTTGGAAAAAAAAAGGAAAAAATTGTTGCTAACGTCTTTAAAATGACCTTTGCAAAGACTATGCCTTAACTAATGTATTACAGCACTTACATGAAATTTCCCAATGGAGGTATCCACAAAGCAAACTCCATACACACTGCAACCGTCTGTGTCCTGATCCTGTTAAGGAGAGAACATGGAAACATGCGCAATGCTACCAAGTCTTCAAGGCAGGTGTCAATGAAACATCTTTCTCAAGTATGTGTGATATTAGGGAAGAAAACTGAATATGTTTTGTTTGTATGCTTCTGACAAGAACCATCCATGTACTGATATATAGAGGATATTTGTTTACTTTGGTGTGATAAGACGTTATATCATCACGGGAAAGGGAGACAATTAATATTTTCATGTGCGCTTGCACTAGTGAAAATATGCTGTGTCCCTTTTCCAGTGATGATATAACGTTTATTACACAAAAAACTAACACATTTTCTTATTATTTGTGCTATGGAGTATTTTTTTACATTTAAAAAAGTAATCCAGCACAGTGAGTGATATAAGGATTTATATCACTAATATTTTTCTATATTTTACCACTTAGCATAAAATAAAATGATATATCATACACATGCAATATTTCACAAATAAACAGCAATAAATTGACAAATATATACCAACACTTCTGCGAATCAAATGTTAACAAAGAAATAAACAATGAGTATGACAACATCTTTTGATAAAGACAGGTGTTTAACAGTAAACATTTTACGTCGGGTAATTTGTGGTAAAAGCAAATACATTGAAGACCTATTACATTCACAAGGCTGGTATTTATTAAGACTCTCAGTCGACAATAAAAGAAACATCTTAAAATTCTGAATTTTTTTGGACGATTTTCTGATAAAGAACTGTTAACAATTTTTGACACAGATGTTGCATTATAATTCCAAATGTATTTATTTTCAGAATTTGCAATGCACATGTTCCAAATCATAGTGTGTCAAACACAAACTCTAATTTTGTCTTATTTCCAATTTAAGTCAAGAAACACAAGAATCTTTATAAATATGGACCCAGGAGTCTTTCATCCATATCAGCGACTGTTTGCAAACCTTTTCTGCGAGAGCCAGGAGGTAAGTTGACTGCGAGTCAGAACATTCCCCCGTCAAAAAGCTGAACGTCTTGGTTCCCCGCGTGGTGATCCGGCACACCTCCCGCTTGACCACCTTGTCAAACTTGCTGGGAGCCTTGGACACTGTAAGAAGAATCAAGATGTTGAGCATGAAACTGTTGAATCTGCTTAACATTCCTATATCAGATACAACAGTTACAAACTCAACTCTTGATGTGTATAATTTATGACTGTAAATAATTTAACAGAATGTTGTCAAAAAGAAGGAAAAAGAAGGTCTTTAGTCCAGTTATTTACATGAATATCAACTCCAAATAAAATTGGCATTAAAGAACCAAGGCAATATGCAAGATATGAAGAGATGCCAAAGGTGGAACAATCTTAAATTCACATCAACAACATGATAATTCATACCATATTATGTCAAACATGCAAACTAACCATAATTGAGTGGCATCGTGGGAAAACCAGTCTTAATGCATGTGCGTATAGTGTCATCCCGGATTAACCTGTGCAGTCCATAATCCAGGACGGCACTTTCCGCTTTTATGGTATTTTCTGTTTCAAGGAAGTCTCTTCTAAACATTAATCCACTGTAGGCGAAAAGTGCCGACCCGGATAAGCCTGTGCGGACTGCACAGGCTAATCCGGGATGACACTTTACGCACATGCATTAAGTCCAGTTTTCTCACGACGTGCCTCAATTATTAACATATAAATCCTTAATCACATACTTCTAATGCAAGAGAAAAGGAAGAAATAAGGAAGCAATAGGCATAAATGACATATTTCCACAAATGCTGTTAGCCACTTTTTCATACAGAAATAATAAAGTAAATTCTGGCAAAAGTTCACTTGTCCGTACATGTCATGGGCCAAGCTTGGCAAAACGGACAATTAGTTTGGCCACCCCTGGATATCGGAAATGTTATTTCACGATAGTTCTTGGAGACTTACTGTTCTTGCACCTCTCAGTCATCATATCCGGTGTCTCAGTCTGCTCAATCCGGGCCACCTTGTATCCGCGCTGTACCAGCGTGTCCGCATAGCGACCGTAGGCGATCTCCGGGAACCCTGAGTGAGCACAGTCACCCTAGAACATACACTGGCTCCATTGATGCAGTTGTGTGACTGATGAGCAACTTGCACAACTGACAATAACACATGCCAAAATGCAAAAGCACACTGGTGAAATTCAAACTTAGTTTCATCAGAGCAAAATTTCCAAAACAAATATAATGTTGTTAATTAGTTTAATTCATATTGGCCTTGCTATATTGAGCTGAAGACGTTCGTATTGGCCTGAGGCCGTACGCCGAAGACTAATACGGGTGTCTGAAGCCCAATAACAAGAATATGAATTCAACTAATTAATGACAATTTTATTAATAAACTTTATATTATGCAGGCGTCAATAGTGCATTTTGTTAAGTACAACAGATTGAAAAATGTTTGCATTAAAACTTTGACATCTGCTAACTCAATCCCCGCCACATAATATCTGCTAATTATGAAAGTCGCAAAAGTTTTAACACCACCAATCAATATGCATAGTTATCCCTACCACGTCTCAGCAAACCTGGCAGTGCTACATGTAAAAACTTTTGATCTCGTATTGGCCATGTTTTCCCATATTGGCCGTGTTTTCCCATATTGGCCGTGTTTTCCCATATTGGCCGTGTTTTCCCATATTGGCCATGTTTTCCCATATTGGCCGTGTTTTCCCATATTGGCCGTGTTTTCCCATATTGGCCATGTTTTCCCATATTGGCCATGTTTTCCCATCTTGGCCATGTTTTCCCATCTTGGCCATGTTTTCCCATATTGGCCATGTTTTCCCATATTGGCCGTGTTTTTTCCCATATGGCCAAGTTTTGAAATTTATTGGTGAGGTTTACATCGCAAACGAACTAGATCCTCGTTTAATATTATAAAGTTAATTAATAATTATTGGTATTAACAGAATATCTCTTTTTTGTAATAAAAATAAATATTGTTTTTAAGCAATTAAGCCTAAAACAGCACACATATACCAATGGCACATAATAGTAAACTTTCAACTCGTTTTCAAATGCTATTCTTGTCCACACATATGGCAATCATTGGAAACTGTGAGCCAAACTCTACCTCAAGACACTTCTTGTACATGAACAACAAATCTTATCTTCTACATGCAATTCAATGCATCAGGTATGTACTCCGTGTGATTCCTACCTTCATGTAGATCAGACCCAGTTCATTCACAGCGATGGTAGCATCCATGTGGAACAGCTCGTAAAACTTGCCCATCTGAAACATGATAAAGTAGTTCAGTCCCACGCATACGAAATCTCCAGATTAACAGTGTTGACTGATTCCTATTATTTACTGAAATTATTGTTTTCCGATTATGTAATGACTGACACTTGGGTCAAAATAGTAATTTGATATCAAAATCAGAAGAAACAAACTTCACGGATCCCAGGGTATGTAAGAAAGGGGATATATATATGAAGTGTGTCATGGGAGAACTGGGCTTAATGCATGTGCGTATAGTGTTGTCCCAGATTAGCATGTGCAGTCAGCACAGGCTAATCCGGGACGACACTTTCAGCTTTGATGGTATTTTCTGTTTCAAGGAAGTCTCTTCTAAACTAAAATCCAATGTAGGCGAAAAGTGTTGTCCTGGACCAGCCTGTGCGGACTGCACAGGCTTATCCGGAACGACACTTTACATACATGCATTTAGCCCGGTTTTCCCACGACAATCCTCATATTTTGGAGTTGAGTAAACCATGAATTCAGAAAGAAACGAAATGAACAAGAGCTTTGTCACAGGAGTGGCAGCGGGCCCCGAATGATAGCATGTTTTGAGGTGAAAAACCGTTTTTCTATTTTTAGTAACCGTGTCCTTGATCCCACCCACTCCCTATGCAATCCCAAGCGATGTCTTGATAAAAGGTATCTATGTATGAAGTTGAATTACAATAGCTCAATTCGTTCTTGAGTAATTGAGCGAAAACCGTTTTTCTATTTTTTGTAACGGTGACCTTGACAGTGACCCCATCCACCCCCTATGTAATCCCAAGCCAGGTCTCGATATAAGGTAACTATGGATGAAGTTTCATTAAAATATTTCAATTCGTTCTCAAGTTAGAGAGATGAAACCAAAACTTGATACCCTGAAAATGAAAAATTAACAAAGGGCAATAATTCCATAATTATGAAGTGCACTTCTCCTCAATGAGATCTATCCACCTATGAAGTTTCAAGTTAATACCTCTTATAGTCTAAGAGTTATGCTCCAGACAAAAACGAAGTATGAAAAATTAACAAAGGGCAATAACTCCAGAACCATAAGTGCAGAGTAATGGTTCTTGTGCACTGCACTTCTTAATGAGATCTATCCACCCATGAAGTTTCAAATTATTAGCTGAAACGGTTTTGAAGTTATGAAAGAACAAGAGGGCCATGATGGCCCTAGGTCGCTCACCTGAGTTAAAGGCATCATAATGGCTAATAACAAGAGAGCAAAATCGCACTAATCGCCTTACCTGAGTATAAAGATCTGGGCCTTGCAGTTTCAGATGTTTTTTTTATTCTATATATACCATGTGACCCACAGGGCATGGCCACCTTGTACCCCAGGGGCATAATTTGAACTATATTTGTAGTGGAACACTTTTCAATGTTACATACCCAACATGATTCCACTGGGCCTTGCGGTTTCAGAGGAGATTTTTCAAGTCATTTTACTATTTAAATGTATATGAACCATGTGACCCCCAGGGGGTGGCCTTTTTTTACCCCAGGGACGTCATTTGAACAATCTGTGTACAGGACCACTCCCCAATGTTTCATGAAAAATATCAAATCTCTGGGCCTTACGGTTTCAACAAGGAAGATTATTAAGGCCCACTTGCAATATAAGTCTATATAAATCATGTGACACCTCGTGTCATGGCCACTTTTTACCCCAGGAGCATAATGTAAACAATCTTTGTAGAGGACCATTATACAATGTTAAATTACAAATACGAAAACACTGCGGTTTCAGGAGATTTTAAAGTCATTTGGCTATTTAAATCTATATAAACAATGCGACCCCCCAGGGCAGGGCCTGTTTTGACCCTTGGGACATCATTTGAACAATCTTTGCAGAGGACCACTATAAAATGTCACATACCACATATGAGACCTCTAGTCCTTGCAGTTTCAGAGGAGAAGATTTTTGAAGTCATCTTGCTAGTTACGTCCATATCAACCATGTGAGCCCTGGGGTGTGGCCAGTTTTGACCTCAGGGGCATCATTTGAACAGTTTTTCAAGAGAACCACTATACAATGTTACATACCAAATATGAAACCTCTGGGCGTTGCGTTTTCAGAGGAGAAGATTTTTAAAGCCATTTTGCTATTGAAGTCTATATAAACCATGTGACCCCTGGGGTGTGCCCAGTTTTGACCCCAGTGGCATCATTTGAACAATCTTTATAGAGGACCACTATACAATGTTTCCAACCAAATATGAAACCTCTGGGCCTTGTAGTTTCAGAGGAGAAGATTTGTAATGTCATTTTGCTATTTACGTTTATATTAACCATAAGAGCCCCGGGGTGTGGACAGTTTTGACCCCAGGGGCATCAATTGAACAATCTTTGTAGAGGACCACTATACAATGTTACATACCAAGTATGAAACCTCTGGGCCTTGCGGTTTCAGAGGAGAAGATTTTGAAAGTCACTATGCTATTTAAGTCTATATAAACCATGTGACCCCCCGGGGTGTGGCCAGTTTTGACCCCAGGGGCATCATTTGAACAATCTTTGTAGAGGACCACTATTCAATGTTACATACCCAGGCCTTTCCCCAGGATTTTGCTAAGGCACAGGGGCAAATAACCGCGGTTGGGGGTAGGGGGGTACCCCCTTCGACATTAGATTAAAAAAAAATTTTGATGTGTACTAAATTAAAATCAACAGTACTTCAAAACTAACAGAAGCACATCAATAAACAGCCTTTTGATATAGTTTTTTTTTCTTTCTTTTGTTTCCCAATGACATAACATAATAATAAAATTCACACACTATACAATTTCTCAAGGAAACACAACAAAGTGGCAAAAGTAATGTAACCTGGAAATATATAATGACAAGGTTTACCTAAATGTATACCTCTTTCAATGAAGTTATTGGCATATTATCACAAAATTATCAGAAATGACTTCAAACAAGCGTTATTTTATACTTCATTTTATGTCTTAAATGTTTATGTCTTCCACTATCCAACACTTATATCCAACACAAACATTTCATTTTAGTGCAAGCCCTGTACACAAATTTAGAAAGCTGTCCTTCATGGTTTCTGCTGGTGCCACATGCCCACCCACATGTAGATGAGGCATAGTGTTCATGTCCAATATCTGGTACTAAAAAGTTGTTCTTCTGAGAAGAGGTCCTTGGGTGGAGATGCCAACAAATCATTAAGAACTTTGCTGGAGAGACATGATCTGTGTGTAGTTTTTTGTGTGCTGCACACATTTAATTAAACTGTACAAATGAAAGGTTTAAAGTAGATGACTGGACTTTAGGCTCTATGCTACCTGTTTCTGTACATGCTGGTGAAACAGACTGCAGTGTCAGAGCTACAGACTCGATCGCAGAATCATTTTGTCTTACAAAAAATTGTGCAGTTCCACCTAAGTTGAACTAGATATAGATCTAATGCTATCATGTCATACTTGGCATTTCATTATTAAATTAGACATATACACTTCGCCTGTAAACAAATTCAATGTAGTAGATCTACAGTGAAAATGTATGATATAAGACGGTCTTATATACTAAGACTGATTGACTACATTTCATACATATTGCCTAAACATTACATCCAGCTAATTTACTTACACAACAACACGATATACCATGCTGGTGGGTAACATTTTCTATGCATTTCAATGGTCATCTCCAATGATTCTCTAAAGCACCCTCACAACCCTGTGTAACTGGCTAGCTGGTTTCATAAGATCTAAAAATAGCACACTGTACACACCTGATGGGAATGTGGCCTGCTGTATAGATTTTTGAGTGTTAGAGGCTTATTGAAATTATAGTGCTGTATAAGCACTGTGACCCCTGTGGTATAGCCAGTTTTGACCCCAGGGGCATAATGTGAACAATCTTTGTAGAGGACCACTATACAATGTTAGATACCAAATATAAAACCTCTGGGCCTTGCGGTTTCAGAGAAGATTTTTAAAGTCATTTTGCTATTTAAATGCATATAAACCATGTGACCCCCAGGGTGTGGCCAATTTTGAACCCAGGGGCATCATTTAAACAATCTTTGTAGAGGACCATTATACAATGTTACCAACTGAATATGAAACCTCTAGGCCTTACAGTTTCAGAGGAGAAGATTTTGAAAGTCATTAGGCTATTTAAGTCTGTATAGACCACGTGACCCCGGGTGTGTGGCTAGTTTTGACCCCATGGGCATCATTTGAACACTCTTTGTAGAGGACCACTATAGAATGTTACATACCAAATATGAAACCTCTAGGCCTTACGGTTTCAGAGGAGAAGATTTTTAAAGTCATTTTGCTATACAAGTCTATATAAAACATGTGACCCCCTCGGGCGTGGCCAGTTTTGACCCCAGGGGCATCATTTGAACAATCTTTGTAGAGGACCTCTAGAGGATGTCACATATCAAATATGAAAGCTCTGAGCCTAGCAGTTGCATAGAAGATTTTTAAAGTGTTCACTTTTTAAATCTATTTTTAGCTCTGGTGACCTACATATTCAGCGGACCGGAAAGATTTGAACAACTCTGAAAGAGGTTCACCCAAGGATCATTCCTGTGAAGTTTGGTGAAAATCTGCCAAGCGGTTTAGGAGATGTTGTTTGAATGAAAAGTTGACAACGCACGCACATTGTGCTCAGGTGAGCTAAAAACATGAAAAATGTGGACGGACGGATGGACAAACTGGGTGATTACTATAGAGCACCCGCAAAAAATTTGCGAGGCCCTAATAAACATAAAATAATATGAACTACTTGTAACAAATTTCATATGGGTACATACCATATCAGAAGCAGCGAGAACAAATCTGTTTTACAGAAAAGCACCATAAATAGAAGTACAGTACAAACCTTGAAAAAGAGGACAGTATCAAAGTGCTGACTCTTGATGTCCCACCATTGCCGCATGGCCTGAGTGAGAACAGAACAAGGTCAGTAGACGTAGTCACAGAATTGTTCATTTTAATATCATTGTATAGGATAAACATTCAAACTATGATACACAAGGGCTAAATTATTACAATTGCGTAAATGCATTTTCTGAAACTTAACACCTGTAATACATTTAATATCAAACTTTGACTTTTACAATTTTTAATGATGTTATATAAAATTATTGTGTCCAAAGATATCATTTACATGTGTAAGAATGAGGATTTATTACAATACACTATAAATTTAAGTCCATAACAGCCTTCAATTAAATGTTAACTCGCATACAGGGGTGAATTTGGCCTTTTCACTCTCTGGAATATACAGGGTTCTCGGATCATAGTCTTCATCCGTCTTCGACCTTTTCTGAGCATCTCTGAAACAAATATTTAGCAATAAACGTAAAGCATGGAATGAGCCAGTAGTTAAACTGTAGAACAAATCGAGGACTGAGCATGGAAATCTGTGTATCTGCTTAACATTTCAGATACAACAGTTTCACGCTCAACCCTGGAAATATGTGTCGTCAGAAAGTTTCTTGTTGCATGCATCTCAGTCAAGTTTCCAAAACCAAATCTGTGCAAACTGAGGCAGACTGAACCACCATTATAATATGCCGAAAAGAACACATACGGAGCCTTTCAATTCAACAGACCTTAGTTTTGGCTACCATTGCTTCAAGTCCTACCTCTGACGCAATGATAAATTATTCGCTACCATTGCTTCAAGTCCTACCTCTGACGCAATGATAAATTATTCGCTACCATTGCTTCAAGTCCTACCTCTGACGCAATGATAAATTATTCGCTACCATTGCTTCAAGTCCTACCTCTGACGCAATGATAAATTATTCGCTACCATTGCTTCAAGTCCTACCTCTGACGCAATGATAAATTATTCGCTACCATTGCTTCAAGTCCTACCTCTGACGCAATGATAAATTATTCGCTACCATTGCTTCAAGTCCTACCTCTGACGCAATGATAAATTATTCGCTACCATTGCGTCTAGTCCTACCTCTGACGCAATGATAAATTATTCGCTACCATTGCTTCAAGTCCTACCTCTGACGCAATGATAAATTATTCGCTACCATTGCTTCAAGTCCTACCTCTGACCGATGATAAACCGGTAACTTAGAATGTTTTCAATTCAATATATATAGCTGTTTCTGGGAATTATAACAATGAATGCTTAATGAACTTAAAATTATGCAATAAGGTGTTGCCCTTTACCAGTAAGTAACCTGAAGTGATCCACAGTGGTGTAATGGATATGGTGTCCGCCCTGCTTTCGGGAGACAGTGAGTTCGACCCCTAATTGGGGAGCGTTCTAATGATCTTTCTCAAAAGACACCAAGTACTGGTTCTACCCAGGAAACGGACTCGGAATGTCTCAATAAGCCTCAGGTTTTCTATACAATCGAACTAAAATATATGAGGCGCCTCAGGCGAAAACCGGACTAAATGCGTGTGCGTAGTGTCGTCCCAGATTAGCCTGCGTAGTCCGCACAGGCTAATCCGGGATGGCACTTTCCGCTTTTATGGTATATTCTGTTTCAAGAAAGTCTCTTCTAAACATAAATACACTGTAGGCGGAAAGTGCCATCCCGGATTAGCCTGTGCAGACTGCACAGGCTAATCCGGGATGACACTTTACGCAAATGCATTAAGTCCGGTTTTCCCACGACGCGCCTCATATGTCTAAACTAAGTGATCCTCAAAACCACGATATTATGAAAATGCCACAAACAAAAATAACGATTTCACGAATGTGTGAGATACAATCTTCGCACTGCTTGAACTACTGACATCATAAGCCAGGAATTGCCTATCACCAAGTGTTTCCACCCTTTAATCCCAGTACACTCTTGGGACTTCAAGCTTTTCCCCTTTCTATATATTAAAAATCTCTATTAATAGACTTGATTATTATTAACAATTAACATCTGGGCTACGTACCTGATCTTGTCTACTTCGAGGAACTCATACTTCAAATGCTGGTACACTACGGAGTTGTCTCCAACAGATCCAGCCTGTAAATCACAACAGGATAAGAAACACAAAACTGAGAGATGAAATAACCATTGTTTTTTTAAGTTCAATATGCAAATATGAAACAATTCTTCAGTTGACAATGATTTTATTTTTCATCTGAAAATATTATATGAATTAAATTTTTGAGAAACTTTCCAAGTGTCATAAATATTGTCACAGCAAAACCACATTTTAATGTACCTTGGGTGATGACACTGGTAAGTTAGATCATCAAAAGATAAGCAGAAATCACCATAATCATAAAACCTACAAATTGTTTTGCAACAACTGATGGTAATGCTTGAAAATATAAACACATAAATTAGCTCTTACTGCATCACTTGCAGAGAAAGCTGCCAGTTTGGATTTCATAGCTGTGCCGACTTGCGGAGACGCCATAGCGACAGGAGATGATTTGGCTTCACTGCGTTTAGGGGTTTCAGGGGCCTCACCATCAGAATCCTCCTTCGAGAATCCAGCAAGTGCTTTCTTTGCCGTACTCGATCCAGCTGTCTTTCGTGACGTTTTTGGGCCCCAGCTCGACTTTGGTTCAGGTCGCTTTCTCTTCTTTGGAAGCTATTGTGAAAATGTTGAAATTTTTACTTTGTGGAACACTATGCAACCTAGCTATACGTGTAAGCCCTATGCAAACATTGAGATACTTTTTATATGGTCAATGTTTGGGGGGCTATAGTGAGAAAGGACCATTTCATTGTTATGCTTCTTTGTCTATATTATTCCGACCGGATTTTGCAACTTTCACGTCCCAAAATTACATAGCTATTGTGAATGGATTGCAATAAAAGTTACATACCTGGACAGATAAACCATTCCTTATTAATGTTCCATTAATATTTGTACGATAGCACAAGTGTTTTTTAGGGCCAATTTGGGGCCGAAATTCGGCCCAATTCGCCTGCTTAAAAAGTATACATTTTCCCCGTATATTAACCTTAAAATTTCCCTCAGAATATAAGGTATATTTTTTTTTTAAATGACCAAAATAGGACAAAATTTGACTAAGCTAGAGCAAATTTTGTAAACAATCCCAGCAATTTTTCATCAAACCAAGTTAGTGCGTAATCTAAGATAAAATTTGTAGCAAAACAATTTGTTTATGTTTTACAACAAAGTAGAATATAAACATTGAATAATGCTGTAAAAAAAATCGGCTTATTAAGTAAATTGCCCAATCTCAAGGGCCCCGCCACATTCCAAAGGTGAAAAAAATCACTGCAACACTTTCAACCTATACACTATTGCATTTTTAAATACATCTCGCTGTCCTCCGCTGTGTAAACTTCAATCAATATTCTGCTAAACTGTAAGTGTTACGTCATTCTGTTGGTCAGTATCAGGACAGCCTCACTCTGACTGGTCGAAGTGCTAAACGAGGCTGTCATTTTGGGAATCTCTACATACATGTAGTAGATTTATACACAAGTTTAAATCAGATTAAATGCATATATTATGTAAATTTCAGCACATGTAAGGCAGTTGCAGTGTCATCTACGTAAATTACATCCATTTATAACGTCATTGTAGCAAATTATAGGAACTTTCAGGTTTCTACCACATAAATGGTAGTACTAAATTTGTTGAACGTCAGCTTTATTAGACTATATGCAACCCAATCAATTAACTATAGACAAAAATAAACAATAATGTATATCAGGATTTTCAGCAAATGGATGTTTATCAACACTGCAACGAATTCTTGTTCCAATCTCGAATGCTTGTACCAGATAACATTTTTACAGTAACCATGCAAAGACATCACTGTTAAAGTGGAATAAACACCTATCATCGGAAAGGGGACACAACTCCTGCTGACCTTTATCGGGGAGTCTGGTTCCGAGGCATCGTCCGAGGTGACATTATCGGTGTCGACACCACTGCTGGCATCATCATCATCACTGCCTTCTTCAGCATCAGGTTTGAACTCATCCTCTACAACCACACTCTGATTTAAGTTCGAGTTTCTCAGAGGTGCAAAACATACAATGTTGAATTTCATGTGTTTCTTTGGTCAATTATATCTTCATGTTCATTGTGCAATTTCTAATTATTATTTACATGTAAACATACCTATAAGCAACATGTAAATACGAACAGAATAATTGAAAAAAATTATTCTAGAAAAGTTGGTCAGCATTACAACTCACGACCTTCTAATATTTTCTATTTTATAAAATTATTCTGAATTTTGATGCTTTCCACAACCAGATAATTCATAATTATATAACTGCAAATAGCTTTTACCCTTCACATTTACACTGAAGATGACTTTTACCCTTCACATTTACACTGAAGATGACTTTTACCCTTCACATTTACACTGAAGATGACTTTTACCCTTCACATTTACACTGAAGATGACTTTTACCCTTCACATTTACACTGAAGATGACTTTATTAGGGATGGCAACGAATACTGAAACGCTCTTCGAATATTCGAATTCAGTATTCGAATATTATTCGAATATTCAGTCATTTTATTAATGAATATAATTTGTTTGTGACCATTATCATCGTCATATTCATCATCATTATCACCATCATCATCGTCAAAATAATTCAGATTACCTAAAAACGTATTGTTAAATAATATAGAACAAAACAACAAAAAAGCTTAAAAATTACAACCACTTATAGCGGGTACCAAACTAATAACTTAATTATGAGCCTTAAAGGGACCTGTTCACAGATTGACGAATTGACCATTTTCCAACTTTTTGTCACAGATTCCAAAAATAAAACAGAGGTGCATACAAGAGAGCGAGAAAGCACTACAGACCAAGAAATACGTGTATTCTGTAAATACCGTTTCGTTTACGAGTAATCATCAGTTGAAATAGATAAAATTATAAAGCGTTTGTAACGCTAAACGATGGAATAATTTGGAGTGTTTGTGTTGTTTTCATTAAAATGGTGTATGACATGTGGATAACTTACATTAGGTAAAAATGCAGCTGTAAATAAAGTAAGCGGAATGGCCGAGTATTTAAGGTGTTAGCCTTTTAATCCAGAGGTCCCGGTTTCGAATCCCGGTGGGACCAATCTTTTTTCTTTTCTGTAAAAAAAAATCCTTTTCTTGTTATTATACTTGAGCTTTTTAGTTACGATGCTTAAATCATTCAAATTAAGATATTAATGGCATACTTCAAAAAAATGCAAAAAACTGTGAACAAGTCCCTTTAACAACTAATGATGTTCAGTAGACAGCGCCCTAACCAACTATGCCATTCCGCTTTGTATAAACATAATAGGCCTACAAACACGACCTTTTTGATGTACGGATACTTGTTTTCAGAATTCGTAAATGTTTACATTACATTAACCTTGTTTTCGGCCAATATTAATTATTAATATCTTTGTCCGATCTTTATATCATAATGCACATTTAAAGTCACATTGAGGAGACATGGTCCCTTTAAAAACATAGTTTGATCTGAAAGGACATATGGGTCGATATCATGGGTGTCAATCTACCTCCCGTTGATTATAATCTGTTTTCACACGTAGCGCATTCGAGCACACAAGGTGTTGAATGGTGTGTCAAAATAAGAAACTGTCAAAACCAACAATTATAATGGCAGAGGATATATTTAAACTTTTCTTTTCTTAACATTGTTCGATTTTGGTTGTGATATTCGAATAGTTGTATTATATTAGAATATTCGTTCAGGTATTCGAATAATCTAATATTCGATTATTCGTTGACATCCCTACTTTTTATACATAACCAACACATTGACATCTTTAACCCCAAAAGAGTTTTTTAGTTTACCCTGTGTTACTTACTGATTCATGCCCCTCACTGTCACTGTCCTCTACGACCATCCTACTGCGCTTTGCCCTTGACCTCTGTGACCTACTTACCTGACACATGCCCTTCACTGTCACTGTCCTCTATGACTATTCTCCTGCACTTTGCCCTTGACCTCTGTGACCTACTTCCTGATTCATGCCCCTCACTGTCACTGTCCTCTATGACCATCCTACTGCGCTTTGCCCTTGACCTCTGTGACCTACTTACCTGACACATGCCCCTCACTGTCACTGTCGTCTATGACTATTCTCCTGCACTTTGCCCTTGACCTCTGTGACCTACTTCCTGATTAATGCCCCTCACTCAGGGCTTTTTTTCCTTCTTTAACAGACGCCGACATTCGGCGTCTTCCCAATTCGAAAAATTCGGTCTTTTTCCCAATTCCACGTTACGAATTTCCCAAAAAGATACACTTTCCCAATGCAAAAACATCGCTTTTTCGTCTCAATTTCGTCAGGAATTCGGTAAGTACATTCAACGCAAACGCGTATGCTTGTTTATTGTGACGTACAAAACAGAAGCGGCCCTATGGCAAGGGAGTTAACTCTCGATGACTTACTGCCTCGTGACATACAAAACAGAAGCGGCCCTATAAATACTTTCGTTTTCTCTCATTTCAATGGTAAGGGAGTTTACTCGCGATGATTCACTGCCTCGTAATCTGGTCATGTCGCACAATAGCAAATACTATAAAAAGTCGTTAAATAAGCGACAGAAAGGAATTAACGATCGTTATTCGACTGCGGGGTAACGAAGAAGACAAAGGTTAATATGTTTAACGTATTCTGTTTGATTGATTTTGTCGATGTGGCAAGAAAACAATGAAAATAATTGACGTTGACAGCGTGTATTTCGGCTGTTAATTTTTAAAGCTACTGTTGTTTAAAAGACGTTGTCATTGGTGGCACTCAGTGAAGTTGTTAATAATGTGAAATATGAAAGTGAAAAACATTGACATGTGTTTACATTTTTGCTAAACAGTTTACTTGGACCTGTTAGACCTATTCAAATGGCTGTAGGACTAGACTACACCTTTTTATTTCATGATCAGTAAATTACTAACTGCAACTTATTTGTACCCTGATAAATGGTTTTTGTTCATGTGTTATTATTAATTTCTGTATTCAGATTAAAATTCTCTCAACAGAATAAATAGTGCAAATATTGAAAAAGAGTTTATATGTTATTGTTTTATTACTATTAGTATATATTAATGTATGTATTGAACTGATATGGTTACAGGGATTTCAACAGCAGAAAAACCTTTTGTATAAGAAGTATCAATTTATTTTTTTTAACTTAAAAGAACCTATTTCCCAATTTCAACTTTTTACGCGTGAATTCTTCCCAATTTCATCGTTTCACGCGCTTGTTTTTCCCAAAATGGACAGGCTAGGGCGTCTTCCCAATTTGGGCAAAAAAGCCCTGTCACTGTCACTGTCCTCTATGACCATCCTACTGTGCTTTGCCCTTGACCTCTGTGACCTACTTACCTGGCAATTGTCCCTCCTAGTCACTGTCCTCTATGACTATTCTCCTGCACTTTGCCCTTGACCACTGTGACCTACTTACCTGACTCATGCCCATCAATGTCCTCTATGACTATCCTCCTGAGCTTTGCCCTTGACCTCTGTGACCTACTTACCTTACTCATGAACCTCACTGTCACTGTCCTCTAAGACTATTCTCCTGTCCTTTGCCCTTCACCTCTGTGACCTACTTACCTGACTTATGCCCCTCACTGTCACTGTCCTCTATGACTATCAACCTGTACTTCACCCTTGACCTATGTGACCTACTTACCTGACACATGCCCCTCACTGTCACTGTCCTCTAAGACTATCCTCCTGTGCTATACCCATGACCTTTGTGACCTACTTACCTGACTTATGCCCATCAATGTCCTCTATGACTATCACTTTGCCCTTGACCACTGTGACCTACTAACCTGACTCATGCCCATCAATGTCCTCTATGACTATCCTCCTGCACTTTGCCCTTGACCTCTGTGATCTACTTACCTGACTCATGCCCCTTACTGTTACTGCCCTCTATGACTATTCACCTGTACTTCACCCTTGACCTATGTGACCTACTTACCTGACACATGGCCCTCACTTTCACTGTCAGGGATCTCACTAGGATTTTAAAATAGGAGTCCCGCGAGTCATTCCCCCTAAAAAGTAGGAGTCCCAAATAGAAAAGAAATAAAATTCAAGTATGTGACGCGCGAAAGTGAATGGAATTTTTACAATTGATACATTTATACAATATATGACAGTTATAAATAATATAATAATCATGATAATAATAATAATTATTATTATTCTTTATATTTTTATTATTCTTTATATCATTTTTATTGGGTTATGTAATTAAAATGATAGTCTAAACTTGTTGACTAATTGGTAATGTGTAGGCCTAGTAAAAAGTTATGATGTGGTGATTACAGTAAAGCATAAGTAACTGTCAAGTAGAGTAATTGTGAAACAGGTTAACAACACAAAAATATAAAAAGGAGCAATTATTGGTGATATTAAACACCAAAGTATGTGTTTGCATGTGTTTTACAAATGTTTATGACCTATAAAATCGGCGACGAAATTTTTTTCGTGAGGTCGCGAAAATATGTGACGTTGCAAAAGTTTGTACTTAAACTACCGCTAGTATTGTTAATTTATGAATTGCAATAGGTGTTATCTATACTAGAAAATTCCTTTATGTATGATTATTGATCGATGCTTTTATATTCCTGTCAAAATTCAGACCTAGATTTTCTTTTAAATTTCTGTCAAAACAAAAACTCCGATCACCATATTATTGAGATTTAGTTGTTATTTATGAAATTGGATTTGTATATAAATTAATGAAATCAGCTGAAGCTGTTTTTCACTCATTTTAACAATGTTGTTTGTTTCAAGTTGTCAAATATGTTCAAAACTGTTCTTTATTGAGGACGCCTTTTGACACATTTCGGCGATTTCGCACATTCTAATTGACTTGTGCATTAAAGCACAGCAATGAGTGACAAATGTAATTTACCAATGAAAATTTACAGTACCTGTCTGGAATGATGTGGGCGGAGCTAAGGGACTGCTGTGGGCGGAGCTAAAGGACTAGACTTTGACAGCTGCAGTGTGTACTGGGGCCGATATTGATTTTATCGCGACTACTGCCGTGTTTACTTCAGGCACTCATGTATATGTGTTAAGTAACAGGGTATAAGCCAAAAAGCATGTGTCCCAAGTACTCTTGGCATGGGTTTGACATGTGTCCTTTTGAAAAAATATGCGTCCGAATATGCTTGATTTTGCGTTTCCGAGATCCCTGATTGTCCTCTATGACTAGCCTCCTGCGCTTTACCCTTGACCTCAGTGACCTACTTACCTTACTAGTGCCCATCAATGTCCTCTATGACTATCCTCCTGCACTTTGCCCTTGACCACTGTGACCTACTTACCTGACTCATGCCCATCAATGTCCTCTATGACTATCCTCCTGCACTGTGCCCTTGATCTCTGTGACCTACTTACCTGACTCATGCCCCTCACTGTCACCGTTCTCTATGACTATCCTCCTGTACCTCGCCCTTGACCTCTGTGATCTACTTACCTGACTCATGCCCTTAACTGTCACTGTCCTCAATGACTATCCTCCTGGGCTTCATCTGTGACCTCTGTGACCTAATTACCTGAATCATTCCTTCACTGTCACTGTCCTCTATGACTATCCTCCTGTAATTTGCCCTTCACCTCTGTGACTCACTAACCTGACACATGCCCATCAATGTCCTCCATGACTATCCTCCTGCACTTTGCCCTTGACCACTGTGACCTACTTACCTGACTCTTGCCCCTCACTGTCACAGTCCTCTATGAGTATCCTCCTGTACTTTGCCTGTGACCTCTGTGTCCTTCTTACCTGACTCATGCCCCTCACTGTCACTGTACTCTATGACTATCCGTCTGCGCTTCACCCTTGACCTCTGTGACCTACGACCTTTGGCAGGGGACTTACTGGGAGTCTTCTTTACTGACTACAAAACAAGTTGTCATGGAAAGATAAAGTATGAAGGAATCTTTCATTGTTATAAAACATTAATGAGTACTTGGAGAAGAAAATACAAGGACATGGCAAAAATTCAAAGGAGTTGACTTTGCAGGCTGTCAACTCGCCCTCAGTGAAAAAGTAGGAAAAAAATAGCTTTCTTACCAAAAAAGTAGGAAAAAAGTAGGAAAAAGTAGATATGTTTCATTAAAAAGTAGGAACTTTCGAACACTACACACAGAATAAAAATTATGTTTAAATTGACTCGCAAGTGTAAATACTCTTCAATGTTAATGACAGGCAACTGTTCAGCTTTAGGACTGTGAACATAGGACATTTACCCATTTCTTTCACACATACTGATTACTAGTTTAATATGAACCTAGTTATAAGGTTATGGTATGACTTTCAGTTATACAAGTAACTAAGCACACACGTTATTGTAGTGGTATGTTAGAAATATACTAAGAGGGGGTTACATGTCTACGTAAGTAATGCATAATAATTTATATAAGGCAGATCATTACACATTGTCCCTTGAAAGCCAGACGGGCCTATCAGCCTTCTTGTCACATATGCTGATGACACCTTCTGGCTTTCAAGTGAAGGTATATTAAAGCAAACTATAGAACAAACAACAAACGTGTACACTGCAGAATATGTTACATCAGTAGCAAACCAGTCTGCAAAGCTTCACACAGTAACTACTAGCAAATAGTATCAAGCACGATGTAAATCAACCATCTTTTTCATAAATTATACTCCCAGTTGTAGCTGATGATCTTTGCCTATTGTTGATTAGATTTAATGTCACACAAAACAGCTAAGGTCAAAATATGGCCATTTCTAGCTTTTCATGGCTGATGAAGACCCCAGGTACCCCGCCCCGCACATGCACACACCTGGGTAGAAACACCGATCTTTCATATATGCTAGCTGGACAGCTTCTTAACTGGAAAGATTCTGGCCCCAATACGGCTCGAACATACAGCAGTTAGGGTCCAGTGACCAACATTCCGAGACCTTAACCACTAAGCCACAGTAAAATGCTCGGAATGTCCCAGTAAGTTTGTTTACACCAATGGGTAGGCAGGATCTAAGCAGGGTGTTCAGTAGGCTGTAAATTTCAAGGGTCATTGACCCTTTGATCAAAATGTTGAAGGGTCAAAATTCAATTTTGAAGAGTCAAATTCAAATATTCACAAGTCACCAAAACAAAAAGAAACAAACTCAAGATTCACATTATACTAATAAATATAGTATATTACAAAATATTACTAAAATGAAAAATCAGCCTGGTGCTGATCATAATATAAAAAATTAGCCTTTGTAAGTTTGTGTTAGGTGTTGTTGTTTGTTTTTGAATTCAATGTACAATTCTTTAGAAAGACCTAAAAAGGTAAGATCGTGCAATAATTGATCAATAAAAATAAAATACAAAACTTAATGCTGCTATTTTTTGTTTTATCAACAAATATCCGATTGTGTTGTCCGAAATTATTGACAGTTGTAAATTTTCGGCCGATGTTTTTGTAAGTGTTTCTGGTGTTTATTTCAGTATTGTTTTTAGATTATTATATTTTATGTGCAATATTGTTATTATTTAACATTTTAAACATCATTTCATCTACATTTGAACATGTAAATGTCAAAACTATCCAGGTTGACAGTACACAAATGCCGTAACAAACGATGAAACAGAATGAAGTTCACAACGAGGCTAAAGGTGCGTACTGTAATGGAAAATGTCTGTGTTTTCATTGGTGGGACGGTCAAATACATACACTGATAACTTCCTGGCATGGAAGATCTTATCAGTAAATGCAAAATGGATTAAGATAAGGTAGGCCTAATGTGATAATAACAGAAAGTGTCTTGACTGGCTTCAGTTTTAAAGGAAGTGATGACGCAATCCAGACATTTACCAGGGGTCAATATGACTCTTTAGGTGATTTTACCATGAGTCAGTTTCATGATTTCCATGAAAATCACGGGTCAAACGAACACCCTGTATAAGGCTATAGATGAATTTAGCACGGCATCATCAACATTTACAAACACTTAAGAATTACTTAGATACTAGTTGGGCATTTATAAAATCAAGTATGGGAAATGTACTCCATCTTTAACGTAAACTTTCACAATACAAAAGGAACAACTATCTGTACAATATAATCAATATTGATAAAAAGTTTTATTTTTAGATAAAACTACATATTTTCTTTAAAAAAAAACAACAACAAGAAAATTCATAAATTCTGTGCTCAGGCTGTTGTGAATACAATTTGGAAACAAAATAGCTATTATATATACACATATATGATGCATATAATAACATGCAGATTTATTCTGAAGTGTATATGCATTTTTACTTGATTTTAAATATGTTTAAATATCTATCAAACTTAATAATTCTATTCATGTCTCTGAAATCGATAATTCAATATAAAGAGTACCCAACAACATATTATAAGGTGAAAATACCACATTATCCCATCTAGACAGTCACATCAAGCTGAACTTGGTCTCATCGCATAATTTACATGGCGAATGGCACTAACAAATCTACCAATAGTAGATAGTAAAACATTGTTCCTTTTCATATGAAACATAAATTGATTCTATCTGCATTTCTGGCAAACTAAAAAGTAGGAATAATAAGAGATTGTTTTTTTTTAAAGTAGGAAAAAGTAAAAGCGAATCAAAAATGTAGGAAAAGTAAGAAAAAGTAGGACCAGTTGACAGCCTGACTCTGCTGCCCAGTTGTGAAAAGGGGGGGGGGGGGGTACATTTCGAATTTTGACGCTTATATGGCAATAACCTGTATGAAACATTCAGTGGTTCAAGAAAGATGTACACCAAAGCTTTTCGAGGTCTCCTTTTAACAAGAACTGCTTATTACACTTCATAAATTGCCAAAAAAGGCTGAAATAATAAGCCGTTCAATTGGTAAACAATCTTGCAAATGAGTATAACCTCCGTAACGTTTTTACTCCGAACAGTACAGCTACACGATTCATACCTAGGGTAAATGAATTACTGTAGATCATTCTGCTGATAATGATTACCGTAATTCACCTAAATGTTCGGTCACGAAAAAATAATAATAAAATTTTGCGGCCGATTATTTAGATACCAAAAAAAATCCCTAAAAAATTCGGCCGAAAATTAAGATACTCAAGAAAACGGGGTACCGGAATGTAAAATAATTACGAAGTGTCTTACCGATGTGTGAGCACACAACGCGCACAATGTGATATTCAGTCAATAATTGTTAAATAAACAAACTTTGTTTATCAATAAACACCTTATTATACATTTTGCCAAAAGCCGTTTGATGTCGTAAAGTGGGGTCGCTCAATTGACAGCAGCTGACGTACGTCGCAAAAGGCCTATTAACAGAAGAACCTTTAATAATTTGTTATGTGCAAATATTTTGATTTACAAATGTACCACCCGGTAATTTCATAAACATTTCATTCCTCGAAACGTTAACAATGCAACAATACTAACGCCGAAACTGTCCGATTTGAATTCTGCATAATTGTCAAGACGCTTGATTTATTCGATCCAAATCATGCAGACGAATGCCTGTTGCTTAGCAACCAATAGAGGCTCAATCGGGAGTGCAGTATCAGCTCGAGTTTGATTGACACATCACACATCTACCAATTAACACAGTCCAGTTAAGAGGCTTTCAAATTGCATAGAAAGCAGTCTGATGTCATGCTGTGTGGTACATGCTTTGTTGACAAGTATACAACAATGTGGCAAGTTGTGTTAGTTGGGTTGGCAAAGCGACGTAATTTTCATTTGACTTAGGGATTTAAAAAAAAAAACTCGTGATATAGGTAACAGATGTATATGTACGAATATTTAGAAAAAAGACTTTCATTTAAGTGTCCTGATTTAGATACGTAAAATCAATTATTTGCACATAAAAAATATGGTGTCCGAATATTTAGCTAGGCCGAACATTTTGGTGAATTACGGTAAGTCAAATCTGGAAGACAAATACATTAACCTTCCACAAATCCTGTATAAACAGTGTTTTTTTAGGGCCAATTTGGGTCCGAAATTTGACCCCATTCCCCTGCTAATAAAGGATATATTTTTCCCTTTGTTTGCCTTAAAATTCCCCTCAGAATGTAAGCTTTATTTTAAAGAAAAAAAATTGACTGAAATCGGACAAAAATTGACTAAGATAGAGGCATTTTCATCAAACCAAGTAGGTACATAATCTTAAGTTATCATTTGTAGCAAAGCAATTAATGTTTTATAACAAAGTTGAAAATAAACATGTAATAATGCTTTTCTAAAAAAAAAATTCCCCATCTGAAGGGCCCCGCCGCCTTTTCCCCATACGTGAAAAAAAACACTGATAAAACATTCAAAAATCAGAGGAAATCCGCCATTGTTAGAACCCGTTTGTTTTTTCCTCACTTACACTATACAAGTAAGTAACGTACGATCTACCCCGATACCAGTAGGTTACTATAATAGGCTAAATAGTGTGCTGTGTGCATGATCAGAGAAAGCAGCATGATGTAATGTAGAAAATGAACCTTGTTGGCAGCATCATCCTCAATATCCATATTTTCTTTACTGTCATCATTAGCATCACTAGCGTCCTCATCCATCTCTAGAAAGGGAAAATATGGAATATTAATAATGATATATGTCATAAATATTCTCTTGTTTTAATTGTTCATCCTTGTACAAGATTTGAATCAAAGTTACTGTTCTGATGAGAAATTGTATACAAGGCCAAATTAAAAAATGGTTCCATTTCTGGTCTCCGTCCCCCAAAAATTAGGTCAGTAGGTCTGGATATTTTTTACATATTTTTTTTTTTTCAATAAGGAAGGATGGTGTGTGTTCCATAATATATGTGTCTTTTCAGATCCATCATACAGTACAGATGAGTAATGTGTTGACAAATTGCAAGACCTTTATCCCAAACTAATGGACCAATATGCCAACATTGAAACTGCCTGTTAAAAGTTAACAACAATGTAATTGTTGAAATTCAACGCTCGGCAGAAAGAAAATAAATATTTTTTGGACCAAAAATATGTAGGGTCAGCAGCAAAAGTAAAGGGTCCGTTGGGAGACCGGAAACCATACTCTTTTTTTTGGCCAAAATACCGTTCAAGACACATATAAAATACAATACATTATCACAACCATATCAGTCTATGATGAATGCATATTCATGATAACAATAGCAAACGAGAGCAGTTTATAAATTGCCATCATAGTTTTATTAATAATTGCAGAGCTGCGGATAAATGTTTGTGCAAGGGGTAAATGTATAGTATACTCAAACAACAATTTATGGGTTAAATTTATTTTCAGTCGGAAAGTTATAGTAAGTCGGCAATTGATTGGCTTGAAAGTGCTAACGACTGCAAAGGAGTACTCTTAAATAATGTTGTAGACAATTCAAGCAGATAATAAAAAATGTTCTAAATAAGGAATTTCTACACACCCACAATTTAAACAGTCGTCAAACATTCACTAGTCTTTTTATTTCCATGTTTATGCAATAGTATGAAATTATGTGCAAAGATGTACCCAATTATTTTTTTTAATTTATGTATCTTGTGATTTTCCATGCGTAAAGTATGCATTTATGCGCCTAAACCCTTACCTGATGGTCAGTAATTGGATATAAAAATTATGTTGGAACAAAAATCTCACCCTCATCCTCCTCATCCGAGGGTTGTAGCTCCACAATGAGTCCCATCCTCTCCTCATTGGTCAGTTTGAGAGCTTTATCGGCCTCCTCCACCCCCCTCACCACAGGGGCGCTCTTGGAGTGCAGGGGACCCCCGGGCTGGAAGTCTGCGTCATCGGAGCCCTTGTACAGTTTAGTGTTCCTGGAGTGGTAAGCCAAATCATCTGTGATACTGTCCATAATTAATGTATTATGTTCATTTGTTATTACTGTAAATCTTATGAACAAGAGGGCCCTAGGGCGCTCACCTGAGACCTTATAACCCAATTAGAATTTACATCTCTGAGGTGTGGCTTATTTTTATCCCAGGGGCATAATTTGAACAATACGAACCAACCTCTGGGCCTTATGGTTTCAGGTTAAGATTTTTAAAGTCATTCTGCTATTTAAGTCTATATAAACCATGTGACCCTTTGGGGTGTGGCCAGATTTGACCCCAGGGGCATAATTTGAACAATCTTTGGAGAGGACCACTATGCAATGTTACGTTATACATATAGGAAAGCTGTGGGCCTTGCCGTTTCAGAGGAGAGGATTTTTAAAGTCACTTTGATATTTAAGTCTATATAATCCATGTGACCCCCAGGGAGTGACCATTTTTGACCCAAGGGACATAATTTGAACAATATTTGTAGAGGACCACATATACATACCAAATATGAAACCTCTAGGCCTTGCGGTTTCACAGGATTAGAATTTTAAAGTCATTTTGCTATATAAGTTTATATAAACCATGTGAACCCTGAGGTGTGGTCAGTTTTTACCCATGGGGCATAATTTGAACAATCTTTGTAGAGGATCACTATAGGATGTTACATACCAAATACGAAAGCTCTGGGCCTTGCAGTTTCAGGAGAAGATTTTTAAAGACATTTTGCTATTTACGTTTATATAAACCATGTGACCCCCAGGGCGTGGCCAGTTATGACCTCAGGGGCATAATTTGAACAATCTTTGTAGAGGGCCACTATACAATGTTTAATACCAAATAAGAAACCTCTGGGCCTTGCGGTTTTTAGGAGAAGATTTTTAAAGTCATTTGCTATTTAAGTGTATATAAATCATGTGACCCCCAGGGCGTGGCTAGTTTTGACCCTAGGGGCATAAATTGAATAATATTTGTAAAGGACCACTATAGGATGTTACATACCAAATATGAAACCTCTGGGCCTTGCGGTTTCAGAGAAGAAGACTTTAAAAGACATTTTGCTATTTATTCTATACAAACCATGTGACCCCCAGGGCGTGGCCCCTTTTGACCCCAGGGGCATAATTTGAACAAACTTTGTAAAGGATTACTAAAAGGATGTTACAAACCAAATATGAAACCTCTGGGCCTTGCGGTTTCAGAGGAGAAGATTTTAAAAGTCATTTTGCTATATATTCTATATAAACCTTGTGACCACCGGGGCGTGGCCAGTTTTGACCCCAGGGGCATAATTTGAACAAACTTTGTAGAGGACCATTATAGGATGTTACATACCAAATATGAATTTTTAGCTCTGGTGACCTACATATGCAGCGGACCGTAACGATTTGAACAACTTTGAAAGAGGGTCACCCAATGATTATTCCTGTGAAGTTTGGTAAAAATCTGCCAAGTGGCTTAGGAGGAGATGTCGTTTGAATGAAAAGTTGACGACGGACGCACGCATGCAGGCACACACGCACGACGGACAACGGGCAATCACAAAAGCTCACCACAGTCTTCGAAATTCGCACTCGCCCGTTCGCAAATGCGAGTAAAAATAAAATCGGGCGAACGAAAAAATCCATAATTATCGCCCGCCTGGCGAATAAAATAGTATGGCCAGAAATTAGAGATTAAAATCAAATAATCTCATAAATACTCAATCTACGTAGAAAATGTCAACAACACCGTAAAGCGTTCGTTTACAACTGTATTTTCGATTGAATTACATTAGAAAACATCATCGCGCACCTAGTCGTGACACATCCAATCGAATCCTATCATTGAATTCCGACTTACCGGAGAGTAACGATTGTCTTAGCAGTTTGTCCGATATAAGCAAAACGGAAATGTCCGAGTAGGTACGAATTATCTTTCGTATACAGATGCCTGGCGAAAATTGCCGAGTAAATACGAATGTCGTATTTTGTTATGATTTGTGACCTTTATGAAGTAATCGATTAAAATATGCTGAGCTCCAATCGCTATTTCAATCAGGTACCCCACGTCCGCTTTCGTTTTCCATTAATATAAGTTCGGGCTAGTAAAAATTGCTTCGGGCTAGTTAAAATTGTAAGGTAACAAGCCCGACTGGCTAGTAATTTTAAAATGCGAATTTCGAAGACTGTCACCATGAGCACTTTGTGCTCAGGTGAGCTAAAAATAAATGAAACAAGAATTAACAATTCAAACTGGAGATATTCATAATAATATTAATCATAAAATGTTTTAAACATATACAATGCGTTAAATACATATTCTGTTACATGGGAATATTTATCTTTTACACAGCGAAGTAAACTTGGAAATTATAGTTCTTATGACCAACCAATTATATTTCTAAGATACTAAACTTATGCCACACAATGAAGAAAAACTTTAAAATGCAGAAGTCACATACTTCAGTTTTATCCAGGCTCTAGAGATGGGCGTATCGAAGAACTGCACATGGATCTGAGGCAGCTTTCCTGCCTTGTAGTGTGTGTTTTCTGTCGGGTGATTACAGACCAGGCTTGGCCACCAGGGGTACCCTTCCAGCTTGCCCCATATCAGATCCCCAGGCTTGTAGGTGCTCCCCTCTGAAAAAAATTAGAATAAGCCTGTAGTAAATGTAAAACTTTGATACATAAATAACACTGCTGCTATTTCCATACATTTAATAGTTCTAGAGCACTTTTCAGCAACACAATTAATGTATTAATAAATAGTGAAGACCGAGGTTCTAATTTATATGCCCTGCATGGCTGCAGATGTTCACTTTGACTTTTATATCATGTGTGTTAAATTGAACGTGAAAAACATCCTAGTCAGATAAATCTATCAAAATTATAAGTGACACTTCCTACCAGCAAAAAATAATTACTTAGTCAATTCACTAACTCGAGACCTTGGGGCTACTAATTTACTGTAATGTAACCTTCGGTTTCTGGCTTCTTCTTCGTTGGTCTATTCGGCGATTTCTTTGGTGACAACACTTCATTTTCGGCCTTCTCGATTTTTTCCCCTGCCGATAGGCATGGACTCTTTGAAAAGTAGGAGAACAGAGTGTTTCCCTGTTTCGACGGGGTAGGTTTTGGACCCATTTTGTTTATTTGTGCAACTGATTTCCCGCTGAATATCCGGTGTCGAAAAAATGGATCGTTGTCATATTAAAATTTTGCAATTTCGGTCCATTTCGGAAATATTCGGTTTCTTCCGATTGTTCAATCCGGTTGCAATATCGACCAATGAAAATAATGCGTTTAGTCACACGGAGACGTACGGAAACATGTAAACACTAATAAGGTCGTGTTGTGATAAGTCTATGATAATGGAGGAAGGGGAACGACGCAAGGTAAAATTTATTGTTAAAATGCTCGATGATTTAACTCAATATAACAACGAAGTAATTACATGTACATGTAATTGATCATTTTTGTAGAAATTAAATAATAAGGTGGAACGTTTTGGATAGTATATTGTTAGTGGGCGTGACCTACTTTTGTGTATTGGCCAGCCTTGACATGTTGACAAGCTGAAATTTCTGGGTAACTGCATTTAATCCCTGTTAACAATGTGGCCATTAGTATTTTGCTATGTGTCAACATTATCGTGTATGATATATTTTTCACTGATAAGTTCTGCATGATAAAATATTTTGTAGAAGTTCTGAAATTATCATTTATGTGAGATCAGTAAATTATGCAATACATACATGGCTTTATGTACAATTTTTTATATTGCAGTTTCCACAAATTATTGAGCTGAATGTAGGTGGTCGTTACTTCACGACGACTCACTTGACGCTAACAAAATGCCCTGACAACATGCTGGCTGCCATGTTCAGTGGCAAATATTCTGTGATACTTGACAAGGATGGCCGGTATTTCATAGACGCAGATGGTGATTGCTTCATTCATTTACTCAATTACCTGCGCTACGGAGATATACCACCAGCAGCAATATCGGAAACCGTTTACCGTGAAGCAGTCTACTTTGGTCTCCACGAACTGGTCAAAGAACTGGAAAAATATCCACTTATAATGGCAAAAATACAGAGAAATAACCTTAGAAGTAAATTTCCTGGGTATTCAGATTGCATGGATTTGATTTTCAAAGCTGCTGGAAGTCCTGCTACGAAGCAAACACTCGATGTCAACGTTTTGTTGTTCAGGAAGGAGAACGAGCCCGGACATGATGAATTCAACATAAATCACATGTGTCTCTGTAAACTTCGAAACATGGATAAAACTGTAGCTTTTGATGCAAACCTTGGGCCTTGGAAACATGACAGCTCAGAGAAAGATGTTTTGAATTGTATTGTTTATGACTTAGAATCGCAGGGATTCACGGTCACTGCCAGATACTTGGGTCCTTGTATATATCAACACGAAACTATCGCGTGTGATAAAACATTTTATTGCATAACCTTTCATTGGTGGAAATAAGGTTGTGCAATCGTTTGTCACACTTTGTTTGCAATCGGTCTGTTTCGAAACAACTTGCTTCTGTGTCTTCATTATTTTGACACTTGAAATAATCATTTTGGCCCCTCAAATTTTAAGCCGGGGGTCATTTGACTCCTGGTTTGCAAAATCTACTGAAATCCCGGTGTGTACTGGCGAAATATCGCTGAATAATTACTGACTGTTCAACTTATGGCCATCTATCAATGTTCTTTCGAGGCAGGCATCACTCAGCTACCATTCGTCATAGAAACACCGAGTAATTACGCTTATACAAAATTCTGTCTCAGCGGGACTGAGTTAAATATTTGTTTCGCTTGAGCTGTATTAGCTTTGTCATGGGCAAACTGGGCTAATGCAAGCACGTAAAGTGTTGTCCCGGATCAGTCTGTGCCATCTGCACAGGCTAATCAGTGATAGCACTTTCTGCCTACAGTGGAGTTATGTTTAGAAGAGACTTCCTTGAAACAAAAAATACCATAAAAGCAGAAACACTACGCACATGCATTAAGCCTGGTTTTCCTAAGACACCTTATATAAATAATTTTATTTTATGCATTCAGCTGACATTTTATTGGAACATTATTATCTTATTAAAAAAAAAGAAGTAAAGTCACCAATGACAATAAATAACTTATGGGAATCAGTAGTCTTTTTGAAGTAAAACATTTGTAAAAGAAACATGAAAAGCTATACAACTTGTTTTAAACCATACGTGTTTGGTTGAAATACAACAATGACCATTAATTAGCTGATAAATATGGTTTAAAAATTAAATCTTTACCAGATCTTATTAAAAGTCTCTCTATGGGATTAGCTTGTTTTCATTAGACTTCATTAAAATATTTGATGACAGGCTTTATGATTTAACCTAACATGATAGTGCATATTTAAAGCTAAATGGCTGTCTTTAATCCTAATTCTTAAATGTGTAGTTAAACTATTGAAACTATTGAAAACACATGTATTTTTTAAATGATACATTTGTTTCGCATAGCTTTTACTGGTCTTTTAACTTTTTGCAATGTTAACATGAATATTTACATTTTGTCCCCTATTTTGATTTGAATCTACCTCATTTGCATGCATCTTTCAAGTCCTTTATGTTATGTTAATGTATTACAACACTATGTACATTATATGTTCTCAGGGTTTTAATCATGAAATCATATGCAATTGGTTTGTACATTTGACAATAACAGATTTTTAGGGTTATTATGTCCATGTATCATATTTATTTACAAAAGTTTTTATAGATTATGTTAACAGGTCTTGGCATTACATTTTTGGTATTGAACTTACCTCCTGTTGAATAATACCAAAGTATGTAAGTTCTTACAATTATAGACATTTCTAGAAAGATTGTCATCATTAATTGGCATTGTCATAATAAACAACATTGAATGCCATACCAGTAAAAACAAGTTCAAAGAAAACCAACTACAATAAGAGGGTCAAATGGCCTGTGTCGCTCACCTGAGTTTCATCAGTCGCACAATTTTCAATGTGTTAGATTTTTATACGGATATGGATATACTGATACGGACTGATGGAAATGCGGCCTTAATCATCATGGTTTGAAAATGACAACATCTTTCAAAACTTTGAAGTACATATTGAAATTGAAGTTTTTTCTTCAATTTGACCTAGTGACCTAGTTTTTGACCCCACATGACCCAGATTCGAACTCGGCCGAGATACCTTTGGGACAAATGTTCTGACCAAGTGTCATGGAGATTGGGCAAATAATGTAACGTCTATAGTGTTAACAATCTTTTTCTTCAATTTGATCTAGTGACCTAGTTTGTGACCCCACATGACCCAGATTAAAACTCGGCCGAGATACCATTAAGACAAATGTTCTGACCAAGTTTCACAAAGATTGGGCAGAAAATGTGACTTCTAGAGTGTTAACAAGCTTTTTCTTCAATTCGACCTAGTGACCTAGTTTTTGACCCCACATGACCCAGATTCGAACTTGGCCGAGATATCATGAAGATTGGGTAAAAAATGTGACTTCTAGAGTGTTAACAAGCTTTTTCTTTAATTTTGACCTAGTGACCTAGTTTTTCAACCCACATGACCCGGATTCGAACTCGGCTGAGATATCATTAAGACAAATGTTCTGACCATGTTTCATGAAGATTGGGGAAAAAATGTGACTTCTAGAGTGTTAACAAGCTTTTTCTTCTATTTGACCTAGTGACCTAGTTTTTGACCCCACATGACCCAGATTCAAACTCGGCTGAGATATCATTGGGACAAATGTACTGAGCAAGTTTCATGACGATTGGGCAAAAATGTGACTTCTAGAGTGTTAAGAAGCTTTTTCTTCTATTTGACCTAGTGACCTAGTTTTTGACCCCACATGACCCATATTCAAACTCGGTTGAGATATCATTGGGACAAATGTACTGACCAAGTTTCATAAAGATTGAGCAAAAAATGTGACGTCTAGAGTGTTAACAAGCTTTTTCTTCACTTTGACCTAGTGACCTAGCTTTTTACCCCACATGACCCAGATTCGAACTTGGCTGAGACATCATGAAGACAAATGTTCTGACCAAGTTTCATGAAGATTGGGCCAAAAATGTGACTTCTAGAGTGCTAACATGCTTTTTCTTCAATTTGACGTAGTGACCTAGTTTTTGATCCCATATGACCCATATTCAAACTTTGCCAGATATCATTGGGAAAAATGTTCTGACCAAGTTTCAGGAAGATTGGGCAAACAATGTGACTTCCAGAGTGTTCAAAAGCTTTTCTTATAGCTATATAAGGAAAACTGCCCCCTCTCCCTGGCGCCCATGTTTTTCACCGGACTGGAACCATTTTTGAACTCGGCCAAGGTATCATTAGAACAAATGTTTTGACTATTTCTATAGCCATTTAACGAAATCTGCCCCACCCCCTGGCGGCCATGTTTTTCAGCGGAGCGGAACCATTTTCGAACTCGGCCGAGATTCACAACAACAAAAGTTCAGAAAAAGTTTCATGTTGATTGGGCAAAAAAATGTGACTTCGAGAGTGTTCACAAGCTTTGTCTATAGCCATATAAGGAAAACTGCCCCGCCTCGTGGCGGCCATGTTTTTCAATAGAACAGAACCATTTTCGAACTCAGCCGAGATATCATAAGAACAAACGTTTATGAGCAAGTTATATGTTGATTGGGCAAAAAATGTGACTTCTAGAGTGTTCACAAACTTTTTCTTCAATTTGGCCCAGTGACCTTTTTTTTGACCCCACATGACCCAGTTTCGAACTCATCCGAGATATTATTGGGACAAATGTTCTGAGCAAGTTTGATGAAGATTGGGCAACAAATGTAGCCTCTAAAGTGTTCACAAGGTAAATGTTGACGAACGATTCATGATTCACGCCAGACGACGGACAAAAGGAGATCACAAAGGCTCACTGAGCATGTTGAGCTCAGGTGAGCTAAAAATGCTATTATATTTATAATCTTAAGGTACATATATTACAAAAATCAATATACATGTATTTACAAAGATTATTATTTTGATCAATAAGTTGTTATGCATAGCTTTTTAAAAGTTAATTGAAGTGTTTTAACAGAATGAATTTAAAAGATGCTTTAGCACTACATGCAATTTTATTGTCAAAATAACAGTTTTATTTTAATCCATCGGTATGAAAGAACAACAACCTGTTTGTTATTTGCCAAATCTGGTAAGACACTTATGAAGTTTATCATATTGGAACAATGATAATTATTATGAGAATTTTGTTTTATTTTTTAAGATGTTTTATCCCTGTTCATGTATTTATAATGTTTATTATTTGTATGCGCCTATTTATTCCCCCCCCCCCGCAGGGGGGAGCAGCGGACTGACCAAGGGGAATTTGTCTAATTTGATGTTTTTGGCCTAATTCCCCACCCAAGAGCCAAGCATTTTGTCTTAATCCCCACAGATGGTTGGTGTAAGCATATCTGTCAACTTAAGTGTGGTGAAAAAGCCCGCACTTAAATTCTCCAAAATTTATACTGGGATCTAAAATCAGACCAAAGTTAATAACCCAGGACCCAGAATCATTCGGAATGTCAAATTCCCTTCTGTCGGGAAGCGCTTTCAGTCTAAAGTCTTGTATATGCCTTCCACTCCCTGCGCTGTGGGGGGGGGGGGGGTGGAGGGGAATATTGATAGGTGATTTACAGCTTACAAACTGGTTTTAAAGATTTTATGTCTGATTTACAAATTCATGTGTTAATGTTATTAGATTTTCCAACAGTTTATAATGATAGATGATGGTTGTGACAAACCTTCAAGATATATAAATATGTTAATGATATGTCTGGTTCGAGTTTTCATTTATTCCCGAAATAGCAAAGTAGCAGATTGTGGTGTCCTCCTTGAAACCAGAGGATCCCATGTTTGATCTCTGGTCCAGAAATCAAAATTTACATTTCATATTTTCTGCTAAACGTTTCAATGTTTAATAATATTTACATATTAAGTACCTGCTGTAATAGCCATAAGGTACACAGTATTTTATGGTAATGCACTTGTGAAAATACCATGAACTGATCTCCCTTGTCGTCATAGGAATTGTGGATATAAACATTGACTTTTAGTTTAAACCTATGAGGGGCGTCATGGGAAAACCGGACTTAATGCATGTGCGTAAAGTGTTGTCCCGGATTAGCCTGTGCAGTCCACACAGGCTAATCCGGGATGGCACTTTCTGCTTTTATGGTATTTTCTGTTTCAAGGAAGTCTCTTCTAAACATAAATTCACTGTAGGCGGAAAGTGCCGTCCTGGATCAGCCTGTGTGGACTGCACAGGCTGATCCTGGACGACACTTTACGCACATGCATTAAGACCGCCTCATTTATTACAGCTTGCTTGTCAAAAACCAAAAGCCTGAGGCTTATAAGTTTAGTTTTAACCTATTTATTCTAGCTCTTGCATCGAAAGCCAAAGGCTTATTGAGAAACTCTCGAGTCTGTTTTCTGGGCAGAACCAGTACTTAGTGTCTTTTGGGGGATATCTTGAGAACGCTCCCAAAGTGGGGATCGAATCCGGGACCTTCGATCGCTAGGCGGACAGCATATCCACAATGCCACCACAACCTTATGCTTATTGAGACTCCAGAGTCTGCTTGCTGGGTAAAACTGGTAACTGGTGTCTTTGAGAAAGTCATTCGAACGCTGCCCAAGTAGGGATCGAACTAGAGACCTCCCGCTCACAAGGGGGACACCATACACCATTACACCACTGTGGCCTCCAACTTCAGATGTGATAGCATTTAGGGAAAGACGAAGGGCAAAATAGCTCAGTGTGAATCCTACTGCTGTTTGTCACCCTTCCCCTGTCTTGCTGTCACTCCGAGCTAATCAATACAGAATAAGAGCTGTTTTTAGCTCACCTGAGCACGAAAGTGCTCGGTGAGCTATTGGTATAGGAGGACCTCTCCGGCGGCGTCCGGTGTCCGTAGTCTGTCAACAATTGGACCGTTATCGCGATAAAGACTACATTTTTTATTCAATCTTGACCTAACTTGCAGAGTTTGTGTATGACCATAAAATCTCGTTTGGTATTGATAATGGGCCAAATTGGACAGAAACCTTAGAGTTATGGCCCCTTGTTTGTTGGAAAAAATGCAAAAATTGACTTTCGTTTTCATAGACTTCATTTTTCTATCAATCTTGACCAAATTGACAGTTTGTGTATAATCAAAAGTTCACAGTAGAAGTCAACATTGGGCCGGATTGGGCCATAACCACCAGAGTTATGGCACCTTTTTTTGTAGAAAAATTGGAAAAAATTCCCATTTTACCTTGATTAAGACATCTTTTTTCTTCCAATCTTAACCAAACTTCCACAGTTTGTGTGTTACCAAAAGATTTCAGCAGGAGCCAAAAATGAGTAAAGTTAGGCCACAGACGGCGGAGTTATGTCCCCTTGTATGTGGAAAAAAAGCAAAAATTGCCGTTTTTGTTCATAGGGACTTTATTTTTCTTCCAATCTTGACCAAACTAACACAGTTTGTATGTGATCATACGACTGCAGTAGAAGCCAACAATGGGCAACAAACTTGAGAGTTATGGCCCCTTTGTTAGCGAGAAAAATGCAAAAATTGCCTTATTCGTGCATCGAGATTTAATTTTTCATTCGATCTTGATAAAACTTGTTTTAAAACACATGTTTTGTATGGCTATAAGATCTCAACACAAGCAGCAAATGAGACACGCCACGAACACAGCAGTTATATCCCCTTAATTGTGAACATTAATGCAAAATTGAAGTTGTTGCAAGATGGGGACTTTATTTTTAACCAGTCTGGGCCAACTTGCACAATTTGTCTGCAACCATAAAATCTGCGAATTTCAATCTAGGACGGGTAAATGGCAATACACTCTACTCTTTGAAACAAGCTGGCAAGCATGACATGATCTTTTCGCAATGGTTGCCATTATCTTTGAGAACTGCAGCATTAACACTATTCCTCCGAAATGGCCTGCTAAAAGTTGAATACCATGGTTCATAAAATATATCCAGGTCCTTACTTGTTCTATGTATGAGAGTAAATCAGCTAAACATATTATTTAAGGACATTATGGCGTACATTCCCACAAGCCTTTCACAGCAGTAAGGCTTTCATCTTTGCCAGTACTCAGGTGAGCCCTTTAGGCCATCATGGCCCTCTTGTTAAAACAGTTATGCCACCTCTAGGTTAAAAACAATATTAAAATATCAATTTTTGTGAAGATCGGATGAAAACTCTTGGACTTTGGGAGTGGAATCTGCTAAAAAGGCCAATTTTAGATAAATCAAGGCCATAACTCTGCAGTTCCTGGGGCAATTTGAACCATCATTGATCTTGGCTAAGATATTATAACCTCAAACATTTTCATCAAGTTTGGTGAAGATCGGATGAAAACTGTTGACTTAGAGAGTGGAATCAGCTAAAAAGGCTGATTTCAGATAATTTCAGTGTTGCTGGTTGATTATCAAACTTGACTGAATTATTAAGCCTGCAAAGAATTTCACCAAGTCTAATTAAGATCAGATAAAAACTGTTTGGACTTAGAGTGCGGGAACAGGAATGGCTAAAAAGGCAAATTTTAGATAATTCAAGGGCTCAAACTCCACAATTTAGCTGATTATCAAACATGGATGAGATATTATGCCCACAAACATTTTCAAGAAGATCAGATGAAAATTATTGGACAAAGAGAGCGGAAACTGTTAAATAGAAATGTGTCCACAAACACGGATGCCGCCACCTATGCAACCTGTTTTACATGGCCCCGCTTTGTCTATATCACAGTGGATAAACAAACTGTACGCTGACCGGATATTGCAATTGGCTGTCAATTGAACAGTGTAAAATTCTAAACATGCGTGATGAAAAAGAGGTAATATTTTGGATGCAACACAATGCATGCCAATGGATGTTAATGTATCTCGCTTCAGGCAAATTATCTGTTCTATATAAATTATCCTGAAATACTCAAATAAGCATTTTATAGTATACTTTTCTCTTAATCATAACAGTGTTCAGATTGACACAAGAACAAAAACATAAATTTAGCAGATTTTCTTCTTGTTTCCTTCTTTGTCAGGTGTTTGTATTTGTGCAATTATCTATATAGCATCTTAATGTTATTGAGTTTTATAATAAACCACGATTCTGAGCAAATTACGAGTCATTCAAAGCAGAGTTTAAAATATGCTGACTGTACATTTCATGCAGTTGATACTGAACCTTACTTGTGATTATACGAATGTGATCTGTACCATGTCTTGCAAAGATTCTGTACGTTTCCTGCGATGCTATGAAGTGTTTGTCTTTTATTTTGTGGGTGATTATGTGCTACTGTATTGTATTGCAGATTAAAATTAATACAATAATTGCATTTTAAAGACAAAGATCCGAGGCTATAAATGGAATGTAGACATCATAACTTTATTTTTTATTTAATACATGTGTAGATATAACCATCAGTGACCATGTGCGTATATTAATTAAAAAAACTGCAATAGAAGGATAGAAAAATTATAAGAGTGATCGTTTCAAATAGAAAGAAATTACTTATTACACAAATGCTTTAAACTATACTGGTACATTGACTATTTACCGGGATTCCGACACGAAAAATACACAATTTTTAAAAGAGAAAATGACGAAAGTTTGCTCTAAATACTATTTCTATAGAAAACAATAATGCACATTAAAAAGACAGATATGAAAGCAATTTCAAACATGTATTTGACTAGCAATACATACGTTATGAAACGACATGCAATGAAAAATACCGCAGAGCTTTTAGCTTGGTACCAAAGTAAAAAAACAAAGGGAAACAACTCTTACACAAAGGTTAACCTGACCCTGAAAATGAATAAAACTCATAGTTTTTGTCATCGAAAGTTGATTAAATACTGCAAAATATGTCTTGAATCCCAAATGAATGATCAAAAGAAACGGTACAGTACAATCGCAAGTCGTGTACAGATCATTTGTTGAAATCATGCAAGAGACGTACAGTTTCCAAATTGTTCACCTTGCATACTTTACAATAAATTATGTACAAAGCTAAGATTCAAACAGTATATGTCACCGTTTTGGCAAAGTAAATATATTTTAAAGCTTCTTCATGTTGAATATTCATACGAATATGCATTTAAATGCGAAAAATATCATCATGAAACTGGTGAGTATGATAACGACAAAATGAAGTTGGCACGATTGTAAGTGAATTCGGCAATGTTTGAATGAAGACAGACTTTTGATGCATCCCAGTAGGTAAATAAACTATTCCTTGATATAATACAAAACCTCACATAGCTCAACGATTTTTAACAAGATGGCCACGATGGCCCTAGGTCGCTCATCTGAGTTTAAGGCATCATAATGGCACTAAACCACTTACCTGAGTATAAAGATCTGCGCCTTGCAGTTTCAGGAGAATTTGTTAGTCTAAATAAACCATGTGACCCACAGGGCATGGCCACTTTATACCCCAGGGGCATAATTTGAACAATATTTGTAGTGAACAATGTTTCAAGCCAAATATGAACCCTCTGAGCTTTGCCGGTTCAGGAGAAGATTTTTAAAGCCCACTTTCCATATCAGTCTATAGAAACTATGTGAGCCCGGGGTATGTCATTTTGCTATTTAAGACTATATAAACCATGTGACCCCCCTCCCCCCCCAAGGCGTGGCCAGTTTTGACCCCAGGAGCATCATTTGAACAATCTTTGTAGAGGACCACTATACAATGTTATACTCCAAATATGAAACCTCTGGCCCTTGCAGTTTCAAAGGAGAAGATTTTTAAAGTCATTTTGCTATTTAAGTCTATATAAACCATGTGACCCCCGGGGAGTGGCCAGTTTTGACCCCAGGGGCATCATTTCAACAATCTTTGTAGAGGACCACTATACAATGTTACAAACCAAATATGACACCTCTAGGCCACGCGGTTTCAGAGTAGAAGATTTTAAAAGTCATATTGCTATTTAAGTCTATATATACCATGTGACCCTGGGGCGTGGCCAGTTTTGACCCCAGGGGCATAATTTGAACATTCTTTGTAGAGGACCACTATACAATGTTATATATCAAACACAAAACCTCTGGGCATTACGGTTTCAGAGGAGAAGATTTTTAAAGTCATTTTGCCATATATTCCATATAAAACATGTGACCCCGGGGGCGTGGCTCGTTTTGACCCCAGGGGCATAATTTGAACAATCTTTGTAGAGGACCACTATATATACCAAATATGAAACCTCTGGCTGTTGCGGTTTCAGATGAGAAGATTTTTCAAGTCATTTTGCTATTTAAATCTATATAAACCATGTGACCCCCAGGGCATGGCCAGTTTTTAACTCCAGGGGCATCCTTTGAACAATCTTTGTATAGGACCATGGTACAATGTAGAATACCAAATATGAAACCTCTGGGCCTTGCAGTTTCAGAGAAGATGTTAAAAGTCCTTTGCTTTTTTAGTCTATATAAACCATGTGACCCCTGGGGCATGGCCAGTTTTGACCCAAGGGGCATCATTTGAACAATCTTTGTAGAGGACAACTATACAATGTAACATACCAAATATATAACCTCTGGGCCTTGCAGTTTCAGAGGAGAAGATTTTTGAAGTCCTTTTGCAATATATTCTATATACACCAAATGAACCCCGGGGCGTGGCTTGTTTTGACCCCAGGGGCATAATTTCAACAATCTTTGTAGAGGACCACTAGAAAATGTCACATACCAAATACCAAATCTCTGGGCCTTACGGTTTCATAGGAGAAGATTTTGAAAGTTTTCACTTTTTAAATCTATTTTTAGCTCTGGTGACCTACCTATGCAGCGGACCGGAAAGATTTAAACAACTTTGAAAGAGGTCCACCCAAGGATGGATGCTTGGTGTAAGCATATCTGTCAACTTAAGTGTGGTGTAAAAGCCGGCACTTAAATTCCCCAAAATTTATACTGGGATCTAAAATCAGACCAAAGTTAATAACCCAGGACCCAGAATCATTCGGAATGTCAAATTCCCTTCTGTCGGGAAGCGCTTTCAGTCTAAAGTCTTGTATATGCCTTCCACTCCCTGCGCTGTGGGGGGGGGGGGGGGGGGCGGGGGAAGGGGAATATTGATAGGTGATTTACAGCTTACAAACTGGTTTTAAAAATAAGATTTTATGTCTGATTAAATTCATGTGTTAATGTTATTAGATTTTCCAACAGTTTATAATGATTGATGATGGTTGTGACAAACCTTCAAGATATATAAATATCTTAATGATATGACTGTGGTTCGAGTTTTCATTTATTCCCGAAATTGCAAAGTAGCAGATTGTGGTGTCCTCCTTGAAACCAGAGGATCCCATGTTTGATCTCTGGTCCAGAAATCAAAATTTACATTTCATATTATCTGCTAAACATTTCAATGTTTAATAATATTTACATATTAAGTACCTGCTGTAATAGCCATAAGGTACACAGTATTTTATGGCAATGCACTTGTGAAAATACCATGAACTGATCTCCCTTGTTGTCATAGGAATTGTGGATATAAACATTGACTTTTAGTTTAAACCTATGAGGGGTGTCGTGGGAAAACCGGACTTAATGCATGTGCGTAAAGTGTTGTCCCGGATTAGCCTGTGCAGTCCACACAGACTAATCCGGGACAGCAGTTTCCGCTTTTATGGTATTTTCTGTTTCAAGGAAGTCTCTTCTAAACATAAATTCACTGTAGGCGGAAAGTGCCATCCCAGATCAGCCTGTGCGGACTGCACAGGCTGATCCTGGACGACACTTTACGCACATGCATTAAGACCGCCTCATTTATTACAGATTGCTTGTCAAAAACCAAAAGCCTGAGGCTTATAAGTTTAGTTTTAACCTATTTATTCTAGCTCGATTGCATCGAAAGCCCAAGGCTTTTTGAGAAACTCTCGAGTCTGTTTCCTGGGCAGAACCAGTACTTGGTGTCTTTTGGGGGATATCTTGAGAACGCTCCCAAAGTGGGGATAAAATCCGGGACCTTCGATCGCTAGGCGGACAGCATATCCACAATGCCACCGCAACCTGAGGCTTATTGAGACACCAGAGTCTGCTTGCTGGGTAAAACTGGTAACTGGTGTCTTTGAGAAAGTCATTCGAACGCTGCCCAAGTAGGGATCGAACTAGAGACCTCCCGCTCGCAAGGGGGACACCATACACCATTACACCACTGTGGCCTCCAACTTCAGATGTGATAGCATTTAGGGAAAGACCCAGGGCAAAATAGCTTGGTGTGAATCCTACTGCTGTTTGTCACCCTTCCCCTGTCTTGCTGTCACTCCGAGCTAATCAATACAGAATAAGAGCTGTTTTTAGCTCACCTGAGCACGAAAGTGCTCGGTGAGCTATTGGTATAGGAGGACCTCTCCGGCGGCGTCCGGTGTCCGTAGTCTGTCAACAATTGGACCGTTATCGCGATAAAGACTACATTTTTTATTCAATCTTGACCTAACTTGCAGAGTTTGTGTATGACCATAAAATCTCGTTTGGTATTGATAATGGGCCAAATTGGACAGAAACCTTAGAGTTATGGCCCCTTGTTTGTTGGAAAAAATGCAAAAATTGACTTTCGTTTTCATATACTTCATTTTTCTATCAATCTTGACCAAATTGACAGTTTGTGTATAATCAAAAGTTCACAGTAGAAGTCAACATTGGGCCGGATTGGGCCACAACCACCAGAGTTATGGCACCTTTTTTTGTAGAAAAATTGGCAAAAATTCCCATTTTACCTTGATTAAGACATCTTTTTTCTTCCAATCTTAACCAAACTTCCACAGTTTGTGTGTTACCAAAAGATTTCAGCAGGAGCCAAAAATGGGTAAAGTTAGGCCACAGACGGCGGAGTTATGTCCCCTTGTATGAGGAAAAAAAAGCAAAAATTGCCTTTTTTGTTCATGGGGACTTTATTTTTCTTCCAATCTTGACCAAACTAACACAGTTTGTATGTGATCATACGACTGCATTAGAAGCCAACAATGGGCAACAAACTTGAGAGTTATGGCCCCTTTGTTAGCGACAAAAATGCAAAAATTGCCTTATTCGTGCATCGAGATTTAATTTTTCATTCAATCTTGATAAAACTTGTTTTAAAACACATGTTTTATATGGCTATAAGATCTCAACACAAGCAACAAATGAGACAGGCCACGAACACAGCAGTTATATCCCCTTAATTGTGAACATTAATGCAAAAATGAAGTTGTTGCAAGATGGGGACTTTATTTTCAACCAGTCTGGGCCAAACTTGCACAATTTGTCTGCAACCATAAAATCTGCGAATTTCAATCTAGGACGGGTAAATGGCAATACACTCTACTCTTTGAAACAAGCTGGCAAGCATGACATGACGTTTTCGCAATGGTCGCCATTATCTTTGAGAACTGCAGCATTAACACTATTCCTCCGAAATTGCCTGCTGAAAGTTGAATACCATGGTTTATAAAATATATCGAGGTCCTTACTTGTTCTATGTATGAGAGTAAATCAGCTAAACATATTATTTAAGGACATTATGGCGTACATTCCCACAAGCCTTTCACAGCAGTAAGGCTTTCATCTTTGCCAGTACTCAGGTGAGCCCTTTAGGCCATCATGGCCCTCTTGTTAAAACAGTTATGCCACCTCTAGGTTAAAAACAATCTTTAAAATATCAATTTTTGTGAAGATTGGATGAAAACTCTTTGGGAGTGGAATCTGCTAAAAAGGCCAATTTTATATAAATCAAGGGCCATAACTCTGCAGTTCCTGGGGCAATTTGAACCATCATCGATCTTGGCTAAGATATTATAACCTCAAACATTTTCATCAAGTTTGGTGAAGATCGGATGAAAACTGTTGACTTAGAGAGTGGAATCAGCTAAAAAGGCTGATTTCAGATAATTTCAGTGTTGCTGGTTGATTATCAAACTTGACTGAATTATTAAGCCTGCAAAGAATTTCACTAAGTCTAATTAAGATCAGATAAAAACTGTTTGGACTTAGAGTACGGGAACAGGAATGGCTAAAAAGGCAAATTTTAGATAATTCAAGGGCTCAAACTCCACAATTTAGCTGATTATCAAACATGGACGAGATATTATGCCCACAAACATTTTCATGAAGATCAGATGAAAATTATTGGACAAAGAGAGCGGAAACTGTTAAATAGAAATGTGTCCACAAACACGGATGCCCCCACCTATGCAGCCTGTTTTACATGGCCCCGCTTTGTCTATATCACAGTGGATAAACAAACTGTACGCTGACCGGATATTGCAATTGGCTGTCAATTGAACAGTGTAAAATTCTAAACATGCGTGATGAAAAAGAGGTAATATTTTGGATGCAACACAATGCATGCCAATGGATGTTAATGTATCTCGCTTCAGACAAATTATCTGTTCTATATAAATTATCCTGAAAAACTCAAATAAGCATTTTATAGTATACTTTCCTCTTAATCATAACAGTGTTCAGATTGACACAAGAACAAAAACATAAATTTAGCTGATTTTCTTCTTGTTTCCTTCTTTGTCAGGCGTTTGTATTTGTGCAATTATCTATATAGCATCTTAATGTTATTGAGTTTTATAATAAACCACGATTCTGAGCAAATTACGAGTCATTCAAAGCAGAGTTTAAAATATGCTGACTGTACATTTCATGCAGTTGATACTGAACCTTACTTGTGATTATACGAATGTGATCTGTACCATGTCTTGCAAAGATTCTGTACATTTCCTGCGATGCTATGAAGTGTTTGTCTTTTATTTTGTGGGTGATTATGTGCTACTGTATTGTATTGCAGATTAAAATTAATACAGTAATTGCATTTTAAAGACAAAGATCCGAGGCTATAAATGGAATGTAGACATCATAACTTTATTTTTTATTTAATACGTGTGTAGATATACCATCAGTGACCATGTGCGTATATTAATTAAAAAAAACTGCAATAGAAGGATAGAAAAATTATAAGAGTGATCGTTTCAAATAGAAAGAAATTACTTATTACACAAATGCTTTAAAATATACTGGTACATTGACTATTTACCGGGATTCCGACACGAAAATACACAATTTTTAAAAGAGAAAATGACGAAAGTTTGCTCTAAATACTATTTCTATAGAAAACAATAATGCACATTAAAAAGACGGATAGGAAAGCAATTTCAAACATGTATTTGACTAGCAATACATACGTTATGAAACGACATGCAATGAAAAATACCGCAAAGCTTTTAGCTTGGTACCAAAGTAAAAAAACAAAGGGAAACAACTCTTACACAAAGGTTAACCTGACCCTGAAAATGAATAAAGCTCATAGTTTTTGTCATCGAAAGTTGATTAAATACTGCAAAATATGTCTTGAATCCCAAATGAATGATCAAAAGAAACGGTACAGTACAATCGCAAGTCGTGTACAGATCATTTGTTGAAATCATGCAAGAGACGTACAGTTTCCAAATTGTTCACCTTGCATACTTTACAATAAATTATGTACAAAGCTAAGATTCAAACAGTATATGTCACCGTTTTGGCAAAGTAAATATATTTTAAAGCTTCTTCATGTTGAATATTCATACGAATATGCATTTAAATGCGAAAAATATCATCATGAAACTGGTGAGTATGATAACGACAAAATGAAGTTGGCACGATTGTAAGTGAATTCGGCAATGTTTGAATGAAGACAGACTTTTGATGCATCCCAGTAGGTAAATAAACTATTCCTTGATATAATACAAAACCTCACATAGCTCAACGATTTTTAACAAGATGGCCACGATGGCCCTAGGTCGCTCATCTGAGTTTAAGGCATCATAATGGCACTAAACCACTTACCTGAGTATAAAGATCTGCGCCTTGCAGTTTCAGGAGAATTTTTTAGTCTAAATAAACCATGTGACCCACAGGGCATGGCCACTTTATACCCCAGGGGCATAATTTGAACAATATTTGTAGTGAACAATGTTTCAAGCCAAATATGAACCCTCTGAGCTTTGCCGGTTCAGGAGAAGATTGTTAAAGCCCACTTTCCATATCAGTCTATAGAAACTATGTGAGCCCGGGGTATGTCATTTTGCTATTTAAGACTATATAAACCATGTGACCCCCCTCCCCCCCCCAAGGCGTGGCCAGTTTTGACCCCAGGAGCATCATTTGAACAATCTTTGTAGAGGACCACTATACAATGTTATACTCCAAATATGAAACCTCTGGCCCTTGCAGTTTCAAAGGAGAAGATTTTTAAAGTCATTTTGCTATTTAAGTCTATATAAACCATGTGACCCCCGGGGAGTGGCCAGTTTTGACCCCAGGGGCATCATTTCAACAATCTTTGTAGAGGACCACTATACAATGTTACAAACCAAATATGACACCTCTAGGCCACGCGGTTTCAGAGTAGAAGATTTTAAAAGTCATATTGCTATTTAAGTCTATATATACCATGTGACCCTGGGGCGTGGCCAGTTTTGACCCCAGGGGCATAATTTGAAAATTCTTTGTAGAGGACCACTATACAATGGGTTATATATCAAACACAAAACCTCTGGGCATTACGGTTTCAGAGGAGAAGATTTTTAAAGTCATTTTGCCATATATTCCATATAAAACATGTGACCCCGGGGGCGTGGCCCGTTTTGACCCCAGGGGCATAATTTGAACAATCTTTGTAGAGGACCACTATATATACCAAATATGAAACCTCTGGCTGTTGCGGTTTCAGATGAGAAGATTTTTCAAGTCATTTTGCTATTTAAATCTATATAAACCATGTGACCCCCGGGGCATGGCCAGTTCTTAACTCCAGGGGCATCCTTTGAACAATCTTTGTATAGGACCACGGTACAATGTAGAATACCAAATATGAAACCTCTGGGCCTTGCAGTTTCAGAGAAGATGTTAAAAGTCATTTGCTTTTTTAGTCTATATAAACCATGTGACCCCTGGGGCATGGCCAGTTTTGACCCAAGGGGCATCATTTGAACAATCTTTGTAGAGGACAACTATACAATGTAACATACCAAATATATAACCTCTGGGCCTTGCAGTTTCAGAGGAGAAGATTTTTGAAGTCCTTTTGCAATATATTCTATATACACCAAATGAACCCCAGGGCGTGGCTTGTTTTGACCCCAGGGGCATAATTTCAACAATCTTTGTAGAGGACCACTAGAAAATGTCACATACCAAATACCAAATCTCTGGGCCTTACGGTTTCATAGGAGAAGATTTTTAAAGTTTTCACTTTTTAAATCTATTTTTAGCTCTGGTGACCTACCTATGCAGCGGACCGGAAAGATTTAAACAACTTTGAAAGAGGTCCACCCAAGGATGGATGCTTGGTGTAAGCATATCTGTCAACTTAAGTGTGGTGTAAAAGCCGGCACTTAAATTCCCCAAAATTTATACTGGGATCTAAAATCAGACCAAAGTTAATAACCCAGGACCCAGAATCATTCGGAATGTCAAATTCCCTTCTGTCGGGAAGCGCTTTCAGTCTAAAGTCTTGTATATGCCTTCCACTCCCTGCGCTGTGGGGGGGGGGGGGGCTGGGGGAGGGGAATATTGATAGGTGATTTACAGCTTACAAACTGGTTTTAAAAATAAGATTTTATGTCTGATTTACAAATTCATGTGTTAATGTTATTAGATTTTCCAACAGTTTATAATGATTGATGATGGTTGTGACAAACCTTCAAGATATATAAATATTTTAATGATATGACTGTGGTTCGAGTTTTCATTTATTCCTGAAATTGCAAAGTAGCAGATTGTGGTGTCCTCCTTGAAACCAGAGGATCCCATGTTTGATCTCTGGTCCAGAAATCAAAATTTACATTTCATATTATCTGCTAAACATTTCAATGTTTAATAATATTTACATATTAAGTACCTGCTGTAATAGCCATAAGGTACACAGTATTTTATGGCAATGCACTTGTGAAAATACCATGAACTGATCTCCCTTGTTGTCATAGGAATTGTGGATATAAACATTGACTTTTAGTTTAAACCTATGAGGGGTGTCGTGGGAAAACCGGACTTAATGCATGTGCGTAAAGTGTTGTCCCGGATTAGCCTGTGCAGTCCGCACAGGCTAATCCGGGACAGCACTTTCCGCTTTTATGGTATTTTCTGTTTCAAGGAAGTCTCTTCTAAACATAAATTCACTGTAGGCGGAAAGTGCCATCCCAGATCAGCCTGTGTGGACTGCACAGGCTGATCCTGGACGACACTTTACGCACATGCATTAAGACCGCCTCATTTATTACAGATTGCTTGTCAAAAACCAAAAGCCTGAGGCTTATAAGTTTAGTTTTAACCTATTTATTCTAGCTCGATTGCATCGAAAGCCCAAGGCTTTTTGAGAAACTCTCGAGTCTGTTTCCTGGGCAGAACCAGTACTTGGTGTCTTTTGGGGGATATCTTGAGAACGCTCCCAAAGTGGGGATAAAATCCGGGACCTTCGATCGCTAGGCGGACAGCATATCCACAATGCCACCGCAACCTGAGGCTTATTGAGACACCAGAGTCTGCTTGCTGGGTAAAACTGGTAACTGGTGTCTTTGAGAAAGTCATTCGAACGCTGCCCAAGTAGGGATCGAACTAGAGACCTCCCGCTCGCAAGGGGGACACCATACACCATTACACCACTGTGGCCTCCAACTTCAGATGTGATAGCATTTAGGGAAAGACCCAGGGCAAAATAGCTTGGTGTGAATCCTACTGCTGTTTGTCACCCTTCCCCTGTCTTGCTGTCACTCCGAGCTAATCAACACAGAATAAGAGCTGTTTTTAGCTCACCTGAGCACGAAAGTGCTCGGTGAGCTATTGGTATAGGAGGACCTCTCCGGCGGCGTCCGGTGTCCGTAGTCTGTCAACAATTGGACCGTTATCGCGATAAAGACTACATTTTTTATTCAATCTTGACCTAACTTGCAGAGTTTGTGTATGACCATAAAATCTCGTTTGGTATTGATAATGGGCCAAATTGGACAGAAACCTTAGAGTTATGGCCCCTTGTTTGTTGGAAAAAATGCAAAAATTGACTTTCGTTTTCATATACTTCATTTTTCTATCAATCTTGACCAAATTGACAGTTTGTGTATAATCAAAAGTTCACAGTAGAAGTCAACATTGGGCCGGATTGGGCCACAACCACCAGAGTTATGGCACCTTTTTTTGTAGAAAAATTGGCAAAAATTCCCATTTTACCTTGATTAAGACATCTTTTTTCTTCCAATCTTAACCAAACTTCCACAGTTTGTGTGTTACCAAAAGATTTCAGCAGGAGCCAAAAATGGGTAAAGTTAGGCCACAGACGGCGGAGTTATGTCCCCTTGTATGAGGAAAAAAAAGCAAAAATTGCCTTTTTTGTTCATGGGGACTTTATTTTTCTTCCAATCTTGACCAAACTAACACAGTTTGTATGTGATCATACGACTGCATTAGAAGCCAACAATGGGCAACAAACTTGAGAGTTATGGCCCCTTTGTTAGCGACAAAAATGCAAAAATTGCCTTATTCGTGCATCGAGATTTAATTTTTCATTCAATCTTGATAAAACTTGTTTTAAAACACATGTTTTATATGGCTATAAGATCTCAACACAAGCAACAAATGAGACAGGCCACGAACACAGCAGTTATATCCCCTTAATTGTGAACATTAATGCAAAAATGAAGTTGTTGCAAGATGGGGACTTTATTTTCAACCAGTCTGGGCCAAACTTGCACAATTTGTCTGCAACCATAAAATCTGCGAATTTCAATCTAGGACGGGTAAATGGCAATACACTCTACTCTTTGAAACAAGCTGGCAACCATGACATGACGTTTTCGCAATGGTCGCCATTATGTTTGAGAACTGCAGCATTAACACTATTCCTCCGAAATTGCCTGCTGAAAGTTGAATACCATGGTTCATAAAATATATCGAGGTCCTTACTTGTTCTATGTATGAGAGTAAATCAGCTAAACATATTATTTAAGGACATTATGGCGTACATTCCCACAAGCCTTTCACAGCAGTAAGGCTTTCATCTTTGCCAGTACTCAGGTGAGCCCTTTAGGCCATCATGGCCCTCTTGTTAAAACAGTTATGCCACCTCTAGGTTAAAAACAATCTTTAAAATATCAATTTTTGTGAAGATTGGATGAAAACTCTTTGGGAGTGGAATCTGCTAAAAAGGCCAATTTTAGATAAATCAAGGGCCATAACTCTGCAGTTCCTGGGGCAATTTGAACCATCATCGATCTTGGCTAAGATATTATAACCTCAAACATTTTCATCAAGTTTGGTGAAGATCGGATGAAAACTGTTGACTTAGAGAGTGGAATCATCTAAAAAGGCTAATTTCAGATAATTCAGTGTTGCTGGTTGATTATCAAACTTGACTGAATTATTAAGCCTGCAAAGAATTTCACTAAGTCTAATTAAGATCAGATAAAAACTGTTTGGACTTAGAGTACGGGAACAGGAATGGCTAAAAAGGCAAATTTTAGATAATTCAAGGGCTCAAACTCCACAATTTAGCTGATTATCAAACATGGACGAGATATTATGCCCACAAACATTTTCATGAAGATCAGATGAAAATTATTGGACAAAGAGAGAGGAAACTGTTAAATAGAAATGTGTCCACAAACACGGATGCCCCCACCTATGCAGCCTGTTTTACATGGCCCCGCTTTGTCTATATCACAGTGGATAAACAAACTGTACGCTGACCGGATATTGCAATTGGCTGTCAATTGAACAGTGTAAAATTCTAAACATGCGTGATGAAAAAGAGGTAATATTTTGGATGCAACACAATGCATGCCAATGGATGTTAATGTATCTCGCTTCAGGCAAATTATCTGTTCTATATAAATTATCCTGAAATACTCAAATAAGCATTTTATAGTATACTTTTCTCTTAATCATAACAGTGTTCAGATTGACACAAGAACAAAAACATAAATTTAGCAGATTTTCTTCTTGTTTCCTTCTTTGTCAGGTGTTTGTATTTGTGCAATTATCTATATAGCATCTTAATGTTATTGAGTTTTATAATAAACCACGATTCTGAGCAAATTACGAGTCATTCAAAGCAGAGTTTAAAATATGCTGACTGTACATTTCATGCAGTTGATACTGAACCTTACTTGTGATTATACGAATGTGATCTGTACCATGTCTTGCAAAGATTCTGTACGTTTCCTGCGATGCTATGAAGTGTTTGTCTTTTATTTTGTGGGTGATTATGTGCTACTGTATTGTATTGCAGATTAAAATTAATACAATAATTGCATTTTAAAGACAAAGATCCGAGGCTATAAATGGAATGTAGACATCATAACTTTATTTTTTATTTAATACATGTGTAGATATAACCATCAGTGACCATGTGCGTATATTAATTAAAAAAACTGCAATAGAAGGATAGAAAAATTATAAGAGTGATCGTTTCAAATAGAAAGAAATTACTTATTACACAAATGCTTTAAACTATACTGGTACATTGACTATTTACCGGGATTCCGACACGAAAATACACAATTTTTAAAAGAGAAAATGACGAAAGTTTGCTCTAAATACTATTTCTATAGAAAACAATAATGCACATTAAAAAGACAGATAGGAAAGCAATTTCAAACATGTATTTGACTAGCAATACATACGTTATGAAACGACATGCAATGAAAAATACCGCAGAGCTTTTAGCTTGGTACCAAAGTAAAAAAACAAAGGGAAACAACTCTTACAAAAAGGTTAACCTGACCCTGAAAATGAATAAAACTCATAGTTTTTGTCATCGAAAGTTGATTAAATACTGCAAAATATGTCTTGAATCCCAAATGAATGATCAAAAGAAACGGTACAGTACAATCGCAAGTCGTGTACAGATCATTTGTTGAAATCATGCAAGAGACGTACAGTTTCCAAATTTTTCACCTTGCATACTTTACAATAAATTATGTACAAAGCTAAGATTCAAACAGTATATGTCACCGTTTTGGCAAAGTAAATATATTTTAAAGCTTCTTCATGTTGAATATTCATACGAATATGCATTTAAATGCGAAAAATATCATCATGAAATTGGTGAGTATGATAACGACAAAATGAAGTTGGCACGATTGTAAGTGAATTCGGCAATGTTTGAATGAAGACAGACTTTTGATGCATCCCAGTAGGTAAATAAACTATTCCTTGATATAATACAAAACCTCACATAGCTCAACGATTTTTAACAAGATGGCCACGATGGCCCTAGGTCGCTCATCTGAGTTTAAGGCATCATAATGGCACTAAACCACTTACCTGAGTATAAAGATCTGCGCCTTGCAGTTTCAGGAGATTTGTTAGTCTAAATAAACAATGTGACCCACAGGGCATGGCCACTTTATACCCCAGGGGCATAATTTGAACAATATTTGTAGTGAACAATGTTTCAAGCCAAATATGAACCCTCTGAGCTTTGCCGGTTGAGGAGAAGATTTTTAAAGCCCACTTTCCATATCAGTCTATAGAAACAATGTGAGCCCGGGGTATGTCATTTTGATATTTAAGACTATATAAACCATGTGACCCCCCTCCCCCCCCCCCAAGGCGTGGCCAGTTTTGACCCCAGGAGCATCATTTGAACAATCTTTGTAGAGGACCACTATACAATGTTATACTCCAAATATGAAACCTCTGGCCCTTACAGTTTCAAAGGAGAAGATTTTTAAAGTCATTTTGCTATTTAAGTCTACATAAACCATGTGACCCCCGGGGAGTGGCCAGTTTTGACCCCAGGGGCATCATTTCAACAATCTTTGTAGAGGACCACTATACAATGTTACAAACCAAATATGACACCTCTGGGCCACGCGGTTTCAGAGTAGAAGATTTTAAAATTCATATTGCTATTTAAGTCTATATATACCATGTGACCCTGGGGCGTGGCCAGTTTTGACCCCAGGGGCATAATTTGAAAATTCTTTGTAGAGGACCACTATACAATGTTATATATCAAACACAAAACCTCTGGGCATTACGGTTTCAGAGGAGAAGATTTTTGAAGTCATTTTGCCATATATTCCATATAAAACATGTGACCCCGGGGGGGGGCGTGGCCCATTTTGACCCCAGGGGCATAATTTGAACAATCTTTGTAGAGGACCACTATATATACCAAATATGAAACCTCTGGCTGTTGCGGTTTCAGATGAGAAGATTTTTAAAGTCATTTTGCTATTTAAATCTATATAAACCATGTGACCCCCGGGGCATGGCCAGTTTTTAACTCCAGGGGCAGCCTTTGAACAATCTTTGTATAGGACCACGGTACAATGTAGAATACCAAATATGAAACCTCTGGGCCTTGCAGTTTCAGAGAAGATGTTAAAAGTCATTTGCTTTTTTAGTCTATATAAACCATGTGACCCCCGGGGCATGGCCAGTTTTGATCCAAGGGGCATCATTTGAACAATCTTTGTAGAGGACAACTATACAATGTAACATACCAAATATATAACCTCTGGGCCTTGCGGTTTCAGAGGAGAAGATTTTTGAAGTCCTTTTGCAATATATTCTATATAAACCAAATGAACCCCGGGGCGTGGCTTGTTTTGACCCCAGGGGCATAATTTCAACAATCTTTGTAGAGGACCACTAGAAAATGTCACATACCAAATACCAAATCTCTGGGCCTTACGGTTCCATAGGAGAAGATTTTTAAAGTTTTCACTTTTTAAATCTATTTTTAGCTCTGGTGACCTACCTATGCAGCGGACCGGAAAGATTTAAACAACTTTGAAAGAGGTCCACCCAAGGATCATTTCTGTGAAGTTTGGTGAAAATCTGCCAAGTTGTTTAGGATATGATGTTTGAATGAAAAGTTGACGACGGACGCACGGACGACAGACAACGGGTAATCAGAATAGCTCACTTGAGCACTTTGTGTTCAGGTGAGCTAAAAATGCAAAAAGAGCAGATTTAATCTACCCATGTTTCGAAATGTACACTGTCGGTCGGCGTACAGTTGGTTTATCCACTGTGTATACGCATACAAATTATTTTGCAAAAGGAGAATTGTCATTTTAAATGGTACTTTCTGCTACTGTATTCTCTTATTCTGTGAAGTAAGTTGAGGTATCACAAATTTCCAATCAATAGTTTTAGTCCTGACAAAAAATCTTAATAAATCTTAAAATGTATACATATACTTGACCTTTAAGTGTGACCTTGACCTTGGACCTAGGGATCTGATTCTTGCACGCAACACAACATCTCACGATGCTTAACACTTGTGCCAAGTTATTTGAAATTCCTTCCATGCTGGACACAATTATGCTCCGGACAGGGTCTATAGCTTTAATTCTAATTATTAGAATAGGCTCAAGGTCACACTTAAAGGTCAAATGTCAGATATTAAATATCTGACATTTGACCTTTAAGTGTGACCTTGAGCCTAGGGCCCTGGTTTTTGCACGCGACACACTGTCTCACCATGCTTAACACTTGTGCCGAGTTTTTTAAAATTCCTTCCATGCTGAGCAAAATTATGCTCCGGACAGGGTCTATTGCTTAAATTCTTATATTTGACCTTAAAACGGTGACATTGACATTGAACCTAAGGACTTGGTTCTCGCTCGCAACACATCGTCTCATTATGCTCAACATTTCTTCCAATTTATTTAAAAATTGTCCAATGCTGGACAACGTTATTGTCCAGACAAGAATCCGAACATATGTACACACATACATATGTACGTACCCACGGACAGGGTAAAACTATATGCCCCCACATCATTGATGGTGTGGTGGGGGCATAAAAAGTAGGGATGGTATTGAATACCAAAATCGGTATTTGAAAATTTGCTATTTCATTCAATCGAACATTCGAATACCCGCATAGATTTATAACTACTTTAATGTATGTGCTCAAGTCAACACAATGTATGAATATAAACATTGTGTATGAAATTTTAGTAGAGATTACTGATTATCGCCGTTATCTTCATTACAAAATGTTTCATTAATAAATTACACTATCCCATTAATGTGTTATTAAAATTAAACAGAAAGAACCAAAAGTATCACATTTAAAGTGTTTTTTAATAAAGCAAAAATAGAGGTTTTTTATTCGACTTAATCTAGAATGTTCGGAATAATCCACAATGCTTATATTTCATATCAAGTTGGAAACGTGTGAATCAATAAGCATAATTATGTTTATCAGGAAATTTTAGCAACATTTCTCAGCTATAAATGTGCTATAATGACAGCTAAATGTATGATCACACTTCTGTAATGATTTTGTATAAAGTTTTCAATCGTTAATTACTGTTTAAATGAAACGTTATGGCTTCATACAGACGGATGTTATTGTTTATTACTGGCGCTGACACGGACCTGTTTATTCAATAACGCTGTCTGACACATGGTCAATCTATTTGAAAGCAAGGTATTATGTATCTACTGGTGCAATACTGTTTTTATACGTGAAAGAAAACTACTTTCTACAATCAGTAAATGATTGTTTTAATAAAAGCAATATAAATTTGCGAATATTCGAATGGCATTTTAAGTATTCGAATAGTGATCATTCAATCAAATATTCGAATAGTTTTGCTATCCCTAAAAAAAAGGCCTATTTCAGATAATTCAAGGGCTGTAACTTAACTCCGGCGATTTGGCTGGTTATCAAACTTAGCACAGATATTATACCTACAAACATTTTCATTTAGTTGGTGAAGATCGGATGAAAACTGTTGGACTTAAGAGAGCGGAAACAAGTGTTCTACCGACAGACCGACTGACAAAAGCAAACCAATATACCCCGCCATCTTCGATGGGGGGCATAAATATTACATCTTTTAAATTTCAATACGAATATGCATCTGCAAAGGCTTAATTAAAATAAAATAACAGTGTTCAATAATTTTAATTTGAGGCATACATGGATAAGCCACAGAATTAATCAATCTTAAATGTTGAAGAATTATTGTGCTTTCACCGCCTACGCTTTTATAACAGTGCATAGATCCTTAATCTAACCTTAAGCATCTTGTGTATCTGACTGCTAATTGACTGCTGATCAAGCGTATAGTGAACAATGGCATGTCTACAATACTCACTAATTTCCTGAAGGGTACAAATACATATCAATTTGGCTGGAAACTGGTGGAATAGAAGCATAGAATATATTATGGTTGCAGACGACTGATTTTCATAAAAAAAGACAAAAAACAACAGAAAGTCATGTGTGTTCTCTTTTTTTATTTGTCATTTCAACAAATTTTATCATTTTCAAATTAGAATATATTTTGGCTCAAATATTTACATGGTCAATATATTGTTTGCGTTTTGAGGCAATTAGATCAAGTTTCCATAGCAACGACATCACCATAGCAACAACGTGACCTGACAAAAGAGCCATACTATGTGGCCATATTTGTACACAAATCAATATCGCGGCCAGTCAAGATTGGCATAACAGACAAAAAGTTTCAAAAAATTAAAATTCACTCAACTTACATTGCAATGACATGAACAATCACAACAAATACATGAAAAATAGTATATAACAATTGAATATAATTAATTATATATATATATATATAATATTTATAGGTACAATTCACAATAGTTTGACATTGATAAATAAATATGAAGTCAGTTCTATGAACACATAGCATACTTAACTCGCCTGTCAATTAATTCTTGTACAAATTTGCATTATTTGATCATGATACGCACACTACATTAATGCAGTGAATTTAAACATGTAAACATTTTAAATGGAAGCTATGCTCTTGCTGAAAATATCCCTACTTTAAAACAGATGCATTGGAATCCATTTGCCAGAAATATCCCCCATAATGAACACAAAGTATTTTAACTAATTTAACAACAACATGAAAATAATACTACCATGTTTGTAAACAGTACCTGCTGAAATAGCCATAACATAAAAAGAACTGAAAATAAAAAACGTAAATTTTAAAAGTGATGAAGAAAATCTTCCAACAAAATCAAAATTACACTAAATATCTACATGTATACATATGAGGCGTGTTGTGGGAAAACTGGGCTTAATGCATGTGCGTAAAGTGTCGTCCTGGATCAGCCTGTGCAGTCCGCACAGGCTTATCCACGACAACACTTTCTTGCTTCAGTGGATTTTTGTTTAGAAGAGACTTCCTCGAACAGAAAATACCATAAAAGCGCAAAGTGTTGTCCTGGATTAGCCTGTGCGGACTTAACAGGGCTGATCTGGGATGACACTTTACGCACATGCATTAAGCCCAGTTTTCCTACGACATACAACATATAAAGTTCTAACAAGTAGTCAACGCAATGACTGTACAGTTAAAACAAGTGTAAACTATATGGACCTTACCGATACCATCACTTGTACACAAACACAAACTCGGTAATTCTTGCTGATAATGTCCGTCATTGTCACAAAACCTTACAACCACATTCTGTGCCAATATTCAACATACAAATGAGGAATAACTGCGGTGCAAAATATACTTTATTATGCCATTGAGGTTCTAAAACATACAAGGTGCTTTTAAAAACAATATTGTGTATTTTTTTAACTTTGTGTGCAGCAACTGAAAATTTCATTTTATGAGTAAAACATTCTACACCACTTTACTTAATTCATTTAATAAGTAACACTTTTTGTTAATGAGATTATTGCCAATATAGAATAAACTTCTAAAATGTTAACCTCTGTGTTTCTAAACAGTCGGTATACTGAATATATTATATTGCATTGCACACATTCGTAAATATTTGTTATAATCAAAGAACACTACTTGTGTACTTTCAACAAATGAAAATTGTTGTTGCATCAATAAAAGAACTGCCGAAGCTACACATGAAAAAATTATCACATAAAGATAACATGTCAAGCAGACAGAATCAAAAAATGTGTCTAACATCGATAAATTAGTATCGTATAACTTAAGACTTCTAGTCCACAATCACATCAGAGATAAATCAAAATACTTAAATAAGTTTTTAATAAATAAATATATAAATACCCAAAATATAACAGAGTTGACCCTTTACAGTTGAGCATACAATCACTGATAAAATTATGTCATTCAGCACTCGCTATTTATTCCTTATATTTCTGCATGTCACAGTTTAATGTCATAAAATGCACAAAAACAAACGGGCCATGATGGCCCAAAGCACTCACCTGAAAACTGGTACAGATTAAGACCATACTGTTGCAACAGGTTTGAAAATTAAGGTATATGAACAATACACAAAGGGGGATATGATCAATTTGATTTAAAACATCGGTTAGTTCAATGGGCTAACTAAAGTACAGGTGGGGTAGTGGATGTGCGGTGTTTTTGCTAATGGTTCTCAAATCATTTTTCTCAATATTCTAACCTGACCCTTTTTCATTAAGTCAGTGACTTAATACAGAAACAGTAGATTTTCATGTCTTTTTCGCAGTTTTAGAGAACTAGTTGCAATGCGATAATTGCGATGGCTGTGCTATAAGGTCAAGTTTTGCGTTTTCTTTGATAATTTTCTGTCCAATGATGATAAATGATTTTAACGCAGGCTCTGAAGACATCAATGTGGCATGTACAAATAACTGCATGCAAGGTTTTCAACTGTTGGAAATCAAATTTTATGAATCAATTTTTATGGTCATATGCAGGTTTGGTCAACAATGAATAAAAAATTGTGTGTGCAAGCCAATCACTGATATCTTGTTGATGTTTTTTTTCCAAATACAAGGGGCAATAACTCTGGTGTTTCTGGCCTGATTATGCTTATATTAGACTTTACCTGTTGTCTTAGGTTCATAGACAAACTGTGCAAAATCGGTGAAGATTAGATGAAAAATGAAGTCTCTATCCGGAATAATGTCCATTTTTGTATATTTTGTTCACAAAGGGCAATAAATCTGGTGTTTCTGGCCCAATTTTGCTTATATTCAACTTCACCTTTAATCATAAGGTCATAGACAAACTGTGCAAGATTGGTGAAGATTGGACCAAAAATGAAGTCTCTATCCTGAATAATGTCCATTGTTGCATATTTTTTTCACAAACAAAGGGCAATAACTCCGGTGTTTCTGGTCCGATCTTGCTTATATTCGACATCAATTGTGATCTCATGGAAATAGACAAACTGTGCAAGATTGGTGAAGATTGGATGAAAAATGAAGTCTCTATCCTGATTTATGTCCATTTTTGTATATTTTTTTAATCAACAAAGGGCAATAACTCTGGTGTTTGAAACACGATCCGGTCCATTTTTGGAATCTGCTGAGATCTGATGGTCATACACAAACTGACAAAGTTTGGTTAAGATTGGATGGAAAATAAAGTCTTTATGTTGGAGAATGGCATTTTTGCACTTTTTTGCATGAAAAAGGGGCAATAACTCTAGTGTTACTGGTGTGATCTGACCCAATAACAATCCCATCTGTGCAAGTTTGGTTAAGATTGGATAAAAAGTTAAGTCTCCAGCGTGAACACGAAAACCCAATTGTTGACAGCACACAGACGACAGATGACGGACGACTCAGGAGAGGTCCCCTATACCAATACCAATAGCTCATCGAGCACTTCGTGCTCAGGTGAGCCAAAAACACTGACAACTTCCTATAAAACTAGTTTAATTAAAACTACTACTATGGAAGATACACCGAAAAGCAAACCGGAAATAATATTTGTCAATCTTGTGAATAATATGGTACAAGTAAGCTGCTAAATTTCGCTCCCTAAAACCAGATTGAATAAATTACCCAATAAGGATACGTCTTTCTTACCAATAATCTGTGTTATACATTGCAAACGTAAATGAAAATATAATTGAACTCAAAAAGTATGACAAATATGTGATTCAGGATATTACAACCCTTTTTAAATCAAGAAATAAAATTTTCATTTTTCTTGTTTTCAATAAACATTTTTATTATTACCATCATTACAAAGTATTGTTAATACAATTAATCTTCACTGGCCATGCTTTCCCTTAAGAAATATACAACTTAGATTAATCTTTGTATTAAAAAAGTCACCATAACCAGTTAACTGAATGGGAAATGATACATTGTACAACTAATAATCAAATTTTTTTTTTTATGGATTTGTCTCCCTTTGTTTGTAATTTTTCTTCCCAATGATTATGTGACGAAAGTCATGCACCCGCAACCTTGAAAAACATTCTGTGTCATAAATAGCCTAATATAATCCAGTTCATATAAATACTGTCAAAAGTAATAAACAAACTTAACTTCAATTTTGAAGCTAACCAGAACGTAACTAAATAAAATGCAGCAGAAATCTGGTGGTTTTATACTGTGCAAGTCTTCAAGCAATGCACAACAGTGGATTTATAGACTTCTATGAATCATTTGCCCACACAAAAATATAAATCTGGGTATTTAACAAGGGCTGTCTGCAAGGATGGTTTCAGGAGATATTTAAAGTACCAAAAAGTGAAATAGCATTTACTAAAAACAATTATTATATAAATATCGAAACTTTACAACAAAGGTATTATAAAATCCTCATAGACAACAATCAATAGTTGTTTCCCATTACTAATTTGTCCAAACAAACACAAATTATAGCACTGATATAACAAATAAATTCCTCAGATTTTAACAAAGGGTTTTGCATAATAAAAATACAATTTAGTAGGGGACCAATCTAACGACCACAGGCATTTGACATGTTGCTATGGTAATAACCTCATTTTCAACCATAAATAATCATGAAACAACCAACAACCAAAAATAACTTTCTTAAAATATTTTTTTTCATTATCCAATACCATATTATATATCTATAAGGTAAGGTATCCAACTATGTGGCCATAAAGTAGGGTGTATTCTTTAGCAAATTGTAAAATATCTGTGATTTCGACTATGCATAATTATAAATATCACTTTACAAATAGTGAAAACATGATTTATTTTTCTTGAAATAGATTTTTAATTAAAACACAAGCCTGCATATTACAGTATTATGGTCACAAATCATTAGTTGTATATGGTCATATATTACAAAGATTAAAAACCACAGAATTGAAGTTTTAAGTTAAAAAGGTTGTATAATGACTTCTTACAAAATGAATACACGATAGCACTTGGTTATATCTTGAGCTAAACAATAAAAAAAAACTGCATTTGTTACATTGCAAGAAGAAAATGATAGTCTGACTGTTGATGCCCTAACCTTGGTTACCCTGAGTACTTCCAACTACAATCATTATTACCTATGTTTGCGTTTTCAAATGTCAAAATTGCCAATGGCTACTAAAATGTATGAATTAACACAAGGAGTTGTACATATTTCACATTTTCAGGCCAACATTAAAATGATCTTTGTTTGCCATTGCCTACCGACCCGACAAAGTATCTTTGTTTGCCATTGCCTACCGACCCCACAAAGTATCTTTGTTTGCCATTCCCTACCGACCCGACAAAGTATCTTTGTTTGCCATTGCCTACAGACCCTAAGAAAAAGTCCTGACTAGACCCTTGCTTATAATAGGCCATATCAAAATGCAATTCTAATAATGTTTTATCAACCTTGTGAAAACACAACGGGCTGTTTGTCAGCATTTCTTGTCTAATTAAAGAGGATTGCTAGCAAGCTCTTGTTATATCAACAGACACTTTATTATATTATCAAAAGCAATGTCTGTATTTTATTTTGCCGCTAAATGAATCATTCATAAATTAGCATTCCCCTGCCCCCCTAAAAAAAAAAATTGTCTACCTACCTACCCGTTACCAGCAACCTTGGGTAGGCAAAGGCAAACAAACAATTTTTTAAGGTTGGCCTCATTGAAAAATATTTGAAAATAGCAGGCATTTATTCCAAATAGAAATGGTACAGCAATGACAAACTTGCATCAATAAATATGCATATAGCACAGCAGGCCTTATATCTGTGTCATAACAGTCACTGAATACATGTATATAAATATTGTAACATGCCACGTGACAGCTTTGGCGAACAATAAATATTAAAACCATGTGACACTGAGTACCTACATGTATATCTTAAACGGCCCACCTGTTTGAATAATCCCTAAACAGCCTTAACATTATATCTATGTTCAGAACAGAAAGCTCTTATCACAGAATTAGTAAAAATAGGCCATTTTTGTAATGGACATCTCAAAACATTTTTCATTTATCAAAAGTGATACCAACAGAAAACGTAACAAAAAACACCGATTTGATTTCCAATTAACTACATGACCTAAAGCCTAGGTGGAAAATATCAAAAGGACAAATACTGTCATCCGCAGCAAACTTGCTTATAGAAATAACAAATTGCAGGTTATAATGAAGCGACACATACAATTAATTTCCCTTCAATATAAAACTCAACATACCAATTAGTTGAACAATAAAACTAATTAATAATAATAATAATCATGGCAATAGAAAGGTCAAACACTGCTGAAGAATGTCCTCTTCATCACAATTCCACTCCTTGTAACTGTTTAGTAGCTAGTAACTCCATGCTTTTCCTGGTTTCATTCCCTAACACTACATAGTGGAATTCCAAACACACGAACAAAGTGAATTCTTTAGAAGTCCAAAACCAAAGAACTGAAGCAGAATTCTACAAAAGTTTGTTTGGATTTTTCGCCGTATTCATCAGTATTTCAGTCATATAACAGCGGTCAGTTAACCTACTCACACTTTTCCTGGGTAAGCTGGTTTACCAAAACTGAGTGCACATACTTATGCCAGTAACTGACAACTGCCCTACTTGAATCAGAGGTAGGGGGAGAATGGCCGTAGAAATAATTTAATGACCAATATCCACACAAGTTATGTAGCCGGGCTGGGAATCAAACCTGTGATCCTCGCATTTGTAGTCCAGCGCTCTACCAACTGAGCTAGGCGCCCAGTCTATTCTATAAAAGACTTTCTAATTTTGCATCAGTTTCTGCGATAATTTTCCTCAACCTCCACACCAGTTATGTACCTAGTACACCAATAAGAACACTTCAAAGATTTCATATATTTTTGTATAGCCTATATAGTACCCGTTCCATGTTAAATTGCAGTCTGTTGCCGACGTGACAGCTGCAGCATGGACAGTTTTGAAGAATTTGAACACAAGAGTGCCTGGCACAATTTTAACAGTTTAAATATTCACTTATTAATACGAAGAAGGGCAGTCAACCAGTTAACGCGTGCTTTCATGTAGACGATTAAGGCCGAGTCGCACGTATCTCACTACGTGCTGCATGCTACTGTGTAACGTCAGATGTCCTACCTCGTGGTCAAGGGTGATGAAAAAATCTGAAACAATGGAAGAAGCGAACTAGATGTTGTATGGAAAACATTGCTACATCAAAATTTTAACTATTTGAAATCCAATCTCCATAAGCAACCCAGCGAAATCATTTGATGGATAGTAAATGTCACAGTTATAACTCAATATGAGAACCAACTACAGCTTACAAATTATATGTATACTGGAAAAGGATATCTTAGTTACAGAATCATATCTCTCAAAACTCTCAGTACATGAACCATTCATTGGTTATTTTTTTTACATAAATGGATGCTCTCCTATGTTATAAGGTTAATGTTTGCATAATTTCCATTTCTGCAAAATTTACATACACACCATGAGTGTGATATTCACCAGATGTTGCCGCGTGCTGTGATTGGCTTTGTAACTACGAAACAACATTTGCCATCCCATATACAACATTAATCACACTCAGATGACGGCCCTTCTAATTTATAGATCTGAGATACAAGTCAACGCTATTAAATATACAAACACAGAAGAAATAATCATAACCCTTAATATAGCCTCTGTAGTATGGTAATAAGAATTACAAATTGAACTATTCAGGAGAAACCCTTCCCTTGTCTGTCTCACATCTCCCATTAATCGTTAATAATGTAGGTTGGTTTACTTGTTAACAATAATAGTGTTCCTTATATAGCTGTATACCTCTTACTTTTCTTCTATTTTCTGAACATTTTTTCATGGTCTTAATTGTACAATATGTTTCAGAAAAAAGCTGTGTTCGAATTTAGATATGCAGTGACTTTACAGCATCAATAACGACACACACTGGATTATTTCATCAGAATGTTCGTTTCACATCTCTTTGTACTCCTATTTATACCGTCTTGTTCACTGTACCTTATTCACATTCATTATGTGCTGAGTGATAAAATAAACTTATGCACTCATCATCATCAAAATTAAGAAATTCCATCATTTTGAATCAGTGAGTTTTTACTTATTTGATATGATCTGGTAAAATGACCCTTTCCACTAGTTTAAGAAATTAATAAATAGATTAAAGTACACTCATCAATTATTTCCAATTGGCAAGATTTCACAAGGCAAAATTCCCAGTTCGATATGTACTGAACCCATTCTCAAATCTGTTCTAAAAAATGCTGTTTTAAATCCAGTAAAGTAATTAATTAATTAAATTGAATTCATTCATTTTTCAAAATTAGCAAGACTTCACAATGTAACATTCCCCATCTGACGCGTACCGGACTCATTTCCAAAGTTTACCTTTTATATCATCTGTGATTTGCTCGTCGGACTGTTCCCACTGGTGGTGAGCCTGTATGAGAAAGTTGGTGTTCGAGAAGTACTTCTGGGTGATGGAATGTACGCGCTGGCTGACAACCACGGAGCCGGGGGGCACCTGACCCCCCGCTGTGCCGTTGGACATCTTGGACGGGGTCTGGTCACTACCCTGGAGACACAACATTCAGAATGTACCCTCACATACACTGGTATGATATGACAATTATAATAATCAACACTTAATATACCTTGAATGCACACTTGCCCAATTACGAAGAACAATTCATAGCACAATTAAAACCAATAATTTTTTATTTTGTGCAGTTTCAAATGTAATAGTAGCAGTTTCATTTTGTACAATTCACCACCTACAGTACAATTTACGTTATAAGGTTAAAAGTTCTACTTCATATTGTTCATTATCTAAGAATAACAGTTGCACATCTACTATGTACAATTTACCATCTAAAGAAAGCTGATGCACACATTACATTTATTCCAGAAGACACTCTTTGTTCCCACTATCATTTACCAAAATGTGCATTTGAATCAATGAAATTAAAGACTACATCTGAAAACCGTATTCTTCCAACGTACCACGGATCCGACAGAGCAGACGCTGGCTGGGGACGGCTGAGGGGACATCGGAGACGGGGTACCAGTGGACCGGTTCCAGTTCTGTTGGTGGGGGGACGGGGCGGAGGGCGGCTTGGGCTGGGAGGCAACTATCACACCCTAAAAAACACAAGCGTCAACAGTAACAACGAGTGCCTGGTAAAACGACAGGAAACTATCACACCCTGAAATACAAGAGCATCAACAGTATATCGTTATTACATAGGTGTTTCACAAACAATACAAACTGTTGTCCCAAGGTGTTTAGAATGCTTTTGGAACCGTTGCACAAGGCCCGTGTCCGATGAGTGCCTGGAAAAGTGACAAAAGCCTGGAAAAGTGACAAAAAACGTATTACACTCTCTGACCTACTGTGAAACAAAAGTTGAATAAATTCTGTTAATCCCAAGTTCGATAACAATACTATGTGGAAACATAAGTCTCTAGTCACCTCATGTCATGGTGTCCCAGGCCCTAGGCAATACGTTTGACTTGACTGCATTGTGCAATTAAGTTGTATTGCAAACAGGTAACATTATTTGACATTTAGTCAATAAATAGTTTTTATTATATGACCTATAAATAGACATTCTTCCAGACAGCTATCGGCCAGCAAAATGTAATGTCATATTCAGTGGCCTAAACTGATGTTCACTGCGCTAAAAATAGAATTAAGCTCATATTCAATGACCCAAAAATAGCAATTTCTGAAAATGAGCAAGTTTTCAATCTTGGTTCCCAGCACACAGTTTAAAATGTATCAGGTATGCACAATATACCGGAACCAATTAACATTTGCTGTTCAGTGGCAAAATGTCAACATTAATTTCGTTTTTTGCTTTTGAACAGAAAGGGACACTTCCATTTCATTATGATATGTTCCATTTATGACTTTATGTTCCGTTTATGACTTAATTACATGACCATAAGTGTATGCATACTTCATTATTATGTATAGTTTTCGGGTATTGTGGCTTATTTGAATAAATACATGATTTTTTATTCTTTATGTTTACAAATGTTGGAAAATGTTGTTGATCAATATTTGCAAACAAAATTTCTTGAATGAAAACAGTCATATAATAAACAATTGTTGACAAGAGAGCCAGTGAATATTGTATAATAGAAGCCCAAACATTTCAAAAACAAAATTCTCCAAACAACCCAATTTGCTGTATTCGATCATTCTGTTAAATCTTTGTCTACATCTCGGAAAATTAAACGTTTTCCAAAGTGATGAATTAAACTGCCTGTGTACTTTGTTGAAAAATTCATAGTGTTGGCAATACTCAGACTACACAGCGCATACATTCAGCAGAAAGGTGTAAACCTCAAATTATATAATATCATCCATCTTCAAAGTTTATGCTTGCTAGCGGCTTATAGCTACTACCATCTGTCACATGTCTTTAAGACCACAATGCTTGTATCTAATCCAACAAGCCAGTCAGGCAGAAAATTCTCAAAACACTGTAATATCTATCAGGGCATTGCACAGCAAATTGCGAATCGTAATTTATTACAATATGTCATAATTTATTACAATCTATTCACAATCACTAAATTCAGATAATACATACAACTTGTATCATAATTAATTATCAATCTTATCTAAAAGTGCATGCACTATGTTACACATACATCATGGCAACCCAAAAGCTACGGGACGATTGTTGTTTACATTGTTCTAATGTTGATAGTTCAATTTCATATGCAGTAATGAACTTAGCTGACCTTTGAATCCTTCAACAACAAGGAACAAGCTGTCTTCGAGACAAATCCTAATCATAGAACCCAACTGTTTCATTGTGGAACCCAAAAATCTTTTGTAGGAATGCACCTTTAATGAAATGATAAGAGACCAGCCTTCTTATTGCAGGACACTGTCAATCACGCCATATTTACTAGTTTAAAACATTTTAATGTAAAAAGATTTACACATGAAACAGCCAGGGACTTATGGAACTTCATGAATTTAAGGAATAAACTTTATTTGTGTCCTAAGGAGCTTGTGAATAGGGGCCCTGTGCTGCCATTCTTGTGAATAGGGGCCCTGTGCTTCCATTCTTGTGAATAGGGGCCCTGTGCTTCCATTCTTGTGAATAGGGGCCCTGTGCTGCCATTCATGTGAATAGGGGCCCTGTGCTTCCATTCTTGTGAATAGGGGCCCTGTGCTGCCATTCTTGTGAATAGGGGCCCTGTGCTTCCATTCTTGTGAATAGGGGCCCTGTGCTGCCATTCTTGTGAATAGGGGCCCTGTGCTTCCATTCTTGTGAATAGGGGCCCTGTGCTGCCATTCTTGTGAATAGAGGCCCTGTGCTTCCATTCTTGTGAATAGGGGCCCTGTGCTTCCATTCTTGTGAATAGGGGCCCTGTGCTTCCATTCTTGCAGCACTTCTTTCATTATCAAAATGAAAACTTTCTGTAGAAATGTATCTTGCCCAAAGCAGCCCCCTTAGTAAACATAAAAGTGAGTGAATACTAAGTTCTGACCCACCTTGCTTTGCTGCTCCTCCAGGACGCGTTTCATCTTGAGTGTCTCCGTCTTCTTCAAGGAATACATCTTCATGTACAGGTACGACTGAATACGCTGACTGAAAACAACAACAACAACTGTATTATGGACAAGAGTATCACCAGGGCTTTTTGATCTTATAAATTATGAGCCTCATATAGCATATTCTCCTAGCCTTTTTTTTAATCATGCAATTTTCTGCAAAAGTTAACTTTTTATCTGGAATTCCCCTTTTCTAAGTTTATTGTGATAACTTCCTCCCAAACCTATGGAATGTGACCAATGATCAGCGATTATACAATGAAGACATTGAAAACTGCTGGCTACTGGTACATAATGTTGCATTAAAACTGGTCACTGATCAGTATTAGGATATCCACTGGTTATTCCTACCACAATAGGATCAAAAACATTCAAACATATAAATAATTCAACAGTTGGAAAATGTTGCAGGTATTCCTTAACAATGGCTTTGTTTATCAAACACACTACTATGTGAAGTTGAAATAATACGTCAAACATAGAATAAACTGTTTTATTACAGCAATGATATGAAGTTTACCATTTGTAATTTCAGAATTGTGCAGAGTAATTAGTGCAATAGACACCTGCATATATAACTGTAAAATTGATTTTACCACAAAACTGTATACTTGTATGTATTTACAAAATTTTCACACAAATACTGAACTGAACTGTGTCCATACGTGCACGTTTATAACTATAGTAAAAATGATAAAAGACGAAATCAGTTTTAATGAAAAATTCATGGAAAAATGCTAATTATACCAAAAGTACTGATAGAATTGAACAAACATACATAAACAACATGAAATGCCCAGTTTTATGTGAAAAAAAAAGAAAAAAACAACATGTCCATTCTAAGTTTGATGTCTTATTCTAACTTCTCATAATACAGTGTTATCAGAAACGATGAGGACAATTAAATTCCGAAATGCAAGAAAAACATTCAGAACAGAATTACAAATTCCACTGTGAAGTGTCTAGCCACTACTGCTCGGTAAATATGTAAATATGCTGAATTAACCACAATGTTATGAGCTAAAGGCATGTTACAAAGTCCCTGAACACAGACGCATTACGTCCCACATTCCTGTGGTTCCAAGCAAGTCACGATCATTATTAATGATTATTTATAATTGCATCTTTCTATCAACTTCTCCAGTGGTTGTTATTCAATCTATAAACAGATCCTACATTTTCTATTGATAAAATGTTATGAAAGAAGATTCGGAATATGTCGAATTGTTATTGGCATAGCATGAATACACAATTTACAATACTAATTATACACAGGAACCCCTGATATATCATATTTCTACTGATATAATATAAAATCGTCATAGTCTAATGAATTTTTATGGTAGCTTGATCAAAAATAAAGTCTTAACATTTCAAAAATCGCTGAATGTTCCCTTACTATTGCTTTTTATTGGGATACACAGTATAAATGCTTATTTGACTTCAAATCGTTATTATATTAGATAACTAACACGAATGGTATATTACAGGTACTATAACTAACTATATAGACTCGTCTGATACATAATAATTTTAATTCATATCCATAATTATTTTCTTACATTGTCAAGTTGTTAAATTGGCTTGACAAATTCAGATAACAATTATGTTAACCTAAATTATTTTGGTTATTCATACATCACTGGCGGAAACATGGAGCTGTATTATTGGTTTATTCACAGCATAGATATTAATTATAATATTATTTAATTTTTAAATTAATAAATTTATCTCAAATTAACTTCTGGGTCAGAGAAGTTTTCTTATAGTGTCCGAAAAATCTGGGGTCCAATAAGTCTAATATTGGTGGGGACTTGGCCGTCTGTTTCGGTAATTTTTAAATGACATCTCAATATTAATTTCAACGCCGATTGTCCTTTTTAAGACATTTCTTGTTTCTTTATTTATTTACTTTAAAATCTGTTTAAATACAACATACTAGTATATACTAGCATTAAAATCTGGTTCAGGATATCCTTCTTAAGTTCATGGAATAAAGCTAAAATAGCTGTCTGAATCACATAATTATATTGGATTCACATGTTTAAGAACATAGTATGCCTAAATAAAATTAATTCTACCTACAGATCGAATGGGTATAACAGTGTTAAAATAAATTATCAAATAAAAATAGTTTTGGATTCAAAATCAGCCAACTTAAACATGTTCAATATTGTTAATGGTTAGTGGTCACACATAGGTCGTCGACCGATTACCCACCACTGAAAATTTGCGGCGACCAACGACAACCTCTGGCGACCAAAATCCAGAAAAAAGTAATGGAATTTTAGTCAGAGACTGTTCGGTGATCGATCAAAGACTGGTCGGCGATCGGTCGTATGAAAAGTCGGCGATTGTCTTTCGACCATCAACAACCATAAAAGACTGGCTGGTGACTAGTTGGCGACTAGCTGGTGATTGGTTGGCGACTGGTTGTCGATGCTTGGTGGGCAGAATAAGGATTATTCGATATTTAATTCAGTTCTATGATTTTTCTCCTTGTTCCAAAAATGTTTGCCTATATATATGACATTGGGCTATATTTTAATCTTTGTCTTGTGAAAATGTAAGAAACTGGACTTATTCGTGTTGTTTTGTTGATTATTTAATTCAATTATAATTTGTATATTATTATTCTCCACTATGCCCGGCAGCACATTTTAATGTTAAGGTAAACTATCAAGTGCACTTCCCATATCCGGCAATATCCTTTTGTCCCTGCCCTTCCCCTTATTTGAAAAGGCATGCTAACACTTTTCAATTATAACTATTACGTTCCTTGTCACGTTTAAAAGAATGATTGTAAAATCGTGCGTTCATTTTTAAATGTGTTTTGGAGACGACGGTCAGACGGCGAGCGGTTGTAAGATGGTCTGCGACTAATCGCCGAATCAGTCGGTGATCAATCGCTGACCAGTCAGTCGGTGATAAAAAATTGGTCTGGGCCAAGTCGCACTTGGTCTGCAACTAGTCAGCGACCTTCGCAGACCAGTCTGCGATTGATCGCAGACTAAATAAAAACCAACAAAAACCTTATCACTACCTGTTTGGTCAGCAAACGGTCTTCCATATATTATATTTATTTACAAGACATAAAGTGAAAGCTTCTGTAAAGGTCAAGACATAGAGTGAAAGCTTCTGTAAAGGTCAAGACATTGAGTGAAAGCTTCTGTAAAGGTCAATACAAAGAGTGAAAGCTTCTGTAAAGGTCGATGCCTAAAATACATACACATGTACCATTACCATAGAACTGTTAAAATGAACGATTTAATAAGTACCGTTAAGTACTTATGATAATTCACTGCACACTTTTAATTTCTTCTCGCCTTCTTCAATAACCGTGTGTTTTATTCATGCAGAACAATTTTGCTCTATATGCAGTTAGACATACATTTCTCAAAACACGACATAATTACAAAAAAAGTTTGAGAAATGATAGCAAATATTTGTGGTATGTACATTCAACTGGTTCAAATATTTATGAAGCATCAGTAAATCTGCAATGATTACAGGACAAAAGCTATCCAGCTCGTCTAACACTTAGTAATTAACCCTTTAACTGACTGCTGGTTCATCAGACAACATGTAGAAAGCATAATCAAAATACAAACATTAATGCATCTTTGATGTGAGTCAATTGGATTCTATATCTTCTATAATTTTACAAAAGGCAACATGAAAAGACATTTCACAGGCAGGTTATCAATATTTTATTACAAAAATGGAGAATGAAGTTATTTGTAGCATTTGCGAAAAGAATAGACCCTCTATCCACTTCATTCAAATCAAATCTTGCAATTTTTCACATAACCCCTCAACACATCCTATCAATGTCTTCTGGGTGACATTGGGTTGACACTTTGCACATGCATTAAACCCAATTTTTCCATGACACGCCTCAATTATACTGTGAATATGTTTAGAGATTAAAGTTTATTATAAACATTAACAAGAGCTGCCAGAGGACAGCGCGCTCGACTATTCGAAGTATTACAGTTGGTACATATTTTGGATAGTGGAAAGGGCATAAATTTGTTAAAATACAAAAATTTAAAGTGAAGCCTTGTTTAGTTTCTAAATTTTTGGAACAAAAACTTTAACCACAGTCTATGTAAAAAGGGGGCTAATTCTGTCAAAATACAAAACAGAGTTATGGGTAATGTTGTCCTTGATACTAGAGTTGATGACAAAGGTTAGTACCAAGTTTCAAGTGAATAACTTATGTAGTTTTGAAGTTGAAAAACTTTTGAATATAAACTTTAACCAGAAAATCTATGTAAAAAAGGGGGCATAAATCTGTCAAAATACAAAACAGAGTTATGGGTAATGTTGCCCCTGATACTAGAGTTGATGACAAAAGGTAAGTTCCAAGTTTCAAGTGAATAACTTATGTACTTTTGAAGTTACCAAACTTTTGAATATAAACTTTAAACAGAAAATCTAAGTGAAAAGGGGGCATAACTCTGTCAAAATACAAAATACAGTTATGGTTAATGTTGCCCCTGATACTAGAGTTGATGACAAAGGTTAGTTCCAAGTTTTAACTGAATAACTCACGTAGTTTTGAAGTTACAAGACTTTTGAATAAAAACTTTAACCAAATTCAGACGCGGACGCCGACGCCGGGGGTAGTAGGAAAGCTCATCTATTCTTCTAATAGTCGAGCTAAAAACCGGCTCTCAAGTATCTTTTATGAACTGAAGTAATAATCCAAAAGTTGGAATCTGTGCAGTTAACTTTGCACTTCTGTACAAGAATGAACAACTTTCGCAGACTTGTATTCCACAACTCAATTAGACGTCAATAGATTTCCTAATAATTTTTGTCTCAAGAACTTTAGCCTTACGCTTCTACACAAAGTGATAAAATGTCTAGTTAAACCTAAATTCGAAATTAAATCTTTTCCACCCAAGCACTAGACATCCTGGAGCAGACAGATTAAAACATGACAGACATATAATTCAATCATCTAGCACAATCCTGACTAAATGCCAGTGTTATTTTTGTCAAAACAGAAATGTTGCCATCATACTTAAAGTTGAAAGAACAATACAAAATGTTACCATAATACTCCTAACCAAAACAAAGAAACAAAATTTTACCATAATACTAATCGAAACGAAGAAAAAATATTTCACCATAATACTCCTAACCAAAACGAAGAAAAAATATTATACCATAATACTCCTAGTCGAAACGAAGAAACAATATTTTACCATAATACTCTCTTAATCAAAACGAAGAAACAATATTTTACCATAATACTGCTAGTTTGAGTTCGGGTTTCTCTGGGTTGCTGGGGTTGCGCCGTGCATCTGCCTCACACTGTTGGTAGCGGTATCTGCAACAGACAAGCAAACATACAACTACTTAAACATTACAACGAGATACGAAAGAAATACCAATGTTGAGGACTGAGAATGAAACTATTGTATCTGATATAGAAATGTCAAGCAGATACAACAGTTGCACGCTTTACACTCGTGTGTTTTATATTTTTATTTTGGAATTTGAATGTCTAATCAAACTTCTTCCCAAATTATTGAACAATCTTGTCAACTGCTCAAGATCAACAAATGCACATTCACTTTTATCACATGCTATACCTTGTTTTCCATGTAATACAGTCATTATGAAATTTTTTACCTTACAAATGTGTAAGATAACATTCTGAGCATGTTAATTGGCTACATATTCTTTGACTGATAAAATCGCATGACATCATGGTATGAAATGACAACTAGTGTTAGATAGTGTATAATTACAACATGAACTCCGAGATGCATTTGCAGAAAAACTTCAGGGGAGAGGGTTCTCCAAAACACATCATTTCAAAACAGATCCACCATTTTTTACGAACAGTTTGTATATAAATTTTGGTATTCTGAAGGAAGAAGAATCACTCATTTGTGACGTGTATTTTGCCTGTGTATTTTGCCTCGTATTGTCTTAGATGAAAAAACACTCATTAGGTTTGATGCATTCATTTTAAATTATCATTGCATAATACTCAATATTCTTTCTCATTCAGCAAAGATATCCATTGATTAAGTATCAGTTATCTTTTAAGTTAATTGAACTATACGTATTATTGACGTTTGTTGTTTTAAATATAAACCGTCATCAAATGTTATGCTGTTGATTTCAAATGAGTAAAAAACTGTAACTGTACCAGATTTAGATCACATAGGAAATCAATCCATAGAGGAATCAGGAACAGTTGTCTCAGATATTTCTAGAACACCAACACAATTTCAACACCAGTTACTGGCCTAAAGACATTGCTAATGTAAACATTATTCAGGAGATATTGTTTTAAATGCTAAGTTGCAATATTTTCAACATCATCATTTTCCATAATAGAACCTCTTTCTTATTACAATAGTAGAAAATTGCCCACCACCCCTACAAAACACACCAATGATGTTGACTTTTATCAAGTGACCCTGAAATCCTTACATGTTGGATAGATGTGATGAATATTTGTGACAAGAAACTTGAGAATATAATTATGGTAGGGTGGACATGTAATTAGCAGAATTTTTAAGGAACATCAAAAATGAACTTCAAGAGTACCATTTACAGACTGAATGTAGACCCGAAACAAGATTCTGTGTTTGATAAACAACCATGCCCCCCCCCCCCCCCACAGTTGGTGCTGGATAGCTTATTTCTTAGTCCAAATTAGGTCAAGGTGAGGCTGGGTGATATGGTGGATTGGGGATAGTCATAAGCAACAACTGTGTAAGTATCCAAGTGTTGTAGCAAGTGGTGTTGGTGCTAGACAAAACAGTTAAATCTAGTTAACCAAGAAACAACCCATTTGACTTTTTCTAAGTGCAAATTAGGTCTAGGTCAAGGTCAAAGTTAGGTTGGGTGATATGGGTGGATTGGAAACGGTCATAAGTAACAACTGTTTAAATATCCAAGTGTTGTTTCAAGCGGTGTTGGCGCTAGACGAAACTGTAAAATCTAATTAACCAAGAAACAGCCCATTTGAATTATTCTCTGTGCAAATTAGGTCAAGGTCAAGGTCAACGTGAGGTTGGGTGATATGTTTGGATAGGGAATGGTCATAGGCAACAACTGTGTAAGTATCAAAGTGTTGTAGTAAGCGGTGTTGGTGCTAGACAAAACGGTAAAATCTACTTAAACTTGTCACGGACGAAAGGACAGACAGGACAATCACTATATGCCTCCCGCATCAAGATGCTGGGGGCATCAAAAATACCCCAACACTCAAATCACCATAATTTTGCTCACTACTGTAGAAGTGGTGTATTTCAACATCTAGTTGTTCACAGTTTCTAACCCAGTTTGCATTAGTCACACTGGTTAAAAGGCAAAATAACCTTTGTCAAGCAGGGCGTGAAAAAACAATCATTAATAATAGCACCAAACTGAGCAGCTTTTCATATATCAACATAGTGACAACATTTTATTGTATATAAAGCCAAAAATAATGATTGTTTGCCCTTAAATGAACCTTTGCAATAAGTTATGGCAAGGAAATGAGCACCTTACTTTTTTTTTACTCACAGGTTTTCATTCAACAAAATCAAGGACACCAAAAGATATATGAGAGTAATTTGTCTTGTACCTGCAACTTCAGAAGAGATGCCAAGCCTGTACAACCTGTTACCACCACCACAGACATTTCTGAATCAACAAAGCTAAACCCAAAACTATGTCTTCAAAGCTTTCAACAAAATCATCATCTAGCTATGTTTAACAAACCAACCTCAATCGAAACGACATTTCTCGAATGGACAATTAATCAAACATAAGGAACTAATTACAGCACCAAGATATTCAAACTCTGGAATGCAACTCTGATACAAAGCATTTCTGGAATTTCAAACATAACAAGAAGCAAGGCATTTTTCTAATTTTATACCACCTGATAATACAGTTTGTAAATTCCTCATCACCATCAATTAAGAAAGGAAACATCAAGTGGACCGGCAGCCATTTCAAACACCTTTGGCTAAATGCAGACTGCATTCCTGACATAGGTACTAATCTTGGAACAGGATGGCCACCAAAGGTAAAATTCCCTTCTATTTCCCACCACTGGCATGTGATTTTCCCTTACATTAATTATAGAGTTATCAGTGAAACTTTGAAATGCTTTCTTTATACACAAAGTAGACTTAATAATTTGAATATGCTATATTAAATTGCTAAGAAACCAAACCATCACTGGGTTTGATTGTATTATACAATTTCTTCTTGTTTGTTTGTTTTTTTTACTTCTGATCAAATTCCCAGATTTTCCCCAATGTAATTCTTTCAAAATGTTCAATTCGGATTTTTCCAGCAGGGATTTTTTAAAATGGTGGCAACCCTGAATACTAATTGCAAATATAATTTTAATAAGGATTTTTAGTTTTAAATCAATATTTGTAATTACTGTGTCACATCATATGCAAATGAGATTACTTGACTTTTCATAATACTTTCTGGTATTTCCTTTTACACTTCTTCTCTATAGGAACGTTGACGAGTGACGTCATTCGCACCTGCTATGTTTAGACTCCGCCCACTGGTTGGCAAAAGGTGGTTTGAATAACGTAGGCATATATAGATAGTGTTGAAAAACACATTAGTAAATTTTCACAATAATGTTTTAAAACATGTTGGCACATAATAATGTTATAATAAGACATATTTCATAATGAAACGTTTGTTTCATAATTATTGTTCACTAATGATGCATTTAAAAGTACGGAATTCAATGAGCTCAATATTAATGTATGCAACACTTATACAAGGCAAAGTTGTTGTTCCTGACAACAAAACAAGAGGGCCACTATGGCCCTAGGTCGCTCACCTGATATCTATGTATGAAGTTTCATTAAAATATCTCAATGCGTTCTTTAGTTATTGAGCTTAAACCGTTTTTCTACTTTTAATAACAGTGACCTTGACCCCACCCACACCATAAGAAAACCCAAGTAAGGTCTCGATATAAGATATGTGTAATAAGTTTCATTAAAACATCGCAATGCTTTCCTTATCAAGTTATTGAGCGGACACTGTTTTTCTATTTTCAGTAACGTGACCTTGACCCCACCCACTACATATGCAATCCCAAGCAATGTGATGATATAAGGTACTTATGTATTAAGTTTCATTAAAATAGCTGAATGCATTCTCAAAATATTTAGCGGAAAACATTTTTCTATATTTAATAACGGTGACCTTGACCCCACCCACCCCATATGCAATCCCAATCAAGGTCTCAAAATAATGTATTTATGTATGATGTTTCATTAAAATATCTCAATGCGTACTCAAGATATTGAGTGGAAATGGTTTTTCTATTTTTAGTAACAGTGACCTTGACCCCTCCCACCCCATATGCAATAGCATGCGAGGTGTCAATATAAGGTATCAATGTATTAAGTTTCATTAAAATATCTCAATGCGTTCTAAAGTTTTTCAGCGGAAACCGTTTTTCTATTTTTAGTAACAGTGACCTTGACCCCACCCATCCAATATGCAATCCCAATCGAGGTCTCGATATAATGTTTTAACCAAATATTAAACTTCTGGGCCTTGTGGTTTCAGAGAAGAATTTTAAAATCATTTTGCCATTTACATCTATATAAACCTTGTGAGCCCCGGGGTGTGCCCAGCTTTGACCCCAGGGGCATCATTTGAACAATCTTTATAGAGGACCACTACACAATGTTACATACCAAATATAAAACCTCAAGGCCTTGAACTTTCAGGAGAATTTTTTTAAAGTCATTTTGCTATTTAAGTCTATATAAACCATGTGACCCCCGGGGTGTGGCCAGTTTTGACCCCAGGGGCATCACTTGAACAATCTTTGTAGAGGACCACTATACAATGTTACATACCAAATATGAAACCTCTAGGCCTTGCAATTTCAGCGAAGAAGATTTTTAAAGTCATTTTGCTATTTAAGTCTATATAAACCATGTGAGCCACAGGGTGTGGCCAGTTTTGACCCCAGGGGTATCATTTGAACAATCTTTGTAGAGGACCAATATACAATGTTACATACCAAATATGAGACCTCAGGGCCTTGCAGTTTCAGAGGAGAAGAATTTAAAAGTCATTTTGCTATTCAAGTCTATATGAACAATGTGACCCCCGGGGTGTGGCCAGTTTTCACCCCAGGGGCATCATTTGAACAATCTTTGTAGAGGACCACTATACAATTTTACATACCAAATATGAAACCTCTGGGCCTTGCGGTTTCAGAGGAGAAGATTTTGAAAGTCAACTTGCCATTTAAGTCTATATAAACCATGTGACCCCGGGATGTGGCCAGTTTTCACCCCAGGGGCATCATTTGAACAATCTTTGTAGAGGACCACTTTACAATGTTACATACCAAATATGAAACCTCTAGGCTTTGCGGTTTCAGAGAAGAAGATTTTTAAAGTCATTTTGCTATTTAAGTCTATATAAACCATGTGAGTCACGGAGTGTGGCCAGTTTTGACCACAGGGGCATCATTTGAACAATCTTTGTAGAGCACCAATATACAATGTTACATAATAAATATGAAACCTCTGGGCCTTGCGGTTTCAGAGGAGAAGATTTTTAAAGTCATTTTGCTATTTAAGTGTATATATAAACCATGTGTGCCCCAGGGTGTGGCCAGTTTTGAACCCAGGGGCATCATTTGAACAATCTTTGTAGAGGACCACTAAACAATGTTACATACCAAATATGAAACCTCTGGGCCTTGCGGTTTCAGAGAAGATTTTAAAGTCATTTTGCTATTCAAGTCTATATAAACCATGTGACCCCCGGGGTGTGGCCAGTTTTCACCCCAGGAGCATCATTTGAACAATCTTTGTAGAGGACCACTTTACAATGTTACGTACCAAATATGAACCTCTTGGCCTTGCGGTTTCAGAGGAGAAGATTTTGAAAGTCACTATGCTATTTAAGTCTATATAAACCATGTGACCCACGGGGTGTGGCCAGTTTTGACCCCAGGGGCATCATTTGAACAATCTTTATAGAGGACCACTATACAATGTTACATACCAAATATGAAACCTCTGGGCCTTGCGGTTTCAGAGCAGAAGATTTTTAAAGTCATTTGTTATTCAAGTCTAAATAAACCATGTGACCCCCGGGGTGTGGCCAGTTTTCACCCCAGGGGCATCATTTGAACAATCTTTGTAGAGGACCACTATACAATGTTACATACCATATATGAAACCTCTGGGCCTTGCGGTTTCAGTGAAGATTTTTAAAGTCATTTTGCTATACAAGTTTATACAAGGGGCATAATTTGAACAATCTTTGTAGAGGACCACTAGAGGATGTCAGATATCAACTATGACAGCTCCAAGCCTTGTGGTTTCAGAGAAGATTTTGAAAGTTTTCAGTTTTTAGCTCTGGTGACCTACATATGCAGCGGACCGAAACGATTTGAACAACTTTGAAAGAGGGTCACCCAAGGATCATTCCTGTGAAGTTTTGTGAAAATCTGCCAAGCGGTTTAGGAGGAGATGTTGATTATATGAAATGTTGACGCACGACCAACGACGGACTATTGCGATCACAAAAGCTCACCATAAGCACGTTGTGCTATTTTGCTATACAAGTCTATATAAACCATGTGACCCCGGGGCGTGACCAGTTTTGACCCCAGGGGCATAATTTGAACAATCTTTGTAGACGACCACTAGAGGATGACAGATATCAAATATGACAGCTCCAAGCCTTGTGGTTTCAGAGAAGATTTTTAAAGTTTTCAGTTTTTTAATCTATTTTTAGCTCTGGTGACTTACATATGCAGCAGACCGAAACGATTTGAACAACTTAGAAAGAGGGTCACCCAAGGATCATTCCTGTGAAGTTTCGTGAAAATCTGCCAAGCGGTTTAGGAAGAGATGTCGATTTTTATATGAAATGTTGACGCACGACGGACAAAAGGCAAACACAAAAGCTCACCTTGAGCACGTTGTGCTCTGGTGAGCTAAAAACAAAAATGAAAAATCTGCATTTAAGTTATATTGTTCGCGAATACAGGACACTGAAACAAATAATTATGTAAACCAAATAATGGATCACGCCAATTAGGCTTTATACATGTAATGCATTAATTATAATATCAAAACCTTAATTTCCAGAACCTACACAGGTCAGAAAAAAACTTAGCTTGTTGTAAAGTTTAATTTAAATAAAAATAAAATGCACCAGTTTGTGCATATTTGACACCCTAGCATCGTTTGATAATTTAATCCAGTGTTTAATTGTTCCTTTGTTTGAGCACAAACCCATTATCTCATTATGATCAGATACTGCCCAGACAGTTACTAACTAACAACATGGTGCCATGTTTGATTCTAAGTGTCCTAAACCACAGGTGGCAGATGTATGTCTGGCCATTTAACAAGATTTATAATACTTCCATGGTATGTTAGCAGTCAGTTTCACGGATAATTTTAACGCCCAAAATACTGAATTCTTTCTTTCTTATTATATATAATGTATTGAATAAACGATGCTTATTAAATTTTGTAAATTGATAAAAAAGATGATCTGAGACAAAATATTTTTTGTTCAGTTTAAGCATAAAATATTTTATTGATATAGAGTACCCGATAAAAATTTAAGCATTGTGAAAATTTGCTATAAAACATTTTATTCTTAAAACGGATAAAAACCCATTATCTTAGATCGCCCGTTTAAGCAGAGTACAAATGAGCATCATTTAATAATTTTTCTATATCCATAAGGATGTTTTTAAAATAATGCAACCTTGCTGCGATAAATAAAAACAATGATTAACAAGGCAGTCAAAAGGACAGCTATAGCCCCCCCCATGATCCTTCATTAGATTTTAAAGGTGACTTTGAAGTATCACACTGACCTTAATCAGTTTCATGAAAATTCCATAAACGGCATAGGAGATATGGAGCTGACACGAAAATGGAGGCTCAAACATTTGACCTTTAAGTGTGACCTTGACCTTGAGGTGGCAAGACTGCTCCATGCCTTCTGCACATCGCCTCAATGTGATAATCATTTGAGCCAAGTTTTCTGAAAATCCTTCAAAGGGCAAAGGAGATATGGAGCAGACACAAATATGGAGGCTCAAACATTTTACCTTCAAGTGTGACCTTGACCTTGAGGTGGCGTGACTGCCTCATGCCTTCTGCACATTGCCTCAATGTGATAATCATTTGAGGCAAGTTTCATGAAAATCCTTTAAAGGGACTTGTTCACAGTTTGGCAAAATGACAATTTTCAAAAAAATTGTCATAGATTCAAAAAAGAATGTATGCATTATATTCACACAAGCAAAATAACACTCCTGACTAAGAAAAATGTTAAAAAGATATGTTCGTTTATTTATAATCATCAATCGAAATTGGAAAAATAATAAAGCGTTTGTAACGCTTTTCATAGATAATTTAGCAAAAACGTGTATTACCGACATAGCGTTTAAACTGCCATCCAAAATCAAAAGCCTGCGTGGTGTAGTGGTAGCGCGTTAGATTTTGCTTCTAGGGGTCCCGGGTTCGAACCCCAGGGCAGGCACATTTTTTATTTTTATCTTTTTCCTTGTTATTATAATTATTTAAAACTATTCCAGATATGACAGTTTTGTAAGTAAATTCATTTAATGACATTTTTCAAAAATACGAAAATCTGTGAACAAGTCCCTTTAAAGGGCACAGGAGATATAGAACGGACATAAATAGACAGGCTCAAACATTCAACCTTCAAGTGTGACCTTGACCTTGAGTTGGCGTGACTGGCTTATGCCTTCTGCACATGGTCTCAATGAGCAGAACATTAGAGCCAAGTTTCAAGAAAATCCTTCAAAGGGTGTAGGGGTATGGAGCGGACACAAAATATGGACCCGAAAATGGAGGCTCAAAAATTTTACCTCCAAATGTGACCTTGACCTTGAGCTGGCGTGAAAGGCCAATGCCTTCTGCACATCGTCTCAATGACCTAAACAATTGAGCCCAGTTTCATGCAAATCCTTCAATAGGGCATAGGAGATATGGACCGGACACTAAATGGAGGCTCAAATATTTGACCTTCAAGTAAGACCTTGACCTTGAGCCGGCGTGACTGACTCATGTCTTCTGCACATCGTCTCAATGACCTAAACATTAAGCCAAGTTTCATGAAAATCCTTCAAAGAGTATAGGAGACATGGAGCGGACACAAAAATGTTACTGACAGACTGACGGATGGACGAAGGGCATCCTATACCCCCGTCCCGCTTCGCGGCGGGCAAATCGAAAATGCTAGATATTCATCTATATTAGATATTTAAATAGTAAGTTCAATTTACATTCCTAATATCTGCCAATTAACCACAGACGTTGATGTTGTTCCTTTTTCCAAGTTATACGTAATGAGACAATCAAATTGCGCATCGCTAGAAAAATTAAAAATCATATTTAAATAGCGTCTTTTCATAAGTGTTATGCTACAGGTTTGTTTTAAGGTTGATATTGTATGACTGGTCAATATTATATACATTCGTTTTACTTTAAAATGCACAGGGTTTTACCTTAAAATGCACAGGTCTCCTGCCACTTTGTTTCGTAAAAAAAATAACACACACTATAGCACACACATTATTTTCATATCATTACTGTTCTGGTACAAATTAACAGGATTTGTAACAAACATTATTATTTTAACAATACAAATTATTTAATTCGTGTCCACAAGAAATTTTACGAATGATTTATAGCTTCGTTCGTAACAGTGGCACTTTCAGCCAATCAAGTGTTTCGTTTAAGTTAAATGACCAGCTCATTTGATATATTTAGTTACATATATTCCAATGCCGGTATTTGGCGATTTTTTGTGGGGGGGGGGGTTTAATACATATTTCAGAAATTCTGATCGATTTATAGAGTAAACACAGGTGTGTATGCATATGGTTTCCATATCTGTAACCAGCGCTTTTGCCAACCAGTTAGTGCACATGCGCGAAAAATCCCAATAGTCAACAACAATCAACGTTCCTTTAGGCAAATGCCTAATGAAAAAATACCAGTAAGAACTGAACTTCTTGCACCTAAATTTTATCAAAACAACATATCTAACTGTCAATAAATCTTTGACATTAAGTGTACAAAACTATGAACTTCATCTTGCAATCAAGAAATTAATAACTTCATCTTGCAATCAAGAAATTAATGTTATAATGAATTATAAAATTCTACATGTTAAAATAAAACAACAAAGAGTTATAAAATCTTCATGTGTAAAAGGTCAAATTACACCGAAACGGAAGTCACATCCTCAGGGTTACATGCTGTCAGTTAGATAATGAACACACATGTTCAGTGTATAATGCATATGATTTTTAAAATACAGTTTAAATGATATGTTTTGGTATCAAATTAAAGGTATATATGTAAGAAATAAGAAAAAGTTTTTTTTGGCACTACTTTGTTCTTAGTGGTCCCCAGCTTCATAACTTTTGGCCCATGCATTCATGCACAAAATGGCAGCCTACATGCCCGTCAAAACCGGTGTGTATATTCTAAGGTAAATATTTTGAGTTACAACACAGAATTTTTTGAAATGCTGTTTTTTCAAAAGGTTATGGCCTTATCGTTCCAACGATGTATGGTGATATATTGAAAAGTAGCTTGGTCATAGTGAACATTGAGATCAAACATTGTATATTTTATATGTAACAATGAAGGGATTTATTTGCGCATGCGTAACCAAAATAATCAATTTTAACAATTGCTTACAGCAGTAAAGTAACAAAATGCCTGAGGCTTGAAACAAACAACGCAACATGTCTCTCTAAAATGTCAATTACCAGTTATGAGGTAATTATGAAGTAATTCATAATGCATTTTGTAGAATCATAAAATGTCAGTGAAATGGAAATTACATCTTTATTATAATTTTTTTCACAATTAGCGTTATTCAGTGATGTTAAATCATTATTTTTATTACAATGGATTAAGGATAAAATTATCCACTAATAAACACAGCAGAGAAAAACTGCTACTAATGTATATTATTGTCTGGCTGCTAAATATGTCATGATTGGCTGCTAATGATGTATTCATTAGATTACGAATGCATTGCATAATTATGCCATAATATATCACAGTGGATACTTTACAGGCACCTTGCGGTCTCGAGCATATACTTCCACGAATCCAAATCGAGAAACTTTAAATGAGAACTTTGATTTCCATTGGTTTAATATTTACAATTACGACTAAAATTAAACTCAAGAATGTTCGTTAAACGTCATGGGGCCAGGGCCCGTATTCACAAAGCTGCTTAGGGAAAACATAAGTATATTCCTTAAATTTATAAAATTCCTTAAGTCTCTGGCTGTTTCATGTATAGGTCTTCTAACATTAAAATGTTGTCAACTTGTAAATATTGCTTGTATGTTTAGTGTTGCAGCATTCTTTGTACAGAAATCATTGAACTTCACACGGAAAATGTGACCTAAAATGTTCACTTAAGTACAACTTAAGTTAAGATTTCCCTTAGAATCTTTGTGAATACCAGCAGAGGGGCCCGTATTCACAAAGCTCCTTTGGGAAAACTTAAGTATATTCCTTAAATTTATAAAATTCCTTAAGTCTCTGGCTGTTTCATGTATAGGTCTTCTAACATTAAAATGTTGTCAACTTGTAAATATTGCTTGTATGTTTAGTATTGCAGCATTCTTTGTACAGAAATCATTGGATTTCACACGGAAAATGTGACCTGAAATTTTCACTTAAGTACAACTTAAGTTAAGATTTCCCTTAGAATCTTTGTGAATACCGGCAGAGGGCCCGTATTCACGAAGCTCCTTTGGGAAAACTTGAGTATATTCCTTAAATTTATAAAATTCCTCAAGTCTGTGGTTACTTCACGTAGAGATCTTTTTACATTTAAATGTTTTACACTAGTAAATATTACTTTGATATTTCAGAAAAAAAATTTCTTTTAGGAGCTTTGTGAATACCGGCCCAGGAAAGTGACTCTGCTGCTGTGTACGTACCTGTTATATCCAGCACTTTATCAGGGGGGGGGTGGGGGGGGGGGGGTGGCGAAAATTCTATTATTGCCTGTCTGTCTAATTTTGACAAATGCCTTTTGCCACTTGTCCATGTGGCAATAACATAGCAAATTCTGGCAAATTTCAATTCCCATGATCTGAGACAAGCTAAGCAATATGGTCAATTGATATCGTCATCCTCGACTTAACCACAATATCCTGCTGCAGTGTTTTGGAAGGACATGCCCACTCGGACATAAATCACGGAATTCAACTTGCCCGAATCTTCTTTGAAATTGTCCAACAACAACAAAAACAAATATACAGATATTACTTGATCTTTTTTTGATTTTTTATACTTCTTGTACTTGCCCTTTTGGGCAGACAAATCATAATTTGAGGCGTGTTGTGGGAAAACCGGTCTTAATGCATGTGCGTAAAGTGTCCTCCCGGATTAGCCAGTGCAGTCCACACACGCTAATCTGGGATGGCACTTTCTGCCTACAGTGGATTAATGTTTAGGAGAGACCTCCTTGAAAATGAAAATACCATAAAAGCGGAAGGTGCCATCCTGGATTAGCCTGTGCGGACTTCACAGGCTAATCCGGGACGATGCTTTACGCACATGCATTAAGACCGGTTTTCTCACAACGTGCCACATTTTTAATTGCCTGGATTGATTTTCACTTGTCCTGGGCGTTGGGCAAGTAAGATTTTCAAAGACTGCGGCCCTACTTACAGGACAAACACCTGGGTGTCCTTGTACATCTTGGCTGCATCCGTTTCCTTCTTGCTCCTCTCTGAGGCATAGCCGGACTGCATGAAGCACAGGGCAGACTCGATGTACAGGATGTGCTTCGTCAGGCAGGGCTTCTGCAAGGAAACAGCAACAATATAGCATGAACGGTCACAGTCATGTACAGGGCTCGTATTTAACTATTTTTGAAATTAGAAAATATTTGCCAAGATGATTATATTTTAACTTGCAAAACTTATTTTCTTCTTGAAATTATATTAAGTTATAGTAAAATCCCATTGATAAATAGTGTCTTATTTTGTTGATATATTTACATAAAGATATTTCTGGGTAAACAATTGTTGGTGATTAAGACAATTTATATGGAAATAAAAATTTATTTTTCCTGTATGTTCGAAAACAGATCAACAAACTATTACTGTACCAAAAAAGACTACGTGCACACACGTATTTTTCATTCGCAGTATTCTGCGAGCAACTGAAACATTAACTCGCAAAACTATTTTTTACGAGTCCCCAAGTGCTAAATTTGGGGCCTAGGAGTAAAGGATATGGTGACCGCCCTGTGACCAGAAGGTCGATAGTTTGATCCCTACTCAGGGTAGTTTTGACACCAAAGTACTGGTTCTACCCAGGAACCGGATTCGAAAGTGTCTTAATAAGCCTCTGCCTTTCGACACAATCAAGTATAAATAAATAGGTTTGAGGCGCGTCATGGGAAAACCGATCTTAATGCATGTGCATAATCCCGGACGGCACTTTCCGCTTTTATGGAATTTTCTGTTTCAAGGAAGTCTCTTCTAAACATAAATCCACTGTAGACGGAAAGTGCCGTCCCGGATTAGCCTGTGTGGACTGCACAGGCTAATCCGGGACGACACTACACACATGCATTAAGTCCAGTTTTCCCACGACGCGCCTCGCTTAAACTATTTTGCGATGGGCATAGAGTTCAAATTTTAAGATCAAAATGATGTAATCGGAACAAATTAAACTTTATCATAAAACTACCTAGTCAGTTAATTTTTAAGACATTTTCTTAAGGTATCATTACAATTGGCTTGACAAGCCTTTCTGTAGAGATCGAATTAAGCGTTCATAAGGTCACTGCATATCAAGGAATATGAAACTAGCACAGTAACATGGCTTGATGACAAGAATGAAATCAAAATCAATAAGAGGCGCGTCGTGGGAAAACCGGACTTAATGCATGTGCGTAAATTGTTGTCCCGCTTTAGCCTGTGCAGTCTGCACAGGCTAATCCGGGACAGCTCTTTCCGCTTTTATGGTATTTTCTGTTTCAAGAAAGTCTCTTCTAAACATAAACCCACTGAAAGTGCTGTCCTGGATAAGCCTGTTCGGAATGCACAGGCTGATCAGGAACGACACTTTACGCACATGCATTAAGTCTGGTTTTCCCACGACACGCCTCATAACATCTCTGCAGTTATACAGATGACATAATGCCACAGTTCAGAGAAGTAGCTAGGTATTTCTGGTAAACTACTTAAACAAGACCAGAATGAAACACTGCAAGGGCAGGTTCTATAAACACGTTTTATATTTGATTTAATATATGCAATGATGCAATATATTTAAGAAATTATTTTCGATTCTGAGTTGTTTATCTGTAAATAATCAACAATTTTGAATTGAAGAACGAAAAATCATTGTTAATTTACCTATCAACAACTTTCTGCCTACAGTGGATTAATGTTTAAAAGAGACTTCCTTGAAAAAGAAAATACCATACAAGCGGAAAGCGTCGATTGTCCTGGATTAGCCTGCACAGACTGATCTGGGACGACACTAAACGCAGATGCATTAAGCTCGGTTTTCCCATGACATGTGAATGACTCTTATGTCCAACAATGAAGAAGCTATTTCATAGCTGGTCATCGTGCACAAGTTAATTGGGTCAGTCTTGATACAAAAGCAACTGCGCCAGGGCTTAGCCTGCCAGTGACAGTTACATATTTAGTTACATATTTATATCTCACAATAGCCTGGATATTAATGTTTTCTACTGAAGTTCTTTATCAGACTATGTCACTGTATGAACCAGATTTCGACATTACTTAGTCTTCACCGATTCATTCTTGACAAACATAAAGAAAGCCTTTGGCTCATTGAGACCTAGCCCCAGCACTATGAAATTTCTCAATCTCAAACTTGGTCTCAACTTAAAATATTGACCAATGAGAAAGCTCGTAACATTTGAGCTTTGTTTTCCATTGGTTTAATATTTTAGGTTAAGACTAAGGTTATGCTTAATCATGTTGGAAGTCGTTGGGCCTGATTCTATAATAGGATTGCTGGATTGAAACACAGTAAATGGTGCATTTGAGAAAATCCATTGAACACACACTGTGTGAGCAACATACATCATTCTTGATCATGAGGCAGACATGTTGATTATGCCACACCTTCGTTCAAAGAGGCTACTAAAAGGAGCTCTCTATGTTAAACGCAATCTTTAAAATATCAAGTTTGGTAAGGATAGGCTGAAAGCTGTTGGACATACAGAACGGAAACAGCTAAACAGGCAAATTTGAGATAATTCAAGTGCCATAACTCCACAATTCCTGGGGTGATTTGGCTGATTATCGAATACGACCTGGATATTATGCCCGACAATTTCATGAAGTTTGGTGAAGATCGGATGAAAACTGTTGGACTTAGAGAGTGAAAACGAAAGTGGTCTACCGACAGACAGACTGACTGACAGACCGACATTAGCAAACCAATATACCCCGGCATCTTCGATGGGGGGCATAGATAAGATAAGTATGCAAACATGGAATACATGTGAATGTTTACCATGTCGTCTGCCTGGTACTTGTACTTCCTTGCCTTGTTGTGGTACTCATCTATTGTCATTAATCTGCAAAACATGAACCTGAGCATTAATACAAACATTTACAACAAATATGAGGGGTTTCGTTTTGTTTCAAGGAAGTCTCTTCTAAACATAAATCAACTTTAGGCGGAAAGTGCGCCCCCCATTAGCCTGTGCAGTACGACACTTTACGCACATGCATTTATCCCGGGTTTCCACGACACGCCTCATATAATGTTTAATGTTCTACAAGATAAGTCTCTACTCCTGTTTTCATTAAAATAGCCATGAAACCTGATGCATGCATAGCCAACTTATATGTCCTTCGGTGTCAGCATTATATAAATACACCATCCGGTATCTGTGGAAATTGCTTTTAATGGACAAAAATTCAGTGACATATAACAGAATGCTATTTTTCTATCATTACCTTCAAAGCAGTCCTTGTTAGCAAATATGCAATAAATCTAGTGTCAGATGTTAAAGCTGAGAACACTTCAGCATCCATTTACTGGAGCACTTTAATAACATGTATTAATTTGGCATTTCAACCCTATCTAAGTTCATTGGTCTATAGTAAAATCCAAGTAAACATTCACTTGAAAAGCATACACACTCAGAAGTTGTAAACAAGAAAGAATAACAGGTTTGCAAAAAAAAAATAAACACAAAAAAACAACACCAAAACTGGAAATTTGCAGTAAACAATTGTGTCTTTTATATGTCAATATGAGTTGATACCAACTTATACATGTGTTCAAGGCTGAATGTAAATGACCTTGTACTGTTGAGCTCAAAAGAATGGTCATTTAGTTCAAGTACATTCAAATTTAAACACTAATATCTTCATATTGTAAAAGAAAAGCAGCAAAAAGGTGTACATATGTATATGGATGTATTTGGAGACTCGCTGATTTTGTATACATGTTCTATATGTGTTTATTACATGTTAAACAGGTTTCTGAGATAATTTTAGCAGCAGATTTCCTTTGTTGTATCATAAAATAACAAAATGATTCAAGTGTCTTAAATTAATACACATCCATGAGGAGAAAATCATTCAACACACTGGGACAAAGCCAGACTGTCTTAAGAACATATCATACATAACTAGTACATATAGCGCTGTCTGGCATTCACACCAGCAATAAGAATCAATCAAGACTGACAACCAAGGTCATAAATATCTTCTCCATAGAGTCTGGTATAGCAAAAGTACCAAATGTCATGCAAAACAGGCTACTTAACATGGACGGCAATCCATTACCGGTTGACATTAACAATATATTTTTAAAGTCACTACGAAAACTGTCCATTTCACATGGATACTTAAATATGACGAAGATTAAAACAGTCACCGAGATGTGCTCTTTATGCTGGGTTTCTGATGGCAAAAAGCACTACCATTATATGAGGCATGTCGTGGGACAACCGGGCTTAATGCACGTGCGTTAAGTGTCGTCCTGCACAGGATAATCCAGGACGACACTTTACGCTCATGCATTAAGCGCGGGTTTCCCACGGCACACCTCGTATGTTGTAAACTTGATAGCATCATCACCATTATCATAATTGAAGAGTACAGAAAAGCACTACCATTATATGTTTTAAACCTGTTCAAGTACTGGGATAAACTTCATTAGAAAAACATACGGATTGCAATAGACAAATTATGCAGCAGAAAAATACAAACGCCTGCCAAAAATATAATAAAGAGTTACAATATCGCATTATTACAGTAAAGAATGGTGACAGGTCTTGAAAACTAAGCTTGAAGCTCTGCAAGTTAATTGAGAGAGTAGCAATATATTTATCAGCTCAGCAGCTCTACCAAACCCATCGAAACAATAAATCATGTCTCTCAATTTAGTTTAAGACCACTGATACGGCCTGTATACTTGAATTTTTTTCCATCATCCTAGTAGATTCATATTCCAAAGAATGTTGATTGTCCTTTGTTTATAGAGCATTTCAAAAATTGTATGTGCTAATGAACAAGCAAACATGAGGCATACGTTTGTTCTCCCTCTACCTTCATGTTTGACAATTGCAGGCTACATGACAGATGAAGAGTAAATCAAAGGAGACAATTCAACACTATTATTTAACCCAATGACCTAGTTTGTCTCAACTGGTGAGAAAACAGTTGAAAACACGCGAACATTTGAAATCTGCACAGCAAAGACATTACCATGGCAAGTGGTTTTTTTACATTCATGTTCAGGGAAATGCAACATTTTTTTTTAATTTTCACTTTTAATGGTATAAAATACTAGACCATCAGTCATCAAATTGTCTGATTATTAAACTGACATTGCTGGAAATGCGACATTTTTTTTAAATGTCCACTTGCGATGTTATAAAATATAAAAATATCAGTAATTGAACAGTATTAAAACTGTGTTTTTGGTTTCATTCCTGTTCTCTATGAGACTGCAGTCTTCAAGTTTTACATTTCATTTTCGTTCTTGTTTTCTACGAGACTGGTTTAAAGTTTTACATTTGTTTTCGTTCCTGTTCCCTATGAGACTGGTTTGAAGTTTACCTTTGTTTTTATTCTTGTTCCCCATGAGACTGGTTTGAAGTTTACCTTTGTTTTTATTCTTGTTCCCTATGAGACTGGTTTAAAGTTTACATTTACTTTGCATTCCTGTTCTCTGAGACATGTTTCCATGTTATCTTTAGTTTTCATTCCTGTTCTATGAGACTAGTTTAAAGTTTATCTTTCGTTTTAATAGCTGTTCCTTATGAGACTGGTTTAAAGTTTACCCTTAATTTTTGTTCCTGTTCTCTATTAGACTGGTTTAAAGTTTACCTTTTGTTTTCGTTCCTTTTCACTATCAGGTTGGTTTAAATTTTACCTTTTGTTTTTGCTCCTGTTTAGTATGAGATTTGTTTAAAGCATATTTCCATTTTCGCTCATGTTCTTTAGAGAGACTGTTTTAAAGTTTACCTTTTGTTTTTATTCCTGTTCTCTATGAGACTGGTTTAAAGTTTTACCTTTTGTTTTCGTTCCTGTTCTCTATGAGACTGGTTTAAAGTTTTACATTTCGTTTTCATTCCTGTTCTCTATCAGACTGGTTTAAAGTTTTACCTTTTTTTTCATTCCTGTTCTCTATGAGACTGGCTTTAAGTGTTAACTTTCCTTTTCATTCCAGTTCTCTATGAGACTGGCTTAAAGTGTTACCTTTCGTTTTCGTTCCTGTTCTCTATGAGACTGGCTTAAAGTGTTACCTTTCATTTTCGTTCCTGTTCTCTATGAGACTGGCTTAAAGTGTTACCTTTCGTTTTCGTTCCTGTTCTCTATGAGACTGGCTTAAAGCGTTACCTTTCGTTTTCGTTCCTGTTCTCTATGAGACTGGCTTAAAGTGTTACCTTTCGTTTTCGTTCCTGTTCTCTATGAGACTGGCTTAAAGTGTTACCTTTCGTTTTCGTTCCTGTTCTCTATGAGACTGGCTTAAAGTGTTACCTTTCGTTTTCGTTCCTGTTCTCTATGAGACTGGCTTAAAGTGTTACCTTTCGTTTTCGTTCCTGTTCTCTATGAGACTGGCTTAAAGTGTTACCTTTCGTTTTCGTTCCAGTTCTCTATCAGACTGGCTTAAAGTGTTACCTTTCGTTTTCGTTCCTGTTCTCTATGAGACTGTACCCAGTCTTGGAGGCACGCACAGGGGTGGTGATCCCATTCTGTTGAGGAGGCTCGCAGCGAGAACTCTGCAAAGACAAACCATACACAATGTACACTACACTATGTACATAGCTAGAAATATCAGATAAGATTAAAAACAAATCATGCCGCTTTGTTGAGGCAGGACATTATGAACTATGAAATACGTGCATTTAATGGTATTAGCTATTCAGCTCACTATTTTTATATTCCAATCAAGTGTGCATAAATAATGTTGTAAAGACATAATTTGCATGTTAAATGAAAATTGTATGTCAAATAATCACAATATATAATAATTTTGTCATGTAACATTAATTTTAAGATAAAAATGTTGATCAATAAAATATTTCGAGGAATTCTGTCATTTATTGACAGAAAACAGATCCTCAAAACACATCAGTGAGCTGACTGTCTAAGTGGGACGTTCTATGTACAACCTATTGTCTCTATATAGTGCCAATGTCAATACCTATTTACGGAGCTTTTATTTTTCATTTTTCTAGTTAAGTTTATAAATTTAAATTCATTTAGTACATATTATAACAACATAATAGTGCTTTAAAATACACTGACATGGCCATTTAAAACAGCTGTAACAAATGAGCTAATAGAGATGTCTTCTGTAATTAAAATGCGTATTAGATGGTTCACGCTTATATTTTACACATAACTGTCATTAAATAATGCTAAGTCGCGATTGTCATAATTTAAGACACTACATTGGCACTAAGACAAGATTTTGTCAATAGTAGCTGAAGTACTGCGTTAATCATCTTTATTTATAGCTGAAATACTGTATAAACCATATTTCTTTTTAATGTCAGCGCTTAAAATACATGACTTTATACATGAATTCCTCATATGTTTGTTCTATTTAAAAAGAGATACATGTTAATGTTTCAATATTGTGTGCACTGATAAATATGTTTATCTTCATACAGATGTTCAGGAGCAAGTGCGAAATGATACTTTTTAAATAGAACAGATCTGCAAATGATTTTTTTCTTTCGCTGCAACATTCTCAGGTATAATTTACATGTTTTGTTCAATTCTGTTCTATTTCCAACTTTGTTTAAAACAAGAGATGATTGTAAAACATGTATGCCCCCCAATGTGCTGCCAAGTTGTGAATATGTGCAATTGTTAAGAATTTTTTTTTAAATGCAAGCCCAAGCAAGGTCTCGATATATGGTATCTTTCTTTAAAAAATCTTGATGCATTCTCAAGTTATTGGGCCGAAACCGTTTTTCTATTTTTAGTAATGGTGACCTTGACCCCACCCACCCCATATGAAATCCCAAGAGAGGTCTCAATATAAGGGTATCTATGTATGAAGTTCCATTAAAATATCTCAATGCGTTCTCAAGTTATTGAGAGATAACCGTTTTTCTATTTTTAGCAATGGTGAGCTTGACCCAACCCACCCCATATGCAATCCCAAGCGAGGTCTCGATATAAGGTATATATGTATGAGGTTTCATTAAAATATCTCGATGCTTTTTCAAGTTATTGTGCTGAAACCGTTTTTACTATTTTTAGTAACGGTGATCTTGACCTTGACCCCACACACCCCATATGCAATCCCAAGCGAGGTCTGAATATAAGGTATCTATGAATGAACTTTCATTAAAATATTATTATGCGTTCTCAAGTTATTGAGCGGAGACCGTTTTTTCTATTTCTAGTAATGTCGACCTTGACCTTGACCCCACCAACCCCGCATCAAATCCCAAGCGAGGTCTCAATATAAGGTATCTATGTATGTAGTTTCATTAAAATATCTTGATGCGTTCTTAAGTTATTGAGCGGAAACCGTTTTTCTATTTTTAGTAATGGTGACCTTGACCCCCACCCACCCCATATGCAAGCCCAAGCGAGGTCTCGATGGGAGGTATATATGTATAAAGTTTCATTAAAATATCTCAATGCATTCTCAAGTTATTGAGCAAAAACCGTTCTTCTATTTTTAGTAATGGTGACCTTGACCTTGACCCCACCCGCCCCATATGCAATCCCAAGCGAGGTCTCAATATAAGGTATCTATGTGTGAAGTTTCATTAAAATATCTCAATGCGTTCTCAAGTTATTGAGCAGAAACTGCTTTTCTATTTTTAGTAACAGTGACCTTGATCTTGACCACACCCACCCAATATACATTCCCAAGCGAGGTCTCGATGTAAGGTATCTATGTATACAGTTTCATTAAAATATCTCAATGCATTCTCAAGTTATTGAGGGGAAGCCGTTTTTTATTTTTAGCAATGGTGACCTTGACCTTTGACCTGTTGACCTCAAAATTTATAGTGTTCTTCCTTTCCACCCTAGTAACCAGCGTACCAACTTTCATGATCATAGGTCAAAGTGTTCTAAAGATGTCGTGGGGAAACGAAATGGTCAACCATTTTTCTATTTTTAGTAACGGTGACCTTGGCCTTGACATACCCATCCCATATGCAATCCCAAGCGAGGTCTCAATGTAAGGTATCTATGTATAAAGTTTCATTAATATATCTCAATACGTTCTCAAGTTATTGAGGGGAAACCGTTTTTTTTATTTTTAGCAACGGTGACCTTGAAATTTGACCTGGTGACCTCAAAATTTGCAGGGTTCTTCCTTTCCTCCCAAGGAACCAGCGTAACAACTTTCATGATCGTAGGTCAAAGCGTTCTCAAGATATCGTGCAGAAACGAAATGGTCTACGGACAGACCTACCAACAGACCGACGGACGGACAGTTGCAAAGCAAGATACCCCCACTTCTTCGAACGGTGGCATAATAACTTAAATATTTCATTTTCAATTTTGGATTCTTTTTCTTATATAACTTAATGTTGAGGTGAGTGCAGAGGGGATATTCTTTAGTTTCTCTGCAAAATCATATTTTATTTCATGAGGCCCTGGTCACAGAAAAAACATTTTCATGGAGTGGCATAGTTTATGAGCTGACAAGGAAATTATCAAATTATTTCATTCCATACACAGTAAAATGATCGAATTATCACACACCTGCACAACAATATATTAACATGAAATAAATATGAAGCGTGTCGTGGGAAAATCAGACTTAATGCACATGCTTTAAGTGTCATCTCGGATCAGCCTGTGCAGTTCACACAGGTTGATCTAGGATGACTCTTTCCACTTTTATGGTATTTTCTGTTTCAACAAAGTCTCTTCTAAACATACATCCTCTACTAAACATATATCCACTGTAGATGGAAAATGCCGTCCCGGATTAGCCTGTGTGGACTGCACAGGCTGTTCTGGGAAGACACTTTAACACATGCATTAAGCTAGGTTTTCCCATGAACCGCCTCATACCAGCAATGGGATATCACAATACACTAAGTGAAATATACAAAGAAAATAATTGGTGCAAATAAAACATGGTCTAGTTTAAGTGACAAAACATTGAGTGGTGATCAACCATCATTTCAGTGGAGAGGAAAGCAAATATTTTATTATAATGTTATTTATTACACCCCTACACATAATAACATGAAGAGCCCCAATAACGGTTATTTTCACAGAAAATCAATGACCCAAGTGCACTCTGTATACCAGGAACAAGGAAATTTGACAAACTACTCAAACTATTGGTTAACTCAATTTTTAAATGAGACCTGTCGTGGAAAAATCGGGCTTAATGCATGTGCGTAAAGTGTTGTCCCGGATCAGTCCGTGCAGTCCACAAGGCTAATCCGGGACAACATTTTCCGCCTACAGGGTTTAGAAGAGACTTCCTGGAAACAGAAAATACCCTAAATGCATAAAGTGCCGTGCTAATAAGCACAGGCTAATCCGGTACGACACTTTACGCACATGCATTAAGCCCACTTTTCTCACCACGACATGCCTCAAATAAAATATATTGTGGTGTTTTTTAAAGATATTTATGAACAAATATTCTGAACCTAATGTCTTCTTGCCTAAAGTGCTTTTGGAGATGAAATACATTGATCCTGATGGATGGTTAGGTAATTTCCAAAGGGTCTAGTTGAAATGTCTGCATTTGACAAAAATATTTGTCTGGCTAAAAACATTGGTCTTTCCAACAAGTCTACTTGTGCGTTAAATAAACTTCCTCTCTTGATGTCATTGGAAGAAATCTTTAAATGTCAGTTAATAAACATCCTTATACAAAGGTATGGTTAAAAACGATAAACTGCCATGTTGACAAAGAAAATGAACAAAAACGTAAAACATTATGTATTTGAGGCACGTCGTGGGAAAACCGGTCTTAATGCACAGTCCACACAGGCTAATCCGGGACAGCACTTTCCGCTATTATGGTATTTTCTGTTTCAAGGAAGTCTCTTCTAAACATAAATCCACTGTAACCGGAGTTGCCGTCCTGGATTAGCCTGTGTGGACTGCACAGGCTAATCCGGGACGACAGTTTACGCACATACATAAAGTCCGGTTTTCCCACGACGCGCCTCATTCTTATTTCGAATTGTTCTTTATTAACCATACTATCCTGATTCACTCACACCACACCATTATTAGCTCATTTCCAAAGTGGAAATTTGACTGCTCCAATACTGCACACAGGTTTTTTATTTAACTATCCCTCAATTCACACATTGAACATTTCTTCAAGATGCAGGTTAAGGTTTATTATACAGAATGATGCCAGACTAGGGTGTGGTTAATCACTGTTATCAAAGAAATTTGTTCAAAGATTTCCCTTTGAAGAAGATATAACACAACTTTAGAGGTTAAACAGTTACACCTATCATGGTTGCTAAAATAAAACTTTTTATATTTATTAAAGGAAATTAATTAGTTGTATTTCAACTCATTTGTGTCAGTTATGAAACAAATGACAGCAACATATATACAAAAATTTTCTATTATTAAGCAGAAGCAGTCTTGATAGTCCCAGTGATTTTTTTTGCTATTTTTACTGCTGTATAAAGGCAGTTTCCCTTTGTCAATAAGCCTCCAATTTTCCCCTTAAATTACCCATTCCCCCCCCCCCCCAAAAAAAAATTAACAAAACTTTATTGCTGTTTTTTACACACTGTATTAGACACCTCACAGATGAAGATCTTGAACTACTGACTGACAAATTCAAGGGCCATAAAACTATCTTCTTGACTTTTGCCCATGAGTCTGTGGTTTTCAATTTGATATACAAGAATCCACTGTAAACAAGAGATGTTTGTAAAACATGTATGCCCCTGACTTGCAGCCAAGTTGTGAATATGTGCAATTGTTAAGAAACTTTTTCAATATGCAATCCCAAGCGAGGTCTCAATATATGGTATCTATGTATGAAGTTTCATTAAAATATCTCTATGCTTTCTCAAGTTACTGAGCCGAAACCGTTTTTCTATTTTTAGTAATGGTGACATTGACCCCCACCCACCCGATATGGAATCCCAAGAGAGGTCTCGATATATGGTATCTACGTATGCAGTTTCATTAAAATATCTTGATGCGTTCTCAAGTTATTGAGTGGAAACCGTTTTTTCTATTTTTACTAACGATGAACTTGACCCCACCTACCCTATATGCAATCCCAAGCGAGGTCTCAATATAAGGTATATATGTATAAAGTTTCATTAAAATATCTCGATGCGTTCTCAAGTTATTGAGCGGAGACCGTTTTTCTATTTTTAGTAACAGTGACCTTGACCCCACCCACCCCATATGCAGTCTCCGCGAAAGATCGTCGGACTTCGGGCATTGCCGAAAAAAATCCGTGAGGTCTGGGAAAAACTGTGAGAATACTGGTCCCCGTGTCCGGTGAAAATTTCGGTCAAAATATTTTATGATAGCAATTGCTGTATCCACAACAGTCATAAGGCCACAACAAATTGATCAGATGTTCGTCGGATTTGCCGCACCTTAAAATCGTAAATCGAAAAAAAAAAAATTATTTTTATTTCGCGCCCGCACCTACAAGTTTGCCCCGCATCCGATTTTTTTAAATGAAGTTTTCATTAATGAGTCTCATTTTACATTAAATGCCCTCTTCATGGTGTACCCAAATCATAACAAGCAATTGGTACTGATATAGACGTGAATAAGGCACTTTGCAGTGACTGGTTAATGTCCAGAGCACACAATTTATGACCCAGACCTTTAATCGCCAACAGCCAGTCTGGCACAGCTGCCATGTGTATTTCAACTCAGCAATTTCTTATCATGTTTTATCAAACTTGTTAAAACACAAGGAGCTGTTTGTCAGCATTCATTGCCTAATTAAAGATGATTGCTAGCAAGCTCTGGTAATATCAGAAGACACAACAGTTAATTAAAGGATTATCTTGTGGATAAAGGATGTGTGAAATTGGATGTCTGGATTATGTCAAATGGACTGATTATCGGGTATGTTTACATTTCGGACAGTTTTGACCAGCGGTTTGTCCTTGATTTCTTACTTCTAATATCCACACATATAAGTTGTTTCTGACATGTCCATTTTATAAATTCAACGTATCTGTTTGGTGTACATTTTGTTCAGCCTTTATATATTAAGGTACATTTAACAGGGCAAGCCAAGTCATTATGTTAGTTATTAATTTTAATTTATTTATGGATATATTTTGTTAACATCTTGTAGATAGTTTACGAGGGTATGTTTGAATAAAAAATAATTATCCAAGTTTACTGCAATGAACAATTAAGAAAAATGTTAATATAAAAATCGAAGTATACTAATGCTTTTGTTAATGCCATAATTAATTAATATAATACAGCACAGTGAAGTATAATGTTATAGCAATTAAAACAGTAAGATATAACTATTCCCTGACATGGAAACACGCAACGATGTTGCGAGTCGATAAAAAAAAATGGCTCAAGAAAAATAAGAGCCAGTGTGAGTCCTGGTTTACGGTTTTAAAAATGGTGGTGTCCAGCTGTTTCGTCGTGTCATTTAAAGATACAGATCTTATACTAGTGTTTCCTAAATTGTTTTGTGTTCATTGTATGACATTTCATATTCATGTTATTAAACTGTTGATAGTGAATGACTTGGTGTATCAAATTTATATATTTTGATAATGACAATTGCCTTGTACAAGGTCTACTTTCTTATAGTTAAGATATGACTATTTAGTATTTACTGCCGGGTGTTAATTTAATAGCAGAATCACTATTGAAGACTTGTTGCACAAAACCCTTTGCAGGACATGGTCAAAGAAGAAATGGAGAAATTAGTTGCTTAGTTTATTACAGATATATTGATTTTGACAACAATTTATGGAACAGAGCAGATGAAGAAGAAATTATTGACAAGATATCAAGTTATGATGGCGTTTGGGAGTAATTTTTAAACACTATGGGCATGATAGGATTTTTGTTTATTTGCGCTTTTCGCTCGCCTCCGATTTTATCGAAAATGGAAAAAAAAATAATTTATTTTTATTTCGCTCGCTCCAATTTTTTTGGGACAAAATCCGTAGAACAACTGATCAATTAGTTGTGGCCTAATGTCATACTTGAGGGTCACCGATTGTGTTGAAGACGTTGAAGGGACTTTGACAATTCAATTGAATTCATATATATCTTGCAAAATTAACATGCTGATAGTACATGTAGTAGCTTAAGTTAATAAAGCACTCTCAAGTGTCTTCAAAGATATTGTTTTTATCGTATTTAAATGTTTTTTGCAAAAAATAAGTGGCCAGTAATAGTTTGTCCGCACCAGTAATATTTGGGGCATTACCAGTCCTCTTGGCCAGTAATAAATTCATGACTTTTGCGGATACTGCATATGCAATCCCAAGCGAGGTCTCAATAAAAGGTATCTATGTATGAAGTTTCATTAAAATATCTCTATGAATTCTCATGTTATTGAACGGAAAACGTTTTTCTATTTTTAGTAATGGTGACATTGACCTTGACCCCACCCACCCCATATGCAATCCTAAGCGAGGTCTCAATATAAGGTATCTATGTATGAAGTTTCATTAAAATATCTCTATGCGTTCTCAAGTTATTGAGCGGAAACTGTTTTCTATTTTTAGTAACGGTCCGTTTTTCTATTTTTAGCAACGGTGACCTTGACCTTTGACCTGTTGACCTCAAAATGTATAGGCGTCTTCCTTTCCTCCCAAGTAACCAGCATACCAACTTTCATGATCGTAGGTCAAAGCGTTCTCTAGATATCGTGCGGAAACGAAATGGTCTACAGACAGACCGACCATCCGATCGACCGACATACCAACCGACCCGATGGACAGGTGCAAAGCAAGATAGCCACTTCTTCAAAGGGGGGCATAATAATGGTATCGTTCTATGAGATGTGAATGGTATTATTGCAACCAACATTGCACATATTTAGCTCTTGTAAATGACATGGGGCGTGTCTCGGGAGAACCGGGCTTAATGCACGTGCGTAAAGAGTCGTCCCAGATCAGCATGTGCGGTCCAAAGATGCTAAGCCAGGACGGCACTTTCTGCCGACAGTGGATTTATGTTTAAAAGAGGCTTCCTTGAAACAAAAAATACCACAAAAGCAGGAAGTTTCATTCCGGATCCATCCAGGACGACACTTTACACACATGCATTAAGCCCGGTTTTCCCACGACATGCCTCATATATAATTATATAGTCCTATATTTTTTATTTTTTATTTATTTATGTATTGTATTATTTATCAGCTGCTAGGACAACGGTCTTTGTGATAAGGAATTATCCCTTAACAAAACCTAGAGCCTAGGCCACGCTGCAGTCTCTGGCCAAAAAAAATCCTGTGATGATTGTACAAACCGCGAGTAACTTACATTCTGACTACTGGATGTCCCCCTGTCCCCAGTCACTACAGATTTGAGATCCTTCGGGTTGTTAGCTGGTAGGACTGGGGGGGCTCGGGCGGGGCTGGTTGATGCGACCTTGGGGCGCTTGGAGGGCTGGGAGGCGCAACTGTGCGTTGAGGCATGACTGAGGTTGCTCTGCGTACTGCGTTGACTAGAAGCACTGCCGTGGCGTTCGCGCTTTCGTGAGGGTGGAGTCTTGATGGAGCTCGTGGTAACACTGTCGGTCACTGGCTCACTGCCAATGAAAAGTTGGCAGCAGAGTTAGAATGTGAGGCAATATACATATATCATTTAATATAAAAACAAAGAAATATACATGAAGTGTGACATCTCTATGGGCCAACAGGCATGGCTTTTGTGTTCCTAAAGGTATAATTTTGGGTGTTTCAACAATGCTAAGAAAGACAAACCAATACACATGTACAAATGCATGCCGAGTTTATTGTAGAAATGTGTCACGGCTGTTTCTTGGTAAATAAATTTAAGCTCAGTGTGGAAGCATCCTCAGCAATTGTGTTTCTATGCAACTGGTGGCTCTACAAATGAGCCTTTACAGCAGCAGTCCAGAAATATGTTAATAAAAATAAAACTCTACAGAAATCGTTTCCAATGGACATCTTACCTATCAAACTACAAGAAATCCCATTGAAATCGGTCAAATATTAACGTTTTGGTAACATTTAATCGTAAAATTATCTGTATGCGATAGCAGGTGAGGCCTCTGGAGTAAATCAGCATGTACATTTGTGTATATTACATTCGTACCAAGCATTTTCGAACATAGACATTATACATCGCCTTTCGTAGAAACAGTTTTCAGTCTAATAAACGTCATAAACGTTCATTAGAAGTAATGTGAATTTAAGATGTATTGAATTATATTCTATGCAATGCGGCTTTAATAATGAATTTTCTAAATGTAAAAAATTATACATTGGTCCATGAAAAAGGAAACAGATATCGAAATCAACAACACTTGCCAGCGATTATTACATACACAGACAGGACCAATGTTATAAATACACAGGAATACTGTGAGTCAGTGACTGGTCAAAGACCTGCATTCTGTGGATGATAGGTGCAGACACTGCCTGTAGCAAGCAAGGACAGGGCCAACAGCTGGCAGGCTATAGGAGTCCTAATGGTTTTTAAAACACTGATCATAGAAACAAAGTACTGCATCATTGTAGTTGTTTACACATAGCAGGGGTGGTGAAATCGATCGTCAAGTTTGCCCTGCCTGCCCTACAGCTTGTACAGACATGTGAACGTTTGCCAGAATGTAGGATGCTGCGCAGACAAATGTCAAACAGCATTTGTGCCCTACAGCTTGTACAGACATGTGAACGTTTGCCAGAATGTAGGATACTGCACAGACAAATGTCAAACAGCATTTGTGCCCTAGAGCTTGTACAGACATGTGAACGTTTGCCAGAATTTAGGATACTGCACAGACAAATGTCAAACAGCATTTGTGCATTTGTGCCCTACAGCTTGTACAGACCAGTGAACGTTTGCCAGAATGTAGGATACTGCACAGACAAATGTCAAACAGCATTTGTGCCCTAGAGCTTGTACAGACATGTGAACGTTTGCCAGAATGTAGGATACTGCACAGACAAATGTCAAACAGCATTTGTGCCCTAGAGCTTGTACAGACATGTGAACGTTTGCCAGAATTTAGGATACTGCACAGACAAATGTCAAACAGCATTTGTGCCCTAGAGCTTGTACAGACATGTGAATGTTTGCCAGAATGTAGGATACTGCACAGACAAATGTCAAACAGCATTTGTGCCCTAGAGCTAGTACAGACATGTGAACGTTTGCCAGAATTTAGGATACTGCACAGACAAATGTCAAACAGCATTTGTGCCCTAGAGCTTGTACAGACATGTGAACGTTTGCCAGAATGTAGGATACTGCACAGACAAATGTCAAACAGCATTTGTGCCCTAGAGCTTGTACAGACCAGTGAACGTTTGCCAGAATGTAGGATACTGCACAGACAAATGTCAAACAGCATTTGTGCCCTAGAGCTTGTACAGACATGTGAACGTTTGCCAGAATTTAGGATACTGCACAGACAAATGTCAAACAGCATTTGTGCCCTAGAGCTTGTACAGACATGTGAACGTTTGCCAGAATGTAGGATACTGCACAGACAAATGTCAAACAGCATTTGTGCCCTAGAGCTTGTACAGACATGTGAACGTTTGCCAGAATGTAGGATACTGTGCAGACAAATGTCAAACAGCATTTGTGCCCTAGAGCTTGTACAGACATGTGAACATTTGCCAGAATGTAGGATACTGCGCAGACAAATGTCAAACAGCATTTGTGCCCTAGAGCTTGTACAGACAAGTGAACGTTTGCCAGAATGTAGGATACTGCACAGACAAATGTCAAACAGCATTTGTCAAGAACGGACAAGTAAAACAATATGAGCTTTTGCCCCCCTGCATAAATATGGTAAGGGTACCATCAATATAAATTATATAGAGAATTGTTCCCGATGATATATACCGGCACTCAGAATTATAATCATGACTTGTTTTTGTTATTTTTACCATTAATTATTTATATGAATTTCAGGGATGATACTGTTTTGTATAAAGCAATATTGCTTTTCAAAGAAATTAGTCTTTTGTAATTAACATTATTATGGCTGTTTTTTATATCTTACTAAATTTTATGTAACATGAAACAAAAATAGAGTGGCAGAAAGACACCATATAATACTGCAAACATTCTAGCTTGGATAAGTTAACACTGGATTGCAGAATATCTGAAAGTTATCATTCCTAATTTATGCAAATAAAATATTTGCTTCAAACATACTTCAAATACAAAGTTCCGCTACAGTAGTTTATCACTATCAACAACAATACAGATACCACAAATTCAGTTTGACATCTAAGCATAACAAACACAAAGAATGGAGTATCACCTTGACACTGGATAAACCTTTATCATCTTTTCATTGTAAACTGAACTTTCAACTCAAAATAGATTTATTATCAGCTGTACCAACTAAACTTTAACCCAATCTGCAAGTACCTGGATGACTTTGTTATCTTGTTTCCTTCAAAGTAAAGAGGGTGTCAGAAAAACATTTGAGGCGTGTTGTGGGAAAACCGGGCTTAATGCATGTGCGTAAAGTGTCGTCCCGGATCAGCCTGTGCAGTACGCACAGGCTAATCCAAGACGACGCTTTCTGTTATTATGGTATTTTCAAGGAAATCTCTTCTAAACATAAATCAACTGTAGGCGGAAAGTGTCGTCCCAGATCAGCCGATGCGGACTGCACAGGCTAATCTGGGACGACACTTTATGCACATGCATTTAGCCAGATTTTCTCATGACATATTTCATTTATGACAGTCATATGAAATATTCATGACATCGCAAAGATTTTATTGTCCAATCGGTATAATGAACGAAATGCAAAACTGTTATTAATAACAATATAATAACATGTAACAATCTCATCAGTGAATGCAAATCAATGCACAGTGTTTTTCTCACCTTTGGGGGAAAGGTGGCAGGGCCCTTCAGACGGGGAATTTTACGGCAAAAGGGGAATTGTTTTTGTAGAGAAGTATTATAACATTTTTATATTCTACTTTGTTATAAAACATTAATCAGTTGTTTTGCTACAAATGATAACTTAGATTATGCAAAAATTGCTGGGTTTGTTTACAAAAATTCCTCAATCTTAGTTAATTTGTGTCAGATTTTGGTCTCTTTTTTTTTTTAATAACGCTTACATTCTGAGGGGAATTTTAAGGTTAATATAGGGGGGAAATATACACTTTTTAAAATTTGTAAAATATGTCTCACCCTTGTTGGATTGGATGTAAAGATGATCAAAATATTAATATATTTATATGTCAATGTATACTCTAAATGTAAATATAAAATCTGATGAAATCTGTTTTTCAGGTTAAACACATATTGTACAAATAGTAAAAGGAACTGGACCATAAACTGACCACACAACACAAACATGAGTCATAATGGACAAAGAAATGCGCTTCAATAAGGCAGACCATTTCTGGTTCACCATGAAATGTCTGACACATAGGCTTTCAGCATTCAGTCTATGTGAGGTATCATCATGGGAAATAAATCACTGTAGTTAATTGACAAACTGAGTGTCTTTGACACAACAGCATTGTGGGCAGGTCTGCTGCTTCTTATTTTACCACATTTCAAATTTAAAATATAGATTTTTTATAAGGAAAATTCTATTTGAATATTTTACTTAAATTTGACTAAAATTATGAATCTCTTTTGGAGCTAGATATGGTCCAAGAACTGCAAAAAGTGTGTGTGTGGGGGGGGGGGGGGGGGGGACACCAGGGGATTACAAAAAGTAATTTGTGATGTCAGATCTCCAGTGTAATGGAGAGAGGATTTCAAGAAGCAACTTCTGTCTGTCTGCCATGACAGACTGTAAACACTGAGCACAAAGACCATGGAATAATTACTTTCAAATAAAACCATGGACCACCCTAGTGTTGGTGTTGAATGAAGATTAATCAGGCATAAACCAAGGGGGATGGGGATAGACTTGCCACCTACCAAAATTTGCACTCAGACAGAAAGTTAATTATTTGGCACTCAATCTCAAGCACCATATTAGCATTGTAATGGGCATAAATCAGGAGAAAAAAGGTGGCTGAAAATTGCCTGATGAAAGGAGGAACATTTGTGTCAGGGCTGTGGTAACATGGCACAAGATCAAAGCCTCAGCTCTCAGCCTCTGTCGGTGACATTTAAAAGGGGTAGCTAATTGACATAGAGTTGGTCTTAGAAAGACATCTTGTACCAAATGCTTCAGCTTGGGTCAGAACAGAATGTGTTGAATGGGATGAAATAATCTATTTTTTATCTCCATGAAACCAATCCCTATCACTATTGTGAACACATTGGGAACAAGCTGTTTTCATGTATCTTCTACAGCTGTACATCTTATGTGTTTGCCTTCCACAGAAACAAATTAAATTAAATTAGCATTCTGTAACAAAAATGACTATCCCTGGATTCTGTACTACCCTTTACCATAATTATTCAAGTCACTGTTTTTAATGAACCTCAGAAATGTAAGCCCTGCCATAAACACTTCTGCTCCTGCACACAAAATAAAAAACAAAATTGTGCAAGTATGCTTATATTAATATTTTACCACTATAAATATACAGCAGTTTTTCTAAAGGCAATATAAAATGAATGAGAAAGCATGTCATAGATAAAGTTCAAGGACTTTCAAAATATTTTGTAATATAAGCAGTGAAACTGCCAGGTATTTTCCTCAGAAAAAGTCATTCTAAACTAACTTAAAAGAAAAGATAATACAGAAATACATATAAACCAATTGCGTATGGCATATTATACTGACGTGATTGATATTCTGTATGCAAAAAGCCACAAATTCTATTGTCAACCTTTTGCAATTTGTAGCTATATCTGCTTTTTTATCACATGAAAAGGAGCCAAACTTTGCCAAGAATATATCAATAGTATTGAACGTATGGACTATTTTTTTTAATATGTAGTTCGTAAGAAAAGTATGTTGAAATAACAACCTCCCACTCCCACCTCCCACAGGAACATCCCACTAGAAAGTAGCAAATACTGAAGTATGGAATGTACATTCAAGTGAATTTTTCCTACTTAGAAAGTCTTAAAACATGTTGGTTTTCTGACTGATATAATTTTATATATTTTTATATTATGTATTCTGCAAAGGAATTATTTATGAGGACCATCCCGTGTTTGTACACCAAATAATGGCCGTAACTTTCCAAACATTTCCCTTTAAATCTTAGAATAAAACATTGTTTTATTTGGGAATTGTTTATGAGATATTAATTTCATTATGTTTTAATGAAGTTACCAGTAAACCTTAAATGTCTGTAAATTAAATTCCATTTTACCCCACCCATAATGTAAAAAAATTCAATTTTGGATGGTTGAAGATACCAATGCAGACCAACAAGTCCTTAATATTAGAAATGCTTTTTTTCTGCTACTTTTTCTTTTATCTGTTTTCTATTTGGTTCTTTTGTAAAGCTTAAACAGATAAAATCTCAAATGTCTCAACATGACATGACAACTTTCAATCCATAACAGGCCTATCAAAAACAGACCCAGAATAAGATAAGCTGGTATGGGCTCACACACACAGACATCCACACTGAAAACGCATTCATAACTGCAGAAATCCTGTCGGCTCAGTAGCATTGTGCACATGAAATTGCTGCCATTAATCTGTGTTTACTTCCTAATGGCTTGTAATGACCATTTAAAAATCTGGAAACTGATATAGCAAACTGCGGGCACAGAAAACTTGTGCAAGAGGAAGACTGAGTTTTTATATTCATTATTTGGTTTGTGTTAAAATAGGAGCCACAGTATTCACATTCCTGTCTGTCAAATGCACATCAAGATTCCATCGTGATTACTACATCGAAAGAGCACAACTTGCTTTACACCTGCTTGGCGTAAAGTGATATAACTGACATAAGCTGCATAGTTAATAGAGAAACTGCTTGTTTAAACAGCAAACATCACCCAAATGTCTACTGCCGACAGGAATTTGACAAGAGACCTGTACCAAAATAACACTTTTTTGAAGATGAAAATACTGAAATACTTGAAAAAAATATCTGCCAAACTATTACAACCTTTTTTTTTCAAATTTATCAACCTCTTTATAAATAATGAGATTATAAATATCCTAAATTCTAATTGTCAATTTATTATATTTCAGTTATGCACGGCTCTGATTCAGTTACATGGAATTTGGAAATTAAGAAATCATACAAATAAGACTTAGTCTTAATTTAATGTTTAATTTCTATAAAAAATTGTGCAATAAGGTGGCCATGGCCGGGGAAAAAACATCGACTGATCATAGGCAGTATGTAAGGAAAAGACGCATATTTAAGGCCCGAAATATATAATAAATGGCCCACAAATTAATTGTTGCATATCATTAAGAGTAACTTGGAATATTAAATACAAATTTAACAGAGCAGGTTAAAACTAGAGTTATCAATTCCCTAAAAGCAGTTGGTGACTGATTTATCTTCTAACACTAGCTTTTCCAGCTGTACTTCACCTACAAGACAGTTTTACCCCATTATTATTTACTCTGAAGGCTTCATGATATAAACACAAATTAAATTAAGATGTTTGTAGATCGAATCAAGACCTACTTACTTATTTTTCTCAATGTGTTTGTTTATTTTAAGCCCACAATGACAAACTAAGGTACTTTTCAACTGGGGGAAGATGTTTACACTACCGGTATGATGCAATGAATATTTGTTGCAAAGAAAACTTTTGATTCAGTTAAAATGGGAAAGCTGTTTGTAATGGCAGATAAGCAGGAGTGAAAATAAAGAATTCTGAAAATACTGAAATCATGTTTTCTTAATAATGATGAGAATTATTTTATTAAAGTTAATATTGCACAAAAACTTGTAAAACATACTGGAATCAATATGTTGCGCGTCATGGGAAAACCGGACTTAATGCATGTGCATAAAGTGTCATCCTGGATTAGCCTGTGCAGTCCGCACAGGCTAATCCGGGACGACTCTTTCCGCCTAAAGTGGATTTATGGATAGAAGACACTTCATTGAAACAGAAAATACCATAAAAGCGGAAAGTGTTGTCCCGGATGAGCCTGTGCGGACTGCACATGCTAATCCGGGACGACACTTTACGCACATGCATTAAGTCTCATTTTCCCACGACGCGCCACATATAAATACTGAACACTTCCACCCATGTATGTATTAGCGATACTAACCTGGTATGAACTGGCATGGTTTGTTTGAGAGGTGATGTGTGAGGCGACGCAGGAAACGTTTTCCGTCGCTTCGTGTCTTCCACTGGACTAGAGTCAATTTTACGTTTCTTAATGTCAGGTTGTGACTGGTTCAATGAGTGATTTGATGTGTTTGCTCCATTAACGGATGATAATGATTTATGGCTAGTACTCTTGCTGTCTGGCTCCATATCGGAATCACTGTCTCCACCACTATCACTAGATATGCCATCACTACTTCCACTACTACTGCCACTATCAGAATCACTAGAATCATCTGAGCCGTGTTCCGGCCCAGCGGTTTCCTGGACCGGAAGAGAATCAAAATCTGGTACTCCTTCGTGTTCAGCACTTTCGATTGATTGCTTCCTGTTTTCACTCTTAGATATATCCGACTTAAGCAGACTATTATTGAAATTACTATATGCACTTTTTGCATTTTCGCTATCACCTGACCCACTAGTTCTATTAACAGCACTATTTGGTGACTGCAATGAATGATCACGCACATTTTTAAGCACTTTCAGAGGCTGATTTACATGATTTGGAAGAGGTGATTTGGCACTAATATCTTTTGGCAGTTTCTCAGGTGAGAGTATAGAGAGGAAGTGTGGACTCTGTATATTCACACACATCACTCTCTCTAGCTGTTTCAGGTCTATTCTGACTGGCAATGATGGCTTACCATTTTTCCAAGATATGTTTCCATTTAATGGTTTGATAGGAGTAGTGGCAAGGCCCGCTTTTACAAGTCTTTCATGAGAACTAGGACTAATGTCAACATTGGGGTTGTTTGGGATAGGCGACAGTGGCATTGCACCTGGGAAGGAATCCAGTATCTGATCAACACTTGGATCTTTTATGCTCCGAGATGATGATTTTGATGCTGGTTTGCTAATATCACAGTCATTTAATTTTTCAGGCACACCTAATGAATAATCTGGTTTTAATTTGATCCTGTCCTGCTGCTTTACGTGTCTATCACTTTGCCCGTCTCTGCGACCAGGGCTAGTCAATACACTATTAGAGCACTCTGCATTGTGCAGGTTTGTGGAAGTGATTTGAGATTTCTCTGCGCGAGATGTTTGTGGCGAGGCTCGGACCGGAGATTGGGAGGTGTTCAAAACATCCACCTCACTGTCCGACTCTGAAACATAGGCCTGCGATTTTGGTGGTTTCGTCCGCGGCTTTCGCGCACGGGACTTGCGAGATTTTTCCTTGTCAGACAAACTGACATCGGGGCTTGGCATAGACTGAGATGACTTTCTTTCTCTCTGCTTAATACTGTCATACTTATTACTATAGCTCACCGACTCGTCTTTTGGAATTACTTTCTCAGCAGCACTAGAATGCCTGTAAGTTCGTTTTATAGGGGATTTGATAGGGGACAACACCGTCACCTTATCAAATGGAACAGGGGGAGAAAACTCATCAGCTGACATCCTCTTGGATAAAACATCTTGGTCATTGGATGGTGGGTTTTCATCCGATATGTGGTCAGCGCCACGTTTGTCGCCATCAAAGCGGTCCTCAGATTTATTGGACGCCGGAGCGTCGTATGACGGAGGCTTTGTGTTGATTCCGATTATGGACTGATTGACTTTAGGAAGAAAGTTCTCTAATTCCCAGGTCCTTCGTGACTAAAAACAAAGAATCAAGAATATATTAACATTTGAATAAACATAGCAGGGGTGGCAAAATTCTTAATAATTCCTTGAAAGACAGAAGGTGCAAAGAAGGCTGATAGCTCTCCCGGCTTTCAAGAGCCGCTATTGTCCTACTTGTCCGTTTTTGACAAATGGTGTTTGCTACTAGTCCTCATCCACACAGGCTAATTCAGGACGATGAACATAAATCCACTGTAAGCGGAAAGTGCTGTCCTGGATTAGCCTGTGCGGACTGCACAGGCTAATCCGGGATGACACTTTACGCACATGCAATAAGCCCATAATTTTCCCACGACACGATTCATATAGTAAATTCCAGCAAAATTTTAACTTGTCTGTACATGGTCTGGGACAAGCTGGGCGATACAGACAGACAAGTTTGCCATCCCTGCATAGAGAAATTCAAATATGCATAGAATAATTGTTAGATTTAACAAATCAACAAATGAAAACCCATTAAGTGCAATGTACATGATTGAAAAGTAAATGGAATGTGTTATCATTAATCACAGTCACAAGAAATGTCATTTAAATAAAACTACAAAATGTCAAACAGACATGCGCACCGTGTACTTGTTGGAAATACAATTAACTTATATGCCCCAGTGTAATCTATAAGGCCAGCAGTTTATGGGGAATTAAAAGGACTATTGATTTTGCAGGGAGCCAGAACAATGGGAGTATGGGCACAGAGGCAGTTAAGATATTGACAACAATTCCTGTATAATAACCAGAAGATGGGTTTCATTACTTTGATTAATGGAATTGTTTTGTTTTCCTGGCTTGAGTCACCGCACCTCTACAAGCCAATACTTCATAAAACCCAACAACAACAAGAGCTCATGCTTGCATGGTTAAAGTGTGCATGTACGATCTTACAACAGATATAGTGGCATAAATACAATTAACAAAAGTTAATTAACATATATTTCTATTTAAAATAGAATAAAAGTTAAGAACCAACATTACTTTTAAATGCACAATAAGCTAGTTTTTAATCACCAATTAGTTTTTGTATGTACAGATGAAAACTCAATATATGTATATGTTAACTTGACAGTTGGATAAGGTTAAACAACACTAATAAACGATGCAAAAGTCGACACTTAAGTACTTGTTGATTTATTCCATATTGACGTGTTTGCTTTGTCATTTGTATGTTTTTATGTTTGTTTTCAAGTTTAATTAGTCACTTTCATCTGCTTATTTTGAAATAATTGATATGAAAGATTGTACATACACACTTTAAAGTGGTAATGTAAAAAAAAGATGACTACAGGTATCATTCAAATTTAATTAGAGATACAGGGTGTTCAGTAGACTGTAAACTTCAAGGGTTATTGACCCTTTGACCACAATTTTCAAGGGTCAAAATTCAATTTTGAGGAGTCAAATTCAAATATTCAAAAGCCAACAAAACAAAAACAGACATACTCAAGGTTCGCATTATACTAATATATATAGTATATTACAAAATATTACTAAACTAAAAAATCACTGGTGCTGATCATAATATTAACAAGAGGGCCATGATGGCCCAAAGCGCTCACCTGATAACTGGTACAGATGAAGACCATACTGTTGTGACAGGTTTGAAAATTAAGGTATCTGAACAATACACAGTGGGGGTAGGATCAATTTTGATTTAAAACATCGGTAAGTGCAATGGGCTAACTAAAGTATGAGTTGGGTAGTGGATGCGTGTTTGTTTGATAATGGTTCTCAAATCATTAACAATTCTGGAAAATACACAAACAGTAGATTTTGATGTCTTTTTCGCAAACAGTTTTGGAAAACTAGTTGCAATGTGATAATTGCGATGGCTGTGCTATAAGGTAAAGTTTTGATTTTTCTTTGATAATTTTCTTTCCTTTGATGATAAATGATGTTAATGCAGGCTCTGAAGACATCAAAGTTGGAAATCAAATGTTATCAATCAATTTTTATGGTCATGCGCAAACTGTGTAAGTTTGGTCAACATTGAATCAAAAATCGTGTGTGCAAGCCAATCATTGATAACTTGTGGATGTTTTTTTCCAAACACAAGGAGCAATAACTCTGGTGTTTGTGGCCCGATCATGCTTATATTCTACTTCACCTGAAGTCTTATGTTCATAGACAAACTGTACACGATTGGTGAAGATTGGATGAAAAATGAAGTCTCTATCCTGAATAATGTCAATGTTTGCATTTTTTTTTCACAAAAACAAAGGGCAATAACTCTGGTGTTTCTGGTTCAATCTTCCTTATATTTGACTTCACCTTTAATCTCATGGTCACAGACAAACTGTGCAAGACTGGTAAAGATTGGATGAAAAATGAAGTCTCTATCCTGTATAATGTCCATTTTTGCATATTTTTTTCACAAACAAAGGGCAATAACTCTGGTGTTTCTGGTCCGATCTTGCTTATATTCGACTTCAACTGTAATCTCATGGTAATAGACAAACTGTGCAAGATTGAAGATTGGATGAAAAATGTCTCTCTCTATCCTGAATAATGTCCATTTTTGTATATTTTTTTAATAAACAAAGGGCAATAACTCTGTTGTTTGTAACACGATCTGGCCCATTTTAGACGTCTGTTGAGATCTGATGGTCATACAAAAACTGTGAAAGTTGGATTAAGATTGGATGGCAAATAAAGCCTGTACCTTGAAAAAGGGCACTTTTGCACATTTTTCCATGAAAACGGGGCAATAACTCTGGTGTTACTGGTGTGATCTGACCCAATAAATATCCCATCGGAGATTTTATGGTCTTACAAAAACTGTGCAAGTTAGGTCAAGATTAAATTAAAAATGTAGTCTCTATCGCGATAACGGTCCAAATTGTTGACGGCACCTTGACGACGAACGATAGACGACGCCGGAGAGGTCCCCTATACCAAAAATTAACCTTTGTAAGTTTGAGTTAGGTGGTGTTGTTTATTGTTTTTTTCAATCCCGTATCATTTGCGTACCGGGCGACATAGCGGGCGACATTGCCAGGCGACATATCAATTTCTTGCCCGCTGCAGTTTATATTCATTATATAGAGAAATAATCAAGTGAGATATAATAACAGAATTTATTCAGCAAGCATGGAAGTTAATTTTGCACACATTTCATTATTATTACAGATATAAACATGAGTTCAAGTTTAAACAAGTTTTTATAAAGCCTTAAGAAATGCTTTGACCTTCATTTTCTGCAAATTCAATGGTTTCAAATTGCAGGTTGTTATAAAAATTTCATATTTTCATGTGTATTTATACATATCATATTACCGCAACCTAAGACTATTATACTTTCTCATCAAATATTAGCATGCTTATGTATGCTAAATAAAGAAATACAGTGGTACACAATGGAACTCGTAACAGCAGCTGCAGCAAAATTGTAAACAATGTATAAAATAGCATGAACGTTTTTGCCTCATGGTCCTAACTGCCATTGCTAAATGTTTTCACAATATAATATAACATGTCTGTGGATTATTGATTTGTTTGCAAAACTGTTTGACATTCAGACAGCCCAGGTCAGAACAGTACGAAGTAATTTGTGCCAAATCAAGATCGTCTAAATTCTGACTGGCTCAACTTGTGTAATGGGGTATACCTTGACAAACTCAAATGTATCAAGTACAGTACCATTGTATGAATATGTCTCTGTTAAAAATTATCAAAGCAGCACACATAATACCATTTACTTCAGAATCAAATTATGATGTTTCAGAGAAGATTTATGGATAGAACAGTTAAATAATTTGTATTTATCACACTTTAATAAATAAATAAGTAATAATAAATAAATTAAACTTTTTCTTAAGTTCCTAGTGGTGTAATGGAAACGTTGTCTGCCAAGGATCATGTTATTGAGATCAATGCTTACTCAGGTAGCATTCAAACAATCTTTTCAATGAGGCTAAGTACGGTTCTACCCAGGAAACCGACTCTTTAAGTGTCACAATAAGCCTCGGGCTTTGGACACAAATCAGTAGTTTCAGGGGTGTGATATCTTCTGGGGAGGAAAATACTCAAACCCAAAAGAGAACAGTGACTACAAACTTCCCAACAAATCCACAAAATTAAGAATTCAAAATGAGAATTGTTTCATCTGATTCAAGATGAAGAATCACATTTCAGAATTTTAAAGCAAACCCCTTTTTCCTAGACTCCTGCCAGCATTACCTGACTCCCGGGAGATGACGTAGCCTCGGCCCCGTACTCTGGAGGCGTGGCCTGCTGCTGGTTCCACTTCCTGGCTGGCGCCCCATCCTGCTCGGTCTCTGACTCGCTATCGGACCCACTGTCACTGCTGTCTCCGGACTCACTACTGGAACTGTCGCTGCTGGACTTGTGACCATCCGTGTCCATCCTGAAAACACATTTACAGTGGGATATCAGTGATTGTTTCTTCACATTTTTCGGTATGGGAATGTGTCCGTCCAGAAAACACAGTAACTGGGATATTAATATATTTTCCATACCAAATAAATTCTGGTGGAAGTCAATTTTTTAGGATACTGTGACTGTGATATTAAGTGATCATCTTCAAACTTTTGGAATGGGTTCAGTACACATTATTTTCAAAATTGGGAATTTTTGCATGGTGAAATAATGCTCTCTTGAGAGAAAATTGAACGATGAAGACTTCATGTATTTATTATACCAACCACTTGTATATTCAATGAATTTTAATGTTTTTCTCCATAAACAGGCCAGTCATATCATGATTTACATCCTAAATTCGCATTTCCTATGTATTTGAGGTTCTGCCAGTACATCTTGGAATTTAAAAAAAACATCCAATTGGGAAAATATCATTTTTGGGACTGGGAATGGTATAAAGAAGGAAAATGTCACTGGATATTAAAACATTTTATTGATCAAATAAATCTCTTGCATCCTGTTTTTTCCAATTCAATTAGCAAAAAAAATATAATTACCATAACTCTATATGTTTAGCCACTAGCTTCAGATTAATTTTACAGAAGTAGAACAAAAATAGAACATTAATAGTTCATTAACAGAGCAGACAAAAGTTTATTATTATTCTATACCTAAAATCACTCAAGTTAATGACCTTAAAAAGGATTTGTTGTTTTTATTTTGGCTTATTTTCAGTTATTGATTGTTGATGTTGCACTTTAAACAAAACTCCAGCTGGCCATTTGGAATCAACCCATACCTATTTTCTATGTGAAATCGGCATGTTCAGTTGTTTACACTTCAGTGTGGTTTGATGTTTTTTAATGACACTTTAATCTGTGATAATCCTAAGGCAAGACATGGTTTTCAATTTCACAAGCTTAAATGGTGTCATAGTGTGTTTGTATACACTAATGTGCATTTAATCATTGTAATTGATCAATTATTAGTAACATCATGAAATAAGACCATTTTTATTGACCATACGGAATCAAAGAATGTATATAGAGAATACATGGTTGGTGCCAGGATGGAAAAAGTTTATCCGGTGAGGCTTAGAAAATGAAAATAGGGCGAGCCCTATTTTTGTTTTCGGGCCGAACCGGATAAACTTTCTCCTTCCCGGCACCTACCGTGTATTCTATTTATCCTGATTTCTATTCAATTAAATTTAAAAACACCAAACACTAAAGTTTTCAATTTAAAAAAAAATTCTAGAAGGGCCTCAACCTAATAACTCGCTTGCATGAATGCGTACTACCAGGAAAAAAATAGTTCTCTATTTCTTAATGACCTTTGTCAAAAAGCTAAAGTAAAATATTAAGAAATCTTATTTGCTGATGTGAGTACAACACAAAAATGACGTAGTAAATCTGCTTTTGTTTTAAAAGATAATATTGGTTTTTAAAGAGTTAAATTACGTCACACCAACTATGTCATTCATTTTGAGTTGTAAGTTTACACAATGCAGTCAAACCAGAACACGAGTGTTCTGCAGTTTAAAATACATGAAATCGGAATAAATATTTAGTGTTTCTGTGTTTTGGATGGATTATATTATGCAATAGCATTCAGATAAAAAGTGTATGGAATATTAGCCTCGAATGGAAACGGTGAGACTGATCCCTTTTCAATTTTCTACGATTTACTCGGATAGTATTAGTTGTGGGTGGAGGACAGTGTAACTGAAAGTGAAATAAATTATAAAATGTTTAGTTATACGTTAACATTTTGATAACTTTTTTTCATTTCTTTTCATCGGAAATTAATATAAAAGGTTATTTCTTTGATGAATATGCTCTGTTGGTTGACCAAAAAAAGTCTATCCACAAAGAAATAACCCGCTTGCATAAGATTCAAGTGTGTTGAAATGGAATGGAACTGGAAGGAAGTTTTGTTAACTAGTCAAATGGAATGTGAGGACAAACAACTCATTTGTTGTTTAACTCTGTTAAACTAGACAACACAAAGTTTGTATCGATGAAAAACTCTGGTAAGTAGACTTTATGCTGTGTCATTCTCGACAATGTTGTTGTCCCGCGCGTAGGAATACCTATTGACGGTATATCACAGTCACGTGATCTACTGCCGGATATCAACAAGTTTATACGGTCACCCACCGCTTTATTAGGTCACTGTTTGGGTTAGTAGCAGGAAAAAATCTTTTATTTCCTTTAAAAGCTATAGAAAAAGTTGTAATTTTCAGTAATTGTCATCCACACTTAAAAAACACTGGGTTTTGACCTGGTCATTGACCAACAGTGTAACCATTTGAACTTCAGCAACAGAAGGAGTTCCATTACTGGCTGTGGTCAACAATAATTGGCAATAATTATTAATGGCATACAGCAGTGCTGAAGAACTAATATTGACAACAACAGATCACTGACATCCAGGCAGAGAGTACAACACAGTCTACACAGGCTAATCCGGGATGACAATTTCCTCTTTTATGGCATTTTCTGTTTCAAGGAAGTCTCTTCTAAACATACATTCACTGTAGGCGGAAAGTGCCGTCCTGGATCAGCCTGTGCAGTCCGCACAGGCTAATCCGGACGGCACTTTCCGCTTTTATGGTATTTTCTGTTTCAATGAAGTGTCTTCTAACCATAAATCCACTTTAGGCAGAAAATGTCGTCCCGGATTAGCCTGTGAGGACTGCACAGGCTAATCCGGGACGACACTTTACGCACATGCATTAAGCCCAGTTTTTCCATGACAAGCCTTATTTGTATTGAATCTGACTGAAGCAAGAACCTGACTGAAGCATTATCCACTTTCTTTAATAATTGTTAACTCCTCTTCTTATAAATTGGTATGCACGTCAAATGGTCAGTAAATGAATTATATCAATTTCTATTGTCGTTATCATCATCACCACCATAATCATAATTGTCATTGTTTCCGTTGTCATCATCATCACTTTAATCACGGTACATCATGTTCTTTATCACCCTCATCATTACCAAGAACAAAATATCTTTTTATTCTTGCCATCAAATTTCAAAACTTAACACAGACCACTATTCCATTATAGCTGTGTTAATGACATGTTCAGACACATAACTCTAAAAAGAAAATAATGACCACTTTGAAGACTTACAAATACTGTATACTGTACAAATACTGTATTTAAAATTTAATAATTTTACATTTTCTTATCCCAATTTAAAATTATTTATGAACAAGAAGATGAAGAAGGAATCTCTATGAGGCGTGTCGTGGGAAAACCAGACTCAATGCATGTGTTGTCCCGGAGAATGCACAGGCTAATCAGGACGGCACTTTCCACCTACAGTGGATTTATGTTTAGAAGATTCTTCCTTGAAACAGAAAATACCATAAAAGAGGAAAGTGCCGTCCTGGATAAGCCTGTGCTGACTGCACAGGCTAATACGGGATGACACTTTACGCCCATGCATTAAAACCGATTTTCCCACGACGCTCCTCCTATATATTATTATATGTACATATTCATTATGAAGGACATCAAGTAAACAAAACCTCCTTCATACTTGGAGATCTAAATGCAGAGATCAAATATTTGACTTCATTGTTTTATGTACTTATAGCAAGTACACAGGCCCTTTCATAAAATTAACCACACAATCCCACAGTCAAGCCACACAAGAATTGCACCACATCGACAAAATATTTTTAATGAGGAGCAAAATTCAATTGGAAACCATTCACAAGTCTGTATATGGACTTTTTTCATTTCAAGGATATTATTAAACGGCTTTACTTCTGGAACAATATGCTATTGACAGTACGCTAAATCGCAATTTCACAATTACAAGCAATTGCTCCATGGTAAACTGAATTTGTCAATTAATACCCATTCATTAAATGCCAAAACTAATTACCAAAATTGGTTCAAACATGTATTATCTGTCAAAAAATAGTTACCAACATTTGCCTTACTATAATTATATAAACGTTTCAACAATCAGAAAACCCATTACATGGACTATATTACTGTTGAACATTTCAAACTGGTTACATTATTATAAATAAAAGCACTGACTGAACCTAATTACAACTCTATATAAACAAACCTGCATGGTGGTTTAATTTTTGCTTCCATGCCTCATTGTATGTTTTAAGATCTGTTAGACACTAACCTTAGAAGTACAAGCAAAATTTTATATACCATCTGCATCTTACTTAGCAACGCAGTCTTGTGATACGCAATAACAAAATCGGTCTGCGTCAAAGGATAGCCTTATGTGTAACTGAAGTTAAAACAACATATTTACGAAACAGTTTTTTACTTTTTAATGATGAGTGACAATAGTTTAATAGATCAACACAAAACATTATAATCATTTGAATATCCAATATTCAGAAACATTTCGGACTTAGACATCATATCTTACACCATAATAAGACAGGTGCATTACCTAATCAGCCTTTTCATGTAACTCTTTTCCCCTATTTATCAACACTTGGATCCTGGCAACCAAATACTGTCCTTTGTCCACCCCAGACATCATTTTACAATAATTTAAAGTCTCTGTCATTGAACAGGTAAATAAATACCAAGACACAACTTTGGTGCTTATAATTAATTTGCATACAAATTAAATGAGAGACAATGATCTGGCAGGTTGAACAAAATTTAACTGAGAACAAGTTGGAACATCATGTGTTTAAGTGAGTGAAGTCAAGGATCAATCAATTTGATAGTAATTTAATGACAAAGAATTATGACTGGAAATCTCATAATCAGATTCGATCAGCACAATAATACAATTGCAGTAAATTCATTACATATGTAGCAATTTATTTATCAACCTATATGAAATACGAAATCACAAAAACTTATTATAAGGCCTTGCAAAATGCAATCAGAAGTCTTGAATGCCTATTAAAACAAAATAATTGTAAAAAACTGGTAATTAGTTTAGATAGTTCATATTATATTTTACTTCTTATTATTTAACTCGCACAGAATTTGACACCCGTTTGTAAAGACTGAACTTCTAAAACGTTCCATTAAAACTGAGACTTCCTTAATGATAGTAAGTAAACCCTGTAATCATCGCACTGAAATGTTAAGAAGTGAAATACAAACAGTGAAGGTTATGAATGAAATCTAAATGCCAAACCACCATACATGTATAAGGATTGTGTTCAACCTTTTGAATTCATTTTAAATGGTAGGGTGTGACCTTTTAACTGGCCACCACAAAGCACAAGGCTTTCATTATGTCACACAAAATCTATGCCCTTGTCTCAACAGAAATGTCAATTAATCCACAATATTTTGCCAGCATTGATTGAAACATGTTACCACCCAAGAAACATGGCATGCCATTAACTGTCCTCCACCCACACTGCTGCCGAAAGGAAGGTGTGCTCGCTTTACGTTATGATATAGTGATCATAATAATTATTACGTCTATGAAAATGGTTTCAAACGAACGGATATGTTCATTTAATGACATACACCAACAGTATTCTATAAATAGATCCATTTTTTTACTCTTAAAATAATAAAGTAATGTAACATCATTTCCAAAATTAATGTGTTTTTGGTGCATAAATCATTTGAAATTCACAATACTTTTAACTTAGGTTCATCAATTTCTCACCAATGTTCATGCCTAAAGCAAGATTTTGTTGCTGCTGTCAAATAATTTTTGTCCACATTGATTTATTCGCATAATTTAGTGTCTGAATTTTAATAATTCAGACTACATGAAAGCATTTCAAAGCTTCAAAAACATAACAAAACATATCAGTTTAATAATTTTGATTACATGGCTTTCATCCAAATCAACAACATAAAACTGCAACAGTTTCACTCGTTCCACTCGTGCAAAACACATTAGAATATAACATGTGATCAAAGTTCTACTTTCAAGACAGGCTCAGGCTTAGACAGTTTTGCAGTTGCCAGTGTGTTTTCTGCTTTATCATCTATCATTTATGACACCCCTTTGGAGATCACTTGAAATCATTTAAATGAGATTTTACCCATAACATCTCTAAACTTATATAATAAACCCTGTTTTAACACTGACAGTTTTATTTTGAATAAATACAGTCATTACATTAAGGATGTGCAGAAAATCACTTGTACTTAGCTCCAACCACAGAGGCACATGTTTCTTGGGAAACTTCACTTTTAATCTATCTCAAAGTCTGATAAATTGATTGTAACAGCCACATAAAAATCCTGTTTAAGAAAGCTTTCAGCCACTTTGGCTAGAATAAAATAAGACTAAATCACAATTACTGGCAATTTTGGAATCTCTAATTAACTGCCGAATATTAGAATTTTTATGTATTTCAGTAATTTGTTTGGAAATGACTATTTGATATATAACATCTGACATTTACCAGCACAACTGCAATATTTCAATGTTCCTTTGTTACCTTGATATTAAATGTAGGTTGGTCAATCATCCACTATGCATATCAAAATGACAAACATGAAATGGACCAACAGACATATGGACTGAAATCGTGTCATCACTTTAACATATAAAGCATTAAAGTGTCCCCAATATGTAGGTACACAATTTAATCACATCTTTCCAGTATCCTGCAATATTTAACTTTATGGATATCAGTTCATAAATTATTTTCATCCATATTATAACATCATACATATCACAAATAATTCATGTGTTTTACATTGAATGTGTACAATTGATGTATTACAAATTTTAATAAAGATATCATCTATGCACAAATGTGAAATCCAACATAAACATGACGAATGTATTATAAATGGACAGAGCAGACATTCAATTTTCAATAAAGGGACAGATAAGTGGATCACCTTTCTAGCAAGGGCATGCGGCCCGGAAACACTTTCCTCTTGGCCGCAATCTGCTCACAAAACTGACCCCACATTGTGCCAAACATATGTCCTGCGTAATCAAGTACCACTAGATTCCACGTAACATGACATCCTTACTGAACACCCCACTGTATAATATACTCCCTCAGTTTCAGATACACTTTAAATCCACTTTTCAATTCACTGCATTTACATCTTTATCTGATTTAACTATAAAACAACAAACACAGCAAAACCACTTATAATCATATCCTGAGATTTACTGATTTTAATTTTAACACACTTTTAAAACCTCAATACCAAGAATTAAACTTATTTTTTATTTCATTAATTTACACTTCGCTGATATAAACAAATATCTCCCAACACTTAAACCACCTTCCTTAAAACCATAACACACACATACAGGTTAAAATGCAATTCCACTTTCATTAAAGTCACATTTAAAATCAGCCAGTCATCTTTCCTTATCCAAAAGCCATAACAAGTTCCATATGTTTACACCCAATCCTTTCACAACACCATGACTAAACTCATGTCATACATGCCAAGTACAAAAGATTATTCAAAGCACTATTTCCATACATCTTGGCTAAATTACACTGACAGTCTGGTTGAAAAAAAAAACTGGTCAGCACACAGTACATTCCCAACACCCCACACCAGTTCTCATTGGTTCATGAGGCAGTCAATCTTGCAACCAGCTGATACATGATAAATATCACATTTCACAGAAAGTATGCAAATCACAATCAGCAGAAGGATGAATGATTTTCAAAAATCTATGAACATTTGATCCATAGTTATTCAAACACTATGAAACAAATTTTACCATGTTTTCAATAAAATGATGTTCAGCCAAGCAGATTATTTATCAAATAGTAAGATCACAATTCTCCAATACATTAATAAAACTTAAACCACCAAGTGTGTGGCTGAACCAGTCTGTATTCAGTTAACAAAATCCAATATGACTCACAAGAAGACATTACTCAAATCAGTCGGTAAGAATGGCTGATAAAATTCAGCCCAGCAACACCACTATCAATGCAACCATTGTATCTAGTAACTTCCATTTAACCATACGCCAGTCCATCCACCAAACACATGCACTCTGTGAATCACCTGAGTTAACTGACAGATGATCCATAGTTAGACTCTATAGTCACAAAATGAATCACTCATTGTATTGGAAAATGAGTACATTTATTTTAGTGTCATGACCTTATAGATAAAGTACTGAGATTTAAACTGCATTATATTCAAAGACATCAACTGATGTGTATTGTTTAACTAATTACTTATTAATAATCATAAATTATTGTTTAACATAAATACCACTGATTTTTTTAAATCTTTTTTGCTTGTCTTGGTTTCAGTTCTGGTTAAACAGATTTTTACTATTTATACAACTAGCTGTTATTAACAATATGAGAAACAATACTGTTTGTTACAAGTGTTAAATGTTCATTAAATGTAATTAAAATCAATTTTCACATAATACAATCCAAGTTGCAATAAATATTTTACACATATTGCTGAAAGCTTTTTAGAAGCTAAGCTTCCAAGCCATTTGACATTTATACAAAGATTACCAGATCACAGTGAAAACTTAATGTCTAAGATTACATCACAATTACCAGCGGTTTTACTCTCCAGGTAAACTCAATTTAATACAACAATTATGAGCGGTTTTACTCTCGAGGTAAACTCAATTTAATACAACAATTACGAGCGGTTTTACTCTCGAGGTAAACTCAATTTAATACAACAATTACGAGCGGTTTTACTCTTGAGGTAAACTCAATTTAATACAACAATTACGAGCGGTTTTACTCTTGAGGTAAACTCAATTTAATACAACAATTAGGGGCCGTTTTACTCTTGAGGTAAACTCAATTTAATACAACAATTACGAGCGGTTTTACTCTTGAGGTAAACTCAATTTAATACAACAATTACGAGCGGTTTTACTCTTGAGGTAAACTCAATTTAATACAACAATTACGAGCGGTTTTACTCTCGAGGTAAACTCAATTTAATACAACAATTACGAGCGGTTTTACTCTTGAGGTAAACTCAATTTAATACAACAATTAGGGGCCGTTTTACTCTTGAGGTAAACTCAATTTAATACAACAATTACCGGCCGTTTCACTCTTGAGGTAAACTCAATTTAATACAACAATTACGGGCTGTTTCACTCTTGAGGTCAACTCAATTTAATACAACAATTACGGGCCGTTTCACTCTTGAGGTCAACTCAATTTAATACAACAATTACAGGACGTTTCACTCTTGAGGTAAACTCAATTTAATACAACAATTACGGGCCGTTTCACTCTTGAGGTAAACTCAATTTAATACAACAATTACGGGCGGTTTTACTCTCGAGGTCAACTCAATTTAATACAACAATTACGGGCCGTTTCACTCTTGAGGTAAACTCAATTTAATACAACAATTACGGGCCGTTTCACTCTTGAGGTAAACTCAATTTAATACAACAATTACGGGCTGTTTCACTCTTGAGGTAAACTCAATTTAATACAACAATTACGAGCGGTTTTACTCTCGAGGTCAACTCAATTTAATACAACAATTACGGGCCGTTTCACTCTTGAGGTAAACTCAATTTAATACAACAATTACGGGCCGTTTTACTCTCGAGGTCAACTCAATTTAATACAACAATTACGGGCCGTTTCACTCTCGAGGTCAACTCAATTTCATACAATTACGGGCCGTTTCACTCTTGAGGTAAACTGAATTTAATACAACAATTACGGGCCGTTTTACTCTTGAGGTAAACTCAATTTAATACAACAATTACGGGCCATTTCACTCTTGAGGTAAACTCAATTTAATACAACAATTACGGGCCGTTTCACTCTTGAGGTAAACTCAATTTAATACAACAATTACGGGCGGTTTTACTCTCGAGGTCAACTCTATTTAATACAACAATTACGGGCCGTTTTACTCTCAAGGTCAACTCAATTTAATACAACAATTATGGGCCGTTTCACTCTTGAGGTCAACTCAATTTAATACAACAATTACGGGCTGTTTCACTCTTGAGGTAAACTCAATTTAATACAACAATTACGGGCCGTTTCACTCTTGAGGTAAACTCAATTTAATACAACAATTACGAGCCATTTCACTCTTGAGGTAAACTCAATTTAATACAACAATTACGGGCCGTTTCACTCTTGAGGTAAACTCAATTTAATACAACAATTACGAGCGGTTTTACTCTCGAGGTCAACTCAATTTAATACAACAATTACGAGCCGTTTCACTCTTGAGGTAAACTCAATTTAATACAACAATTACGGGCCGTTTCACTCTTGAGGTAAACTCAATTTAATACAACAATTACGGGCCGTTTTACTCTCGAGGTCAACTCAATTTAATACAACAATTACGAGCCGTTTCACTCTTGAGGTAAACTCAATTTAATACAACAATTACGGGCCGTTTCACTCTCGAGGTCAACTCAATTTATAACGGACTACGAAATTTACACGCTGGTACACATCACTTACGCACCATAGAGAATCACCGATGCGTGAACAATCAAACCATCAAACGGTCGACTCAAATCTTCGTCACCATAGCTTTAACAAAGAACTGGTTAAACATAACTGATATAAAAATTAAACTGCCATTCCTGCTATCAATTTAATACATGAATGTTTGGGTTAATATCTTCCTTCAACCACTCTCTTCAAATGAATCCTGGCTGTCATGATAGGACAAAGCCTGGGGATAAATGCTGTATTAACAAGATAAACCAACACAAACACGGCTCCCTAATTATGACAACATGATCTCTTAGGATAAGATAAACCAACACAAACACGGCTCCCTAATTATTACAACATGATCTCTTATCACAATTTCAAAATGAATTTAAATTCTATATCTTTATTAGTTCTCTTCAAGGATTTAGTTTACATCAACAAAATCTGCAGACCCAACTGTTTACTATGAAACATTTTGACACTCGGTCTAAATGTTAAAGTCTAAATGATCAATGCACTTCCTTCTCAATGTGTTGCATGTTTATGGTTTTTAATTTAGTTACCTAAAATGTAGAATAATTTCAAAAGGAAAGGGTAAAAAACAAGGACATATTTTAAATGTGCACTTTGTAGTACACTCCCACCCGCCACAACTCTCCACCCCATAATGCTTCCTCCCACCTGTAGTACACTCCCGCCCGCCACAACTCTCCACCGAATAATGCTTCATCCCAAATGTAGTACACTCCCGCCCGCCACAACTCTCCACCCCATAATGCTTCATCCCACATGTAGTACACTCCCGCCCGCCACAACTCTCTACCCCATAATGCTTCATCCCAAATGTAGTACACTCCCGCTTGCCACAACTCTCCACCCCATAATGCTTCATCCCACATGTAGTACACTCCCGCTTGCCACAACTCTCCACCCCATAATGCTTCATCCCACATGTAGTACACTCCCGCCCGCCACAACTCTCCACCCCATAATGCTTCATCCCACATGTAGTACACTCCCGCCCGCCACAACTCTCCACCCCATAATGCTTCATCCCACATGTAGTACACTCCCGCTTGCCACAACTCTCTACCCCATAATGCTTCATCCCACATGTAGTACACTCCCGCCCGCCACAACTCTCTACCCCATAATGCTTCATCCCACATGTAGTACACTCCCGCCCGCCACAACTCTCCACCCCATAATGCTTCATCCCACATGTAGTACACTCCCGCCCGCCACAACTCTCTACCCCATAATGCTTCATCCCACATGTAGTACACTCCCGCCCGCCACAACTCTCCACCCCATAATGCTTCATCCGCCTGCCACAACTCTCCACCCCATATTGCTTCATCCCACATGCCAACTGCCACTTTGATGATGGCTAAGCCCCTGACTGAATCACAAACAAAGGCTTCTATCAGTCTCAAATGATTACAAAGGCAAGAACATAACATGTCTGTTTTTATATAAAAAATATCATAACAAGAAAAAATGTCAGAAACAATTGTTGAACAGACTAACTCAAATAACATTGAAATTATCCATTATGTCAAATGGGCACAAAACATAGACAGGATATGGGGATTATTTTATAATGTCAACAATGTCCACCAACATAAGACCATTAAGTTTTTAATGTCAACCCTGTCCACCCATATTTAGCGCCATTATCAATCAATGCTCAAGTTGCGTATAAATTGTGGACCATTACGGAGCGTTCAATCATGCACTACCGCTGCCGAGGTTTGCCACAGACACAAGTGTCTCCACTCCACTCTTGGAAAGACGATTAAACCGTTGCGATATTATTCCTTTCAAAACAGCCCAACGCACAGAATTCTAATAATGTGTTTTTAGTGATATCATTTCTTTCAAAACATCCCAACCTACAGAAATAACATAATGGTATTTTTTTGATATTATTCATTTTAAAGCAGCCCAACCTACAGAATTATAATAATGTGTTTTTAGTGATTATTTCTTTCAAAACATCCCATCCTACAGAAATAAAATAATTGTATTTTTGTGATATCATTCATTTCAAAATGGTAAAATCTACAAAACTAAAATAATGGTATTTTTGTGATATTATTCATTTCAAAATGGTCAAATCTACGGAAATAAAAGAATGGTATTTTTGTGATATTATTGATTTCAAAACATCTTAACCTATAGAAATAAAATAATGGTATTTCTGTGATAATATTCCTTTCAAAACAGCCCAACCTACAGAAATAAAATAATTGTTTGCTTTTTTGTAATATTATTCATTTCAAAATATCCCAAGCTTAGAATTAAAATGATGGTAATACATTTGGTGATATTATTCCTTTCAACACAGATGAGCCCAAACTTCTGAATTATAATATTAATTTGTTTCTGTTTTGTGACATTCCTCGCAAAACAACCAACCTAAATAATAATGGAATAGGTCTTTTTGTTACATTAAACCTATCAAAAAGTCTTACTTAAAAAAATGTGTTGTTTCTCTCATGGTATTATATTTTCATGCAAATATTAAATCGGACCACCCAACACAGTAATAAAATTGGTCTTTTTTATACAATAATAACTTTCGAAACAGCCCAACTTAATATCGTGATATTATTCCTTCAAGCAGGTCTTACAAAAACTGTTATAATGGCCTTTTTATAACAAAACATGACAAATGGTTTTAGGTTTCTAATATACTCTACATTACAGTTTTCTTACACACACCGACGCTTTCTTGTAAATTGTAAATTAATTACATCAAATGAGGCGCGTCGTTGAAAAACCGGTCTTAATGCATGTGCATAAAGTGTCGTCCCGGATTAGCCTGTGCAGTCCGCACAGGCTAATCCAGGACGGCACTTTCCGTTTTTATGGTATTTTCTGTTTTAATGAAGTCTAAACATAAATCCACTGTAGGCAGAAAGTGCCATCCTGGATTAGCCTGTGCGGACTGCACAGGCTAATCCGGGAAGACACTTTATACACATGCATTATGGCCGGTTTTCTCACGACGTGCCTCAAACAATTACCTGGACAATTTTGTAGTTATGTAATACACACGCCTAGGAATTCATTTCATACTGAATACACCAAACATGATAAATTACAACAGCAAGCAAAATAGTATTAATTTGCATTTAATCTTGTTTCCCCGCCTGAAACAAGCACAGTTTCTTCCCAAGGTCATCCCCAAACAATGGAAGTTCAATATTGTCGGGTTTTCTTTTTTTTTCATTTAAATTCTCATCACTCTGAAACTGCAAAAAATTCGCTGACATTATAAATGTTCTCTATGATGCATCTATCATATGGCACTGTACGTGACAATTTGCATGCAGCATTCGGCACAAAACAAATATGACCTGTAACTGTGAAACTGTTGTTGCATTAGCTAGTTTCTGTTTCTGTCCAAGCGTCTTCCCAAGGTCATCCGCAAACATTGGAAGTTCAATATTGTCTTTTTTTAAATTAAATTCTCCTTACTTTGAAACTGCTAAAAATTCTCTGACATTATAAATGTTCTCTATGTTGTATCTATCACATGGCACTGTGTGTGAATATTTACACTGCATTTGACACAAAATAAATATGACATGTAGCTGTGAAACTGTTGTTGCCTCTTCAAAAAGCTGTTTTTGTTACTGTGTGTTGTCAGCACATTTTAAAACAGGTATAAAAATTCCAGGAAATTGTGTACACTGCAGAGCCCATGTGGCAACTATAACAGCTTTAATTGTCAGAAATGTAACAAGGAATTCTGTCCCCAATAAGTAGCAACTATAATTGTCACATGAGTGATGGATATACCCCCACAATATGGTCTTGTCACAAAACTATGGCATCCATTCGAAAGAAATGGACACGAAAGAGAATGCTTTAATTTGTGAATGTTTAACAGTGTATTTGGAAAAATTTAATTTCAATAGGAGCCATAACTCTCTCAACATTTAGTGGTTTGTAATCAAAGTTGAACTTCATCTGTATTTTATGATGTTACAACAATGTACCAAAAATCATTTAAATATAAGAGCCTTTCATGAGTTATTGTCCAGAAACCATGTTTTGGGGGAATTTAAATAAAAAAAGGGCCGTAACTGTGATAAAATGTAGTGGTTTGTAACCAACGTCAAACTTGACCTGTATTCTATAATGTTACACATGCGTACCAAAAATTATTTGAATATGTCAAGCCTTTCTTGAGTTATCATTCAACGACCGATGGACCGACAAGCTCACTCCTATATCATTTCTAATGCTCATTTAGACTATATTGAGCAACAAGAACTGCTGCTGCATTCCTATTTCAGCAGTTTTAGGCATTACTACATCACACGAGGTCTAGTCATATGATCCATTTATTTTATGCCTTTTTGCTAAGTACGCAGTAAATGTTATAACCAACATAACTTTAATGACAAAGTCACATTAAGAAAAAAAAAAATCAAATGCATATTTCCCTTCAACGAAGGTTTATTACTAAACCATAAATCAGGAGAAATATGGCTTGCTTAAAGGAAAGTTTTGACATTGCAATTTTCCACATAATTGTATGATCTATTCATAGATCCACCAGTAATTTTTTCATGTAATGAAGAACAAGAGGGCCATGATGGCCTAAAGCGCTCACCTGAGTACTCGCAATGACAGAGATCAGCTAAATGTCATCACCTACAAAATGACCCAAATCAGACAACCTGATCTGGCAATTTGATAAGTGCAATACAAATGCCAGTCCGGCCTTCTTCTATAGCTAACCTGGCAATCTACAGGCGATATACAGTCTCATGCCTGCCCGGCCTACTTCTGTTATTTACCTGGCAATTAAATGGCACAATACAGATGCATGTATGGTTGAAACTGTTGGGACCAACCAAGCAAACCATGATATGTTTACCATGCATTATCACACTTTCATTACACAGAGGTTGACATTCACTCTTTGCAATGGCACATTTTTTAGGTTCAAACATCCAGCTGAATTCCATGCACTGTGCTTTGTTCTTATTTCAACAGAACAATAATTAAAACAGTCACAAAAGACATCAATACAAGGCAACTGTCAGCATTATGTATATAATCGATTAGGACTATTCAATCAAACAGACCATTGTACTTGATGTATTTCCATATTAATTGTGTTTCAGGTCTTGTAAATGATATTTAGCTCACTGGTTAACAGCTCAAATACCAAAACTAATTAACCGGTTGCTGAAATACTATCTGCTGCCATCCCAAATGAAAAATGAAGTCTCTATCCTGAACATAGTCCATTTTTTACTTCTTTTTCACAAACAAATGGGCAAATAACTATGTTTTTTATACCCTAATCAGCACAAAACCTTGGTTTATTATGAGATCTTATGGTCATACACAATCTGTGCAAGTATTATCAAGATTAAATGAAAAATGAAGTTTCTATTATTGTCACACAAAGTCCATTTTTTGCAAAGTTTCTCACAAAGAAGGGGAAATAACTCCAGTGTTTCTGGTTCTATCTGGCCCATCATTGCAACTTGATGAAATCTTATGGTCATACACAAACTGAGTGAGTCAACAAGGAATAAAAAGTTAATTCACTATGGAGACTGAAAGCCAATTTTTGACAAATTATGGATTTTTTATTCACAAACAAGGGGTCATAACTCTTTCTTGTCTGATCTGTTCCATATTGGGAAGACTGAGACCTTATGGTCAAACACAAACAGTGCAAGTTGGTCAAGATTAGGCAATACATGAAGTCTCTATACTCAACATTGTCCATTTTTTCACACAAACAAGGGGCAATAACTCTGGTGGTTGTACCCCAATCTAGGCCATTTTATTGATTATTTTGAAATATTCAATCATGTACATGCTGTGCAAGTTGGGTCAAATTCAGAAGAAAAATGAAGTTTGTATGTTGCACAATGTCCAGTTCACAGATTTTCTCATGAAAAAGGGGCAATAACACCGGTGTTCATGGTCTGATTTGGCTCATTATCTATCCGAGATGTTATGGTCATACACAAACTGTGCACATTTGGTCAAGATTGTATGAAAGTGAAGTTTGTATCACGTCCACATGCCCAATTGTTCCAATGCACTACGGACGATGCAGGTCAGTCCCCCTATACCAATAGCTCATCGAGCATGAAGTGCTCAGGTGAGGTGAAATGTAATGTCAGTGATGAACGGGAAGTCACTTTCATTTGTTGAACAATAAGACGAGTCCCCAAACTACAAGCCCTAACTTACTTATATATACCATACAAGCGGATACTAGCAAGTAGCATGGTGCACTCTAAATAGTGTAAAAAATATTTCTCAATTAAGAAGAAAATTTAAAACAGTGTAGAAGTATTTTTTCAATTATGGAGAAATAATAAATCAGCTTCAAAAATCATGTAAGATAATTACTTGAGTTTCCAAAATCCCAATTCAAATGTAAAAGTCAGTCCAAAAGTTACATGATTAAATGATACTGAATAAGTTACCAAGTAAACAGTCCAAAAACTACAGTAAATAATTAACCCTTTCAGGCACTAGATCACATGATCTAAATCCTATATTCTGATTGCTTGTTTACAACAGGAATTCTAGCTATTGATTGTTGTTTAGATCTTTGCCAGGCTCAAGTTCTGTTGGCAGAGCGCTGGACTCTCAATCCGGGGTTCGTGAGTTCCAGCCCCAGCCCGGCCACATAACTTGTGTGGGGATTGGTCATGAAATGAAATTATTTCTACGGCCATTCTCCCCCTACCTCTGAATCAAGTAGGGCAGCTGTCAGTTACTGGCATAGGTATGTGCATTTGGTACGGTTAAACCGCTTAGATCGACTAAGCTTGCCCAGGAAAAGTGTAAGTAGGTTAACTGACCGCTGTGATATGACTGAAATACTGTTAAAAACGGCAAAAAAATCCAAACAAACAAACAGTTCTTTTTCCTGACTGGATGCCAAGACAGACAGTGGAAAATTTTATTGCTGCACACATAGCCAAAATATAGGTCAGAAGCAGGCTATCAATGGTTACTATGTGTAATGACGCTGATCGAAAATAGAAGTATCATGTTGACTCAGAGTGATATACTGATTTTACTGATAAGCAGACACCACTATCTGGGTTATATCTGTGACTGAGCAACAAAGGGAAATAAGACATTTCTGGCTATTATCTTCCTGATACTTCATTTACCTCCCTTTACCAGGCGAGTTATATAGGAATAGATGTATTTGGGGCCAAAAAAGGGACAAATAAATCTGGTGTTCCTGGTCCGATCTGGGCCCATTATCGAACCTGTCCAAGATTGTATGGTGATACACAAACTGTGCAAGTTTGGTCAAGATTGAATAAAAAATATAGCCTTTATCTCGATAAACCAAATTGTTGACAGCATACGGACGACGGATGACAGATGATGCCGGAGCGGTCTCCTATACCAATAGCTCACAGAGAACTTCGTGCTCAGGTGAGCTAACAAGCATGCTGTATTATATAATGCCTCAAGGTGACCACAAACTTAACAAAGGTAAGAAAAAAGTCAATGGAATTTTCCACACAAAAAAGAGGCATGTCGTGGTAAAACCTGGCTTAATGCATGTGCGTAAAGTGTTGACCCGGATTAGCCAGTGCAGTCAGCACAGGCTGATCCAGAACAGCACTTTCCGCTTTTATGGTATTTTCTGTTTTGATGAAGTCTCTTCTAAAGATAAATCCACTGTAGGCATAAAGCGTCGTCCCAGAGTACCCTGTGCAGACTGCACAGGCTAATCCGGGACGACACTATACGCACATGCATTAAGCTCGGTTTTCCCACACCATGCCTAAAACGAAGATCTATAAATTACATATTCAGCACAGTTCAAGCAAAACAAACATATTTCGCGATTTGGGTGATCAAATCAAAAATGAGTTAACTTGGAGTTCAGACTTGATGTACTTTACGAAATATCTGCAAATTTACGAGTAATACGCTGCTTAGTTTTAGTTTTATTGAGAAACAGAAATCTCAATGTCATCTATTGATATATGAATTTTCATTACAATCAATTCTATACTAATATTTATGCTTTGCACAAGAAAATTAATCAAAGGGCAATAATTCCATAAATATCAAAGAAAGGGTTATTTTTCTTATTCTTCGCACTCCCTCTCAAAGTCTTATTTCATGATATGTAGTTTCATTTGAATCCCTTGATACTTTATGAGTTATGATCTGCACAAGAAAATTACACTATGTAATTGGGCACTGCACAAGAAATATACAAAGGGTAATAACTCCAAAAACACTTTAGAGTTATAGTTCTTGCACTCTGCACTTACCCCCAATGTTCTCTATAGATCTACGAACTTTCGTCTTAATATCTTAAATTGTAATGGAATTATACAGTGCACAAGAAAATTAACGAAGGGAAATAACTCTAAATTAATAATAATAAATATATACGATGTTTCATTTGAATCCATTCAATACTTTTCGAGTTATGCTTTCCAGAAGAAAATTACAGTATGTAGTTATGTTTTGGACACAAAATAAGCAAAGAGCAATAACATCAAAAATACTATTAAATAGTTATGGTTCTTGCACTTCCTCTCAAAATTTCCTTTATCAATATATGAAGTTTTTATTTTAATCTCTCCAATACTTATGAATGTATGCTTGTGACATGAAAAATTGATAAAGGGCAATAACTCTGTATTTGATGTATTTGATGTATTTATTCCAAGTAACCATGGGAATGGATATAGAGACTTTGTGACAGTGATAGAAATACTTATTTCATTGGAGATTTACTGTAGCACAGGTTTAACGAATGTTTATCGATCAATCTGGTCTATTTTGATAGACTTACATATACAGAGATATTATTTCAATCCACAGATATTGCATAGTATAGCATACATCTGAATTCCCAATTTCAAACATACCAATGTGATGACCCTCCAAACACAATAGTTATATATATGTACCTAATGATTTTACTTTGCTCAACATAAAATGTTCATTTAAACACCTTTGAACTCAATAATTCAATCCCTCTTTGTAGCCATTTGGGGATTGTCATTTGATGGTCATCCTAATATTCTCTGCATGGGTTACCTGTAATAATGCAGTTAAATTTGAAAGTTGAAATCCTGTGTATCATTTGACAATTTTAGATGACTGTAAACTCTGTATTCCATAAAAACTCATTAATTCAGACACTTCAGTGGTAAATTAGGAGACCCAATCAATTACCATTGAACCAGAAACTGAAATGACAGAGCTGTCTGAGCTGTAAAGTGCTTGACCCCTTGTACTTCTTCCTTCATTGAGATATTATATTACTGCAAAATACTGTGAAATTCGAACTGATAGTTCTGTAAGATGTGCTAATGAAGAGTGTGTAATATTGCACAAATATTATACAGACATGGTAGTTATTGGCTGCAATTACTCATTATATGAGGCGCGTCGTGGGAAAACCGGTCTTAATGCATTTGCGTAAAGTGTCGTTCCGGTTTAACCTGTGCAGTCCATACATGCTAATCCAGGACGGCACTTTCTGCTTTTATGTTATTTTCTCTTTCAAGGAAGTATCTTCTAAACATAAATTCACTGTAGGCGGAGTGCCGTCCTTTTTTCCCACAACACGCCTTATATATATTATTTAATGTTCACTATGATTATAATGTGGCAGCCAATACCAAATCCCAAGCAAGATACTGGCAACCAGAATTAAAGAAATTCATGTTTGCTCAGACCAACGAAAGCAAGAGGGGGCCACCAGTGACATGTTGCTCTTTGCTGACTCCAGTGGCACAGGTTCTCAGGCCTGTCTTTAGAATGCAATCAACTCATCAATGGATTCAATCAATATTAAAGGGACTTGTTCAGAGATTTTCATATTTTTGAAATTTTTTGTTTAATAACATAACTACATCAACAAAAGCATTTGGACTAATCAAAAACAAATATGTAAAGAAAAAATATATAATTAAAAGATCTGCTTCGGCTGGTCTCGAACCACGTCTGCCTGGATGAAAATTCTGTCACAGTAACCACTCATTTACTCTGACTGCCAGTCAATTTAGTAAATTTTTAACGCTATGTAAATAATACATGTGTTTCCAAAATACCAATGAAAAGCGATATACAAACACTTGATAAATTTATCCATTTCAGTTGAAGATTTTTTACCACCCTATATTTTCCAATGTATTTTTTTTGTAAGTAGTGTTATTTCGCTTGCTTAGATATAATGCATTTTTGTTTTGGGGATTTATAACATTGTTTTTTTTTTAAATTGTCAATTTGCCAAACTGTGAACTGGTCCCTTTAAGTGTAACCTCCACCAAGGAGGCTATGCATTGGAGGCCAATCTGTCTGTCGGTTTGTTTGTTTGGTATGCATTGGAGGCCAATCTGTCTGTCGGTTTGTTTGTTTGGTATGCATTGGAGGCCAATCTGTCTGTCGGTTTGTTTCTTTGGTATGCATTGGAGACCAATCTGTCTGTCGGTTTGTTTGTTTGGTATGCATTGGAGGCCAATCTGTCTGTCGGTTTGTTTGTTTGGTATGCACTGGAGGCCAATCTGTCTGTCGGTTTGTTTGTTTGGTATGCACTGGAGGCCAATCTGTCTGTCGGTTTGTTTGTTTGGTATGCATTGGAGGCCAATCTGTCTGTCGGTTTGTTTGTTTGGTATGCATTGGAGGCCAATCTGTCTGTCGGTTTGTTTGTTTGGTATGCATTGGAGGCCAATCTGTCTGTCGGTTTATTTGTTTGGTATGCATTGGAGGCCAATCTGTCTGTCGGTTTGTTTGTTTGGTATGCATTGGAGGCCAATCTGTCTGTCGGTTTGTTTGTTTGGTATGCATTGGAGGCCAATCTGTTTGTCGGTTTGTTTGTTTGGTATGCATTGGAGGCCAATCTGTCTGTCGGTTTGTTTGTTTGGTAGCAAAAGTTTATCCACAATGTTAGGCCCCCCAAAAAAATTGTGTGTGTTTCGGCAACGGTCTTTGCACGTTGGCGCAGAACAGCAAAAGGGTATCTGAAAGTCTGACACACTACAGGAAATTAATCAAGCAAATATGGAATCTACTTGACAGGCCTTACATTCTGTTATGAACATGATTTACAACTGCCTCCTTTATAGCCATTTTATTTACCTGACATTCTTTGCAAAGGCAAAAACTGAGTAACTCTGGAAGAAATGCTTCCAGTATTTGAGATATGAAGATCGATTTACAAGAAAGCATTCTGTTTTGTTTAAGTTCTGTGAACAGTTCTGCCTGAGACTGTATGACTCAGCTACAAGGGTGTCAGTGCTTTTAAATATCGGACAGTTAGGTACTAAGTACTACTAATGCATAATCTGTCAATAGAATGTGACACTAATAAACTAGAGATGTCTCTTACAGTATCCCAGTGTGGCGAAATGAATTTACCACACCCACCAACACCACACTGATCATCTGAAAAATCCTCTTAACGTGTCTGTGTGAAAACCCCACCTGTTGGGTATGGTGATCAACAACCAAACTCATATGCGCCAAGCGGGAATCAAACCCAGGCAGCCTAGGTGGCAAGCGATCAGTGTGCCAACCACTGTGCTAGCCAGACAACCAACATCCTTTCAATGACATTAAGGTTAAAGTTATTTGAAAATCATCATTTCAGGGCAGGTGAAGAGTTATTGGAAAGACATAAATTACAGATTGACATTCACACAGTTGGACCCTCTAGTTATCCAGGGGAAATTATTGTTAAAGGTAGGGGGAGGGGGGTGGGGACAGTAGAGTGTAGAAATTACAAACACAAAATTCAACAATCATTTTACCTGACTCATGTGTTACACTGTTTCTGTTGTACTTTAATGTTTTGAGGCAAATGCTGCAATGAAATTGATCTGGGTGATAATTTTTTAAAGAATTTAAGTAAAAAATAAGAAACCTTCTTAAAATTCTCAAAATTTATTGTTAGATTTTTTGACTAAGAAATGCAAACATGTTTGAAGATTTTGACACAGAAGTTGCAATATAATTCAAAGTCTATTTATATTTATCATGCACAATTGTTTCAGTGCAGAGTGTTTCAAGCACAAAATCTAGTGTTGCCATATTTTGAACTTCAGTTAAAAATAACTTTAAAATCTTGATATGAGGCGTGTCGTGGGAAAACCAAAACCAAAACAATTTACATATTTTCACTTGCGCAAGCACTCGTGAAAATTTTAATTGTCTCCCTTTCCGGTGATGATATCACGCGTGATCACACCGATAAGAAACAAATATCCTCTATATACATTGCCATCTACAGTAACCCACACACCTGCAACCTGCAGTCTATTTATTATCTTTTGTTCGCTCATCCGATACATTCTCCTGTTGCCAATTCACAGCATTTTTGTTGCACTTGATTTGGCACAAGCGTCAATAGTCCCCCCCCACAATAATAAATCTATTGCTGCATCTAGATTATACATTGTCTAAAGACACAATTCAAAGCAGTAATTAGAAAGATTACACTTTCGAGTAGTAATAATACATAAATGTACATTTATAAATATATACATAGAAAATGTAAAAAGTTAAATATTTTTAGACAGAATTTCAATGAAAAGATCAGGCACAAGACTTATGAAATGTTTGAAGAAGACAAAATGATAGTAAAAACAAGACAACCTGCATTTGACATTAAAATGGCATTTGATAACAAATACCAGTCGGAAAGCTAATAGTCTTGCAGCATTATGACTTCCATTTCAGTGGTTTAATCAAATAGAACTAAAAATTCCCATTAATCTTACATTGTTTTACAGCATGTAAGACATGCACATTATATAACATATACTGGTATTACTTAAATGTTATCCAAAAACCTTTTAATTATTGAAAAAGGTAAATAAATCAAAAATCTATCTGACAAACCCAATAAAATGTTCTACGGTCGGGTCATTTTTTAGGTTAGGTCAGGTTACCTGAAACAAACATTTTTTTTTTTCGCCTTAAGATTGGATGGAATATAAAGTCTACACGTTGCAAAAGGGCACTTTTGCACTTTTTTTGCATGAAAAAGGGGCAATAACTCTGGTGTTACTGGTCCGATTGGGCCCATTATCGAACTCGTCCAAGATTTTATGGTCATACACAAACTGTGCAATTTTGGTCATGATTGAATAAAAAAAATGTAGTCTTTTATCAAGATAACTGTCCAAATTGTTGACAGCACCTTGACAATGGACCATAGACGACGCCAGAGAGGTCCCCTATACCAAGAGCTCACCGATGTGTTTTGATATAAAACATACATACTGATCATCATATTTTTTTTTATTTTTACATGAGTTCAACTTCAAATGTCTCTAAGGTTGTGTTACATTGGCCTTACATGCAAAGGTCACTTTGGGTAAGTATGAACTGGCAAACATTAAGACTAAAGTGAAGACCCGACTTTATGGTTTATTCCACTCTGCCATGTTGAGTTGGCCTTACATGCAAAGGTCACTTTGGGTAAGTCACACTGAGATACATAAAGAGTAAAGTGAAGATTTGATGGAGTGGTTTATTCCACTCAGCCATCATGACCTTATGTGATGGCAAAGGCATTTAATGTAAATCCATATATTGTGGCTTGTGTGGAAAGGCTTAATGCCACACTTTAGAGTCTTACAAAATGATTTTGATTGGATTTTTCGCCATATTCAACAGTATTTCAGTCATATTTCCTGGGTAAGCTTGTTTACCAGTACTTAGTGCACATACTTATGCCAGTAACTGACAACTGCCCTACTTGAATCAGAGGTAGGGGGAGAATGGCCGTAGAAATAATTTCATGACCAATCCCCGCAAGTTAATAGGCTGAGCTGGGAATCGAACCCGCGATCCTCGGATTTGTAGTCCAGCACTCTACCAACTGAGCTAGCCAGCCGAGAGCTGGAAGGCTCCACAAGTAGGGATCAAAGTCATGATCTCTTAAAGCAGCAGTCCAGAAATATATTAATAAAAATGTGGTGCGTCATTGGAAAATCTGGCTTAATGCATGTGCGTAAAGTGCAGTTCGCACAGGCTAATCCGGGATGGCACTTTCAGCTGTTATGGTATTTTCTGTTTCAAGGAAGTCTCTTCTAAACATAAATCCACTGTAGGCGGAAAGTGCCGTCCTGGATTAGCCTGTGCGGACCACACAGGCTAATGCGGGACGACACTTTACGCACATGCATTAAGGCCGGTTTTCCCATGATGCGCCTCAAATCGTTTTTAATGGACATCTTACCGATCATATACAAAACAAACGCATTGAACAAGGTAAAATATTAACATTTTGCGAACTGTTTATCATATAGTTATCTGAATGCGATAGCTGGTAATGCCTCTGGAGTAAGTCAGCATTACATTAGTGTATATTCTGTTTGTACCAAGCACTTTCGAACATAGCCATTATAAAATGCCTTTCGTAAATAAGAAACAGTTTTCAGTCGAATAAATGTCATTAACGTTCATTAGAACTAATGCCAATTTAATACGTATTGAATTATATTCTATGGACTGCCCCTTTAATGCAGACTCCATATCCACTGCAAGTGACTGCATTTATAAACATATACCCAAGTGACTGCATTTAGAAACACATACCCAAAACATTCAAAAAAACGTTTAAGCAATCATGCTTTATTTACAGAACGATCTCAGCTTGCAGCTTAAGTTTTTTGTTCACATCTGCATTCTTTGTTATGCGTTCACATTCATAACTGCAGTTAATTGTCCATAAAAAGTGTGACTAAGCAAACTAATCATCTTTAAAATCAACCATAAAGGCATCTTAATTGCTTTCTGTAAACATGTTACTGCAGGACACCTTTATAATTAGGAAAGTTTGGTTCAATAGATTTTTTGTGAGCAAAATGACTAAAGATGAAATTAGTAGCAAAAGATATTATTTAAAAGACAATTGACTGCCTTGAACTAGACACTGTGTCTTTAATATTTCCTTTTCCTCAACAGCCTTCGAAATTAAACAAAGAAACTAAAATGAAAGGAGAAAACGGAACAATTTTCTTAAATGATGGCTTTATTGCTGTTTAATAATGAACATCTCTAACATTTCAAGATAGAATAACACACATTTCAGGTAGTTTCAATTTAAAGCATAAATTTCATGCACAACTGGCTTAGAATGTGTATAAAAACTAAACCACAGCATCCTGTAATTAGGAAGGTTTAAATATTAGGCCTTGCCTTGCAGCTACTTGTGTTTCATTCCAATTTCATTTCAAACATAAAGCCACAATTTCATTTCAAACATACAGCCACATGACCACTGCAATTTAATTAACCACAATTAAAAAGTAGAGAAAAGTAATTGATATAATATCTACAACATGTATATCTTACTCCATTAAACATAACATCAGAAACTAGAGGTCCCTGGGTGGCTCACATGAGTTTAATGAAGCACAATGGCTTGCAGACATTTAAGAGCGTGTCAAGAAGTGTTTGAAGTGAAACTTTGACAATGCACAAAAATGAAGTTTCCAATATAAAGCCAAATAAGGAAAACAACCCCCACCCCCCTCTGAAAACCTTATTTTTTAATAAATAAAATAATTGAAGTATTTTCTTAAAGGATCACACAAGAAACATTTGATGAAATAATTTCGAAATTAAACCAGTTGTTTCTAACAAAAAAGATTCAAAAGTTTACAATATAGCCCACTCCTAAATGGTGGCCATGATTTTTAACAAATCAAAATAATTTGAAGGAATTTGGTAGAGAGTCTCCAAGGAAGATTTCTGTAAAATTATTTCCAAATCCAACAGCCCGTTTAATGGCCACAAACATTTCGAGAAAATATCTTTTAGTTGTCAAATTCAAACTCAGCAAAGTAATGCCCTCTAACAAAGCGTACATACATCCCCAGTCCACAATGCAATGCAGACAAGATTTAAATAAAGCCATATAAGGAAAACTGCCGCGCAGCAGTTTCAAAAAGTTGTTAAAGTAAATTGTGTGTGATGACAAACGCCAAAAGACGGTGACTTACCAAAATTATATAAGCTTACCCTTGAGCATGCACAGGTTAGCTAACAATAATTATTGCATAACGAAATTTAACTGTTAAAATGAGTTATTTTTTAAGTATTTTCAATTCTGTAAGTTCCAAAAAGTCATGCAAATTAATTCAATTGGCTACAGACATTACCCCACCTTAGGATTACAAGGGCCAATCAGCTTCTTAAACACATGTTACATAGGCCCTTGTATTCCTAAGGTGGCAATTAATAATTCAATGTAGCCTATCAGCTTCTTAAACACATGTTACATAGGCCCTTGTATTCCTAAGGTGGCGATTAATAATTCAATGTAGCCTATCAGCTTCTTAAACACATGTTACGTAGGCCCTTGTATTCCTAAGGTGGCGATTAATAATTCAATGTAGCCTATCAGCTTCTTAAACACATGTTACATAGGCCCTTGTATTCCTAAGGTGGCGATTAATAATTCAATGTAGCCTATCAGCTTCTTAAACACATGTTACGTAGGCCAATGTATTCCTAAGGTGGCGATTAATAATTCAATGTAGCCTATCAGCTTCTTAAACACATGTTACATAGGCCCTTGTATTCCTAAGGTGGCGATTAATAATTCAATGTAGCCTATCAGCGTCTTAAACACATGTTATATAGGCCCTTGTAATCCTACGGTGGCGATTAATAATTCAATGTAGCCTATCAGCCTCTTAAATACATGTTACATAGGCCCTTGTATTCCTAAGGTGGCGATTAATAATTCAATGTAGCCTATCAGCTTCTTTAACACATGTTACATAGGCCCTTGTATTCCTAAGGTGGCGATTAATAATTCAATGTGGCCTATCTCCTTCTTAAACACAATGTTAGATAGGCCCTTGTATTCCTAAGGTGGCTATTAATAATTCAATGTAGCCAATCAGCTTCTTACACACAATGTTAGATAGGTCCTTGTATTCCTAAGGTGGCGATTAATAATTCAATGTGGCCAATCAGCTTCTTAAACACAATGTTAGATAGGCACTTGTAATCCTACGGTGGCGATTAATAATTCGATGTAGCCCATCCCCTTCTTAAACACATGTTACATAAGCCCTTGTAATCCTACGGTGGCGATTAATAATTCAATGCAGCCCATCACCTTCTTAAACACAATGTTAGATAGGCCCTTGTAATCCTACGGTGGCGATTAATAATTCAATGTAGCCCATCACCTTCTTAAACACAATGTTAGATAGGCCCTTGTAATCCTACGGAGGCGATTAATAATTCAATGTAGCCCATCACCTTCTTAAACACATGTTACATAGGCCCTCGTATTCCTAAGGTGGCGATTAATAATTCAATGTAGCCTATCAGCTTCTTAAATACATGTTACATAGGCCCTTGTATTCCTAAGGTGGCGATTAATGATTCAATGTAGCCTATCAGCTTCTTAAACACATGTTACATAGGCCCTTGTATTCCTAAGGTGGCGATTAATAATTCAATGCAGCCTATCAGCTTCTTAAACACATGTTACATAGGCCCTTGTAATCCTACGGTGGCGATTAATAATTCAATGTAGCCTATCAGCTTCTTAAATACATGTTACATAGGCCCTTGTATTCCTAAGGTGGCGATTAATAATTCAATGTGGCCTATCTGCTTCTTAAACACAATGTTAAATAGGCCCTTGTATTCCTAAGGTGGCGATTAATAATTCAATGTAGCCAATCAGCTTCTGACACACAATGTTAGATAGGCCCTTGTATTCCTAAGGTGGCGATTAATTATTCAATGTGGCCAATCAGCTTCTTAAACACAATGTTAGATAGGCACTTGTAATCCTACGGTGGCGATTAATAATTTGATGTAGCCCATCAGTTTCTTAAACACATGTTACATAGGACCTTGTAATCCTACGCTGGCGATTTATAATTCAATGTAGCCCATCACCTTCTTAAACACAATGTTAGATAGGCCCTTGTAATCCTACGGTGGCAATTAATAATTCAACGTAGTCCATCACCTTCTTAAACACAATGTTAGATAGGCCCTTGTAATCCTACGGAGGCGATTAATAATTCAATGAAGCCCATCACCTTCTTAAACACATGTTACATAGGCCCTTGTATTCCTAAGGTGGCGATTAATAATTCAATGTAGCCTATCAGCTTCTTAAACACATGTTACATAGGCCCTTGTATTCCTAAGATGGCGATTAATAATTCAATGTAGCCTATCAGCTTCTTAAATACATGTTACATAGGCCCTTGTAATCCTAAGGTGTGCATAGGCCCTTGTAATCCTAAGGTGTGATTAATAATTCAATGTAGCCTATCAGCTTCTTAAATACATGTTACATAGGCTCTTGTATTCCTAAGGTGGCGATTAATAATTCAATGTAGCCTATCAGCTTCTTAAACACATGTTACATAGGCCCTTGTATTCCTAAGGTGGCGATTAAGATTTCAATGTAGCCTATCAGCTTCTTAAACACATGTTACATAGGCCCTTGTAATCCTACGGTGGCGATTAATAATTCAATGTAGCCTATCAGCTTCTTAAATACATGTTATATAGGCCCTTGTAATACTACGGTGGCGATTAATAATTCAATGTAGCCTATCAGCTTCTTAAATACATGTTACATAGGCCCATGTATTCCTAAGGTGGCAATTAATAATTCAATGTAGCCTATCAGCTTCTTAAAAACATGTTACATAGGCCCTTGTATTCCTAAGGTGGCGATTAATAATTCAATGTAGCCTATCAGCTTCTTAAACACATGTTACACAGGCCCTTCTATTCCTAAGGTGGTGATTAATAATTCAATGTGGCCTATCACCTTCTTAAATACATGTTACATAGGCCCTTGTAATCCTACGGTGGCGATTAATAATTCAATGTAGCCTATCAGCTTCTAAAACACATGTTACATAGGCCCTTGTAATCCTAAGGTGGCAATTAATAATTCAATGTAGCCTATCAGCTTCTTAAACACATGTTACATAGGCCCTTGTAATCCTAAGGTGGGGATTAATAATTCAATGTAGCCTATCAGCTTCTTAAACACATGTTACGTAGGCCCATGTATTTCTAAGGTGGCAATTAATAATTCAATGTAGCCTATCAGCTTCTTAAACACATGTTACGTAGGCCCTTGTATTCCTAAGGTGGCGATTAATAATTCAATGTAGCCTATCAGCTTCTTAAACACATGTTACATAGGCCCTTGTAATCCTCAGGTGGCGATTAATATTTCAATGTAGCCTATCAGCTTCTAAAACACATGTTACGTAGGCCCTTGTATTCCTAAGGTGGCAATTAATAATTCAATGTAGCCTATCAGCTTCTTTAACACAATGTTAGATAGGCACTTGTAATCCTACAATGGCGATTAATAATTCAATGTGGCCTATCACCTTCTTAAACACATGTTACATAGGCCCTTGTATTCCTAAGGTGGCGATTAATAATTCAATGTGGCCTATCACCTTCTTAAACACATGTTAGATAGGCCCTTGTAATCCTACAGTGGCGATTAATAATTCAATATAACTGTGTAATGTGAATTCATGTTGTGCTTATCATTTCATTACTTGCGAATGATTAATTATCAAAAATGGTAATAAAATACATGATTTTATGGCCATTGTATGAGTCATCGTTCAATGTATCAATGCTAACATCTTACAAGCAAGTTCATTTACACCTTTTGTCTTTCTGATTACTCAACAAGTTTGAATGTGGTTCCCATGAAGTCTATTCTTTATAAATAAACAGTGCAGACAATGGGGCTCCTAATAACCTATTCATCAATGCAATTTAGAAAATGAAAATTCTATCTTGAGAAGATTGCTCTTCAAGGATCTTCAAAAAGGTATTAAAACAAATACCAAATCATTTCACATTCCTTCTAAATTATTAAGCTAGGTCTTCCTTCAAGAAGAAACAGATGAATATATTTACTAGAAAAATATAGCTAATCATGTTACAGAAATTTAAGTTATTGATTTGGCCTAAACTCCAAAGTTAGAAAATTCTACCATTTCATTTTATTTACCATTCAATCAAATTTCACTGGTCAAACCAAATCTTTCATATTATGTGCTATTTTCTATGACTGGTAATTGACATTCTTCTCATTTCAGCATAGTGAAAACTGCAGCTGTTGTTTTATGTCACTTCTGACATGGCTGGTGTGATTTTGTTTTCATGACCCTAATGCACTTGTGCATTATGTGACTTCAACCATTTTAACTGCTACCACTACTAAGTCAAGAAACTTTCGTCACTTACAAGAATGACTGAAATAGCCTTCAGACAAGGCTACAAGATTTTTATTAATAATAATGTAAAATTATAGAACTTCCCTTTTCACCTTGAAACCTGGTTATCAATCCTTCACCAGAGTTTGTATAGTGGCCTTATGTGTCAGAATCATGTTTTTATAAGGTACATGGTACCTGTTTCTCTACGAGTCATTCGTCATTCTCATTACATTGTCATGCACCTACAAACTCGTGTTAGCAGATGACAGAACATGCATTAGCATATGACACAGAATAAAATTATGTCCTTATGCGTGCTCCGGTCTCTTGGGCGATCAAACAATTACTGGGAATTTTCATTTCATACATTGCATACAAAAACTACGTATCATTTCATTTAAGAATAGAATAGTATTTTTCTGCATTTCATCGGTGTATGAACTGTTGGGAAAATTATGCCTAATTTGCATAAACCCCAACGGCGTTTTTGCATAAATTAGGCATAATTTTCCAGACAGTTCATACGCCGAACAAATGAAGAAAAATATTATGCAATTCTTGTAATTACAACCAAAGTGGATATAAACTGTCTAAGGGCCGCAACTGACGTGTAGCCTCTGGCGTAGGAATCTCCGTTTTAGTTTCGGTTTCATTTTCATTGAACGGCATTTCTAATATCTCGTCAGACATTTTAAATTGCTGTGGATCATTTTGGAGATGACTTTCTGGCAAAAACAATTAAAATTTCCCAATATGCTTTAACAATTTTATCATCTGCAACTGATAAATCAGTCATTTTGTTTAAGAACCATGGTGTATACATCGTAAACGTTTGCGCAAAACAATGATGTCATTTGGAAATAGCGAATGAAAGTAAATATAGTAAAGGTTCGCGCAAACCAACGACGTCATTTCGCAAGTAGAGAATGAAAAAGTAGTACGGTCATGCATAATAAAGAGGTACTTTGCATACGCAGCCCGTCACGTGGGCGGATTATCCAATCAGAATGCAGAATTTACTTGAAAATGCAAACAGTTGCAATTATTCAATCATTAAAAAAGTTGGCTAACATTAGTGCACAAGAATACTAAAACATAACTATCAGACAATGAACACAGGTCTTATTGTTACCAGTTACATATAATATAGCAACATAATTGATTTAGTGAATACTCTACTCATAAATAATAAATCATAATCCATGTTTAGCTTCTCTGGTCTGAACTTTACTTTTGCAGAGTGTTCCATCAAGTTGTCTGTCTGTTTATACCTAAATGGAACAGACCCTATGTTAAATTTTTATTGCAAGGGTTCTTGGTATATGTTTACAAGTACTTTACCAGAGGCTGCCAGACAGAAGAGCATGTCTAGAGCAGCTGATCCTTGAACAACAGGAGAAATACCACCTTGTCTGAGGACTAATTGGTTTATTAAGGACATAAAAGCATTCTCTAGTCTGTCTCACAAAAAACGTGTCTAACACTGCTCCTATGTGCATTTTTATTAATTTTTTTTTGTTGGGGTTTTTCGCCGTTTTTAACAATATTTCAGTCATATCACGGCTGTCAGTTAACCTACTCACACTTTTCCTGGGCAAGCTTAGCCGATATAAGCGGGTTACCAGTACTAAGTGCACATACCTATGCCAGTAACTGACAACTGCCCTACTTGAATCAGAGGTAGGGGGAGAACGGCTGTAGAAATGATTTCATGACCAATCCCCACACAAGTAACGTGGTTGGGTGGGGTTCGAACTCACGATCGATTGACAGTCTAGCGCTCTACCCCCACTTCTTACTTATATGTGCACTTTCAGACACATTAGATGCAAATGAATATTTCTGAAATGGTGGTACGGTAAACAATGAAAATGTATTATACCACAAAGCATATTAGTCTCAATATTGAAATAATACCATTATGTGTAATATGTTTATTATAGATCTTTAAAGATGGTCAACAATGTAAACAAGTACAGTATAACCTCTCTTAAGAGACCGCCCATGGTGATTCTTAAAAGTGGTTTCTTAACACAGGTGGTCTCTTAATGCAGTAACTTGCAAAAGCAGTTGGTCTTTGGTTATACATCTTATGATTTTTTACCTGAAAAAACATATAGTTTATTCAAATAAAGTTTGTATGTTCATAAGGAATAAAGAATAAATAAGTGGTAATTATAATTGATTTATTATTTAAATAATTTTATTTTACATTATTATATTACACATGATTGTTATATTAAACGATAAAATAGCATAACTGTACTGCGATTCTATATGTTCGGTCTAGGAACCAAATGATTTACATGTATTTGTTATCGTCATCAACCTGCGTTTATTGCAAATAACTGATTTCAAACGTAAGAAATAAACTGTATATCTAACATGTTAATCATATATCCAACAAAGTGTTAACATTGCACAATTCTGTAAATACTGAACATTCCCCATCCGCCATATGTCAAACCATGTTTACACATAAGTAATTGACGTCACAGCGGGTGCTATTAAAATATGCTGCCCTACTGTCCCTGACTAAACCGCAAAAGGAATAGGCAGACAATTTCGGGTCAAGTAAATAAAGGAATATGCAGACGATAACCGCTTAGCTGGTATAAAGTCGTTCCGAATACAACTTTAAGAAAATGGATTAAACAGTCACACCCGCAATCGAGTAGATTACCAGTGAAAAACTTATCTATTATCGGATGACAATGATACTTGCTAATTTGTGGATTAACACCGTTCGCAGCAAATGTCACAGTTCCTTAGCAACATTACTGCCGAACTGACAGTCGGTCGCTTAATACACTAATCAAGGTTAATAAGGACGACTTATTGGTCGCTGGTCGCGGAATAAAGGTGGTCGCTAATTAAGGCCATTTTTAATAGAATTTGCGTTGGGAGGAATTAGTAATGGTCGTTAAACGGAGGGAGTCGCTTAATGCAGGTGGTCGCTACCGCAGGTTAGACTGCACTTGGAAAAGTAACTGACTTCGTAACCTTGAAGGTTACAATGCAACAGATCATTTCAAAATGGTGGAGATTTTAAAGTTACCCTCTCATTTAGACAACAGCCTCTTTAAATGTGACACACATGCACACACTTTACTTCATGATTATTTAATATTAACTGAGCTAGTTTACAACTTCTAAGAAAGAAAAATAAATATGTTCACAGAAACACTCCTTGAACAGGCCTTTATCATAACCATGGACATGGGAGATGGTGAATAATAAATTAAAATCTACCAAATAAAGGTTATTTATTAGAAGTAAGAGCCATTTTATAAAGTGCAAAGATTCTCTGGTAATAAGCATTACAAAACCCCCACATGCAAGAAGTGGAAATGCAACTCATCCCATCTGCTATTTACTTGTTCAGCATTGTCTAGACTTAGTTGATTATAACAATGCCATGCTAGTGGAGACAAAATCAATCTCCAACAAACATTCCTATCAGATTGTGACTGATATTGCTGCATAACTTCCCTTCTCTGAAATGGTAATTTTCCTGTTACAGTGCCTGCACTGTTATAGCTTTTTAACACCAGATTTATTGCAGTGAAATGCAGACTTGGTATAATAATAATTTGATTAGTTTGAAATCGTTACAGTGTTCAACAACAAACCGCGCATAAGAATAAAATTTTACATCCATTTAAAGGCAAAAAGATTAATCAGCTCTCTTAGTCTAAAGCATTGCTTAAAAAAAAAAATGGTGATAAGCCTTTTTTGGCTTTTGATTGACATAAGCATATAGTAATAATGAGACAAAAACGGAACTCAATGTTTCCTTGGGCAGATTATTTTCAAAGGAATCAGTTGAGAAACACATGCTCCAACAAGATGGAAATAATTTCTAAGTGAAAACATTTGTTAACAACTTTGATGTTAAGATTCCAGGGGCCATATTTCATAAACAAGTTTACCTTTAAATATTTTCACTTCAGTTCAAATTTTTGTCAGGCAATATTTTTAAAATTACATAAAAATTCGTGAATCCAATTACAGTTAAGTAAAAAGTAGTTAATAATAAGTCGTTAATTAGTAAACACTAAGCAGAATTTTATATATAAATGGAGTAAAGTGCTAAAGAAAAATGACGATTTTAAGGCTCAGGATAAGATTTTGCTTAAGATGTTTCTGGAATATGACCCCAGATTTAATAATACACGATAGTTTCATGATGTTAAAATCTTCAGCGAGTCAATCACTGAATATTTTTACATCCTGAAACTTAATCATGTTTATTTTCATTATGTCAAATCTATGCTTAATGTTGTTATTATTACAACAAGTCATGTTTTCTGGTAAGTTGTTCTCAGTTTGTTTTTCTTGTCTTTGTGTTTCTTGGAAGGATATATCCCTGATTGTTCATACAATACAGGATCCAAACCCACACACATTCTTGCTCCTGTTTTGTGCTGATAAATTATTCAAATGAGGCGTGTCATGGGAAAACCGGGCTTAATGCATGTGCGTAAAGTGTCATTACGGATTAGCCTGTGCAGTCCACACAGGCTAATCCAGGATGGCACTTTCTGCTTTTATGGTATTTTCTGTTTCAAGGAAGTCTCTTCTCTCCAAATCAGCACATGAATAAATTACATTTAAAATTAAAAAATTTAGCACATTTTAATTCTTCACTACCCAATAGTTTCCAAGTGGAAAATGACTTAGAATTAAAGACGTTCGCAACAAAAAGAAAATCATTGAGTTAATATCTCCGTTTGCTTCATTTTTTCTTTATCGTATATAGGTTACAATATACTTATTTCATCTCCATTAAGTCCATTCAAAATAAATATTTTAATAGTTAAAGTCCATAAAGCATATATAATAATCAAAAACACACTTATGCAATGTATTTCCAAACAAATTTATTTCAGAACTGATTCATTAAATATCTCCATTCTATAAATATATTGTTTATGTATGTTAAAACCAAACAGGAAAAAGGCTACACAGGGACCCTAAATGAAATCCAATATTTTCCAAACTAGTTCGGTGAGCCATTCTTTTTATAAATATTTTGGTGTAAGTACACATTGAGAAAATCTGTCGTTTGGAACAAAATATGCATTTGATAAAAATTAAGTTTCAGAAAGCATTAATAGTTCCCATTGGACACACTTAAACGTCCAGTCAAATTCATTATTTAAGCAGTAAATGTAGATAAAGCGTTTTTATTATCAACATACACATGTATATTGCCATACAAAGCATGTTCAAACATTTCATTTGAAAGAACCATAACCTTCTTAGGTTAAACTATCCTTTATACTTAAAACATTGATAAAAATCCCCGGGGTGTGGCCAGTTTTGACCCCAGGGGTATCACTTGAACAATCTTTGTAGAGGACCACTATACAATGTCACATACCAAATATGAAACCTCTAGGCCTTGCAATTTCAGAGAAGATTTTTAAAGTCATTTATTTAAGTCTAAATAAACCATGTGAACAACAGGGTGTGGCCAGTTTTGACCCCAGGCCTATCATTTGAACAATCTTTGTCGAGGACCACTAAACAATGTGGCTATGACGTACATTGGAAGTTCAGAAGCCACCATACATATTAATCACAGAAAGACATATGAGGCGCGTCGTGGGAAACCGACTTAATGCATGTGCGTAAAGTATCTTCCCGGATTAGCCTGTGCAGTCCGCCTAGGCTAATCCAGGACAGCACTTTCAGCTTCCAGTGGATTTATGTTTAGAAGAGACTTCCTTGAAACAGAAAATACAATAAAAGCGGAAAGTGCCGTCCCAGATTAGCCTGTGCGGACTACACAGGCTAATCCGGGATGACACTTTTAAGCACATGCATTAAGTCCGGTTTTCCCACGACGCGCCTCATATTTATTGTAAAGGCACAACTTCCTGCTACAAAATGTCAGCCGCCTTCTCGAAGGATCAACGTCATCCTATAACCGTGGACGTCAGACATGCCAGGCCTTCGTATTACAGATATATTGATCTAGAACATTCTGGGATGGCATTATTATTGTCTCAATTAAATGCCTTACTTATAATATTATGCTGCAATATGACCATCGAAAAACTGCGTGAACCAATTATGATATTTAAAGTGAAAATGAGAACTGATCATGTTGAAGATGAGAAGCTCAAATGATGCTAGACAAGTTTAGAGAAATGCAGTTTACTAGAACAGAATTAGCAAGAAACTCAAACAAACCATTAAAACGTTACATTGAAACAGAAACAAGACATAATTCATGCATAACTCTGGCAGCATCCTCACCATCAACACTATCAATATCAACACTATATGAGGCGCGTCATCGGAAACCGGACTTAATGCATGTGCGTAAGTGTGGTCCCGGATTAGCCTGTGCAGTCGGCACAGGCTAATCCGGGACGGCACTTTCCGCTTTTATGATATTTTCTGTTTCAAGGAAGTCTCTTCTAAACATAAATCCTCTGTCGGCAGAAAGTGCCGTCCTGGATTAGCCTGTGCGGACTGCACAGGCTAATCCGGGACGACACTTTACGCAAATGCATTAAGACCGGTTTTCTCAAAGCGCGCGTCATGTTAATGACATCCTAACACTTACACCATTATCACAAATACTACCACCACCACCATGATGATTATGATGGCCACCATGATCATTAGCGGCAGAAGCAGCAGCAGAAGAAAAGAAGAAGAACCATAATTGTCCTCCTCCTCCTCATCATCATCACCATCATCTTCTTCTTCTTCATTGTGACATATGCACACCAGCAAAATTTCATGATCATCACATGATACATAATACCCCAACATGACACAGACATAGGATTATCTACACCAATATGACACAGACATAGGATTATCTATCAGAGATTGCACACTTCCATCAAACCAATTCCATTTGCCCATTTCCCTGGTTGTAGGTCAGTTAAGACTTCAATCAGTGCATTATGTGTCTCCAAGTGACTCTAAGACAACATCAGGGCAACAGGGATCTCGGAAATGCAAAATAAAGCGTATTTGGACGCAAATTTTGTCAAAAGGACGCATGTCAAACCCATGCCAAGAGTCCTTGAGACGCATGCTTTTTCGCTTACTGCGTATACCCTGTTATTTAACACATATATGAGTGCCTGCAGTAAACTCGGCAGTAGTCGCCGATAACAATCAATATTGGCCCCAGTACACACTGCAGCTGTCAAAGTCTTTGCGCTTTAGCTCCGCCCACAGCAGTCCCTTAGCTCCGCCCACAGCATTCTAGACAGTTACCGTTAATGTTCATTGGTAAATTACATTTGTCACTCATTGATGTGCTTTAATCAACAAGTCAATCAGAATGTGCTAAATCGCCGAAATGTGACAAAAGGCGTCCTCAATTAAGAACAATTAGAACATAGTTGACAAATTGAAACAAACAGAAAATTGTTAAAATGAGTGAGAAACAGCTTCAGCTGATTTCATAAATTTATATTGCCAATCAAATTTCATGAATAACAACTAAATCTCAGTAACACGGTGATTGGAGATTTTTTTATGAAAGAAATTTTATACGAAAATCTAGGGCTGAATTTTGACAGGAATATAAAAGCATCGATCAATAATCATACATAAAGGAACTTTCTAGTAAATAACACATATGACAAGACAGAAATTAACAATACTGGTGGTAATTTAAGTACAAAATTTTGCAATGTCACATATTTTTGCGACCTTGCGAAAAATTTCGTCACCGACTTTTTGATCACAAACATTTGTAAAACACATGCAAACACATATTTTGGTGTATAATATCACCAATAATTGCTCCTTTTTTTACATTTTTGTTTTGTTAACCTGTTTCACAATTACTCTACTTGACAGTAACTTATGCTTTGGTACCTGCCTGTTGTACTGTAATCACAGCATCATAACTTTTTACTAGGCCTTCACATAACGCATCAGTCAACAAGTTTAGACCATCAATTGCTTATTGTCCAGAATTTACCTGTTTTAAAATTAATTATTGGTACAAAAATATTGTTTTAATTACATAACCAAATAATAATAATAATAAAAATAACATAATAATAATTATTATTTTATTTATAACTGTCATATATTGTATAAATTGTAAAAATTCCATTCACTCTCGCGTGTCACATACTTAACTTTAACTTTTTTTTTTATTTGGGACTCCTACTTTTTAGGGGGGTGGAGTCCCAGGTACCCTATTTTAAAATCCTAGTGAGATCCCTGGGCAATCCATCAAGGGCAATATATGTCCCGAGAGACTCTGTCATACACTCTCCTACCCTCTGATTATCCATGATTACCAGTTTCTGGGTAAACAAAGGTATCAGTTAACATTGTAACACTCCTACAGACATATTTTTTTCTGGAAAAAAATATACACTCTCTCTCTCTCTTACCCTCTGATTATCCAGGATTACCAATTTATGGGTAAACAAAACATGTTTGTTAAACATTGAAACACCACAGACAGCAGCTGCTCAATTATGACCTTTTTCTGGACCAAAAAGACTCTCTGCAAGAATACTCCTCTATTATAAAACCCCAACATAAAATTATCTGCATTTCCTCACTGTACAACAAAATAACAATTTAATCACGATGTTAAGAATCAAAGAAATTGAACATCTGTCTGGCCTTGCACAAATAGCAGTAACAATACTGGGCTGGATCAAGATAGCAAGGTTACTTCAATACCAAATTAATTACCCAGCAGGCCCCACCAGAAGATAATCAATAGTGTGCCAAGTTGATGTAAGTACTTTGTATGGCACCTCTATCCCTCCCTGTGCAGTCCACAGTCCATCAATCATTGCAAAGCAGACGTATCTTCTACAACTATCGTATCTTCTACAACTATTGTTACCAGCCAAACATTTGTTATGGAGACAGACATTTTATGAGATAATTTCAGACTTGGCATAAGTCCTATAGGAAAGTTCAATAGGAACATCAGTCTCTTCTCCCATTCTGTTGTTAGTGCAAACATAAGGTAATTAATCTGTAAATAATTTATTTCAGCTCATCAAGCTTTTAGGCCTATTGAACATTAAAGATCATGACAATTAGCACATGCATGTTCAGTTATATTTAAACATATTTTTTTAAAGAATAACATTATTTTTTCATACTATTAAAAAGCTTTGTCATTTCTCAGCATTTAGATTTCTTTGCTCACACAGAGTACAGCAGGCCAGTGTTAGGTGATTTTTAGTTTCTCGGATCCGCTGACTCGATTTTTTGTAAATACAAATCAAAAATTGCACACAACCAATAAAAATAAACCAAAAATTTAAAAAATGTATCATCTCCACTGATGTTATATCCCTTAGGATATTAAAACAGAGTTTTCAACACACAGTAAAATCACAAAAAAACATATGTGGCGTGACTTGAGAAAACCGGTTTTAATGCATGTGCGTAAAGTGTCGTCCCGGGTCAGCCTGTGCAGTCAGCAGAGGCTAATCCAGGATGGCACATTCCGTGTTTATGGTACTTTCTGTTTCAAGGAGGTCTCTTCAAAACATAAATCCACTGAAGGCGGAAAGTGCCGTCCCGGATTAGCCAGTGCGGACTGCACAGGCTGATCCGGGACGACACTTTATGCACATGCATTAAGCCCAGTTTTCCCACGACGTGCCTCATATATTAATAATCAACATAAATCATGTTGACTTTATAACCATGTTTATGTAACAAACATTGAACATTGTATTATTATTGTCATGTTTCTTGAAAGCAATTGTGCATATAATAGAATTTTATTTTTATTTTATTTCAGCCTCCAAATGTTTAGTTTTACCAAAAAAATGTCAGAGAAACTACAAATTAAAAATCTCTGGCCACATGTTTTACCAGTGAACCAGACACCTGATTGCATTCATCTCACCAACAGTACAGAGATGACAATGGCAACTCTGTCAAGGAATCAGACCTGGCAGAAACAACCACTACATCTTCACTGACTTTTTGTGATTTTTTTACAGTGGACTATTCATAGTACAAGCCCACAAGCCATACACTGGTAAATTCGGAGAATGGCTTGCACAATTATCACCAATTATATATTACCAGACTAGCAGCATTTTCTTGCCCACAAGTAATATCACAAGAATTGGGGCTTGCTTAAGAAACACTAAAACAAGCAAGGATTTTTTTTAATCTTGTGTTTCAGGCAACCAGTCTCTTTCTAGTGAAAAACCGCAGACCCTAGAGGTTTTAGTCACAATTGTTTTCCTTGAAATCCATATTCATTAGATTTAAGATAATTTTCAATGTTTTTTACCGAAATGTGTCTTTAAAAAAGTTTTTTGAGACCAGTGCTCGAAACACACATTTTTTTTGGCCCAATAAATAAGTATCACCTGATGCTTCTTTTCAAATGACTGGTGCAGGCTTTTACACCAGAGACACCCTATAGCTGTTATCTTGTCAACCATTCAACCTTGTTTCAACTATCAACTGTACATATTTCATGGCAAATTCATTCTGAACACTAGGGAATTCATATCAAGGAATGAGTGTGAAACTGTTGTATCTGCTTTTACATTTCTGTATCAGATACAATTATAATGCTCAAACCTCGATATCCGTTGGTTCATCAAGACATGATTGTTTGTTTGTTTCTTTGTTTGGATTTTTCGCCGTTTTTAACAGTATTTCAGTCATATCACGGCGGTCAGTTAACCTACTCACACTTTTCCTGGGCAAGCATAGTCGATCCAAGTGGTCATGACCAATCCCCATACAAGTTATGTGGCCGGGCTAGGGTTCAAACTCACGATCCCCGGTCAAGCGCTCTACCAACTGAGCTAGCTGGGCCTGGCTTCATCAAGACATGTCTGTATAATAATATCTATGTTAGTATTAGATGACAGTGTCTTATAAATTACCTACAATAAGGCCAACCTTATAAAATTGTTTGTTTGCCATTGCCTCCCCAATGTTGCTGGTAACAGGTAGGTAGGTAGGCCTTTTTTTTTTTTTTAAATTGTGAAAAAAAGTAAATTTAAGATTGATTGTCAAAATAAACATATAACACAGACATTGCTTTTAACAATATAATCAAGTGTCTGTTGATATAACGAGAGCTTGCTAGCAATCATCTTTAATTACACAATGAATGCTGACAAACTGCCTGTTGTTTTCACAAGTTTTATAAAACATTATTAGAACTGCATTTTGATATGGACAATTATAAGCAAGCGTTTAGCTGATACAGTTAATTTATTAACCAAATGGAAAACGACTGAAATGAGTGAGCTTTTATTTAACCCAAAGAAAAAAAAGAATATTCAGAATTAAACAAAAAACTGGTTTGATTTAACAAAGAAACAAGAAATGTCATTTAAAAAAGACAATCGGCGTTGAAATTAACATTGAGATGTCATTTAAAAATTACCTAAACAGACGGCCAAGATGATCGGATACATGACTTCTCAGACCCCAGATTTTTCGGACACTATAAGAAAACTTCTCGGACCCAAAAGTTAATTTGAAATGAATTTATTAATTTAAAAATTAAATAAAATTATCATTAAATATCTATGCGGTGAATAAACCAATCATACAGCTCCATGTTTCCACCAGTGGTAAATGAATAACAAAAATAATTTAGGTTAACATAATTGTTATCTGAATTTGTCAAGCCAATTTAACAAATTAACAATGTAAGAAAATAATTTCGCGAATGATTTAAAATTATTATGTATCAGACGAGTCTATATAGTTATTTACAGTACCGGTAACATACCATTCATGCTAGTTATCTAATATAATAACGATTTGAAGTCAAATAAGCATTTATACTGTGTATCCCAATAAAAATAGTCAGGGAACATTCAGCGATTTTTTAAATGTTAAGACTTTATTTTTGATAACGCAAACATAAAAAATCATTAGACTATTACGATTTTAAATTATATCAGTAGAAATATGATATATCAAGGGTTCCTGTGTATAATTAGTATTGCAAATTGTGTATTCATGCTACGTGAATAACAATTCGATGTATTCCGATTCTTCTTTCATAACATTTTATCTATAGAAAATGTAGCATCTTTTTACAGATTAAATAACATCTACTGGAGAAGTTGATGGAAAGATGCAATTATAAATAATCGTTAATGAATCGTAACCACAATTTTAATTCAAATTAACAGTAAGTATATAAAAATAAATTCAACATTTATTGAAATTTTTAGGTTCATGATTCTCTGAACGCTATTATTGACGCATGTACGTGTATATTAACACAGCTATACAACAGTTGCTAGCTACGTGCGCTATTTTTAGAATGACACTACTGTTTCTGGAATGTGATGAACTCGCTAGAATCAATGGGCTACAGGGAACGGCAACTCTGCGAGATTTATGAATGGCAACATTGCACAATTGCTATTTATAGAGCGTACCGTACCGCTTATATAAATGTAGGCTAAACAAAATAGTTATTTCGTTACGTGAATGAATATAGCATTCTTTTTATGGCATACAATGAGAAAATACGTTCATAGTTAGCCTCAGTTCTAGAGTATATGTCGAGGATATGTTTATAACTTCATTTTAACCGCTTATGTAAACAATTATGTAAATTTTTAATCCCCAAAAGTATGCAACAGTTATTGGTATTGAAGTTTGCATTCCCTAAAATTAGAAAATTTGCCTAATTCTATTGGCATTCAATTTTCCGGCTGCAGAAATCTAGGTCAAAAGTGATCTTAGACAGCTACGCCGAAAAAACTTTTGAGCAGGGACCTTTTCGTCGGGTAGGTAGGCAATGGCAAACAAAGTTAATTTTAAGTTTGACCTAAATGGAGCACAGTGGCATTTCTGAACTGCTGGCAACGATACTTCCTCGAGAAAAACAACTGACTAGAAACGTATATAGTAAAGTAAAAAGAATTTGTAAAGCCTCGAGGATTACTACACGAATTAAAATAAATGAGCCGTGTAGTGGGAAAACCGGGCTTAATGCATGTGCGGAGTATCGTCCCGGATTAGCCTGTGCAGTCCGCAGAAATAATTTCATGACCAATCCCTGGAACTAGTGGATTTATTTTTTGAACAGTCTTCCTTGAAACAGAAAATACCATAAAAGCCGAAAGTGTCGTCCCGGATTAGCCTGTGTAGACTGCACCGGCTAATCCGGGACGACACTTTACGCACATGCATTAAGCACAGTTTTCCCACGACATGCCTCAAATGTGTCTGTCACAATGGTACTCCTACAACATAATTATCAGCTGCTGAAATTTAATGCTGCTTGATGGAGTCCTTTTCAGTAAAAAGAATCCAGTGGTAACACAATGCTGATGTGTGTTATTAGAAAAGCGAAAAGCCAGCAAATACAAATGAGCCACGTTGTGGGAAAACCGGACTTAATGCATGTGCGTAAAGTGTCCTCCCGGATTTAGCCTGTGCAGTCCGCACAGGCTAATCCAGGACGACACTTTCCGCCTACAGTGGATTCATGTTTAGAAGAGACTTACTTGAAACAGAAAATACCATAAAAGCGTAAAGTGCTGTCATGGATTAGCATGCGCGGACTGCACAGGCTAATCCGGGACAACACTTTAAGCACATGCATTAAGACCGGTCTTCTCACGACGCGCCTCAAATGTGTTAATTCAAGGCCACTAGAAAATGAAGGTTAGATTAAAACATAAAGGTAAATACATTAAATTGTAGCAATGACTCAGCAACATTTATGTCAAAGGATGCACTAGTTTCTGCATCAGGGCAGAGAAAACATGGTTCAGTTTGAAATATTAATATAATGAAACAACAAAAATCTAAAACACAAACACAATCATTTGCAGTTTGGAGCCAGACCTTTTCTCATCAGGTACCATACTGCAGTGCTATTTTACCATTTATAGCAGGGTCCTTAAAAAGGTGTCTCTTTTAAGTTTGTTTGTTTGTTTTTTAATTCTGTGCTTTTCCCACAAGATGACTTTACACCTGAAATTGTGAACCCCTTTCACCCAATGTATTGTAATACATTTTTCTGAAAATCTTAGGGCCTGGTTCCCTTCCCTGCCTCAGAGTAAAACCCCAGTATTGGCACATGTAAAACATCGATTTCAATCATCCTATAATAACATCTTTATTGGCCCGGGACTGCTTGTTTTTGTTCCTGCTATGCACTGGCCAATCCCTGCTCATCATGCGGTCTTCATATTCCCACACAAGGATAAACAGTTCATTGACGTAACTGTGCATGCCCCATTCATGCCAATATTATATTCTGGCCTAGCACTTATGCCACAAATAATCATCGCACGCATGTAAACATGACCATATTTCTGAAGCTTTTAGGAGTTCATGAAAACTGTGCACGTAGTGAAGCATTTAATTAACTGCATCATTTCATTTACTACAAAGATCAACGCAAGCGTTGTCAATTCATAGCAAATTAAACTATTCCTGTAACAGCAATAAAACTATTTCTGCATAAATAACCCATTAACTAACTTAATTGTCAATACTTCCAAGAAAAACATGTTACAAATAGTGTTTATACAGTTTAAATGAATTTGAACAACCTTATGCTCTAAAATCAATAATCATTTGCCAACTTTCAAAGAGGAAAACAGCGTAATCTAGCCATTTTACCTGTAAACACAACTAAATGCAACATTTGTAAAACTCCAATACAATCATATGGAACATTGCAAGGACAGGTTGCAAACTGCACTCTGGAATCCGTGCAAATACCCTTGACACAAATCTTTGCACCGATTTATGCAACAAATAATGCTAGTAATGCTTATAACTTATTTAGAGCAGAATAACAATATCAGCCAATGAAATTCTAAGACAATTATAATATACTATTAAAGTGGCCAAGACATTGTTTAATAGACTTCAACTACATAGCCAAAAATTATGATTTAGTAAGGCGTAAAAAAAATATATGTTTGATTCAGGTCACATACCCCAAAAAATTTTGGTAGGTAGATAGGAATTTATTTATTTATTAATTTTTTTTGGTAAATGGTCAACTTTAAGATTCTAAAACTGAATGAATATTCAAAACATATTGGTAATATCTTTAAACATTATTGATTGATAATCGGTGCTGAATCGTACATCTTCCTACAAAGTCTATGTAATCATCTACAATCTATTAATAATTTCATTAATTCATTTATAATTCGGTGAAGCAAAATTACAATAATTTAATAGTATTTAAATGCAAGTGTTTAAATTAAAGAAAGATGTATTAATTGTAAGTTACTACAGATTCATATACATGTTTTGACTACTTTAAATTAAAGACAAATATAAGCAACTAGCATATGATAGGCAGTTTTACATAATCTAAGGAAAGCCGGGCCTGGCTAGCTCAGTTGGTAGAGCGCTGGACTGTCAATCCGGGGATCGTGAGTTCGAATCCCAGCCCGGCCACATAACTTGTTTGGGGATTGGTCATGAAATTATTTCTACGGCCATTCTCCCCCTACCTCTTGACTCAAGTAGGGCAGTTGTCAGTTACTGGCATAGGTATGTGCACTTAGTACTGGTGAACCGCTTAGATCGGTTAAGCTTGCCCAGGAAAAGTGTGAGTAGGTTAAATGACTGCCGTGATATGACTGAAATACTGTTAAAAACGGCGAAAAATCCAAATAAACAAACAAACAAACAATTACGTTTCTCAAACAAGCATGTGACAAACACACCACATCTCTTCCTGAAAATACAGCCATCCAAATGTAAACAAATGACGGTGTTTCAGTCATGGCTCCACTTGGGTAAAGCTATTATAAAGAATATGACAGTTTTCTTTATTGCCAGTAATTCAAAACCTTGTATTCAAATTGGCAAGTAAAGTGCTATGACACCTTAAGTTTCAAAACATTTCACCAGAGTTAGGAACTTCTTGTTCTAAGCCAATCAAATGTATGTCAGTTATAATCGTGGTTTACCAATTAATGGGCTTTAATTGCAACACAAATCAGTTAACACAGCATGACCAATTTCTATTCAAAACTGAATAATTGTCAATGTTGTTAATCACCTTCATTGTCTACATCATCAACTCATTAATAATGATATGTAACATTGACATGCATATTCATCTTCACATATATCTTTATCACCACCACCACCATCATAATCGTCATTGGCATATCATCATCATCAGCATCATCATCATCATCATAGTCGTCGTCGTCACAAACATTATCACCATCTTCAGCAAAGCTACATACAAACCTCCCCCGTTCAACAGAACATCACAACACTGTAAGAAGCAAATCATCACAAGTCATAATCATAGAACAATAATTATGGGACTCAAATAAGGTTACAACCCACTAAACATATTCACTTACTGTTGTGTCTTTTCTGGTGCTCTGTAGCCTCCAGGGGCGGTCTGGCGAGGTACGGAGGGCAGGACTACACTGGCCTGAAACATGGACAGTATATCCTGTGTGATTTTCTTCACCGTCTCAACATTGGTGTCTTTGTTAGCCGAGATCCATAGCATGTTCAAATCACTGAAGCTGGCTTAATGTGAATTAATATTTCGTTCTAAGTAATGGGTAACATACAGTAAGACGTGTTCATATTGAACCAAATCCATTAGTACTATTGGCATATTTTGTCAGAAAAATTACTATCCATATACAATGGAGCAAACATTCATGCTTTAAATCATATTCATGTTTCTTTCCAAAAGCGAGAGACCTTGAGTTAGTGTGTTATATTTGTTGAGCTGTATTTTTCGATTAGTTATGCAAATATTTGTCCCGGGCTTTATACCCTGGTCTATAAGAATGATTTTAAAACATGGCCTTAATTATTGGATTTCCACCGCACTTGGCTGGAGTTGAATTGTCGAGTCCCGGTGTAGTGATTTCAATGGTAAACTAATAACGTTTAAGTCCTCGCAGATACATTATATTCTGAAATCATTCAATGCGGTAACTATTCAAAGCAATGTCTTAAATTACCAAATTAAATATGTCAAAGAAAGCGTTTGAATTTTTATTGATAACATCTAATGTTCTTTTTTTGGAACTGTAAAATCAGAATTTAATGGATAAATTTTTCAATAAATCAAATTAAAGCTGTTAAAATCAAATTAAATAGATCAAATGTTCTAAAGTGTGAAAATAAGAATCCTACAAAGGCCCTTATTTTTCATATTCACACAAACTTCAAGGAGTTATATGAATATGTTTCATTATCCAACATTTTACTACAAAACTATAGTATGTGTATACCTTTGTACTAAGCACTGGGTCTGTGTTCATAAACATTCTGAGTCTAAATTTCAGACTCTGACTCAAGAAAGGAATCAAAATAGCATATCGACAATTATGCTAATCACTCAACAATATCTTTTATCCTAAAGTATACTACACAAATATTGAGTTATATAAATTAAAAATAATTTTCTACCTGGAGAAATCGGACATTTTAAGCTACTGAAATTAGAGTATGAGCTTAATGTTTGTGACTTCAGGCGGTTGCCAACATCATACATGATGACTTTTAAGTAAAGGACAGCACTTTATGCACACTTAATGATGTGTTAGCATGTTTATTAATGTAAATTTCCAATAATGAAACTGATTAACGTATTATCACCTTTTACTTTAAAGAAAATTTATCTAGTGACTGGGATATAAAAAATCACTGCATTTACAATTTCACAGACCGAGTGTAAAACTGTTGTATCTACTAAAATTTAACAATCAGTTACAATGGTTTAACGCTCAATCCTCAATTCGTGATCGTGCTCTTTTTCCTTTCGTTCACCTGCAAGCACCCACTTTCTTAAGTTTCAAACAAATCCATTATCGAAACCCAATTCTTCAAAGAAAATACGAAATCTTCTGATTTAGACACATAATAAACCAACCCACAATCAAAACGTAAAGCTAACCAGAAGTAATTGAACTACTGATTTCAATAATATATGATATTGCCTTAGACAAACCCATCAATGATATTGCCTTAGACAAACCCATCAATGATATTGCCTTAGACAAACCCATCAATGGTATTGCCTTAGACAAACCCATCAATCAACTGGTTCACAGGGAAACACAAAGAATCGATTAATACTAGATCAAATTACATCAAGACTTTGTGGCTTCACAATTTTACCCACTTCAAAACCTGCTGGATTAATCCCAGGAAGTCTATGAGCAAGGCAAGAAGAATAACAATGATCAATAATATGTTATAAACTATCCGTCAACTAAAAAAATGGAACAAAGTGCAAAGGAAAATGAATTTCTAAGCCTTCAAGTTGTTAACACTGAGGATGGATTTAAAATACAAATACCCTTTGTATGTTGTTGCCGATAAAAAAAAATCGAAGAAAATTATAACTGCCGAGCGGAATGAAAAAAAAAAACAATGATCCAAAACATAGTAAGAACTATGATTTAATTTAAATTTATGGAATCATAAATGGTTTGTTTGACATGTACCTGACATAATAAAATACTCAAACCAAATATGTCTTTGCTTGACTTAATTGATAAGCGCATTGTAGTCAACTAATCTGCTGTTTAAAATCAGCTTTCACAATTGGTTATGATTTTGAAGATGAAATGATAACTTCTCAACAATCACTGGACTTGGCATTCATAATACTGCCAATCTTAAACCTACCAACAAATTTTGAAGCACAAAATAGTTTGTTTATGCAGTTATATAACCCACAAAAGTTGGGTTCCCTACAGTAATTACAGTTCCAGTTCAATATCTGAAGTACTGGTTCCTCCCAGGAAACGGACTCGAGAGTGTCTCTATAAGCCTATGGCTTTGATGCAATCGAGAGGCAATAAAAAGGTTTAAACTAATATCTGAAGGTTAACATTTATCTATTTTCCTGGGATCTAGCTATAACCGAATAAAGATGCTGGCACCAATTGGTATTATAAATTGTGTTTTATGGCTATACGTTTTGGAAAATAAACAGAAGTCATTTACTATGTCATCTTGCATAGTAACAAAATACACATAATTGCTACTTGAAATTCATAACTCACTTTTAAGGCAACTTGCATATAATATTACACTTATATTAACTCAACATAATGCAGTTTTAGTTGTTGTTCTTGTCAGTTTTTTAAATGCTTAGCGAGGGCTGAGTGTTAAACTGTTGTATCTGCTGAACATTTCTATATCAGATACGATAGTTTTACGCTGAACTCTCAATAGACATGTACCTACTTGGCCTAAAAGAACCTATGCCTGACAAGTTCAATAATGTACATTACTAAGTAAGAACACAATTGCATGAGAAAGAATTCCTAAGCTTTTAACAAGTCTCCTATATTATGACAGCAGGGTGAATGACAGCCAAGTGGACCACTGAAAGGAAACCAAAGGACAGAGGCCAACTAATCTTCGCCAGAAATGGATGCTGAAAGTCACTGACAGGTCATCCTTAATGAAGACTGCTAGCTCACCTGTTGACTAGAATTCTCAGACTTGACTTTCTGTTCCTCAGAAGTCCTGAAAACAAAGAATGAATTATTACATATTATTTTTCTCAAATATTGACACTTTTTTCTAATTTGATTAAATATGAGGCGTGTTGTGGAAAACTCGGGCTTAATGCATGTGCGTAAATTGTCATCCCTATTAGCCTGTGTAGTCCGCACAGACAAATCCAAGACGACACATTCCGCTTGTATGGTATTTTCTGTTTCAAGGAAGTCTCTTCTAATCCACTGTAGGCGGAAGGTGTCGTCCCGGATTAGCCTGTGCGGACTTATATAATAAGTTACATAAATGGACTGTTAACCAAACACAATTCATAAAATGCAAAATCTTTTTTGAAATTGCACAAATGACAATTTACTTCTTAAACACACACTAACTTGTATCGAAAGATTATACCAAATGAACATTTTATATCATCTATACAAGTGAAAGTGAGCAACCTGCATCCAATTGGAGGATTGAGCGTGGAACTATTGTATCTGCTTAACACTTCTATATCAGATATAATAGTTTCGTGCTTAATCCTCGCCATGTAAGTTTAAGTCAGAAGACAGCATACCTGTCATGACCTTCGTGATCATCCCCTTCGCTCTCCGACCCACTACTACTGCCACTGCCATCATCACCATCATCCTCATCGTCGTCATCACTGGCTTCGCTGCTGCTGGTGCTGCTTGGGTCCTTGTCCGCAATCTCTTCCATAGGTCTACTGGAGTGCGAGCTGTTGACGACGGGAGCTGGTTCGGAAGACTGGGGCGCCTCGGTCCGACCTGATTCCGACGGCTTGTGGAACAGCTCTGAAGCATAGACGTAGTACATTGAAATATATGAACATTGACCAGTTATTACAGTGGTGTAATGCTTGTGGTGTCTGAAGGGTCCGTATTCGGGAAATGTGAGTGATCTTTCTCAAAGATATCACCAAGTAATGGCTCTACCCAGAAAACTGACGCGAAAGTGAAATGTACCCCAACACTCTTAATTCTTAATCTAAAATAAATAGGTTTAAAAAAAAATACCAGATGTAATTTCCATTTAAGTTTTTATGTGTAATATGGTATTTATTATAAATGTAACTAATGAATGTCCTACCCGAAGAAAAGTCAACCACTAAAATACAATAAACTAGAAATTATACCTGCCTTTCTTGTAATTTTACTTGCTATATCACCCACCAAGAAGACATGTACAAATTAAGAAAAATCTATCACTTAATGAATTCATGACAATGCTAGGTCAAAAGAAGAACAGTTGCACTGGAAAACTGTGCATATCGTTTTTCAATATAATACCTTCAAGAAAACATGTTAAATCAATACTGGTGCTTAGCAATATTCTGTAAGATTGACAACAAATGTAAAGTAATTTCATGGCATTTATTTTTACAGTACTTCAATTTCAAAGATAGAAATTACAACAATGCTCTGGTAATTAATAAGTTTTACAGTTCAATTCAAAAATACCCATTCAAAGCCACAAAGCTCCTTGATAAAAACTTTAATGAGAAATTCTCAAAACCAAAAAAAATCTCAATGTCTATAGATATAACAACAATAATAATATGGTTTACCCTGAAACATTTTATGCTTATAAAATTTGAACTGTTGCAGTAGTAACGAATAAATTTTGTGGATTGTCGGTCCACTAAGCCAGCTAAAAACACTGGCCGGACTACAATTCAGTGGACCATAGTTTGTAGGTTTCTTTCACTCTTTTGTAAAAAATGTATGCACCCCGACTTGCAGCCAAGATGTGAATATGCGCAATTGTTAATAACTTTTTTAATATGCAATCCCAAGCGAGGTCTCGATATACGGTATCTATGTATGAAGTTTCATTAAAATATCTCGATGCATTCTCAAGTTACTGAGCGAAAACCGTTTTTATATTTTTAGCAATGGTGACCTTGACCCCATCCAACCCATATGCAATCCCATGTGAGGTCTCGATATAAGGTATCTATGTATGAAGTTTCATTAAAATATCTCAAAGCTTGTAAAGTTATTGAGGGAAAAGCGTTTTTCTATTTTTAGTAACGGTGACCTTGACCTTGACCCCACCCACCACATATGCAATCCCAAGAGAGGTCTTAATATAAGATATCTATGTATGAAGTTCCATTAAAATATCTTGATGCATTCTTAGTTACTAAGCGAAACCATTTTCTATTTTTAGTAACTGTCACATTGACCTGGACCACACCCACCCCATATGCAATCTCAAGCAAGGCTTCGATATAAGGTATATATATATATATATATGAAGTTTCATTAAAATATCTCGATGCGTTTTCAATTTATGGAGCATAAACCTTTTTTCTATTTTTAGTTATGGTGACCTTGATCTTGACCCCACCCATCCCATACGCAATCCCAAGCCAGGTCTCGATATATGGTATCTACGTATGAAGTTTCATTAAAATATCTTTATGGGTTCTAAAGTTATTGAGCGGAAACCATTTTTCTATTTTTAGTAACGGTGACCTGGACCCACCCAACCCATATGCAATCCCAAGCGAGGTCTCGATAAAAGGTATATATGTAGGAAGTTTCATTAAAATATCTCGATGCGTTCTAAAGTTATTGAGCGGAAACCATTTTTCTATTTTTAGTAATGGTGACCTTGACCCGCCCAAGTATAGTGAGCATTACATTTTATAGAAATCTTTTCTACACAGTTCACTGTGATCAAATAAGAGAAGTATAATAAAAACACGAAACAATCCATCAGTGTCTTTCAATTTGGTAACAAAACCTCGTACTATCACTAAGCGCAAAAATAAACCAACAAGTATAGAGAATATAACTGAGCAACACTGGTCTAGCTTTGACCATTGTAACACAAAGTTTTCTTCAACAAAAGCAAGAACAACAGAGCAATGGAGTCAACACATGTGGGATTAAAAAACACATTTCCGAGCATCTGTTATGGTATTTTCTGTTTCAAGGAAGTCTCTTCTAACATGAATCCAATGCAGGCGGAAAGTGTTGTCCCCGATAAGCCTGTGCGGACTGCACCGGCTAATCCAGGAGGACGCTTTACACACATGCATTAAGCCCCGGTTTCCAATGACACATTTGCCAGCATCTGTTACTTCTAAAGCCATCAATGTAACCTAACATAATTAGCCCAAATGCAAGGCAGAATCCTCCACATGACAGGGTTAATTGCACAAATTCCCCTAAATGATCAATTCCCACAAAAGATACAAGAAAGCCCAGTTCAGTCAATTTGATTATCACTGCCAAGGCATTTGCTGCTGTAATCCTTCTAGATAATTGACTTAATTTCATAATTAATAATAATAATAATAATAATTAAAGAAATGATAGTGAATATCATTGAAGACATCAAATATAATGATTTTTTTCTTTACCATAGAGGCTGGTTCATCTGGATGTAGCAATTGTGCTCTAATTTTACTATTTGTATAGTCTATTATTAATCCTTTCTTCAATTCCAATGGAAATGTTTGTTGTAGTTGTTGTTAAGCAGTCTTTACTTTTGTATATACTTTTTTTTCATAACATTTAACATATTTTTTTAAATAACATTGTCATCTGCAGACATTTCATTAGGGTCTCAATAGATTTCAAAGAATAACTTCTAGAACTAAAGTTACCCATTATTCAATCAAAATCAATATTTTTAATAAGAGCATATAATTCTCTTTCAATAAACTAGGTAACGTGTGATATGTGGTGCAACAAATCTCTGCCACACAATCATATGAATAATAATTAAGTACACAATGCAAACACGCAAGATAATAATTTGTGGAGCAACAATTTGATGATACTTATTATCTACAGAGCAAGGGAGATAAATCTTTGATTTGTGGTTACAGCAGAGTACTGTTTTCTTGTTCAACTTGTGTAGACCTAGAAAGACTGACAATGTGAACAGGCAGATAAATACTACATAAATTGGTAAACCAGTAAACTACGTCATGCGATAAATAGGCCACTGATTATCGAGACTACTGGTAAACTACGTACAAGCGTATAGGATTTACACTGGAAATCATTAGTTACATGTATGAAGGCTGCAAAAATAGATGTATCATCAAAATATGGGAAACTTGCACAAATATTTCTATTTATAAGCATTTGCGTGGTAAATTAATTTAAGTGTCAGCTACTTAAAAAGGCATAATTTATGATCTGTACAACAAACATTTAGTAAAACTCTTAACAAATGTTGCATAAACAACTATTAATAGAATACAGTCTGGTATTTTTTTTAAAATTTACATTAGATAATACTTTACGCATTTATTATAATCAATTTAGAAAACTCAATTTTTGTGAATTGGTTTAATTTTACATGTATTTAAACCTGTTTGGTTGGGATTCATGTATAATAGTGATGAAACATCAACAGCTTCATGTAAATGTATAGTATTTATTCATCGTCCATGAATAAATGAGGCGTGTCATGGGAAACCCGGGCTTAATGCAATCCAGGGCGGCACATGCTGCTTTTATGGTATTTTCTATTTCAAGGAGGTCTCTTCAAAAAACATAAATTCACTGTAAGCGGAAAGTGTCATCTCAGACAAGCCTGTGCAAACAGCACAGGCTAATCTGGGACGACACTTTACGCACATGCATTAAGCCCGAGTTTCCCACAACACCCCTCAAATAGTTTTAAGAACTTGCACATACCCAGTATATAATTGAGATCATATTTTAAAACATACAATTATTTATTTTATATTACACATACCCACTACATTAAAACTATATACGTGTAACAAGAACTGTGTACTATTACTACATGATGAAATGCACTTTAAGTACGCCGTATTTATGAAACTTTTATATGATGATGAGACCACTAGTGTGGAAGGATGTACATGTTATCTAAAACCCAATCAGCAATTAATAAATACTCAAGAAAGTAACAGTAAGGCAGACTCTTTTAAAGATCACTGATTTAAATGGTAGTTGTTTACAATACCCAGGTTGTAGGCTGTGAACTACAAGAAACATTTGCACTAGCATTTTTTTCTACAGTCCATCTGTTTAATCCCATAGCAATACAAGAAAGCTCTTTTGCTTTGCCTGGGCATAATTATCTTAGAAAGTATGACACTGTATTGATTTTAACCTGGTAACTGCCTAATACTGTGTTTCTGTTCTTACATGATGGCTGTCAGATAGGCTTAACAGATAGGCTTGGACTTGACATGATACATTTCCAGACATTAAAGAATAGGCTAGATTTTGCTCTCAGTTGAATTAGTGGGCTTCAAATTCGTGTACCTGTTGTGTCCCACAGTCTCTTTGTGTAACACAATCTACCTTTCTAACAGGGTACTATTATGTAACTAGAACTGCATTAAGCAGAACAAGAGCTGTCAGCGGACAGCGCGCTCGACTATTAGAAGTATTTCAGTTGGTACATATTTTGGATAGTGGAAGGGGCATAAATTTGTACAAAATACAAAACTTTAAAGTAAAGCCTTGTATAGTTTATACATTTTTGGAACAAAAACTTTAACCACAAAGTCTATGTAAAAAGTGGTCTAACTCTGTCAAAATACACAACCGAGTTATGGGTAATGTTGCCCCTGATACCAGAGTTGATGACAAAGGTTAGTGCCAAGTTTCAATTGAATAAGTTATATAGTATTGAAGTTACAAAACTATTGAATATGAACTTTAACCAGCAAATCTATGTGAAAAAGGGGCATAACTCTGTCAAAATACAAAACAGAGTTATGGGAAATGTTGCCTCTGATACCGTAAAATATCTATATTTTCGGACACTGTAAATTTTCGGACACCCTCTTTTTTAGCCAAAATAATTATTTTTAGTCACTATATATTTTCGGACATCCTGATTTTAAACTATTATTCATGAATCTTAATTTTCGGACATTTAATATGACAGTGGTATTTTTACAAAATTCTAACCTGTTTGTGTTAATCCGGTGACACATCGCACATGTGTTTTTACAACCGGATTAAGGTCATAAAACCTGGCAGATGAATGAGTGGAGGCAGTGGACCGTTACATTAGCATTATTGGGTTAAGAGCCATGTGCCATAAATAATGGGTTTACCCGATTGTGTATACCAGTATTGATATTGTATATTAAATATGCTGTTGAAATTATCCTATTAAGGAACCAGTCTAAACCAGTCTGAATTATTTACCAATAAATTCTGCTTAATATAATCATCTTTGAACTCGGTCGACAAAATACAGTCTTGGCGTAATTTTCTGTAAAACAATATCATACATTAATTGCAAACAGGGCTAAAAATAAATAATACTATACCGCGTGGTATTTAACACGGACGCGAAATCATTAATCGATACTATCCGTGTATATTCTGCAGAAAACGTTATACACCGGACACATCCGAGTGTAATTGCAATATTCTCCTAGTGTCTATAAATTTTCAAACACCTGTAATTTGGGAATATTTTTGTGTATCCAAATTATCGCACACACAAATCTTTAATTATTTTTAAGTGTCCGAAAATATAGATATTTTACGGTACTAGAGTTGATGACAAAGGTAGTTCCAAGTTTCACGTCAATAACTTGTGTAGTTACCAAACTTTTGAATATAAACTTTAAACAGAAAATCTAAGTAAAAAGTGGGCATAACTCTGTCAAAATACAAAATAGAGTTATGGGTAATGTTGACTCTGATACTAGAGTTGATGACAACGGTTAGTTCCAAGTTTCAAGTATATAACTTACGTAGTTTTGAAGTTACAAAACTTTTGAATATAAACTTTAAACAGAAAATATATGTGAAAAAGGGGAATAATACAAAATAGAGTTATGGGGAATGCTCACCCTGATACTGGAGTTATGGGGAATGCTCACCCTGATACTGGAGTTGATGACAAAGGTATATTCCAAGTTTCAAGTGAATAGCTTTTGTAGTATTGAAGTTACAAAACTGTTAAATATAACCTTTAACCACAAAATCTATGTAAAAACGGGCATAACTCTGTCAAAATACAAAACAGAGTTATAGAGAAACAGAGAGAATGTTGCCATTGATACTGGAGATGATGACAAAGGTTAGTTCCAAGTTTCAAGTGAATAACTTACGTAGTTTTGAAGTTACAAAACTTTTGAATATAAACTTTAACCAGAAAATCTCAGTGAAAAAGGGGCATAACTCTGTCAAAATACAAAACAGTGTTATGAGGAATGTTGCCCCTGACACTGGAGTTGATGACAAAGGTATATTCCAAGTTTCAAGTGAATAACTTATGTGGTTTTGAAGTTACAAGACTTTGAATAAAAACTTGAACCAAATTAAGACGCAGACACAGACACGGACGCCTGGGATAGTAGGATAGCTCACCGATTCTTCGAATAGTCGAGCTAAAAATTTAAGACATAACTTATACAATTACATACACTGCAGTGTAAAATAACTTTTCTTTGTATTTCATAAAGGAAAGGGTACATTAATCTTGTGACGAGAGTGGAAAATATTAGTTAACGTTGACTTGATCATTCTAAAGCAGGTCAAGCGAAATGATAACGTCTTATCATTTTACCCTCGGCTATTGAGAACTACTTTCATGGTTTTGTAAAAGTTCACTTCCTTCCTTGGAATATTACCCAAATAAACATGTTGGTACTGTAAACAGGTTATTTCACGTAAAAAATTAGAAAATATTAAAACTTTATCTGACCTTCTATAAAACTGACTTCTTCCACTGATGTCAGAGTTAACGCTAAGAGACTTAGGCCCGTACCCACAAAGTATTTTTAATATTGCGAAGTTAAGTAAATTTCTTCAAATGATCAAATTCCTTAAGTCTACGACTTATTCATTTAACATTTATTTTGTGTTAAATTTTTGGTTTTTATCTGATGAAGAATCCACCGATGCTTCTTTTATTTGCACATTTTAAATATAAATTATTGATTTTTACATGGAAAATTGTATGATTTTTCACATAAATATGATTGAAGTTAATATTTTCCTAAGCAGCTTTCTGTATATGGTCCCAGGATTCAACGACAACGGCTATGATGTCAAAGCTCAATGAATGATGATGCAACGTGTTTGTTGCATTGTTAGATCATCATTTGAGGCGTGTCGTGGGAAAACCGGGCTAAATGCATGTGCATAAAGTGTCGTCCCGGATCAGCTTGTGCAGTCCGCACAAGCTAATCCAGGACGGCACTTTCTGCCTACAGTGGATTTATGATTAGAAGATACTTCCTTGAAACAAAAAATACCATAAAAGCGGAAAGTGCCATTCTGGATTAACCTGTGCCGACTGCACAGGCTAATCCGGGATGACACTTCAGGCACATGCATTATGCCCAGTTTTCCCACCGCACGCCTCATTTATTTGAGGTAATAGACAAAACTCCGTTGGCCAATGAATTTAAATGTTACCAAAACAAAACTTTAAACGGAAATAAATTTCTATCACATTTGTGTCTGCATGATTTTTGCATGTCTCTCACCTTTGCTGATGGCATGATCATTTGATTCATTCAGGCCCTGAAAAGAAAAACACAGCCATGGAAAAACAAATTCTGCCACACAAAAATAGAACACTTTACTGAAGACACTTCTTGTACATACTTTTATTATACAGATAGCACTTACTTCTGTTTCTGCAAGGACAGACTTGCAATGGTGGCAATAATTGCAATTTCTGCAATGACTGTAATTTCTCTGGGAGCGCTTATTGCAATTTCTGCAAGGACATGGTTGACTGGCAGCATTAATTGCAATTTCTGCAATGACAAAGTTGACGGGCAGCACATATTGCAATTTCTGCAATTACATAGTTGACTGGCAGCACTGGCAATGGCTATAATTTCTCTGGGAGCACTTACTGCAACTGCTGCAATGACTTAATTGCACTGATAGCACTGATGGTCATTTCTACAAGGACAAATATTTCACACGTAGCATTTACTGCATTTTCTGCATGGGCTTTATTTCCCTGTTTGCACTCATTGCAACTTCTACTAGGCTATAATTTCAGGTGAAGCAATTATTGCAGTTTGCGCAAGGTCTTACCTTGAAACGAAACTTGCTGGTCTTGACATCCTTGAAGGGAGTATTTATGGCAGTGACTGGCTGTGGGTGATCAAACTCCTGAAAGAGAAGAAAACATCTGGTACTAGTTTTAGCCAGAGCATCTGTTAATGCTGATATTTAGTGTGCTCAAATGACATTCATCTGAATAAACATGTTGCACATTGAATCTAGGGAGAGATGTCAGCTTCCTACTTAACTATTTAAAGAAACATGTACTTGTACTCTGCTCAAAATCTGAGCATTTCAGTTACTTGGGAAAATCCTGATGTAGGAAACTGCAGTTACTTGGGAAAATCCTAATGTAGGAAACTGCAGTAACTTGGGAAAATCCTGATGTTGAAAACTGCTGTTACTTGGGAAAATCCTGATGTAGACGAGTCACGTATTTTCTTTTTTCAGGAAATCCCCAATAAGCTTCATTTCGAACAAAATTCTTTGTAGGTTACGATTTCATTTGTACTTGAGCGTTTATAATGACGTCATTGACCATGCTTTGCCAATCGATGCATTTCTATTTATTTAACCAATGGAAATCATGCAACGTCACAACATGGCCGCGTCCGTCGTCGTCATTGAACAGATTCCGCAATGTGGAAATTTATTGATGGCATTAAAAAAACCTGATGCAAATCGTGTTGACGGACGCAAATATTATGAAGACTACGAGCAAAACAAGCGTCCGCCACGTAAGTTTCAGCCCGAATGGACAGAAAATCGACCGTGGTTGACACATTCAGTCGATGGAATGAAATGTATGTATTGCATTGAAAATCGTATGCAAAATAATTTCACAGCTGGTTGTTCATCTATTAAGTTGGACAGTGTAAAAAAGCATCAAACTTCAGAAGCGCACCAAATGGCTACATCAATTCACAATGCAAAAGTAACACCCTCCCATTCCAGCGAAGCAGGCAAGATCGTACCATCATTAAACAAATCAGTATTTACAAAACTAACTAACTACTGCTTAAAATATGAAGTAAGTCTGGGCAAGTGAATCCAAGGCTGGGCTTGTGAGTTTTGAAAGTAGCGAGCCCAACAGGCTCATTACCCTAAATAGTTAATTTATATCCATGTAATGCTTCATTTATATACTGATATGTACACATATTAGCTTATAAAATGTATTTACATCTACTATGTGCCTAATATAGCCATGTTTGCACACAAAGGTTTAAATCCCATTACAAATATGGCTACATTAAATAAGAATCCTTTCAGATGAGAACCAGGGTCGAAGAAGACTGTCAACATATGTTATTTGCCAGGGCTTTTTTTCACCTCTTGGGGATGGGGACCTTTGCCCTCATTTTGGGAGGAAAAAGCGTTATTATTGGCATTGGGGGGGGGGGGAATTTTCATAGGAGGGGAATGAAAAATCCAGGAGTAAAATCTGTTTAAGGGGAAAACTGCATGACATGAAAGAATTTTTTAAAAGGATGACGTCTCATAACGGCCCCTGCAATAGAAAGAAAAAAAGCCTGGAAAATTGCTTTTAATCTCACAGGTTTCTTACCTGAAGCATGTCTTCGACATTCTGAAAATGAAGAACAAAAACAATTTTACATGCTATAAAAACTTTCAATGCACCATCTAATTAATGCAGTTTTCAAGCCTATTACTGCAGATTATTTAAACATAACAAAACAATTCACATATTTTCCAACACGTTTTAAATTCAACCAACAATAAACACACAACTTCAAAACGTGAATACACTTAGCCGATAGCTTATAAAAGACAGAACCAGTAACTAAGCACCAAACTAATTAAATATTTAAAATTGCATATAGAGGGCCCATAAAGTGTTTGCAGCTTAGAAAATGTCAAGTAATGAATTCAGTTCAATGACCACAGCCTTTATTTTGGAACTAAAAAACTTGTCAGACTCAATACCACTCTATGCTTTAAACATAACACAAAACTTGCATATAGGTACCTTAAATTTTCTAATATATCATATAGCATATGTTTAGGATTTTTTAATTTACTGTAATAGATAGAAGCAGGACAAAGTAGTAACCAATGAAACTTAATGACAGCATGAAGTCTTTTGCAGTGTTCTCCAAAACCCTCATTCGGGGGTGTGATACCCCCAGTTTCAGGATGAAACCCCCAGTTTTTATGACAAACGCTTTAATTTCTGATTTTCATAACAATTTCCATACAGGGGTGCACAGGGGGTTTGGTGAATCAACATTTATGAAAAGTTGTGAACACTTCTTTGGAAAAGATAGAATATGCCAATAAAATACAAGTTCCATCCCATTTCTTACCTCGGGAATACGCAGATGTGGTCGCGGCTTCCGAACTCCATTCACTGTCCGATTGGCCTCCTTTTCACTCAGGACTGACCGAACTTCCGAGGAAGACCTTGAATTCTGTTCTGCTGATTGGTTTGAAGAACTTAGAACTGGCGTACTGAGTACTGATGTTGGGAGCTCCTTCTTTGAACTGACACTTAATTGCTTATTGAATGATTCTAACACGGGTTCCCTATTGGTAACACTAGAGACATGCTTACTAGAATGCAACACTTCCGGTTTTGAGACCCTAGGCTGACTGGAAGATGGCTGTTTATGGTTCAGATTGCCTTGCGCAGAATGTGGAGCAGATGTTGGTTCTGAGCGATGTGAAGTCACGGAACCACTGTTAGCACTATTTGAATCTTGAGACACGGTTTTGCTACTTTCATGTGCTTTAATTCTATTCTCAAAACTGCCCCTCTGCCCTGTATCCCCCCTATTCTCCTGTCTATGAGCACTGTGAGAGCTGGATTCCATGCGTTTGTCCCCTGACAACGGGGACGGTGCAGGCATAAATGGTTTTCGGTGTCTTTTGTCAGATGGCAGCGGTGTCGAGGGTTGTCTTTCCACGCCGATTACCTCCCCACGGTGCAGGAAATGTGTGGCGTCTTCAAATTCCCCCAGAGCGTGTGTGAGCTTGTCATCCTCGTACGAGACCTGAAAAAGTTAATAACGTGTAAAACTTCTGGCCCTGTGTTCACGAAACAATTTGAGCCTAATTTTCAGGTTCTCAAAAAGTGTTCACTAAAAATCTAGATCAATTTTAATTGAGGTCAAATATATATTATCCATGATTATCAACTCCTCTCAGCATCAATTTTTTATCTCATTTAAATAATTAATCAAAATGTAACCAACATTTGTTTATTTAACCTACAAGAAAAGTTATTTCGACAATGAAATATTTTGGATTCGGGGCTCAGTTGAGCTGTAACAAGATCAGCTAAGACTGATCTTGATCCTGCAGTTAATCCTTTGTGAACACAGGGGGTGGGGGTGGGGGGCCTGGGCAGAAGAATAACCTCATCCGCCATAAAAGGATTCACCAAACCTATCACTTCTGAACAGATCCAACAAAGTTACATCAAGGGTTGACCTTGAAACTATTGTATCTGTTATAGAAATGTTAAGCAAATACAACAGTTTTATGCTCAAAACTCGACATGTAAAAGCACAATGTGTATTAAACAAGTCGGTATTTAAATTGAGGAATTCATGTGGACAGTGGACACTGCTGATCAGGAGGATCACGTCCCTGATTAACATATGGGGTCAGGACAAAACAAGAAGCCCATGAGGAAATGATCTGATTATTTGACTTACATAACTCAAAACTAGTGCATTTTCTTTCAAGAAATTCAGTTTGCGGCTGTTGTTTATATGCTCCAATCCCTGATGTGGCTTCAACCATAATTTACAATCTGTTTTCAATGAACAAATCAACCGGTTTCCTGTCAATTTTCACCAACATGTATGATCCCAATACCAGACTACTCAACACATGTTCACTGTGATTTGTTATCAATGTTAAATACTCTAAACCAGACATACACTGTTATGTATATTGATTCAAATATAAAACACACAATTCATGGTTCATAAATATCCAAAATAGGCGTTGGAACTGCAAAATTAAAACCATTAAATGCATTTTTTTCCAAGAATGTTATGGCGCTTACCATAAAAGATCTTTTACAGTAATTAGTTTTTAAAAGGGAATTCACACAGGATAAAAAATAAACATTCATTATTTGATATTTGTGCAAGGTGATATGTGCATACATTATACATTTATCCATCTTCTTATTCAGCATGATGCTCTTTTTTTTAAAGATTGTCAATATATCTGGGCCAAGGTGATGAATATCGGTCATATTCATACAATATTAGGCCACAGATGTTTTATCTTTAGTTTCTCAAACATTTTTTGAAAACTGTCCAGTCAGACAGCGAAATTAAATAAACAATAAAAATACAATTCTATTATAAACACTTTTGTGTGTGCAATACTCATGACCATAACGATAACAATTCAATGCAATGTTTGTTATATGAACATGCATACAAAGTCAACATGATTTACGTTGAACTTGTATGTTTCACTGTGTTCTTACATTTTAACTGTGTTTTCAACACTTTTAATATCCAATAGCCATATGCAGAAGGGCATCAGTTTTGTTGCAATTTGTTTTTTGTACTTTAAAAAAATCAAGTCGGCAGATCCAAGAAACTCAATATCAACCAACTCTGGCCCTAGTTGTATCTTAAATTTTGCTTGCACAAAGAGAACAAGATTCTGTGTTTGATAAACACACATACCCCTGTTGGTGCTGGATAGTCTATTTCTTAGTCCAAATTAGGTCAAGGTCAAGGTTGGATGACATGGGTGGATTGGGAACGGTCATAAGTAACAACTGTGTAAATATCCAAGTGTTGTAGTAAGCGGTGTGGGTTATAAGTCCAAATTAGTTCAAGGTAAAGGTTTAAGTTAGGTTGGGTGATATGGATGGATAGGGAATGGTCATAAGCAACAACTGCGTATCCCAAGTGTTGTAGCAAGCAGTGTTGGTGCCAGACAAAATGGTAAAATCTAGTTAACCAAGAAACAGCCCATTTGAATTATTATAAGTGCAAATTAGGTCAAGGTCAAAGTGAGGTGGGTGATATGGGTGGATAGGGAATGGTCATAAGCAACAACTGTGTAAGAATCCAAGTGCTGTAGTAAGCAGTGTTGGTGCTAGACGAAACGGTAAAATCTACTTAACCTCGTCACGGACGGACAGAGGGAAGGACGAAGGGACAGGACAATCACTATATACCTCCCACATCAAGATACCGGGGGCATAAAACAAGAGGGCCACGATGGCCCTAGGTCGCTCACCTCATATCTATGCATGAAGTTTCATTAAAATATCTCAATAGGTTTTCAAGTTATTGAGCGAAAACTGTTTTCTATTTTAGGTAACAGTGACCTTGACCTTGACCCCACCCACCACATACGTAAAGCAAGGTCTTGATAGAAGGTATCTACGTATGAAGTTTAATTAAAATATCTCAACTGGTTCTTAAGTTATTGAGCGTAAACCGTTTTTCTACTTTTAATAACAGTGACCATGACCCCACCCATCCCATAAGCAAACCCAAGTGAGGTCTCGATATAAGATATGAGTATAAAGTTTCATTAAAATATCGCAATGCTTTCTTAAGTTATTGAGCAAAAACCGTTTTTCTATTTTCAGCAACAGTGACCTTCACCCCACCCACCCCATACACAATCCGAAGCAATGTCTCCATATAAGGTACTTATGTATTAAGTTTCATTAAAATAGCTCAATGCGTTCTCAAGATATTTAACGGAAACCGAATTTCTATATTTAATAACGGTGACCTTGACCCCACCCACCCCATATGCAATCCCAATTGAGGTCTCAAACTAATGTATTTATGTATTAAGTTTCATTAAAATATCTCAATGCGTTCTGAAGATATTGAGCGAAACCGTCTTTCTATTTTTAGCAACAGTAACCTTGACCTTGACCCCTCCCACCCCATATGCAATCACATGCGAGGTGTCAAAATAAGGTATCTATGTATTAAGTTTCATTAAAATATCTCAATGCGTTCTTAAGTTATTTAGCGGAAACCGTTTTTCTATTTCTAGCAAAAGTGGCCTTGACCTTGACCCCACCCATCCCATATGCAATCCCAATCGAGGTCTCAATATAATGTTTTAACCAAATCTGAAACCTCTGGGCCTTGTGGTTTCAGAGAAGAATTTTTAAATCATTTTGCCATTTACGTCTATACAAACCATGTGAGCCCCTGGGTGTGCCCATCTTTGACCCCAGGGCATCATTTGAACAATCTTTATAGAGAACCACTACACAATGTTACATACCAAATATAAAACCTCTAGGCCTTGAACGTTCAGGAGAAAAAATTTTAAGTCATTTTGCTATTTAAGTCTATATAAACCATGTGACCCCCTAGGTGTGGCCAGTTTTGATCCCAGGGGCATTACTTTAACAATCTTTGTAGAGGACCACTATACCAAGTTACATACCAAACATGAAACCTCTGGGCTTTGCCATTTCAGAGAAGATTTTTAAAATGAAATCATTTTGCTATTTAAGTCTATATAAACCATGTGAGCCACAGGGTGTGGCCAGTTTTCACCCCAGGAGCATCATATGAACAATCTTTGTAGACGACCTCTATACAATGTTACATACCAAATATGAAACCTCTGGGCCTTGCGGTTTCAGAGGAGATTTTTAAAGTCACTTTGCTATTCAAGTCTATATAAATCATGTGACCCCCGGGGTGTGGCCAGTTTTCACCCCAGGGGCATCATTTGAACAATCTTTGTAGAGGATCACTATACAATGTTACATACCAAATATGAAACCTGTGGGCCTTGCGGTTTCAGAGAAGATTTGTAAAGTCATTTGCTACTAAAGTCTATATAAACCATCTGACCCCCGGGTGTGGCCAGTTCTGACCCCAGGGGCATCATTTGAACAATCTTTGTAGAGGACCACTATACAATGTTACATACCAAATTAGAAACCTCTGGGCCTTGCGGTTTCAAAGGGGAAGATTTTTATAGTCATTTTGCTATATAAGTCTATATAAACCATGTGATCCCCGGGGCGTGGCCAGTTTTGACCCCAGTGGCATAGTTTGAACAATCTTTGTAGAGGACCACTAGAGGATGTCACATATCAAATGTGAAAGCTCCAAGCCTTGTGGTTTCAGAGAAGAAGATTTTTAAAGTTTTCAGTTTTTAAATCTATTTTTAGCTCTTGTGACCTACATATGCAGTGGACCGGAACGATTTGAACAATTTTGAAAGAGGGTCACCCAAGGATAATTCCTGTGAAGTTTGAAGAAAATCTGTCCAGCGGTTTAGGAGGAGATGTTCTTTGGATGACAATGCTGACACACGACGCACGATGGACAAAAGGCGATCCAAAAAGCTCACCATGAGCACGTTGTGCTCAGGTGAGCTAAAAATATTTTGCTTCTGACTTACATGATTATCTGTCTAATGAATTAGATATGCACACTAGATTTGATCCAAGGATGAAAATACTATGTAAAATTTAATAAAATGCTGGATATCTGATCATAAGTGAATTTGCATGTATTATAAATGTAGTGCCATATGCAGTGTATTTAAAAACACACTGCGATGGTTGAGTGGGAAATTGGTGTACCTGCTTAACATTTCTATTTAATATTTCTATATAATATTTCTATGTAATATTTCTATATAATATTTCTATATCATATTTCTATATAATATCAGATACAATGGCTTCAATCACAACCCTCATAATTTGTTGCAAATTGCTTTTTAAGATTTGTAGAATATCAAAGTTTTCAGTTTTAATTAACCGTTTTAGAATCTGCTCAAATTTAAAAAATGTGCAGTGCAACACTTCATAATTTCACAATTTACAGCAGGAAGTTTTCAAAAGACATAATATCTTATTTATTATATGTCGACTAATTAAAACGTTTATGTTTAATACTGTCCATAAAATTGACAGATGATGCTGTGCAATCAAAGATCGATCATTTTCAAACACAAATGTTATTAGAGTGCATGAACGCGCAGACTACAACATACTTAGAACAGTAATAACTGGCGGAGTGCATGAATGTTCACAGGAGTACAAATAGCTTCTGAAAAGAAGATGCATGTCTGCATCACGTCAAGTTTCTGCAAAACATCAAACCGCATACAGAAATGTCAGAGCTTTTATGACAACATTACTACACTTCTCTGTTTTCAATAGGCTTCCTTTTGGGGCAATACAGCCAGCAAGCATGGTTGAAACGAATTAATTCCCCAAGCATTACCAGTCGAAGTAGGCTTCAGATTATCGGTTATTTGTCTATATTTGGATACTGTGTCTTAATTTGGACTTTCTGCTGCCGAATACCTTGTGACATTAATAATGCCTTCTCAAAATAAACCAAGTCAGATAACATAGCATGGACAAATGAAGCAATTGACTGATTTGTCAAAACTTCTGGTAATTAAACAATTCTGGGGAAAAATCTGAAATTAATGGAAACAAAATGCATACATGATTTTATTATTCAACAATTCTTTTGCAGTTAAATGATAACCATGTAGAGGATAATACATGAAAACATGTTTATTGTCATACAAAACATCTTATAAATTTAATACTCAAAAGAATACCCGTTAACTGTTTAAAGGAGCATTTTACAATGACATTTTCAACAAACTCAAATTGGCGCTTCAAAACATCATGACCGGCAATGAAACTAGAATTGTCACATGAGTGACGGATATACCACCACAATATGGCCTTGTCACAAAACTATGGCATCCATTCGAAAGAAATGGACAGAGAAAGAATGCTTTAATTGTGAATGGTCGACAGTGTATTTGGAAAAATTTAATTTCAATAGGTGCCAGAACTCCGTCAACATTTAGTGGTTTATAACTTGAACTTGATCTGTATTTTATGATGTTACACCTATGTACCAAAAATAATTTACAAATGTGAAGCCTTTCACAAGTTATTGTCCATGTTTTGGGGGAATTTAAGTCAAAAAATGGCCATAACTGTGTCAAAATTTATTGGTTTGTAACCAAACTGGAACTTGACCAGTATTTTAAGATGCTACACATGTGTACCAATAATAATTGAAATATGTCAAGCCATTGTTGAGTTCTCTTCAGGAAGCCATGTTTTTAGGGAATTAAGTCAAATAAAGGGCCATAACTCTGTCAACATTTAGTGGTTTGTAACCAACATCGAACTTGACCTGTATTCTATGATGTTACACAAGTGTACCAAAAATTATTTGAATATGTCAAGCCTTTCTTGAGTTATCATCCGGAAAGCAAAAACCAACAGACGGACCTACAAGCTCACTCCTATATGCCCCCCCCCCCTAAAACTGCGTTTGTTGAGGTATAATAACTGGCGAATTTCTAATACAAAATAGTGGGACATCAAGTTTCATTAAACATATTAACCGCCCCATTCATAAGCATTATTTCATGACCAACACTACTGACTTCCATGTACCAATAATGGATATACAGATCTACAGCCAGATGACTCCTGTTACATTTACATTAAATATCACAGCAATGGCAATACCTGAAGGTATCCTTTACTAACATTAGATCATGTTACACATAATGAAAACCCAAGGTCCCTGAAAATTGAGTCAGCCGTGCACAGAATTAGCAAAGGAGTTGGCACATAGCACATTCTTGAGAATCAGCCTTAAATTCCACACCAGCATTCCATGCAGTCAACAGTTTTCTCAGAGATGTTTCCACAGCCAGGAATTATTCACCTGTTTTATGCCACTTTGCATGTTCACTCTTCTCTCATTTGAAACCAGCATCCTTATAATATTAGCCGTAATCTATCATTGTCAACACTGATTTTATCCAGTATGTTTATTTACATTAAACAGAGAATTATCATTCTAGAATGGCATACTGTTAAAGAGACATGTATCAGTGATATATAAGCCGTATACAGTAGGTTTTGCCATGGTGATAACTGTAAATTCACGAAAGCAGGTTCCTTTCTAGAAGGAAGCAATGAAAAAATAACAACATTAACATAACATTCAGTGTTCATTCTGGACCAAGTTGCAGGTGGGTCAATGGCTTATCAGCCACAAAATCAGTTTGTTTTGTTTGTTTTGTTGGAGTTTTTCGCCGTTTTTAACAGTATTTCAGTCATATCACGGCGGTCAGTTAACCTACTCACACTTTTCCTTTGCAAGGTCAGCCGATCTAAGCGGTTTACCAGTACTAAGTGCACATACCTTTGCCAGTAACTGACAACTGCCCTGGCGGAGAATGGCCATAGAAATAATTTCATGACCAATCTCCACACAAGTTATGTGGCCGGGCTGGGGTTCGAACTCACGATATCCGGATTGACAGTCCAGCGCTCTACCAACTGAGTGCGCCATCTAAGGATTTTCTTGGGGGCGACAAATTATTAGCATATTTTTCAAGTTACTTTTATTATGTTTTTTATAAATGTCAAAAAACATCAAATTAATCTTTTCATTGTAGCATAACCACACACATTTCTCTAAACAACCTTTCTGAAATTTGTGACCATCAACCTTGTTGGAAGATTTGTCAGTTTTTTCACCCAAACTTAAAGAAAAGCACCAGTACCTCATTTTACAGTGTTCTCATTTGGCCCAGGAATTTTGGTAGAAAATTCAAAACAATTTGTCCAGTGATGTCCAGTGATGCTCTCTTTATCTGCTTTCCGCTTTGACTTCCCATTTTATTAATAAAATCAACTTAAACTGCATGTATTTTTCAGACAGCACTGTTAGCAATTTGTAATGATGTAAGCAATGTCAAATGGTACGTAACCTTTATCGACCAATGAAATTGCTAGTTATAATGCAGTAGCCTAGCAGTGGTTTGTTTCCACTAACAACACAGCTATGCGATATTTAATATTCGCACGACGATTTTCAATAATTTTCATACGAAAAAAAATCACCTGCAGATGGATTTTTGATGTACCCGTTATCTTTATCATGCTCCAAATGGCCCACTGACAGTATTTTTGTTGGGCCCATTCTTTTTTGCGGGAATCCCGCAAAGGCGCAGCCGAGAATGAACGCTGTTACAGGAATACAAATTGTTTTGTTTAATTTCAAAAGAAACACCATTACAAAATATTACATGTCATTTTGCATTTTGTATGGTACAAACATACAAATAACTTATTGTTTTGAGACATGTTGTATGGAGCATTCAACAACAACAGAAAAGTGACAACATTTCACTGGCCTTCAGTGTAATATCTGTAGATTTCTGCCAACAAATAAGAATGTGAGGCACTTGCTATGATGCCAACGTAGTGTATGTTGTTAATATGGTCTTGATTTTCATGTAAACACATACTAGGAGACTCCTGCATTACTTGTAATACAAGAACAAACACATTTACATTGTTTTGCAAGGCAAAAAAGAAAAACAAAATATATGTTTAAAGAATTTTTTTAAGGAATATAAGTTAGTCACTCAAAATTCCAATCCATTTTTCTGCTATTACTGTTTTGAACAAGAATCTTTGTTTGATAAACACACAGGCCCCCCGTTGGTGCTGGATAGCCCATTTCTTAGTCCAAATAAGGTCAAGGTCAAGGTGAGGTTGGGTGATATGGGTGGATAGGGAACGGTCATAAGCAACAACTGTGCAAGTATCCAAATGTTGTAGTAAGCGGTGTTGGTGCTAGACGAAATGGTAAAATCTACTTAACCCTGTCATGGACGGACAGACGGAAGGACAGACAGGACAATCACTATATGCCTCCCACATCAAGATGCAGGGGGCATAAAAATCTGTACCAGTTCCCTGTTTGTGTAAATTACTACCATCTGTTTGTGCAAAATATTTATAATTCCATTTAACATTATTACAAAATATGGTCCATGTGTAAACAAACCAAAAGGCTTTTCCAATCTTTAACTGGACATTTTAAGTATTAAGAAGGGGGACGGACAGGATTGTTTACACTGATTTTTTTATTCTTGTCCATTGTGTAGAGTCTGATATTGTTAGTTGTTGTTAATTTAGTTGTTTTAAATGTTTTCTGTCACTTGTTAATGCAACCTCAAAGAATGGCCAATAATAATTGTCATCAATCTTCAATCTAAGATTTTCCATCGCCAATCAACCTATCTGCAATTGTCCCTGAAAGTAAATTTTCTCAGGGAATACAAATTAGCTGGTGTGTTGGCAACATCTGTTGTTCAACCCCATGGATATTGAACATCCTCAACTAAACATGCTGCATCAGCATTTTTTTTCTGCAGAAATGTAACACAGTAAAGTCGGGCATGTAATATAAGCCATATACAGTAGGTTTTGCCATTGCTAGTGACATAAAGTAATTTTATTTAAGCACAGTGTACTGTAATGAAGCATTAACGAACGAAATATGTGCATGCTTTATTGCAATTAAATCGTCAATACAAAGGTTTTCTGCCTTGTTTTTCTAGCTTGCTTTTGAGGCAGTGGTACATACGAAAGTACCGCAACCATAATTTTAGAAAAAATTGACAACAATTTGCACACACATAGGCAAGCAAACTTGAGCAATGTAAATACATTTTTAATGAAAATAAGCTTCATGTGCAAATATGTTTATTATGTGAAAATGTCAGATATTCAGTCTGACATAATCTCATAACTTGGTGTCCAGACCAAACTAGAACTTGAAACACCAAAAAACATATTTTTAAAGAAATGTTTGTAAAACCTTGAAACGGCTGTCAGACAATTAGATTGATTCTAGGTAAATAAATGCCAGTCCAACTAAAAAGTTGCCCGAGATGTCAGTGGTTTGATGGCTTTAGGGAAGTCTGATGTAGATATAGATTACGACCTCTAGCATATAAAACTCTGGAAACTTCTAACACACAGACACAGTGGTGTATTTGATTTGCAGAGGTGCAATGAATATGGTGTCCGCTCTGCATCAGGAGATCGTAAGCAGGCCTTTTTCTACTGCTCTCACGGGTCCGACTGATAGTCAGACCCGTTCCCAATGCCAAATATGAATGTTTTTTCCCAATTCTGACAAAAAAATTCCCATTCCGGTAAAAAAATCGATCTGTCAATATTTTGAGCATATGATATACTGGCAAGTACGTGATTGGGTACAAATGAGACGGGAAATATACATCGAGAGTTCATTTGAATGTTCTCGAATTTTATCGTCGACGTATAATAAGGGGAGAGCACTATTTGAATGATCAAACATGTCGCACAACCGCAAATATTATCGTGGAAAATTAAAACAAAAAGATGCAAAAGGCTCACGATCAATCGTATCGCTGTTAAAAAATAGTACTTGTAGTTCTCCATCTGAGCCTATTACGTCGCCACCGGTTAGCTTGTAGTTCTCCGTCTGAGCCTATTACGTCGCCACCGGTTAGTAATACATGTATTGAACATGATTCTTGCTCAAATGATGATTCTGTTACGTCTGGACCGGCTGTAAATGTTGTTGAACCAGACAAGTGTTTAAATACACCCGACCCTATGTCTCCACAGACTATAAATGTTGTTGAACCGGAGACTGTTAGTTTTACACCCCCACCAATTAGTAATGCAGTTGAACAAGACAACTTGACTGAACCTGCCAAAAAAAAAACTGACCGTCGAGTGTTTGATTCAGTCAAATATGACTGTGCATACAACTGGCTTTACTATGATGTCAATAAACAGGGGTATATGTGTAAACACTGTGAGCTGTTTCCTCTGCTGTCGGTAAAAGGTAACTCAAAGTGGGGCGTACAAGGTGTGGATTTAAAGAAAAACCCCACAGGTCGGCTGGAAAAAAACACCAGCAAAGTGAAAATCATATAAAATCTACCCAACAATATAAAAATGCACATGAAAGTTATGTCCTGAAATCTAAGAAAAACGGGTCTTCAGTCTATGAACAGTTGAAGAATCAGGAATCAGATGAGAAAGCTCAAAATCGATCAGTGCTAAAGAAAATGTTCAGGGTAATTTACTTCATTTGTCGCAAACATTGGTCACAAACTTCTTATGGGGATTTCGTGAGTTTCATGGCACAAATGGGGTTTCGGATTTTGAGCACCATATTGACAATGCGCCAAGCTGTGCCACATATCTGTCTGATTCAGTTGCAAGCAAAATGATCAACATAATAGGACATCACATTGAAAATAAACTGTTAAGCTCAGTCAGGAAAGCTGATTTTTTTACCATCTTAGCAGATTCAAGTACGGACGAACAAAACAGAGAACAATTAACAGTCTTCGTAATGTGGCGGGCAGCACATGACAATGAAGCGCATTTTGATGGAATAGTAAATGTGGAAAGAACTAATGCAGAATCACTAATGGAAACTATTCAGGTTTTCTGCACAGGAAAGGGGCTGGACAAACGCAAATGTAGATTTGTGGGCTTCGATGGGGCAAATGTCATGAGTGGATAAATAATCCACTAATGACAGTGTTAAATTTACAGAGCCATTTGGTAATTGATAAATAGTTAAACATACACAGACACGTTTTGTTAATTCTAATAATTAGTAATAAGTAATTGTTTATCTGACAAAAAATAGTAAGAAATTAATATCTGTATGTAATATAAGGCTTGTATCCATCAACTGACTAAACATGATTGGGAATATTATTAATATATTATACACGCAAATTATACAGACATTTACTACAGGAAGTGTTTGTGTGCATGAGCATGAGCCATCAAATTCTAAAATGTTTGCATTTCAGGTCTTCAGCGTCGCATCCGGCATGCATCGCCTCTGTCCTTGCACACTAACTGTAGGAATCACAGATTGGCACTGTGTCTAAAACATTTACTAAAGGAATATCCTTGTTTAGTAGATGCAGACGAAGCACTGCTTGAAATTTGGAAACTCTTCCACTATTCGCCCCAAAGGTTTGCAGTGTTCAACAACGTACAGATGGTGTATGGCCAGAAGAAAATCCATCTTATCAGGGCAGCAACAACTAGGTGGCTGTCCCATGGCACTGAGTGTCAGGTTCAACGACCGCTATGCAGCTTGTCTTGATGCACTGGACGAAATATACAGTGCCAAAAGGGAGCCTGAACCACTCGATCTAAGGACATCTATTACCAACAAGAACACGGTCCTTATGATTCTGTTGCTATGTGATGTTCTTCGGCCAGTAAACATTTTGAGTGAACAGTTGCAAAAGGCAGATGTTAACTTTATGGATGATGAAGCGAAGGTAAATGCAACAGTCAGTGAACTTAACGAAATTAAAACAAGGTATTGGCCAGACATGAAGGCCATGATATTTACTTTGCTAAATGTGACAACATCCTGGATGAAATTACCAATTACGGACTTCTGCAGACGTCACCTAAACGAGAACTTCCTGAATCCGGGTGACTTCATTCTATAGCAGGCACTGCCGTTTATCGACAGTCTCATTAAGGAGATCACCGATGCATTTGTATGCCATCCGGTATTCAAAGCCTTCAAAGCGTTTAGTCCTCATGAGTTGCCAGAGGACCTCGAGCATTTGCCTGTCCATGGGAAGGTAATTAATTAATATATGATCGACAGTCATTCCAAATATTATACTGATATTGCAGTACTATATTTCTGTATAAAAAAATAAAATTGATTAAGTGTTGTTTTCGGATAAAATTCCCTATCATTATAGTAAAGTTTATATATTAAATAACAAAGTATTATATTTCGACTGTTATTGGATTGTTGTTAATGAAAATCTTAACCTGTATATTGTGCTCATTTACTATATTTCACAACAGCCACTTTGAGAGCGTTCTCAAGATATCCCTCGAAGACACCAAGTACTGGTTCTACCCAGGACATGAGTGTCTCAATATTGAATAAGCCTTAAGCTTAAGTGCCTTGCAATGAATCAAGCTAAAATAAATAGGTTTAAACTAGTTATAAGTGTTTAAATAAACTCTTTCTCAGGAGGCCATCGAGACCCTGATCACGCAGTAGGGTGCCGAGAGGGAGGATGTCTTTCAGGTAAGGGTCACGTCACAAGGTCTCCACCAGATATCGACTCTGTTGATCTCCTCCGGTATGAATACGCTAGCTTCAAACACCAGATGTACATGATGAGGTACACTGACTGTTCAACAGTTCATTTCAAATTGTGTTCCTTTGTTGAATTGTATGCTAAAGTTATTTGCATGCATTTGTTTGACGTTTCATCGTTACATTGTTACCAACTTGTTCTTGCTTCAAGTCCCATACTTAAAGATTTTAAAGTTGAAGTTGAAATTTCTTGTTTCAGTTTATGTTCGAGAATTGTTAGACTTCAAGCTTATAGCACCAAACATTTGCTGCAGTATTATGGCAGTATGTCATGTCACATGGCGAGTTTTGAATAAATAGCTCATTTGTATGTAACAGCTAATAAATACATTAGTGCAAATATCAACAGACTGAAACAATATATATTTATCAAATAAAAAATGATTGAATCTTTTATTTAATTTATGTATAATGTATCAGATGGTTTTAGAAACAATTAAACATTCTCTGTAGTCTTAGATAATGATTAACTGCATTTATTTTATGAACCTATTTTTATGACAATTATTTTTTTTTAACCTTTTATATTGATTCAACTTTGTGAAACTTAAGTTAAAATTATTTACAGACAAGTCCAGAGGCAGGATCTTGCACAGGCACCTGTGATTGGTCCCTATCAACTGCTACCGAAAATGTCCAGTGACCCAGTGCTGAGGACCTGCTTCCCTGGGGTGTACAACCCGTTGCAGCTCATGTGCATCATTCCTACCAGCACAGCAGCAGTCGAGCTGGGCTTCAGTGCTATGAACTTGCTCTGTTCTTCCGAGAGAAGCCCTATGCTACAGGGAAAACTATCTTCCCTCATGATGATTTGTTTGGAGGGCCCAGATGAGTTATCAGATTTAGACTTGGAAACCAATGTGTAATTCATTTAGAGATGAAAAACAGAAAAATGGCACTGTAAATTTAAAATCAGTTTTGCCAAGACCCGTGTTGCTGTAGCAATTCACTACACAAAAATAGAAGTAATATATGAGCATGTTCTTGTCAACATTTGTTTTGTGGACTGTTAGTGGTAAAGAACTGTACATGTAGCCAAGGCATTTCAATGCATTGCATAGCCATATTTTCTTACATAACAAAGTAAAATATGTAATAATGTTTGAACTAATTATTATAAATTTAGTTTTCATAGGTTTATACATAGATTTACCTATATGCTAGCAACTAGACTAGTTGTATGTAAGATAATTCTGTAAAAAAATGTTCACCTTCATTTATTAATGATTGTGAAGGATGACAAGTCACAAAATCATGTAAAAGAACAGTTTATTAAAGAATTTTATTCCCAAATTGTGACATTTGTCGATACGATTTTTTCCCAATTGGGCAAATTTTACGCCGTGAAATTCCCAACTTCACGTTGGTACTTTTTCCCAAAAGGTCACAAAAAGGCCTGGTAAGTATGATATCTACTTGTGAAGTGTTCAAAGGATGTTTCACAAAAGACATCAAGCACTGGTCCTACCCAGGAAACAGACTCGAAAATGTCTCAATAACCCTCAAGCTTTCGACACAACCTAGCTAAAACAAATACCTTTGAACTACATAGGTTTAAACTAACACAGAGACTGCACCATTTCCGGCCAGTTACCTTCACTGGGTCTCCAAATACTACAGAGCCCGTCAAGGGGAGATGGGGGGTGGGGGTGTAGGGGGTCTGTTTGCGCTTCTGTATCTCCTCATGTCTCTTGGCCTTGGCAGCGCGCTTCTGCAGGTCCTTCAGGTCCTCAGTGGACAGGTCCGGCAGACTGGGCAACCCACTGGAATCATACAAGAACTCTTTATGCCATAGCTAAAAACTGCAAAATTCGGTAACTGTAAACTGAGCAACCCACTGAAAATACTGGTATACAAATGGGGACATGGGTATAAAGTCATAGACAACGGCAGAACTTTTAAAGTATATTTTAATATGGGACATGGGTATAAAGTCATAGACAAAGGCAGAACTTATAAAGTATATTTTAATAATTGAAGAAATTAGCCAATTACCATAATTTTAAACTGTTGACATATCATAAAACCTTGCAAAATACTGAAAATTAGTAGGATGTCAACATACAAATGACAATTTTTTTTGCCAGGGTAAGCCCTCAATTAATCAACAATAGATGTATGCAGTCATGAACAGATATCATAAGCCCAGAATGGTTTCTGGGGATGTGATGGCAAAAGTGAAACATGGTGAACCTGTTTTTTCGCAACATTACTTGTTGTTTTTTCTAATTTTAGTACTTGAGGACCATAAAGAACAAAATACGTAGTTCCATTAACCTGTAACATACACCAATCTCACACAAGTCCAGTAACCAAGTCACTGTGTCATGTCTGATATAATAATGCTGGCATTTAAAATGTAACAAGAATATCGGATATCAACTAAAAGGCCTCAATCTGATCCTGATACACACTAAAAAGCATCAAAGAGCTTTGTAATAAAACAAACAATATAAGCAAAATTTTACAAAGTAGCAACACTTTCATTTGTACATGAAATGCAAGTACTAAACAAAATTGGCGTAGAAATGCTGTGTGGTAACATTCAATTGTCATTAAAGAGACTATGTCATCGAAAAGGGCCTCAAGGGGGCAAATTTAAAAAAAACACTAAAATTATGATATTTATAGTGGCATATAATAACCGTTAAAACAGGGACTATATAATAATAATAATAACCGTTAAAACAGGGACTATATAATAATAATGGGAAAAGGAGTGTACGCATTCTGAGATAAAAATAAATTTATAATGTGGGTTGTTTGTTTGTCCCTTTTTCTGTTTACATTTTGACGTCAAAACTGTGAGCATTTTGTATAACCATAGTTTACACACGACTATTTACCAACCATCATAGCACAGTAGGTTAAAGAGCTGTCTACTGTCATTTCTTTGTATGGCTACTAATTTGTGAGTTCGATACCCGCTTTGGGTTGTCATTTTTTCAGCCTGTTTTGCTAATTTGTATTTATAAAAAAAATCTAATTGCGTATTATATTCTTTTTTATTTATTTAATGCACATGTCTTATTAAAGCGCATTTCTATCAAATAACATAATGTATAGCGCAATAGGAAGCAGGGATCATATTATTTTCGGTTTTGCCGGCCTGAGACCGATTGGGTTTAAAAAAGACCGATTGAAATGACTAATATTCGGTCCGTTCATTTTTCCTGAATTATCCAGTCTCTATAAAAATAGTCAGAATCCCCTGATTTCAATATACAATACACACATTTTATGGCCACAATGCATTGTAGGTGCGAATGCAGGTGGCTCAGTGATGCATGAATGACCCCAGTCTTGTCACTGTCGAATGATAATAAGATAGTTTTTACTGTAGTTTGTTGACTTGTCATATAACACAGCATCTGTCTCTTATCAGAGTGTACTTCTCCAGGATAAAATGGTGTCCAGTTACTGTAGAGACTAATAATAGCCACCGAATGTAGTCCTAGTGGAAAACGTGCATTTGCTGCATAATTGGTTTAATTGACGTTCATGACATCACATAGTTAATTTTGGTAAGTACAAAGTAACCATATTTTATCACATTACATTTTAATATTATCTCAGCAAAACTCATATAACAGACATAGAAATTAAAAAATTACTGAAGTTAATGGTATGGAAACTTTGTAGTTTATATTTATAATGAAAATACATATTTTCGGACATGCCTTATTTTTCGGATACACATAATTCGGATACAGAATGGGCGTTTTGATTGAACTTATTGTAATGCATATCTTTTGTGAAGTTAAAACTCATAAAAGACATAACAATCAAAATTTATAGTAGTCTGAGGTGTAAAAACTGTGAAGATAATAGTTTAAAAATGTTAAAATACTCATTTTCGGACATGCATCGATTTCGGACACAAATAATTTGCATTCAACATGAAAGTGATCAGCGGACCTTAGGACATTGACTTTCCAGAAAAATATGATCCCTGATAGGAAGCCGATTTTTCGATGACATAGTCCCTTTAATTTGGCCAACTTCAAATGATTAATCCTACATCCTCGTCATTATAAACCAGTATACCAGTATACAGTACGGCACATGCGAAACAAAGTCAGTATGAAACAATTCTCTAAGTTTAGGTGATAGAGTCAAAGGAGAGTCCATGTTGACCAGTGTACTCCGCAAAATGTCACACTCGTATTGACTCTACTTAATTTGGTGGTGGGCATCTACCACTACGCGTAGCTCTGCAGATACGCGGATTACCATATTAACGATAATGGATGATTCTTACTCTGTGACAGCCAGTTATATGTTTTGTCTCACTTGATCTGTAGTATAAGAACACCTCTACCTCTGAGAAAAATACAACACAACGTCAGTGTTCATAGAACCAATAATGCATGTAAACTTTTCACTGATAAGTATATGACGATCTGGACTACGCAACACCTGATTTCCTCCTTACAAACACAATACAAGCTTCACGTTCACAAGTTTATGCTTTAGTCACTACATGTAACAAACAATTAACCGAGATACCAAAAGCATGCCACATTTGCCACGCCAAGTAGAATATAAAATACTACAACACCAAGTTGGCAAATATTATACAAACAATTAACCGAGATACCAAATATGGAAGGGTATATCCGCCACTACATGCATGTTACAAAATGACAATTGCATGTTACAAAATGACAATTGGGTGTTGCTATAATGACAACTGCATATTGCTAAATGACAATTGCATGTTGCTATAATGACAACTGCATATTGCTAAATGACAATTGCGGGTTGCTAAATGACAATTGCATGTTGCTAAATGACAATTGCACATTGCTAAATGACAATTGCGAGTTGCTAAATGACAATTGCATGTTGCTAAATGACAATTGCATGTTACAAAATGACAATTGTGTGTTGCTATAATGACAACTGCATGTTACAAAATGACAACTGCATGTTGCTATAATGACAACTGCATATTGCTAAATGACAATTGCGTGTTGCTAAGTGGCAATTGCACATTGCTAAATTACAATTGCCTATTGCATTATGATATTCGTAATGGAATGACATACATATCCGCCAGTTAATGATAATATTATGTTATTTACATGCATATGCGTTCTGCTACGTGGTAACTGCATGCTTCTTAATGCCAAATTCTTGCTTCTTGTGTGCAATTGTCAAGTGCTTTCAGCCTTTTTGTTTGCCTACTGCAATATTGAAATGTTTATTCATACTATTCCTTTCTGCATTCCTATGCTCATTTACTTTGTTGTTGCTGATTGTCACAAACGATAAACTAACTAGTGGATTTTGCTAAGCATGTTAATGCATTATAACATTACAGGGAACCAATAAGAATCTAGCGCAAATTACTATATATGGGAGACAACTCTCGACAGCAAATTCAGACGTTCGGTAGTTTCCGGAGATGTCATTGTAGACTGCTTTTGTCATAATAACAATTTGGAGTCCAGCTAGTTCTGTTGAATTTACATTTCGTGTAAAATGTAATCGTTAAGAATATTTTTTTCAACAAAGAATTTTAATTACAGAACAAACATGAAATAATAAACAAAATAAGACATAAAAACGAATAATTGTGATTTAATGTTGTTGTGGATTTCTATTATCAGTTTCATAAAATATTCATGAGTAACCCAAGCAGTAGATATGCATATATATGTAAACACATGTATTGACAGACGGGCGGACGGACACTCGGGCGGACGTGTGTATGTGTATGTGTGTGCGTGCGTGCATGTGTGTTGATGTGTATGTGTGTGTATGTGCATGCGTACGTGTGTGTTTGTGTGTGTGTGTGTGTTGAATGTGCGTATTTCGTAGTTTATGAGGTTCCACCATGCCACTGCATTTACTTTTAAACTCATCACAAGTTGGGACGAATTTTGAATCATAACCGTTTTTTGTTTTGTTTTTTTAATTCTGGTGTGGTGTTGTGCTATTTGGGGGGAGGGGGAGCTCAGTACACAGTGCAGGGTGCAGTGCAAGAGGAAACTCCAGCTATCCGGTATGCTGACCACCTACCATACTCACATGCGCCGAGTAGGGAATGAACCCGGGCCGCCTAAATGAAAAGTGAGTCTACCAACCACTGAACTAGCCGGACAGTGCTTCAAGCTATTCAGAAGTTGTAGGACGGATACGTTGTATGTCTGAAAGTCATCCGTACGGACAGACGGTCGGGCAGACAGTTAATGCGCAAACCGTCAGGACTGATACACTGAACACAAAACTCTCTTTTTTTCAATTTATTCCTTAAAAAACGGTTGAAGGAAATAGATACGACATGCTTTGTGACAGACAGGTATTGACGAAAATACTGACAGACAAAGGTATTAGCTCAACATCGCCATGCTTGTGCTCACTAAGACTAGCTTTCCTCGGCCGTTCACTGATTCGCAGAGGCGGGACGAACAACGGGACCTTCTTTCGACCAAAATAGCCTGGAGCTTAACTAGTCAACAAGTAGCTTGGAGTTAGATATCTCCCAGCAATTTTACGGACACTGCTGGAATTTCTGGTTCCCGGTTACATGTGAATTACATATTACAAATTGTCAAGTCGCATTTGAGTAACTTTTTGTTGCTAGATGCTTGCTGCTTTCACCTTGCTAACCTTTCAATCGTTTTATGCCTAAACTATCATTACTAGGTTTAATCAAATTCACATAGTAAAATATACAAAGCAATATGAACTTGTTCGCAAAAACAATTAACGATGACACAGAGAGGATGCATTTGTCATTTACACGCAAGAATATGCGATTTAATTTCATTAACCGATAGAAAGAAGCACTAGGACGCATGGAAGTTGCAGTTAATTAGTAACGAATAACACAGTGCAATAAGCAATGATCATTTAGCAACATGTTATTGTCATTAGGAACATGCAATTGTAATTTAGAAGCATGCAATTGTAATTTAGCAACATGTAATTGTCATTTAGAAGCATGAATGTACTGGCGGATATACCCTTCCATAACCAAAAGCATGAAATACTACAACACAAAGTTGGCAAATATTATCATATAAGGCGTGTCGTAGGAAACCCGAGCAACGTGTCTTCCCTGATTAGCGTGTGTAGCCTGTGCTAATCCAGGACGACACTTTCCGCTTTTATGGTATTTTGTTTCAAGGAAGTCTAAACTAAACATATATCCACTGTAGGCGGAAAGGGACCGCACAGGTTGATCCAGGATGACACTTTACGCACGTGCATTAAGCCTGGTTTTCACACGACACACCTCATATTCTTTATTCCAGAATGTTTAAATGTGGAGCACCTAATTGTTTTTTAATGTATGCTTACTTTCGATGCACACAATTAGTTTAACAGTAACATCTTAATAAAAACCTAGTACCCGGTAAGTAAAACGTAGTAAACTTCGATTATACAATTTATCAAGTATCAGCAATCATAATAAAACATTATCACTCATTCGCTACCTTCAAACACTGTTTTGATAAAGCCTTATGTTAAAATAACACAAATTACATGTAAGTTTTAAGTGGCCATAGTGTTTATGTTAAAACAATGACAATTTAAATAGCTTTAATCTTGGTCATGATGTTAAAAACAACACCATTAAGGTCATGTTTACATCAACATACAATGTTTAATTATTATTAAACATGTTAATAGAGAACGACATTTTCTCAGTCTACATTATCCTTTCAAAATGAAACCCTCACATTTGAATGTATCTTATCTCACCATTTGAAAAGAAGTCAGATCTCATATACTGCTTTTTAATCGTTTGCTCTGTATTCACTGTATATAGGTAGGTATACATGATATAGAAGATGTAAACTGACACAATACCGTTATATAGGTTAGTGAATAATAATAGTGTAAACAGCTGGGTCCAGTTTCTCAAAAATTCTTAAGAATAACGGGCTTAAGTCTCTTATTTCATCAATCAAAATTATTAGTTTTTAATTGATTTTCCAACACAAAATATAATTTATCATGTTTATCTGACATATAAATTTTTATTCGAAATGCAATTTGTCGTGTCAATAGTATGTATGCACACTTTAATGAAATACAAAAATAGTCAGCATAGGCTAATATTGTTAAACTGTACTTAAAATTTTTTGAGAAATTGGGGCCTGAGCATGTTAAATAACATGCCATAACTACATGTACATGTACACAACTTAAAACAATACAGATATAATATTATTGTTGTCACTTGGCAATAAATGCTAATGAATTGGTAAGAATTGAGCATTGTTTACACAGAGTATGCACAATATTTGTTCCCCACTTAAATAACTCAATAAACAAGTCTTTGATAGTATTGCAAGCAATACAAGAGTCCCCTACTGGTGAAAACCCCTACTAATTAAACATTGTGCAATACCGTCAAATCGCCCTTTATCTGTAGATGTACAAAGTTTCATATTCAAATCCCGACTGTCACTGCAGTTTTAAGTTTTTTTTTTCTATTTTAGTAACATTGATTAGACATTCGAGTTACTTTTTGAGTTATTGCAGTACTTAACTGACAGAGGGCAATCATATAGTCCATTCTGTGTACCAAGTTTCATGATCACATGTCATGTTCTTTTTGAATTATTACAGTTTTCAGTTTGCTGGGTTCAACTAGCTCAGTTGGTAGAGCGCTAGACTGTCAATCCAGGGATCATGAGTTCGAACCCCAGCCCGGCCACATTTCTACGGCTATTCTCCCGATACCTCTGATTCAAGTAGGGCAGTTGTCAGTTACTGGCATAGGTATGTGCACTTAGTACTGGTAAACCGCTTAGATCGGCTAAGCTTGCCCAGGAAAAATGTGATTAGGTTAACTGACCGCCGTGATATGACTGAAATACTGTTAAAACGGCGAAAAACCCCTACGAAACAAACAAACAAAAACAGTATTAAGTTTACTTCTATTTTAAGTAACAGTCATGTTACCTTTGACCTCTGATGAAAACTAAAGCGTCGTATACAATCCTCACCTTGCTCTTTCCATGTATACAAAGTTTCATCAAAGTGTCTTCAGTACTTTCCGAGTTATCACAGGATCCAGGTTTTGGGGACGGATGGACAGACAGACATATGGACGAACAGACATAACGACACACTGACAGATGGCAAACCTATACATGTAGTTCAATCTCTGTACCAAGTTTCATGGTCATATCTTATGTCCATTTCGAATTATTACAGTATTTAGTTTATTTCTATTTTTAGTAACAGTAACGTGACCATTGACCTCTGGTGAAAAAAAAAGGTCGTGCATAATCCCCACATTGCCACATTGCCGTTTATATGTATACCCAGTTTCATCGTAATAAGTTCAGTACTTTTTGAGTGATTGCAGGAACCAGGTTTTGGGCACGGACAGACAGACGGACGGACAAACATATGGACGAACAGATAGACACACAGACGGATGGCAAACCTATAGTTCAATCTTTGTACCAAGTTTCATGGTCATATCTTATGTACTTTTCGAATTATAACAGTATTTAGTTTATTTCTATTATTAGTAACAGTCACGTGACCTTTGACCTCTGGTGAAAAATAAAAGGTCCTGCATAATCCTCACATTGCTGCTTATATGTATACGAAGTTTCATTGAAATATCTTCAGTACTTTTTGAGTTATCGAAGGATCCAGCTTGTTTTAGTTTATTTCTATTTTTAGTAACAGTCACGTGACCTTTGACCTCTGGTGAAAAATAAAAAGGTCGTGCATAATACTCGCATTGCCGTTTATATGCATACCAAGTTTCATTGAAGTATCTTCAGTACTTTTTGAGTTATTGCAGGAACAAAATTTTGTGGACAGACGGATGGACGGACGGAGGGCAAACCTATAGTCCCCTCCGATGAAACACCGGTAGGGGACTAACAAAACTCATTTTAGTATTTCTTGCTCATGACACTGCAAGAAAGCGTTCTATACCATTAACATGTCCCAATTACTAGTTCAGTCATAATTCAATGCTTTTTAATGTTCTAGTTATCTAGTTTTCCATCTGTGAACACTTCACTGTTATCTGATTTAATTTAAGCTTAGGCCCAAAAAAATATTAGTTCCGTTTCTGGTCTCCTGCCCCAAAAATTAAGGGTCGGTAGGTAGGGATTTTTTTTATTTTACATTTTTTTTTATGATAGGAGAATGTTGTGTGTGTTCCATCTATGTTTCTATTCAGATGAGTACCGTGTATTATGGTACTCCATGTATTACGCGCAAATTTTAACCCTAAAATTCGGCAATAAAAATTCGGTTTTGTAAAATTAATAAGAATATTTATCAGCAGAAATAAATAATTTATGGACCAAAAATATGTAGGGTTCGCAGCAAAAGTAAAGGGTCCATCGGGAGACCAGAAACGGGACTATTTTTGGGGGGGAGCCTTAAGGGCTCTATCGCAAATGTCACCAAATGCGACAATTTTATAAAAGTGGAGATAAAATATTGAAATTGGCGAAAGTAAGTGGCGACAACTTTCTTATACTTAAAATAGTAATTAGTTAACAAATATCAAGGTCTGACTTGCAGCAGCCATTAAAATTGTCTAGAAACAAATGTTTTTTGCTGTGTCAGCAGAAACACAGCTATTTTTAGGTCTCGATGTCAACAGTGTGTGTGTGATGAGATTATTAATAACACAATCAAATGGCTTCAGTTGCCAAATGTCATGGATTGATACTGTAAAGTAATTCAGTAAACTTTTTTTCCATGCATTCAATGTAACTGCAGACTGGCTACTAAATGGCAACAGTTTTCCAAAATGGCGAAATTGGTGGCGAAAGATAAATATTTTCCAGTGATAGTCCTGATTTTCTATAATGATCTATTTGATATGCATGTTGAAGTCCCTTTCCTGGGTAGAACTGTTAGCATTTTTAAACTTTTAAGAAATCTTGACCGAACTGCTGACATAAGAGCCCATTATTTCACTCTGAATACAATAATATCAACACAAGTACATCTAATATAGACTGATGTCATCTACTATTGAACAACAAGTAATGGTTAGAGTACATCAATAAATGTACCGGAAATGAATATATCAAGGTACGCTACACTTTCACTCCTAATGAAGTAGTTTACAAGTTTAACAGCCTGCCAGTGATTATGATCTATGGCGGGTAATATTGAATTTGAACTTTTAGGGTAATTTAAGTGTTATATGAAAAGTAAACTATGCAATGAATGCAATAAACATTAACAGAGTTGAAATTACAACAGGGCTTTCATTAACTTTTGAAAACTGGAAGTTTGAACTTCCTGACCTCTGATTTTGGAAGTTTTGCTCATAATATTAGAAGTTTTGACAGTATTGCGCTACATAAGTCCTGAGCATTTCAGAAATGAAATTAAGTACTGTATAAAATTCAAGGGGTTTTTAAGGCCAGTTCTTTTTAATCAAGTGTTTATATGCCAATTTATTCAGTGTAAGAGGTATACATTTAGATAAATTACTAAATTTTTCTTCTAAATTGTTCATCCGTACATGATGGAATTTCCATGGCTGAAATGTTGGAAGTTCTGCAACTTCCATGGCTGCAATTTTGGAAGTCCTGTGACAAAAGCTGGGAGTAAATTACTCCCAAACTTCCCTTTATGCAAGCCCTGTACAAATGAGGTGTGTCCTGGAAAAACCGGGCTTAATCCACATGCGTTAAGTGTCGTTCTCAATCAGCCTGTGCAGTCCGCACAAGCTGATCCATCTAAACATACATCCGCTGCAGGCGGAAAGCGCTGTCCTGGATTAGCCTGTACAGACTACACAGGCTAATCCGGGACGACACTTTATGCACATGCATTAAGCCTGGATTTCCCACGACATGCCTCAGATAAAGAATCAATTGGAAGTGAACATCAGTAAACAATACTCAAACAAAACGAAGCAGGTAAAAATATGTTGCTGTTTTAGTTTGTTTTTGTGTGTGTGTTTTTTACACAAGGTACAGTGTCTACATGTAAAGAGCATGGTTTGAACGAAAACACTGGAAGAAGTCCTTAGTCATGGTAACAATAATTTCACTGTTATTAATATTTAAAACATGATAAAGCGTGCACCATTCTCAAATATTGAACTGCTGAATTTCCGTGCCATTTGTGCAGAAACAGCAACTATACAAACAGGCCATGGACTGATGTTAAACCAAAAACAGCAACTATATAAACAGGCCATGGACTTATGTTAAACCAAAAAAAGCAACTATACAAACAGGCCATGGTATATGTTAAACCAAAAACAGCAACTATATAAACAGGCCATGGATTGATGTTGAACCAAAAACAGCAACTATACAAACAGGCCATGGTATATGTTAAACTAAAAACAGCAACTATACAAACAGGCCATGGATCGAGGTTTAACCAAAAACAGCAACTATACAAACAGTCCATGGATTAATGTTAAAATAAAGATCTTTTGGCTTTAAATTAAAGCTAAAGTTTCTGTAAAAGGGTTAGCTCTGTCATTCACCAGTCATGGGCCACCATGTTAAATTGCATTTGAAAACAGCAGAAACATAATTCTTTAATATATAATTTGAAAAAAGACCTTCATTAGTAACACAGGCAGGAGAGCATTGTCCGTGAAGGCAGGAATAACTCTCATCAGCAAAGGGAGATACCGACGGTCAATGTATCAAAGACACTGGAATAACTCGCATCAGCAAAGGGAAATACCGACGGTCAATGTATCAAAGACACTGGAAATACCGACGGTCAATGTATCAAAGACACTGGAATAACTCTCATCAGCAAAGGGAAATATCGACGGTCAATGTATCAAAGACACTGGAATAACTCTCATCAGCAAAGGGAAATACCGACAGGTAAAACAAGTCTAGTGTCTGTCTGTCAAATGTGCTGATCAGTACTACAGTACAGGGGCAGGTCTCTATCCATACATCCAGTTGAGCAACATTGCCTGGGGTCCCCCCCCCCCCCCCAAATATTACAACACATTGTCAGCTCTGATCAGTCAATATCACTGCTCCATAATTATATTGCTCATTCATTTTCAATCTTATTCACATATGGTTATCATGACAGTATCATAGTTACAATAAACAGTTGTGCACTGAGCTATGTCAGACAGTGCAGAATATTTAACAATATTATACCTTATATTAGTATCACTATGTGTTTTTTCTTTACATATATTCACATTGTCAGGCCTATAAATAGATTCAAGCTCAATGTCCATTTGTTCTGTCAAACAAAGCAGTATAGTTGTGATGTCACTATGCACTTTTTTTTTCAAGCCCACTGAGTACTTAAAAATATATATGTTCGTTTCAGGTAAAATGCCCAAAAAAATTAGGGTAGGTAGGTCTGTATTTTTTTATTTATGTTTTTTGGTAAATGGTCAACTTGAAGATTCTAAACTGAATAAATATTCAAAACATATCAGTAATATCCTTAAACATTGTTTATAAGTGGATACTATCAAAACAAAACACTTATTTATCCGAAAAAAATTAATGTAATTATTGAAAAAGGAAAATAAAACAAAAATCAATCTGACAAACCCAATAAAATGTTCTATGGTAGGGGCATTTTTTTCATAGGTCGGGTTACCTGAAACTAACATATTGTTATGCCTGATAAAAGGTTGAGAATTTAGTCTATTTGTAAATTTAACTAAAATAATGTAACATGTACAATATACGTCTGGTAAGAGCTGCAACCACAGTACTGTTAATAATGTTTCTCTTTTTTTTTTTACTTTTTTTATTTAAAATTAATAATTTTTTATCCATAGGATATGACAAGAGTTGTCATTTCATACAATATTTTATTAAATGAGCTCAGGAATTTGTTAGTAAGCGAAAACTAACAAATTTCCTGGACTAGTTTAATAAAATATGGCAGGAAATTACAACAAATGTCAGATCTTTATTATCACATGATTTTAAATGAAAAAAAAACAAATCATATTTTACCAAAACATGTTGATAAATCATAAAAGTTGTGTATTGACATGACATCATTTCATGTTGACGACATCATTTCACCAAAATAACGTCATGCGATTGGTCAGTAAAAGAATATGCAGCCAATGAAAACGCTCAAAATGTTATCTTACACATACCTAAGATAAAAATACTCGTAATGGTTGTATTACACGGGAAACAAGGTATAGCATGTGATAAATATTTTTAAGCATTTTCATTACAACCTTTGCACATAGTTGTTTGCTATATGATAAACACCATTTCGCAGTGCAATTAACTCTTATTAAAAATCTTCTATGATAAACAACATTTTGCAGTGCAATTAACTCTTATTAAAAATCTATGATAAACACCATTTCGCAGTGCAATTAACTCTTATTAAAAATCTTCTATGATAAACAACATTTCGCAGTGTAAGTAACTCTTATTAAAAATCTTGTCAACATTATTATCACATTTTACTCCAAATATTTTTTATTCTTCACAAGGTAATTTCCTTGGAAGGTGCAAAATATTAAAGTAACATTTTAATGGCAACCAGCCAGCTTTTACATATACAAACACATCACAATACTAGGACCACACCCATAACGCTCCTGAGTAAAAACTGGAGTAATTGTCTTAAAATCATAGTATTTCTTAAGGCCGCTTTTCCATATGTCCATATCTGTACCTGTATCCACATGAATTACAATACAGACACAGTTTTTGATGTGTTCGCATTTACATGGAATATTTTAGTTTTGTTCTTATATCAAAAGGGTAAATATGTCTGAGTACGACTTATTTAAACATTTTATGCTTGTGACTGTGAATATTTATGCAATTATGCAAAACATATGAACAGATGGTGGATTGGGAACACTCATCCACCATTTATATCTAAGACATCATCCATGATCGTACAAATGTTGATCGTTATTATCGAGTAATTATTATGCTCAGGGTGTAATATATCTATCTTACATTATGCGGGTGTTCCTTGACAATTTCTGCTACCATTACAATGCTTTATGTCTAAAACCCTTTCGTTCAACTTGTTGAGTGAGGTACAATGTTGTACGCTTTTGCGGATGCGCTTTGCGGATACGGATTGCGGACATATGGAAATGGTTAAACTGTTTCCAACTTGTAATATTGTTTGCGGACGTGGATTTGTGTAATGTGGATTTGTGCAATGTGGATTTGTGCAATGTGGATTTGTGCAATGTGGATTTGTGCAATAATGTGGATTTGTGCAATGTGGATTTGTGCAATGTGGATGTGTGCAATGTGGATTTGTGCAATAATGTGGATTTGTGCAATAATGTGGATGTGTGCAATGTGGATTTGTGCAATGTGGATGTGTGCAATGTGGATGTGTGCAATGTGGATGTGTGCAATGTGGATGTGTGCAATGTGGATGCAAATACCAACATACGGAAAAACGTCCCAAGTCTGTCACTGGCTTATTTAAAGTTTATTTTGCTTTAAATAGATTAAATCTGATACAGAACCAACAGAGGCCGCTTATTTTATCGTATTACAAATATAAAATGTTGATTTCCACAATTAAAATTGTATTTGAAGCTTCGTGGATATGGCCCATTGAGGCCTTGGTGGCAAAGTATGCCATGTAAACTTTTTGTAGAGCAGTTTCTTGGCAAGTTACGTCCATTCCTTTCTTGCATTAGAATCCAAGGATATTGTAAAGATGAGCAACTTGATTGGGAAGAGACATTTACCAGACAATGCGAAACCTGCCAGACAGTCAGACATGTCTGACAAAACCTGTGGGTGTCTGACAAAATTCATAACTCACAAATTTCTATCACCAATTATGTATTGCCTGGGGACAACAATCCGACCTGCTTTACAAGTTCTTTTCCTGTTTGATGTTTGGTCACTATAATATGTACACATATTGATATTCATTCAAACATTATACTTAATGTTTCAATGTATGACTTCAGTAACACTGACCGTTTTAATTTGCACAGTAATGCAGTCACCAGTTTTTTTTTCCTTTGGGGGAAAGGTGGCGGGGCCCTTCAGATGGGGAATCTTTAAGGCAAAAGGGGATTTTTTTATAAAAGCATTATTAGTAAATGTTTGTATTCTACTTTGTAAAAAAAAAACATAAATAAATCAATTGTTTTGCTACCAATAATAACTTCTTTAACTTGGTTTGATTAAAAATTGCTAGGATATTTTACGAAAATTCCTCTATCTTAAGTCAATTTTTGTCTGATTTTGGACATTTTTTTTTCAAAATAAAGCTTACATTGTGAGGGGAATTTTAAGGTTAATATAGGGAAAAATATCTTTTAAGCTGGGGAACGGGGCCAAATTACAGCCCTTAATTGGTAAAAAAAAAAAAACACTGGTCACACAATTTTTGTTCACAGCTTTGACTGGTAATGTTACTGTCTCAAACAGGGCTTTTTTCCTTCAATAGTAGGGCGTCATCCCCTCAGACAAATTATTTCAAATCATGCAGTTTTGCCCTAAAACTGATTTTACCCCAAGATTTTTCATTCCCCTGCTATGAAAAATTTTCCCCAAAATGCCAAAAATAACACTATTTTTCCCCAAATCCATGGCAAAAGGCCCCATCCCCAACTGGTGAACAAAAGCCCTGTCAACAGACAGATAAATCAGTTAACAAAACTTTGTTTAACATTCTCTAGAATGACCAGCAGTTGTAGAAGCCAAATAAAATGACCTAATTTAACAAAGTTACCTAACATTATGGCAAAGCATTAAACACCAAATCAGCAAACATATAAACTGTGCATGATTCCTTCCATGTAAAATATATCACAGAATTCAAAATTTGAGGTACCCGGGTAAACATTTATCAAAATCTGATATACATGTACACTTTTTTCTAACTCTAACTATAACCAGACCAAAAGGTGAAACACACCTAAATACACACTATTCTGAAAAGAAAACAAAACAGACTTCTGGAACAAACAAATACCAACAGAACCATGGCAAGTGCAAGCTGTAAAGGCACCTTTATCTAATCTTTTCAATCTCACTATGACAAGGATAACAACAGTCCCTGATCAAGCCTCAGTGTCAACAATTCAGCAAATTACCCCATGAAATGAAACAGCAGCTGCTACTTTTCGATCAAACACACACACAATCATTGAATTACTGGTGGCACTCACAGATTCCATTCAAATACTTACTGGTGGCACTCACAGATTCCATTCAAATACTTACTGGTGGCACTCACAGATTCCATTCAAATACTTACTGGTGGCACTCACAGATTCCATTCAAATACTTACTGGTGGCACTCACAGATTCCATTCAAATACTTACTGGTGGCACTCACAGATTCCATTCAAATACTTACTGGTGGCACTCACAGATTCCATTCAAATACTTACTGGTGGCACTCACAGAATCCATTCAAATAAATGACATATTGGCAAGAAAATAGAACAGAACAAACAACATTTGAATAATTATGAGAGACCTCTTGCAAATACATATATACACACTATAGTACACTTTCTGCTGGTGGTATGCCATTTTGTATAGTTTATACTGTACGAAATTATATCATTCTTCTATAAATAGTTAACAAGTCTGTATCTTCTCTGGTACTTTTTATAATGCAATTACACCTACAAAAAAATTACGTCTACCAAGTAGACAAAGTGGCAATATTTTCCCCAAGGCAAACTTAAGTGTTCAAAACTATGTTAACATGATCATCACATAACTTAATCATCATTCAAAAAAAAAGAATTTCTTAGTGAGCACTTTTGTGATCAAAAATTAATTCAGATTATATTTATACATGTATTACATTGAATACTGGCTAAACAAACCTGACACTATTTATTACATAAGCAAATATAAGTATCAAGATTTGACCAGACTCCTTAAACTTTCCTTAGTTTGTATCAATGTACAGTAACCACAACACTGACAATCATCTTTAGACATAAATGTCTTGACAAGACACAAGATGAACAAGATACTAGTAGGTAGTTATCTAATCAAATACAAGTTTCTGACACCTTATGTTTTGAGTCTTCCTTGCTATGTTTAACTGTTGCTGTTTTTCCATTAATAATTAAACAAGAGTTTATAACTGCTTGTTAACTTCTACTGACTCACTGACAACATATATTACATCCAGATTATTGAAGATATTCAGACAATGTGACAATATCTGACAAAACTGCGAGTCTTTGAAAATGTCTAACAAGCCACACACATTTTTTCGTGTTTCTGATTTATTATGACCAAATAAATAGTGTATCACTAGTTCTGCTGCAAAGAACACAATTACATGGCCAAATTATATAAATTTAGCAAATGTAATGTATTGTACTAGTGAAGTTTGGTTTATTATAATACTTTGCACATGCAGTAGGCTATGTAATATTTTATCTGACAGCTCAATCATCGACAACGGATTTTGTAAGGTGTAACAAAAAAATGTTTGTTTCAGGTAACATGCCCAAAAAAATAAGGCTAGGTAGGTCAGGACTTTTTTTTTTTTTGTAAATGGTCAACTTAAAGATTCTAAAACTGAATAAATATTCAAAACGTATCAGTAATATCCTTAAACATTGTTTACAAGTGTATACTATCAAAACAAAACACTTATTTATCCAAAATCACATTTAATTATTGAAAAAGGTAAATAAAACAAAAATCAATCTAACAAACCAAATACGATGTTATAGGGTCGGGGCATTTTTTTAGGGTACTATGGGTTACCTGAAACAAATATATATTTTTTTATGCCTAATGTATGTCATTTTCAGACAGTTATGTATTTTTGTTGTTCACTACTAAGGTGATGACGTAAATATTAATGAATACAAACACATTACACATTGGTTTTCAGAAGAAGAATTTTATAGTCTAAATAAACCATGTGACCCACAGGGCATGGCCACTTTCTACCCCAGAGGCATAAATTTGAACACTATTTGTAGTGAACAATGTTTCAAGCTAAATATGAAACCTCTGGGCCTTGCGGTTTCAGAGGAGAAGATTTTTAAGCCCACTTTCCATACCAGTCTATAGAAACAATGTGACCCTGGGGTGTGTCATTTTGCTATTTAAGTACATATGAACCATGTTTCCCCCCAGGCGTGGCCAGTTTTGACCACAGGGGCATCATTAGAACAATCTTTGTAGAGGACCACTATACAAAAATGTTAAATACCAAATATGAAGCCTCTGGCCCTTGCGGCTTCAGAGATTTTTAAAGTCATCTTGCAATTTATGTCTTTATAAACCATGTGACGATTGGGGTGTGGCCAGTTTTGACCCCAGGAGAATCATTTGAACAATCTTTGTAGAGGACCACTATACAATGTTTCATACCAAATATGAAACTTTTAAGTCATTTTGCTATTCAAGTCTATATAAGTCATTGTATTTAATGTCATTTTGCTATATATTCTATACCAAAGGGTCAAGATGGCCCTAGGTCGCTCACTTGAGTGTAAAGCATCATAAGATTGTTTAAGATTTCAATATAGCCATATAAGGAAAACGGTCCTGCCCCCCCCCCACCCCCCAGGCGGCCATTCTTTTTAACGAATCAAAATGATTTTCAGGAATTTGGAATTGACGGTCACCCAAGAAACATGTATGTGAAATTATTTTGAAATTTAGCCAGTGGTTTCAGACAAGAAGATTTTTAAAGTTTTCAATATAGCCATATAAGGAAAGTGTTCAATATAGCCATATAAGGAAAACTGCCCCGCTCCCTGGCGGCTATGTTTTTTAACGTATCAAAATGATTTGAAGGAATTTGGTAGAGGGTCACCCAAGGAGCATTTCTGTGAAATTATTTTGAAATCCAGCCAGTGGTTTCTGACCAGAAGATTTTGTAAGTTTTCCAGTTTTTAAGCTTTTGATTGCCATGTCAACCAGAGTTTTCAATATATTTTAAAAAATTGAAGGAATTTGGTAAAGGACCATCCCAGGAACATTCCTGCCAAGTTTGGTTAAATCCGCCTAGTGGTTTCAGAGAAGTTGTCTGAAGTAAAATGTTGACGACGGACGCCGGTGAGCTAATAAGCCAGATCTAGGCAATTTATGGTTAATTTCGTATTTTACTCACCCTAACTGAAACAAGACTTAGTGTTTACTTTTAAATTTGCCACTTTTTTACTGATTTATCAGTTTAACTTATACATGTAAATAAATGACTGCAAGTAATTTTTTTTTCATTTAGCAATTATTTTTGACTTTCTCATGTCTAATGTCAATATTCATAACTTAATTGAGACATGTCAAGCTCTGTGTATACTAAGCGTGAAATTAATACCACTTAATCCTGCATTTACAATATGAGCGACGCGAAAGAAACATATTTCCATATACGTGGAGTTCGGGTAATTGAGTCAGAGGCTAGATGACGTGGAGTAGGCCTGTCGCGAAATATGCAGAGTGTTTACTCTGTGTTACTGGCCATCAGCTATCAGTTGTACCCACACACACCGTCACACAGCATGATTTCTTGGCTGTTTATGCCAGAATCTGCCACCTTTCCATGTAGATTCACAGAGTAAATACTCGCATCCAATATGCTGATTCTGCAATAATTGTTTCGATAGAGCTGTACTGTATGGGATAGTCTGCTTTATTATATAAAATGATGTTATTGCCCACAATTAGCGATAACAAAGCTTTGTTCAATCAGCCAGTCCATATCTTGTCACCATAGTAAACCATACATTTGTATCACATCGCTGAAAATGAACTACGGACATAAAAGTCATTGTTTTGATGGAATTAAAAACATTAAAGTTGAAATGTTTATATATTAAAAATAAAATTGTAAATCATGAGCGTTTTGTTGATCATTTTTACTATTAAATTGACGATTTTGTTCAGGGCTCAGCCGTGAGGGCGACGTGGGCGATAACTTCGCCCGGGATCCATCGACTTCGCCATTAAATTTCATCAAAGAGAAGTCCAATTTGCCGTCTTTTTTTAACTTCACCTAGTAATAATTGTTTATCAAACACGCGTCATAAAAGCTGTGCCCGAGGCGCATGTATTGTATCAAATCATTGCTATGTTAATTACAGCATATCGACCATTCCCGCTGGGGAAGCTTATCTCATACGATTTTCAGTCGTCTAGGAACATGTACATCCACTCAAAATATCAAGTCGCTGTTCTAAAGATCAAAGTGAGTGTCAATTCGCCGAAAATTTTGACAATTTACAGTTATTCCTAAGCCGCAATCAGTCACCGTGTAGCACCGCCTTGTAGGCGGAGTTTCATCGCACAGTAAATCGATACTAGCCAATTAAAACGCATAGTATACCTACGCTTTGCGATATGACTGACCAGTCGGCGTAATAGGCATTTATCCACGCAGAAGTAAGCTTATTCACACTTCTTTGATATATTTGTGACGTCATTCTCTGTTTACAGACGGTGCAATTACATGGATAAGATGTAAATAACAAGCAATTAGCGGGATTTAAGGGGCAAATATGGTTGTTAATTGACGTTGTCGGTATTTTCTGAGCAAACAGGTAGGTGTAATGCCGTTCAATAATTGTCTGTAAAATGTGTCTGTTTGATTAATTGTTTTGTTGACGACGGTAAACGGATTGAGTAGAAATTAAAGACAACCAAGTTTTTCACAGGTACCAGAAAATAATGGTACCTTTAGGCTTGAGCTTCAATTTTACAATTAAATCAACAGTCTATATAAACCATGTGACCACCGGGGCGTAGCGAGTTTTAACCCCAGGGGCATCATTTTAACAATCTTTGTATATAACCACTATGCAATGTTACATACCAAATATGAAACCTCTGGGCCTTGCGGTGTGTATTGCGAGAAACATGATGTAATGAAATTTGAAAATATTTTGTAATTAATTTGTGGTGATGATTATGATGATGATGGTAATAACACGCAAAATTATGATTTAGCGCTTTTCGGAAAAAACTCCTTAAAGTGGCTTCACTTCTCCCTAAATTGACCTGAGGGAGAAGTCACTTCTCCCTAAAATTTTACCCTAGGCTGAGCCCTGTTGTTGTGTACTGAACAGAACTTGCGTCTGCCATCTTTGTTTACACGAACGGATGATGTGATTTAAATCTAAATTACTCCTGCCCATGTTTAGCTACAAACATGTATTGTACATCATTGGAAATTCATGCAGGGAAGAGCAGCAAGGCGCCAAATTTAGGCAATTTTCATTGGCTGTTTGTCTGATGAAAACAATAAGGTCACTGGAAAGCACAAGTATACCAGCAAAATAAAAGCATCCATCAACCATTTAACATCAGTTTCTTAAAATTACATCTTAGTGCATTTTTGCGCAATTCATTTAATTCCATACACTGTCGATCAGGTACTTCGTGTTCTTCTGGCAGTTTCACTTCATAAAATGCTGTTAAGTAACAGCATTAAGTATTGCTTGATTTGCATATATACATTTCAGGATTGCTGCAGTTTTTGAAAGAGATTGTGCTTTGCTGTTTAGCCTTCTGTTCATACAAGATAAACAAGACAGTGGAGAGAGTGACTTTTGAAGACAGAAATTAATAGTCTTTCCCTTGTTAGGTTGTTTCCAAGATGCTCAGCCAAGACGTCTTGAAAGTTTTGTTATGCTGCTTTGCACTGCAGTTTGTAGTTTGTTTTGCTTTTGCCTGAGATGGTCTTTTTAGTAGGGATGCCACGAATCCAAATTTTATCTTTGGATCGGGATCCAAATAAGATTTGAATCTTCGGATCGGATCTTGCAAGCAGGGTTGGCATAAAACCCGGTTTTTATAGTATTTACCGGCCCAGGCGGGTAATACTGGGTAAAACTGGGTTTTACAGGGTTTTACTGGGCAATACTGGGGAAAAAAGATATTGCATAATTATGTTTACATTACGTGCTAAAAATGAGTTTCTACATTATAAACACATATCTATTAACAATTTTATAATGTAAGTTGCATTGTTTATTTCTATTTCAAGTGGAAACATATCGATAATTTCTTTTCTTTTTCACAAAATTTAAGTTGGATTTTTTGGTCAGTCTCGACAATACTGAGTTTACTTGGCATCTGTGTTTTTACTCACCTTCATTATATTTTTCTCAGTATATACTAGTGTATAATGTAGCAGAATTATGTTTATGAAACAAAAAGAAGAAATGAATATATAAGAGAAAGTTGACAATTCTATTTTTTTGTTATAACATATTTTAGTGGATATCATGTTGCAACAAGATCCTATGGCAGCCCCATGCAGTACATAAAATTAATGACATAATATTGTGATATCATTTATGACCCATACCCTCTTAAACAACACAAACATTGATTGAATTGACCAGCGTTTTTCCTCTATATAAAGTCGGTACCGGAAAACGGTACCATTCCCAATCGGATTTTCTTACTATTTTTCCCAATTTGAAGTTAATAAAATCCAAATGTAAGGAAAAAATCCAAAAAGACCCTGAAAAGATTGACGATGTTCCTGTATTTTACTTGTCTTTTACCAAACCGTAAACCTCCACGCACAGCTGCAGGGCCTTCCCCAGGCCGTTTTAGCTCCCCGATGCCCGGGCGTTTAATATTAACTTGAACATATCCAGGGCGCCTAAAATTAGTGTTGCGCTTATAAACATCGCCTGGGGCACGTGTATTTTATCAATTAATTAGCTGTGTTGACTGCAGCAGACCAACAATGCCCGCTGTGAAAGCTAATCTCTTACGTCACAATGGCCGTTTTTCACTCTAGAAACATGTACACCACTCTATAAAGTCAGTGAATGATCAAAGCGAGTGTCACTTTGCTGAAAATGTTAACAATTAACAGTTATTCCTAAGCAGCAATCAATCACCGTGAAGCACCGACCTGTAGGCGGAGTTTCAACAAGCAGTAAAATCGATATGAGCCAATAGAAACGCTCAGTTTATCGGCGCAGTTGGCATGTATCCACACACAAGTAACCTTATATGAGCGTCAAGCGTATTATTGACCTAAAAAGTAAATGAGCTTTCATATTTTATAATATGCACACTTATTAAATTAATAAGTTTCATTACTTTAAAAAATAAACTGTGAAAATTCAATCTCAAATACGCTAATATGAAATCGTAATCGGAAAAGCCTATCCAGTGTTACTGCTCAGTGTTGTAGTTTCGTAAACACAAGCGGTGTTGTTTATGTACATGTATGCCATGTAAAACCCGTGTTTTCTGCAAAAGAGCGCGAAATGTCTGCTGACAATCACGACGTCACGTTCCACACATGGAAAGCGTACGTGTACCGACCATGTGCTTTCTTAATACAGGTCTTTAACACTTGATGCGCGTAGGCACAACGAACACGGGGAAATTCTCCCGCCGTTTTGCAAGAACAAAGCATGTATAATATTCATGTATTTTAATCATGATTCTTACAATGACGCTTTTGCTTTTAAAAGACTAGAGGTATACCGTTTAAACTGTGATGTTTCGTTATTTCATTTCGTTTAAACGTTTACAAACAATTGAAAAATTGTTAGCCTTAATTTTAAGAGCTAAAACGCACCCGATAACGTCATATGACACGTCGCAAAAAAATTATTTGACGTAGGCACCGGGGCGCCTGAGAAAAATCCTGGGTTACTGCTAACAGCTAGGAGAAGTAACTTACTGTTTTTACATCTTGACATGTTTTAATGAAAGTGATAAAATTCCCAATTTGGCTGAGACGACGCTAATTTGCCCAATTTGACCGGTACCGGTACCATTCCCAAAGTGGTGAGGAAAAACGCTGTTGACAGATGCAAGTGCTCAACAAACAGTTAAACTGGACCTCTTGAATAAACATTAGACCTATCTCAATGAGGGGCCAGGCAAAGGCCCATGTCAATTAGGGGCCTTTTCCAAACCATGAAAACATGCATTGATCGGCACCTTAAGTGAATGATTCCTGCTGTTAATTGTGCATCAGTATAAAAATAATTATTTTCATTCTTTGCTTCATCATAATCACTATCCTGCTTTTAAAGTGAAAAAAAAAGAAAGTAAGTAATGAAAATAGAAGATAAAAGTGATTTGTCCAGTAATCCCCGGTATTGCCCAATATCAGATTATAATAATTTTGACCAGGCTGGCGTTCTTGTCCAGACAGAGAAGGCCTTCATAAGTTTTATTGTTTACAAAAAAAAAAAACAGTTCAATGCAAGAAAAAAAGGATGACGAATAACTTCAAAAAGTGTCGACATATTTCAATATCAAGCGGAATCATTTCACAAACATTATAAAAAATATAACGTTGCGATCAAAAATGATTGAATGAACCAATGGATATGTGCCGGCACTTACAAAAATACTGTAACTATGCATACATTGAATCGGCAAAACTAAATATGTAATTTTCTTAATGACATTAGTTAACTGAGCATTTAGATTTACAAAAACAATAAAAACTGCAAATTAACTGAAGACAAAATAGTATTGCCCAGTATTCCCCAGTATTGCCCACTTTCAGGGTATTAACCAGGGCGGGAAAAACCGATAATTTCCGCTGGGAAAAAAACGGTAAAACCCGCTGGGAAAACCCAGAGGTGGGTGATTTGTGCCAACCCTGCTAGCAAGTAATTAGATACAAATATAATATGAATACATGATTTTGGAAGAAATAAACACATACTATTACTTTGTGTTTTGGTCCAGAAAGGGTGGTCTTACGACTGGAGATGCTGTTGGATATATGCCTTTACAGTTAATGAATGTACTGTTCAAAATACTGAAATAAATTAGTCTAGTATAACTTATACAGTCTTCACGAATAAGTTTTGAAAGCAGTGGACCATCGGTCCACCAAACCAGCTAAATCAACTGGACCGTACAACAATTTAGTGGACCACAATTTGTTTGTAGATTTTCATTCACTCTTACGTATATATATGAATGATTTTATTAAAAAAATAAAATGAAAGCAATTATGGTTTTCAGACTTATTCTTACATGAATCATGTATTTATTGCATTCACTCTCATTTAAAATATGACGAAATATTAATACAAGATCACCAGTTAAATCAAATACCAGGTGTATATTTCGTTTAAGCCTATTTGAGTTCAGTACTGGCCCAAATGGCCGAGCTGGTATCTGGGCCAAAATTTACTCAAATGCGTAGATCACATGGAAACTGCTCCGCTCGCTAGGATCGCAGAACATAGACTCCCTACTCCTAAAGAGTTGGGGTCCCAGTAATTGTTACCAAAGCATCCCTCCCACCCACTCCTTTTTCAATAAATGCTGTGTTCAAAAATTAGTTTTTAAAATTTGATTGTTGAGTAATAAAACATTTTTACTTTCACTGACTTAACTTTTGCTAACTTTAATGAAAATGTGGCAGCATAAGTTTTTAGGTGTAATCAATGTATAGTTATACTTCTGAAAAGCTCGTTTATTAGAAAACACACAATGTCATAGCAATATTTTCTTTTGAAACGAATGAAGACGTACCTTTGACATTACACACTGAAATTCTATTCGATCGGAAAACACAATTTGTCAACATCCCATTTCGTATTTTAAGTAAACATTTTGCAAACAATAATATACTGACTTCTTGTAGTTTGTAGTATTTTATTAATTATGTGGGTGTTACAAACACGCAGCTAACAACATGCATACCTCACGAAAATGTGTTACAAATTACTTCACCTTTACCAACAATGAGGGCGTGATAAACATTCTATCGACTACGCTCATCTACATATTGGAAATTTAATGCATTCTCATTGGCTGACTGGGTGAATGTATTAAATCTAGCTCCTCCTGCTTACAGATTTTATCGATAATTGACACGCTGATGCAGAAGGAGAGTGATGTGTTTATTGCCGAGTAGGCGTTCTTTGTTTTAGAAAAACATGCGTACGCAAGCGGAAATGGTTGCGAATCTGACACTGATTTTCATGGCGTCTTTTCGTAAAAGTATGCATCCAAATAAGCCGATTTTCACTTCACCGAGAATTATTGGCTGAACATTTTTAGGGATTTTTGGTATCAAAATTATCAAGGAAATTTTCGTTGCTGGACTGCCCGTCCAGTTTACTCTCAACTTTTGCTGGACCGAGCGAACATTTCGTGGACACGGTCCACTGCTTAACGTCGAAGACTGCTTATATGTACTAAGCATGTTAAAGAGATATAAAATATCTATAACTGAGCTTTATTAATGCATAAAACATCTTTAACTTGCAGTTTGTAAATGACATTGTCTTACCCAGATACAGTCCAGCATTTGGCTTTAACACTCATTCCATTTTAAATGATTTGTTGTCTTTTTTAGTCACCACGTATGTAAGACATTGAATGATTATGTGAAGTATTATACTTAGCAAAACATGAAGTGACATGAAAAGAATACTTTGAACTTTTTTAACTGCCATAAATGATTACCTGGTGTATTATCGACATAATTTATTTAACAGAACGAAATGTGGGGGTTACCATCTTCAGATACAAATAACTTTGTTACTTTTCAAGATACAGTAATTTGGTTTGCAGTTTTGAGTTTCTGAAAGAATAACCTTTCTAAATGTGAAAAAAACCCTGCTGTCGCTACCAAAATGACCAAAAATACATTCAAATCTATAGTACATCACCATGAACTTTTACTTAAAGCCATGACGCACAACACCAAAAGCCATTCTTATCATGAAAAATATCATTCAAAAGGCCATGGGTACAAAAATACCTTGTTCCAGTGCATTGGGGTTAGCTGTCCCATTTCTAACACTTCTAAATGTTTATTCTGTAGCAACACAAAACAAACATGACCATCAACGGAAATTACAGCAGAAATGCTGTGTTTCACACTTATTAGTTATTCTCATACGATCAGCCAATGCTTGGTACAAAGAAATAGTTTGCACATGGACTGGCAAGATAACTGGGTCTCTCTGAGACTCTGACACATGTCATATGTAGCCAAACACAGAAGTTAGATTTTCAAGTGTCAGGATGTGCACAAAATAAATAACATAGAACACTTCACACACCCTGGACCTTACCTTTGTGATTCTGACATGATTTTCTGGTATGTCTGAAATGTGTCGACAGCTATTTTTGTAAAGGAACAATTCAAACGGAATTGTCAAATTTCAATGGTGAACCCTGTCCCAGATAAAATTCGAGCTACATGATTGCACGCTTTACTACAGTTTTGTTCGCTTAATACATTCACCTAAAACGTTTCTGACTTGTCAGACAGGAAGTAAAATGTTTTAGAAAATACATGACATTGTCTTATAACTTAACACTTCGTATACCACTCAAAATTATCGTCATCTTTAACGTCTGGAAATCCACCATTGAACTCATATTTACAAGATGCTCCCGTACTATTTTTCTTCCGCGCTGGACAGATGTCAAAATATTTTATTAAATATTCAAGCATAATCTGCTCAGTATGCCAATGTTTTACATTTTGAATATGGTTAAGGGTATTGTTTACATTTTCTGATTTAAATGGATCAAAACAAAGTGAATTAATAAAGAACTATTTTCAACACAACGAATTGATACAGAAACAATCGGATAGCCTCTTATGATATGCTTATCACGTGAACATATACGTTGCCAATCAAAATTCCAGTTTCGCTTTCGTTATTTAATAATTGTTTGTCCCCGTGATGTTTGTTAGGAATCAACGTGTTGTAACAACACTTTTTAAATGGCGTTAATATTTTATATTATAAAACATCCAACGTCTAACCATATACAAAGAATGCTAAATCTAAAGAAAATTACATGTAACACGAACCATGGGCAACAACTCGTATATGTACCGTTTATAGAAAAATAACAGTGAACAACAAGTTATCTTTCTTTGGTTAGTTAAAACAAGAAATGTCTTTTCAAAAAGACACTCAGCGTTCGCATTAATATTGAGATATCATTTTACCCTAAACATAATACAAGAGGGCCAAGATGATCGGTTACATGGCTTCTCGGACCCCAGATTTTTCGGTCCCCACCTTGACAAGGCGACTTCTCGGTCCCCAGATTTTTTGAGCACCATAAGAAAACTTCTTATATCCCAAAATTAGTGTGTGATTAATTCAATGATTATTAATATGTGTACCGTGAATAAACCGATCATACCGCCCCGTCTTTTCACCAGTGATACATGAATAACCTAAATAATTTACGTTAACATCATTATTGTACTGTATAAATTTGTCAGCCAAATTTAACAAATTAACAATATACCAAAGTAATTGCGGAAATGAATGATAATTATTCTGTACCAGACGCGTATAATTATTCTTAAGTAATATACCCTACCTTCATCTTGGAAGTTATATATGCATGATACATACACATTTCGAAGTCAGTTAATCATTTCTACTGTGTATCCTTATGAAAAGCAATCTTCAGAAAACATTCAGCGTATTTGAAATAATGATGACTTCCATTTTTGATAACACAAACATAAAATGTCATTAGACTAAGGCGATTTAAAATTATATTCGGTAGGGATATGATGTTTCAAGAGTTTCTGTGTATAACTGGTATTGCAAATAATGTATTAATGCTACGAACATGAGTAAAAGTAACATTTGACGTATTCCGTTACTTATTTCACCACATTTTATTGATTGAAAGATATATTTTTATAGGTTGATTAACATCTACTGGAGAAGTTTATAGAAATGTGCATTTAATTCTTTATAGAACGCAACCGCCATTCAATTTCAAATTAAGATGCACAGTAAGTTAATAAACATAAATTCCCCATTTCTTGAAATATGCGCCATGCATGTATATTATAAAAGCTATACACCGGCAGCTAAACGCGCGCTAATTTTATAATGATCGTGAGTGTGTTGAACTCGCTAGAATCAATTGTTATTTATAGAGTGGGCCGCTAGGCTAAACAAAACAGTGGATTAATTCTGAAAACGAATATAATATTCTGTTCTTGACATACAATGAGAAAATATGTTCATAATTATGTTCAGTTCTAGAGTGTATGTCGAAGATATGATTATAACTTTATTTTAACCGCTTATGTAAACAATCATGTACATTTTAATCCCCAAAAGTAAGCAACGGTTGTTGGTATACATTAAACCATTGTTGTAAGTTTTCATTCCCTAAAAATAGAAAATTTGCCAAATTCTATTGGCATTCAATTTTCCCGCTGCATACTTATCGCAAGAAATCTAGGTTAAAAGTGATATTAAACAGCTACGCCGAAAAATGGCGAATCTAATGAATATGTACAGCCATAAACAATCGTGATACATCGACTAACTCCGGAATGCTCCGTAAGATAGATGGTGTCTATCATGGAGCCATCTTGGCTTGATACATCCAACGGTGATCCGCCTGTGTTATATTTTTATAGGTGTAAAAATATTGTTGTACGTTGTGGCCGACTGTCGTGCCCGTGAATTAATTCTAGCGAGTACAACACACTCCAGCAAGAGAGTAAATCATTCTGAAAATAGCGCGCGGTAAAGCCGTGTTGATACACACGCATCAATTGGCGTCTGGAGAATCCTAAACCCGAGAATTTCAATAAGTGGGGAATTTATATTTATAAACTTACTTTGCATGTTAATTTATATTTGAATTGTGGTTGCATTTTATTAAGAATCATTTATAATTGCACCTTTCTATCAACTTCTCTAGTATATGTTTATTCAAGTTATAAAAATGTTCAACATCTTTATATAAGTACAATGAGGTGAAAGAAGTCTCGTAAATACGTCAAAATGTTATTCGTGTTACTTTAACTTCATTTGCGTAGCATGAATACACTATGTGCAATACTAATGATACATATAGTATATTAATTAACATAACTATGTACACGTTATAATAATTTTCAATCCTTCCCGCTTATATATTCTGACAATGTTACTTTGTTACATTTGCCTGACAAATTCATGTATCAATTATGTTTACGTAAATTACTAGTATTTAGGTTATTCATGTATCACTGGTGAAAACATGGGACGGTATATGATCGGTTTATTCACGGTACAGATATTAATAACGATTGAGTTTATCTCAAATTAATTTTGGAGCTGATACGTTTTCTTATGGTGTCCGAAAAATCTAGTGTCCGAGAAGTCTACTTAGTAGGGACCGAAAAATCTGGGTTCCGAGAAGTCTCCTTAGTAGGGACCGAAAAATCTGGTGTCCGTGTAGAACATCCTTATAGTATAACAAGAAGCGTACAGATGTGATACTCTCTGCACGTAGTTGGTAGTTTGTGAGAGAGATGGGATATTTGGGAGAGAGGTTAGAGATAGGATATGTGATAGGAGAGTGTCAGATTTTCATTGCTATTGATTTCAATATAAAAGTTAAATGATTTTGAAGTTTAGTGTTAAAGTAGTATTCAATAGAAACGGTTTCCATTCTACACTGACTGCACATCAGGTCCGCCATTTGATTTTTTTACCGTTTTGACTTGTGACCGTTTTGACTTGAGATCGTTTTGATTTGGAGCCGTTTTGTTTTGGGACCGTTTTATTTTGATACCAATTTGGCATGTGAACGTTTCGTTTTGAATTGTGACCGATCTGACTTACGATCGTTTCAACTGGTGTTTTGTTTCGGGAGCGTTTTGGCTTGGGGCTATTTTGACTGGTAACCGTTTTGACTTGTGACCGTTTATACTTGGGACCGTTTTGTTTTCGTGACCGTTTGACCTGTGACCGTTTAAAATTGTGACCGTTTTTGTTGGGACCATTTTGACATGCAGCCGTTTTGTTTAGGGATTGTTTTAACTGGTGACTGTTTTAACGTGTTACCGTTTTATGTTGGGGCCGTTCTCACAGGGTCGTTTTGTTTTGGAAACATTTTTACTTGCGGTCGTTTTGACTGGTAACCGTTTTGACCTATGAACGTTTTGAATTAGGTCCATTTTAATTGGTGACCGTTTTTATTTATGACCAGTTTTAAACTTGGGGCCGTATTACTGGTGACCATTTTGATTTGTTATCGTTTTAACTTAAAGCCCTTTTGACAGGTGACCGTTTTGACTTGGCGCCGTATTGTTTGTGAATCGTTTTGACTTGGGGCTCTATTAATTGTGACTTTGGACCGTACTGACTGGTGACCTAACTGACAGGTGACCGTTTTGACTTGTGGGAGTTTTGAGTAGTTGCCGTTTTCACTTGCGGGCGTTTTAACTTGGAGCCATTTTGACTGGTGACCGTTTTGACTTCGGGTCATTCTGACTTGCTACCCTTTTGACTTGTGACCGTTTTGACAGGTGACCTTTTAGACTTGGGACCGATTAGTTTTCGGACCATTTTGACCTGTGCCATTTTGTTTTTAGACCATTTTTACCTGGTGCCATTTTGACTGGAGACCGTTTTCACTTGGCGCCGCATTGATTGGTGACCGTTTGTTGTTACAGGTGACCGTTTTGACATTTGACCGTTTTAACTTGGGGCTGTAGACAGGTGCCCGTATTATTTCTTGGGGCCATTTTCACTGATTACCGTTTTGACATGGGGTTATTTGACTGATGGCCGTTTTGGCTTATGACCGTTTAAATTGAAGCCGTTTTTGATAGTTGACTGTGTTGACTTGGGGCAGTTTTGTTTTTGGACCATTTTGTTTTCGGGCCGCTTTTAATTGGGAACCGTCGACCCGTCCCCATTTTAACATTTTGCCGTTTTGGCAGGTGGCCTTTTTGACTTGTGGTCGTTTTGTTTTCCGACTGTTTTGATTTGGGGCCATTTTGACTTGTGATCGTATTCAGTTCAAGCCGTTTTGTCAATGACCGTTTTGACATATAGCCTTTTATTTCAGGCCTATTTGACTTGGAGCCGTTTTCTTTTGGGGCTGTTTTGTTTTCGGACCGTTTTTACTTCGTACCGCTTTAATATGTGGTCATTTTGAATGGTGACCGATTTAGTGTGGGCAATTGCACAGATGACCTTTTTGAAAAGGGGCCGATTTGTTTTCGGAGCCTTTTGACTCGATACCATTTTGGTTTTGGGCCCATTTTGACTTATTGGCTGATGATTGTTTTGACAGTTTACTGTTTTTACGGGTGACCGTTTTTACTTAGGTTGTTAATGACGGCTGTTCGACAGGTGACCGTTTTGACATGGTGCCGTTTTGTTTTTATGATGATTTGATTTTAGGGTCATTTTAACTGGTGACCATTTTGAATTGGGGCTGTTTTGACAAGTGACCGTTTTGACTTAGGGTCGTTTTGACTTCGGGCCGTTTACATTAGTTTATGTTTTCGCAATGTGTCGTGTTTTTTTCAGACCGTTTTGACTCTGGGGCGTTTATCAAGTGGTCTTTTTTAATGGTGACTGTGAGACCGCTTTGACAGGCAATCTTTTTGACTTGGGACCGTTTTTCTTGCGACCATTTTGATTTGCTTCGTTTTTCACAAGTGATCGTTTTGACTAGTGAATGTTTGACTGGTGGCCGTTTTTTCTTCGAGCCCTTTTCATTGGTGACCGTTTCACTTTTGACTGTTTTCACTTGGGGCCAAATTGATTATTGACCTTTTTTTGGCAGAGGACCGTTTTGACTGGAGACAGTTGTGTTTTGTGACCGTTTTGACATGTGAACGTTTTGTCTTGGGACCGTTTTGTTTTCGAACCATTTTGTTTTGGGACCGTTTTGTTTGGGGACCGTTTTGGCATATGAACGTTCTAATTTGAATTGTGACCGATTTCACTTGTGACCGTTTCGACTGGTGACTTTATTTTGGAACAATTTTGACTTGGGATTTTGTTGGGACCATTTCGACATGCAGCCGTTTTGTTTACAGATTGTTTGAATGGTTGCCGTTTTGACCTGCTACCGCATTAAGTTCGGGTCGTTTTGACAGGTGACCGTTTTGACTTAGGGTCGTTTGGTTTTAGAGCCGTTTTGACTTGCGGTCGCCTTTAACTGTTAACCGTTGTTACCTATGAGCGTTTGACTTTGGACCTCTGGTGACCGTTTTGACTTAAAGCCCTTTTGACAGATGATGGTTTTAACGTCGCGCCGTTGTCTGGAACCGATTTGATTTTACAGTTGACCGTTTTTACTTATGGTCGTTTTTAATTTTGACCATTTTGACAGGTGAACGTTTTATCTTGGGTCAATTTTGTATGGTAATCGTTTTGACTTTGGGTCATTTTGACTTGCGATCTTTTTGACTGGTGATCTTTTCCCTTGGGACCGTTTCGACAGGTGATCTTTTTTACTTGGAGGCGATTTGTTTTCGGATTGTTTTGACTTTGTTTAAGACAATTTTTACTTGGGGCCATTTTGACTGGTGGGCTTTTTGACTTTCGGCCACATTGACTGGTGACCGTTTTGACAGGTGACCGTTTTGATTTGGGGCCTAATTGAAAGATGACCGTTTTTGTCTTGGGGCCATTGTAGGCGAATTTTTTTAGTCTGAGCCGTTTTTTTGGACAGTTTTGTTTCTGCACCGTTTTGTGCCATTTTGACTGGTGACCGTTTTGACTTGAGGTGTTTTTTACTGGTAGCCGTTTTGCCTTGTGGCCGCATTGACGGATGACCGTTTTGGCTTGGGGCCATATTATGTTGGTGGCCGTTTTGTCTTACGGCTGTTTTGATTCGGGGCCATATAGTTTTGTGGCCATTTTGACAAGTGACCATTTGGACTGGTGACCGTTTTCACTTGGGGCCGTTTTGTTTTGGGACAGTTCTTTTATTGAACCACTTTGACGTGGGGTTGTATTACTGGTGACCGTTTTGACTTGGGTTGATTTTAACTGGTGGCCTTTCTGACTTATGCTCGTTTTAAATAAGGGCCGTTTTAACAGGGGACAGTTTTTACTTGGGCCCTGTTGTTTTCGAAAAATTTTGATTTTGGGCTTTTTTAACTTGTGACTGTTTTCAATTGGAATCATTTTGATTGGTGGTCGTTTTGACTTGGGACCGTTTTTTTTTTGGACCCTTTTAACTTGGGACTGTATTGACGGTTGACCGTTTTGACTTGTGACCGTAGTGACTTTGTCCGTTTTGACTTATGATCCTTTTGACTTTGGGCTATTTTGTTTTAGGGCCGTTTTGTTTTGGGACAGTTATTTTATTGAACCGCTTTGACGTGGGGTCGTATTACTGGTGACCGTTTTGACTTGGGGTCATTTTGACTGGTGGCCTTTCTTACTTATGTTCGTTTTAAAGGTGAACGGCCAAGCTTCTAACAAATGTTATTTATTCTTTAGTAACATAGTTTAAGCCATGACAAATCAACTTATCGTATCAGTTTTCATACATAACGCTTTTATCGATACGCCATTTTGTTTCAAACCGGATGTGACGTTTATTCTTTCCAACGCTTTAATTTTTTATAAAAATAACTAATTGGACTGTAAAAATAACTTCAAACCTCGCGTAATTTCACTAAGTTACAATAACATAAGACACAATTTATATTAAATAGGATGTGTAAGATGAATGTAGGTTAAAAACATATTCTAACGTAAGTATTTGGCAATATTTGATAGAAATAGACTACACATAGTCCTTACTTTCTTCGTCTTAGACATCTGCTGTAGGGATCGTTTACTTAGTGCCAGATTTTGTTATCAACTTATCAGTATTTTTTCGGCGTAGCTGTCTAAGATCACTTTTAACCCAGATTTTCTTGCGATAATTATGCAGCGGGAAAATTGAATGCCAATAGAATTGGGCAAATTTTCTAATTCAAGGGAATGCAAACTTCAAACAATGGTGTAACGTATACCAATAACTGTTGCATACTTTTGGGGAATAAAAATTTCAATAATTGTTTACATAAGCGGTTAAAATGAAGTTATACACATATCCTCGCGTATACTCTAGAACTGAGACTAATTATGAACGTATTTTCTCATTGTATGCTATAAACAGAATGATATATTCATTCACGTAACGAAATAACTATTTTGTTTAGCCTACATTTATATAAGCGTTACGCTCTATAAATAGCAATTGTGCAATGTTCCCATGCATAAATCTCACTCACAGATTTGCCGTTCCAAGTTGCCCATTGATTCTAGCGAGTTCATCGCATTCCACAAAAAGTAGTGGCATTCTAAAAATAGCGCGCGTAGCTAGCAACGGCTGTATAGCTGTGTTAATATACTCGTACATGCATTAGTAATAGCGTTCAGAGAATCATAAACCTTTCAATAAATGTGGAATTTATATTATAAACTTACTGTTAATTTTATTTAAAATTATTGTTACGATTTATTAACGATTATTTATAATTGCATCTTTCTATCAACTTATCCAGTAGATGCTATTTAATCTGAAAAAGGATGGTACATTTTCTATAGATAAAATGCGTTTGCGTTTGCGTTATCAAAAAATAAAGTCTTAACATTTCAAAAATCGCTGAATGTTCCCTGACGATTGCTTTTTATTTGACTTCAAATCGTTATTATATTAGATAACTAACATGAATGGTACTATAAATAACTATATAGACTCGTCTGATACATAATAATTATAATTCATTCCCGAAATTATTTTCTTACATTGTTAATTTGTTAAATTGGCTTGACAAATTCAGATAACAATTATGTTAACCTAAATTATTTTGGTTATTCATATATCACTGGTGGAAACATGGAGTTGTATGATTGGTTTATTCACGGCATAGATATTAATTATAATTCTATTTAATTTTTTAATTTATAAATTTATCTCAAATTAACTTTTGGGTCCGAGAAGTTTTCTTATAGTGTCCGAAAAATCTGGGGTCCAATAAGTCCCCTAATATTGGTGGGGACCAAAAAATCTGGGATCTGAGAAGTCACGTAACCGATCATCTTGGCTGTCTATTTAGGCAATCTTTGAATGACATCTCAATATTAATTTCAACGCCGATTGTCTTTTTTAAAGACATTTCTTCTTTAATCTTAACTACTAGACCAAGGATTAAAATACTTTCTCTTTGAGATCAATGGAAATGGATCCTAAGTTGTCTGATCTTCCTGCTGTCACCACGACAGAGATCATAAACTTTATGGCCCCGACAAACAAAGCCGACAATATCCTGTGTATTCCTACACAATAACGTGTCAAAAGTAATTCGAAGGTTTGGCAAGCTTTGGGCATGGCGAATCCTGATTGCTGATTGGTTAATAGGTTTTTGAATCATTTAATTATACTGGACTTAGACATAGGCCTAATCTAATTGGTTGCATTATTTCAGCCTTATGTATTTGCGATTTAAATTCAACTATTTTCGTAAACAAACAATACAAAATTAGCAAAAAATGCAGCGTTTTTGTATACGTAGTCAAAAGGAAAAAAAAAACAGCATTTTTCAAGTAGTGTTTGAATGTTCTGCAAAGCCCTATTGCTGTTTATTTCAATACAAATGTTTTTAATAATTCTGATTTATGGCTATATAAGACGCCCGTCTATTAAATTTGAAAGCTTGTAAAGGGTGATGTTAATATAATAATATACAGCCTGTTGATGAAACATTGATTTTATTAAAAATACGAAAATAGTATATCCAAAAATGTTTCGCTATCTGATTATAGATATGTTGAACATATATTGTAAGCAATATTATTATAATCTGCAGTATGCAAATATTTTTTTGAAAAGTAGAGTAACGCTTAAAATAAATAACAGTATTGGTGCCACTAACAAAATAGCAAGTACAGTAACGTGCTGATCAGTTGTTCAACAACAAATAAAACAATACATAAATTGTCGGCATGTGCATAAGCATATCACATGTATATGCTTTTTCTATGTGAAACATCATGAAATTGGTATGCTTTTTAGTTTAAGTGCATGGCACATTGAAAAGCCACATAAATACTTCACATTAATAAAATTTCACTGCACGAACATATTTCTGTTGTAGATGTTAATAATTATAGTCATTATACTTTACAAACTGGGAAAGCGTTCTCGCGTATTTGTAAGGGAGGTATCTAATTATCAAAACAACATCCTGTTTGTCACATGACATAATAAGGGTCGTGTACAACCTGCCATTTGTTCGAGGCATGATGACAAATCGACTGTGAAAACTGAAGTCTTGAATATGGTTAAAAGTGAAAAAATGCAACGGTTAAATAACAATCGAATTAAAAATATCTATGAAGACGTATTCCAAACAACCAGTCATAAAAATTAATATAAACAACTAAGAGGATTAACAGCCAAACATACTATGAGTGATCTGTCTGAAAAGTGATGGGAGTTTTCTATTTTAAATCGTACTTCTTTATAATTGTACTTGTATGGAAATATAAAAGACACAAAATAAATATGGATAAGCTAGATTGACGATCAACGAAAAGGTAAGTAATAAAAATTGGCATAATCTACCAATAAATTATTCATGTGCTAATTGTCATTTACTCGTCCCGCAAGACGTTGTTTATACGATAAAATTCATTATAAATAGTTGTTGTGCTTAAATGCCATTTTTTTTACAGAAATTTCGTAAGTAATAATGGCGACCTATCTTATTAATGGAGCGTTGGGTATTAAATACGTCATCAAAAAAATGGCGGCGGAAATTACCGAGCGGCGTACGGAAATTGCCGATGAAATAAATCATCGTTTTTAAGCATCAAACTAATGATTTTGAAGTTTTATATCAGCAACATTGTAATCTATTGACTTTTATCTACAAATATCAAACGTATGTCGAAACATGGCCGTTCACCTTTAAAAAAGGGATGTTCAAACAGGGTCAGTTTTGACTTGGGCCGTTTTCTTTTCGGAAATTTTTGATTTGGGACCTTTTTGACTTGTGACCGTTTTGAATTGGAATCGTTTGGAGAGGTGGTCCTTTTGACTTGGGGCCGTTTTGTTTTGGACCGTTTTAGCTTAAGACTGTTTTGACGGTTGACAGTTTTGACTCGGGACCGTATTGACTGTGCCCGTTTCAACTTATGACCTATTTGACTTGGGGCTATTTTGTTTCACAGCCATTTTGTCTGGTGACCGTTCGGACTGGTGACTATGTTGACAGGAGTCCGTTTCGAGTTGGGCCGTTTTCTATTGTGGTCAGTTTGAGTGGTGACCGTTTTGACAGTTGACCATTTTGTCTTCGTGGCGTTTTGATTAAGGACCGTTTTGATTTTGGGCAATTTTGACAGGTGACCGTTTTTAATTCGGATCGTTTTCACTGGTGGCCGTTTGAACAATGATGGTTTTGTTTTTGGACCGTTTTGAACTGGGGTCGTATTAAAAGGTGACCGTTTGGACTTGGGGCCATATGGACTGTTTCCGTTTTTATTTACGAATCTTTTGAACTTGGACCATTTTGTTTTGGGGCCAACTTTACTCTTGACCGTTCTTTCTGGTGAACGTTTTGAGTTGGGCTTGGGGGCCGTATTGACGGCTGACCGTTTTGACAGGTTACCGTTTTGACTTCTTGGAATTGTTTTGATTTAAGCCGTTTTGTTTTGGGGCCGTATTGTTTTCGAACCGTTTTGATTTGGGACCGTCTTAAATTGTGGCCGTCTTGGCTTTGGGCCGTTTTGATTTGTTGCGGATTTTTTTCGAACCGTTTGAATTACGGCCGTTTTGGCTAGTGACCGTTTTGAATTGGGTCGTTTTTAAAGGTGACCGTTTTGACAAGTGACCGTTTTGACTTGAAGCAATTTTGGTTTGGACGGTTTTGATTTGGGGCTATTTTGACTGGCGACCGTTTTAAATTGGGATCGTTTTGACAGGTGGCCGTTGTGACTTGGAACCGTTTTGTTTTTGGACCGTTTTGATTTGGGGCCGAATTGACCGAATTCCGTATCGGTTGTGGCTGTTTTGACTTATGACCCTTTTGACTTGGAGCGATTTGGTTTTGGGGCCATTTCGACCGTTTTGACTGGTGACAATTTTGACAAGTGATAGTTTTTACGTCGGGTCGTTTTGTTTTGGGGCCATTTTGACTGGTGATCTTTTTTAAGTTGGGGCTGTTTTGCCAGGTGACCGTTTTGCCTTAGGGTCGTTTTACTTTTCGACCGTTTTGTGTTGGGACCATTTTTACTTCGGGCCGTATTGACGGTTGTCCGTTGACACAGGTGACGTTTTTGAATTGGAGCCGTTTTGTTTGGGCAATTTATTTTTGAACCCTTTTGATTTGGGACTGTTTTGAATTCCGGCAATTTTGACAGGTGAACATTTTATCTTAAGTATATTTTGTCTAGTGACCGTTTTGACTTTGGGCCATTTTGACTGGTGACTATTTTTATTTGCGACCAGTTTGACTTGGGGCCTTAATGACTGGTGACTAGGGGTGTCACGATATTAGAAATCCATATTGCGATTAGAAACCCATGTTGCAATATTTTTTAATTTATCACAATATTTATTGCGATATATTGCGACCTTTGTATTCATGTATAATAAGTTTAAGACCGATAAAATCACCACAAACAGTGCATCCTATTTTATAGGATGGTTTTTTAACTTTTAATTTTCACCAATTTTGATGACGGGCGCAACAACAACAGCATATAAAAGCAGATACTGAAGTAAAACAAGCATGAGCAATGCTCTCAAACCGCCTTGCATGGCTACAGACTGTTATTATATTACACTTATACTGGTAGTGATTTTTTACATATGTGCAGATACTCGTTTTGTGTATAAACTGTGTATGTATTTAAAAGTTTATTTTAACTGAAAACAATGTATTGGGTTTAATGTACAGCGGAAATTCTCTAAACCGGACATTCTCGTGACCATGAAACAAGTCCGGTTTAGAGAGGATTACGGATTAGAGAGGAAGTAACTAATTCAAGTTCATGATTAGTCCCTATACTACGGAATCCGGTTATCGCCATATGGAATATCGTGCCTCTTACGGCGACGGCGAGACACGAGAATTGCGCGAAACGCGAAGCGAGACACGATATTGCCGCGAAGCACGAAGCGAGGCACGATATTTTAACACGAGATCTCGCACTGTCGCAGTAGCCCATACCACGATATCACGTGGCAAAATATCGTGTCTCGCTTCGTGTTTCGCGCAATTCTCGTGTTTCGCTTCGTGTCTCGCGGTAAAATATCGTGCCTCGCTTCGTGTCTCGCGCAATTCTCGTGCCTCGCGTTCAAAGGTCGAGACACGAGATGCGAAGCGAGACACGAAGCGAGACACGATATTCAGGCGAGACGCGAAGCGAGGCACGATATTATTTCGTTCAAATATCGCCCGAATCTCGAGTATCGCGGTAAATTTTCAAACCACGATACAGGAAACACGAAGCGAGACGCGAGAATCCGGCGACATGCGAAGTGAGGCACCATATTGTATCGTTCAAATATCGCTCGAATATCGAGTCTCGCGTCTACCGGTGCACCAGGAATTTATCACGTTGTAGTTTGTTTGATATTATTTTGTAAAAATATGATGATGATGATGATGTTGTTGTTGTTGATGATGATGATTATGATGATAATGATAATGATGATGATGATAAGTAACACCGAAGTTGAGTTGACACCAAAGTGCGTTGCTACATAGGACAATAGGGCAATGCAACTATCTGCTTTAGGGCATGATGCAACCCCACGTCGTGTTGACCTACTTTCAGTGTGTGAAAGTTAATTTGAAGAAGGCCTTTGTACACAACTATTTAACAACGCAACAGAAGTAATTGCAGCCGCAGTTTTCTCAAGACGGATGGGCGGACGGACGGACAGACATACAAAGAGACAGTCTGACAGAGAGACAGACCGTTACTTCTACAGCAACAGGCTTTTCATAAAAATAAACAATAGGGAAAAAAAGGTAGTCATCATTATAGTTCAAACAGAAACAGTTATCAAATCGAGTAGAAATAGCCACAAAGCAGCAGTATCATCCAGGCGAATGGGTGGACTGACGGACAAAGGGGCTGACAAACAAACAGAAAAACGGGCAGGCAGACAGACAGTGGGCCGTCATGGACTGGGCCGTCATGGAATGGGCCGTCAACGACTTGGGCCGCACTGACCCGCATTCGTTCGTTAGGAAAAAGAGTGTTTCTTTGCTTTGCTTCCCTGCTTTCAAACCGCGAGACTCGATATTCGGGCGATATTTGAACGATACAATATCGTGCCTCGCTTCGTGTGTCGCCCGACTCTCGTGTCTCGCATCGCGTTTCGAGTATCGTGGTTTAAAAATCAACCGCGATACTCGAGATTTGGGCGGTATTTGAACGATATAATATCGTGGCACTAACCGGATTCCGTACTATACAGTCCTCAGTGTATCAGTTAAACAGCATGTGAATTGTTTTATTTATCAAAACATATAATGCTGTATTAAAAACAAAGAACGTGTCATCATATTAGTAAATATTTAATTTACTCAATACGTCACAAACATTAATCGTACACGTACAAGGGCAGATCCAGGATTTCGGGTTTGGGGGAGGGGGCGTAAACTTTTCATCGTGCAGTTATATCACTTTTATGTTGTCTGTGGGTCTGCAGTGATCAGCTTTGTACAGATCCGTATCGAAGATGTATGGCAAATATTTGCACATCATCATCATCATCATCATCATTATCATAATTATCATCATCATCATCATCATTATCATCATCACACGTTCACAGTTATGCTCAGCAATTGTCTTCAGATGTGCTACGCTTTTTGGCGTTTTGAATACCAATATATAAAAAATATTTTAAAACATTCTGCATTTTAAGTATGTCTGAGTACATAACACATTTAGCATATACACGTGTATAATGTTAGCATATGCATACATTATTTTACTGAATCAAGATAGGAAATACCTGTTAGAAATATTTACAATAAAGTAATATTTGCGTCTTATTTTAAATCAGTATGTAAACTGAAAATTAAAATAATGATGTAATTTGTCATTGGCATTGTTTTTACTTATTTCTTACTTATCAACATGCATTAATCATGGAGAAATAAACCAAGCGATACATTTCGCATAGCTACCTGACCATTGACTGTCCGTGCTGATCAAGCTAATTTAAGGTGATTGACGACGTCATTGTCGCGTCTTTTTTTCCTTATCCATTCATGTCTCAATGCTTACAATCCCATCTCAAAACTCTATTGCACTACGTGAAAACACGTGCCCTACTAAAAAACTGTATTATATGCTTGTATATAAAAAAAATTCTCAATTGACGTTGTGCATCACCGTCATATCAATATTGTTTTTATTAATAGGCAATCTTAAAAATGAAGCCAACTTTTGTTATGATGTCAATGGATGTTTGTCTTACATTATACCAAAAATTAAAGATGTTCCATTTGAATTTTAATATAGGTTTTATTCAATGAAGTTTATTTAGTTGTAAAGAATATAAAAAGTCTACGTTATTTTTGAACATCCCTCGTATTCACTGTGTGTGTTTTTCATCGAACCGTACTAACGGACAGACAGACGAGCACGTTTTTTACACGAAATTTTGTGAAAGATACTCGTGTGATTGCCTTGTGAAGTAATACGGCAAGTGATGCCAACGTTGTGTAAATGTGGCTGACATATGGTGCCGGAAAAAAATGAATTGGAGCCAGCATTGTGAACACCTCTCTACTTTATCATTCTATATCTTTTAGTTTTAGATGAATGCATAAAACAATATGACATTTGGTGTGATTGGCACAGGAACATTGAACAAACAATTTTTCGATTAACATTTTTTGGAACCAAACTATTTATCTATAAATTTTGTCTTACATATTGAGACATAACTGTTTAGACTCGAAAGTAGTCATTGATTTGGCCTGAACGTATAAATGTGTGGTATCCTGTGCAAACGGTGTATTGCATCTGATATTTTTATATAATATATGAATTTAAAAAAGAAAACAATATGATCACAAATAAAAGTATATATACCCATTGTTGTAGTTTATCGTTTTCGATGAACGTTGGCGCCGGTACTACGGTGTACGTAAGAAATCGTATTGGGCGGGTTAGATCAGGTATTGTTGACTAGAGTGAATATGTATCTTTGACCAAATTGAGCGAGCGGAAAGAACGATTTTTTTTAGCAAATTCACCAGTTTTTACGGTTTTATATATGCCCATATATGTTTGGTCCGGCATCTTTGGGGGGGGGGGGGGGGCGCGCCGGGTGAGCCCTGGACCCGCTATTCGTATACGTTTTTCTTTAAGTTTTAAGTTTTAAAATGTATTTTCGCAAAAGTCAACATTTTATAGTATTATTATTTGCCTAATTCGATTGTCTGTTTGCAATGTGCATTTATAAATAAATATGGTCTTGTCATTACATACGAGTAGATATTCGTTGTTATGAAATGTGCTCTGATCTCTTACGTTTGCAATCGAACTAATTTGAAAGCAATTACAGTCCCAGAAAGCAGAAGTATACAGGTGAATGTTGTGACAACGTGACCGATATGCTAACAGTCTCTTTACATTGATTTGCTACTTTCACACTTCGCTTATGTATTGACCTCGATCAATTTTCCGTGACTGTAATCCGCAGTACGCGAACGCTTGATAATAGGCCAGTGAGAGGTGCGACAAACAAAGACCAGAACGGTTAAATAACGCTTGACAATAATCAATTATGAACGAAAGTTAGACCGGTTTTCAGAATTAAGGGGATTGGGGATATTTTTTCTACATATGAATATATAGTGAAATAAATCGGGACCGGAAAATTTGTTCGGTTTGGAGAGGATTTCGGTTTAGAGGGTTTCCACTGTATTATTAAGCATACACATTTTAAGAGAATACATGTATACCAAACATAAATGGAATATTATTGGTCGGCTTTGGTCGCTGGTGCTGCCTATAATTATCGGGCCTTTGACCTTCACCCCTACAAAACTATCAACATTGCACATTTTATTGCAGAATCAAATGCCGTTTTGACAGTTGACCGTTTTGCTTTGGGGCCGTTTTGTTTTCGGTTCGTTTGATTTGGGGCCATTTTGACTGGTGACCGTTTAGACTAAGGGTCATTTTGATTTCGGAACTTTTTCACTTGGAAACGTTTTAACATTGTGTCGTTATGTTTTCAGACCGTTTTGACTTTGGGCCGTTTGATTGCTGTTTGTTTTCGGACCGTTATGACTTAGGGCTGTTTTAATTTGTGGTCATTTCGAGTACGGGGCGTTTTGACGCGGATCACCTTTTTTTGGGGGGGGGGGGCTATTTTCACCGTTTTGATTTGTGACCTTTTTTATTTGGATCCGTATTAACTAGTGACGGTTTTGACTTGTAATCTCTCAGTTTTGGGGCAAATTTCTTAATGTGACCGTTTGACTTGTGACCGATTGGTTTTTGGACCACAATGACTTGTCACTGATTTGTTTTTTAACCGTTTTGCTTGTTACTAATCTCGTTTGGGACCGTTTTGATTTGTGTCCACCTGTTGTTCAGTCGCTTTGACTTCTGATTAACTTGTTTAGACCGTTTTAACTTTTGACCAATTTTTTATGGCGGCGCTTTGGGTAGCACTTTTACAGTTTTAGACAGAAAATCGAATTGGCAGGTGAAAATTTTCTAATTAATAGGGATAATAAATAGGGATTCAGTGAAACTGAGCAGCATTTTGAGTGTTTTAAAAGTTGTAATTATCAGATTTAAGGGCAGGAGTTTTGAATTGCATACTTTGTGAATTCGAACATATGCCCCTATATAAAGCCAGTGTATGTGTTGGGCCACCTTGCACATAAAATTCATACATGAGGATTCCTACTCTGAACGCAATTTTGGCAGGATATTGAAAAGGGCGTCCATACACTGGAATATATTTGAAAATCTGAATGGTTGACCCCCATTTGTTCAGTTGCAAGCACGTATATAGTAAGTTACGCAGTCAGGCATGCAGTGTTTGAGGTGCTCGCATTGGCAGAAAAGTTGCAAATCACTGAAATGGTCACGAACACTGGTGACATTTGAACCCCAAAAATTGGCTGATCATGCATGTTAAAATTATAGTAGAACTGTGTGCATTATTATTTTCCCTACATTTTTGTGAAGCCACAGCCACAACAATATTGAAATTATGCTTGGTTTGTTTTCAGGTGTTGACATTATCAGTGCGTGCAAGTCGGCTCGAACGCAGACCCCACCAGGCCGAGTCCGAAGCCCGAGAAACCGTACAGTGCCCCGTTGTCTTATGACCAATTTATTTTCAGACCATAACGATTTTTCACCGACCTTTGTAAACGTTTTGACTTAAGACCAACTGTTTTCGTTTTGACATATGATCAGCATGTTTTGGACCGTTTTCAATTCTTTTTGTGATCGACTTGATATGAAACCGCTATGTTTTGTGACCTTTTTTAACTTAGAACCGAATTGTTAAAAATCGACACGTACTTTACATGTTGTAAAGCAATATTGTTGTCGTAAATGAATACACTTAACTTCTTTCGAGTGACATCTTTTCTATTCGTACACAAATGGCACTCTTTAAACAGACAATGGTCACACCACCTGGAAAGCGCACTCGTATTGCTAGGGAGAAGTGACCCATCGCGTGTGAACGAATTCATCCTAGGCTGTAAGTCAGTGTCAAGTATATTATTTCTGAGATATAAACTACCAGTCTGCAGATGAATAAGTGAGACACGTGTGTTTGTTTGTTTTGTTTCAAGTTGTGTTTGTGAAAAAAATTGTCATAAGTTACGCTTTCTAAGGATACGAATATCCGGATAGTATCCGGATACCGGATACGGATATCCGAATACCGATTTAGGGTACGAATCCCATCCCTAGAATTTCAACAAATCTTGTAAATTACTGTCGACAATAGCAAAGCTGTTTGATGTCTATAGCGAGAGATCTGTAATCAATGATATGTAGATCATGTATCCTGCACATCTTGCCTTTTGTCTAAAGAACGAGCGGCACAACCTGTGCAATAATTGCCCGCAACATCTGTGCAGAGAATTGAAAGAAACCCCCATTTAAAGATTGTTATCAAATGTCTTTAACATTTATTTACGAGCATAATTAAATACGACACAAAACACCGTAATGTGACAGATGATGTCCATCAATAGCATATTTGCATGTTTCTGGAATATGAACCCAGACAAACATTTGACCTTTGACGATACAAATTAATAATTAAACAATGTACTCTCTTTCTGATTGTTGTCAATGTATGTCATCAGTCTTCAATATTGCCCATACACGGTAAATATAATTGTCAAGTACACACACTAACCATATTTTGTACAATAGTATTGACAGTATGGGCTAAATCGAGTTTAACAGTAAAAGGATGTATAGCTAGGTTACCACAAACTATCATTTCGAACATTCGTCACAAAATTACATAATTACGCTAGCATTTTGTTCGCTATTTTTTCACATTATAAGTTACATATAAGTACAAGTACGTGTTTGGGAAATATATCATGGTGGAAATTGCATTGTTAATACATGTAATGCAATTACTATAAGACTTAAATATATATAGTTGTTGTATTTTTTATTTATTTAAAACGCCCATTTGTTGGTTGTCTGGCACTGACATAGGCGTCAGAATACTCAGGTGAGCAAAGTGGGTCCCTGGTTACTTTCTTCTTTTTATGTTTAAACACAGTCTGCACATCATATTAGAGAACGAGTGGCGATAATTTGATATTCCTTTAGGCACATGCGACATTTTGTATTATAATTGCAATACGGTATATATCGTGTTTTGTTGTGGAAAAAAAGTACTTTCAAAATGTGGATAAGAAGGATTTTGTGTGCGATGTGTACAAGAATGCAGGTCAGTTACATAATATGGTATAATATAATATCATATAGCATAATATAGACACATGATCTGCTATGATATAATATGCTATAATATAATGTGCTATAATATAATATACCGTTCTACAAAATGCTATGCATGTAATTAAGAAATAGTACAGACCACTGAGGGCCTCCTCGCATTATAGTGACCGACCCGTCAGCCCAAAAACATTGAAAGGACAGAAGCCGAAGGCATAGAAAGTATATATAACAGGTCATAAACTGATACACTGCTAAAAGAATGAATAATACCAGATAAAAGTTGGTGAAGCAGATGGAAACATGAAAAGGTTGCATGATGTAACATCGAGTCTACTTTGTAAGGATAATCTACTGCCACCATGTAATGATAGTGCATCTCTAGCCAATGACTTCCATCATTACTTTGCTGACTAAATTTTGAAACTGACAAATGACATAGATAACTTGACGCCAGAAACTGTCTCAGATAGAGTCTTAATCGCTTAACTTACATGAGGTTAACTTTTACTCCTATTTCTGAAAATGAAGTTACAGAACTTATTCGGGATTCAATGTCAACAACTTGTGAACTAGATGCCATTTCAACACAGAAACTCAAAGAAAACCTTCAATATTTCTCACCAGTTGTAACTGAAATGGACAACCGATCATTGTCCTCTGGATTATAACTTCGCGAGTCTTCAAAACTTTACTGAAGAAGGATTCCTTATAGAACTTAAAAACCATGTGTCAAATCTTTCATTTCTATGAACAAAACTTGAGAAATTGGCATTAAAACTAATCGCTGATCACACTGAAGCTAATATTCTAACATGATACTCGCTAATTTTTCTATAGACAAAGAACAAAATTATCGTTTTTAAACTACCCAATAAACAACGCAAAAGAAGTCCCGATTCTGAGCGGAGCATAGTAAAAAGTAATTCCAATTATCGATAAATCGATAACTATTTCTTAACTAACATCTCAAGCGTCAATGTTGTCGGTTGCGAAGTGAAATATGTTGATCATGTAAGAGATATGGAACATAATTTGAATTTTGACAGACACATTTGAAAGAAATATCAATTTGCACATGTCCAGCTAATAAATCTGAAAGGAATTCGCAAACATTTCGAGCGCTTCGGGTTTCGAGCCGTGCAAGATAAACTTCTCTATATTCAACACTAATCCTAGTATTCTATTTATCCCATCATATCTTAAGTCCAAAATATATAACAGCAATTTAATAACAAATTGTTGAATTCATAAACTAGTAGTACAACTATTTTTCTAGTGCAAAGTTTAGGGATTGGGTTAACAAGTAGTCCAAAGCATCTAGAAATGAAATAAACGAAACTATAGCTGTTAACAAGTGTATTTGTATTTGCTTGTTTTATTTCTACAAAATATACTCGAATAATACTGCTGACAATTGAAATAACCTTCATAGTCAACAATTACACCACAGTGTAATGATCTATAAAACCTACGATCTATGAATAAATCAATGCACATTAAATGACTGGTTGTTTAAAAAAAAGAAGAAACGATATACATTTATAACTGCAATTTAATTTGATTGCTTTGGAAAACATGTTTGTGTAATTTACTTGCAATGTTTGTAAATTATCTCCCAATGACTGACCAGAAAATGCGATCGGTAAAAGTAAACAATGACGACCGTATCGTGTTAAGGAATTGAAAACGTAGTCCGTGCACGCGACAGGTATATTTCCACAGTGTGGAATACAGCTAAGTTTATCCCATGGGGTGTTATTTCGTCAATGCCGGCGCGAAGATGGGATAAAATTTAAGATGTATTGAATTATATTCTATGGACTGTGGCTTTAAGAAAGATGCGATTTTACGAAAAATGCGATTATACGAATAGTCCGGTAATTCGTATAATTGCGATTCGACTGTATAATTAGATTTTTTTGGTTTGGGTAAAAACAATACTCGCATGTACAAATTTATACCCGCGGGTACAAATTTAGACGTGTAGGTACACATTTCCTGTAGGAACAATTTTGTATCTGTGGGTACATCTATTTATAGCTGCTTTGTGTATATTTACTTTTGACCCAAACTGTACTGCATAGTATCGGGTAAATTGGTAACAGAGGTGCTTAAATATAATTGACTTAGTTCTGGCTTCCATAACTTGAAATGTCCTTTATATATTTTTGACTTTGCGCGACATAAAGTTATGGAGCAACCCCCATAGCAAAGTCTACCAGCAAGTCTTAAGAAATTGACAGATTATCAACAGTCACAAAAAATTGCCCAAAACGGCTTTTAAATGAACTACTGAACCAAATAGGCAGCATTATTGGATAGATGGATATTTTTTACATCTAGTTAGCAGACTTATGACAAATACGGTCTAAAACACTTCTCAGTTACTGTTTCGTTACTAAAATGTGGAAATCAGCCACATGGAAGACATTTGTCAAATGAGAATCTCATTGGATTTCACGGTCATAGTACTTTTTATCTATTATTTGTAACAGAGCATGTGCTGTGACTGTGACTGTTTTAAAACTCAGCCTAAAAGGAAAATGACAGGGGTTGGCTTCAGCGAACAGCTCTAGTCAGTACTATAGAAACTGTTCATTGAAATTTCTGTCCGATAACGGTCTAGTTCCAATGGCGTGAGCTGTTCTGGATGGTGCAGATTCTGTTGAAGATCATTGGTGGTTTGAACCCTGGTCGCGCTTCTTGTCTCGTCTAGTGCAGCGATCGTATTCTTCCCACTAGCGGAATCGGTACCGCGGCTTGATCCTTTAAGCTGATTTCGATCTCCTGTATTCGATCTCCTCTCAATTGTCAATCAAAGCGCTGAAGGCACAGCTGTTGTTCGCTATTGCGTAACATTGGGCACAACTCACTCTATTCAAATGTATATAGCAACACATGTCTAAATTAAACAGAAGAAACTCGCAATGATTATGCAATATTGAGATTGTGTCTAAACTAAAATCTGTCTACAGTTTTAATTATTAGAAATCAAGAATCAAATTCAATGACTGTTAAAATATTCGTTTGAACTAGTAGTTATTGAAAATGATAGTGCACTGTTCAATATCATAGCGTCCGATGGATCTTATCGACTCGTCTAAATAACTTAGTGCAATAGGCACTTAAGACCCGTTATGGTGCGGTTTGCAGAATATTTTGCAAATATATTGAAAATACGATAATATTAAAATTGTATAATAGAACCAGTAAATAAAATCAAATTGTATGAAGTCACCTTAATGACCATATAATAACTTAAAATGAAAACCCCGAGGCCTTATCGTGGACAATCTGGGCAATTAGAGAGGTATGCCATATCATGTCACCTTAAATACAGTGGTAATAAACTTAAAAATGTTGTATTGGTAAAATATTATAGTTGCACTAATACACGGTTAGGACACTTACCGGACCACCTCATTTCATGGTGTTAAGAAAATTTCCGGTGGTGACTTCCGAGGTGGTCCTGTGGAGTAAAAATAATATATATAGTGCGTATGACTTGCCAATTTTGTATAATTCTTATGATAAAGATGTTTTTAAGAAATCGGCCAATAAGTCATTACCAGTAGGAATGATAAACGAACTCGTTCGTAGATTCGTAAATAATGTACAAAAATAAAGGCTATAGGAATTTTATAAGTTGAAGTCTTTAAAAAAATATGTCAATGATACCCTATGTACAGTCATGTTTACCCATCTGAGTTCGTACTATAACCCCTTATGAAGTGTGTGACAACTGACGATGAGCACCAATAAAAATGTCTTCACATGCGCATTACAAGTTTTGCAATAATTTGTAATTTTGGTTAGTTTTCTGGGAATTTCTTCAAATGAGGTGGTCCGGTGGTGCTTATTTGGTCCGGTGGTGCTGAGTTGGCTGATGTTAATGAAACCGAAAGTATAATTTGTAGACACAGCCAAAGCTTGTCAATATTCATAAACCTCGAATTAGTTAGGATATTTATAGTCTGGAGAGGAAACAAATAAAAAAGAAATACATGTCGATGGCGAAAATTCCGAGACAATAGAGCACATTGTTGAAGAACTCTTTGAAATATAGATACAGTCGATGAAACGCTGTCTTTTGTAGCCTCTCACGTTGATTTAGCGACACATTTGTTTAATATACGAACACTTCTAAAACCGAAAAAGGTTTGGGCTACAAACATAAATATCTTGCTTTTAACAGTTGCTTTTTCAATTAATAAAGTGTCATTAAATGTTTTGATCATGTGACTAAAACCACGTGAACTACTTTCCGAGCCAACTACAGAGGTAAATGGAATGCAGCCGGTTTGCAAGAGATTAGACTGATTTCTGTCACAGCGTCTGGTCGAGCAGATCAGGACCTGGGTTCATCTCTACAAACAGCGCCTCTTGGAGTAAGAACATAAAAATCGTATATTAGTCACATGTCAACTTTAATTGTTTGTAAATGATCTGTTTTTGTCTTTAATTTTGTCGTTCTATCATTAATTTTCATGTCCATATTTTTGTCCGCCATATGATAAAGCGGGTTTGTTAAAAAGGTAAATAATGATAATAGAGAAATCAAATGGAGTCTTTACTTAAGTATTATATCAAATAATACACAAATAGAAATAGTAATAATATCTATGATACGTTTAAAGAATAAAATATGCATAAGCGTATATTACGAAACGATGCAAAGGATGGCTAGTCATAATATGATTTTGAAAACGCAAGTGTGTGATGACGATCGTTTAAACATGTTTGTTAATATATGTGTAACATTGGCAAATGTCTGTATGTATAAACTTCAAAGGTAACCAAGCATATGCTAATTTCTTCTTTAACCTAGCGTCATAATGTGACACGTGTTTTCGAAATCTTTGAGTATATGTGCATATATATGTATATCTATATATATGTATATATATGTGTGTATGTATATACATATATATATATTATTGTTTTGTTTTTGGTCTTGTCTGTTTGTTTTCTTTTTGTCTGTTTGCTTTATTTTTGTGTGTGTCAGTCTCATTACTATTTTGGAATGTGGATTATTTTCCCCTTTTTATGCATGGAAATACCGTATCCAACCATTTTCCAACAACTCGTAGCAAGATATTATGTTTCCTTATCATTTAAATAGGCAAGATTCATTACGACTTAAACTAGCCATAGTAAAATTGCCCAAAGTAGATAACAATGTGTGAAACAATCTGTTCTCTTAATGTCAGAGGTTTTAAACAACTGTAATAAAAGGAAAAGTGTATTTAAATGGCTTGAAGAAAATAATTATACTGTGTGTTTACTTCAAGAAACACATGTCTGTGAGCTGACAAAAATTAAATGGCAATCAGAATGGAGTGGAATAAGTTTTTATAGTGGGAAAAAATCAAATAGTGAAGGGTTAGGAATTTTAATTAAAAACAAAGAATAATGTAAGTATAGGTGCTTTTAATGAATTAATTCCAGGCAGACTATGTACACTAAATGTTAATATCAATAACCAAGAAATAACTTTAATAAATATATATGGACCAAATAATGATGATAAATGTTTTTTTGAACAACTAGAAATGCACCTGCTGCAAAATATGGAGAAAAACTATATAATAGGTGGTGATTTTAATACAATACTGAATCCAAAACTAGATTTAAAAAATGGCAAAGAAAACACACATATAAGCAATAGAAATACAATAAACAACACGATTGATTCATGTAACTTGATTGACATATGGCGATCGCTTCACCCAGAACAAAAACGTTTCACTTGGCACTCAAATGGAAAACCGGTAATATTTTGTAGACTGGACTACTTCTTAATTTCTCAAAATATATGCAACATTATAAATATAGCCAACATAAAGCCAGGCTACAAAACGGACCACTCTTTGATTGAAATAGTTATTGATAACACAATTCAGGAAAAAGGACCTGGGTACTTTAAATTAAATAATACCATGCTTTTGAATGAAGATTATCAAAATCAAATTAAACAGGAAATACAAACATTAGTAGACAATAATCAAAACTGTAACCCCAATACATTATGGGAACTGATAAAAGGGACCATAAGAAATGTAAGTATAAAATTTTCAACAATGACTAAAAAAAGAAATAAGGAAAAGGAACAAAAAATCATTGAAAAAATAGAATCACTGGAAAATAAATTAAGTAAAGAAAACGACAATGACGAAACAATTATAAAATTAATAAAAGAAACAAAAGCAGAACATGATAAAATTATAGAAGAGAAAATAAACGGTATGCTATTACGAGCAAGAGCTATCAACATTGAACATAATGAAAAAAATTCCAAATACTTTGCAAATCTTGAAAAAAGACATTACGAAAGTAAAACCATCCATAAGTTAAAAATAAATAACATAGAAATCACAGACTTCAAAACTATAATACATAAAAATAAGTTAAACACTACAAAAAATTTTGAATTAAATATAAAAAAGCTCACAGAAACCGAGAAACAATCATGCGAAGGCTTGCTTACAGAGTATGAATGCCTAAATGCTTTAAAAGAGATGGATAATAATAAAAGCCCAGGTTCAGACGGTTTGTCAGCGGAATTTTACAAAGTATTTTGGAATGTTATTAAAACGCACTACCTAAACTCTATTAACTATTCATTTTTAAATGGACACTTAACTCAACTTCAAAAACAAAGTATTCTTACACTGATTCCAAAGCCAGGAAAAAACCTAGAAACACTAAACAACTGGAGACCTTTAAGTTTATTAAATATTGATTACAAAATAGCAACCAAAACAATAGCAAACATAATGAAAAAAGTAATTTCGTCCATAGTTGAATCAAGGCAAACTGGATTCATACAAGGCAGATATATAGGAGAAAATGTAAGGACAATATTTGAAACTATACATTATCTTAATAATAAGAACAAACCAGGCTTGCTCTTCTTTGCAGATTATGAAAAAGCATTTGATAGTTTAGATCATGACTTTATGCTACATTGCCTTACACAATTTAATTTTGGACCAGAACTTATACAATGGAATAAATTATTCTACACTGACATATGCACTATAATTATAAATAATGGGCATCTTTCTGAACCACTCTCTATACAACGAGGCGTAAAACAAGGTTGCCCCTTGTCAACCACACTTTTCATACTAAGTATAGAAATATTGTCAAACTTTATTGAAAAAAATGATGATATTAAAGGAATAAAAATAATCAAACACGAAATGAAACAAAGACTTTTTGCAGACGATACAACATATTTTATAGATGGAACGCTTAATTCGTTCTCTGCATTGATAGATGCCATTCAAGATTTCAGTGAAATATCTGGTCTTAAATTAAACATACAAAAATCAACAGTAATGCGAGTTGGCTCACTTAAAGCTACGCAAACTATATTCAACAAATACAAACACTTTTTTTGGACCTCTGACAAAGCCAAAACGCTTGGCTTTTACTTTACAAATGATGAAAATCTCGATATAGCAAAAAACATTCAACCAAAACTCAAGACTTCACAAATTGCTTAAAACAGTGGCAACACAGAAAATTAACATTTCTTGGAAAAATTACAGTAGTTACAAATGTTCTACCAGAAAGAGCTCAATAAATATGGTGGAAACTTTGTTTTCGAATGTCCACTTAATGAAAAGCATGTTGTTTCTAACTTTAAAAATGATTTCCTCAAAGATATTCTTTTATCGTGGAATAAAGTTAAATCTAATGAAAAAGCAGGACAGATAAATAAAACGATTATATGGAATAACTCAATAATACAACTAAATAATCAACATACCTTTTTTTACCCAAATTGGTTTAATAGGGGCATTAAATTTCTAGAACATCTATTTGACTTCAGGACAGAATCATATTATACATTTGCAGCATTTAAAAACATGTATGATATACCTACAAGCGATTATCTTAAATATTACACACTGATTAATAGTATACCAGACACTTGCAAAAAACAACTATCTGAAACAGACTTTTTTAATTTTAGCAACAGTACATTACTTGAAAAAGTGCATAAAACAAACACGGTGTGTAAATATTTATATAATCTTCAACAACCTTTTAATGAAGTTAAAACCAAACAGCAACAGAAATGGGAAATTATAATGACTTCCTATAATCAAAGTATTGACTGGAAAAACACATATTTGATACCATTTAAAGCCACCATAGATAATAATTTACGCAACTTTCAGTATAAGATCCTACATTGTATATTACCCACTAATGCATACCTGTATAAATGTAAGCTAGCAGCTTCTAACCTTTGTACATTTTGTGCAAGTTATAAAGAAACTATTACACATGTTTTATTTGAATGTAATATTGTACAACCCATCTGGCGGGACCTCACAATTTATTTAAGCAGTAAAGAATTACATATTGATCTTAATGTAAAAGATATTATCATTGGAACACAAAAAGGTGGCGCTAATAATTCAGTTATAAACTATATACTCATTCTGATGAAGTCATACATATTTAGCGTTAAATCAAGAGCCGAAAATCCAAATATCGAGACTTTCAAAAACGCTCTCAGAATGAAAATACATTTAGAAGAGCAGATCGCTTTTGAAAAAAATAAAACTGATCTGCATTTTAAAAAATGGCAAAAGTTTGCACAGCCTAATACTTTAAAGTGAATCTTGCCTATTCTGTCTTTTTCCCCCCTCTTTTCATAGGATTGTTATTTTCTTTTTTTCTTTATTTTCTTTTTTTCCCCATACCTTAGGGAAGCTGTTGTGTATTTGTGCCAACACATGTGCCTTCCCATAGCAGTCTCCCAGTTTTTGAAAACAGTCACCTCATGTCTATTAAAAGGAACACCTTGACTTTTTACTACCCTCTTTCCTTTTTTTTTTTTTTTTTTTTTGTATATCACTTTTTATATCCAGAAATCCTCTCAAAACTAAAAATTGAAATGAATATAACTTGTACTCCTATATATTAACATTGTGTAATGGAGATGTATGTATAACTTGTACTTTTATACATTAACATTGTGTAATGGAGATGTATGAGATGTATGTTGAAAAATGAAGAAAAAAAAATAAATAATAATAATATAATTATACCTCACATGACCGCTCTATGCATTTTGTCCTTATAGCTAATTCTTTTTGGCGAGTTCTATTTTAAGTAGGGTGATATGAAAAAGTATCACACTGCTAAAAATATTGCTCAATGTTTAATTAATATAACGTAGAATTCAGAAGTCGGCATGGTCATAGAACTGAAAGACGGAACGCTCAAATTTTGTGTTAAAATTATCTCCAAATGTTTGACACATATTTTTATTGCTTCTATAATAAATGTTACACCTTTATTTAGTGTTTTCAAGCAATGATTATACCAGAAAACAAAACTGTTAAAGGTTGAGAAATATTGAGTTAATGGGGAATCTCGCAATTGTGTGTTATTTTCCTTGACATAAGATACACTGTTGTTCTACGGAGATATTAAACCCTAAGGCCTAAATTAAACAATCTTTTGTTTGCCCTTTACCGACCCGAAATTTAAGAGGTAGGTCGGTAGGTAGGAAAAATATTTTATTTTATTCCGAGAATATAATATTGTTCATACATGAATGTCGTCATTTAAATAGCAATGCATTATCTTTGTTTGAAAATCATAATTGCTTTCTTCATCTTGATTGATACAGCCAAGATTATACATGGTAAAACAGGCTTTAATAAGGGACAAAACATTACATAGAATACGCAATGATTTAAAAACAAATTTTTAAGTACTTGTATTCTATTTAATACCAATGTCTGCATTGACTAGACACACATATTAATTTATACAGCATAGATACACACTGTCTGACAAGAAAACATTGTATTATTATCAATAGCTGAACTGGCTAGAAAGTCCAAATCATATTAATACAGTACAAATACATACTGTTTGACTAGAAAAATGTCAAATCAATGATTTGAAAATTAAAAATAATTTGATGAAAATGTCACAAATAAGAACATTAGAAATATTGCTAACTCGGATGTCTCTGTTCTCTCAAATATAAACCGTGTTTTTGTAAATGACAGTTTAACAAAGAACAGATTAATACTAGTATCATATGCAAAATGTTGGCTGATGATAGAAGAATTATTCCTTAACAAAGCCAGTATTGACATACACTATTTTGTTAATATCAGGGTGAAACTTTTCTGCACAGCCACTTGTTGAATTGCTAACTGAAATCGAAACTTTGTCGGTAATTTTCTTGTTCTCGTCTACCACGCACAATAGATCATACAATACATTATCGCAAGTTTTACTTGTTTCAACTTTATGAAATTTGTATTTATTTATTTATTTCAACAAACACGCTGAATGTTAGAAATAGGTAAATTAAATCTCAATATGGTCCCATTTTAAAACAGCAAAATCTCCTGGCATCTTTCGCCACTTTTCTTTGATTCAGATATTGCGAGTATCTCTTTGGAAAAATAGTTCTCGCTGCTTTCAAAATTTAGGATGAAAAAAAAAGTTATGCTCCTTCTAAGAAAATTCATCTCACTTGATTGTAGTCACCTGTAAAAAAAACACTCGCGATTTCGACAAAAGCACATCCTGTCTATACATAAGCTTCTGAATATTCAAATTTCAAGTAATTCGGTGTCATGATACATTAAAATGCACACAAGACGTGTTCGTTATGCGAAATGTTTCTTTCTTTTGACAGAAGAAAAATCGAACTATTTTATATACGGACAACTTTCAAGGGGACCACCCAATTATTTACTGGTGTCTAGCCTTGAAACATAACGTAATTCTATACACAGATGATGACGTCATACGTCGACCGGTATGTACATGACAAAACGTGAAACACAGCATGTTTATCAGTATCCGGTCACTAGGCGCTTGTTTTCACACTCAAGCGCATTTTACTCTTTTGTTCAAGCGCCTTAATGGCCAAGATTGCCTATGAAAAATGTGAGCAAAAAAAAAAAGAAATTTAAAGCAAGAGAAAATAACTAAATAAAAAAATAATTACCGCAGATTTTGCGATAAAATATTTTGAGTCGGCGGCTTTTTTGTGGGTCGGTCGGTAAAGGGCAAACAAACTTAATTTTAATTTAGGCCTAATCTATCTTTGTTAATAAAGACATCTGGATATTTTTGTCGAAAGTAGAAAGTAAGCCTCGCCTCCTCAAATCAGTAAACGTCCTTTAAAGTTTAGTCTTAGTGAGAATGTATACAAACCTGGCACGTTTGTCCGTCTGTCCGGGTGCCTGTCCGCCACAAAGTATGTCCGCTCCATACCTATTTACCGCTTTTAAAAGAGAAAATTCGAGTAAATATGACAGGGAGGGGTTTAAATCGATATCATTCGTTTTTTTCTTAATTTTTCATATTTGTTTCGTAATTTGCGAATAAATAGTATTTTTCATTGAATGAATTCCGTAGAAAATACATGATTTCTACGCGAAATGTACTTTCAACAAAACACGCATGGACTCCAAAATTGGCATTTCGACAAAAGTAGTCTACAGGCTTCCCAATGGTCTATCGCAGCAACATAACTGGTTCCCCATGGTGTCAGCAGACGACTGGCGTATATCTGAAGTTGTTCCTCTGAAGTTACACAGGATGTGAACACGCTGCACTGCATACACTTCACTAACACGATGAAATGCTCTAGCGTTTCCTTCGCTCGCGATTTGAAGTAGTAATATGCTCGTTTATCTTTCAACATAAACCGGATAATGCTTTGTTAATTCCAGGTAGGGGTTCTTTATCTTTCTTACGTTGATACTTTGCATCACTATGTTTTCTTGTTATTATTATTTCTCTGTGGAACAAGAAATGTCTTTAAAAAAAGACAATCGGCGTTGACATTAATATTGAGATATCATTTTTACCCTAAACATAATGTAAGAGGGCCAAGATGATCGGTTACGTGGCTTCTCAGACCCCAGATGTTTCGGTCCCCACTTAGACAAGGCGACTTCTCGGTCCCCAGATTTTGTGAGCACCATAAGAAAACTTATCAGATCCCAAAATTAATGTGTTCTTTATTCAATAATATTTGTACAGTGAATAAAGCGATCATACCGTCCCATGTTTTCACCAGTGATACATGAATAACCGAAATAATTTACGTTAACATCATGATTTTATAAATTTGTCAGTAAAATTTAACAAATTAACAATGTACGAAACTAATTGCGGGAATGAATGAAAATTATTTTGTATCAGACGCGTATAGTTATTCAGATCTTAAGTAATATACCCTACCTTCATCTTGAAGTTATCTATGCATAATACATACACATTTCGAAGTCAATTAATCATTTATACTGTGTATCCTAATGAAAAGCAATCTTCAGAGAACATACAGCGCACTTGAAATAATGATGACTTCCATTTTTGATAACACAAACATTAAATTTCATTAGACCATGGCGATTTTAAATTATATTCGGTAGGGATGTGATGTATCATGGGTTTCTGTGTATATTTGGCATTGCAAATAATGTATTAATGCTACGCATATGAAGTAAAGGTAACATGAATAACATTTCGACGTATTCCGAGACTTATTTCACCACATTTTATTTATTGACATATATCTTTTTATAGGTTGATTAACATCTACTGGAGAAGTTGGTAGAATTTTAATTCGTAATAGAACGCAACCACCATTCAATTTCAAATTAACATGCACAATAAGTTCATTAAAAAAATGCCCATTTAGTGAAATATTCGCTCTTATGATTTTCTGGACGCTAATTGATGCATGTATATTATAACAGCTATACACTGGCAGCTAAATGCGCGCTAATTTTAGAATGATCGTGAGTGTGTTGAACACGCTAGAATAAATTGTTATTTATAGAGCGTACCGCAAGGCTAAACAAACGAACGGATTAATTCTGAGAACGAATAAAATATTCTGTTCTTAACATGCAATGAGAAAATATGTTCATAATTATGTTCAGTTATAGAGTGTATGTCGAAGATATGTTTATAACTTTATTTTAACCGCTTATGTTAACAATTATGTACATTTTAATCCCCCAAAATATGCAACAGTTGTTGGTATACATTAAACCATTGTTGTAAGTTTGCATTCCCTAAAAAAAATAGAAAGTCTGCCAAATTCTAGTGGCATTCAATTTTCCCGCTGCATAATTATCGCAAGAAATCTAGGACGAAAGTGATCTTAGACAGCTACGCCAAAAAATATACTAACTGATTCTTTGAATATCAGATTTTAGGAATTCACACGATTTTCTCTGAGAACTGTGGGATTAGTGTCACCATTGATTTGAAGAGTAAGTACTAACTAGGCATTTTATTTATTATTTATTTATTACGACTTGGCAAAAAAGCTGTTAGATGTAATAAATTTAAGGCTATTTGAAAATTTCAATGATTACTGCCTAAATGTAAGTAATAATATGAAAGAAAGAAAATAAAAGAAAATAAATGGGAAATGGTTTAGATACTTAAATGCTGTACATATGTATTGTTGTTATTGGTGTTAATTTACTTAAGATTCTGTTATATAAGATGGGATATCTCCAGTCGCTTATCAGAGGTAGTTTCCACGCTTAGCAGGACACTTAGTATCAATTATGACATATCGGGAAAATGCCCACCAATCCACAGTGACATGTCGGGACAAGGTTCCCAAATTGACACAGTAGTATCTATGATGACATGTCTGGCAGATTATGTAGAAGCTGCTCGAACACCATGAGCCTATATTTAAGACAACGCAGGTAATAAAGGTCTTTCGTTTATTTAAAATTTAATAAAAGTGACACAATTATTATCAGCAAAATGTGTGCGATAAACAATTTTGCTCGCTAATTGGCAACAATTTGCCGTGGGGGCCTGCTGTGACCCCTGCAACTTTGTTTACAAATAGATGAGAGATGTACAGCAATGAAGTGCTTGGGATGAATCTGAGAATTAGGATGTAACAGTATCCTTGTTATACTGGTGTAGCGGTATTTAAAAATATTAAGTGGTGGATTGTCAGTTTGTCAAATTCTGAAGTGTTGATTCAATGGACTATGACCAATCAATTTTCACAAATACTAGTAGATCATTAAAAGGCTAGGGTGCTTGTTTGAATGACATTGAGACAGGAGGTCAATGGGGTGTTAATGAAGTACAACAGCACATTAATTGCCTTGAACTAAAAGCAGTAGTATTAGCCGTTGAATCATTGTGCAGACAAATAGTACACAGGCATATCAGAAGTCGATTTGACAACACAACTGTGTGTTGTTTATATAAATAAGCAGGGTTAACAACTTCAACAAATGTCTAACTTAAAGAAATTACATAAGAGAATATGTTTTTGCAACTTTTTTGCAATACCGCGAAAAATTTGGTTGTCGAAGGGTCTAAACGTACAATTGCTGAAAAGAAGTCCCGGGTATTTAATGTAGATACATAATGGATGCGTAAATATATGTATTTCATAGACTTACACATGTGTTTGGTGTGTCAGACAAAGAACTATTTGCTCCAAAACTGAATAAACAAGTAAAAACGTATTATGCATAAAGATCAGAGCCACGGCTCTTGCCAGTGGGAGTGTCACGCGGACGGTAATGTGGCTTATTATTCATCAATGCGCATTATTATTATTATGTATATGGGTTGTCAGACATGCATTACAGAAGTTACAACTGGTGAAACGGGAGGAAAATGTAGTTACACCTGTACAGCTCACTCGGGTGTTTTCCCCAATATCTGAGAATGTCGTTGGACTGCCTGAGACTTAACGATCTGTTGACATTACCCAGATCACATCTTACGCAAGATATTAACCAAATTTCATCTGGCTGTTAACAACATCATTATGTACCGATAGAAAGATAGTACTAAATGCCATAATTTGACAGATGGGTGTTGTTTTGTAATGGAAGGAGTTACAATAATCTTTTGTCATCAACTGTACACGATGTATTACAATATTTGTCTCACTTGTTTCAGCTAGGGCTTGAATTGAGTGCCATTTATATGGCACTGCGGGCTATAAGTGCATTTACTATTGATGGTTATTTGGGGGAAAATCATCTTCTTATACGATTTATGTGCTACGACAGTTGACCCAAATATTATATAACGTGGGATGTAAACAACGTGTCAGATTATCTTCTTAGTTTAAGTATAAATAGTAGTGTTAGTTGTTATGAAGACTGCCGTGCGTTTATGTTTAGTATCAGAACAATTGTCTTTGCATATGATTGACATCACATACATACATATGGGTAGCAATGATCTAACAATACGATATGGTGATTTGCTGAAGTGAGGTTAAACTCAGGGCCTGTCCTAACAACCGGATTTGTATTGTGTATCCAATGCTTTCGTACTTAGACATTGTCTTCGTACTTACAAGTACTACAGTCTCTTTAGGGAAAGGAAACAGCTTTATGTATATTCTACTGTAAACCATATAGCAATGTTGTACAAGACACAATTGCTCCATGGATTAAAACTGTGCTTGGTGCATTTGGTATTGGCATTACCATATTCACACCTCATAATCTGTAAACAAATCCTACATAATCTGTAAACAAATCCAAACTCACACTGTCCTCAATCATTTGGACAGTTTGTTGGTCGAAAGAGTGCACTGTTGTGATAAGCTGGTTACTGACGACACTTTTGTTTACCCAAGCAATTGTCAGTAATTATAACACCGATTAGATTACTAACAATGATGTTTATATTGGCAGCATGGGTTATTTAGCTTTGCAACTGATGTAAATATACAATTGAGCAATTTACATAGCATTGATATTTTTTTTATATAACAGGTTCTGCAACAGCTGTAGTAGTGTTTATTTAGTGGATTAATATATCATAAAACATCAGAGAGCTTAGTTTATTTGTATAGTCCATGGCCTTGTAGTCCGGTGATCTCTGAAATGCTCATAGCAAAGGCTGAGTCACACTGTGATGACGTAAAATTAATAAATTATTCAAAATGTATTGATGAATGCTTAGAATTCTACGAAGTGTGATCTTAGACTTTGATATGCCCAACCCGCCCTTCCTGTCCTGTTGGAGACATTAGTACACTCGACTACATGTATCTGAAATCCTGATAAGCCACTGGAGATATCCCATCTCATATCAAAGTCTAAGATCACACTGTGACTAAGTAGAATTTTAATTATTCACCAATAAATAAAGTTCGAATAATTTATTAATAAGCGACCCAGTTGCCGCGCTATATATACAGTGCTCAAAGAAATACTGCTAAGGAGGTTTACCAAAAATAAGCGTGTATGAATCGTTGTTGATGAATTAGTATCTGAGACGGTTAAAACTTGCACCGCAAAATGTCATACTATGAAATTTCGCGGTCGCGAAATTGTGTTTAACGTAACATATAAAATGTTATCATATTGGTCGATCTTTTATATAAATGTGTTATTATTTATCCAATTTAGAAATAATTTTCGATTTATTGTTGTTACCGGTAATCGGCCAGTAAACAACGATTTGGAGTTCTGATGCGTAGGAATTATTTTTTGCTATTGTAATATGAACTATATTTTACTATGCTCCATTCAGAATCGGGACTACTGTTTGCGTTGTTTATGGGTAGCTTTACAACGATAATTTTGTTCTTTGTCTATAGAAAAAATAGCGAGTATCATGTTAGGATATACATTATATCATTAAGCACCTATATGTCGCATTTCGTTCAAATGTTCCGCGATTACAAGCTGAATATACTACACTGTGCTCACTAAAGCCGCGAGTTTATAATAAATATTGTATTGTGTTTTTTTTTTTCACATGACATGCAGTTTCAAATTAAACGATTTTCTATCCATACCAGCTCTCTGGAACAAATATTATATTATAATATTAAATTAATACGGCCGGGAAACTAATTAGGCAGCCACATTTGGAGGTGTCATTGTATTTACTGGCAAAAGCTTCTGATATCGTAGGTGGTTTCAAAAACCTCTCAGGCAAAACTTGCAATATGGTTGGTGGTTTGCAAGGGAAAACACACATTCAAAACGTCTGTGTGTTCCCTTCCGAATATCGTTAATAAAGGACAGTATGATGTGTTGGAATTAGTGCTAACATTTTCAAGCCAGAACCTGGTGAGCTTTCCCTACCATGAATTAGAAGTTACAGAAGACTAGAAACTATTTAATGATCACCATGCACTGGTTTCAGAACTTCAAGAGAAAATACAGTGTCTGTTTCGTAGCCTCTTGAGATTGTGTATGTATCAGTACCATTCGATAATGTTTTATATAAACACCATACAGTCGTCAATATATTTATGTTAGACATGTGTTATTGTGCGTATGGTCATTATGAAGTAGGCATCAGCACCATTATTACGGTATCTTGTCCATAATCACCATGTTTACATCAGGGTACTGGGTTAGAAAATATTGCTTCTAACATTAACTAGTATCAGGATTCAACTGTCTGTGCATACATTTTCTGTACTGATTAAGGTGTCTAACAGGACGAAACAGTGTCGGAGGACATTGTAATATGTATACAACAGCTTCTGAAAGGGTAATATTTTAACAACAATGAACATGAAGAAATTAAGCAAAATAATGTAAATCCACAAATAATATCAATCGCCAACAGACCAGCCAGTTAAAGCAGCTGTCCAGAAATATGTTAATAAACATAAAACTTTGCATAAATCATTTTTAATTGACATCTTACCGATCAAAATACAAAACAAACGCATTCAAACGATAAAATATTAAAGTTTTGGTAACGGTTTATCATATAGTTATTTATTTGTATGCGATAGCTGGTGTTGCCTCTGGAGTCAATCAGCATGTACATTAGTGAATAATCCATCGTACCAAGCGTTTTTTAACATACACATTATTAAATGCCTTTCGTAAATAAGAATCGGTTTTCAGTCGAATAAATGCCTTTAACGTTCATTAGAACTAATTTAAGTTGTATTGAATGATATTCTATGGACTGTGGGTTTCAGTGTTTCAAAGAACACCATTTTCAACGGCATGAAACAAATGTTCTTTCATTTTGCGTAGCATTTGTTACCGGTAAACTTTGAGTAAAGCCACTATCTTGGTTACTTTTGTGTACTAATTAGAGTATTCGCAGTTATAATACATGTATATACATTTGATATGACCTTAATAGCAGTGTGTTTAGGCAGAACATATGTAGAAATGTACAGTACTTGTATGGTAAATGCATTATGTGTTTACATATGAAGAGTGTGTGCACAGAAATAAACAGTAGAAAATGAACACTTATAATCATATGCTAGTCTTTTGACAATTTAGTATGAATCTACCAATGATGAGGCTTTGTTGATGGGTGATGGTGGTTTACTAAGTGTGGTGCTATACAAGGTGGAGGCTCTTATGCTCGGACAGCATAGCGGCATGTACTTGTTTAAACAAGAATATTTTCACAGTTATTTCATCATATGTATGTGGCAATCTTTAATTATTGTTTTGTGTTTCTTTATCACTGCTAATAATTTGCACAGTTAGCAAAGATTATACAATTTTAACCGTTGTTAATACCTTTCCAATATTGTCAACAATGCTTGTAAAGGATTATTATACAACATAACATGCAAAACAGCTTTATCTTTATCTTAAGCTATCAGCTTTAACACATTTATAAAAGACAGTAAGTACATAATTTTATCAATTGCATACCTGTGACAAACATACAGATTATTTGATTGCAATTGCTACTTCTACCTATTGTTGCTAATCAGTTGATGTTATTACCTGTTTTGTGGGTCAGAGCAAGTTTGGGCAGTTGTGGCCATAGCAACAGCAAGAAGCAACCAACTGGTATATAAACCAGAAGTAAAATGGGACATGCACAGGCTAATCCAGGACGGCACTTTCCGCTTTAATGGTATGTTCTGTTTCAAGGAAGTCTCTGTACGCACATGCATTAGGCCCGGTTTTCCCACGACGCACCTCAAATAATTTGTCCAACCCCGAAGTGTGAAACTGTGTATAACAAACGTGCATCATTAACAGGCTCTTGACAACAGTTAACTCAAGTGGTTCCTTCGTATGAAACTCACACAAGTGCATGTTGTTACCAAATTCTTTGTAGGATATTACGACACAGGAACGCAATAAGGGGGTAAGATATTGTATTTTCTTTATCATTGTGACTGAATATCTTTTGTGATTTACTCGTAGTTTCTGTTTGAGAGCTAGAACTTCACAACATGGTCGGAAGCTGACTAACATCCCGTACTTGTAAAATGGACAATACTCACGATTAATTATTCATTTATTCACCAAGGCACTTTATTAATTGAAGAGTAGCTTATTGTCCAGAGTACGGCTTCTAGGCGCACGTGCAGTGCGAAACTGGGACGGTTATGTTAGAGCATAATACTATTATATTGTGGCAGTTTTGAACGTAGGGCTGTGTATGTTTACCAATTTGTAGTATACATTTCACTTATGTAAAAATGGGGCTAGGAAAATACAGCAGGACATTTTAATAACATTATTAGTAAGCTTAATGATGATACAGCAGCCAGTACATAGATTCACTCTCCACACTGTTCCTTTCCATGTTTACTTTAAGGATTATCCAGCACTCAGTGACCAAAGCTACTTGAGAGACCCAAACTATTACTTAACATACCCAAGAAAAATGTTAAGTAGACCCAAACTTTCGGAACTAAATGATTTTTGGGTCAGTACTTCAGATTTTGGGTGACTTATGATAACTTATGCAACTGGTAGTATATAATGGTGCAGCAAAATTGACTCCGGGGAATAAGACTTATTAAAATTTTACTACACTTAATTTTCTTTCTTTTAGGCTGCTTTTCATATATGGATAAAATCTTTTGGACATTAAATTATAATATGGTCACTGAAATACTAAATGTGTTTAAGAAGTAAATTTAATAAGGAATTCTAAATAATCGGTTTTTATGGTGTTAATAAACTTATTAAAGAACAATTGATTTACGTCTTGTTTCCTAAGCAATTGGGTGGTAGCAGCGATAAAAGTTAATAAGGGAAGAGAGAGGACAAAAATGTTACAATATTCATAGAATGTTAAAGTGTCCTGATATTCATCAAGCTCTTAAGGAAACAATATAACATCAAAGAACTATGTCAACGAAAAGGGCCTCAAGAGGGTAATGTCTTTAAAAACAATCTTAAATTAAGATTTTAATAATGGCATATAATAAGTTAACATTTTGAAATAAGGTGTACCGGCATGTACAGTCGAATCGCGATTATACGAATAGGCACCGGACACCCGCAATTATTTGTATAATAGCTTTTTCCGTAAAATCGCATTTTCCTAAATAATACGAAACATCGTTGTATAGTGTCAATAGTGGTGTGTATTTTGACCCACAATCGTAAAATAGTAATACTGCATGTTCACTATAATATAGTATATATAACACAGATTGCGTTAAAATCGCATTTTCCTAAATAATACGAAACATCGTTGTATAGTGTCAATAGTGGTGTGTATTTTGACCCACAATCGTAAAATAGTAATACTGCATGTTCACTATAATATAGTATATATAACACAGATTGCGTTAAAATATTTATTCAAACCGTATTAACACAAAAATAACAATGATTATTTATTTATATATATATATAGCTATGTAATTTTAAAGTACAAGACCGACAACAAACTAACCATTTATGCTTATATTAATTAAAAGTACAACGTTTATGCGTACAATGCGATTAAGGGAAAATGGAGTCTGAAATCCACTTTCTTTTGTGTTGCCCGAAATATCACGCCTCGAGAGTTAGTTCTTTGGTGAACTGTTGACAGAGTTAGACTTTGATGAAAGAAATAATAGTGAACAATTGTACATCTTGGTTAATAACCACGCCCGCAAAACAGCTACATACCTTGTCAATGCTATGTTAATGAGGAGAAAAATATATATATATATACCTAGTGTTTATATATTGTTTTGTGCTTTTCTCTCTATTTTTCTCACTGTATATTTGTAAATTATCTTTGCCATAACACTTGATCTTCGTATCAATTGTTTAGTATATATGAATATTACGTTATATTGATCAATTTACATTTGAAGGTGACTGATAGGCCCATGGGGCCGGGTGTTTGATCGCAAAATATTATGTTACATACATTTTGCTGTTCCATGTAACACATGTCAATATAATAAAATATTTACTTACTTACTCAGTTATATTACGAAGAGTCACGATACTCTTCCGATAACAGCTTAATTATGCGAAACAACAGATGGCGAGTGCGATCAACTGCGGTCACACCAAGAGGTGTGAAAACAACCGCCAATACAATCGCGCATTTAAACATTTTTTTAAACGTTATGGGACGGTGATAATTGTTCATAAAATTGTATTATTCATAAAATTGTATTATTCGTATAATCGCGATTCGTATAATCGCACCTTTCTTACGTTGAATAAAGAAGGAAACATGGCGGGACTGCCGCACTTGTTCGAAGTACACCGTCATTTCGTATAATCGAGTTTCGCATATCCGCGATTCGACTATAATGGGGAAAAAAAAATCTCAATCTGAGATAAAAATCAATTTATAATATAGGTCGTGTTTGTTTGGCCCTATTCATGTTTAGAGTTCGACGTCAGAATTGTGAGTTGTTTGTATAACCATGGTTTAAACATGTTTACTTAGAACGCAGAAAGCGCTGTTTGCCGTCATCTCTTCGTATGAGTTCGATACCCGTTTTAGGTAATATATACATATATATATATATAGAGAGGGAGGGAAGGAGGAGGGAGGGAGGGAGGGAGGGAGGGAGGGAGGGAGGGAGGGAGGGAGGGAGGGAGGGAGGGAGGGAGGGAGGGAGGGAGGGAGGGAGGGAGGGAAACGGATACAATTTACATATTTTCACTCGCGCAAGCGCTCGTGAAAATATTAATTTTCTCCCTTGCCGGTGATGATATCACGCGTTATCACACCGAAAAGAAAGAAATATCCTCTATATTTTTTCACCTTTAAGGATTATATGTTGTTGCTGTTGATGGTGACATTGCTTCTAGTATTTTTATTAATTATGAAAAGCTTTAGTCGAGATTGAAAATTTAGAAAACAAACATTAAATGCAGTCAAATATCAAAGAGAATAAGGGCCGTTCACACATACGTGGTTGGCTTCAAATGACCGTGAGATTCGATAGGCGGCGAGGCTGCGTAAAAGCGTGAGGGAATTAAACTTTGATAAAAGAGATTCTTCTAAAATGTATTTTGCTTAATAAATAAGTGTTATGAAACCCCTGCGTTATCGTATGACATTAGTTGTTAATGTTCATCAGGATTAGTTGATTGGCCGATGTATATCTATGGTATTTATATACGTTAGTGTATACACTGTTATTACCAAACTAGAATGTCCAAATAAATCATGTCGTCTTGGTTGACAGACATGTGATGATGTACAATGCCTACATTGTCATCTTAAACTGTCAATAAATTGTAACACATTTCTGGCGTCTTTGTAAAATAACTAGACCGTGGAGTGGTGCGCATCGAAAACGTACATTGTGGCTGTCTCTTGAGTTATTGTTATACCGCAACATATGGAGAGAGGTTAGTGCGCTATTTCGGAGAGTTGATGCTAATTTAGTAGTAGTGTATGCGTTTGCCACGATCTTTAATGTGTTGTTCTGGATATAAAGTATGAGTAACATTCGTGAGCTTCGTACATGAGAAAAAATGTTGGTCAGTGTGTTAATGTAATAATAAAGGTATATAATTTAGGCGTGTCGTGTGAAAACCGGGCTTATTGCATGTGCGTAAACATAAATCCATTGAAGGCGGAAAGTGCCGTCCCGGATTAGCCTGCGTAGATTGCACAGGCTAATCCGGTTTCCCACGACACGCCTCAATTAAATATTATTCTTGATATACACGTATTTATCAGTCGCATCTTAATCTTAATCTAAAAAATATATAGCTAACTAGTTATTTTGTCATATGCGGTTAGTTAAACAACATATAATACATCTCTGAAGTGAACTTTCAGATCGAACATGAAATACTAAGTACATTAATGTGTACATCTTTTATATCTTCCTTATCGTACTTTATAAATGAATTATGGAATTAATTATATTCGAGAAGAGAATAGATGGTCAGTGGCGAATAAAGATGAGTTTATAATTCGGGTTATAGAGAACAGTGTTGTCTAAAACGACTGTAGATGTGATTATTTGCAAATATTTCTAATAACATATAATATTTATAATAAATACATTGTACACAATATCAAACTTTAATAGGATGACTACAACCGGTATAAAACCTGATACTTATAGTTATAAAACAATTTATCCTTACACTGTCCGTATAATTCTGTGGCGGGTGATACATTGCGAAACCAGTTGAACCATGCTTCAGTTTGCATCCCACAAACTGGCCCTCTAGGCTGGTCAACGCAGAAATGTTGAATATCATTTGGGTTTTTTGCTGATATATAATTGCACGTTATTATACATTTTGTAGAAATCTTTACATTAAGAATTAAAAGGGATACCAACGCTGGATTTTAAGTATTGAATAGCGTAAAAAAGTCGTTCGGCTACACCCACCGCTCAAGTTGAGAAGCCACCTGCACCTTATTAGTATGATCCTATATCTTCCCTTTCCCATACTTACATCAGTAGTTTGCCTGCCTAAAAACTGTGTTCGGCTGATGGTTAAAATATTAACCGAAGTACTGAGAGTAATCTAGCAATTTCTGGCTAAAATTTAATGTAATTTGTCTCGTATAGGTCAATTAGCCCCTTTAGTATTCCAAGCCAAGCTGTTTATTTGACATCACTCATAACGTATTGCGTTATAATGTCAGAAACAAAGCCGAGTTTAAAGAAAACGTTTTCTGATGCCATGAGTGACAAGTTACTAGTATTTTACCTGCGCAGTTTACCTGTTTATATGTTCACGTGTGTGTGATTTAGTTGTTTTATAGTAGACTACTCCACATTTGATAAGGATCACTTGTTTTTCAGTATTTTATTATATCCCAACCAAACAAGTTTAGGGGTGTGTCTGTATAGGAAACACTTTGTCGCTTTGTATTAATTTATTTTCACTGATTCGTGTATTCCAAACGTTGTCTTTTATAGTTCAAGATTCATTCCTTTATAGAAAAATAAGACAGCATTTGCACAGGTAACCCTTATCAAATTTTGAGTAGTATAGATAGCAGACGTAGTTTGTTTTGTTTTAAAGGCTACCAATTATATTAGCTTTTTCGCAGACAATATTGTCGACAGATTTAATACTGTTATCACTTTCAAAGTTTTTAAGTAACATCATCGGATTAAAAATGTGGTCAAATGACAGCAGGCGCGGTTACAGGATTTTGATAAAAACAAATAACCTACTAAAGTTCTTTAACATATATTTCCATTTAAGCTAGAACAACACTTCAGTACAAACATCGCTGTTAAACTAATAATTGGCTAGTGTTTTAAGCACAAAATAGTTTTCAGCTGTACAGCCGGAAACTTCAAACTTGAATACACGTTGATTTGACGGTTGTTTTGGGTTACACAAAACAAATGAAAGATGCAAAAGTCTACACTCGTATTTCTTGATTTTAATCAATAAAGTAGCGTCTTACTCGTCATTTTTATATTGTTTTTTCTTTTCAGATTATTTTGTTACTTTCTTCTGATTATTTTGAAACTAAATGATATGAAAGATCGTGCATACACACTTTAAAGCAGTGTTTGAGTTGGGATCGAACTCACGATATCTCGATCGCCATGCGGACACCACATATATTACAGAATTTACAGCAGTGTTTGATGTCTATTATTTGTTTGCAGCTCTGCAGTGACTGGCTGGTACTGCACGAGACGCCACGTGCACAGAGAGTGATGCCGGTGTCGCCAAGGATACCGAAAGCGCAGCTGTTACGCAGTAAACCGTTCTTGTAAGTTGGGACCGCTTTGACTCACCGTCTGATCTAAAAGGCACTTATTCAAAGAGTTTTGTATGTTAAAATCTGTAATTCAATGTCTAAACTGAAAACAAGCATCTGAACTTCCCAAAGCTAAATATTATATAAAGTAAAACATAAACAATGTTTGCCTCCTCCGGGGCTCGAACCTACGACCTTCGGATTGCAAATCTTTCAAGCTAGGCAAAAGGCCAGCCAGACTTAGATGATCTTTAAAAAAAAGTCATATTAAAAGAGATTCATTTTCTCAGAAGTAACAAATATTTTTTAATCAAAATAGAGGGAAGCATCTTTCTTAAGAGACATTGCAAGGCAACCTTACCTATAATGTATGTGCTGTAACATATACATGTGTATTAACAGGCGTAAAGCCCTATGTATTTGAAATATATCACGCGGCATAGACGAACGGTGTCAGAAATGTTAGCTATTGTACTTTGGGACTATATGTAGATTTCTTTGACTGGGTCCGTTTTCCCACAGCTCCTGATGGAAAACTTAAGCAAATTTCTGACATTCTTGTTATTCTTGTTGCCTTTTCATTTTACACTGTAGAGGGTCTTTCTACATTTATGTTTAAAAATAGTAATTTATGTTTTAATATGTCATATATAACACTTTTGCAAACCGAAATCTGTGGATTTCACATAGAAAAATTGAACTGAAATTTAAGTCAAGATTTTCCTTAAGAGCTTTTTGCATACCGGCCCTGGTTTCTAACTTTGAGTTTATAAATTATGTAATTTTACAGTTTATCATCTCGTTTCAGGCTATGCGTTGTGTTAGTTTTGCTCGGACTCCTACTTATACGCAGCACGGGTCGTAACATCGTCCTAGTGGAATGGACGGCGGACGGCGCTGAGACCAGAAGTGGCCGCCGTGTCATTTCCGGAAACGGAACTGCTTTTGACACGTTACTTAAGGATACGTATGAAATCCTAGTCGACCCAACCCGTCTCAACATCGATCTGGAAATCAATACTTATGAACAGACTGTAGATTTTATATTAAACCCCAGAAAAGAGAGAAATTTCCCCAAACAAGTCATTCAGGAAATCATACCCGAACATGGCAGGTTTACGCAGAAGGCCAACGACCAATGTACTAAGAAGATAAATGTCAGTTTTCTGAAGGTTCATAAAGCTGGGAGCACGACTGTGATGAACATGTTGCTGCGGTTTGCAATCAGCAATAAGTTAAATATTGTTCTTCCACGAAAATCCGAAGGTCATGGTTTCAATTATCTCGGTTACGGGAAAACTGTATCCAGTGGTCGAATAGTACCGCTACCGCCAAATGAACACTATAACATTTTGTGTAACCATGTAGTTTATAATAAAGAAAAATTCCGAGAGATTCTACCAGCGGACACTTCATATATTGGGATTATTCGTGAACCGGTGAGCCATTTTATTTCTGCGGCCACATACTACAAATTCTACAAGAACTTGAGGTCAAATAATAACACAAAAGGTCACGTGATGCGTGATTTCTTGCGTGACCCATCGGCGTTTAGCGCCAGCACGTACTTTGTTCGAAACCGCATGTCGTTCGATTTCGGAATTCCCGAATCCGAATTTCAGAACGAAACATTCATAGCAAACTATATCAAAGAGCTAGACAAGGACTATGCCCTTGTTATGGTCCTGGAGCGTTTCCCAGAATCCTTAGTTCTAATGCGGAGAAGGTTATGCTGGACCACGAAGGAAATACTCTATGTTCCGCTCAATGCCCTTTCCCGAAAACCGGACTTTAACTTGACAGACGAAGATGTACATCGACTTCGGGACTGGAACAGCGCGGATTTCAGACTCTATGATTACTTCAGTGCCAAATTTGATCAGTTAGTCAAACAGGAGGGAGATGATCTGCAAGAGGAAATCAAAAGCTTTCGAGAAATCAAAGAGACCGTCGCTGAGTTTTGTTTTGGGATACCAAGTTCCTTCAGTGATGTTAAGTCGTTTCCGGCCACGAAATGGAGCGCCGGATTCACGGTGACCTTGGCGGACTGTGACCTGATGACGGAGTACGAGCTGCCGATGCTCAGACTCCTGATAGAACAGGCCTGGACAAAGTACCGGAAGTCACAACCCGCGCTGTCATAGTTGTGGTGTTCAGATGCATTGTTAGTGCGCTTTTGTTAGCGGTAGTTCTTAATGATCTTTAGTCAGACATTAAGCAGTTGTTAGTTCTAATGACCTTTGGTCAGACATTAAGCAGAAGGCATTCTGATTTCTTCCAGAGGACATTTAGTTTCCATCCTCATCATCAACATCATCAACCGCCGTGGGGAGGGGTAATATACGCCTGACATTTATTTGTGGACATGTACTATGAACCCGAGTTCTAGTCATTATATTTTAAGTATCTTTATGTTTTACCTACTGCCACGCTAAATTGTATTAAATGCGGCCAAGGACTGTGTTTTATAATATGTCAATACTTACTTTGATATTATAATATTTACTCTTTACAAGATTACCTATATCGCTTATGAACCATTTTATGTAAATGTCTGTTTGTAACCAGAAGCAATATAGTCAAGTGCGCTTTATTTGTCGAATGTTTATGTACATTTTGTTATAAAACGGTTAAATAGTATGACATGTCACATGTGCTGCGAGGCATGTTCACAATTGTTGCCAAGTGATTTTAGCATTAAATTTTGTTAAAATGTTTCCTCTTACAATATGTGATTTTAGCTCACCTGAGCACGAAGTACTCGGTGAGCTATTGGTATAGGGCACCTGTCCGTCGTCAGTATGCCGTCAACAATTTGCACCGTTATCGAGATAACGACTACATTTCTTATTCAATCTTGACCTGACTTTGTGTATGACCATAAAATCTATTGATAATGGGCCAAATTGGACCACAAACCTTAGAGTTATGGCCCCTTGTTTGTGGGAACAATAGGCAAACATTGCCATGTTACCTTGATTAAGACATAATTTTTCTTCTAATCTTGACCAAACTTCCACAGTTTGTGTGACCAAAAGATTTCAGTAGGAGCCAACAATAGCCCTTTCTCAAATTGTATGCATGCTTAACAGTCCATTCTCAAAACGAGGCTGAAATGGGTCACTTGTATACATTGATAACTGATAGCACTGGCCACTGCAGGTGAAGCATTATTTCCAGGTAATATTATGCAATAAAACGAAGTTTCTACTTAACATTGTTGTGTATACAACTGTAACTCAAATGTAAACGAAGATGTCACGAGCTAAGCTTTATTTATGCTTCTGTACTTTTGATGAGATATTTGTAGACGATGCAGACGATACCGGTGCTCGATGCAGCAAACAAGCAATTTTAGGCAGAGATATCTAAGAGTTCGCTGCAGTGGACCATAAGTGATGGATACAGTCGACAATGGATGACCACGATAACCAAAGCTAAGTATTATTTTAGCTCGACTATTCGAATAATAGGTGAGCTCTCCTACTCGCCCCGGCGTCGGTGTCGGCGTTCGCGTCTGAATTTGTTAAAAAAAATATTCATAAGCTTTCATATAGTTCCTGTTAATGAGGACATAAGGAAGCAATGGGTGGTGAAAATAAGAAGAGATGTAGGCAAACATTTAAAATGTATGCACATAAATAGTATTTTATTGTTGAGTATTTATACTGCTTTTTCCAAAGTCTCTGTTCCTTAACTGAAATTATTTTGCAATATATCAACCAGGAAGTTAAGCATTGTTTGAAATAAAAACAAAATGCTGTTATTAATTTTAGAGTAACATAGCTGAATACTTATAATACAACTCAGGTCAGTGTTATATGTACTAAAAAGATAATGATTTTTAGAACTCAAAGACAACAGATTTTTCTAAATACTTCAAAAGATGATTATGCCTGATAGATACATATTAAAGAAGAAAGCGGCAGTTCCAAGTGTTTTTTTTGGCTGTAATTAGGAAATTTTAAGCGCCAAGGAGATAAACTCATAAAGAAGCCCATTGCATCATTTCAATCCCAAACAAAATGGTGTTGTCATTTTTTATTTACCTATTGACCAGCTACTGTTGATTTTTTGGAAATAACAAAAATATATAATTTTTAATGGTTGCTTCAGTATAAATTAAAATTTCTATAATATTGTAAGGACCTCATATTTCATTGATTTTATTGTTCGTACTTACAGTACTCGTCCTTTTGAACGTAATCGCGCCAGCGAACTTGGTAGCAGATGGTATTTCTGCTGTTGTACTAAGTTAACTTATTAAGAGTTTATCAACTTATTAACCACTTACCTTTTTAAATTGTTGATATTTTCTGGTTGTCTATTCTTGACCGGAACGCCATTGACCTAATCACATTCACCCACCTTGAATTTGTTATGTCATTTATTTTCATTAATATTTTTTTTTTTTTTTTTTTTTTTTTTTTTTTTAGTGTGCACAATTTTATTTTCTTCATAGTATATTATACACACATTCATGCTATATATAGAGTAGTTAAAAGTTGTAATGTACATATATTGTAAAGCTGCATATAAATAAAGTTGTAAACATCCATACATGCATACTATACATACAATTTTATATATCAAAAACATTTTACAGAATACTAAATTGAACATACATGCTATATAAATTTTTAGATGTAAACATGTATATCTTCTATATAATATTGCACACCTTTTTGGGGGTAAGTAATCATGTATTTTACTTTTAAACAGAAATTTTTGATATAAAACATGGAAGAAAGTGAATAGGACACAGTGTAATGTCAGTATGGTTATTTGAATGTACAAAAGGATCATGATAGTGTGGATGTACATGCTTGTATATTGGGTTTTATTGCATTAAAAGTCTTACAACTGACCAGTTAGATAATCGAAGTTCTGGGTTTTTGCACAGTGTATGTTTTTGAATTTCCCAAGCTAGTTTTAGACTTTTCTTTAACCCTGAAATAGTAGGAATTTTGCAAGATTTTTGACACATACAAATATATCTCTTCACTTCCAAAAATAAAATATTAATATGGTCCATTTTTTTGTTGCACATTCCAAATAGCATGTCTTGACAAGTCAGTGTAGGTAAGTCAAACTGGTTTGTATTCAATTCATTTTTAATATTATTAATTAAAGATTGGACATGTTCACAGTCCCAAAAGAGATGAGTTAAAGTTTCTTCATATTTGTTACAAAAGCAACATAAATTATCAGTTACAATTTTCATTTTTTGTAACAGAGATTTCGTTCCTAAAATTCTATGTACAATTCTAGTTTGTAACCATTGTAAATATGTATCTCTGGATAATTTAAAAACAAAACTGTATGCATATTTCCAATCTATATTGTTATACATTTCGTTCCATTTGCATTGACTGGAAGGTTTGTCATTATTTGAGATAAATTTGTCATATACTGCTTTATGTTTTTGCATGAAAACGAGTTCACTTAAATAGAATGAAATAAAAACGTTGTTACTATTTGGTACATATGTTGTATCAAATCTAGAGTTTCTAATGAACTGTGATACAGATCTTTTAAGCCCTTCATAAAATAAAAAATTGAGGGCTTTACCAGTATAAACCTCAATGTCTTGCTTTGATATGAAACTTCCAGAGATACACATTATGTCTCTAACAAATCGTATTCCTCTTTCATACATATTATTTTCATAAATGCAGTTCAAACCAATTTTAAAATTGGTATTATAGAACAATGGCATATTCAATACATCATCAAATTTACAAATGTTTAGTTTATCAATGTACATAATATAATATCTAAGAACATCTTTCCAAAAGTGGTTTCCTATTTTATTCACATTTTTCTCAACATAAGCTGTCCCCATATTAATCATTTTTTTAACATCAAACATGGAATAAACTAGCTGAAAACATTTACCTGTACATGTTACAATTTTCTTTATCCATGTCAATTTCATGCTTTTTTCAAATGAGTAAATATCTATCATGTTAAGTCCTCCTTCCTCATATGGTTTAATGAGAATAGTGTGTTTAATTTTTAGTGGGCCATTCCAGATGAAGTTACAAAAGCTGTTATGTATTTGCTTTAATATATTTGTCCCAGGACTGGGGAGGGCTATAAACAGATGTGTAAACAGGGGAAGTAACAAGGATTTTACCACAATTATTTTTCCTAATGGTGTGAGGTTTCTTTTACTCCAAAATTGTATCATATTTTGTACTTTGATTATCTTGTTTGAAAAATTGAGGTCAACCATTTTTTCTAGATTAATATCAAATAAAATGCCTAGCACTTTAAAACTGGTTGTGCCCCACACTAGTTTGTACTTAGTTTTTATTGATTGTGCACTGTATTTCTTAGAACCTATCCATATCAAATTTGTTTTATCGTAATTAATTTTAAGTCCGGATTCTAGTGCAAAAACTTGTAATAAATCAATTGTAGCATTTAGTGAATTTTCTGAACCGTCTAGTAATAAAGATGTGTCATCCGCAAATTGGGAAATTTTGTATTCTATATTTTCAATTTTAATTCCTTTAATTTGTTTTGAATTCCTTATGTTAATTGCTAAAATTTCCGCACATAGAATAAAAATATAAGAACTTATTGGGTCACCTTGACGGCAACCTCTTTCTATTTTAATGAATTCTGATAGATACCCATTGATCTGTACAGCTGCCATGGTGTTGTAAAGAAAAAGAGAAATCCATTTTCTGAACATAATACCAAAATTAAAATATTCTAGAGTTTTCTCAATGAAGTTAAATGCTAGTGTATCGAAGGCCTTTTCGAAGTCTAGAGTCATTAGAAGTCCTGGTATTTTATTATCCTCCGTATATTTCATGATATCATATATAAGTCTTGTATTTTCACCAATATATCGACCTTTTATAAAACCGGTTTGATCTTTTGAAATGAGCGTGTCAAGGACTGTTTTCAATCTGTTTGCAATTGTACCTGATGCTATCTTATATACAACGTTTAAAAGTGTTAAAGGTCTAAGGTTCTTAAAAAAGTGCCTTGGTTTACTATCTTTTGGAATACAGGTTATGATTCCTTGTTTTTGAGTGATTGACCAAGATCCAGAAATAAAAGCATGATTCAGACTTCTTAAAATAAAACACTTCAGATCATTCCAGAATACTTTGAAAAATTCAGTTGTATAACCGTCTGAGCCTGGGCTCTTATCGTGCTTCATGTTTTTCAAGGTAGCTGAAATTTCTTCCATTGTCAACAATCCTTCTAATGCTTGAGATTGGTCATAGCTTAGTTTAACTGTTTGCATTCCGTCAAGGTCATAAAAAATATCAATATTGTTTTTTTTTTCATTTGAAGTAGTCTTAGCATATAAAGTTTTATAATATTTTGCGGCTTCCGTTAAAATATTTTTTTGATCGTATACATTCTGACCATCATCGTTTATAATATAAGGTATGGTTTTACTGGCTGAATGTTGGTTTTCTAAATTGCAAAAGTATTTTGTGGGTTTTTCACCTTCATCGATCCATTTTGCTTTTGATCTTATAAATGATCCCTTCATTTTGATGTCACGCATTTTTGAAAGTTCTTCTTTTAATGAGTTTAATTCTACAATGTTTGTTTCCTTAACATCTTTTTCTAGTAATTCAATTTTTTTTATAAGAATATATTCTCTGTCTTTCATTTGTTTGGATTTGTAAGAGGAGTAAGAGATTGTTTTGCCTCTAATTTCCATTAATAACGTTTCCAAGAATAATTGGTCATTAATAGTGAATTGAATCATATTATTATCAATGGTATTCAATAATTCAGTATTGTAAACAGGTAAGCAATACTGTTGTTTAACTTCTTCTATTTTTAGTTTTATGCACTTAAGATATTCTTCATCAAATAATAAAGAGTTGTTGAACTTCCAAAGTCCCTTACCATGGATTGCTTCGCAAAGATTCAATTCTAAGGTTATAACTGAATGATCAGATTTGTAGCTTGCTTTAATGTCAGATTCTCTTAAGTGTTGTAAAAGATTGTTAGAGACAAGGAAGAAGTCCAGCCTACCTTGCTGTAGAGAGTTAGGTTTTCTCCAAGTGTATTGGTTTAAATTACCATTCATTAGTCTAAAAGTATCTATTAAGCCCCTATCTTTAATGAAAGAAGATAACAGATTCCTTGAGTTTTTGTTATTATCTAGGTTTCTATAATTAACATAGTCTATTTTTGGGTCGAGTACAAGATTGTAGTCTCCACATATTATATATCTTTCATTACCTAAAGAGTCTATTTTCAAAAATAGATCTTTGTAAAACATTGGTATATCATTATTAGGCCCATACAGGTTACAGACAGTAAATCGTTTTGAATCGAATGTTAAATCTAACAGTAAATAATTGCCATGCTGATCCTTCTCAGTGGTATGGACCGTTACAGATATATGTTTTTTTAACAAAATACACACTCCTCTAGAGTTGGAATTACCATGACTAAAGTAACAATCACCATCCCACTGCATATAAATGTGCTTTTCCATAGATGGGGTAAAATGACAATCCTGTAGACAATAAATATGTGCATTTTGTTTTTTTAAATAACTGAGTACATCTCTTCGTTTTTTACAATCGTTAAGGCCACGACAGTTGTAAGAAACAATTTTTATGTCAACCATTATTGTAAACGCTAGAAGTTTTCATATGGTAAGTCATACAATTATAAAACCCAATTAACAACATTTTCATCAATTGACTTTTGATTCGCATATGCAAGATAAAACAATGTACGCAATGTATCATCTTTTTCTTTACACCTGTGTCCTGAATAGTGATTGAACAAAACATCAAATTAGTGAACTATAATAATGTATAGCTTGCTGTTTTTTTTGCAATTTATTATCAGTTTCTTATTTAATGTGTTATAGAATGTAGTTTATTATGTAGTTTAGGCAATTCTAAGAGTTATATCATATACTTGAGAGAGATAAAACACAACAGATGTGAATTGTTAATGTTAATAGCTCCTCATACAGGAGTTATTTATATTTCATAGTAAAATAAATCTATAATAATTTTTTTACTCTTCAAATGCTTCTTTTTATTGAGCATTTTCATACCATATTAGCAGTTTTCAAAGGCTACCTGAAAGACTGTAGTACTGACTGCAATGCAATTGTTATGGAAATACCCTGTCTAAAAATAGATTACTATTTGAATGGCTGAATACTGATAATCGCAGTAAACTTGTTTTGGAAAAAAAACCTGTCTAAAAATAGATTGCAGAGTCAATGTTGCGGAAAACTTTGTTCTTAAAATAGATTACCAACTGAGTGTTTAAAGCTATATCATAGTCAAATGTAAAGCAAACAACAAAAATTACACATATATAAAACAACAACATTAACATTAATATCAGTATTATAGATATAAGCATGGAAATATATGGACAAATATGGTCAATGCAAGTTTGCAGTCACACATTTTTAGACATGAAATGTAAATCATCAATAATCTACAGCATAGATAATTAAAAGAAGGTTATAATGATAAAAGATTAAGAATGTCAAACTTACTATAATTCTACGTGTTGACAATATGTTTAGGCAGAATGTGTCCTGTGACAGAGGGCTATATTTATCTTTAAGTTCTAGTGTATCCAATCTTTTAATGTTTCTTACTTGACTGTTCTTGGCATTTCATGGTGTTTCCGCATATCATGCAAAGACCGTTTATTTCCGGTAAAAGGCACGATAGTTCATTATGCTACTAGCACTGTTGATGGTGTTTATTTCTGCTTCTGGCGATTGGCACGGTACTCGTTGATGACACTGTCGATATTGTCATGAATGTCAAATTTAATGCGCTCCTGGTTCTTGGTGAGCGCAAACACAGACCCATTAATATTAATCAATGATACCGCAGTATGGTATCATTACGTAGGTAATTACATGTAGAATAATCCATCACCATATATTTATAAGTATTGTCTGTATGTAAATCACAAACTGACATTTATTACTTTATTCCAAGATGGCTGCCAGTTCTTCGCATTCTAAAATGTCCGTTTGTAAATATTTGTCTGACGGCACAATATGATTGGTTGTGCTGTCAGCGGGCGTCATCTATTGGGTAGATTTGACACACCTCCAGCAAGACCGCTTCGGCGGCATTATTTCATTGGCTAGTTTGGGTCACGTGTCACAATATTGACTAGTATAAATAGAGCGATTTGAATCTTTCCCGGCACTTCAACTTCTACCTCGAAGTCAGCAGGAGGTGGATCACGACTAACCTCGGTCAACGGTCTTGAAGAATTATAGTTAATGCCTGGACATGTATCTAATCGTTTGAAAACGAAGTCATTAAGTTTAATCCTTTGAAAAGCCACAACCCAGCTAGCCAGTGAAAAGTATTAATATATAGTTTATAATAACAGACGAGTTTAAATGTCTCGTTAAACATTAAAAGAACTCACCGTACTTGTCTCTATGTACTGTTACATTGTCTACTGTTACGTTATTAGTAGATTAGACTTTATTAAGTCTAAAATAAAGTGAATTCTGTTGAACGTTCGTCAGTATTGTATTTAAATTCAACCTCCAAAAACTAACCATCCTGACGGATGCCACAATATATATTGCTTAATTATATCCATTTAATTTCATAATTTGTTTAGCTAACCAGCTGTGGATGATAGCATGTCTTCTGTCAAACCATAAAGTTCTGATCATGCAATCGTTTAGAAATTAATTTAATGAAGCAATACAAAAAATCAATTCAACTTTAACTTTGATATTTTTGCGCACATCTCTGTTGAAGAAGATATTTTCTAAATGATAGTCATTTACACACCAAAAGAAACAATTACCATTTTAGTTCAGTGCAGGCCATTTGTGTCAATACCTTATTATAATTAATAATCATGGCTCATTTTACTTACATCCCAAATCTGTTGGTTGAACTGAGGAACAAAATAATAGCATGTATATAAACAGAACAGAACAGAATTTTATTACACATAAACTTTACAGTTTCTAGTGTTTAACAATAATACATTATACATTATAGCAAGTGATCATTAATTTTAATATTTCTAGAACAGGATGAACTTGACAAGATAAAAATGAAACTTGCATTTTCACACATAAGAATAGTACATCTATGTATGCATGTTGTTGGTAGGGAAACACGTTTGTGTATGAGTTGCTCATAAAAAATGTCCTGAGGTTATTAACGTAGAATGATTGCCCCTCAGTTGATACTGGTAGTTTATGCTTGATTGTCTTACATGAATTGACTCATATGTCTATTTGCATGTGCTCTACTGTGTTAACCTAAACTTGAGATAAGAATCTGTAGTTAATGGCCACAACTAACTCTTGGGGTGGATATAAGATGTGTTTAACAATTCACTATGGATCATGATTCAATACATAAAATGTGCAATAGAAAAACAAACAGAACTTTTAAAACTATGTATATATCCCTCACTTTAGAAATGGTAGCATGAGATTGATTTATTGCCAGATAAAAATTTATTTGCTTTAATGTAATGTTCAACAAAAGAAAATGTAAATTTTGGAATGGTATTTGTATCTCGGTCACTATATGAAGCAGCCATACTGCTTATCAGCACTGCAGTGTTTACATCTGACTCATCTCAGCCTCGCTCTGGCGATCTCATGTTTTATGTAAGAAATGTAAGAAAGGCCTATGGGTAAGGTTAGGCCACAGACACCGGAGTTATGTCCCCTAGTATGTGGACAAAAAATGCAAAAATTGCTTTATTTTTCTTTCAAACTTGACCAAACTTCCACAGTCTGTATGTGATCAAAAGACTGCAGCAAAAGCCAACAATGGATCAGATTGGGCAACAAACTTCAGAGTTATGGCCCCTTTGTTAGTGATAAAATGCAAAATTTGTCTTATTCGTGCATCGAGATATAATTTTTCATTAAATCTTGATAAAACTTGTTTTAAAACACATGTTTTTTATGGCCATAAGATCTCAACACAAACAGCAAATGAGACAGGCCACGAACCCGGCATTTATATCCCCTTAATTGTGAAAATTGAAGGGACTTGATCACAGATATTTGTATTTATGAAATATGTCAACAAACGTCTTTAATTGTCAAATTAAAGCATCTGAAATAAAAAGCTGAAATACTTTAATAAGAAAAGCAAAAAAAATATTTAAAAAAGTTACTCTCACGTGGGTTCGAACCTCAGACATCCGGATCAAAAGGATAACGCGTTACCTCTCGGCCATTTCGACTTATGTAACTGACGGTGTTTTTTTTTCACTTAATGTAAGTGATTCACGCGTTTTCAACAATTTCATCGAAAACAACAGAAACACTCCAAATTATTACATCGTTTAGCGTTACAAACGCTTTACAATTTAATCCATTTCAACTAATGATTACTCATTTACGGAACTGTATATACAGCATACTTCTATGTCAGTAGGGTTAGTTTGCACCTTTATATACACCATTTTTTTATTTTTCGAATCTATGACAAAAAATTTGAAAAAAAAGGTAAATTCGTCAATCTGTGAACAGGTCCCATTAATGCAAAAATGAATTTGTTGCAAGTCGGGGACTTCATTTTCAACCAGTCTGGACCAAACTTGCACAATTTGTCTATTACCATAAAGTCTAAAGCGAATTTCAATATAGGACGGGTAAATGGCAATACACTTTACTCTTTGAAACAAGCCGGCAAACATGACATGACCTTTGCGCAGTGGTCGCCGTTATCTTTGAGAACTGCAGCATTTGCACTATTCCTCCGAAATTGCCTGCGAAAAGTTGGATACCATCGTTGAGAAAATATATTCAGGTCCTTTCTTGTTTTATGTATGAGAGTAAATCAGATAGATTAGAATTATTTAAGGACATTATGGCGTACATTCTCACAAGCCTATCACAGCAGTAAGGCTTTCATCTTTGCCAGTACTCAGGTGAGCCCTTTGGGCCATCATCGCCCTCTTGTTGCATTTTTAGTATTTGTATGTATAAAGTGTGTTCTTAACAAATGTACTGATATTTTAAATGTACAGTGCATTGCATGTGTTCCAAAAGGTTGTAGGGTTTCAATTTTCTTTATCGGATATCAACAATGCATTTGAATTTAATTGAACTGTGTAGAATTGTTCTTACGCTTTCACGTTTATAAAGCTCATTTTTATTGGTGGTTATTATTAATGTCCCGTTGTCAAGTAGGCGATTTTACATGTAATATTGAACGCTTTTTAAAAAGTATTTTCCAAGAAAATTAACAAAACGTTAACCGTCAACGGCTAATCCAGCTATTCTGTATGTATTTGGTAAAACCAAATATCAACCGTACCCCAAATGTATACGCCCCATCGGCTATTTCAGCCCATTCAGGATTAGTCGACATGTTGACTGTTATGAATATTATTGCGTTTGCATTAAGTAGTTTGCTTTCAAACCTATTTATCTACCAAGGTGTTGAAAGTAGGGAGTATAACAATGAGCAGTTCGATTTGTCTTGTGTAAAAATGGCATTGCAGCAAGTCAATTTCACTCTGTTAGAAAATGTGTGCACTGTATTTCCGTTGATTTTGGTTTCTTTCCTTTTCTCGCAAACAGTCTTACACGCTATCATCTTGATATAATCGTTTTGATCGTGTAATGGTCTACTAAGGTCTGACGAAGAGCTCAGGTGAGTAATCAAGAACCAACAGTGTTCTCTTGTTTAAACGTCTGTTCATGTTTTATGTTTTATATAGAATTATTCACATGATTTACGGATTGTGCAATGTTAACCTACTATTGGCACAGTTGTGTGCTTTTAGATAAATTTTGTGAAATAATAAGGTTACTGTATGTATTTTGGTTGTCTTAATTTTATTACAGTAAATAGCATGTATGGTCAGCCCAGGTCGTGTGTTCACCAACGCATTCTTAACTTAAGACTAAAGAATAAAGAATGGTCTTAAAACCGTTCTGTTATAGAAGGCCGTTATTTTCAATAATATGTGGTATTCACTAACTATAATTACAGAATTCTGTATAAAGAACGATTGTTAATGATATATGCAACATTTGCCCCAGCATATTTGCAAAATCATGAGGCATTTTTCTTGATTCAATGTTTATTCTTTATTGTTAAGTCTAAGAATGGATTGCTGAATAGTATATATACTGGGAATAGTATATATACACTTAAGAGAACTTCTAACACTCACACAGTTCGTAATAAAACTGGTTAATATTCAATGAAAAGTGATCAAATACATCAACCTCCGCGAAGAGATTTAACTGGTTCCGAGCATAGTTCTAATCAAATCCTTGCCGTCATGACAAAGATGTGATCGATTGAAATCTTCTAGATGTTATTTATGGTTTTAATTAGTTATTTTCTTTTTTTGTTTTCATTATTGACTGCAAACGATGAATAAAAAAAAAAAATTGTGTAGAAAATTGCACTGAGTTGCATTGACAAACACCTTATCCTTCCCGTTCTGGAAGGACTTGACTTGTGATGGCAGTGGTTACCGTTAACCGATAGGGGAGGTAACCGCTGCAAGGAGTTTGCGAATACAGTACGTGACACGCGAAACCCGCAAAGTTCGTGAAATTCTTCCAGCCGATTTGATCGCGAACTCGCGATGTCACGAAATTCCGCTAATTATCGCGATGAAAACTCGCCCTTCATCGCGAACTTTCGTGGCGAATAATTTTGTCCCGCCACGACTCGTGACGAGAAATTAATTAGTAAAATGCACACCGGTACGCAATATTTTCACTTAGCGGTGAATAAATCATTCGTGTCAGAAAACTTTGTGGAATTGATATTTTTGAATGTATTTCTTTGAATTATATTAGCTACAAAATAATTCAAATTAAGATGTGACATTTGTTGCAGAAGATTTAAAATATAAAAGAAATACACTTTCTATTGTATACATGAAAAAAAAAAAAATCAAAATGAACGTCATATTGTTCGTTTAAAATTTTGAAAAGGGGATGTGATAGGGTGTGTTTTTGTTTGTAAATATGTTCCGTTTATTATTTTCACGGCATGCTATTTATTAGATTGTTCTTAATAGGTTTCTGGGTAAAACTTCGTGTTCATTATTTTATATGTGCTTCGTTTATTTATATGTTGTTTCTGTTTGAAACCCTTACTGTTTTATTTTACTTCAAGTACACGATCAGTCTTGGATTTTGTCTTGTATTTTGTTCTGGTTCAAAATGTACATGTATAAAACATTCAACATGTTATATGTGTTGTGTTTATATATGAATATGACCTACATGTACATATATGTCGAATATTATTGCTCTTGCATTGGTTGTCCCATCTTCGTTTCTAACAACATAAATGCACACATTGATGAAAAAGAAAGAACAATTATACATTAAAATCGAACGCAATAAAATTTTATGCAAATATCACAATATAGATAAATATTCCACGGATTAAAATGACACATTGTATAATGTGCATGTATGTTCACAAAATTACCATGATTAATGTCTTCAATGTGCAAACGAATATTTTTAAATATTAATAATTTCATAACTGAAAAGGAACATTAATCAGTGATTGACCTTAATGGAAAGTTATTGGTAAGAATAATTAAGTTATATCTCAATTTATCGGGTCATAATTTACAAATATTATAAAACGAAACAGTAATAAAAAGTAAAACATTACTGCAATATATATTTTAGTCAGTTGATAAAAGGCGTTAAATGGATGCTCGTTTTTCGTGCCTACATTATATCAACAACAACAACAACAACATTTATAGTTAAGTTTATTATCAAAATGAATGAAAGCGCAAATATAATGATGTGCTTATTGACAAGAATATGTTCTAACGCATAGTTTCACTGTTTTTTTTAAGCAAATTAATTAGAACCAATACAGTGTTTATTGTCAAACAAAAACAGACAGTTGCAAGAGATGTTTGCTCCCTTTAGGCTTTCACCCCTGTCATTTTAAATAATTAAGAACCGCTATCGCAGATCAGTCCACAGTCGCACAACATGTGCCCCCCGGGTCGGTAATTGACACTGATTAGCGGTAAGATAATGCGGATTAGCGACGCAGGAAGACTCGTTGAATCTATATTTTGTTCAAGTCAAGTCAACGTTGTATTCGCTCATATTCATGAAACATGAACACATGAGGAAACAGTATGTATATAATACAATAAGTCGGAAACGACGTGATCCGTATACGTAGTTTCTGATTTCTATGATGTGAAACAAGATTAGTAACTCACAGATACACGTTAATAAGTATAAATAAGTATAATTACATATATAAACAATGGAGAAACTACACAGTCGTAGTAGCAATACTATTAGCACTATTGTTACGTTTATTTAATTTCATACGATTGTGAATAATATTGATTCAAGAATGTAGGGAACAATAAAGCATCTACACTATTTTGTCATTCCATTAAAATACACAAATAAATGAACTTAAATGCATACTTAGTATGATGTATCCTTTCAATCTTATCTACACGAGGTAAGAAGCAAGTCAGTTTACAATGCATTATGCGCATTTAATTTCTAAATTGATAATAATTGTGTTGGGAGAGTCATTGTTTTTGCTGAAAATGAATACAAGTGAGTAAAAATAATGTATTATTGTTATCATTGTTATCATCATTATCATTATTCTTCTTTTTCTTTTTCTTCTTCTTATTATTAATATTATTACTTTAACCATTATCATCATTATTATTATTTGGTTTTCATGTTTATTCAGCATTAACTAATTGCACATCAAAGCATCCCAAAATTAAGGTTCAAATAATATTAATTTAAATATAAACAACAACCAATTTGAGCTTTAAACATCAAATATGTCAAAAATTTAAAGGCACTGGTACTGTGCGTTTCAAGACAATAAGACAATATTCAATTCTCTATTGTAATAAATATTCGTATACATATAGATAAGATACCAGTGATATAACATGAGACCTGAATTCCTGCTACAAATATATAAGATCAATATATGTGTCTATTAATGCAACTATTATTTTGTGCATACAGAATATTACAAGATATTTATAAATAGGTTACTTTTATAAAGCTTTGGTAGCGAGACGATGTATAATTTTGTTGTAAAAAGTATTGTCATACTGGTTTAACAAGTTTACATCATAACATACATAATTTTATAATAAATGGCAGAAGTGTATAAGGTATAAACAGGATTACAAAACATATGGCCAACATTGATATATATATATATATATATTAGGGATGGGACCGAATGCTGAAATCAATATTCGAATATTCGTTTAAGGTATTCGCATATATTCGAATATTCGTTTTGTAAATACTACTATATACGGCACTCTGCCCGATTATTTACCTATCCGAAATATGTATACTACGTGAACTTAGTTGTTTTACTTTGTTTCAGTGGTAAATGAGCGATATAACTTAGTGAGTGTTAGGCAAATATAAAGAAACGTAAGATATTGCTAAATGTATTCATAATTAATGTGTTAATCGTTCCGTTCACAAATTTCTCATTACATAGATTACACGTTGCCTGGGTTTTGTCTAATGACCGCGTAGAGTACTTCCAAACATATGACGGTGGGATTGTTTATTAATCAAGACTCTTGTATAATATACGGTGTTGATATAATGGAGAATAATTTACAAGTGACGTATATTAAGGTTGACCAGATCATGCTCATTTTGTTAAAGAAATTGATTGGCTGATAATGGATTCATTTTGATTTGTTTACTTTGATAGTAATTGTAATTTACTATAAACAAGTTAACCCTATAGATGTTAGTTAAGGACACTAAACAACTATGTCCGCCTTGTGCAAACTTTGGAGGCCCTTCCGATGCAGATCGCACAGGCGTAGGAAAAAGAAGATCTGCGCGGGTATTCTCGTCAGGGTTTAACATTGGTTCTGAGTTAATGCATTTATTTTCGCACGGAACCAAACGCACCATCTGTTCCTGTGACATCGTCGGAGACTCAGAGACTTGAGTTTCCGATTGCGGATCTATGGGGGAACGTTCTTTGCGTTTCATTGTCGATTTTGTAGAATCAGTCAATGGCTGTTCGCGAGTTGGTGTTTCGAAGTGTAATTGGAGGGGGGCTGCATGTGACTGGGGTGGCGGTGGTAGGGGCGTGCTACGCCTCTCTTCTATCGGCCGTGAGTGGAGCGGTGGTGGGTGGGTCATGCTACGCCTCTCATCTACCAGGTACGACTGAGGTGGCGGCGGGATAGAAGAACGCTTTTCTTCTGCTGAGTATGCGTAGGGCGGCTGTGTATGTAACGTGCTACGCCTCGCTTCTACCGGGTTTGAGTGGGGTGGAGGTGCAAAGGGCACGCTACGCCTCTCTTCAACGTTGCTTCGTGGTGGTCGTGCCACATCTGCTTGAGAGGGCTGGCGTTGGCTCATGTGTGTATTTTGCGGGTTTTCGTACTCACTTGAATTGGGGGGTTTCGTAAATGTGTTAGTGTCTATATCGTAGAGACAGTTGTTGACGCACAGTTTATCTCGTACTAGCACAGCTTTCTCCCTACATTGCTAAGAAAGCATGATTGGATACTACCTTTTACGTCGTTCTTCGATCTCATTCGGGAAAAATTCATGTATCTTGAATTGTCGCTGCGTTTTTTTCAAGATAGACCCTGCTTTCCTGTTCACGGTCTTATAGGTTTTCGAACGACGCGACTATTGGCCTGGCACGCTGATGTTGATAGGTATTTGCGGGCTTTCCTATTCTGTGGACCATACTAAAGTTTATATTTTGGACATCAATTGGGAACATATTTTGGATATCCCTATTGTTTTGCAAATTTTCTTTCAGAAATCTCTTGAGGGTAGTTTCAAGGTCCTCTGTGTTTTGCGAACCTCGTCGAACCTCCTCTATGCCGAAAATATGAGGTCATTTGCTAGGTTTTTACATTGTGTTTCTAAACACGTCTGCTGCAGGTCTTTATTTTGTTTTATTAACGATTGGATTTGTTCATTTAACAAAGTGTTTTGGGATTTTAGATGTTTTATTTCGTGCTCCATATAATTTCGGGATGTATACAAGTCATCACTGATTTCACAAACAAATTTCACCGATTTATCAAGTTCGGTAAGTTTTTTTGACACTTCTTCATTGTTTATGTTTACATTTGACAACTGTGATTTCAGGAAATGACCGTCTTTTTCAATTCGCGGTATCTTTACGACACTATTTTCAATTGTTTTTAATCTGTTATTGATTTCTGAAACTAAATCATAAACCGAGTCACCTGATTGCGTAGCGAATGATGTAAAAGCTGTGGGTGCCGGAACCCTAGGGGGCGACGGATACCCTGCCGGCTGCTGGAAAAATGTGGGTGGGAATCCCCGGTATGGTGGGGTAAATGGCTGGGAGTTCAACAAACATCCGCGTTGTGAACGCAAATAATCAAATATTCAATGTATTACCAGTTAACCGCCTTAATAATCGGAGAACTGGTTATTCGTTGACATTTAAAAAAAAACTAATAGTATTATGATATAAAGACTGAATAAACTATTGCTATGTACTTCTTTCTTATGTAGGCTATATGTATCTTCATTATCATTCGGGATGTGAACTGGAATTTTAAATGACGATTAGAAAAAAAAAAATCCAAAAATACAGGAAGGGGCGCACTCAGAAGACGCAGTTCACACTCCGGATCGGACAGAGCGAGCTTGAACTGGTGAACCAGTACAAGTACCTAGGGGTCATCTTCCATGACAAAGGTGACTTCTCGCCAACCTGTGAAGCCCTAAGCAAAGGAGCAGGGAGAACGCTCGGGAGCGTCATCAGCAAGGTTCATAACCTAAAGGACCTAAATTTTAAGCCGTTTGAGAAACTGTACAACGCCTGTGTCATACCAGTTATGGACTATTGCAGTTCAGTGTGGGGATTCAAGCAATTTCAAAGTGCGGATAACTTCCAAAATCGAGCTATGAGATACGCCCTAGGAGTACATAGGTTTGCCCCTACCGCTGCATTGACAGGTGTCACCGGATGGCTCCCCACCCGCTACCGCAGATGGACCAACATGATACGCCTCTGGAATAGACTAGTGCTAATGGACCGTAACCGACTATGTTCAAAGGTGTTTGAAATGGACTATAGGAAATGTGACAACAACTGGTCAAGCGAAGTGAAGGAAATCATGACCAATATCGGATTAACAGACGCTTTCAACTCTAAATCCACGGTTGACTTCACCGCCGCACAAAGTCTCGTGAAAACCTACTTCGTCAACATTTGGTCGACAGATGTCCAATCTAAGCCAAAACTGAGAACATATCACCAATTCAAACAATATTTCACACGTGAAAAGTACTTGAATCTCGATATAGGAAGACACGAAAGGTCATTACTAGCCCAATTCAGAACCGGTATCCTGCCGTTACGTTTAGAGACTGAGAGGTATTTAGGAAAGCCTGTAGAAACGAGACTGTGTAGGCTATGTAAATTACAGACAGTGGAGAACGAGTGCCATTTTGTGGTGAACTGTACTCTGTACAATGAGATACGGAGAACTTGTTTTGAAGATGTGCTGGCAAATAATATTTTCATAAATCTATCTGATATTGAAAAAGTAGCATTTCTTGTTAACAATAAGACAAGGCAATTAGCCAAATACATTCTAAAGCACTCACGAAAAGACGAAGCATTTTGTTCTCATAAACCATTAATTTATCATTTAAACACGTAAAGTATATTTAATATATATAGTTATATTCAAGATCTTATAAGAGCAAACATCCATCGTGATTGTTAACTCATTCGATTTATTTTTATACATTTAATGCACTGTTACATACTCATTTTATGTTTAATATTGTTATATGAATTTAATGACGTATTTATTGTGAGGTGACTTATAGGCCCGGTGGGCCGGGTGTATTTATGCATTATGTGTTGATGTATGTATCACATTACTTGTACACATGTCACTAAAATAAAAAACTTACTTACTTACATAAACATGAATACAAACAATTACGATAACACGATCAGTTTGTTTGCTATATTGACATGTCAGTTGACACATTGGTGGCCTGTACACACAATATGTGAAAACACAGAAAGGTAGCTATGGTCAACACGCACTCACTCCCACCCCTCATCGGTAACCGGTAGTTTGCGAACAAATTATCTTTTCTTTAGCAAACACCAATTTTAGAAGAGGCTACAATAACCGTTGTGATGGCTTTCGTTTGATATGCATTTGTATTTACATTTATTTTGTTTACCGATTAGTAAACAATAAGTAAATTGTATAAAAACATGTTACAATGAAACCGTACGTTACAAATAATTATAGACACTTACGTGTATATAACCACATTCAATACAACTGAAGTACATGATTATTATATAATATCGTGTCAAAACGTCGGTGATTTGCGTCTTTATGATGATAATAAATACGATAAAATTGAATATGCTTGTGCACGGTAGAGAATGACATATATGTACATGTAAACAAATAATCTGAATAAATATCCTAAAAGAAGAAATGTTTGAAATAATCACGCCCATTTAGAATAAGATAATAATGCGTTTTTATAATAATCACAAGAAGCTCATTAGTGAAATGTGACATATACGTAAAGGGGATGATTATTTGTAGTGAACAAAAGAACAACCAGTGATTTATAATTTTAAGTTGATTTTAATGATTATTGTCCGAATTGTAAATGTAAACTTAAACGTATATACACACTAAAATAATTCATTGTGACTTTTATTTGCATTTTCTTTGATTAATACTGTCAAATAACAGTGCTTTATTATATAATTATTTATAAATTAACCGTAATATGAAGGATACAAATTAATATATCTACATTTTACATACACTGTGCGACACAAAATGTAGACTGTTGCGATAAGGCCTTAAAAACTGTACAACTTTTAATTTTTAAAGAGCAGATGCACATATACCTGTAAAATCGCCGCGAATCGCGACGAAATTTCGTCACATATTCGTCGCGAAATCTCGCGCTGGGGCCGCCCGCTATATTTCATGAATCGTCGCGAACTTTCGTGACGTCCTCTTCGCGAATATTGATCACAGCTCTCGGGACTACTACAATGGACAGCGGTGTAGCAACGCACTTTGGTGTCAATTCAACTGCGGTGTTCAACTCCAAAGTGCGTTCGCTTTTTGGTGTTTGCGATGCCAATACGAAAGTGCATCGCAGTGGACTTTGGTGTCAATCCAACTTCGGTGTTCGGCATTTGCGATGTCAACACCAAAGTGCATTGTAGTGGTACATATAATTGGTGAAACGGAACGCTCTTTGGTAGTATTTTGTACATCCTCATTTTGACAAATTCAGACGATATCATCATCATCATCATCATCATAATCACCATCATCATGATTTTGTGCTGTTGGCAAAACCGGAGTGTCCGGAGGTAAGCCACATGTGATCTCCAATAAAACCCAAGCGTGCCTGGCAATCGTTGCATGATTCACTTGTTTCACGATTCAAAATATTTCTTCAGTTACTTAAACACATAGATCTGATATAGAAATGTTGAGCAGATACAACTGTTTTACGCTCAACTCTCGACATTTTTCTCGTAAAATTATCCAATGCATTAATATTAAATAGAGAATAACAGATTACTGCCCGGTCTTGTGTAATATATCAGGTGAGCGTTAGAATAATATAACGGCGAGGCTTGCCGAGTCGTTATTTTATTCGTGCCGAACCGTATTTTTTCTATTTATCATACCAAATTTTTCTTACAATTACACAAAACGAGCTGATTTTTCTTGATTTAAAAACGAAGAGCAACGCTGATTTTGCTGAGCCGGCTTGTACACGTTCACGTACATGTACTTACGGATTTTTAAAAGTTGACTGGATAATACCTTACTTTTAACATTTCATAATGATAGATTTAGCTGTTTCCACTACGAATACATAGATGACACGCATTCATATAATATTTAAAATGCAAACTGAAATGGATTGCAACGATCAATTTCATCGGAGAACACACATAGCCGAATTGATTGGAGACGCCATTTTGGAGTTGTGTATTGAAATCGACATTTTCAAGATCGTGTGATTATAGTGTGTTCAATTTTCGGTAAAAATGTTTTGGTTTAACATAACTAATACTGTGTAGTGACTTTTAGTGCATTTATTTTAAATGTATTGAAATACGTGTATATGGATGATTTATTGTTCCATTGATGACGTCATATCACTAACAAAGTGCGGGTATAACGTTAATTTATGACGATTACAACATATACACTTTATTCGTTCTTGGTATCAAATTGTTTTTGTTTTTTTAACTGATTCAGTTATTTCGAAAATGTTGACTTTGGAGTTGATTTCGAGTAATTTGACATACCTCCAAACATTGACTGATATAAACGCTACTGACCTGATATAAAAATATATATATATCAGGCACCTTTGTATCAGGCCGATATCAGCATAGTGGTATGATAAATTATATAACTACATCACGAATGTTCCACTGGCCAGTTACATAACTTTTCATAATTTGTCTTCTGGTACCGTGTATTCAGATTCAGTTAAATTCAATGAATTGATATCAAGGGTATTTGTGATTTTTCGAAATAATCATATAACACGAAACATGTGAAACAATATTTCGAACTAACCATTTCGATATGTGGGATTATATAATTCCCACATCACATTTTCAACCCGAAAATTGAGATCTAATTCTTAACACAGCAACCGACAGTCTCTTTTTTTCAGATTTTCTGGGAAATTTGTGATTGCATCCAGTTTTTGATACGCTGGATGAATCACATTCATCATATAAGTGCAAATTTTTCAAAACAGTATTTTTGTAAGAGCTTAATAATAGTTTTTAGATTTTATGCCCACGAAGAAAATTAGCACAATCATGTAGCAATCGCCACGTCAGTCCGACTGTCCGACTTTTTTCCTGTATGTACGTCAGTCAATCTATTCATTTGTCCGTACGTATCTAAAATTGATAAAGCTGAGGAATGTGTAAAATGGTGTCCCAAATAGTAGAAGAATAAAAAAAAAGAAGTAAAATCATTAAATGTATTGTCATAATGCCATTAATGAAACCAGAATGAAGAAACAAACGAAAAATTAAACAATCAGGCGAACAAAAACACACGTTTCGTGATTGATATTATCCTTTTTTAAACAGTTCAGCGCATCTATGCATTTATTATTCATGACACAAACAGGATGTTTTTTGACAATGCTATTAACGCTCTTTACGTAAAAACGGTTATCATAATATCGAACCGTTAGTGAGAGAATTCCGTTTGCCATACTTAACACCACTCGGTCGTCGACCCTTCGTGACAGCATGTGATTTACGTCAATAAGTATGTAAACAGTTACAATAAATAATTAAAGACGATTTCTACATGTTTTTCCCTTCCATAATATGTTGCCTTTACATGGTTATTGATGAAAACTTGCAAAGAGAATCTAAGTGTTATGAGGATGATCAGTTGAATTTATTGTTTCATACAAAAATAAAAATATGTTAATGTAATAGTTTTATTAGAAATGTTTCTATTGAAATAAGACACACAAAGCAATATATGAGACCAAACATAAACGGTTTCAAACATTTTACTATGTTAGTCTATACATGAAAAAAAGTATTTTCTTATTTCCTATCAACGCCAAACTCCTCACAGTAGGCTCCCCTGCTATGCGCTTACTGTACACATATTACTTGCCTTTACCTATACAATAACCACTGTCACCAATAAGAGAATACCTCCAGATTGTGAAGGATTAATATGTAGAAAGCCGGGCCGGCTAGCTCAGTTGGTAGAGCACTGGACTACAAATCGGGTTCGATTCCCAGCCCGGCCACATAACTTGTGTGGGGATTGGTCATGAAATTATTTCTATGATAACTAAAAAATTAAAAACATAGCAATTCAAGGATTTTGTACACGTTGTTTGTTTCTGCCGTTCCACCATTCTACATGACACCATGTGATTTGACCATCTAACTATGGGTACATGCTATTTGTGCCGCAGTAATTTGAGTCGAGCTATTTTTGTAACCAGTCAAATCTCTGTATGTATTGTATAAATAGTCTTCTAGGGGAAGTAACCGCTGTGACAATTTTGGATGAGATATCCAGTACATTTGAGTTTTTAGCCTTTTCCGACAGTGTTTCTTTAAAAAAACAAAGGTACAGCATTTTGGTAGACCACTATTGTGGTTTTGCTCACAGGGAACACTTCTCGTGTGGAATGTGTTCTATCGGTCGAAATGATGGTCAAAATAATGAGGAGGTAATTGTGAGGCCTTTCTAAAAAAAAAATTAAACTGGGTATCGAACTTACGACGTCGGAGTCGTAATAACAAATGACAGTTAACAGTGTTCTAAAAATCTAAACACCTTCGCTATTCTGACTTGTTCAAAATACACCTGTATACAATGGATATCCAAGATACTGACAATTTTGGCAAGAAACGGACTAAACAAACACGACCCACAGTATATTAAAATATTATCGGAAAGTGTTTTAAGTCTTTTTCATTATATGCACATTATCTAAACCTTTATTATAAATCCGATTTAAAATATGAATTCCATAATTTTTACTTGGTCTCTTATTGCGTAGACTAGGTCCCTTAAAGGAATGACATATATTGTAATGCGTGACCGGGCACTGTAGGATGTTTACAGTACGTATCCATGATTTCAGCATAATTATACAACCCCATTCAATTGACTCAAATGCTTGTGACGTGTCTTTGAACTAAATATATCGTTCTATGGAATGTAAATCAATACGCCGCGTTTCAAATAACCGTTTAAACGGTAAATCGTGACTTCTTTAAGTTTTCTGTCATGATAAAAACCAAGTTATAATCTAGGAATAGCCCGTGTTAAAGGTTTAAAAAATAAAGACATATATAAAGGTCTTGCTACTATCCAAATAGCGTTTGCAGAATACTGTCTAATGTTGCACTTTTCTCATTTGATGTTGAATGCATTTTCGTAGGTAATAAAGTGTTTTAAACTTCATTACAACCAAGACAGTTGAACACAAAATAACTTTCTTCATGATTTTCAATAATAATTGTAGTATGACCAATAGGCAAATGACATAGGCTAACTAAGAATTGGTGGAAGCGGCGGTCGTCCCCCCCCCCCCCCCCCCCCCACTCTTAAATTTCCCGACATTCGAATGTTTCGAACCTCACAATTTCTTAAAACATAAGCATTACGTTGCATATGACGTGTTCTTCGGTCAATTTATTGTCACACTCAAACTTGTTCTTTGGTATGTTCGTTAAATTGTTCTTTTTTGGCGATATCGCACCTTTTCGATATCTATCCCAAAGTATAAGAAAGACCAAAAGCAGTTTGTTGGCAGACATTTTAGTTGCTGATTATTTCCGCCCCCTCTAATTCAAACTCCTGTGGCCGCGCCTAAACGATTACTAATAGGACGATTGCATTTCATCGAGTAGATCAATGTCACAGTGACGTGGTTAAAATACCGGTACATGTCTAATACAAAATAATTTTCATTCATTCCCGCAATTATTTTCTTACATTGTTAATTTGTTAAATTTGCCTGACAAATTTATGTCGACGTAAATCATTTAGGCTATTCATGTATCACTGGTGAAAACATGGGGCGATATGATCGGTTAATTCACGGTACAGATATTAATAATGATTGAATTTATCTCACATTAATTTGGGTGTCCGAGAAGTTTTCTTATGGTGTCCGAAAAATCTGGGGTCCGAGAAGTCTTCTTATATAGGTGGGGGCCGAAAGAAGACATTTATTGTTTTAAATAATTGTATAAACATAAATCAACAATGAAACCGTTTCATCGTTCAGTTTCATGGATAATGTTTCTAAGCGTTATGATTGTTAATTTAGTAAGGCGTTACTGCTTTCTGCTTCTTCCGTCCCGCGACGAGTTCCAATAGACGTTGAGCTTGTTTTATTGTATTCCATAACGTAAATGAAATGGTATTAACCCCATAACATGCAACTCTACAAAATCAGGCCTGTTTTCACGTGGAAGATATTATTTAATACATAAATATAGGCTATATTATGTCCATTAATGTTTGTGAACAAAAGATTTTCAAATGTATTAATTACATGTATAAGAAAAACGTTATTTGAAAAACGATTAAAGTTTGTGTCAGTTTTTAAATGCTGACTGATACCCGAACATTTTAAGAGTACGTTTCAGATTTTAAGAGTACATATACCACAAACAAACCTCTTATTTGGAGCAACGTCCTTATCCCAGCACCCTTGCCTACGTTACTGTTTAGAGACACATCGAAAATTGAATCATAGCTGCAATTTCCAGCCATTTTTTTTTGAAATGTCAGTTAATGTTGGTGTTTTCTTGTGCTGTGGGGGAAACCGGAGTACCCGGTGGAAACTCTACCTGTCCGGAATGGTGACCACCAATCAAACCCACATGTCCAGGGCGGGAATCGAACCCGGGCAGCCTTGGTGAGAATCGAGTGTGCCAACCACTGCGCTCGCCGGACAGGAACGTCCTTTGTTTAGTAAGTGCATAATTTGTATAATTCTCAATACCACACCTTGGCCGATGATTGAGATGATATATTCATATTGGAAATAAGACACGGCAAAACGAATACGTCCTTAACTATTTTTACTTTATTATTCCACAAAATTTTCTAAAAGCAAACAACTGCTTTAAAAATAAGTTTTTATTGCACGGAGTGTAAGACAGTACACAAAACTCAAATAAATGCAAAATATTAAACAAGAGTCTGCTCATTGAAGAGAACAATGCTGGTTCTGGTTTACTCACCTGGGCCCGTATTCACCAACACATTCAGGACTTAAAAATAAAGAATATACAAATAGGCGTGTAGTGGGAAAACCGGGCTTAATGCACGTGCGTAAAGTGTCGTCCCAGATCAGCATGTGCAGTCCGCATTTATGGTATTTTCCCCCTGTTTCAAGGAAGTAATTTCTAAACATAAATCCACTGCTGTCCGCACAGGTTAATCCGGGACGACACTTGACGCACACGCATTAAAACCGGTTTTCCTACGACACGCCGCATATATAGTCTCAAGAAAAAAATACATTCGCGTTTGCAAATATGCCCGGCACTAATATCGCTTTTGTCATTAACAAATCGTTATAAACACATATGCTAAAATAAGCGTTTGAGAATGTCAAATACAATTCCAACAAGATTCTGTGTTGGTGCTGGGTCGCCCATTTCTTAGTCCAAATTAGGTCAAGGTCAAGGTGAAAGTGTGGTTGGGTGATATGGGTGGATTGGGAACGGTCATAAGGAAAAACTGTGTAAATATCCAAGTGTTGTAGTAAGCGGTGTTTTTGCTAGACGAAACGGTAAAATCTAGTTAACAAAGAAATGGCACTTTTGAATTATTATAAGTCCAAATTAGGTCAAGGTCAAAGTGAGGTTGGGTGATATGGGTGGATAGGGAATGGTCATAAGCAACAATTGTGTAAGTATAAAAGTGTTGTAGTAAGCGGTGTTGGTGCTAGACGAAACGGTAAAATCTACTTAACCTTGTCACGGACAGAAGGACGGCCAAAGCGATCACTATAGGCCTCCTGCAACAAGATGCCAGGGGCATAATTTACAGCGTTCTTAGAATATAACAGTTTCCAGAATAATCAACATTCTTACGTCTAAAGTCTAAGAATGGATTGGTGACAATGGGCCCTGAACTCTCTGTCAGACCAATGTCGACCATTTAAAGAAAAGAAAAGGGCAAAGATTAAAAACTGGCGCATACCTCGTAGAAAAAATCCTGTATTGTGTACACTGGCATATTTAAGAAAAAGAATGCTATAATAAGATACATTGTTTATACATGACAAATGCACACTGGTTTATATGGTTAAACATTTTGACTTGATTGGTTTTACGAAATACGCGCACAAATATCTGCAATAGATATACAAAAATGTATTAAACGTGACATCACAAAAATTAAAGCTTTATATTTTTCCGAAAAAAACCACTTTCAAAAAGGTGTCAAAGATAGATGCAACATTGCTTAATTGGCAACGGAACAATAAATATCACCATTATAATAAGTTTTATAAAGGCAGAATAGTACGATCCACACAGTTCAGTGAAATTCTAATGCCGTATAAGATCGATGGATACCTATAGTGAACATTCAAAAGATACAATTGTTTGGAACACACACAATGCATTGTACATTTAAATAATTGAAACATTTGTTAAGAATACATAAAAAAAGTTGTTTATAGAAATATTAACAATGTTAAAATCACATTATAATTGTAAGTTGAAACATTTAAACGAATGCTTAAATCACTTGACCACATTTGTGAATATGAGTAGCAGCATATGTTATACTATTAATATGTTTTATACGAAAACGAACATAAAAATTCGATCAATAAAGCTCAATGGACTTCAATAATGTGGTTAATAACAACCTATCACGTTATGGTACATTGGCGATAGAGATAATTTTGTAAATACTAAAAATATACCATAAAGCATTTGCCGTCTGCTGCATTTAGCATTATTTAGCCTAGTGCAGTAAGCAAAAGCATATAAAATACCTAAAATATAATGACTAGAAGACGGTATTATGTACATGTCCACACATAAATATCACAAGTATACTACCCCTCCCCCCTCCGACTTTGGTGTTGATGCTTGATGATAATGATGATGACAATGATGATAAAGATGGTGATGGTGGTGACGCCTAAAGAGTATAACGTTTCGATGATTTTTTTTATGTTAATGATGTGGAGGAAGGGAAGGAGGAGTACTCCCACTACGAAGATGATGACAAATCAATGATTTTGGCAGTAATCAGAATTTCTATTTTACAGGCATCTTACGCCTGGCCACAGGTCCTTAGAACTAACGAAAGCCCTCTACAGAATACACTTAAACACCACAACTATGAAGAAACTGGCAGCGACTTCCGGTACTTCGTCCAGGCCTGTTCGATCAGGCGACTGAGCATCGATAGCTCGTCTTCCGTCATCAGGTCACAGTCCGCCAAGGTCACCGTGAATCCGGCGCTCCATTTCGTGGCCGGAAACGACTTAACATAATTGGGGATCCCAGAACAAAACTCAGCGACGGTCTTTTTGATTTCGCGAAAGCTTTTGACTTCCTCTTGCAGATCATCTCCCTCCTGTTTGACTAACTGATCAAATTTGGCACTGAAGTAGTCATAGAGTCTGAAATCCGCGCTGTTCCAGTCCCGAAGTCGATGTACATCTTCATCTGTCAAGTTAAAGTCCGGTTTACTGGGGAGCGCATTGAGCGGAACATAGAGTATTTCCTTCGTGGTCCAGCATAACCTTCTCCGCATTAGAACTAAGGACTCAGGAAAACGCTCCATGACCATAACAAGCGCGTAGTCGTTGTCTAGCTCTTTGACATAGTTTTCTACGAATGTTTCATTCTGGAATTTGGACTCTGGAATTCCGAAATCAAACGACATGCGGTTTCGAACGAAGTACGTATTGACGTCATACGCCGATGGCTCACGGAGAAAGTCCCGCATCACGTTGTCTTGTTTATCAACATTTGATCTCAAACTGTCGTAGAATCCGTAGTATGTGGCCGCAGAAATAAAATGGCTTACCGGTTCACGAATAATCCCAACAAATGAAGTATCTGGCTGCAGAATTTCCCGGAATTTTTCTTTATTATAAACTACATGGTTACACAAAATGTTATAGTGTTCATTTGGCGGTACAGGAACTATTCGATCACCAGATAAAGTTGTCCCGTAACCTAGATAATTAAAACCATAACCTTCGGACTCTCGTGGAAGAACAATATTTAACTTATTGCTGATAGCAAACCGTAGAAATATGTTCATTACAGTGGTGCTCCCAGCTTTATGGGCCTTAAGAAAACTGACATTTCTCTTCTTAATACATTGGCCGTTAGTTTTCTGCGTAAAGCCGCCATGTTGGGTTATTACTTCCTGAGTTACATGTTTTGGCAAATTTCTTGACCTCTCGTTGCTGGTATTCAATATTACATCAACAGTCTGTTCGTGAGCATTGTTTTCCAGATCGATGTTGAGATGGGTTGCGTCGACTTTCACTTCAAACGTATCCCTAAGTAACATTTCCGAACCAGTTCCGCTTCTGGGAGTGACAAGGCGACCACTTCCGGTCTGAGCGTCGTCCGCCGTCCATTCCAATAGGACGGTTTTACGACCCGTTCTATGTATCAGTAGGAGACCGAGCAAAGCTAGCACAATGCATATCCTGAAATGAATAGAGGAACTGTCAAACAACAATTTCACGCATCGAGCCAAAAGGTTTGAAGGTCAGTAAATCAAATCTCCAAAGGACCACGTAGTATATAATCTCAAACATTCCTTGCGTAATCCGTCTCGGTCGATTACTTCATTTAGGGCAAGTCTGGTGTCTTTAGAAAGATGCTTTCCCCTATTTTTAGATTTTAAATAAAAAGTATATGTTACATCTACATATTTTTCACGAAATATTTAAACGAATGAAAACTGGAGTTTCGCAAGCACTGGACATACAGATTCTCGTAAGACCAGACGGTGAGTCAAAGCGGTCCCAACTTACACGAACGGTTTACTACGAAACATCTGCCCTTTCGGTAGCCATGACGACGTCGGCATCACTCTCTGTGGACGGGGCGTCTCGTGCAGTACCAGGCAGTCACTGCAGAGCTGAAAATAAACCATAGACATAAAACACTGCTGTTAGTTTTGTAATAAATGTGGTGTCTGCAAGGCGATTGGGGATGGGGGAATCGTGAGATAGATCCCTGTCCTACAAAGGGAGTCACGTCGGTTCCGGCGTTCTTTCTCAAAGACACCAAAAGGACTGGCTCTATCAACAACATGCACTGAAGCCGGCACATGATTTTAACTGAGACCATAAAGAAACCTTAGCACACAAATCAGCAAAAATACGTAAATGTTCAAAATAAGTGAAGCCCGCATCTGAACACTCTGCCTCAACGTCCTGTCTACTTTCAGTGTAGGCTATCATAGGTCCCTATTATGAATCGTTTATTCGACTAGTGACAGAAATTACCAGTTTTTGGCATGCTATTTCTAATTCTATGCATCATTTTACTATACGTGCTTTTTTAATATCTCTGATTGTATCGAGTGTAATTGTTCAGTATTAAACATAAGACAAATGACGTAAATAATACACGCACATTTGTATATATTGTGACCATACAATATCGACATATGGGTCTGACACTTGAAATATCATTTATGTATTTTATTTATTATTCATGTCTCAATTTAACAAGGTGAAATAAAACTAAAGCTACATTTCGTTCCACCATTAATTTAATTTAATTTAAAACTATAACCCATACAAATAATGTCACATTTGGCCACGGGCCGGCATTCACAAAGCTCTTATGGAAAATCTTAACTTACCGTAAAAGCTCTATGTTTTCGGATACTATAAATTTTCGGACACCCTCTTTTTGAGCCAAAATAATATTTTTTTTTCACTTTATATTTTCGGACATCCTGATTTCAAACCATAAGTAATGAATCTTAATTTTTGGACATTTTATATGAGAGTGGTATTTTAGCAGAATTCGCACGTGTGTTTTTACAACCGGATGAAGGTCTTAAAACCTTGCCGATGAATGAGTGGAGGCGGTGGACCGTTACATTAGCGTTATTGGATAAAGAGACATTTGTCATAAATAATGAGTTCACCCGATTGTGTATACCAGTAGTAATATCGTATATTCAGTATGCTGTTGAAATCAGAAACCAGTCTTACCCAGTGTTAATTATTTACCAATAAATTCTGCTTAATTTATTCACAGTTGGTGTTTTAAGTCGTTTCAGGTACGCGATAGCAACGCTGTGAAATTGCATTTACCTCAAAGCTTGAAAGACGACATAACGCAATGAAATTAGTGGATACTGATTTATTTCGTTTATTTCATTTCAAGAATTGATAACAAACATAACATACATTCATCATTCAGACATATTCAGATTCAAATAAAAGTTTACCTGTGTGAAAAGCAAAAAAAAAAGCATGCATTAATTATTCTGACATGATATTCTGATTCAAATAAAAGTTTAGCGGTATTATTAAGCAAAAAGAAAAAAAAATGCTACGAATACAAAGGGGATACTGTTCGTCGTGGTGTTTAACAAGCACGCGCAATCATTAATCGATACTATCCGTGTATATTCGGCAAAAAAACGTTATACATTGAACATATCCGAACGTAATTGCAATGTTGTCATAGTGTCTATGAATTTTCGGACACATGTAATTTGGGAGTATTTTTGTGTATCCAAATTTTTGGACACGAAAATTTTTAATTATTTTTAAGTGTCCGAAAACATAGAGCTTTTACGGGTAAGTTTTATTTAAGTGAAAATTTCATATAAACTTTTTTGATGCCATAATGTGAAATCCAATAATTTATGTTTAGAATAGAGCAAAATACAAACATCTAAACAATGTTTACTAGATTAAAACATGTTTATTTAAAAATGCATTAATTTTATTTAAGATATTTGTAGCTTACAGAAATTTACTTAAGTTTTCCAGAAGGATCTTTGCGAATACGGGATCCGGGAATGATTTAATAAACGATCAGGGGAGGAAACTACTATCCATTCAACGGGTTCACCAAAACTCGTCCAGCAAGCTAAGAGCTATTTACATACAAAATGTCAATTCAAAGGAAAGAGATCGACTGAAAAATTCACACTTCGATCAATAAACACAGTGGGTAAACGAACTGTACGCCGACCGGATATTGCGATTGGATGTCAATTAAACAGTGTACAATTCGAAACATATATCGGTGAAATCTGATATATTTCGCATTTTCAACAACCTTTGAACTATGTGAGGTTTAATATCATATCAAGGAATACTTTATTTACCAATTGGGATGCATTGAATGTCTCTCGTCGTTCAAACATTGCCGAATTCACTTACAATCATAAGCTAATCTTGTTTTGTCGTTTTCATACTCACCGATTTCATGTCAAATGATTTTTGGCATTAAAGTGCATATTCGTATGAATATTCAACAAAAAGACGCTTAAAAATATATATTTACTTTGCAAAAACGGTGACATATACTGTCTGAGTCTTAGCTTTGTACACAATTCATTGTAAAGTATGCAAGGTGAACAATTTGAAAACTGTACGTGCATGAAATCAACAAATGATCTGTACACGACTTGCGATTATACTGTATACTGTAGTTTCTCTAGTGATTATCTTTTTGGGATTCAATACATATTTTTCAATATTTCATCAACTGCCGACGACAAAATCTATGCGTCCTATTCATTCTCAAGGCCAGGTGTTGTCATTCGCTAAACATTTTTGTTGACTGCAATCTTTTCTAAAAGTTGCTTCCTTTTTGTTATTTTTTTACCTCGGTACTTAGCTAAACGTTTCGCGGTAATTTTCACTGCATGTCGTTTCACAACGTATACATCGCTAGTCGAATGAATGCTTACCTACCTCCCTTTTTAATGTGCATTCTTAATTGTTTTCTATAGAAATCGTATTTCGAACAAACTTTCGTTATTTTCTCTCGTTAACACTGTGCATTTTCCAGGTAAATATTCAATTTACTGGTTTATTTTAAGCATTTGTATAATAAGTAATTGCTGACTAATTGAAACATTAACTCTTATGATTTGTCTTTTGTTCTGTTGTAGTTTTTTACCATTGTACACACAAGGACACTGCTTGTGATATCTACACGTGTATTAAATAAAAAAAGATTTAAAAAAATAAAGTTATGATGTCTACATTCCATTTATAAACTCCGTTCTGTGTCTTTAAAATACGATTACTGTATAAATCTTAATCTGCAATACAACACAGTAGCACGTAATCACCTGTAAACATAAAAAAACCCACTTCATATCATCGCAGGAAACGTACAGAATCTTCGCAATACATGGTACAGCACACATTCGCTAAATCGCGAGTAAGGTTCAATATCAACCGCAAGAAACGTACAGTCGGCATATTTTAAACTCCAATTTAAATGATATTTAATTTGCTCAAAATCGTGATTTAGTTTAAAACACAATTACAATAAGATGCTATATATATACAAACGCATGACAACAAAGGAAAGAAGAAGAAAATCAGCTATATTCCTATGTTTTGTCTTATGTAAACCTGTCCTCGCTACACACTGTTATGATTAAGGGGAAATTCTACTGTCAAATGCTTATTTGAATTATTCAGGATGATTTATATAGACAGATCAGTTGTCTGAAAAAAGATACTTAAAAATAGCATTGCATTCATCGTGTTGCATCCAAAATATTACCTATTTTTCATCACCCATGTTTCGAATTGCACACTTTTCTACTGACAGCCAATTGTATCCGGTCGGCGTAGAGTTCGTTTATCCACTGTGAATAAATTAGCATAACTTGTTAGATGCTTGTGAGTAATACAAATGCAACTTATTAACAAGATTACAGTAATGCAAAACCATGTCAGGTATTCCATTACATTTTTCAGACGCATTATAACTACTATGAATATAAAATAATTAAAATCAGTTCTTAAAACTTAAAACAAGCGTCTTTTGTGTCCTTAGTTAATACTAAATTACCCTTTTATTAATATTCCTTATGTTTTTAGCAGAATGTCTCTGAACTGCTATAAATTCATATAAACCGTGACAAATTCCATATCCATGTAACATTGTCAAGTTGTCTTATTTAACATAATCCATACAAAGTATTTTGTACTAAGCGTTCTTACTAAGACATTCGGTATTTATTATATATGCTCACAATAGCCCGCTAGTCACGAAATGCAACCTGTAATTCATCTACCGGGTATGTTTAGTAATCGGTTCGTGCGCTCGTTCATAACTTCGTGACTGTGGACAATGACGCATTGTGAAGTTAGGCAGGATCGTTTTACGGTCCACGCACGTTACCCCGGCAATTATTTCAAAATTGCAGCCATCAGTAATCGACATTATTGGATTTATTATGTGTGCGTTTACACATTCATTTCGCACTAAAGCTTTATTACTGGCTGTGTACCATTCATACGTCTATCAACACAAATCTATCTTTCAATATCTTTAAAAGTCAAGTTTTATTCACATTATATCTCAATGGAATAAACATTTGACGCAGTTAATATGAGTTTTAAATTTGTCGTTGCAGATATATAGTTGATACCAATAATTAAATCATGGATAACCTGCCTGGGCTAAAAAGGCCAATTTAAGATAATTCAAGGGCCAAACATACGCAGTTCATGGGTCCTTTGGTTGATTATTGAACCTGGCTGAGATATTATGCCCATAAACATTTTCATGAAGTTTGGGGAAGATCCGATAAAAACTGTTGAACTTAGAGAGCGGAAATGGCTAAAGGGGGCAATTTTAGATAATTAAAGAACTATAACTCCGCAGATCCTGGTGCGATTTTGTTGATTATGCCCATAAAGATTTTCATTAAGTTTGTTCAAGATCGCATGAAAACTGTTGAATTTAAGAGAGCGGAAACGTACGTGGTCTACCGGACCGACCGACAGACCGACATAGGCAAACCAATATACCCCGCCATCTCCGACTGGGGGCATATAAGTTGTGGAATCTACGTCAAGACTGCTCGGACATAATGTATGAATAGTCACGGTACTCCTGCATAGTAATATCTTCAAATGGAGATTTGAGGAGATCCACAACACGGCCTGTACCTACGGAATCCGGTTAGTGCTATATGAAATATCGTGTCTCGACCCTTGAACGCGAGGCACGAGAATTGCGCGAAACACGGAGCGAGACACGATATTCCCGCGAGACATGAAGCGAGGCACGATATTGTAAAACGATATCTCGCACTGTCGCAGTATCCCATACAACGAAATCTCGAGGTAAAATATCGTGTCTCGCTTCGTGTTTCGCGCAGTTATCGTGTCTCGCTTCATGTCTCGCGTTAAAATATCGTGCCTCGCGCAATTCTCGTGCCACGCGTTCAAAGGTCGCGACACGAGATGCGAAGCGAGACACGAAGCGATACAAGATATTCAGACGAGACACGATGCGAGGCACGATATTATATCGTTCAAATATCGCCCGATTCTCGTGTCTCGCGGTAGATTTCAAACCACGATACACGAGACACGAAGCGAGACGTGAGAATTACGCGAGACACGAAGCGAGGCACGATATTGTATCGTTCAAATATCGCACGATTATCGAGTATCGTGTCTCGCTTCGTGGCTCGCGGTAGAATATCGTGCCTCGCTTCGTGTCTCGCGCAATTCTCGTGCCTCGCGATCAAAGGTCGAGACACGAGATGCGAAGCGAGACATGATATTCGGCGATACTCGATATTCGGGCGATATTTGAACGATACAATATCGTGCCTCGCTTCGTGTGTCGTCTGATTCTCGTGTCTCGCTTCGTGTTTCGAGTATCGTGGTTTGAAAATTTACCGCGATACTCGAGATTCGGGCGATATTTGAATGACATAATATCGTGCCTCGCTTCGTGTCTCGCCTGAATATCGTGTATCGCTTCGTGTCTCGCTTCGCATCTCGTGCCTCGACCTCTAAACGCGAGGCACGAGAATTGCGCGAGACACGAAGCGAGGCACGATATTTTATCGCGAGACACGAAGCGAGACACGAGAATTGCGCAAAACAGGAAGCGAGACACGATATTTTCCCGCGAGATATCGTGGTATGGGATACTGCGACAGTGCAAGATCTCGTGTTACAATATGGTGCCTCGCTTCGTGTCTCGCGGGAATATCATGTCTCGCTTCGTGTTTCGCGCAATTCTCGTGTCTCGCCCTTGCCGTAAGAGGCAAGATATTTCATATGGCACTAACCGGATTCCGTATGTACCCGAATAATCCTAACGCAGTTCAGCGACCCTAACGCAGTGCCAAAATGGCGGATGGAAAGTCGGGGCTACTTTGTTTTATCCATATTTTTCTTATGTACAGGAATGTTTTAGTTGTAATATCCGTCGCCATTGATCGAATAAGTATTAAATTCAATATACCTAATGTTACATCTACCAATTATTGGATTGTAAGATGGAATGCTGCGGAACAAGGCCAAACATCCAATTAAAATATTTATAAAAAATCTTTAAAAACACTTAGATGCTTTAAATTGCCATATTATTTCGCTGTTTGGAAGCAAACATATATGGTTTCAAAACCCCGTTTACACTGTGTTGTTATCCCATCGGATATGGACACAATGCTCGTTCGACTGCGAGAAAATGGATAAAAACATTATTTGTAGTTGATAATAACCAAACGCAATGAATACTAGGAACGGATAAAAACCAAACCAACGTATAAAACCTGTCGAATAAACACCTAACCGACTAATATTTGATATAAATTAATGAATATACATTTAAGCTGAACGACTATAATGGACCTCTATATATTTGTATTTTCATTCCATTCGTATTGTATAATTTGCTCGTTCACCAGTGACAATTTCAACGTGTATTTACATATAAAACTTAACCATGAAAACCTGTGTTGAAAAACGCGAGCTTTTGCTGACGAACATATAGTTGGCAGTATGGGTATCGCTCGAAATTCTATCCTGATAGAGTGCCAAACGATTTGCAAAGACAGAAAAAAATCTATTATTATTAAAGACGATGTAGTTTATATAGTTCAAAATAATGAACGTGGAACACCCCTAAAAATATAAAAGCATAGAACGCATTCATAGCGACCCTCTTGTGAATATATGTGAACGTCCAAAGTTTAAGGGTGTATATTGTGATACATCTTCTGAAGGTTTAGAGGAAATGATTGATCAAGCACATTACTAACACTAAAATAAATTATTTCATATATACAGGACGAACAAATATCTTATTTTTCCGAGTTTGTTAGGTACTTATCCTTTTTACGTTCGCACTTATCTATCACAGTTTCCTACATCAGTCAGGAATTATCCGCAAGCACATAACCACTTCACAATAAATACGATGTTTTAGCTGTAAACGTCGACTTTAAACTTTGATATGATTACACATTGTCGTAGAGATGTTCATTTAAACTAATATAGCTTTCAAGTAAGGTACTAATGCATTTTAAGATATTTTAACAGGTCAGAAACATAAAAAATGTTCTTTATGGGGACTTTTTCGGGTACATTTTAATGACTTCAAGCATCATAAGAGTGATTGTCAAACAAAATCTTCAGGGCTTTCATTAACTTTTGAAAACTGGAAGTTTGAACTTCCTGGCCTCTAATTTCGGAAGTTTTGCTAATAATATTTGGAAGTTTTGACAGTATTGCGCTACAGAAGTCCTGAGCATTTCAGAAATGGGTATATTAAATATAAAATTCGCGTTTTTTAAGGCCAGTTCTTTTTCATCAAGTGCTTATATGCCAATTTATTCAGTGAAAGAGGTATACATTTAGAAAAATTGCTTAATTTTTCTTCTAACCTGTTCATCCTTACATGATGGAACTTCCTTGGCTGCAATTTTGGAAGTTCTATGACAAAAACTGGGAGTAAATTACTCCCAAACTTCCCTTAATGGAAGCCCTAAATATTAAGTACATAAACCACTGGACATTGTAACTATTACAAGATTTAAATTTATACTTAACACAATATAAAAAAACATGATAAAAACATGAAAAATAATAGTAAATTCTGTCGCTGTGTCCGCCATTTTGCTACTGCGTTAGGGTCGCTGCACTGCGTTATGATTATCCGGGTACAGGCCGTGCACAATCACAATTTCCAACCACTGGGACTAAGTTACTTTGCTTGGGTCGAGTAATAACTGAACCAATAACAGAAATGAAATCGGTTCTTCTAGAAGTATTTAACTGTTATAGAATACAATGTGCTTTTTAACACCTCAACAAATCACAAATCAACTTTCTTTTATAAAAGATATAATAATGCGGGAGCTTAATAGCAATCATCAAGCACAAAACTAGAGCTTTGTCACAGGCCCCGACTGATAGCATGTTTGAAGGTGAGGAACTTTTCTATTTTTAGTACCGTTGACCTTGACCTTGATCCCACCCACCCCCTATGCAATCCCAAGCGATGTCTTGATAAAAGGTATCTATGTATAAAGTTTCAAGTTAATATCTCTTATAGTCTAAGAGTTATGCTCCAGGCAAGAAAAATAAACAAAGGGCAATGACTCCAAAATTATGAAGTGCATAGTAACGGTTCTTGTGCATTGCAATTCTTCTCAATGAGATCTATCCACCTATGAAGCTTCAAGTTAATACCTCTTGTAGTCTAAGAGTTATGCTCCAGGCAAAAACAAAGTATGAAAAATTAACAAAGGGCAATAACTCCAGAACCATTAAGTGCAGAGTAATGGTTCTTGTGCACTGCAATTCTCCTTTGATATGATTACACATTGTCGTAGAGATGTTCATTTAACTAATATAGCTTTCAAGTAAGGTACTAATGCATTTTAAGATATTTTAACAGGTCAGAAACATAAAAAATGTTCTTTATGGGGACTTTTTCGGGTACATTTTAATGACTTCAAGCATCATAAGAGTGATTGTCAAACAAAATCTTCAGGGCTTTCATTAACTTTTGAAAACTGGAAGTTTGAACTTCCTGGCCTCTAATTTCGGAAGTTTTGCTAATAATATTTGGAAGTTTTGACAGTATTGCGCTACAGAAGTCCTGAGCATTTCAGAAATGGGTATATTAAGTATAAAATTCGCGTTTTTTAAGGCCAGTTCTTTTTCATCAAGTGCTTATATGCCAATTTATTCAGTGAAAGAGGTATACATTTAGAAAAATTGCTTAATTTTTCTTCTAACTTGTTCATCCTTACATGATGGAACTTCCTTGGCTGCAATTTTGGAAGTTCTGCAACTTCCATGGCTGCAGTTTTGGAAGTTATGTGACAAAAACTGGGAGTAAATTACTCCCAAACTTCCCTTAATGGAAGCCCTGAATATTAAGTACATAAACCACTGGAAACTATAACTATTACAAGATTTAAATTTATACTTAACACAGATAAAAAAAAAAACATGATAAAAACATGAAAAATAATAGTAAATTCTGTCGCTGTGTCCGCCATTTTGCTACTGCGTTAGGGTCGCTGCACTGCGTTATGATTATCCGGGTACAGGCCGTGCACAATCACAATTTCCAACCACTGGGACTAAGTTACTTTGCTTGGGTCGAGTAATAACTGAACCAATAACAGAAATGAAATCGGTTCTTCTAGAAGTATTAAACTGTTATAGAATACAATGTGCTTTTTAAAACCTCAACAAATCACAAATCAACTTTCTTTTATAAAAGATATAATAATGCGGGAGCTTAATAGCAATCATCAAGCACAAAACTAGAGCTTTGTCACAGGCCCCGAATGATAGCATGTTTGACGGTGAGGAACTTTCCTATTTTTAGTACCGTTGACCTTGACCTTGATCCCACCCACCCCCTATGCAATCCCAAGCGATGTCTTGATAAAAGGTATGTATGTATAAAGTTTCAAGTTAATATCTCTTATAGTCTAAGAGTTATGCTCCAGGCAAGAAAAATAAACAAAGGGCAATGACTCCAAAATTATGAAGTGCATAGTATAGGTTCTTGTGCACTGCAATTCTTCTCAATGAGATCTATCCACCTATGAAGTTTCAAGTTAATATCTCTTGTAGTCTAAGAGTTATGCTCCAGGCAAAAACAAAGTATGAAAAATTAACAAAGGGCAATAACTCCAGAACCATTAAGTGCAGAGTAATGGTTCTTGTGCACTGCACTTCTCCTTAATGATATCTATCCACCCATGAAGTTTCAAATTAATAGCTAAACGGTTTTGATGTTATGAAAGAAAAACATGAAAAATGTGGGCGGACGGACGGACAGATGGACAGACAGGGTGATTACTATAGGGCACCCGCAAAAAAATTGCGGGGCCCTAATAACATTTTGCAACATATACATATTTGTACATTGTTGGCTCTTTTTTGCTGTGTTTTTAGCATCGGAACTGTCAATTTGCTAGCGCGGCGTATCTAAGAATGCTTTTTATGGAAAGCTAATCTTACATTTACTATTCGCCGCATTAACAGATAACTGGATTTTTCTACACAATGTCGACACAGTCGCCGAATTATTGGTGTCTTTCAAATCAATACCAGTATCCAACATCACATGCCCGTCTGCACACTAAATTCAAGTCTTTAATATTTTAAAGGCGCTATTCAAAGTATATAATTAAAGTGATTACGTATCATATATAATATCGTATCATCATATCAAGAGTACCACATCCATTTCGCAATGGCTGGGCGATGTCACGGCAGAGGACGAGGTGCGAGGGTCATTGAAACTGACACCTGAACACGCCATTCAAGTATTTTAGTTGTCGGACCGCGTGTCAACTCTTACACGGATTGTTGTGTACGGTGTCAAGTGATAAATGGGGGTGGGAGGGGGGGGGGGGGGTCAAAGAGCTGACGTTCGACCACTGTGCCAACCTAACATTATACTTAGATGGATACAAATGAACAACATCGGACTGAATCCTTCGGATACAAATAACACATACTTAGTATCCGTTTATTTAATTAGTTCGTGTTACAAAATATATTTTTAATTTTATACAAACAATTCTTAATTAGCCGCACATTCAAAAACACGTACGTTTAAGCAGAATAATGTCTATGTTTAATATATTGTATTTGTTTTTGTTTTTTTAATTTTGTTTCCAAAAATGTGACCCCGGAAAACAAAAGTTAAATAATTCTACTAAATTGCCATTAAGCGTATAGAGCTGCGACAGTTCTGAGCGGAGCATATAAAAAAGTATTTCCGATTACGATCGCAAAAATATGTCGAATCATGTTAAAATCGAAATCGAAATAATTTCGCCTTATCATTGTTTATCGGCCAATAAAAAAAACTCTTTGTCGTTCTAATGCGTGGCTATGAAAAACTCGGGCTAACGCCCTCGTTGTTTAATTCTACGCATCGGAACTCCAAATCGTTGTATACTGGCCGATAAACAACGATAAATCGAAAATTATTTCTTAAATATACGCTAATTACCGTCATTAATTCATTACAGTAATACATTGAATATTTTATATCATCTATCATCTATCATTCAAGGACCCCATCGGAAATAAGCATTCAAGCTTTCATGGGCTTTCCTAGGTTACTATACACAATGACTAACTTCCATCTATTTATTCACTATTCACGTTATTTGATTCAAACTAAATGTTACCTTGCCTCGTAATAGCCGTTTTTCTAGCATATTCAATAGCAGTTCAGTAAATTCAATGTTTAAGAATCACACGTACGATATACCATTGTTTCTATAACCGAATTTATCATGTGTTGTAAACTTGTGTGTGTTAACCTGAATAAATGTATCTATCTATCCATTTATATAGAAACCTTCGACTGTAAAATTATATCCAGAATTATATTTTAATTCCTACCATTAACCAACATACCGACCAATATTTTTTTCTTATGTATGAAGATACTTACGATTGCTATTCGTACTTTATATCCAGAACTACATATTTATTAAAGATCGTGTGCACACACTCGTACTAAATTAGCATCAACATAGCGCACTAACCTCTCTCCTTTATTAACAATAAGTTAAGAGACAGCCACAATGCACGTTCCCGATGAACACCACTCCACGGTCTATTGATTTAACAATGACGCCATAAATGTGTTAATCGCAAAGTATGCATTGCACATCATGACATGTCTGTCAAACAAGACGACATGATTTATTTGGGCATTGTGGTTTGGTAATTACTGTGAATACATTGACTAACGTGTACGTGTATATAGCATTTATAGATATCGTTCATTAATCAACGCTTAAAGGGACCTGTTCACATATTTACGAATTGACAAATTTTCTACTTTTTGCCACCGATTCTCAAAATAAAACAAGATTTATACAAGGGAGCAAAATAACACTACGGACCTAGAAAAATACTGTAAAAACCATTTCTTTTATGAGTAGTCATCAGTTGAAATTGATAACATTATCGTTTGTAACGCGAAACGATGGAATAATTTGGAGTGTTTCTGTTGTTTTCGTTCTAACTGTTGACATCATGTGAAACAGTTAAATAAAGGAAACAATGCAAGAAGTAAGTAGAAGCCGGAATGGCCGAATGGTTAAGGCAATGTCTTTTCAATCCAGAGGTCCCAGGTTCGAACCCCGTGTAGATCAATTGTTTTTTCTAAATACTTTTTTTTTTATTACACTTGAGCTTTTTAGTTCCGATGCTTAAATCTGTCAAGTTAAGACAGTTAATGGCATACTTCAAAAAATGCGAAATTCTGTGGACAAGTCCCTTTAATTGATGAATCAACTAATCCTGATGAAATTTATGTAAAATATGATATTATGACTTAGTGCTTTTATTTTTCAAATGTTACAACCATAATACATAAAGGGACCAGTTCAAAGTTTTAAAATCGTACTTTCAGTTGGGTAATATGAGCCGTTTAAATGTCATATATCTAATACGACATATTCACGTTTAAGCACGTCAAAAATACTCACGCAACTGCAACTGTCATGACTAAAACCGTAAACGATCGGGATTTGGCTAAATATTATAAAAGATGCCCAGACTATTAAACGCCCATTCTAACATAACAATACTGGTGACTTCACAACAGCGCGGGTGACCAATATTCAATGGCCCGCCGATCGATATCGCTATAGCGGATGCCCTTAGACAGGCACGCATTTCATTTGCCCACTGTTATTGGATGATTTACACGCTTCCCTCGATCTCTCGTGCTCGGAGAGCATTCAGGAGAAGATGTTCTTGTTTCCGTGGAGACGGATATTGCGTCATTAAACAGGCATGCTCGCTTTGTGTGTAAAGCCCAGCATGTCTGTTTTCTGACAGACCACTGTCAGACACGTATCATGATACACATATACGCTCAACTACGTTTGTTTGCTACATTTTGTATATGCTGATATCAAGGTAGATTTAATATTGTCCATATACAATTAGCTCAATGTCTGTTTACAGCCCAATCAAATATGCTACAGAAGCCATTGAAACCTACCCGCTACATGGCCGCTGGACGAATCACATAGTCAAAATCAAACATACAAAGCGACACATCTTGTTGAGTTTATATTAATTTAAATATTTAACATGAAACTTATTTCGATTTGAAAATTTGATGTCTAATGTTCAATGAAGAATGTCCATAGGAGTTTCACGCATACAAGCACAGTACATTGTAAGGGGGTAACCTCCAATGACCCATATCCAGTGTTCCAGTGTCGCTTCTCTGAAACTTAGAATAGTTCTAAGGCGTAAAAAAAAATATGTTTGTTTCAGGTAACATGCCCAAAAATATTAGGTAGGTAGGTCGGGATTTTTATTTTTATTTATTTATTATTTATTTTTTTGGTAAATGGTCAACTTGAAGATTCTAAAACTGAATAAATATTCAAAACATATCAGTAATATCCTTAAACATTGTTTATAAGTGGATACTATCAAAACAAAACACTTATTTATCCAAAAACACATTTAATTATTGAAAAAGGTAAATAAACCAAAAATCAATCTGACAAACCCAATAAAATGTTCTAGGGTCGGGGCATTTTTTAGGGTAGGTCGGGTTACTTGAAACAAACATATTTTTTTTACGCCTAAGTGATACACTGCACAATGAGCTATTCTTCAATTTGAAGTATTAAGTGCACTGGGGACTAATTATTCATGAGTATAATACGATCAAACAATTACAATAACATTGTCAACTTCCGATCATGTCACGAACTAAGTATACTAGAGTATCACAAATAATTTTCAGTCACAATATTAAAAATAATAAAATAGCTTACCCACTTATTGAATGTTTATTTCGTAATATCCTACATAAATAATATGGTATGAACACTTGTGCTAGTAGTATTATAAGAATTAAACGCTGTTAAACGCTGTTAAACACTGATAACAAGAGTTAAACTGTTGTCGAGAGAGCATTACTGCTACATTACTGCTACACGTTTAAACGTTGTCACTGAATCTTGAACGCGCGAACTGGCGCATACGAGCCTCGATATGATTTAGCATACCACTTAGTAAACAGTCAACTAACACAAGGCACATCAATAAAGCGTCGTCATTGTGAGTAACGTAACTATTTTTGAAAGAATAACGTATTGTGAACGTTTTCTGGCTTATTTCGGAGTATACAGCCTTTAGAGCTGCAATACACATTCGCCAAACATGCTACATGCACACACCACGTCATGTGTGGCCTATTTCACTAGCGCAGTTTTTTCCATGGAATGAAAAAGGGTCCCAAGTATTTGGGGACGGGTATTAACACAATACATTCGTAAAAGGGACCTGTTCACAGATTGACGAATTGATTATTTTCAAACTTTTTGCCACATGTTCCACAAATAAAAGAATAGTGCATTTAAAGGAGCGAAATAACAGTACTGACGTACAAATATACTGTACATAGCGTTTGTTTAAATGAGTATCCATTAGTTTAAATGGATAAAATTGTCAAGCTATTGTAACGAAACGACGAACTAATTTGTAATGTTTCTGTTGTTTTCGTTAAGATTGTTGACAGCATGATCACTTATATAAAGTAAAAAAAAAATTCCCGTTCCAATATAAATCGGAATGCCCAAGTGGTTAAGGCATTAGCCTTTTGATCCAGAGGTCCGAGGCTCTTTAGTTCCGATGCTTAAATCTGTCAATTTAGTACATTAAATGGCAAACTTCAAAAAATACAAAGATCTGTTAACCAGTAAATGGTGCACGGAGTGGGTATGGAAGCAACAATCCAGATGTAAATTCAGCTTTTGAGTACAGTGGCATGATTGTACCGACATTTTGCTAATCTTGAGAATGTGCGTTCATAAGGTCCCTGCTGCATACGGTACATGGCATTCTGACAGAAATTTCAACATTCTATGTTAGCGCTACCAGTAGCAAAAATAACAATTGGCTACTAAACTTTCGGAAAATATTCGAAAAAGAAGCATATTTTTACACTTTCTGAACAAAAAGATTAGTTAATAACACGTAATCTTTGAAAAATCTCAATTGTTGGCTACTAATACAGATTTCGTAGCGCCAACCTAGACATTGTGTAAATGTCTCGTATATTCTTCACTCACAGTCTCACTTTCCCCCTGCACATACTAGTAATATATTACGTTCCAATAAATTAATTTTACAATAATGTAGCCTGCTTTAGTTTATTTAAAATACTTCTCAGGGTTTAACATATAAAACGGGTAATGTATATAATTATATCTTTAACATCTTCTCTTCCTTAATATTGATCAGGTATTGACCCTAGTCGAGGAATAAGATCGGCAGTAATTGGCAAAATTCGATATCGTCGTGAATGTTGTAAGTAATAGTTGTAGCACACTTTGACCGAAATATGTTAGTTATTTAACGAGCCCGCAAGGCGAGATTAAATAATTAATATATTGAGGTCAGAGGGTGCTACAAGTGTTTTATACCATATTTACCAATCACATCGCAACTTTCCACGATGCCGATCCCAATGGGCAGTTCCTAGACGTCACGTGATGTCTTACATGCTTAGCATGCGTGTCATTTCCAAATTTAGCGCTTTCGCAATGTGTCCACCCAGTGCAATAGTAGCGTGTGTATAAATTACAACTAAATTTCAATATACAGCACGCTATTTATTGCACGGTAATCTTGCATATTAGGCTCCGCCCACCATTTACCGATCTCATATCACAGTTATTGAATACGCAAAACAATGAAAACTCTCTGAAATATGGTATTATAATATTTTTCAAATCAGCTTTTTAAAGAAATGAGGCGTGTCGTAGGAAACTCGGGCTTAATGCATAGATGGTCTGCGTAAAGTCTGCAATCTGCATAAGCTTATCCAGGACGACACGCTTTTATGGTATTTTTTGTTTCAATAAAGTCTCTTCTGAACATAAATCCACTGTAGGCGGACAGTACAGTCCCGGATGAGCCTGTGCGGATTATTCGACGACATGCTTCACACGTGTATGAGGTTTAGAATAATTAGTCAATTAACGACACCTCAAAATAAATACTTAACTGTGCGTATTTACTAAAATTCGTGCTATGTACGCCCTTATTTAAAGTGCCTGACATTAAATGCTACGATTTATTTTCATACACTGTATTACTGGAATAAAAATATTCGCGCAACAACCGAAGTTGTTGTATACACCCACTACACAATGTTCCCCGACGCGGACACGGTTTTCATAAGCGGCTTTAGAGGGGGCCAAAGCGGCAGGCGCCTCCTCTAAAATTGTTAAAGATTCGATTTTTCAACCTCACAATATCTAAAACGTGCGCATTTCTGAACGATTCACGTGTACTACAAACAATGTACTGCAATAACCAAACCCGTTCAGTGGTATGTTCATGCAATTGTTCGTTTTGACGAAAGTGCTTGTTGTGTTTGTTTTGTTGGGTTTCTTTGCCGTTTTAACAGTATTTCAGTCATACCACGGCGATCAGTTAACCTACTCACACTTTTTCCTGGGCAAGCCTAGCCGATCTAAGCGGTTTACCAGTACTAAGTGCACATACCTATGCCAGTAACTGACAACTGCCCTACTTGAATCAGAGGTAGGGGGGTGAATGGCCGTCGAAATAATTTCATGACCAATCCCGACACAAGTTATGTGGCCGGGCTGGGGTTCGAACTCACGATCCCTGGATCGATCGTCTAGCGCCCTACCAACAGAGCTAGCCGGGCCCCCTTCAGACACATATCATAACATGTAAGAGAGACCAATAGCAATTTGTTGGCAGTTACTTAATATTTTCGCGCCCCCCCCCCCCCAACTCAAAATCCCGCCCCTTCTAACTTATAATCCTGTTACCGCGTCTGGTTTTAATCTGTTTAGACACATGTACATCTACTCTGCCTGAAACCGAGTCATTAATTTATGCAAAGGCTGTATATGCAGTTGAACCTGGCTATTGAGTGTTTTTTTAAAGTAATATATTCCGATCCCACGTCCTGCTAGTGATTAAGGCACGGAATCGTTTTTATGGCTCAGTTATGCACTTCACATCAACTTCTCTCATAAAAACAAGTCTGACAATAATTTATACAATACAATACAATACAATATTTATTCGGCAATTTAAGGCCACCGGCCCACAATACAGCAGTGTAATTATAACAGTATACAAGTTTAAGTGGTAAAAGAACATTATTAAATGAACATTACAAAACTGTTACATTATAAATATAGATTGCAGATGAACACAAACAGTTTATACTGTTATAATAATATAATATTTTATGGATATAATAAAGATATACGGTAGACAACTTTATGGTGGTTATTTAAAGCATAAACGAATGGTACTTGGTACTGCTACATACACGATATTGAGAAGCTATAAAACATACACTGTATTTTATCTCCAAGTTCTGACACTATCGCCTGGGGATCATAAAATTCTGTCTTGCCTTCTAAACGTCTTTGTCACGGTCGAGAAACTCACTCCGCAACAACATGTGGATGGAAAAGCCTAGATTGAATATCACTGATAAGTTTTAACATATAATACCGGACTCAGATACACAGTGGCGCGGAAATGTGTTTTAATGTGGTACCATAAATATTCCAAATAGTAATAAGGCGTGTCGTGGGAAAACCGGACTTAATGCATGTGCGTTAAGTGTCGTCCCGGATCAGCCTGTGCCGGGACGACACTTAACGCATATGCATTAACGCCCATGACACGCCTCTTATGATTTCGGGAAATGGGACACTCTTAAAACATGTTTTTGTGTGTTTTGAGGGGTGAAGGGAGGGGGGGGGGGGTTCATGAAAACTACCAACCATATACACAATGTAATGTATGAGGTTTTTCCAGAGATTCTATTACAACCATCTATAGCATGTCGGAAGCTTTTGCCAGTACGTTGACGCCACCAAATGCGGCTGCCTAGCGCGATTCCCGACCGTGTTTATATTAGAATATTTGTTCTCAATTCCCAGAGTGCTGGAAAGACACGAATGAAACGCGTTCGATATGGATTTAGAAACAGCATTCCAGGTAAAAGTCGTACAACGTAGTAATAATTAGCAAGCGACTATAATGCGAACATATCGTGAAACTTTTCAACGAAATGCGGCTTTAATGATATTTGTATTATGTATAAATAGTAACATATATACAACAAGAGAAAAATGCGGAAACCGCATTAAAGCCGGATTTTTACCAACATTGACTTGTACATGTACCCCGCATGTACAAGTCAATGTTGGTGAAGAAGTATGGAAGTTTCCTGTCGATGATCAAATATACTGACGTTTAGTTAATTTTCCGTTTTTCAGCTCTGGCGGACATCTTGTGCAGTGAGGCGGAACCATTTGAATAAGTTTGGTAGAGGACCACTAAACGAACATTGGTGTGCAATTATTTAAATACCTAACCATAGGTTTAGAAGAAATTGGCGTTTTGGCATATGTCTATTTTTTAGCTCTGGGGCCATCTTGTGAGTGAAGCGGAACCCTTTTCACAAGTTTGGTAGAGGACCATCCAAGGAACATTTGTGTAACGTTTCATCAAGATTGATCACGAACTTTAGAAAATAGGACAGGAATACAAATCTTTAACGCAATGTCTATTTTTAAGTGGCCATTTTGTGCAGTACGGCGGTTCCAGTTGAATAAGTTTGGTAGAGGACCACTAAAAGAATATTGGTGTGAAATTATTTGAAAATCTAGCCATAGGTCTGGGAGAAATTGGCGTTTAGACATATTTCTATTTTTAGCTCTGGCGGCCATCTTGTGCACTGAAGCGGAACCATTTTCACAGGTTTGGTAGAGGACCATTCAAGGAAGTTTCTGTAAAGTATCATGAACATTGACCAAGGCCTTTTGAAAATATGACAGGAATACAAAACTTTAACGCAAATTCTATTTTTAGCTGTTGTGTCCATGTTGTGCAGTGAGGCGGAACTATTTGAAGTTTGGTAGCGGAACACTTAACAAACATTGTGTAAAATTATTGGAAAATCTAGCCATAGGGTTAGAACAAAATGGCATTGAGACATAATTCTATTATTAGCTCTGGCGGCAAACTTGTGCAGTGAAGCGGAACCATTTTCAACACTTTGGTAGAGGACCATCCAAGGAACATTTCTGTAAAGTTTCATGAAGATTGACCAAGAACTTTTGAAATTATGAAAATAATACGAAACTATAACGCAAATTGTTAAAGACATCGCAACGCCCGCCCGCCCGCCCAACCACCCGACCGCCCGCCCAACCGACCGGTTTTTGCTAATCTATAAGCCGAGATTTTTCGTTGAAAAATCCGGCTAAAAATGATTAATGGCATAACATCTTTTTCACTACATTATGCACGTTGTTGTCAACCAGGTGTACTCATGGGCGTACAGCTTAATGTATTTGAAATAAAACTCTATTTTGACATGCCCACGTAAACACGATTTTGCGGCTGCGAAAAAGTTTATGACTCATCGACATTCTCAACGGTCTCATACGCGCTTAATACATCATCTTAAGACTAATAACCATACTAGATTAGTGTGATAACACACGTTTTTTTACCTGAGTATTTCTTTGACTCGACTATAAGGCGGAAATGTACCAGTACACATGAATACGGTGTATGATCGGAAGCGGTGTATGATCCCCCCCCCCCCCCGGAAAATTGTCTTAATTTCGATTTTTAGACCTCACAATAACGAAGATTTACTTGACATCTCCTAAGTCTCTCAGAGAAAGATATTATGTTTATCAACGAGTACACGTTCAGAAGCTCACCAAAAGGTACAAAAAACACATAAGACATCGTGCTATTCAATTGGCACTGTTTTGCAAAGTGTGTATTTTATGCATGTATACTAGGTTGGTAGGATCTGAGTGTTTCCGTCCCCTCTTACTCCAAATCCTGGATCCGCGAATGCTGACTGTACTGGTGTAATCATAATGCTTCGAGATAATTTCGTAAATAGCGTCACCGAAAATAAACAATATAATACACTAATTATGCAACAACTATGTTATTTAACTTCAGATCCTAACAATGTTACGATTTGATTCTAATGAGAATGTAGGAAGGCCAATAATGAAAACTAAACTAAACGATGCCATGTACATGAAGTAAAACGAGATTGCGACGTTTATATCGCTTCTGCGTATCGTGTCGGCGCTTTGGCGTATCATATCGGCGCTTCGGCGTATCGTATCGGCGCTTTGGCGCATCGTGTGGCGCGTCGGCGTATCGTCTCGGCGCGTCGGCGTATCGTCTCGGCGCGACTTTGACCTCAGAAATAATAGGGCGCCGACGCGCGGATACAATACGCCGACGCGCTGAGACGATAGGCCGAAGCGCTGACACGATACGCCGAAGCGCCGACATGATACGCCGAAGCGCCGACACGATACACCGCAGCGATATAAACGTCGCCCCGTCCAATTTTATAGCCACATATGAAATCAAAACGCTGACAGCTTAGAAAGACTGTTGGCGACAAAATAAACTAAAAGCATGTGAATTGTGAGTGCATTTTTGCTAAAAGGAAACATTTATTTGAAAGAAGTTCAATGTCCCACCTTTAAACTTTATAATTTGGCTTCTTAAAAAATAGTATTCGACATCTTAATGAAAACTAATTTGTAGGTAACGAAACATTATTTTGTTCGAGCTTATTATCTTATGCAAACGAAATTATATACATGCCAGTTAAAACGTCAAGGGCCAGAATAACCGATAAAGCGTAGTAATTAGGCGCATCGATTGTTAGTACTTTTTTTTAGCCAATATCTATGAATAAACATGTTTATTTATAGATCTTTTTTCGTAGCCTACTGAGTCAAAATAGATCAGACGATGAAAGCTCTCGATTGTCCATAGTACAGTTTAAAATTAATCAATTACAGTAATTTGTTGTAAAAATATTAAGAATGAGAATTGGTAAAGAAAAAACACTTTCGCAAAGAGTCAAAAATAATCGATGTAGCGCATTAATTTGGTAGCCTTATTCCAGGACACTCCAGTATTAAATATTTCGGTTACATACAAGGAAGTAGAAAAAGTAGGGATGTCATTAGTTTAGAGTTATTTTGTTATAAATTGACCTTTTTACAAGCTGTAATTGTAATAAATCACATGATATACACATTATAATACATATTACATACATTATCTTAAACAATAAAAATGTAAGAAAACGAGTGTGAAATTTTGCTGTTGTTAAGAAGGACCCATTCTGGTTTCGATTTACTGACTAAATAGCCTGCAAAGAAAAGAAGTAGTTTGCCGCAATACATGTTTTCGAAATTCCCCTCTCAACGGACCGTTGGCATCCGCCAACAGCCTAAAAACCACACGCGATTGCGACGTTTATATCGCTTCGGCGTATCGTGTCGGCGCTTCGGCGCATCGTCTCAGCGCTTTGGCGTATCGTGTCGGCGCGTCGGCATATCGTGTCGGCGCGTCGGCGCCCTTTCATAAGCACATGTCAAAGTCGCGAAACTACGATGGCTGTAATTTGACACCGTAGCCTACAGTGAATTTATGTTTAGAAGAGACTTCCTTGAAGCAGAAAATACCATAAAAGCGCATTAGGCCCGGGTTTCCAACGATACGCCTCATATAGTAATCTCTTTTGAGCAGCAATGTGTAGTTTGTTTTTAGACTGTTGGCGCAAGGCAACATGATTTAGTAGGAGTATTCAGAAATCGGTCTTGAGGAAACTACTTCTTTACTTTGCAGGCTACGATTCAGTAAATCGATAAATTACTGCGCTTCGCCCGCTGAGCAGTGAGGCAGCCTGTTATCGATGCTACTTTCTATGAATAGATGACAAGAAATAGATCCGACTTACACACTAATAAACAATAATACTAACCCATTTAGTCCACATCTACAAGTGAATTCGTATGTCTATTCACATAAGTATGATAGATGTTTGTGCTGTTGACTGGTTAACTGCGTATTACATCATATTGCGTAAGTTTAACAAAAGTGTATTAAGTCAATACTCATATCGGAGCGATCGTAATCACTCGATTGAAGATTGCTATTGTTTTTGACGTATGCATACGAATTATGGACACGCATTGTACTTCTAAAGAGAGTTTTGAATGTATTATACTAATTAAACTTATTATTATTTAAATTGGTATCTACCGAAAATAGCCCTTGTGATAAAAAGCACTGAATATATTGACTCAAACTTATACCTTTCATCGACTATATTTACCATTGTAGATTGACTTATATGCATATAACTCTGTTTGCTTTTTAAATAGTTTGCACACAAATATTTGCCTCCCAAGAATGTCGAAGATAAATAGCATTGAACTAGACGCGCGCTATATTAGTTTTGATTTGCAAAAAAAAACAACAGTGGCCTGGATCTCCATCTTCAATTAGGTCAAATACCAGCTTATATCAATTTATTTTAAGTAGAGTGTAGAGTTTCAAGATTTTAGTTTGTAGAAATGATATAACAGACAGGTGACTTACTTCAATAAATGTTTCTTATAATAAAAATACTCTCATAATTCATTTGCTCTTAGTTTCTTTTCCCGCCAACAGTCTTTTCACTCTGTCAGCGCTTTGATTCCTTAAGTTATCCACCCCAACTTAATCTTCTTTCAACTCGCTCACCCATGCATGTTGCCAATGTCAAGAACGCATTCAATACATAAAACAGAGAGCGTGTGTAAGCTTTTTTGCGCGTTAGCAAGCTTTTAGAATCCTGTTTATCAAACAAACAAGACACACATACACATGGCAGAAAAACGGAATCTGAAGTTAATTAAAGCCAATCATTGCATTTATTAGTTAATTTATTAATTATGTCGCTAAACATATTGTTGCATTTTCCATTTTCTGCTTATAATTATCTCCTAAATCCTGACAGTAATCATATTCAACTTTTTTTTTTCTTCGAATACAAATGAATAGACTATGTCTTAAAGCTTTTGAATAATTAATAAAACACCTACTTACTCATCTAATAAATGGATAACTAATCCAGAAGTCCTGTGGAAAAAAAAACTCCCAGTTCTCATTTATTGAGCGTGTATTCCAAAAATCCAACCTTCAAAGAAGCCATACAACCACATACAGTCAGTTAGTCGATAGTTCCACAGCGAAAAATAATACTGACGAAGCCACTACACAGAATCGGCAAAGAATTATATATCCGGTAAATGTTGAAAGATGCATCTCCAACAACAAACCGCGCATAATGGAAACGCTTAGCATCTCATCGTGTAAGTGAAGTGTATGCCGTGCAATGAGTACGCCCCTTGTGTAACTTGAGAGGAAGAACTTCAGATATGCGCCAGTCGTCTGCTGACACCACGGTGAACCATTACAATTATGTTGTTGCGGTAGAACAACAGTATTCAATGTCAAGGAAAATAACTCACAATTACGAGATTCTTAATTGACTCAATATTTAACTCCCTTGGTATTGTATTGTATTCGTATGCACTATTTATATCCCAAGGTATATATGGCACGTTTATTCATGCGTGTTGAAAATTGTACACAACTAAAGCAGTATACTATGTATGGTTTTATTTGAACAGAGCAATATTGTTTACATATATTTCACATATAGTAATACATAGAAATTAGAAGACATTTTAGCATGTGATAATTATAAAATATAGTATAACATGATAAGATCGTGTATTTTATTATAGTTAGTAGCATACTTTATACAAATCGTATTACTATATAGATCTTTGTACTATTTTGACTTTATATACGAGTAGGCAAAATCGTCCAGAATCCCAGACATAATCCCTCTCGGACAAAATCCCTCCTGCTAATTTTTGCATACGCGGACAAAATCACCCCCATTAAAAACACTGATATCTAAGTATGTATATGTATTTATTTAAATTATAAAATGGAATGAAAATGCTGACAATAGGTTACGCATGCGCAAATAAATTCCTTCTTTGTTACATATAAAATATTCAAAGTTTGATCTCAATTTTCGCCAAAACCAAGCTACTTTCCAATATATCATCATTCACTGCTGGAAAGATAAGGCCATAACCTTTTGAAAATACAGCATGTCAAAAAATTATATGCGTTGTAACTCAAAATATTTACCTTAGACAAAAAACAGCGGTTTTGACGGGCATGGAGGCTGCCATTTTGCGCATGAATACATGGGCCAAAAGTTATAAAGCTGGGAACCACTAGACAAAGTTGTGAACAAAAACAGGCTTGTTTTCTTATTGGTTACATATATACATTTAAAATGATACCAAAACATATCATTCAAACTGTTGTTTTTTACAAATTCTATGCATCCTGCACGATGTGACTTCCGTTTTGGGGTATTTAGGCCTTTAAGAGAACCCAACCCTTTTAAATTTGAATAAAAACCACAATTTTCATCAATCTGATCTATTTCGAGAAAGAACATGAAGTTCTATTACACATTGAAAATATCACATATAATAGTGTTTTCAGGCAAGAATTTAGACGGAAAAAAATGTACTTGGGTACACCTGGAAAACATTATTTTTGAGGTTATTAGACCAATACCCATTTCCGTGAAAAATTAATTGTAAAAGTGGCAATTAAGTGGTAATAAAGTGGACGCTTGACGGTTTGAATATATTTTAACACCAATATTAAAGCAACGGCGTGTGGGGGGGGGGGCGATTTTGTCCGATCACGTAAAATGCAGCAGGGGGGGGGTAGGTCTGGGGGCATTTTGTCCGGATACCGGTTGCCCATCAGCTGAAAGTAAAGATGCGAAAGACGAAGTAGTAGGTAAGGGTGTACCGGAAGCTCGAATCTGCGACCCCTGGGTTGTGAAGCCACTAGACCACGGATCTACGTAATTTTCCACATGCGAGATGCCTGGACATTCCTTAAACCCGGCCTTTAAAAATAATTGTCCCTTTACACTCGGAATTCAAATAAGCTTCCCCAGTACGATTGATTCCATTCATATTCAGCATTGCATCTCAAACAATTATCTAAACGGTCTTCATACTAGTTCTGTGAGAATGCCACACTTATGTGCTACAAATAGGTATGTTGCAAGGCAGGCGTGAACTACTATATACTGTTCCAACGGTTGAACCAGTGCTGTTAACATAAAAGGTAAATAATTACAATATGGTGTCTGCAGACTGCTAAGTACCGGTAATTGGAATGCATGTGTTTATTAATAGAATTTACGTAAATGTTATCACACCATATTTCTTTACGTCGATTGACCACTGTATTGAGGAGGAGTACCTTTATTAAACTTCTATCTGCGGTTTCACACCTAATATTTGCATTAAAATATTATTTCTTTACACATTTTCCTAAAAGTATTATGGTCGGTCGGTAGATCTGAGCCACACATAGTATTTAATTAGCCTTAAATGGCATGTGATTAAGGAGTCTGTATGATTCTGTACTATAGTAAGCGATATTATATGACACTTTATTATTCTGGAGTATATTATATTATATTATATTATATTATATTATATTATATTATATTATATTATATTATATTATATTATATTATATTATATTATATTATATTATATTATATTATATTATATTATATTATATTATATTATATTATATTATATCATATCATATCATATCATATCATATTATATCATAACGTGCGGCCTATTCTATTCTCAATGGACAAATAAAAAAGTAAACATGAAACCCATTTCGCTCACCTGTGCATTCTGTCGTCAGTGTCAATGCTAGACAAATGCGCATTAGTTTAAAATTGTTTATTTAAACTCGATTGAGTCCAACGCTTGTTTATTTAAAGTCCAACGCCAGAGGCTCAATGAGACACTTTCAAGTCCGTTTCATGGGTAGAACCAGTACTTGCTGCCCTTTGAGAAAGATTAATCGAAAGCTCACCGGGAAGGGATCGAACGCACGATCGCAATGCGGACAATCTATAATACAGCTGCGACCTTTACAAATATGCGCTTTCAGTCAATAGTATATAAAGAGACCATGTCCACGAAAAATACTCCTTATATTAATATAAATATTATTTAACATATAATATATAATTTGTGGTACAAAACATCTAAATTTTTAAACTACATATATACTAAAAATCGAACTTAGGCCATACAAATTTGATTTATGTTTACCGTCCTTGGGCTGGTAGGTTTTCGGATGCCTGAACGAACAAAAAAACATGTTTGACAATGTGAAAAATCGAGATGGAAAGCGTATAAAGTATGCCTGTAATGACACTATTTGTGTGATTTCTTAATTTATGATCTCATTCAATGAATGACATTGTAAGTAATATAAGTCATGAATCTTAGTTCATGTTATATTTAAGTTTTGAATGAGTATTGTTGGTGGAAATTTTACATTTTGGGTATGTGTATCACTTGAAATAAGTTGACGATATTACACAATACTGATTTGGAATCTTGCATTTTCAGTAACTTACCATACAGCTTTATACATCTAAACACTTTAAATGGGTATGTGTTGTCTCGTTACTATTTGGTATTGCCCATTTTAGGACATACTTCTAAATTTGTATTTGTTCAATTCAAAATATGTGAAAAAAAAGTATATGATCATGACGATGATATTATCTACATGTATTCTTTGGTGTAAATGTCAAGGTTTTTCAATACCTATATGATATAATCTGACTACAGACTGAACTTAGAAAAAAATGACTTTTATGTGTTTTTACCAATATTTGCAAAAAAAGTGTGCAAGTAGTCAATTTACACAGCTAAAATACTCCGTTGAAGTAGGTTCCCAATATGAAGATGATTCGTAATAGTTTTGCAAGTAAACATTTGCTTTAGCTTGTATCACTGCCATGAATAAGTTGTGAATGAAACATGCTTTTTATCGACTCTTTGTTTGTTTTTTTTCCTGCCTGGTTGGTAGGTTTTGGAAAATCATGGGGACGCTAAACATAGAATCAAATGTGTATGCCCTTGTGAGGCGTACGGCGCAAGAACAAAAAGTGCTAATCTGTCAATTGTCATTTGTTCATATGACTCCAGCGATGTTTCGCTCATTATCCTATTGATGGACAGCATCTGTCACGTAATTAAATATGCTTTTTATCAATGACATTCTCATCATTATTATTTTTTTGTAATTCGATCGTGGAAGGCAAATATTGTTTGTGCAAACTATTTCAAAGCAGAGTTATATACATACAAGTCATTCTACAACGGGTAAATATAGCCGATAAACCGTATAATTTCGAATCGATGTTCAGTGCTTTTTATCACAAGCGCTAAATACCGAATTTAATTAAACATATGTTCCATTAGGCTAAAAAAATAAAGAATGGTTTCTCAGGCACCTTTTCCAAACAATCAGGAGGAAGGGCGAATTATTTTTTTTTGAAGTATTTTCTTCTTTTTTTTTGCTCCTACTCTTTTCTATTGGCACTATGTGATGGCTTGTTTAAACAAATAAATAAGTACATATAATTTCCTAATATTTGCATGTATATTTCTCTTGTAAACTTCATTGGCATTTTCGTTTGTTTATATAGATTTTCTTCAAAAAATATGAAATGCAATTATACAAGCAAAAGCAGCATCTACGAAACAAAAGTTTAAATCAACAAATAGACGATATTTAAACAGGTTCCCGATCGAATATGACTTTTTTTTCAAACTTTACACACTATTTCACAATTTATGTTTATCGAAGTTATATAATTAAATCAGACAGGAAGAAAGTTACTGGAAATACCGAAATCTCTATCAGGTTACTCTTCTTCCGCCATGTTAAAATGCGGATTCGTTTGATTTTAAGTCGCTGTCCATGGGATCTAATCCAATACATCGTAATTTTAGTAATAGTTCTTAATGCACGCTTATGGTGTTTATTCGTCCGAAATCTGTTACTTATTTACGAAAGGAATTGTTCAAAAGCGCTCGGTGCGAACGGAATGTACTATAATGTACATGCTGGTTTACTCCAGAGAAATCACCAGTTATCGCATACAGAAAATAGACGATAATAAGTTACCAAAATGTTAATAATTCACAGATTTCAATGCGTAGTTTTTGTATTTTTTTTCGGTAACATGCCCACGACAAACAGTTTCAAGTTTTTTCGGCGTAGCTGTCTAAGATCACTTTTGACCCAGATTTTCTCGCGATAATTATGCAGCGGGAAAATTGAATGCCAATAGAAATGGGCAAATTTTCTAATTCTAGGGAATGCAAACTTCGAACAATGGTTTAACGTATACCAATAACTGTTGCATACTTTTGGGGAATAAAATTTACATAATTGTTTACATAAGCGGTTAAAGTGAAGTTATAAACATATCCTCTCGTATACTCTAGAACTGAGGCTAATTGTGAACGTATTTTCTCATTGTATGCCATAAACAGAATGATATTCACGTAACGAAATAACTATTTTGTTTAGCCTACATTTATATTTATATAAGCGTTACGCTCTATAAATAGCAATTGTGCAATGTTCCCATGCATCTCACTCACAGGGTTGCCGTTCCATGTAGCCATTGATTCTAGCGAGTGCATCGCATTCCACAAAAAGTAGTGGCATTCTAAAAATAGCGCGCGTAGCTAGCAACGGCTGTATAGAGCTGCTCTGTGTTAATATACGCGTACATGCATAAATAATAGCGTTCAGAGAATCATAAACCTAAAAATTTCAATAAATGTGGAATTTATATTATAAACTTACTGTTAATTTGATTTAAAATTGTGGTTACGATTTATTAACGATTATTTATAATTGCATCTTTCTATCAACTTCTCCAGTAGATGTTATTTAATCTGTAAAAAGATGCTACATTTTCTATAGATAAAATGTTATGAAAGAAGATTCGGAATATGTCGAATTGTTATTCGCGTAGCATGAATACACAATTTGCAATACTAATTATACACAGGAACCCTTGATATATCATATTTCTACTGATATTATTTAAAATCGTCATAGTCTAATGAATTTTAATGCTTGCATCATCAACAAATAAAGTCTTAACATTTCCAAAATCGCTGAATGTTACCTGACTATTGCTTTTTATTGGGATACATAGGGTACATGCTTATTTGACTTCAAATCGTTATTATATTAGATAACTAATATGAATGGTATATTACCGGTCCTATAAATAACTATATAGACTCGTCTGATACATAATAATTTTCCCGAAATTATTTTCTTACATTGTTAATTTGTTAAATTGGCTTGACAAATTCAGATAACAGTTATGTTAACCTAAATTATTTTGCTTATTCATATATCACTGGTGGAAACATGGAGTTGTATGATTGGTTTATTCACGGCATAGATATTAATTATAATTCTATTTAATTTTTTAATTTATAAATTTATCTCAAATTAACTTTTGGGTCCGAGAAGTTTTCTTATAGTGTCCGAAAAATCTGGGGTCCAATAAGTCCCCTAATATTGGTTGGGACCAAAAAATCTGGGATCTGAGAAGTCACGTAACCGATCATCTTGGCCGTCTGTTTAGGTAATCTTTAAATGACATCTCAATATTAATTTCAACGCCGATCGTCTTTTTTAAAGACATTTCTTGTTTTTTTTAAACATATTTCTGGACTACTCCTTTAAAACGCGGGCGCGATCGTAAAAAACAAGTAAATATTAAAAAAAAAATTGGCATTAAATCAAATTCGTGGCGGCGCTGTCTTAGAAACAAATCAATATATTTTTTAGCCTTAGTTGAATACATTCAAAACTCTCTTTAGAAATACAATGCTTTTCCACAATTCTTATGCATACTTAAAAACAATAGTAATCGTCAATCGAATAGTTACAATTGCTCCGCTATATGTACTGAGTCAATACACTGTTCAATGTTACATTTACTCAGTATGATGTAGTACATACGCAGTTAACCAGTAAACAGCAAAAGCAGATACGCTATCATACCTATGTGAATAGGCACAACATGAATTCACTTGTAGATGTGGACTAAATGGGTTATTATTATTGTTTATTAGTGTTTACATTGAATCTATTTATTGTCATTTATTCATAGATAGTAGCATCGATAACATGAAGCCTCACTGGTCAGCGAGCGATGCGCAGTAATTTATCGATTTACTGACTCGTAGCCTGCAGAGTAAAGAAGTAGTTCCCTCAAGACCGATTTCTGATTACAACTACTAAATCCTGTTGGCTTGCGCAAACTGTCTAAATATACACAAAAGATATTAGGATGGTCTCAATAACGTTTTCTTTCCATTCTTGCACCAGTACTGTGTACTTGCAGCACATATGATACATGTCACATTATCTACATACGGATTACAGATCTCTCGGTATAGACACCACTTTGCTTTGCTATTAACAGCAGTAATTTACAAAATTTATTGAGGCAAAACCAAAGCCATTGAAGTTGGTTCACACAGTTTGGTTTGTGCGGTATATGGCCTGCAAATGTACAAAACTCCGCTTAAAGGGACTCGTTCACAGCTTTTTGCATTTTTGAAGTATGCCGTTAAATGTCTTAACACGACAGATATAAGCATCGGAACTAAATAGCTCAAGCATAATAACAAGAAAAGGATTTTAAAAAGGAAAACTAAAATGTGGTCCCACCGGGGTTCGAACCTAGGACCTCCGGATCAAAAGGCTATAACCCTAAACACCCAGCCATTCCGATGTATGTATTTGTTCTAGTATTATTTACTTTATCTAAGTGATCCACGTGTTGTCTTTTTAATGCACTGCGCTCATTTCATCCCTTAAATAGTGATTTACTCCTCTACGGTAAACCCTCATTTAATAATGAAGACGATACAATTATTTTTACAGAAGTTCAAAGATATATTGTTACGACAAAGCGTTTTGTTTAAAACTTAACGTTAAAACCTAACTGCTTGCTGGACAGGACTTACAACTATCTATATGTGCATATGATTGTCTATTTACTATATATTTATTCACTAATTTGTTCATATTGTGTTTTCAAATGTTATTATTATTATCCACATCATTATTATTATTATTGTTATTATTTTTATTATTATTATCATAATTTACTTTTGACTTCCTAAATGACAACAGTTGTTCAAAGTACGCTTGTCACCATTACAATATGTAACTAACACTCGCAGGGAAAGACCCTCGATAACGTTGTAGAACTTTAGGTCTAACCCTTTTTCCAATATGTGCTTATGGTAAATCGTGATTGTTTGTAATTTTGTCAATATTGTGGAAATAAAATATGTTTAAATCTGTCAACAATTTAAAAAATAAAATAACAGAAGCACTCCAAATTATTCCATCGTTCAGCGTTACAAACGCTATCTAATTTTATCAAATTCAACTGATCTAGTTTAATACCATTTTATTGCTTTTTTCATTTGTAACAAGTGACAAACACATACAAATACAGCATGGTATTGACATCATAAATAATAAATATTGACATGTTTCCAAAAAGCGAAGGGGTTGGGTCACATGTTTTTGCAACATTAGATGACGACCATTCCCGAAATTTCCGGACTGGTTTGGTAAAACCTAACAATATAGTTTAATACCATTGTATTGCTTTTTTCATTTGTAAAAAGTGACAAACACATACAAATACAGCATGGTGTTGACATCATAAATAATAAATATTGACATGTTTCCAAAAAGCGAAGGGGTTGGGTCACATGTTTTTGCAACATTAGATGACGACCATTCCCGAAGTTTCCGGACTGGTTTGGTAAAACCTAACAATATGTATGCATAAGCACACAATGACTGCACAATAAGATACGTTTGTGTGTGTATGTAGATCATGTTGGCATAAGACAAAATGTGTAACAGAATAAAGAGTATAATACACCATTTAAATTCAACTGATGATTACTCATACACGAAACGGTACTTACAGTATATTTCCATGTCCGTAGTGTTATTTAGCTTGCTTGTATACACTGTACTTATGTTTTTTGAATCTCTGACAAAAAGCTGACAAATTGTCAATTGTGAACAAGTCTCTTAAAGAATCACGTTGTTCCTAAATAAAACGAGAAAGTTGAATTATACAGAATGCGTATAAAAGAATGTTCTCGAGACAAGGAACAAAACCAAAAGCAAGAGAAATATGCGTTCAAAATAGTGTTTATAGAATGGAAAATATTTGTTTGAATTAACTAAATTTGCAATCTCTAAACAAATATTGTGTTCTTGTCAATCTATTTCAGACATTCATTCTACACAGTTAGGCCCTATTGTTTACTGCGGTCCGGATACACGGGAAACAACGAAATAAACCCCCACTTTTACTGAAAATGTAAGGATATACACCAGGTCAACATATGATCATAATTTTACTTATGTAAGCATACAATCGCAAATAGGACATTTTCGGTCACTTGTTTTACTGCACTGTATATTTAGAGAACAGACGGTCGCGAAAACATATTACCACTGAAAGAAAATGTGGGTTCTTTAGGTATACATATGCTAAAAAATCGCAAAATCTATTATGTATACGCGTCCAACGACGGGCTTTTGTCCGTATAATCGTATACATAATTAAGAAATATTTCGGATGCGTGTGAATTAAATCACGAGGGCGACAAATCGGTGTTAATTAGCCGATAAACAACGATAATGAGAAAACATATTTTGATTCTTTCATGGCATTTTCTGCAATTACAATGCGAACTATATTTTACAGTTTCGGAACTATTTTTCGGGTTGTTATTTGGAAGTTAACAACGGTGAGTTTTTTCTTTGTCTATAGAAAACTCTGCACGTGTCATGTTTGAATCTGTTATAAAAACGATGCAAAAGTATGTGAATGCGTTTATTTATTCGTTATTTTTATGTTTTTTTACGCTTTCCTATAATGTGGATGTATTCCTCTGATCAAATATGATTATGACGCTGCTTCCAAATGATAGCCAGTACACAGCCGTATTTTCATTAATCTCGCAGTTTATCGGTACACGAATAACCAAAATACTTACCAAGTCATAAAACCAAATACATACTTAATTATGTATACCGGCATATCAGGTGATCATTGTCTTTATGTTTCATCATTTACCTGACGTGAATTAAGAAATATTTTCAATTTATCACGGTATATCGGCCAATAAACAACGAGAGCGTTTGCCCGAGTTGTTTAATAGCCACGTATCAGAACGACAAAGTGATGTTTATTGGCCGATAAACAACGATAATGCGAAAATTATTTCGATTCTAACATGATTTGACATATACTTTTGCAATTGTAATTGGAACTACTTTTTTCTATACTCTGCTCAGAATTGGGACTTCTTTTTGCGTTGTTTGTTGTGCAGTTTAAAAACGGTAATATTGTTCTTTGTCTGTAGCAAAATTAGCGAGTATAATGTTAGAATCACATATAAACATCAAAACAACAAAACATTGCAAACAAACCAAACAAACCAACATGCACGTCGATCCAGATCATAGCATACTTGTAGTATTATTATAATTATCACGGCTATCAAAAATAGGGATTTCAGAACCCCAAACGTTGTTGATAAGTTATTGCATTGCGTCTTGGGTAGCACTATCATATGATACTCAATCCTAACTTCGTGATACTTATATATGAGGCGTGTCGTGGAAAACCGGGCTGAATGCATATATATATATATATATATATATATATATATATATATATATATATATATATATATATATATATATATATATATATATATATATATATATATATATATATATATATATATATATATATATATATATATATATATATATATATATATATATATATATATATGTAATCGTGACCATAGGGCGAATAAATTGTCGAACAAAGCAGACTTAAGGCGACCGCGACCATTAAGGTGCCGGTGACTTAATTCTCGTAATTAATTACTAATGACCTATTTATGCAATCATATTGGATTTTTGTATGGACATACTGTATTACCTACACACATATTTCAAACGGTATTAAGTTCGTTGTAAAGATAAATATATTTTTCTTTATTTTTGGAAAATATATTATCTATATGGTCGTCAAATCCATGCTTCGGGCGAAAAAATAAATATATCGTTTTTATTCTCTTAAACTAATAATATATCTAATGGGTTTAACCTGGTAAAGAATGCTTTTCTAACATTGCTTTTGCTAGTACTGTCTTTCCGGACATTCCCAGTACCTTTCGATTAAACAAATCCATTTATAAATGTTGAGGTGTCTTCAATTTTGCGTTGTGTAATTTTAACCGGAAAACGTTTCGCAGTGAATGCGCGTTGTTAGCAATTCAAAAAAGACGTAAGAAGCACAGCTCCTGATTGCTGATTTCGTTGAGCGATGTTTTAAGTGTGCGTTTTATACTATTGTATTTAACAAAATTATTAAATGTAAACAATACAATGACCCCAGCATGCAAAATATATGGGACCCATATGGGTTCCACATGGGTATTGCAACCGGGAACCATGTGGGACCCATATGGGCAGCCCCTATGGGCTGAATATGGGTCCTATATGGTTACCATATGGGCTGCCTATATGGGCAGCCCATATGGGTCCCATATTGGCTGCATATGGGTCCTATATGGGTTCAATATGGGCTGCATACGGGCAGTATTTGGGTCTATATATGATCCTTTTTACATCCTATATGGTTGGTATACTGCAATATTCTGTAAGTCATACCTGTCAGAGGTAAACAAAACACGAACGTTATCGATAAGATACAGTTTTAATCACTCAAAAACATTTACAGCTGATCTTGTGATCTTCGCCACATAGAAAAAAAACAGTCGCCTCGTTTGTTTCACGATTTGGTGACTTTTTTTGATCGACAGAAAAACCCTTAGTATGTGACATTTTGTGTAATCATTTACATTCATAGTTTTTATCTTCTTTTATGAAATAACTTGGCTGCTTTATCAATTGCAATAACAATAAAGTATGTTAATTGTGTGGCAATGTAATGTTTGTATGTCTTTTTAGTCTCAAGTATAGAGTAGAAAGTGTTTCTCTATATGTGTGAGATTTTATTTACAGCTTATAAAAACTGCTGGGATTATTTATGAAAATTCCTCTATCTTAATTAGTTTTTGTTCAATTTTGGTCTATTTTAAAAAAAGCCTATATTCTGAGCGTAATTCAAAGGTAAATATTGGGGGAAAATATACACTCTTTAAGCAGGAGAATGGGGCCAAAGTTCGGCCCCAAATAGGCCCTAAAATGACTGGCTTTGCACGCTCATCAATATAATTTTACCTTTGAACTTTTAGTGTGACCTTGACCTTGAACCATGGGATCTGGTTCTCGAAACTCAGCGTTACACCATGTTTAACACTTCCGCCAAGTTATTTGAAACGCCTTCCTTGCTGGACAAAATTATCATCCGGACAGGGTCTATCAGACTTTACGCTGACAATAGACCCTGCTCCCCCCACCCCTAGCAGGCATATTCGGGACAGTGTTGTTATGAAAGTACCATATCTAAGCTGTCATTTGGTGGTTGGCTGCACGATGGCTGTTGGTTATTTTTGATGCTACGTCATGTTAAAATATGTTACCATTTTTTAAAAGATAGCAAATAGTAGAAGAACGCATAGCTCGGTTTATCTTGTACAATAAATTAATTTATAGGCCGTGTTTTCATTCGAACAGCACAATACAAGTGATTTGTGAGATTCAAGTACACTATCAGTTATTTGTGCATTTTAGGTATCATATTTTATCATTTTTAGCTCGACTGTTCGAATAATAAGTGAGCTTTCCTAATAGCGACGGTGTACATGTCTAAATTTTGTTTATATTTAAAAGTTTTTTAACTGCAAAACTACATAAGTTATTCACTGGAAACTTGGAATATATTGTGTCATCAACTCCAGCATCAGAAGCAACGTTTCCTATAACCCAGTTCACATAGATTTTCTGATTAAAGTTTATATTCAAAACTCTTATATCTGCAAAACTACACAAGTTATCAGCTACAAAATGTTTTCACTTGAAACATTAATTTGATGAAATAATTACCATAACTCAGTTTTGTATTTCAACAAATTTATACCCCTTCCACTCCCAAAATACGTACCAACTGAAATACTTTGAAAAGTATAGAGCGTTGTCCTCTGACAGCTCTTGTTTTACATAAAATGCATTTAACTTTGGTGATTGTATATGACGTTACCAAAAAATAAATGCAGAGAAATGTATGTTAAAAGAAACCTTAATTTATTTTTTTAAATTTAAGATGATACTGTAAAAGGGTGTATATAATGTGTATACTATGTGCAGAAATGATAAAATCATTACAAAAGAAACATTCACTAATTCCATGTTTTATTTATAGTGATTATATAATCCTTTTTTCCAACTATTCAGCCACGCCTGGTTTTTCAACCACCCAATATAATGGATTTTAATTATTATTTCTTATAAAACTTGTGTTAGTTATCTGCATTGAGAACATTCCATTACATAATTATTTTTTTTTGAATTGAAAATTTAGATTTTGTCTGAGGAAATAAATTTTTTTTTTTAGAAAATTTTCTAAAATTGCTACACACTTTGTGAATAACCCAAAACATAAATTTTCAAACAGCGTGTTAGTGTTTGTAAGTCTAATGTAGAATACTGTTAATGAATAATATCAAAATTGTTCCAAAATTTTAGTGTTTTCCTATCAAAATGAAGACTGTCCGAAATTGAGGAAACATCTAAAATAAATCCTAGATGCTAGGGTGCGTTGCTTGAAGTGTTCGGTAGCTAAGTGAATGGCTAATCTCTCAATTATCCGGCCGTTATTTTGTAGGTAAATAAGTACGACCTTGATCTTGGACATAGGGACCTGATTCTTGCGCGCGACACACCATCTCATCATGCTTAACACTTCTGGCAAGTAATTTGAAAATATGTCCATGTCAGACAAAATTATCCTCCAGACAGAGTATTAATTCTTTTTTTTTACCTTTGACCTTAAACTGTGACCTTGACCGTGGACCTAGCTTAAAGCGCGACACACTGTCTTATATCACTTCTACCAAGTTATTTGAAAATTTTGACTCTTAACATGAATTTTAACATGAATACATATATTTGACATTTAAGTGTGACCTTGACCTTGGATCATGGTATCTGGTTCTTGCATGTAACATACCACCTCAGAATGCTTATCACTTCTGAAAAGTAATTCGAAGGGTTAGGGTTAACCTATGGCTTATATTCGTATATTTGACCTTTGACTTTTAAGTGTGACCTTGACCTTTGACCTAGAGATCTAGAGTTCTTGCACATGATTCCTTGTCTTACCATGCTTAGCACTTCTGCAAATTGGATGAACATTGCTGGATATAGAGAGCGGAAACAACTAAAAAGACCAATTTCAGATAATTCAAGGGCAATAACTCCACAAAACCTGGACCGATTTGGCTGGTTATTAGACCAATACCGCGCAATCTTTAATAGGGGGCATAAACATCAATTTTGGTGAAGATAGGATGAACATTGCTAAAACGGTCAGTTTTAGTTAAATAAAGGGCCATTACTCTGCGGTTCCTGTGGCAATTTAGATGATCATAAAACTTGTCTAAGATATTATAATCTCAGACATTTTATTCAAGTTTGGTTAAGATCAGACCGGAAACAGCTAAAAAAGTTAATTCTAGATAATCAAAGGGCCATAACTCTACAGTTACTTTAACGATTTGGTTGATTATCCAACTTCACCGTGGTCACAAAGATTTCCACTAAGTTTGATGAAGATCAGATGACAATTGTTGGACTTGAGAGTGAAAGAGTGGAAACGGCTTAAAGGGCCAAAATCAAATAATTCAAGGACCATAACTCGAGTGCGATTAGCTGATTATTGCGCTTTGCAAAGAACTTGACTGAGATATTTTATAACAAACATTTTCATAAAGTTTGGCTGATTATCAAACTTGGCCTAGATATTATGCCCACAAACATGTTCATGAAGTTTGGTGAAGATAAGATGAAAATTGTTGGACTAATTGAGCGGAAACGAATATTAATACCAACCAACCAACATTAGCAAACCAATATACCCTGCCATCTTTGATGTGGGGCATAGTTAATAGCTTGATTATTAACAAGAGCTGTCACAGGACAGCGCACTCGGAATGTTTGTACTGTTGCACGCAAACCTTAACTGGAACGTTTTACGTACAAAATGCAAATGTTTGCTAAATTGCAGGTCAGAGTTAACGACCTTGGTCAATGACCTTACATAATGACCCTAAAGACATGTGTGAAGTTTCAGTTGAATATCTGTAGTAGATAAAGAAATATGGAGTTGTTGCAAACTTTAGCCTGAATTTCTAACTACGAAAAGGGGCATAATTCTACTAAATTTCAGGTCACATATATATATTTTTACACCTACCCTTTAAAAGTAAGTCCGATCAGTTTAAGAACCTACTGTGTACTGACATAATTATAGACATTGACATTGAAAGTGTAATTGTGCAGTTTAGCTTGCAAAAAGGACAGAAAATAAGACTGTGTTTGTTTCAGCTCTACTTGAGAGCAAAATGTTCGAAGTAAAGAAATTTTTGTCAGTTATCCTAATATGCAGATCTTCATTACTTCATTACTTCATAAGTACAATGTATCTAGTAATGCTCATAATACACCATATTCACATTTTTTTCAAAATCCTATAGTAGTGTGGGGTCTGGGGGGTTGCATAACTGAAACAATATTGCGAATCCACATGAATATATAGATAGCTACGACCCTGAAATTGCGTCAACTGGGGCATTTAACAATGCAAATTTGGCCACTGTGCAACCGTACAAACGGATAAACTTAAGTTTTACATGGCTAATGCACTCCCAGCTGAGCTAAATGTCTTTAATTCAATTCATGAGGTGAATTACACACTCGCGGCAATTGTTGTTATTGTGACTTGTGGGTTCTTTGAGGAAATTACTTGTTCCCCCCCCCCCCCAAAAAAAAAAACCCTGCTGTGCAGACAATGAAGGACTTAAACATAGGGCATTTGTTTTTGCAAAACCAGTGTGCTTTTCCTCTATCATAACCATGTTTTTAACTACAACACTTTCTCATCTAACACAATGGTTAATGTGTTGTGTCACCTTGGCACCCATTTATTCGGCAGTCATACCGGGAAGATGTCATGTGTCTGTAAGATTAATCATGACAGGATTACAATCTTAAAATGTAATAACGAAGCCTAAATTATTCATTTCCAACATTTGTGTCAAACCACCATGGTTTGATTAAACTAGCCAAATCCTGCTTCAACATGATAAACATGTCATTTTATACTTAAAGGGACTATGTCAACACAAAGTGATCCCTTTCAGCAATTTAAATGTTTTCATGTTACAGAAATCAGCAATATAAAGGCGTATACAATATATAACGTTTGAATAATTTACTACATTATAAGAATTTTGAATAAAAAAAAAACATAAAGATAAACAACCTGAGTGGGTATCGAATTACACCCAAGGAACATTTCTGTGAAATTATTTGGAAACCCAACCAGTGGTTTCTATCAAGTAAATTTGCAAAGTTTTCAATATAGTCATATAAATAAAAATAGTCCCTGGCTTCCATGTTTATCAACGGAGCGGAACCCTTTGGGCAACTTTCATAGATGACTTCCCAAGGAACATTTCTGTGAAGTGTCATCAAAATTGGCCCACCGGTCTCAGAAGAGATGTCATTTTAAGGAAAAGTTTACTCTCGAACAGACGCACGCACGACACAAGAACCGCCATGGCATAAGCTCGGGTGGAGTTTACCATGTCTATTTATATTACGTAAGTAAGTACTTCTTTTAATAAAAGTATATTTAATGTTGAGAGAAAGTTGTGTCCAGATTGCATATTAAGAGAGAACTAAAACTAACATATTTGTTTACTGCACAGTAAAAAAAACCATACCACATGTACTGTATATGCCCATGGGCACATATGCGGTTCTTATTGTCCCAAGTCAAAACTGAATGTACCCGTTGCTGTAGGATAAACAACCAAATAAATACTTTTTACAAACAACAATGGTGAATTAAATAAACAAAAAAAAAACATTTGCCCAAACACTGACCAATAGATATTTTACCTGCTTTTAAAATAACACCTTTAAGATACATCAACCCAGTTTCAGAAACGAACCTGATATTATGAAACTAATGGTTGAAGAAAAATCAGACTGTTTAAGAATAGATGATATCAAAATGCGGTTAAAAATGCAAAGCACTTAAACCGGATAGTTTTCTTTCATGCCCCAATGAAAACACCGATCTCAATTTTCGCAATAAAATGTGAAATGTTTGACTGTATGGACGAAATAGGTATCATTTTACCCACCTTTGACATATATGCAGTTGGAAAATGTGGTCCATCATATCTATTTACATTGTTACTGAATACATGAATAAAGAAAGGAAAATAACGTAGAAAATTTTGAAAAAGCTAGTCAGTTGATACACTTGAGGTATATATTTGAGAACAATTCTTCGGGATTTGTCATGGAGTTATTTCAATTTAATACTGCTTGTGTAGCATCAAATGTCACAAAAAACTCCAGACATTAACATAATTATAATACTTACAAGTATTACAATATATCTAAAGTATTATAGTACCAAAAGATATAATCGGGCAGGATGTGCTTCAAAAAATGAATGTGCTTCAAAAAATGATTGTTCAGACAAACAGCAGACACCTACACCTGTTGGGGTGTAACAATATCACTGACTCGCATTTTCTACAAGCTGTAAGCGCTACACTTCGACATAATGCTGGAAATATGACACGATCAACAATACAGAATCAAACTTGAGGTAAAAACTACAGAAAACAACTCAATGCTGGAAATGACAGAAATCGTACACACAATACCGTTAGCTATACAGACACTATTATGCTATCCATACTACGGAAAATGAATCATTTATTACTTTCAATTAAACGTTATTTGTTCACAGACGATGCGTGTCCTGCAACCCAACATAATACTTCTAAAAAGACAATCAGAGCACCCGAAAGGAATGTCTATTCGGCGAACACATGTAGAACGCTCACGGTCGCGTGGTTAAAATTTTCCAAATGAACAGTTCGGTTGCAATTGTTATATGGTAATGGAGAACAAGCCAACACAAGTCAATTATTTAAAGATAATAACATTTGGTATTTTAATATTCGAGGTCCCCTAAGTCTATAGATATATCAAATATACATTTTATATTTTTAGAACTCTATAAATACACTTCATCAAATACACGCGTGAAAAAGAAGTAAATATAATTAGATTGTTGAGAAAAATATGTACATATTAAAATTATATTATCTAGTTTTTCCACACATATTTTCATAACGGTTTATTCATTGAATGCAAACTCATATTTATGTATCGCAGTCTAATTAAGAAAGCAAACCGGAAGAACGTGTTTTTCCGCATCAAGTCCCTTTCTCCCAAGTATCGAAACGAAGTCGAATAGAATTAAGGCCTAAAGGATCAATTCAAATGTTCACCAATGAAGAGTCAAAATTAGAAAAAAAACATTTATTTTCCTGCTACTGTACACGTTTAAATTGTGTTAAAAGTGCATTTTTATTTGAGTCGTAGTTATTTTAAAGAAGTTAGAAAATTTCGCCAGAGTACTGGTTTTTAATACACTTCGCCCTATGGTCACGATTACATATATATATATATATATATATATATATATATATATATATATATATATATATATATATATATATATATATATATATATATATATATATATATATATATATATATATATATATATATATATATATAAATGTAATCGTGACCATAGGGCGAAGTGTATCAAAAACCAGTACTATGGTGAAATTTTCTAACTTCTTTAAAACAACTACGTCTCAAATCAAAATGAGCTATTAACACAATTTATAATTGGACATTTTTAGGAAAATAAAAATGTCTTTCTAATTTTGACGCGTTATTGATGAAAATTTGATTTAAACATTTACGCCTTAATTCTATTCTACCTAATGCCAATTCACCCATATAGAAATTTTACTTCACCTCATCACGTTATTTAGGAGAAAGGGACTTAATGCGGAAAAACAAGTTGTTCCGGTTTGGTTTTTTAATTAGACTGCGATAAATTAATATGTGTTTGCGTTCAATGAGTAAATTGTAATCAGAATATGTGTGGGAAAAAAAGTGATAATATAATTTTAGAATGTGCATATTTTTGTCTCAACAATCAAATAATATTTACTTCATTTTCACGCGTGTTGATGAAGTGTATTTATAGAATTCTAAAAATAGAGACTTTATATGTGATGTATCAATCTATAGACTTAGGGGTCCTCGAATATTAAACGACCAAATGTTGTTTTAAATTATGTTAATTGACTTGTGTTGGCTTGTTCTCCATTACCCTTTGAATAATTGCAAACGAACAATCCATTTGGAATATTTTGACCACGCTTGGCAATAAAAAACGTGTCCGACCTATTTCTCGGGCGCGGTAGAAATTGCTAAACAAACATGTATGCTATATGCATTTTACTTGTTCATATATATTGAATATTTGTTATAAAAGTAAAAATAACATGAAACGAATTAAATGTGATTATTTAGTGCGAACAATTTAATTTTGTTATACAGCATCATTAGATTTAAATTGTGTTTCATTTGGTTAACGTCCGTCCGTTGATCTGTATGTGCACACTTCACATCTTACTATATCCAAATAAATCGCAAGATAAGTGATATTTCCACGTTGCTACGTTCCCGAAATGCGCAAGCGTTTTATGTTTCTCTATTTCCAGCATTCGGTTGTTTTGATTGCCTTTTTAACAGTATTACGGCGAGTTGGTAAATCACACGCACCTGTTGGCAAGTCATAACGTTTCGTTGATAGTGAAAAGCCAATTGTATTGCTCAAACAAAATGTTTCGTCAACTCCACAGTGGGAGATTTCTCAATGTACCTGTGTTCTTGAATATAATTATTGCATTAACAATATTTGAGGATCGTTCATAATAATGCAAAAGGATACCTCCCGTTTTGAAACGTTAATGTTTGGTTTGCCATTGTCTTTTAGTTGGGATAAAAAAAATATTGTCCGAATACATGATATCGTCTATGGCATGAAGTACATTCATTTGTTCTATTACAAACATACCCCTACATCTTTTAAGCACGCATTTTTTGTGTATATATTTTATTAATCTTCATTTGAATAAAAATGGACAGTTAAATTGGGCTCTAGATAATGTTTCAGCATTTTTGCTACTATTGTATGCCACGTCTAAATTCCAAAAATGTAATTATTTTGTACGCCAACTTTTAATATGATATTAAATATAGTGCATGTTTGTGTAAAAAAAACAACATATAAGCATAATAATGCACATTAAATTCAGAATGCAGAAGTAAAAGAGGGATATTGTATTTGTAAAATGCTCCCAACATCCGCGAGCATTCTACATGAGTTTGCACCATAGACATTCCATCTGGGTGCTCTCATTGTCTATTTTAGGGTATTATGTGTGGATTGCAGGACAAGTATCATTGCCAACTAATTCTAAGTTTAATTAAAAGTAATACACCGTACATTCTCCGTAGTATGGAAAGCGTTACAGAGTCTTTATAGCTCACTTTATTAAGTGTGTTGTTCGATTTCTGTCATTTCCAGCACTGAGTTGCTATAATTGTTTCTGCATCACTTTTTGATACTGTATTGTTGAGTGTTCCATATTTCCAGCATTATGTCGAAAGGCAGTGCTGCTCACTGTGTTCGATTGCTGCTTGTAACAATTAAAATTAATTATTATAATGCATAATTGTAGTTTCTACAGTGTGTTGTATATCCTATAATTCTACCTATTATATATGCTATAGTGACAATTGCATAGTTCAAGGTTAACACACATTTAGTGATATACTAAGAGGGGCTCCCTTCTTACGCATATTGAGTAATGGCGCTTTCTATACGGCTGAATATATGATATCTTCTGAAAAACAAACATAATTAATTTCTTATATATTTTAAACGTATCAAATCTATTTGTATTTCAAGCACAAAGTTACATTCGCTTATTTCTTTTGGAAGTATGTTGAGATGCTTGCGCATGCATGTGAGGCAAATACGAATGTTATTTTGTAAGGTCAACAAATCTGTTTAATTTTATATGCTAATAATTAAGGATAACGATTAGTTGACAGTATAATCATCCGTCTTATGTATGCTGAGTTAATCAATTACTTTATTTTCCGTTGTGTCTCTCGTCGTGTTGTTTTTATTATAAGCTTTTTATTCATATTGTCGTTACGATTCAATCTTATTAGCTTTTGAATACTTATGGCGAAATCCGTGTGAAGAGATATCTTGTCTACTCCACATATTTATACATGTTTTATAGGTCATAAATACAATTATTGCATTGGCAATATATTAAAACGCAGTAGGACACCTCCAGTTTTGAAATTTTATTGTTTTGTGTGCCATGTTGCCAGCATTATATCGAAGTTATGTGCTGGAATTGCTGCATTGCATTTTGTGGGGATTGAATCACTACTATCTGAATACATACTTTCTAATAAAACATACAATATATACTTTTTATTTTTTTAATGCGCCAGACTAAAACCTTCTTCGTCCATATGTTTTAGAACAGACTCTGAAACAACATTAATGGAACATGAGATTGGATCAGTGTACTTAAACATCTGCAGGAAATTTGAATAATTGTTAGATTTGACATACTATTATTATGTGGGTTATAAATGTGACACTTTCCCTGGGTTTATATATCAAAGCTTTATCATTGTATTTATAACTGCAATAAATATATTTTTTCATTAATGGCTGTAATGGTTATTAGTAATAATCGAATAAGCATGAAAACGTGTGTGTTACTACGTAATGTTGATGCTATCAATACTATTCTGACAAAATTAGTCATTATGGATTGTTAAAATTATTGACCTTTATCATCATTACATATTTTAGTCCAACTACAGGTTAACACAGATGCAAACATTATGCAAGTGTGTTTTTTCTCCCCAAACACATTGATTTGGCTTTATTTCCAGCATTCGGGTGCTCTCTTTGTCTTATTTACAGTATCAGTTGCAGAACTAGGCATGTTTTGACAACTCATACAGTTTAATCGATAGCAATTAACCATTAAATTTCCGGAGTAAGGATACCATTATGGTGTCTTTATAGCTCACCTTATTAAGTGCGTTTTTCGATTTCTGTCACTGCTATATATAGCTTCTACCTCACTTTTTGATACTGCATTGTTGGTAGTGTCACATTTCCAGCATTATGTCGAAATGTAGTGCCAACTGTGTTCGTTTGTTGCTTCTACCTTTCTTTTTATGTCCCCACACATTGGAAGGCATTAGGCATTGCTCTTAGCGTTCCGTCGGGTCTACGCACGTACGTACGCACGTCCTGAAATTGTATGGATGCAACTCCTCTTTTACTGCTGGGCGGATTTCGCTCAAACTTTCACAGCAAAAGAACCTTAATGTGTGAGTGATCGTGAGTGATGGAATTTTTGCTGAGACTACATTTGGTAGAATCATGGCCCTTTGTCATTTTTTCCACTATAGAATATACAAAATATTAACTCCTCTAACAGTGCTGGGCGGATTTAACTGAAACGTTCACAGGTGAAGCACCTTAATGTGTTGGTGATCGAAAAAGACGAAATTTAGGCTGCGTCCAATTTTGGCAGATTTATTACTATTTTTCATGTTTACTACTATAGTACTTCTTAAAATTTTTTGGACTCAACACTTTTTAACTGTTAGGCTGATTTTACTTAAATGTTTAAAGCTGAGGAACCATTATGTGTATATGATCTGAAAGGAAGGAATTTTGGCTACGACCAACTTTGGCATATTATGGCCCTTGGCCATTTTTCTACTATAGAATATAGACGGAGGACTCCACTTCTATTTAACAGTTTGATAAATTTCGTTCAAACTTTTACAGCTAAAGAGCCTTAATGTGTAGGTGATCATATATGAGGGAAAATTGGCAGCGACTAATTTTGGCAGAATTATGGCCCTTTTCCACTTTTCCACCATATAATATATAATTCCCGATATTGTGTGGACTCAACCCCTCTTGAAATGCTTTGCGGATGGCGTTCAAACTATGAAAGCTGAAGGACATTAGAGTCTAGGCGATCGCAAAAGGAAGAAATTTCGGCTGCGACCAATTTCGGCAGAATTATAACCCTTTCTCATTTTTCTACTTTAAAATAATTTTAAAAAGTTATTTGTTGAGGCAAGAATTAGTGTTGGCGACAAGTCCTTTGTCTGTTTCCAAACATGTGTGGTGGGGGCATCCGTGTCTGTGACACATCTAGTTGACACTGTACTGTTGAGTGTACCATATTTTCAGAAATATGTCGTTTTGTCGCGCTGAGTGTTCGCTTACACTTGTAGAAATAAATATTAAAAATTGAAATGCATAATTTAGGGTCTACAGTGCGTTCTATGACCTACATATGTTGTTGTTCTATATGTTATTGAGCAAGTTCAGGTCTCACTTGCCTGTTTTATATTGGCAATTGCATATTTCAAGGCGATTTACCAATTTGAGTTATTTATTTGTAACTAACGTAGCGCATATTTGTAAACAGTCAGTGTTTTTTACATGCGTAATGGCGTTTTCTCTTTGATTAAATAAAGGATATCTTCTGAAGCATAAATGTATTATTTATTAATCGAGAATCGGGGAGAGTCAAATAAAGAAAGAGTGTTAGTTATAATCGAATTACCAATCATGCATGTGTTGTTAAATATATTTATGATGATAGCAATATTACTGAATCAAAACTTTCCATTATTTACCGTTCTATATTTGTTCTCCCCAAACTCATTGATCTGGCTTTTTTTCCAGCATTCGGGTGCTCTCTTTGTGTTATTTACAGTATTATGGCGAGTTGCAGAACTAAGCATGTTTTGACAACTGATACAGTTTTATTGATTGCAATTAGCCATAAATTATCCGGGGTAAGGATACCATGACGGTGTCTTTATAGCTCACCGTATTAAGTGCGTTTTTTTTCGATTTCTGTCACTGATATTTATAGCTTCTACCTCACTTTTTGATACTGCATTATTGGTAGTGTCACAAATAGCATTATGTCGAAAAGTAGTGACTACTGTGTTCGTTTCTTGCTTCTACCTTTCTTTTTATGTCCCCACACACTCGGAGGCATAAGACATTGTTCTTAGCGGTCCGTCGGGTCGTACGAACGTACGTACGCACGTCCTGAAATTGTATGGATTCAACTCCTCTTTTACTGCTGGGCGGATTTCGCTCAAACTTTCACAGCTTTAGAACCTTGGTGTGTGGGTGATCGTGAGAGATGGAATTTTTGCTGATACTACATTTGGTAGAATTATGGTCCTTTGTCATTATTTCCACTATAAAATATACAAAATATGAACTCCTCTTACAGTGCTGGGCGGATTTAACTGAAACGTTCACAGCTGGAGAACATTAATGTGCAGGTGATCGTAAAAGACGGAATTTAGGCTGCGTCCAATTTTGGCAGATTTATTGCTATTTTTCATTTTTACTACTATAGTACTTCTTGAAATGTTTTGGACTCAACACTTTTTGAAGTGCTAGGCTGATTTTGCTTCAATGTTTAAAGCTGAGGAACCATTACGTGTAGATGATCTAAAAGAATGAATTTTGGAAGATGTGTGGCCTTTGTCTATTTTTGTACTATAGAATATAGTCATAAAGACTCAACTTCTCCTTAACAGTTTGATAAACTTTGTTCAAACTTTTACAACAAAAGGGCCTTAATGTGTGGGTTATCATACATGAAGGCATTTCGGCAGCGACTAATGTTGGCAGAAATATGGCCCTTTTCCACTTTTCCACCATAGAATATATACTTATCGATATTTTGTGGACTCAGTCTCTCTTGAAATGCTTGGCGGATGGCGTTCAAACTGTCAAAGCTGAAGGACATTAATGTCTAGGCGATAGCAAAGGAAGAAATTTCAGCTGCGACCAATTTCTGTAGAAGCATTACCCTTTGTCATTTTTCTACCATAAAAAATAAAATAAAATAATTGAGGCAATAATTAGTGTTGGCGAAAAGTCCTTTGTCTGTTTCCAAACATATGTGGTGGGGTCATCCGTGTCTGTGACACATCTAGTTGATACCGTACTGTTGAGTGAACCATATTTTCAGAAATATGTCGATTAGCGTGCTGAGTGTTCGCTTACAGCTTGTAGAAATAAAAATTAAAATTTGAAATGCATAGTTTAGAGTCTAGAGTGCGTTGTATGACCTACATCTGTTCTTGTTCTATATGTTATTAAGCAAGTTTGGGTCTCACTTGCCTGTTTTGTATTGTAAATTGCATAGTTCAAGGCGGTTTACAAATATGAGTGATATATTTGTAACTAAAAGAGCGCATATTTGGCAGTTTTTTTTACATGCGTAATGACGTTTTCTATTTGATTAAATATATGATATTTTCTGAAGCATAAAGGTATTCTTTATTAAATTAGAAAGGTATTAAATCTGGCTGCATTTCAAGCATTAAGTTACATGCGTTTATTTCTTTTGGAAGTATGTTGAGATGCTTGTGCATGCATGTGGGGCAAATACAAATGTTATTTTATTTATTTTCACAAATAATTGTAATTCCATATGCTAATATTTGTGGTAAACGGCTAACGGACAGAATAATATTCCGCATTATTGTATGCTGATTATTCGATTGTCTTTTTCTCTCTGATTTCTCTCCATCATGTTTTTAATTGTAAGCTTTTTATTCATATTATGGATTCGATTTCTATCTTTATCAGCTTATGCGTACTTATGGCGAATGTCGTGTGTATGAATATCTTGGCAATTGCACAGGTTTGTAAATGTATTTCATGTCTTAAATGCAGTTATTGCATTGGCCATATATTATAACTCAATAGGATAGCGGGGATCAAATCCATATTGTCTGAATACATAGTATCTTACCAAGCATATATTAAATGCGTTTTGATCTATCAGAAAAATATCCTTACACCTTTAATTTAAGTAGTTTCTATCAATAATGTTATGTATGTTTGTTTCAATAACAAAGGACAATGTACTTTGATTTAAAGTACTATCTCTATGTACTTAATACTTACCCATATCATATTGAAGTATATCAAAACAAATGTAAATAATTTGCTTACTTATTCGGCACCCACATATTTTAAATAGTGTTTTGCTCTTACATATGGTCTGAAAGAATAGCGCACGTTTATTTTTGGAAAAAATGTGTATATGCATTCGGTTTGTTTTAAGTGAATGATAAGTGTCATTGTTGGAACCACCCAAGAAAAAAACTAACAAAGCACGGTGTGAAATTAAATTAGTGCATAACTTAAGGCAAAGAAGGATCATGTTTGTTGTATATGTAATACGTTCCCGAAATGCGTATACGTCCTACATTTGTTCTCTACAAATACATTCCATTTGGCGAGTTGCCGGGCCTCACAGCGTTTGACTACAAATAAATAGCTAATACTACATTTAATCTCTCGTTTAATGATCCATATTACTGATAACAATATATTGTCTTTCTAACAAATTTCTTAAATACTTTGTTCGGTTTCAGTCATTTCGTGCATTGAGTTGCTATCATTAGCTTATTTTTAACTTACAACGAGTTTCGTCTACACAGTTATGAGGCTCGTACATAATAATAAAATTAATTAGTATACCTTACATTTTGATACTATACTATTGTGTTGGCCACACTTCAAGCATTATTTCGAAGTGTAGTACTGATTATGTTCGCTTGCAGTCTGTCGTAATCAAAATTGCTTGTTATAATATTGTGGTGTCTACGGTGTGTTTTTTACCCTATATACTAGTATTTGCATTATCAAAGATTTTAAGAACCAGTTTAAGCCATAATTGCCTATACAATTGCCTATTTGATATGTATAATTGTATGACACAATGCGATTTTCTTGGCTATAATGTAATTATAAGAGAGCCCCTCTAAAGAGCCAGTGTAGTTTTCATACGTAAGGCCGTTTACGTTTTGTTATCTTCAATAGCGTAAACTCTATGCATTTATTATATTAAAATCGTATTCAGTCGTATTGTATTTCAAGTATTACGTAACTAGCTTGTGCCTCTTTTCGATAGCATAGCGATATGGTATGATGCGCACCTGGCAGCAAATTCGATGTTAATTTGTGATATTAACAAATTAATTTAATTCCTTTTTGAGGGTAATTGCGAGTAACCGTATGCTGACGGCATCAACTTTTTCTACTTTAATGTTGTCAATATTTTTATTCTATGGTATCTTATTATTTTACTGCGCCAGACTAAAACCTTCTTCCATATGCTGTACAACAGATTCTCAAACAACTTTAACGGAACATGAGATTGGATCAGTTGTACTAAAATAGCTGCTGGAAATCTGAATAATCGTTAGGTTTGATATACCATTATTACATGTGAATCGAAATCTGTATGGGCTAAAAATGTGACACTTTCCCTGGGTATATACATTAAAGCTGTATCAGTGTTGTTATAGCTGCAATAATTATATATTTTCATTAATGGCTGTAATGGTTATTAGTAATAATCGAATAAGCATGAAAACGTGTGTGTTACTACGTAATGTTGATGCTATCAATACTATTCTGACAAAATTAGTCATTATGGATTGTTAAAATTATTGACCTTTATCATCATTACATATTTTAGTCCAACTACAGGTTAACACAGATGCAAACATTATGCAAGTGTGTTTTTTCTCCCCAAACACATTGATTTGGCTTTATTTCCAGCATTCGGGTGCTCTCTTTGTCTTATTTACAGTATCAGTTGCAGAACTAGGCATGTTTTGACAACTCATACAGTTTAATCGATAGCAATTAACCATTAAATTTCCGGAGTAAGGATACCATTATGGTGTCTTTATAGATCACCTTATTAAGTGCGTTTTTCGATTTCTGTCACTGCTATATATAGCTTCTACCTCACTTTTTGATACTGCATTGTTGGTAGTGTCACATTTCCAGCATTATGTCGAAATGTAGTGCCAACTGTGTTCGTTTGTTGCTTCTGCCTTTCTTTTTATGTCCCCACACATTGGAAGGCATTAGGCATTGCTCTTAGCGTTCCGTCGGGTCTACGCACGTACGTACGCACGTCCTGAAATTGTATGGATGCAACTCCTCTTTTACTGCTGGGCGGATTTCGCTCAAACTTTCACAGCAAAAGAACCTTAATGTGTGAGTGATCGTGAGTGATGGAATTTTTGCTGAGACTACATTTGGTAGAATCATGGCCCTTTGTCATTTTTTCCACTATAGAATATACAAAATATTAACTCCTCTAATTTAGTGCTGGGCGGATTTAACTGAAACGTTCACAGGTGAAGCACCTTAATGTGTTGGTGATCGAAAAAGACGAAATTTAGGCTGCGTCCAATTTTGGCAGATTTATTACTATTTTTCATGTTTACTACTATAGTACTTCTTAAAATTTTTTGGACTCAACACTTTTTAACTGTTAGGCTGATTTTACTTAAATGTTTAAAGCTGAGGAACCATTATGTGTATATGATCTGAAAGGAAGGAATTTTGGCTACGACCAACTTTGGCATATTATGGCCCTTGGCCATTTTTCTACTATAGAATATAGACGGAGGACTCCACTTCTATTTAACAGTTTGATAAATTTCGTTCAAACTTTTACAGCTAAAGAGCCTTAATGTGTAGGTGATCATATATGAGGGAAAATTGGCAGCGACTAATTTTGGCAGAATTATGGCCCTTTTCCACTTTTCCACCATATAATATATAATTCCCGATATTGTGTGGACTCAACCCCTCTTGAAATGCTTTGCGGATGGCGTTCAAACTGTGAAAGCTGAAGGACATTAGAGTCTAGGCGATCGCAAAAGGAAGAAATTTCGGCTGCGACCAATTTCGGCAGAATTATAACCCTTTCTCATTTTTCTACTTTAAAATAATTTTAAAAAGTTATTTGTTGAGGCAAGAATTAGTGTTGGCGACAAGTCCTTTGTCTGTTTCCAAACATGTGTGGTGGGGGCATCCGTGTCTGTGACACATCTAGTTGACACTGTACTGTTGAGTGTACCATATTTTCAGAAATATGTCGTTTTGTCGCGCTGAGTGTTCGCTTACACTTGTAGAAATAAATATTAAAAATTGAAATGCATAATTTAGGGTCTACAGTGCGTTCTATGACCTACATATGTTCTTGTTCTATATGTTATTGAGCAAGTTCAGGTCTCACTTGCCTGTTTTATATTGGCAATTGCATATTTCAAGGCGATTTACCAATTTGAGTTATTTATTTGTAACTAACGTAGCGCATATTTGTAAACAGTCAGTGTTTTTTACATGCGTAATGGCGTTTTCTCTTTGATTAAATAAAGGATATCTTCTGAAGCATAAATGTATTATTTATTAATCGAGAATCGGGGAGAGTCAAATAAAGAAAGAGTGTTAGTAATAATCGAATTACCAATCATGCATGTGTTGTTAAATATATTTATGATGATAGCAATATTACTGAATCAAAACTTTCCATTATTTACCGTTCTATATTTGTTCTCCCCAAACTCATTGATCTGGCTTTTTTTCCAGCATTCGGGTGCTCTCTTTGTGTTATTTACAGTATTATGGCGAGTTGCAGAACTAAGCATGTTTTGACAACTGATACAGTTTTATTGATTGCAATTAGCCATAAATTATCCGGGGTAAGGATACCATGACGGTGTCTTTATAGCTCACCGTATTAAGTGCGTTTTTTTTCGATTTCTGTCACTGATATTTATAGCTTCTACCTCACTTTTTGATACTGCATTATTGGTAGTGTCACAAATAGCATTATGTCGAAAAGTAGTGACTACTGTGTTCGTTTCTTGCTTCTACCTTTCTTTTTATGTCCCCACACACTCGGAGGCATAATACATTGTTCTTAGCGGTCCGTCGGGTCGTACGAACGTACGTACGCACGTCCTGAAATTGTATGGATTCAACTCCTCTTTTACTGCTGGGCGGATTTCGCTCAAACTTTCACAGCTTTAGAACCTTGGTGTGTGGGTGATCGTGAGAGATGGAATTTTTGCTGATACTACATTTGGTAGAATTATGGTCCTTTGTCATTATTTCCACTATAAAATATACAAAATATGAACTCCTCTTACAGTGCTGGGCGGATTTAACTGAAACGTTCACAGCTGGAGAACATTAATGTGCAGGTGATCGTAAAAGACGGAATTTAGGCTGCGTCCAATTTTGGCAGATTTATTGCTATTTTTCATTTTTACTACTATAGTACTTCTTGAAATGTTTTGGACTCAACACTTTTTGAAGTGCTAGGCTGATTTTGCTTCAATGTTTAAAGCTGAGGAACCATTACGTGTAGATGATCTAAAAGAATGAATTTTGGAAGATGTGTGGCCTTTGTCTATTTTTGTACTATAGAATATAGTCATAAAGACTCAACTTCTCCTTAACAGTTTGATAAACTTTGTTCAAACTTTTACAACAAAAGGGCCTTAATGTGTGGGTTATCATACATGAAGGCATTTCGGCAGCGACTAATGTTGGCAGAAATATGGCCCTTTTCCACTTTTCCACCATAGAATATATACTTATCGATATTTTGTGGACTCAGTCTCTCTTGAAATGCTTGGCGGATGGCGTTCAAACTGTCAAAGCTGAAGGACATTAATGTCTAGGCGATAGCAAAGGAAGAAATTTCAGCTGCGACCAATTTCTGTAGAAGCATTACCCTTTGTCATTTTTCTACCATAAAAAATAAAATAAAATAATTGAGGCAATAATTAGTGTTGGCGAAAAGTCCTTTGTCTGTTTCCAAACATATGTGGTGGGGTCATCCGTGTCTGTGACACATCTAGTTGATACCGTACTGTTGAGTGAACCATATTTTCAGAAATATGTCGATTAGCGTGCTGAGTGTTCGCTTACAGCTTGTAGAAATAAAAATTAAAATTTGAAATGCATAGTTTAGAGTCTAGAGTGCGTTTTATGACCTACATCTGTTCTTGTTCTATATGTTATTAAGCAAGTTTGGGTCTCACTTGCCTGTTTTGTATTGTAAATTGCATAGTTCAAGGCGGTTTACAAATATGAGTGATATATTTGTAACTAAAAGAGCGCATATTTGGCAGTTTTTTTTACATGCGTAATGACGTTTTCTATTTGATTAAATATATGATATTTTCTGAAGCATAAAGGTATTCTTTATTAAATTAGAAAGGTATTAAATCTGGCTGCATTTCAAGCATTAAGTTACATGCGTTTATTTCTTTTGGAAGTATGTTGAGATGCTTGTGCATGCATGTGGGGCAAATACAAATGTTATTTTATTTATTTTCACAAATAATTGTAATTCCATATGCTAATATTTGTGGTAAACGGCTAACGGACAGAATAATATTCCGCATTATTGTATGCTGATTATTCGATTGTCTTTTTCTCTCTGATTTCTCTCCATCATGTTTTTAATTGTAAGCTTTTTATTCATATTATGGATTCGATTTCTATCTTTATCAGCTTATGCGTACTTATGGCGAATGTCGTGTGTATGAATATCTTGGCAATTGCACAGGTTTGTATATGTATTTCATGTCTTAAATGCAGTTATTGCATTGGCCATATATTATAACTCAATAGGATAGCGGGGATCAAATCCATATTGTCTGAATACATAGTATCTTACCAAGCATATATTAAATGCGTTTTGATCTATCAGAAAAATATCCTTACACCTTTAATTTAAGTAGTTTCTATCAATAATGTTATGTATGTTTGTTTCAATAACAAAGGACAATGTACTTTGATTTAAAGCACTATCTCTATGTACTTAATACTTACCCATATCATATTGAAGTATATCAAAACAAATGTAAATAATTTGCTTACTTATTCGGCACCCACATATTTTAAATAGTGTTTTGCTCTTACATATGGTCTGAAAGAATAGCGCACGTTTATTTTTGGAAAAAATGTGTATATGCATTCGGTTTGTTTTAAGTGAATGATAAGTGTCATTGTTGGAACCACCCAAGAAAAAAACTAACAAAGCACGGTGTGAAATTAAATTAGTGCATAACTTAAGGCAAAGAAGGATCATGTTTGTTGTATATGTAATACGTTCCCGAAATGCGTATACGTCCTACATTTGTTCTCTACAAATACATTCCATTTGGCGAGTTGCCGGGCCTCACAGCGTTTGACTACAAATAAATAGCTAATACTACATTTAATCTCTCGTTTAATGATCCATATTACTGATAACAATATATTGTCTTTCTAACAAATTTCTTAAATACTTTGTTCGGTTTCAGTCATTTCGTGCATTGAGTTGCTATCATTAGCTTATTTTTAACTTACAACGAGTTTCGTCTACACAGTTATGAGGCTCGTACATAATAATAAAATTAATTAGTATACCTTACATTTTGATACTATACTATTGTGTTGGCCACACTTCAAGCATTATTTCGAAGTGTAGTACTGATTATGTTCGCTTGCAGTCTGTCGTAATCAAAATTGCTTGTTATAATATTGTGGTGTCTACGGTGTGTTTTTTACCCTATATACTAGTATTTGCATTATCAAAGATTTTAAGAACCAGTTTAAGCCATAATTGCCTATACAATTGCCTATTTGATATGTATAATTGTATGACACAATGCGATTTTCTTGGCTATAATGTAATTATAAGAGAGCCCCTCTAAAGAGTCAGTGTAGTTTTCATACGTAAGGCCGTTTACGTTTTGTTATCTTCAATAGCGTAAACTCTATGCATTTATTATATTAAAATCGTATTCAGTCGTATTGTATTTCAAGTATTACGTAACTAGCTTGTGCCTCTTTTCGATAGCATAGCGATATGGTATGATGCGCACCTGGCAGCAAATTCGATGTTAATTTGTGATATTAACAAATTAATTTAATTCCTTTTTGAGGGTAATTGCGAGTAACCGTATGCTGACGGCATCAACTTTTTCTACTTTAATGTTGTCAATATTTTTATTCTATGGTATCTTATTATTTTACTGCGCCAGACTAAAACCTTCTTCCATATGCTGTACAACAGATTCTCAAACAACATTAACGGAACATGAGATTGGATCAGTTGTACTAAAATAGCTGCTGGAAATCTGAATAATCGTTAGGTTTGATATACCATTATTACATGTGAATCGAAATCTGTATGGGCTAAAAATGTGACACTTTCCCTGGGTATATACATTAAAGCTGTATCAGTGTTGTTATAGCTGCAATAATTATATATTTTCATTAATGGCTGTAATGGTTATTAGTAATAATCGAATAAGCATGAAAACGTGTGTGTTACTACGTAATGTTGATGCTATCAATACTATTCTGACAAAATTAGTCATTATGGATTGTTAAAATTATTGACCTTTATCATCATTACATATTTTAGTCCAACTACAGGTTAACACAGATGCAAACATTATGCAAGTGTGTTTTTTCTCCCCAAACACATTGATTTGGCTTTATTTCCAGCATTCGGGTGCTCTCTTTGTCTTATTTACAGTATCAGTTGCAGAACTAGGCATGTTTTGACAACTCATACAGTTTAATCGATAGCAATTAACCATTAAATTTCCGGAGTAAGGATACCATTATGGTGTCTTTATAGCTCACCTTATTAAGTGCGTTTTTCGATTTCTGTCACTGCTATATATAGCTTCTACCTCACTTTTTGATACTGCATTGTTGGTAGTGTCACATTTCCAGCATTATGTCGAAATGTAGTGCCAACTGTGTTCGTTTGTTGCTTCTACCTTTCTTTTTATGTCCCCACACATTGGAAGGCATTAGGCATTGCTCTTAGCGTTCCGTCGGGTCTACGCACGTACGTACGCACGTCCTGAAATTGTATGGATGCAACTCCTCTTTTACTGCTGGGCGGATTTCGCTCAAACTTTCACAGCAAAAGAACCTTAATGTGTGAGTGATCGTGAGTGATGGAATTTTTGCTGAGACTACATTTGGTAGAATCATGGCCCTTTGTCATTTTTTCCACTATAGAATATACAAAATATTAACTCCTCTAACAGTGCTGGGCGGATTTAACTGAAACGTTCACAGGTGAAGCACCTTAATGTGTTGGTGATCGAAAAAGACGAAATTTAGGCTGCGTCCAATTTTGGCAGATTTATTACTATTTTTCATGTTTACTACTATAGTACTTCTTAAAATTTTTTGGACTCAACACTTTTTAACTGTTAGGCTGATTTTACTTAAATGTTTAAAGCTGAGGAACCATTATGTGTATATGATCTGAAAGGAAGGAATTTTGGCTACGACCAACTTTGGCATATTATGGCCCTTGGCCATTTTTCTACTATAGAATATAGACGGAGGACTCCACTTCTATTTAACAGTTTGATAAATTTCGTTCAAACTTTTACAGCTAAAGAGCCTTAATGTGTAGGTGATCATATATGAGGGAAAATTGGCAGCGACTAATTTTGGCAGAATTATGGCCCTTTTCCACTTTTCCACCATATAATATATAATTCCCGATATTGTGTGGACTCAACCCCTCTTGAAATGCTTTGCGGATGGCGTTCAAACTGTGAAAGCTGAAGGACATTAGAGTCTAGGCGATCGCAAAAGGAAGAAATTTCGGCTGCGACCAATTTCGGCAGAATTATAACCCTTTCTCATTTTTCTACTTTAAAATAATTTTAAAAAGTTATTTGTTGAGGCAAGAATTAGTGTTGGCGACAAGTCCTTTGTCTGTTTCCAAACATGTGTGGTGGGGGCATCCGTGTCTGTGACACATCTAGTTGACACTGTACTGTTGAGTGTACCATATTTTCAGAAATATGTCGTTTTGTCGCGCTGAGTGTTCGCTTACACTTGTAGAAATAAATATTAAAAATTGAAATGCATAATTTAGGGTCTACAGTGCGTTCTATGACCTACATATGTTCTTGTTCTATATGTTATTGAGCAAGTTCAGGTCCCACTTGCCTGTTTTATATTGGCAATTGCATATTTCAAGGCGATTTACCAATTTGAGTTATTTATTTGTAACTAACGTAGCGCATATTTGTAAACAGTCAGTGTTTTTTACATGCGTAATGGCGTTTTCTCTTTGATTAAATAAAGGATATCTTCTGAAGCATAAATGTATTATTTATTAATCGAGAATCGGGGAGAGTCAAATAAAGAAAGAGTGTTAGTTATAATCGAATTACCAATCATGCATGTGTTGTTAAATATATTTATGATGATAGCAATATTACTGAATCAAAACTTTCCATTATTTACCGTTCTATATTTGTTCTCCCCAAACTCATTGATCTGGCTTTTTTTCCAGCATTCGGGTGCTCTCTTTGTGTTATTTACAGTATTTATTATGGCGAGTTGCAGAACTAAGCATGTTTTGACAACTGATACAGTTTTATTGATTGCAATTAGCCATAAATTATCCGGGGTAAGGATACCATGACGGTGTCTTTATAGCTCACCGTATTAAGTGCGTTTTTTTTCGATTTCTGTCACTGATATTTATAGCTTCTACCTCACTTTTTGATACTGCATTATTGGTAGTGTCACAAATAGCATTATGTCGAAAAGTAGTGACTACTGTGTTCGTTTCTTGCTTCTACCTTTCTTTTTATGTCCCCACACACTCGGAGGCATAAGACATTGTTCTTAGCGGTCCGTCGGGTCGTACGAACGTACGTACGCACGTCCTGAAATTGTATGGATTCAACTCCTCTTTTACTGCTGGGCGGATTTCGCTCAAACTTTCACAGCTTTAGAACCTTGGTGTGTGGGTGATCGTGAGAGATGGAATTTTTGCTGATACTACATTTGGTAGAATTATGGTCCTTTGTCATTATTTCCACTATAAAATATACAAAATATGAACTCCTCTTACAGTGCTGGGCGGATTTAACTGAAACGTTCACAGCTGGAGAACATTAATGTGCAGGTGATCGTAAAAGACGGAATTTAGGCTGCGTCCAATTTTGGCAGATTTATTGCTATTTTTCATTTTTACTACTATAGTACTTCTTGAAATGTTTTGGACTCAACACTTTTTGAAGTGCTAGGCTGATTTTGCTTCAATGTTTAAAGCTGAGGAACCATTACGTGTAGATGATCTAAAAGAATGAATTTTGGAAGATGTGTGGCCTTTGTCTATTTTTGTACTATAGAATATAGTCATAAAGACTCAACTTCTCCTTAACAGTTTGATAAACTTTGTTCAAACTTTTACAACAAAAGGGCCTTAATGTGTGGGTTATCATACATGAAGGCATTTCGGCAGCGACTAATGTTGGCAGAAATATGGCCCTTTTCCACTTTTCCACCATAGAATATATACTTATCGATATTTTGTGGACTCAGTCTCTCTTGAAATGCTTGGCGGATGGCGTTCAAACTGTCAAAGCTGAAGGACATTAATGTCTAGGCGATAGCAAAGGAAGAAATTTCAGCTGCGACCAATTTCTGTAGAAGCATTACCCTTTGTCATTTTTCTACCATAAAAAATAAAATAAAATAATTGAGGCAATAATTAGTGTTGGCGAAAAGTCCTTTGTCTGTTTCCAAACATATGTGGTGGGGTCATCCGTGTCTGTGACACATCTAGTTGATACCGTACTGTTGAGTGAACCATATTTTCAGAAATATGTCGATTAGCGTGCTGAGTGTTCGCTTACAGCTTGTAGAAATAAAAATTAAAATTTGAAATGCATAGTTTAGAGTCTAGAGTGCGTTTTATGACCTACATCTGTTCTTGTTCTATATGTTATTAAGCAAGTTTGGGTCTCACTTGCCTGTTTTGTATTGTAAATTGCATAGTTCAAGGCGGTTTACAAATATGAGTGATATATTTGTAACTAAAAGAGCGCATATTTGGCAGTTTTTTTTACATGCGTAATGACGTTTTCTATTTGATTAAATATATGATATTTTCTGAAGCATAAAGGTATTCTTTATTAAATTAGAAAGGTATTAAATCTGGCTGCATTTCAAGCATTAAGTTACATGCGTTTATTTCTTTTGGAAGTATGTTGAGATGCTTGTGCATGCATGTGGGGCAAATACAAATGTTATTTTATTTATTTTCACAAATAATTGTAATTCCATATGCTAATATTTGTGGTAAACGGCTAACGGACAGAATAATATTCCGCATTATTGTATGCTGATTATTCGATTGTCTTTTTCTCTCTGATTTCTCTCCATCATGTTTTTAATTGTAAGCTTTTTATTCATATTATGGATTCGATTTCTATCTTTATCAGCTTATGCGTACTTATGGCGAATGTCGTGTGTATGAATATCTTGGCAATTGCACAGGTTTGTAAATGTATTTCATGTCTTAAATGCAGTTATTGCATTGGCCATATATTATAACTCAATAGGATAGCGGGGATCAAATCCATATTGTCTGAATACATAGTATCTTACCAAGCATATATTAAATGCGTTTTGATCTATCAGAAAAATATCCTTACACCTTTAATTTAAGTAGTTTCTATCAATAATGTTATGTATGTTTGTTTCAATAACAAAGGACAATGTACTTTGATTTAAAGTACTATCTCTATGTACTTAATACTTACCCATATCATATTGAAGTATATCAAAACAAATGTAAATAATTTGCTTACTTATTCGGCACCCACATATTTTAAATAGTGTTTTGCTCTTACATATGGTCTGAAAGAATAGCGCACGTTTATTTTTGGAAAAAATGTGTATATGCATTCGGTTTGTTTTAAGTGAATGATAAGTGTCATTGTTGGAACCACCCAAGAAAAAAACTAACAAAGCACGGTGTGAAATTAAATTAGTGCATAACTTAAGGCAAAGAAGGATCATGTTTGTTGTATATGTAATACGTTCCCGAAATGCGTATACGTCCTACATTTGTTCTCTACAAATACATTCCATTTGGCGAGTTGCCGGGCCTCACAGCGTTTGACTACAAATAAATAGCTAATACTACATTTAATCTCTCGTTTAATGATCCATATTACTGATAACAATATATTGTCTTTCTAACAAATTTCTTAAATACTTTGTTCGGTTTCAGTCATTTCGTGCATTGAGTTGCTATCATTAGCTTATTTTTAACTTACAACGAGTTTCGTCTACACAGTTATGAGGCTCGTACATAATAATAAAATTAATTAGTATACCTTACATTTTGATACTATACTATTGTGTTGGCCACACTTCAAGCATTATTTCGAAGTGTAGTACTGATTATGTTCGCTTGCAGTCTGTCGTAATCAAAATTGCTTGTTATAATATTGTGGTGTCTACGGTGTGTTTTTTACCCTATATACTAGTATTTGCATTATCAAAGATTTTAAGAACCAGTTTAAGCCATAATTGCCTATACAATTGCCTATTTGATATGTATAATTGTATGACACAATGCGATTTTCTTGGCTATAATGTAATTATAAGAGAGCCCCTCTAAAGAGTCAGTGTAGTTTTCATACGTAAGGCCGTTTACGTTTTGTTATCTTCAATAGCGTAAACTCTATGCATTTATTATATTAAAATCGTATTCAGTCGTATTGTATTTCAAGTATTACGTAACTAGCTTGTGCCTCTTTTCGATAGCATAGCGATATGGTATGATGCGCACCTGGCAGCAAATTCGATGTTAATTTGTGATATTAACAAATTAATTTAATTCCTTTTTGAGGGTAATTGCGAGTAACCGTATGCTGACGGCATCAACTTTTTCTACTTTAATGTTGTCAATATTTTTATTCTATGGTATCTTATTATTTTACTGCGCCAGACTAAAACCTTCTTCCATATGCTGTACAACAGATTCTCAAACAACATTAACGGAACATGAGATTGGATCAGTTGTACTAAAATAGCTGCTGGAAATCTGAATAATCGTTAGGTTTGATATACCATTATTACATGTGAATCGAAATCTGTATGGGCTAAAAATGTGACACTTTCCCTGGGTATATACATTAAAGCTGTATCAGTGTTGTTATAGCTGCAATAATTATATATTTTCATTAATGGCTGTAATGGTTATTAGTAATAATCGAATAAGCATGAAAACGTGTGTGTTACTACGTAATGTTGATGCTATCAATACTATTCTGACAAAATTAGTCATTATGGATTGTTAAAATTATTGACCTTTATCATCATTACATATTTTAGTCCAACTACAGGTTAACACAGATGCAAACATTATGCAAGTGTGTTTTTTCTCCCCAAACACATTGATTTGGCTTTATTTCCAGCATTCGGGTGCTCTCTTTGTCTTATTTACAGTATCAGTTGCAGAACTAGGCATGTTTTGACAACTCATACAGTTTAATCGATAGCAATTAACCATTAAATTTCCGGAGTAAGGATACCATTATGGTGTCTTTATAGCTCACCTTATTAAGTGCGTTTTTCGATTTCTGTCACTGCTATATATAGCTTCTACCTCACTTTTTGATACTGCATTGTTGGTAGTGTCACATTTCCAGCATTATGTCGAAATGTAGTGCCAACTGTGTTCGTTTGTTGCTTCTACCTTTCTTTTTATGTCCCCACACATTGGAAGGCATTAGGCATTGCTCTTAGCGTTCCGTCGGGTCTACGCACGTACGTACGCACGTCCTGAAATTGTATGGATGCAACTCCTCTTTTACTGCTGGGCGGATTTCGCTCAAACTTTCACAGCAAAAGAACCTTAATGTGTGAGTGATCGTGAGTGATGGAATTTTTGCTGAGACTACATTTGGTAGAATCATGGCCCTTTGTCATTTTTTCCACTATAGAATATACAAAATATTAACTCCTCTAACAGTGCTGGGCGGATTTAACTGAAACGTTCACAGGTGAAGCACCTTAATGTGTTGGTGATCGAAAAAGACGAAATTTAGGCTGCGTCCAATTTTGGCAGATTTATTACTATTTTTCATGTTTACTACTATAGTACTTCTTAAAATTTTTTGGACTCAACACTTTTTAACTGTTAGGCTGATTTTACTTAAATGTTTAAAGCTGAGGAACCATTATGTGTATATGATCTGAAAGGAAGGAATTTTGGCTACGACCAACTTTGGCATATTATGGCCCTTGGCCATTTTTCTACTATAGAATATAGACGGAGGACTCCACTTCTATTTAACAGTTTGATAAATTTCGTTCAAACTTTTACAGCTAAAGAGCCTTAATGTGTAGGTGATCATATATGAGGGAAAATTGGCAGCGACTAATTTTGGCAGAATTATGGCCCTTTTCCACTTTTCCACCATATAATATATAATTCCCGATATTGTGTGGACTCAACCCCTCTTGAAATGCTTTGCGGATGGCGTTCAAACTGTGAAAGCTGAAGGACATTAGAGTCTAGGCGATCGCAAAAGGAAGAAATTTCGGCTGCGACCAATTTCGGCAGAATTATAACCCTTTCTCATTTTTCTACTTTAAAATAATTTTAAAAAGTTATTTGTTGAGGCAAGAATTAGTGTTGGCGACAAGTCCTTTGTCTGTTTCCAAACATGTGTGGTGGGGGCATCCGTGTCTGTGACACATCTAGTTGACACTGTACTGTTGAGTGTACCATATTTTCAGAAATATGTCGTTTTGTCGCGCTGAGTGTTCGCTTACACTTGTAGAAATAAATATAAAAAATTGAAATGCATAATTTAGGGTCTACAGTGCGTTCTATGACCTACATATGTTCTTGTTCTATATGTTATTGAGCAAGTTCAGGTCTCACTTGCCTGTTTTATATTGGCAATTGCATATTTCAAGGCGATTTACCAATTTGAGTTATTTATTTGTAACTAACGTAGCGCATATTTGTAAACAGTCAGTGTTTTTTACATGCGTAATGGCGTTTTCTCTTTGATTAAATAAAGGATATCTTCTGAAGCATAAATGTATTATTTATTAATCGAGAATCGGGGAGAGTCAAATAAAGAAAGAGTGTTAGTTATAATCGAATTACCAATCATGCATGTGTTGTTAAATATATTTATGATGATAGCAATATTACTGAATCAAAACTTTCCATTATTTACCGTTCTATATTTGTTCTCCCCAAACTCATTGATCTGGCTTTTTTTCCAGCATTCGGGTGCTCTCTTTGTGTTATTTACAGTATTATGGCGAGTTGCAGAACTAAGCATGTTTTGACAACTGATACAGTTTTATTGATTGCAATTAGCCATAAATTATCCGGGGTAAGGATACCATGACGGTGTCTTTATAGCTCACCGTATTAAGTGCGTTTTTTTTCGATTTCTGTCACTGATATTTATAGCTTCTACCTCACTTTTTGATACTGCATTATTGGTAGTGTCACAAATAGCATTATGTCGAAAAGTAGTGACTACTGTGTTCGTTTCTTGCTTCTACCTTTCTTTTTATGTCCCCACACACTCGGAGGCATAAGACATTGTTCTTAGCGGTCCGTCGGGTCGTACGAACGTACGTACGCACGTCCTGAAATTGTATGGATTCAACTCCTCTTTTACTGCTGGGCGGATTTCGCTCAAACTTTCACAGCTTTAGAACCTTGGTGTGTGGGTGATCGTGAGAGATGGAATTTTTGCTGATACTACATTTGGTAGAATTATGGTCCTTTGTCATTATTTCCACTATAAAATATACAAAATATGAACTCCTCTTACAGTGCTGGGCGGATTTAACTGAAACGTTCACAGCTGGAGAACATTAATGTGCAGGTGATCGTAAAAGACGGAATTTAGGCTGCGTCCAATTTTGGCAGATTTATTGCTATTTTTCATTTTTACTACTATAGTACTTCTTGAAATGTTTTGGACTCAACACTTTTTGAAGTGCTAGGCTGATTTTGCTTCAATGTTTAAAGCTGAGGAACCATTACGTGTAGATGATCTAAAAGAATGAATTTTGGAAGATGTGTGGCCTTTGTCTATTTTTGTACTATAGAATATAGTCATAAAGACTCAACTTCTCCTTAACAGTTTGATAAACTTTGTTCAAACTTTTACAACAAAAGGGCCTTAATGTGTGGGTTATCATACATGAAGGCATTTCGGCAGCGACTAATGTTGGCAGAAATATGGCCCTTTTCCACTTTTCCACCATAGAATATATACTTATCGATATTTTGTGGACTCAGTCTCTCTTGAAATGCTTGGCGGATGGCGTTCAAACTGTCAAAGCTGAAGGACATTAATGTCTAGGCGATAGCAAAGGAAGAAATTTCAGCTGCGACCAATTTCTGTAGAAGCATTACCCTTTGTCATTTTTCTACCATAAAAAATAAAATAAAATAATTGAGGCAATAATTAGTGTTGGCGAAAAGTCCTTTGTCTGTTTCCAAACATATGTGGTGGGGTCATCCGTGTCTGTGACACATCTAGTTGATACCGTACTGTTGAGTGAACCATATTTTCAGAAATATGTCGATTAGCGTGCTGAGTGTTCGCTTACAGCTTGTAGAAATAAAAATTAAAATTTGAAATGCATAGTTTAGAGTCTAGAGTGCGTTTTATGACCTACATCTGTTCTTGTTCTATATGTTATTAAGCAAGTTTGGGTCTCACTTGCCTGTTTTGTATTGTAAATTGCATAGTTCAAGGCGGTTTACAAATATGAGTGATATATTTGTAACTAAAAGAGCGCATATTTGGCAGTTTTTTTTACATGCGTAATGACGTTTTCTATTTGATTAAATATATGATATTTTCTGAAGCATAAAGGTATTCTTTATTAAATTAGAAAGGTATTAAATCTGGCTGCATTTCAAGCATTAAGTTACATGCGTTTATTTCTTTTGGAAGTATGTTGAGATGCTTGTGCATGCATGTGGGGCAAATACAAATGTTATTTTATTTATTTTCACAAATAATTGTAATTCCATATGCTAATATTTGTGGTAAACGGCTAACGGACAGAATAATATTCCGCATTATTGTATGCTGATTATTCGATTGTCTTTTTCTCTCTGATTTCTCTCCATCATGTTTTTAATTGTAAGCTTTTTATTCATATTATGGATTCGATTTCTATCTTTATCAGCTTATGCGTACTTATGGCGAATGTCGTGTGTATGAATATCTTGGCAATTGCACAGGTTTGTAAATGTATTTCATGTCTTAAATGCAGTTATTGCATTGGCCATATATTATAACTCAATAGGATAGCGGGGATCAAATCCATATTGTCTGAATACATAGTATCTTACCAAGCATATATTAAATGCGTTTTGATCTATCAGAAAAATATCCTTACACCTTTAATTTAAGTAGTTTCTATCAATAATGTTATGTATGTTTGTTTCAATAACAAAGGACAATGTACTTTGATTTAAAGTACTATCTCTATGTACTTAATACTTACCCATATCATATTGAAGTATATCAAAACAAATGTAAAAAATTTGCTTACTTATTCGGCACCCACATATTTTAAATAGTGTTTTGCTCTTACATATGGTCTGAAAGAATAGCGCACGTTTATTTTTGGAAAAAATGTGTATATGCATTCGGTTTGTTTTAAGTGAATGATAAGTGTCATTGTTGGAACCACCCAAGAAAAAAACTAACAAAGCACGGTGTGAAATTAAATTAGTGCATAACTTAAGGCAAAGAAGGATCATGCTTGTTGTATATGTAATACGTTCCCGAAATGCGTATACGTCCTACATTTGTTCTCTACAAATACATTCCATTTGGCGAGTTGCCGGGCCTCACAGCGTTTGACTACAAATAAATAGCTAATACTACATTTAATCTCTCGTTTAATGATCCATATTACTGATAACAATATATTGTCTTTCTAACAAATTTCTTAAATACTTTGTTCGGTTTCAGTCATTTCGTGCATTGAGTTGCTATCATTAGCTTATTTTTAACTTACAACGAGTTTCGTCTACACAGTTATGAGGCTCGTACATAATAATAAAATTAATTAGTATACCTTACATTTTGATACTATACTATTGTGTTGGCCACACTTCAAGCATTATTTCGAAGTGTAGTACTGATTATGTTCGCTTGCAGTCTGTCGTAATCAAAATTGCTTGTTATAATATTGTGGTGTCTACGGTGTGTTTTTTACCCTATATACTAGTATTTGCATTATCAAAGATTTTAAGAACCAGTTTAAGCCATAATTGCCTATACAATTGCCTATTTGATATGTATAATTGTATGACACAATGCGATTTTCTTGGCTATAATGTAATTATAAGAGAGCCCCTCTAAAGAGTCAGTGTAGTTTTCATACGTAAGGCCGTTTACGTTTTGTTATCTTCAATAGCGTAAACTCTATGCATTTATTATATTAAAATCGTATTCAGTCGTATTGTATTTCAAGTATTACGTAACTAGCTTGTGCCTCTTTTCGATAGCATAGCGATATGGTATGATGCGCACCTGGCAGCAAATTCGATGTTAATTTGTGATATTAACAAATTAATTTAATTCCTTTTTGAGGGTAATTGCGAGTAACCGTATGCTGACGGCATCAACTTTTTCTACTTTAATGTTGTCAATATTTTTATTCTATGGTATCTTATTATTTTACTGCGCCAGACTAAAACCTTCTTCCATATGCTGTACAACAGATTCTCAAACAACATTAACGGAACATGAGATTGGATCAGTTGTACTAAAATAGCTGCTGGAAATCTGAATAATCGTTAGGTTTGATATACCATTATTACATGTGAATCGAAATCTGTATGGGCTAAAAATGTGACACTTTCCCTGGGTATATACATTAAAGCTGTATCAGTGTTGTTATAGCTGCAATAATTATATATTTTCATTAATGGCTGTAATGGTTATTAGTAATAATCGAATAAGCATGAAAACGTGTGTGTTACTATGTAATGTTGATACTATCAATACTATTGTGACAAAATTAGTTATTATTGATTGTTTAAATTAGTTACCTTTATCACCATTACATATTTTAGTCCAACTACAGGTTAACAAAGATTTAATCATTATGCAAGTGTGTCTTATCAACGCATTTGAGAGGAGTGCAATATAAATGCCATACATAAAGTCAGTCATATTTGCGTGATTATCCATTTATCTCAGATGATTCGATTCTCCAAAATGTGACAACAGGATGGTGCCAATGCAGTAGATTTCAACACCCGAGAATCGGGGAGAGTCAAATAAAGAAAGAGTGTTAGTAATAATCGAATTACCAATCATGCATGTGTTGTTAAATATATTTATGATGCTAGCAATATTATTGAAACAAAACTTTCCATTATTTACCGTTCTATATTTGTTCTCCCCAAACTCATTGATCTGGCTTTTTTTCCAGCATTCGGGTGCTCTCTTTGTGTTATTTACAGTATTATGGCGAGTTGCAGAACTAAGCATGTTTTGACAACTGATACAGTTTTATTGATTGCAATTAGCCATAAATTATCCGGGGTAAGGATACCATGATCGTGTCTTTATAGCTCACCGTATTAAGTGCGTTTTTTTTCGATTTATGTCACTGCTATATATAGCTTCTACCTCACTTTTTGATACTGCATTATTGGTAGTGTCACATTTCCAGCATTATGTCGAAATGTAGTGACCACTGTGGTCGTTTATTGCTTCTACCTTTCTGTTTATGTCCCCACACACTGGGAGGCATAAGACATTGTTCTTAGCGATCCGTCGGGTCGTACGAACGTACGTACGCACGTCCTGAAATTGTATGGATTCAACTCCTCTTTTACTGCTGGGCGGATTTCGCTCAAACATTCACAGCTTTAGAATCTTGGTGTGTGGGTGATCGTGAGAGATGGAATTTTTGCTGAGACTACATTTGGTAGAATTATGGCCCTCTGTCATTATTACCACTATAAAATATACAAAATATGAGCTCCTCTTACAGTGCTGGGCGGATTTAACTGAAACGTTCACAGCTGGAGAACATTAAAGTGCAGGTGATCGTAAAAGACGGAATTTAGGCTGCGTCCAATTTTGGCAGATTTATTGCTATTTTTCATTTTTACTACTATAGTACTTCTTGAAATGTTTTGGACTCAACACTTTTTGAAGTGCTAGGCTGATTTTGCTTCAATGTTTAAAGATGAGGAACCATTACGTGTAGATGATCTAAAAGGAATGAATTTTGGAAGATGTATGGCCTTTGGCCATTTTTGTACTATATAATATAGTCATAAAGACTCAACTTCTCTTTAACAGTTTGATAAACTTTGTTCAAACTTTTACAACAAAAGGGCCTTAATGTGTGGGTTATCATACATGAAGGCATTTCGGCAGCGACTAATGTTGGCAGAATTATGGCACTTTTCCACTTTTCCACCATAGAATATATACTTATCGATATTTTGTGGACTCAGTCTCTCTTGAAATGTTGGCGGTTGGCGTTCAAACTGTCAAAGCTGAAGGACATTAATGTCTAGGCGATCGCAAAGGAAGAAATTTCAGCTGCGACCAATTTCTGTAGAAGTATTACCCTTTGTCATTTTTCTACTATAAAATAATAATAATAAAAAAATGAGGCAATAATTAGTGTTGGCGAAAAGTCCTTTGTCTGTTTCCATACATATGTGGTGGGGGCATCCGTGTCTGTGACACATCTAGTTGATACCGTACTGTTGAGTGAACCATATTTTCAGAAATATGTCGATTAGCGTGCTGAGTGTTCGCTTACAGCTTGTAGAAATAAAAATTAAAATTTGAAATGCATAATTTAGGGTCTACAGTGCGTTTTATGACCTACATCTGTTCTTGTTCTATATGTTATTAAGCAAGTTTGGGTCTCACTTGCTGTTTTATATTGGCAATTGCATAGTTCAAGGCGGTTTACAAATATGAGTGATATATTTGTAACTAAAAGAGCGCATATTTGGCAGTTTTTTTTACATGCGTAATGACGTTTTCTATTTGATTAAATATATGATATTTTCTGAAGCATAAAGGTATTCTTTATTAAATTAGAAAGGTATTAAATCTGGCTGCATTTCAAGCATTAAGTTACATGCGTTTATTTCTTTTGGAAGTATGTTGAGATGCTTTTGCATGCATGTGGGGCAAATACAAATGTTATTTTATTTATTTTCACAAATAATTGTAATTCCATATGCTAATATTTGTGGTAAACGGCTAACGGACAGAATAATATTCCGCATTATGTATGCTGATTATTCGATTGTCTTTTTCTCTCTGATTTCCCTCCATCATGTTTTTAATTGTAAGCTTTTTATTCATATTATGGATTCGATTTCTATCTTTATCAGCTTATGCGTACTTATGGCGAATGTCGTGTGTATGCATATCTTGGCAATTGCACAGGTTTGTAAATGTATTTCATGTCTTAAATGCAGTTATTGCATTGGCCATATATTATAACTCAATAGGATAGCGGGGATCAAATCCATATTGTCTGAATACATAGTATCTTACCAAGCATATATTAAATGCGTTTTGATCAATCAGAAAAATATCCTTACACCTTTAATTAAATAGTTTCTATGAATAATGTTATGTATGTTTGTTTCAATAACAAAGGACAATGTACTTTGATTTAAAGTACTATCTCTATGTACTTAATACTTACCCATATCATATTGAAGTATATCAAAACAAATGTAAATAAATTGCTTACTTATTCGGCACCCACATATTTTAAATAGTGTTTTGCTCTTGCATATGGTCTGAAAGAATAGCGCACGTTTATTTTTGGAAAAAATGTGTATATGCATTCGGTTTGTTTTAAGTAAATGATAAGTGTCATTGTTGGAACCACCCAAGAAAAAAATTAACAAAGCACGGTGTGAATTGAAATTAGTGCATAACTTAAGGAAAAGAAGGATCATGTTTGTTGTATATGTAATACGTTCCCGAAATGCGTATACGTCCTACATTTGTTCTCTACAAATACATTCCATTTTGGCGAGTTGCCGGGCCTCACAGCGTTTGACTACAAATAAATAGTTAATACTACATTTGATCTCTCGTTTAATGATCCATATTACTGTTAACAATATATTGTCTTTCTAACAAATTTCTTAAATACTTTGTTCGGTTTCAGTCATTTCGTGCATTGAGTTGCTATCATTAGCTTATTTTTAACTTACAACGAGTTTCGTCTACACAGTTATGAGGCTCGTACATAATAATAAAATTAATTAGTATACCTTACATTTTGATACTATACTATTGTGTTGGCCACACTTCAAGCATTATTTCGAAGTGTAGTACTGATTATGTTCGCTTGCTGTCTGTCGTAATCAAAATTGCTTGTTATAATATTGTGGTGTCTACGGTGTGTTTTATGCCCTATATACTAGTATTTGCATTATCAAAGATTTTAAGAACCAGTTTAAGCCATAATTGCCTATACAATTGCCTATTTGATATGTATAATTGTATGACTCAATGCGATTTTCTTGGCTATAATGTAATTATAAGAGGGCCCCTCTAAAGAGTCAGTGTAGTTTTCATACGTAAGGCCGTTTACGTTTTGTTATCTTCAATAGCGTAAACTCTATGCATTTATTATATTAAAATCGTATTCAGTCGTATTGTATTTCAAGTATTACGTAACTAGCTTGAGCCTCTTTTCGATAGCATAGCGATATGGTATGATACGCACCTGGCAGCAAATTCGATGTTAATTTGTGATATTAACAAATTAATTTAATTCCTTTTTGAGGGTAATTGCGAGTAACCGTAAGCTAACGGCATCAACTTTTTCTACTTTAATGTTGTCAATATTTTTATTCTATGGTATCTTATTATATTACTGCACCAGACTAAAACCTTCTTCCATATGCTGTACAACAGACTCTCAAACAACATTAACGGAACATGAGATTGGATCAGTTGTACTGAAACAGCTGCTGGAAATCAGAATAATCGTTAGGTTTGATATACCATTATCACATGTGAATCAAAATCTGTATGGGCTAAAAATGTGACACATTCCCTGGGTGTATACATTAAAGCTGTATCAGTGTTGTTATAGCTGCAATAATTATATATTTTCATTAATGGCTGTAATGGTTATTAGTAATAATCGAATAAGCATGAAAACGTGTGTGTTACTATGTAATGTTGATACTATCAATACTATTGTGACAAAAGTAGTTATTATTGATTGTTTAAATTAGTTACCTTTATCACCATTACATATTTTAGTCCAACTACAGGTTAACAAAGATTTAATCATTATGCAAGTGTGTCTTATCAACGCATTTGAGAGGAGTGCAATATAAATGCCATACATAAAGTCAGTCATATTTGCGTGATTATCCATTTATCTCAGATGATTCGATTCTCCAAACTGTGACAACAGGATGGTGCCAATGCAGTAGATTTCAACACGCGAGAATCGGGAAGAGTCAAATAAAGAAAGAGTGTTAGTAATAATCGAATTACCAATCATGCATGTGTTGTTAAATATATTTATGATGCTAGCAATATTATTGAAACAAAACTTTCCATTATTTTCCGTTCTATATTTGTTCTCCCCAAACTCATTGATCTGGCTTTTTTTCCAGCATTCGGGTGCTCTCTTTGTGTTATTTACAGTATTATGGCGAGTTGCAGAACTAAGCATGTTTTGACAACTGATACAGTTTTATTTATTGCAATTAGCCATAAATTATCCGGGGTAAGGATACCATGATCGTGTCTTTATAGCTCACCGTATTAAGTGCGTTTTTTTTCGATTTCTGTCACTGCTATATATAGCTTCTAACTCACTTTTTGATACTGCATTATTGGTAGTGTCACATTTCCAGCATTATGTCGAAATGTAGTGACCACTGTGGTCGTTTATTGCTTCTACCTTTCTGTTTATGTCCCCACACACTGGGAGGCATAAGACATTGTTCTTTGCGGTCCGTCGGGTCGTACGAACGTACGTATGCACGTCCTGAAATTGTATGGATTCAACTCCTCTTTTACTGCTGAGCGGATTTCGCTCAAACATTTACAGCTTTAGAACCTTGGTGTGTGGGTGATCGTGAGAGATGGACTTTTTGCTGAGACTACATTTGGTAGAATTATGGTCCTTTGTCATTATTTCCACTATAAAATATACAAAATATGAACTCCTCTTACAGTGCTGGGCGGATTTAACTGAAACGTTCACAGCTGGAGAACATTAAAGTGCAGGTGATCGTAAAAGACGGAATTTAGGCTGCGTCCAATTTTGGCAGAATTATTGCTATTTTTCATTTTTACTACTATAGTACTTCTTGAAATGTTTTGGACTCAACACTTTTTGAAGTGCTAGGCTGATTTTGCTTCAATGTTTAAAGCTGAGGAACCATTACGTGTAGATGAGGTAAAAGGAATGAATTTTGGAAGATGTATGGCCTTTGGCCATTTTTGTACTATAGAATATAGTCATAAAGACTAAACTTCTCTTTAACAGTTTGATAAACTTTGTTCAAACTTTTACAACAAAAGGGCCTTAATGTGTGGGTTATCATACATGAAGGCATTTCGGCAGCGACAAATGTTGGCAGAATTATGGCCCTTTTCCACTTTTCCACCATAGAATATATACTTATCGATATTTTGTGGACTCAGTCTCTCTTGAAATGCTTGGCGGATGGCGTTCAAACTGTCAAAGCTGAAGGACATTAATGTCTAGGCGATCGCAAAGGAAGAAATTTCAGCTGCGACCAATTTCTGTAGAAGTATTACCCTTTGTCATTTTTCTACTATAAAATAATAATAATAAAAAAAATTGAGGCAATAATTAGTGTTGGCGAAAAGTCCTTTGTCTGTTTCCAAACATATGTGGTGGGAGCATCCGTGTCTGTGACACATCTAGTTGATACCGTACTGTTGAGTGAACCATATTTTCAGAAATATGTCGATTAGCGTGCTGAGTGTTCGCTTACAGCTTGTAGAAATAAAAATTAAAATTTGAAATGCATAATTTAGGGTCTACAGTGCGTTTTATGACCTACATCTGTTCTTGTTCTATATGTTATTAAGCAAGTTTGGGTCTCACTTGCTGTTTTATATTGGCAATTGCATAGTTCAAGGCGGTTTACAAATATGAGTGATATATTTGTAACTAAAAGAGCGCATATTTGGCAGTTTTTTTTACATGCGTAATGACGTTATCTATTTGATTAAATATATGATATTTTCTGAAGCATTAAGGTATTCTTTATTAAATTAGAAAGGTATTAAATCTGGCTGCATTTCAAGCATTAAGTTACATGCGTTTATTTCTTTTGGAAGTATGTTGAGATGCTTTTTCATGTATGTGGGGCAAATACAAATGTTATTTTATTTATTTTCACAAATAATTGTAAATCCATATGCTAATATTTGTGGTAAACGGCTAACGGACAGAATAATATTCCGCATTATGTATGCTGATTATTCGATTGTCTTTTTCTCTCTGATTTCTCTCTATCATGTTTTAATTGTAAGCTTTTTATTCATATTATGGATTCGATTTCTATCTTTATCAGCTTATGCGTACTTATGGCGAATGTCGTGTGATTGCATATCTTGGCAATTGCACAGGTTTGTAAATGTATTTCATGTCTTAAATGCAGTTATTGCATTGGCCATATATTATAACTCAATAAGATAGCGGGGATCAAATACATATTGTCTGAATACATAGTATCTTACCAAGCATATATTAAATGCGTTTTGATCAATCAGAAAAATATCCTTACACCTTTAATTTAAGTAGTTTCTATGAATAATGTTATGTATGTTTGTTTCAATAACAAAGGACAATGTACTTTGATTCAAAGTACTATCTCTATGTATTTAATACTTACCCATATCATATTGAAGTATATCAAAACAAATGTAAATAATTTGTTTACTTATTCGGCACCCACATATTTTAAATAGTGTTTTGCTCTTACATATGGTCTGAAAGAATAGCGCACGTTTATTTTTGGAAAAAATGTGTATATGCATTCGGTTTGTTTTAAGTGAATGATAAGTGTCATTGTTGGAACCACCCAAGAAAAAAACTAACAAAGCACGGTGTGAATTTAAATTAGTGCATAACTTAAGGAAAAGAAGGATCATGTTTGTTGTATACGTAATACGTTCCCGAAATGCGTATACGTCCTACATTTGTTCTCTACAAATACATTCCATTTTGGCGAGTTGCCGGGCCTCACAGCGTTTGACTACAAATAAATAGTTAATAATACATTTGATCTCTCGTTTAATGATCCATATTACTGTTAACAATATAGTCTCTTTCTAACAAATTTCTTAAATACTTTGTTCGGTTTCAGTCATTTCGTGCATTGAGTTGCTATCATTAGCTTATTTTTAACTTACAACGAGTTTCGTCTACACAGTTATGAGGCTCGTACATAATAATAAAATTAATTAGTATACCTTACATTTTGATACTATACTATTGTGTTGGCCACACTTCAAGCATTATTTCGAAGTGTAGTACTGATTATGTTCGCTTGCTGTCTGTCGTAATCAAAATTGCTTGTTATAATATTGTGGTGTCTACGGTGTGTTTTATGCCCTATATACTAGTATTTGCATTATCAAAGATTTTAAGAACCAGTTTAAGCCATAATTGCCTATACAATTGCCTATTTGATATGTATAATTGTATGACTCAATGCGATTTTCTTGGCTATAATGTAATTATAAGAGGGCCCCTCTAAAGAGTCAGTGTAGTTTTCATACGTAAGGCCGTTTACGTTTTGTTATCTTCAATAGCGTAAACTCTATGCATTTATTATATTAAAATCGTATTCAGTATTATTGTATTTCAAGTATTACGTAACTAGCTTGTGCCTCTTTTCGATAGCATAGCGATATGGTATGATACGCACCTGGCAGCAAATTCGATGTTAATTTGTGATATTAACAAATTAATTTAATTCCTTTTTGAGGGTAATTGCGAGTAACCGTAAGCTGACGGCATCAACTTTTTCTACTTTAATGTTGTCAATATTTTTATTCTATGGTATCTTATTATTTTACTGCACCAGACTAAAACCTTCTTCCATATGCTGTACAACAGACTCTCAAACAACATTAACGGAACATGAGATTGGATCAGTTGTACTAAAACAGCTGCTGGAAATCAGAATAATCGTTAGGTTTGATATACCATTATTACATGTGAATCGAAATCTGTATGGGCTAAAAATGTGACACTTTCCCTGGGTGTATAAATTAAAGCTGTATCAGTGTTGTTATAGCTGCAATAATTATATATTTTCATTAATGGCTGCAATGGTTATTAGTAATAATCGAATAAGCATGAAAACGTGTGTGTTACTATGTAATGTTGATACTATCAATACTATTGTGACAAAAGTAGTTATTATTGATTGTTTAAATTAGTTACCTTTATCACCATTACATATTTTAGTCCAACTACAGGTTAACAAAGATTTAATCATTATGCAAGTGTGTCTTATCAACGCATTTGAGAGGAGTGCAATATAAATGCCATACATAAAGTCAGTCATATTTGCATGATTATCCATTTATCTCAGATGATTCGATTCTCCAAACTGTGACAACAGGATGGTGTCAATGCAGTAGATTTCAACACGCGAGAATCGGGGAGAGTCAAATAAAGAAAGAGTGTTAGTAATAATCGAAATACCAATCATGCATGTGTTGTTAAATATATTTATGATGCTAGCAATATTATTGAAACAAAACTTTCCATTATTTACCGTTCTATATTTGTTCTCCCCAAACTCATTGATCTGGCTTTTTTTCCAGCATTCGGGTGCTCTCTTTGTGTTATTTACAGTATTATGGCGAGTTGCAGAACTAAGCATGTTTTGACAACTGATACAGTTTTATTGATTGCAATTAGCCATAAATTATCCGGGGTAAGGATACCATGATCGTGTCTTTATAGCTCACCGTATTAAGTGCGTTTTTTTTCGATTTCTGTGACTGCTATATATAGCTTCTACCTCACTTTTTGATACTGCATTATTGGTAGTGTCACATTTCCAGCATTAAGTCGAAATGTAGTGACCACTGTGGTCGTTTATTGCTTCTACCTTTCTGTTTATGTCCCCACACACTGGGAGGCATAAGACATTGTTCTTAGCGGTCCGTCGGGTCGTACGAACGTACGTACGCACGTCCTGAAATTGTATGGATTCAACTCCTCTTTAACTGCTGGGCGGATTTCGCTCAAACATTCACAGCTTTAGAACCTTGGTGTTTGGGTGATCGTGAGAGATGGAATTTTTGCTGAGACTACATTTGGTAGAATTATGGCCCTTTGTCATTATTTCCACTATAAAATATACAAAATATGAACTCCTCTTACAGTGCTGGGCGGATTTAACTGAAACGTTCACAGCTGGAGAACATTAAAGTGCAGGTGATCGTAAAAGACGGAATTTAGGCTGCGTCCAATTTTGGCAGATTTATTGCTATTTTTCATTTTTACTACTATAGTACTTCTTGAAATGTTTTGGACTCAACACTTTTTGAAGTGCTAGGCTGATTTTGCTTCAATGTTTAAAGCTGAGGAACCATTACGTGTAAATGATCTAAAAGGAATGAATTTTGGAAGATGTATGGCCTTTGGCCATTGTTGTACTATAGAATATAGTCATAAAGATTCAACTTCTGTTTAACAGTTTGATAAACTTTGTTCAAACTTTTACAACAAAAGGGCCTTAATGTGTAGGTTATCATACATGAAGGCATTTCGGCAGCGACTAATGTTGGCAGAATTATGGCCCTTTTCCACTTTTCCACCATAGAATATATACTTATCGATATTTTGTGGACTCAGTCTCTCTTGAAATGTTTGGCGGATGGCGTTCAAACTGTCAAAGCTGAAGGACATTAATGTCTAGACGATCGCAAAAGAAGAAATTTCAGCTGCGACCAATTTCTGTAGAAGTATTACCCTTTGTCATTTTTCTACTATAAAATAATAATAAAAAAAATAATTGAGGCAATAATTAGTGTTGGCGAAAAGTCCTTGGTCTGTTTCCAAACATATGTGGTGGGGGCATCCGTGTCTGTGACACATCTAGTTGATACCGTACTGTTGAGTGAACCATATTTTCAGAAATATGTCGATTAGCTTCCTGAGTGTTCGCTTACAGCTTGTAGAAATAAAAATTAAAATTTGAAATGCATAATTTAGGGTCTACAGTGCGTTTTATGACCTACATCTGTTCTTGTTCTATATGTTATTAAGCAAGTTTGGGTCTCACTTGCTGTTTTATATTGGCAATTGCATAGTTCAAGGCGGTTCACATATATGAGTGATATATTTGTAACTAAAAGAGCGCATATTTGGCATTTTTTTTACATGCGTAATGACGTTTTCTATTTGATTAAATATATGATATTTTCTGAAGCATAAAGGTATTCTTTATTAAATTTTAAAGGTATTAAATCTGGCTGTAGACCCTAAATTATGCATTTCAAATTTTAATTTTTATTTCTACAAGCTGTAAGCGAATACTCAGCACGCTAATCGACATATTTCTGAAAATATGGTACACTCAACAGTACGGTATCAACTAGATGTGTCACAGACACGGATGCCCCCACCACATATGTTTGGAAACAGACAAAGGACTTTTCGCCGACACTAATTATTGCCTCAATTTTTTTTTTTTAAATTATTTTATAGTAGAAATATGACAAAGGGTAATACTTCTACAGAAATTGGACGCAGCTGAAATTTCTTCCTTTACGATCGCCTAGACATTAATGTCCTTCAGCTTTGACAGTTTGAACGCCATCCGCCAAGCATTTCAAGAGAGACTGAGTCCACAAAATATCGATAAGTATATATTCTATGGTGGAAAAGTGGAAAAGGGCAATAATTCTGCCAACATTTGTCGATGCCGAAATGCCTTCATGTATGATAACCCACACATTAAGGCCCTTTTGTTGTAAAAGTTTGAACAAAGTTTATCAAACTGTTATAGAGAAGTTGAGTCTTTATGTCAATATTCTATAGTACAAAAATGGCCAAAGGCCATACGTGTTCCAAAATTCATTCCTTTTAGATCATCTACACCTAATGGTTCCTCAGCTTTAAACATTGAAGCAAAATCAGCCTAGCACTTAAAAAAGTGTTGAGTCCAACACATTTCAAGAAGTACTATAGTAGTAAAAATGAAAAATAGCAATAAATCTGCCAAAATTGGACGCAGCCTAAATTCCGTATTTTACGATCACCTACACATTAATGTTCTCCAGCTGTGAACGTTTCAGTTAAATCCGCCCAGCACTGTAAGAGGAGTTCATATTTTGTATATTTTATAGTTAAAATAATGACAAAGGGCCATAATTCTACCAAATGTAGTCTCAGCAAAAATTCCATCTCCCACGTCTACACAGTTATGAGGCTCGTACATAATAATAAAATTTATTAGTATACCTTACATTTTGATACTATACTATTGTGTTGGCCACACTTCAAGCATTATTTCGAAGTGTAATACTGATTGTGTTCGCTTGCTGTTTGTCGTAATCAAAATTGCTTCTTATAATACGTCATTGTTGTGTCTACGGTGTGTTCTATATACTGGTATTTGCATTATCAAAGATTTAAAGGACCAGTTTAAGCCACAATTGCCTATTTGATAGGTATAATTGCATCACTAAATGCGCTTGTCTTGCCGATAATGTAATTATAAGAGGCCTCCACTAAAGAGTCAGTGTAGTTTTGATGCGTAAGGCGGTTTACGTTTTGTTATCTTCAATAGCGTAAACTCTATGCATTTATTATCGTATTCAGTCGTATTGTATTTCAAGTATTACGTAACTAGCTTGTGCCTCATTTCGATAGCAGAGCGGTATGCTTTGACACGCATCTGGGTGCTAATTCGATGTTAATTTGTGATATTAACAAATTAATTTAATTCCTTTTTGAGGGTAATTGCGAGTAACCATAAGCTGACGGCATCAAATTTTTCTACTTTTATTTTTATTCTGTGGTATCTTATTATTTTACTGCGCCAGACTAAAACCTTCTTCCATATGCTGTACAAAAGACTCTCAAACAACATTCATGTATCATGAGATTGGATCAGTTGTACTAAAACAGATGCAGGAAATCTGATATTGTCGTTAGTTCTGATATACCATCATTACATATGAATCGAAATCTGTATGGGCTAAAAATGTGACACTTTCCCTGGGTGTATACATCAAATATTTATCAGTGTTGTTATAGCTTCAATAATTATATATTTTCATTAATGGCTGTAATGGTTATTAGTAATAATCGAATAAGCATGAACACGTGTGTGTTAATATATAATGTTGATGCTATCAATACTATTCTGACAAAATTAGTTATTATTGATTGTTAAAATTATTGACCTTTATCATCATTACATATTTTAGTCCATCTACAGGTTAACAAATATTTAAAAATTATGCAAGTGCTTTTTATCAACGCATTTGAGAGGAGTGCAATATAAAATGCCATAAATACAGTCAGTCAAATTTAAGTGATTATCCATTTATCTCTGATGATTCGATTCTCCAAACTGTGACAACAGGATGGTGCCAATACACTAGAGTTCAACACACGAGAATTGGGGAGAGTCAAATAAAGAAAGAGTGTTAGTAATAATCTTATTAACAATCATACATGTATTGTTAAATATATTTATGATGCTTGCAATATTATTTAAACAAATCTTTCCATTATTTAGCGTTCTATATTTGTTCTCCCCAAACACATTGATTTGGCTTTATTTCGAGCATTCGGGTGCTATCATTTTCTTATTTACAGTATTATGGCGAGTTGCAAAAGTAGGCATGTTTTGACAACTCATACAGTTTTATTGATAGCAATTAACCATAAATTCTCCTGGGTAAGGATACCATGATCGTGTCTTTATAGCTCACCTTATTAAGTGCGTTTTTTTCTATTTCTGTCACTGCAATATATAGCTTCTACCTCTCTTTTTGATACTGCATTATTGGTAGTGTCAAATTTCCAGCATTATGTCGAAATGTATTGCCTACTGTGCTGGTTTCTTGCTTTTACCTTTCTTTTTCTGTCCCCACACATTGGTAGGCATTAGGCATTGTTCTCGGCGGTCCGTCGGGTTGAACGTACGTACGCACGCACGTCCTGAAATTTTATGTATTTAACTCCTCTTTTACTGCTGGTCGGATTTCGCTCAAACTTTCACAGCTTAAGAACTTTAATGTGTGGGTGATCGTGAGAGATGGAATTTTTGCTGAGACTACATTTGGTAGAATTATGTCCCTTTGTCATTATTTCCACTATAGAATATCCAAATTATGAACTCCTCTTACAATGCTGGGCGGATTTAACTGAAACGTTCACAGCTGGAGAACCTTAATGTGTAGGTGATCGTAAAAGGTCAAATTTAGACTGCGTCCAATTTTGGCAGATTAATTGCTATTTTTCATGTTTACGACTATAGTACTTCTTGAAATTCTTTCGACTCAACACTTTTTGAACTGTTAGGCTGATTTTGCTTAAATGTTTAAAGCTGAGGAACCATTATGTGTAGATGATCTGCAAGGAATGAATTTTGGCTACGACCAATTTTTGCATATTTATGTCCCTTGGCCATTTTTATACTGTAAAATATAGGCGGAGGACTCCACTTCTATTTAACAGTTTGATAAAGTTCGTTCAAACTTTTACAGCTAAAGAGCCTTAATGTGTAGGTGATCATATATGAAAGCAGCGACTAATTTTGGCAGAATTATGGCCCTCTTCCACTTTTCTACCATATTATATATAATTCCCGATATTTTGTGGATTCAGTCTCTCTTGAAATGCTTGGCGGGTGGCGTTCAAACTGTCAAAGCTGAAGGACATTAATGTCTAGGCGATCGCAAAGGAAGAAATTTCGGTTGCGACCAATTTCGGCAGAATTATTACCATTTGTCATTTTTTTACTATAAAATAGTTTAAAAAAGTATTTGTTAAGGCAAGAATTAGTGTTGGCGACAAGTCCTTTGTCTGTTTTCAAACATGTAAGGTGGGGGCACCCGTGTCTGTGACACATCTAGTAGATACTGTACTGTTCAGTGTACCATATTTTCTTTTTCAATATGTTATTGAGCAAGTTTAATTCTCACTTGGCTGTTTTATATTGGCAATTGCATATTTCAAGGCGGTTTACCAATATGAGTGATCTGTTGGTTACTAAAAGAGCGCATATTTGTAAACAGTCAGTGTTTTTAACATGCGTAATGGCGTTTTCTATTTGATTAAATATATGATATCTTCTGAAGCATGAAGGTATTCTTTATTAAAATATAACGTATCAAATCTGATTGTATTGCAAGCATTAATATGCATGCATTTATTTTATTTTGGAATTATCTTGAGATGCTTGCGCATGCATGTGGGGCAAAAACAAATGTTATTTTATTTATTTTCACAAATAATTGTAATTCCATAAGCTTATATTTGTGGTAAACGGCTAACGGACAGAATAATATTCCGCATTATGTATGCTGATTATTCGATTGTCTTATTTTCTCTGATTTCTCTCCATCATGCTTTTAATTGTAAGCTTTTTATGCATACTATGGATTCAATTTCTATCTTTATCAGCTTATGCATACTTATGGCGAATGTCGTGTGTAGGGATATCATGGCAATTGTACAGGTTTGTAAATGTATTTCATGTCCTAAATGCAGTTATTGCACTGGCCATCTAATATAACGCATTAGAGCACCTCCCGTATTTTGTGGGGATTAAATCCCTATTGTCTAAATACATAGTTTCTTACCACGCATATATTAAATGCGTTTTGATCTATCAGAAAAATATCCTTACACCTTTAATTTAAGTAGTTTCTTTGAAGACTGTTATGTATGTTTGCTCCAATAAAAAAGGACAATATACCTTGATTTAAGGTACTGTCTATATATATTTCATACTTACCCATATCATATTGAAGAATATCCAAACAAATGTAATTAATTTGCTTACTTATTCGGCACCCATATATTATAAATAATGTTTTGCTTTGACATATGGTCTGAAAGAAAAGCGCACGTTTATTTTTGGAAAAAATGTGTATATGCATTCGGTTTGTTTTAAGTGAATGATAAGTGTCATTGTTGGAATTATCCCCACCCAAGAAATAACTCTAACAAAGCACGGTGTGAATTTAAATTAGTGCATAACTTAAGGAAAAGAAGGATCATGTTTGTTGTGTATGTAATACGTTCCCGAAATGCGTATACGTCCTACATTTGGTCTCCACAAATACATTCCATTTGGCGAGTTGCCGGGCCTTACAGCGTTTGACTACAAATAAATGGCTAATAATACATTATTTGATCTCTCGTTTAATGATCCCTATTACTGATAACAATATAATGTCTTTCTAACAAATTTCTTGAATGCTTTGTTCGGTTTCACTCATTTCCAGCATTGAGTTGCTATCATTAGCTTATTTTTAACTTACCACGAGTTTCATCTACACAGTTATGAGGCTCGTACATAATAATAAAATTAATTAGTATACCTTACATTTTGATACTTTACTATTGGGTTGGCCACACTTCAAGCATTATTTCGAAGTGTAGTACTGATAGTGTTCGCTTGCTGTCTGTCGTAATCAAAATTGCTTCTTATAATACGTAATTGTGGTGTCTACGGTGTGTTTTATGCCCTATATACTAGTATTTGCATTAGCAAAGATTTAAAGAACAAGTTTAAGCCACACTTGCCTATTTGATAGGTATAATTGCATGACTCAATGCGTTTTTCTTAACTATAATGTAATTATTAGAGGCCTCCACTAAAGAGTCAGTGTAATTGTATGCGTAAGGGCGTTTACTTTTGTTTTGAATGTATGATATATTCAATCGCGTAAACTTTATGCATTTATTATTTTAAAAATGTATTCAGTCGTATTGTATTCCAAATATTACGTAACTATATTTTGCCTCTTTTCAGTACCATAGCGATATACTTGGACACGCACCTGAGGACAAATTGGATGTTAATTAGTGATATTAACAAATTAATTTAATTCATTTTATAGGGTAATTGCGGATAACCGCAAGCTGACGGCATCAAATTTGTATACTTTAATGGTGTCAATATTTTCATTCTATGCTATCTTATTATTTTACTGCGTCAGACTAAAAGCTTCTTCCATCTGTTGTATAACAGACCCTCAAACAACATTAATGGAACGTGAGATTGGATCAGTTGTACTAAAACCAGCTGCAGGAAATCTGAATTATCGTTAGTTTTGACATACCATTATTACATGGGAGTTGAAATCTGTATAGGCTATACATGTGACACTTTCCCTGAGTTTATATGTCAAAGCTTTATCTTTGTTGTTACAGCTGCAATAAATATATAATCTAATTTATGGCAGTATTGGTTTTCAGTAATAATCGAATAAGCATGAAAACGTGTGTGTTACTATGTAACGTTGATGCTATCAAACCTATTCTGACTATATTAGTTGTTATGTATTGTTAAAACTGTTGGCCTTGATCTTTATCATACGTTTTAGTCTGCCTACTGGTAAACAAATATTTAAACATTATGGACGTTTTATTATTGGCAATACATTTAACAGGAGTGCAATATAAAACCTAATAAATGCAGTCAATCAGATTTGATTGATGATCCAATTATCTCAAACGATACGAGACAGCAAACTGTGACAGCAGATTGGTGCAAATACTCCAGCGTTCAAAACATCAGAATTGGGGGAGGTCGAATATAGAAAGGTTGTTAGTAATAATTAGCAAGCATACATGTATGTTGCAATGTATTTATAATGCTAACAATATTACTTCTCAAAAGTAACCATCATATAGGTAGTCTTAAATAGTGTTTCGCTTTTTAATATTGTAGTAAAATATAGGGCACGTTTATGTTTTAAACACAATATGTATATGAATTTGGTTTGTTTCAAGTGAATGATAAGTGTCTAAGTTTTGTTCTGATTATTTTCGCTTGCTGGCTGTCGAAATTAAAGTTGTTTATTATGATGCATCAGTGTGGTGTCTAAAGTGTGTTCTATGCTCTATATGGTAGTATATGCATGATCTATAATTGAGCCACAATTGCCTATTTGAGAGATGTAATTGCATGTTCCAATGCGGTTTTCTTAAAAGATTTAAATAATATGTATTTGCGTAATTATAAGAGTGCTCTCTAAAAAATCAGTGTAGCTTTCATTCGAAAGGGCGTTTACGTTTTGTTTCAATATATTATGATGTCTTCAATAGCGTTATCTGTATGCATTTATTATATTAAAACGGATTTCATCGTGTTGTATTTCAAGTATTGCGTTACTTTCTTGTGCCTCATTTCGAAGGCATAGCGGGATGCTTTAATCCACATCTGGGGACATGTTAAACGTTAAGTATTCATATTAAAAATGAACTAAATTCATTTTTAATAGTAAATGTGAATAACCGTAATGTGACGGCATAATATTCTACTTTAATGTTTAATTTTATTTATTCTATGGTTTCTTATTATTTTACTGCATCAGACTTCAACTTTTTTCCATAATTTTTACATCAGACTCTGAAACAACATTAATGGGAAATGAGACAGGATCAGTTGTCCTAAAACAGCTGCAGGATATCTGACTAATTAGTAGTTATTACATGCCATATTCTGTAAAGTTTTATCATTGTTCTTATAGTTGTAATAACTATATATTTACTTTAACGGTAGTAATGGTTGTTATAAATAATATAGTAAGATATAAAACATGTAAATTGCTATGTATTTATGATGCTAGCAATATTAAACTAACAATGTTACATGTTGTCATTATTTACTGCTAAAATTGATGACCGTTAACTTTATTTCATATTGTAGTCCACCTACAGGTGAACAAAGATATAAAAAATATGCAACTGTGTTCTTTAATGCATTTAAGAAGAGTGCAATATAAAATGCGATACATGCAGTCAGTAAAACTTGAATGATTATCCATTTATCTCAGACGATTCGCGTTACCAAACTGTGACCACAGGATGGTGCCAATACACTAGAGTTCAACAAACGAGAATTGGGGGTAAATCAAATAAATAAAACGTTTTAGTAATAATCGAATTAACAATCATACATGTATGTTAAAATATATTAATAATAATAGCAAAATTATTTAACAAATCTATCCATTATTTAGCGTTCTATATTTGTTCTCCCCAAACACATTTATTTAGCTTCATTTCCAGCATTCGGGTGCTCTGATTGTCTTATTTTCAGTATTATGGCGAATTGCGGGAATAGGCATCTTTTGTCAAATTATACAGTTTAATTGATAGTAATCAACCATAAATTCTCTGGAGTAAGGATACCGTTATGGTGTCTTTATAGCTCACCTTGTTAAGTGCGTTTGTCGATTTCTGTTACAGCTATCTTAAGCTTATTCCTCACCTTTTGATCCTGCATTGTTAGTAGTGTCACATTTCCATCATTATGTCGAAATGTAGTGCGTACTGGGTTCGTGTGTTGCTTCTACCTTCAGTTTTATGCCCCCACAAAATAGGAGGCATGAACTTGGCGGTCCGTCGGTCCGTACGTACGTACGTATGCACGTCATGAAAAGTTAATGTATTCAACACCTCTTTTACTGCTGGGCGGATTTCGCTAAAACTTTCACAGCTGAAGATCCTTAATGTGTGGGTGATCGTGAGAGATGGAATTTTTGCTGTGACCAATTTAGGTAGAATTATGGTCCTCTGTCATATTTTCCAACAAGAATATATATTTATCAATTCCTCTTCAACCGCTGGGCAAATTTAACTCACACGTTCACAGCTGAAGAAACTTAATGTGTAGGTGATCGTAAAAGAAGAAATTGAGGCTGCGTCCAATTTTGGCAGGTTTATGGCTATTTGTCATTTTTATCACTATAGTACTTCTTGAAACTCTGTGGACTAAATTCCTTTTTAAGTGCTGGGCTGATTTAGCTGAAACTTTGAAAGCTAAAGAACCGTCATGTGTAGGTGATCTGAAAGGAATAATTTTCGATTGCGACCAATTTCGGCAGACTTATGGCCCTTGGCTACTTTTCTACTGTATGGTTATGTTAGACTGACGACTCTTTAACAGCTTAAACGATTTTGCTCAATATTTCACAGCTAAACGGCTTTAATGTGCAGGTACTCACTAATTAGGGAATTTCGGCGGCGACCAATTTTAGCAGAATTATGGCCCTTTGCCACTTTTCCATTATGGCATATATACTTCCCGATATTTTGTGGCCTCATCTCTTTAAATGCTTGGCGGATGGCTATCAAACTGTCAACGCTGAAGGACATTAATGTTTAGGTAATCGTAAAGGAAGGAATTTTGGATGCGATCAATTTTGGCAGAATTACGGCTCTGTCATTTGTTCTACTATCGAATATATTTGAAATTAAATTGTTGCGGCAAAAATTAGTGCTGGCGACACGTCCATGTCTGTTTCCAAACACATGTCGTGGGGGCGTCCGTGTCTGTGACACATCTAGTTGACACTGTATTGTTGAGTGTGCAATATTTGTATCACTATTTTGATTTGTCGTGCTGACTGTTCGTTTGCAGCTTGTAGAAATTGAAATTACAAATTAAAATGAATATTTTCAGCGTCTACAGTGCGTTCTCTGTCATATATTTATATAATTGTTATATATTATAGAACAATTTTTGTTCTTACTTGCCTGTTTTTATGGGCAATTTAATATTTCAAGGCGGTTTACCAATATGAGTGATATATTTGCAACTAAACGAGCGCATATTTGTAAACAAGCAGTATTGTTTACATGCGTAATGGCGTTTTCTATTTGATTAAATATATGACATCTTCTGAAACATAAAAAGTTATTTTTTTATTAAATTATTAACGTGTGAAATCTGGTTGTATTTCAAGCATTAAGTTACATGCGTTTATTTCTTTCGATAGTATGTTGAGATGCTTGCTCATGCATCTTAGGCAAATATCAATGTTAATTTTTTTGATCTTCACAAATAATTGTAATTTCATATGCTAATTTTTTTAGATTACGTCTAGCTGACAGAATAATATTCCGCATTGTGTATGCTGATTACGGATTAATCGATTGTCTTCATTATCTTATTTCTCTAAATCATGTTTTTCAATTTTAAATTTGTTATGCATACTATCGATTCGATTTCTGTCTTTATCAGCATATGCATACTTATGGCGAATTTCTGCAAAGGGATATCTTAGCAATTCCACAGGTTTGTAAATGTATTTGATGTCATAAATGCAATTATTTCATTGGCCGTATATTATAACGCAATAGGATATCTCCCGCATTTTGTGGGCATTAAATCCCTATTGTCTGAATACATACTATCTTATGAAGCATATATTATATGCGATTTGGTCTGTAATAAAAATATGCTTACATCTTTAATTTAAGTAGTTACTACGTAGGCTGTTATATGTGTTTATTTAAATAAAAAAGGACAATCTACATTAACGTAAGTATGCTAATTAAAATAAGTGCATAAGGAAAAGAAAGGGCAATTTTTGTAATATGTGTAATACGTTCCCGAAATGCCGGACCACAATCCGTTTGACTTCAATCAAGTTAATAATCAATTGCTTGATCACTCGTTAAATAATCATATTACGAATACCATTACATTGTCTTGATAATTACTTTATTAAGTGCGTTGCTCCATTTCAGTCATTTCCACCATTGAGTTTCTATCATTAGCTACCGTTATCTTCTTTTTGACCACTTATTGCGAGTTTCGAATACATTGTTATGAGACTCGTACATGATAATACAATTAATTACGTTACTTTTTGATATCATACTATTGGGTTGGCTACACTTCAAGAATTAAATTTAGCCTACTTCTGATTGTGTTTGCTTGCTGACTGGCGGAATTAAATTTGCTTGTTGAAATGCATCATGTTGGTGTCTACAGTGCGTTCTAAGCCCTATGTACTAGTTTATGCTTGATCTATACTTTATAGAACCATTTTAAATATTTACATTTTGTTTGAATATGCGATACCTTCAAAATCCTAAACTTAAGGTATTTATCATATTTAAAACGGATTCCATCGTACATAATCCATTGTATTTCAAGTATTACGATACTTTCTTGTGCCTCTTTTCGGTAGGATAGCAATATGCTTTTACACACAACTGGAGACAACATAGACGTTTATAAGTCATATTATCAAATGAAAGTAATGCTTTTTGATAGTAATTGAGGATAACCGTACGCTGACAGCATACTTTTCTACTGTAATGGTGTCATTTGTTTTTCATTTATTCTATGGTATCTTATTATTTGACTGCGCCACCCTAAAATCTTCTTCCATATGTTGTATAACAGCCTCTAAAACAACATTAATTGAAAATGATATGGGATCAGTTGTACTGAAACAGCTGAAAGATATATTTCTAATTGTTAGCTTCGACATACCATAATTACCTGTGTATCGAATTATGTATGGATCATATGGATGACACTTTCCAAGGGTTTATATTTCAAAGCTTTAAAATTGTTCTTTCAGTTGTAATAAATGTATGTTTTCTGTAATGGTTGTAATGGTTGTTTGTAATAAATCGAATGAACAAGATAGCATGCACATGTATGTTACTATGTATGTATGATGCTAGCTATATTATAGTAACAATAGTAGTCGTTAGTTATCATTAAAATTGTATACATGTATCTTTATTAATCAACAAATAAAGGTGTATATACCCACTGTCTCTACTTTAGCGTTTTCGCTGAACATTGGCGCCGGTACTACCGAGTACTTTACAATTGGTAACGGACTAGGACGGGTATTTTTAAGTAAATGTGTATATTTCAAGTAACTAAGCTAGCAAAGCGAGCGAAAGAACAGTATATTTAGCCAGTTTTGACCGAGTGATATATGCCCATATATGTATAGCCCATATATGTAAAGAAGTTACAAGAAAAAAATAAGATAATCGAATGAGTCAGCAAACACCAAGCGAAATGTTATTCTCTCATCCAAACGTTATCCACAATTATTAGCATATGGAATTAAACTTATTTGTTAATATAACAAAATAACATTTGCATTTGCCCCACACGCGTGCGCAAGGATCTCACCGTACTACCGACATAAATAATCTCATGTAAATTAATGCTTCAAATACAACCAGATTTGATTCGTTTAGAATCTAATAAAGAAATTGTGTTTATGCTTCAGAAGATATCATATATTCAATCAAACAGAAAACGCAATTTCGTATGTTAACAACACAGACTGTTTACCAATATGCGTAAGAAAAGAGTCTCTTTTAGTTACACATGTTTTACTCAGTTGGGTAAACGCCTTTAAATATGCAATTGCCTCTTTAGTGCAGGCAATTGAGATTTACATGTAAACTAGTTCTATAACATATAGAACAGGTACAGATATAAGACATTGAACACACTATAGACACTACAATTATGCATTTTAATTAGTAATTTTAATTTCTACAAGCTGCTAAAGAACATATTCAGCAGGACATATCGACATAATGCTGGAAATATGACACACTCAAAAATACAGTATCAAAAAAGGAAGGTAGAAGCAGCAAACTATCACAGTGAGCACTACTCTTTGACATACTACTGGAAATATTGCACTACCAACAATCACAGAAATCGAACAACGCACTTACTATAGTATGCTATCAATACATTTTCATACTACGTATAATGTTGTTAATTACTACCAATTAAACTGTATTAGTTGACAAAATATGCATTGTACTGAAATTCGCCATAATACTGTAAAGAAGACAATGAGTTAGATATACATTTTATGACAATAACATAATTATTATTGACAGTTTTTGTAATATGCATGCTATTTAATAATTGTGTTTAATAGCAAAAGTTAATAATAATTATTGTATTTTACAAGTACCATTTATGCAAAGATACCTTTATATCACGTTTCATACAAGCTGTTATTCACCGGTGTACCAATGTTCTCAGTTCAAACAAATTTCCCATCCCAACATACATGCTATACATATATATTAATGTTGTTTAATAATTTTCTTTGATTATAGTTAATTTACTTGTACCGGTTCACACAGATCTTTATTTAGATTTAATATACACGGTGAATTATAGGCCCACAGGGCCGGATGCTAACATATACCCTATGTTATTGTCATAAAATGTATATCAAACTTTGTCAAATGCATATGTCACGCTAATTAATATTAACTTACTTAGTTACTTACAAGTTGGTATGTTACAATGTATTTATGATGTTAGCAATATTATTAATACAAATAACCCTCATTTAGCGTTCTATATTTGCTCTCTCCAAACACATTTATTGAGTCTAGTTTCCAGCACTTGGGTGCTCTCATTGTCTTTTTTACAGTATTATGGCGAATGTCAGTACAAGGCATATTTTGTCAACTAATACACTTTAACTGGTAGTAATTAACATAATTATACGTAGTATGATAATGTATTGATAGCATACTTTATTAAGTGCGTTGTTTGATTTCTGTGATTGTTGATAGTGCAATATTTTCAGCATTATGTCAAAGTGTAGTTCTGACTGTAATTGTTTGCTGCTTCTACCGTCCTTGTTTGATACTGTATTTTTGAGTGTGCCATATTTCCAGCATTATGTCGATGTGTCGTGCTGAATGTGTTCTTTAGCAGCCTGTAGACATTAAAATTACAAATTAAAATGCATAATTGTAGTGTGTATAGTGTGTTCTATGTCTTATATATGTACCTGTTCTATATGTTATATAACTAGTTTACATGTAAATGTCAATCGTCTGCTATATAGAGGCAATTTCATATTTTAAGGCGTTTACCAAACTGAGTAAAATATGTGTGACTAAAAGAGACCCTTTTCTTACGCATATTGGTAAACAGTCTGTGTTGTTTACATACGTAATGGTGTTTTCTGTTTGATTGAATATATGATATCTTCTGAAGCATAAACAATATTTCTTTATTATATTATAAACGTATCAAATCTGGTTTTATTTGAAGCATTAAATTATATCAGCTTATTTATTCCGGTAGTATGGTGAGATTCTTGTGCAAGTGTGTGGGGCAAATACAAATGTTATTTTGTTATATCAACAAAAAAGTTTAATTCCATATGCTAATAATTATGGATAACGTTTGAATGAGAGAATAACATTTCACTTGGTGTTTGCTGACTCATTCGATTATCTTATTTTTTTCTTGTAACTTCTTTACAAATATGGGCTATACATATATGGGCATATATCACTCGGTCAAAACTGGCTAAATATGCTGTTCTTTCGCTCGCTTTGCTAGCTTAGTTACTTAAAAATACCCGTCCTAGTCCGTTACCAATTGTTAAGTACTCGGTAGTTCCGGCGCCAATGTTCAGCGAAAACGCTAAAGTAGAGACAGTCGGTATATACACCTTTATTTGTGGATTTTATGAAGAGAGATGTATGCAATTTTAACAATAACTAACGACTACTATTGTTACTATAATACAGCTAGCATCATAAATACATAGTAGCATACATGTACATGCTTTCTCGTTCATTCGATTTGTTACTAACAACCATTACAACCATTACAGAATATAAACATTTATTACAACTGTAAGAACAATTTTAAAGCATTGATATATACACCCTGGGTAAGTGTCATCCATATAATCAGTAGATAATTCAATACACATGTAATTATGGTATGTCGATGCTAATAGTTAGTAAGATATCTTGCAGCTTTTCAGTACAACTGATCCCATATCATTTTCCATTAATGTTGTTTTAGAGTCTGTTATACAACATATGGAACAAGATTTTAGAGTGGCGCAGTCAAATAATAAGATACCATAGAATAAATGAAAAACAAATGACACCATTAAAGTAGAAAAGTATGCAGTCAGTTTGCGGTTATTCCTCAATTACTATCCAAAAGCATTAATTTCATTTGATTATATGTCTAATTAACATCTAAGTTGTCTCCAGTTATGTGTAAAAGCATATTGCTATCCCAACGAAAAGATGCACAAGGAAGTATCGTAATACTTTAAATACAATGGATTCTTTTCAATGGAGTCCGTTTTAATTATGATAAATACCTTAAGTGTACGATTTTGAAGGTATTGCATATTCAAACAAAATGTAAATATTTAAAATGGTTCTATAAAGTATAGATCAATCATAAACTAGGGCTTAGAACGCACTGTAGACACCAAAATGATGCATTTCAACAAGTAAATTTAATTCCGCCAGTCAGCAAGCGAACACAATCAGAAATAGACTAAAAATAATGCTTGCAGTGTGGCCAACCCAATAGTATGATATCAAAATGTAACGTAATTAATTGTATTATCATGTACGAGCCTCATATCAATGTATACGAAACTCGCAATAAGTGGTCAGAAAGAAGATAACGGTAGCTAATGATAGAACTCAATAGTGGAAATGACTGAAATCGAGCAACGAACTTAATAAAGTAATTAACAATGTAATGGTATTCGTAATAGGATTATTTAACGAATGATCAAACAATTGATTATTAACTTGATTGTAGTCAAACGGATTGTGGTCCGGCATCTCGCAAAATGAAATGCATTTGTTGAGAACAAATGTAGAACGTCGAAGCATTTCGGGAACGTATTACAAATATAAAAACAATTGTCCTTTATTTTCCTTATGCACTTATTTTAATTCACATGTTAAGTCAATGTAAATTGTCATTTTTTATTTAAATAAACACATATAACAGTCTACGTAGTAACTATTTGAATTAAAGGTGTAAGCATATATTTCTTACAGACCAAATCGCATATAATATATGCTTCATCAGATATTATGTATTCAGACAATAGGGATTTAATCCCCACAACATGCGTGAGATATCCTATTGCGTTATAATATATAGCCAATGCAATAATTGCATTTATGACATGAAATACATAAATAAACCTGTGGAACTGCCAAAATATCCCTATGCAGGACATTCGCCATGAGTATGCATAAGCTGATAAAGACAGAAATCGAATCGATAGTATGCATAAAAAGTCTAAAATAAAAGAACATGATGGGGAGAAATAAGATAAAATCAGACAATCGATTAATTAGTAATCAGCATACATAATGCGGAATATTATTCTGTCAGCTATACGTAATCTAAAACAATTAGCATATGAAATTACAATTATTTGTGAAGATCAAAAAAAAATTAACACTAATATTTTCCTTAGATGCATGCGCAAGCATTTCAACAAACTATCGAAAGAAATAGACAAACGTAACTTAATGCTTGAAATACAACCAGATTTGACACGTTTATAATTAAATAAAAAAATAACGTTTTATGCTTCAGAAGATGTCATATATTTGATCAAATAGAAAACGCCATTACGCATGTAAACAACACTGCTTGTTTACAAATATGCGCTCGTTTAGTTACAAATATATCACTAATATTGGTAAACCGCCTTGAAATATTAAATTGCCCATACAAACAGGCAAGTAAGAACAAAAAATGTTCTATAATATATAACAATTACAGATATACGACTCAGAAAGCACTGTAGACTCTGAAAGTATGCATTTTAATTTGTAATTTTAATTTCTACAAGCTGCAAACGAACAGTCAGCACGACAAATCGCCATAGTGCTTAAAACATGGAACACTCAATAATACAGTATCAACTAGATGTGTCACAGACACGGATGCCCCCACGACATGTGTTTGGAAACAGACAAAAGACTTATTTTTGCCTGAACAATTTTTTTTTCCAAATATATTCGATAGTAGAACAAATGACACAGAGCCGTAATTCTGCCAAAATTGATCGCAGCCAAAATTGCTTCCTTTACGATCACCTAAACATTAATGACCTTCAGCTGTGACAGTTTGAAAGCCATCCGCCAAGCAGTTGAAGAGGAGATGAGTCCACAAAATATCGGGAAGTGTATATGCTATAATGGAAAAGTGGCAAAGGGCCATAATTCTGCCATAATTTGTCGCTGCCGAATTTCCGTCATTAATGATTACCTACACATTAAAGCCCTTCAGCTGTGAAGGATTGAGCAAATTCGTTTAAGCTGTCAAGGAGAAGTTGAGTCGTCAGTCTAAGAAAAACCCTACAGTAGAAATGTAGCCAAGGGCCATAAGTCTGCCGAAATTGGTCGCAATCGAAATTCATTCCTTTCAGATCACCTACACATGACGGTTCTTTAGCTTTGAAAGTTTGAGCAAAATCAGCGCAGCACTTAAAAAAGAGTTTAGTCCACAAAATTTCAAGAAGTACTATAGTGATAAAAATGACAAATACCCATAAACCTGCCAAAATTCGACGCAGCCTCAATGTCTTCTTTTACGATCACCTACACATTAAGTTTCTTCAGCTGTGAACGTGTGAGTTAAATTCGCCCAGCGGTTGAAGTGGAATTGATAATTATATATTCGTGTTGGAAAATATTCAAAGGACCACAATTCTACCTAAATTGGTCACAGCAAAAATTCCATCCCTCACGATCACCCACACATTAAGAGTCTTCATCTGTGAAAGTTTTAGCGAAATCCGCCCAGCAGTAAAAGAGGACTTGAATCCATACAATTCCAAAACGTGCATACGTCCGTACGTACGGTCCGACGGACCGCCAAGAGCAATGCCTAATGCCTCCTATTTTGTGGGGGTATACAACGGAAGGTAGAAGCAACAAACGAACACAGTAGGCACTACATTTCGACATAATGCTGGAAATGTGACACTACCAACAATGCAGTATCAAAAGGTGAGGAATAAGCTAAAGATAGCTGTGACAGAAATCGAAAAACGCACTTAAGAAGGTGAGCTATAAAGACACCATAACGGTATCTTTATTCCGGAGAATTTATGGTTAATTACTATCAATTAAACTGTATAATTTGACAAAAGATGCATGCAACTCGCCATAATACTGAAAGTAAGACAATGAGAGCACCCGAATGCTGGAAATGAAGCCAAATAAATTTGTTTGGGGAGAACAAATATAGAACGCTAAATAATGGATTGTTTTGTTAAAATAATTTTGCTATGATCATTAATATATTTTAACATACATGTATGATTGTAAATTTGATTATTACAAACACTCTTACTTTATTTGATTTTCCCCCAATTCTCGTTTGTTGAGCTCTAGTGTATTAGCACCATGCTGTGGTCAAAGTTTGGTAACGCGAATCAGCTGAGATAAATGGATAATCACTTAAAGACGTTCGCAACAGAAAGAAAATGATTGGGTTAATTTCTCCTTTTGCTTCATTATTTCTTTATTGTTTATAGGTTATAATATACTTATTTCAATCAATAAATATAAATCTGTGTAAGTCATTAAGTTCCTGTCAATCGTTAAAAGTTCATAAAGCCTTATAATTATCAAAACCACACGTAAACAATGTATTGCCAAACATATTAGTTATAAAAGATCCATTAAATATCTTCATTCTATTTTGACAATTGATACGTTGTTTACGTAAACACGAAAGGTGAATAAGGCTACACAGGTACCCTATTTAAAGTCCAATATTTCCCGAACAAGTTCGGTGACCCATTCTTTTTATTTATGTTTTGATGTAAGTATACATTGGTGCATGTATGTGCGAAAATATAATAAATTCTGTCGTTTGGAACAAAATATATTGATGCATCATAAATTACGTTTTCTAGGTATTATTAGTACCCATTTGACCTATGTAAATGTCCAGCCAAATTCATTATTTAAACAGTAAATATAGGTAAAGCGTTTTTTATTATCAAAATACACCTGTATATTGCCAAATAAGACATGTGGAAACATATCAGTTGAAAGAACCATAACCTTGTTTGAAAAAAGCTCTCCTACATGTACATTGATAAAAAAATCCAAACTGAAAAAGTTGCTTCGACAGGTACCGTATTCAAAACCCAATATTTCCGAACAAAGGCCGGTGACACCTATTTTTTAACACTGTTTTAGTTTCAGTATACAATGACACATGTATATGGAAATTTAAACAAAATCTGTCGTTTGGAACAAAAGATATTCGAATATTTGATAATAAATTGATGTTTTCAAAGGCATATTAAATGCATAATTAACCTCATAAAGTGTCCATTAAAGGTCATTTTTAAATGGTAACTATAGCTAAAGCGCGTTTTATCATTAAAGTGCACTTGTATATTGCCAAACGAAAGATTAAAACAAAGATGCATTAAAAAATCTCCGTCCTTGTTTGAATATGAACGCTTTATATAAGTGAACATTGCAAGTCACATAAGGTGAAAAAAGGGCTTAGATAGGTAGCGTATGTAAACCCCAATATTTCGGGAACAAGGCATGTGACCCCTATTTTTTAAGACTGTTTTAGTTTTAGGATGCATTGACACATGTTTATGCACATTAAAAAAAAAAAAAACTGTCGTTGGAAAAAAATTGTTTCGAACGTCTTTAAGTTTGACTTGCTGCATTTATCGCATTGTATATTGCACTCTTCTTAAATGCATTACAAAACACACTTGCATATTGTTTAAATCTTTGTTAACCTGTAGGTGGACTAAAATATTTAATAAAGTTAACGGTCATCAATTTTAGCAGTAAATAATGACTACATGTAACATTGTTAGTTTAATATTGCTAGCACCATAAATACATAGCAACACACATGTTCAGTAAGTTATTATATTATTAATAACAACCATTACTACCGTTAAAGTGAATCTATAGCTATTACAACTATAAGAACAATGATAAAACTTCACAGATGAATATGACATGTACTAACTAATTAGTCCGATATCCTGCAACTGTTTAGAACAACTGATCCTGTCTCATTTTCCATTAATGTTGTTTCAGAGTCTGATATAAAAAATATGGAAAAAAGTTTAAGTCTGATGCAGTTAAATAGTAAGCTACCATAGAATAAATAAAATTAAGCATTAAAGTATAACATTATGCCGTCACATTACGGTTATTCACATTTATTATCTAACTAAATTAAGTTCATGTTTAATATGAATACTTAACATTTAATTTGTCCCTAGATGTGGGTTAAAGTATACTATTATGCCTTCAAAATGAGGCACACGAAAGAAACGCAATACTTGAAATACAACACGATGGAATCCGTTTTAATATAATAAATGCATACGTATTACGCTATCGAAGACATCATAATATATTGAAACAAAACGTAAACGCCCTTTCGCTTGAAAGCTACAATGACTTTTTAGAAGAGCACTCTTATACTTACTCAGATACATATTATTTCACTCTTTTAAGAAAACCGCATTGAAACATGCAATTACATCTATCAAATAGGCAATTGTGGCTCAATTATATTATATTATATACTACAATATAGAGCATAGAACACACTTTAGACACCACACTGATGCATTATAATAAACAACTTTAATTTCGACAGCCAGCAAGCGAACACAATCAGAACAACACTGAGACACATTCATTTGAAACAAACCCAATGCATATACGTATTGTTTTCCAAAAATAAACGTGCCCTATACTTTACTACAATATTAAAAGCAAATATTTAAAACTACCTATATGATGGTTACTTTTGAGAAGTAATATTGCTAGCATTATAAATACATTGCAACATACATGTATGCTTGCTAATTACATTTTACTAACAACCTTTCTTTATTCGACCTCCCCTAATTCTGATGTATTGAACGCTAGAGTATTTGCACCAAGCTGCTGTAACAGTTTGCTGCCTCGTATCATTTGAAATAATTAGATTATCACTCAAATCTTACTGACTGCATTTATCGTTCCCAATGCACCCATATTACCCAACCTTACTTTGACCTTGACCTTGACCTAATATCACTTAGAATAATTCAAATGGGCTGTTTCTTGGTTAACTAGATTTTACCGTTTCGTCTAGCACCAACACCGCTTACTACAACACTTGGATATTTACACAGGTTTTACGTATGACCGTTCCCAATCCACCCATATCACCCAACCTTGCTTTGACCTTGACCTAATTTGGACTAAGAAATTTGCTACCCAACACCAACCGGGCGCATGTGTGTTTATCAAACGCAGAATCTTGTTCATTCAATCTTCGCCAATCTTGCACAGTTTGTCTATTACCATGAGATTACAGTTGAAGTCGAATATAAGCAAGATCGGACCAGAAACACCAGAGTTATTGCCCTTTGTTGTGAAAAAAATATGCAAAAATGGACATTATTCAGGATAGATACTTGACCTTATAGCACAGCCATCGCAATTATCGCATTGCAACTAGTTCTCCAAAACTGTTTGCAAAAAAAGACATCAAAATCAACTGTCTCTGCATTGTCCATGAATTAATGAACAAGTGTCAGGTAAGAATATCGAAGATAATGATTTGAGAACCATTGGCAAAAAAATTGCACATCTACTACCCAACTCGTACTTTAGTTAGCCCATTGCACTAACCGATGTTTTAAATCAAAATTGATACTATCCCCCTCTTCGTATTGTTCAGATACCTTAATTTTCAAACCTGTCATAACAGTATGGTCTTCATCTGTACCAGTTCTCAGGTGAGCGCTTTGCGCCATCATGGCCCTCTATTTTCGAAAGCTGAGTATATTAAAATAGTTCATAGAAGATTTGTTAAAAGAATACTAGGGATTAAACTGATTTCTTCTAATTCAGTAGTCTATGGTGAGCTTGGACGCTTCCCTTTATACGTATATAACTCGTTATGTAAGAATTTAAAAATATTGTATAAAGCTATACACTGTTAAACAAAACAAATTGCATGTTGTTATAACGAATCAAAAAAGAAACTTTTGTCAAGTTTGAATGCATATAACTTTTTAGCATTTAAATAGATTTGACTGAACACTTCTGTATGTTGCATAAGTTTGACTTATGAATCTACTAAAATTAATTGGTCCATTTTGCAAAACAAAACGATTTTACAATAACCACTTGTGTTTATGTGTGTTCAATATATATGCGATATGATGCAGAAAATATTATGATTGGTTATCGAGGGTGCTAGACTGGCTTCATAATACTGGCCTTGATGATGTATGGATATATCCAGAATCAGTTAATATTAATGTATGTATACGGTCCAACATACCCATTTTTAAAACCAGACTAATTGACATGTACATAGTTTAAAGAAACATGATGTAAATGTAAAGAGTTCACTGACATTATATAAAGAGTTTAACACGATTTGAATTAGCAGATTATTTAGACAAAGTTTAAAGCTGTAAGTTTAGTATTTTTTTATCAAAACTCAGACTCTCATCGCATATGTTAAAAATTTATTATGGCAGACAAGCAAATATTTTATATATGTCATGCAACACTAATGATAGACGACGACGAGACTTGTTGCTTTAAATAGGCACAATTTATTTGATGACCTGAAACAACTATAAATATTGTATAATGTTCCCTTTCGCATTGCCATGTATAGGCAAATTTATGATAATTTTGTATATGTAACGATGAACTGTAATTGTACATGTTATATCAATAAACGTGCTGTTTTGTTCTGTTCAACACCCGGCTTTTCTAACGATGATGTCACAATGGCGTTTTAAGACTGTTCGGCCAATCTTATTAAAATCAAATCCTAACATTGTTAGGATCTGAAGACATCGTATAACAGGTCACGTTCACATGACCTTCCGAACAATAAAACATCAGTCCTGCTGCGTCCAATGAACTTGCCTTTTGCACAGCAATCTTTGGCCACAATTTTTGAAAAGTGATGCATTTCCAGCTGATTCTGGAGAAAAAAATCATTAAAAGTTAATTTTCACGGGGAAAATAATGGATATAGTTGTACCTAAGGCGACTAAACATCCAAAGTTCACGTTAATTTCGTGCATAGTATTTGTGGTTTATATATGAAGTTATACCGCAATATTTTGAAGGCAACAGTTTGATTGGCTCATAAAAAGGTCAACGGAACGTGATCCCTAATGCGAAGTCATCAGATCCTGTCAGCTGTTAATATAGTAGCGTCAGACTGGAGATGATTTTAATGAGATTGACTGTTTGGCATAACCAAACATTTAAAATGTTACGTATGTTCAATTTTACTCGATTCAAAGCATTATTTCATACCTATTGCTTTTATTATATTATCAGTAAGACACGCACAAACAAAGTGGTAACGAATTGATCGACATGGTTACGAAATAACCGACAATGAATGGTTACAAAATCGCTGTGTTAACGAAATAGCCGAAAACCGCTGAAGACTACTCTTTTTCTTTGCAGGCTACCAGTTAGTAAATCAAAACCTGAAAGGGCCCTTTTAATTATTTAAGATAATGTATGGCATGTGTAATATAATGTGTATCTCATGTTATTTATTACAATTACGGTTTCTAAAAAAAAAACACGTCAAACTAATGACACCCCTATTTTTCGCTATTCACAATCTCCATGTTAAAGTGATTAAGATAATGCAGATACCGAAGTTTATTTGACAACCAGTTACTGCAATGTATCAGTTTTAAACTGTAGTATGGAAAATCGAGAACATGCATACTTAGACTCAATAGGCTTCAAATCACTAACAATCATAGTCTGGTACCCTGCCGCACGGTTCAAAACACTAGTCCGTCTTCCGTGTGTCGTCAACAAATTGCTTCGTTCTCACGATAGAGACTTCACTTTTTATCCAATCTTTGCCAATATTGCACAGTTGTGTATGACCATACAATCTTGGACGGGATTGTTATTGAGCCTAATCACACCAGTAACACTAGAGTTATTGCCCCTTTTTCATGCCAAAAAGTGCAAAAATGTCTTTTTCCAACATATAGACTTTATTTGCCATTTAATCTTAACCAAACTTTCACAGTTTGTGAATGACCATCAGATCTCAGCAGACGCCAAATAAATCGGCCAGATCGTGTTTCAAACACAGGAGATATTGCCCAGTTTTCATCAATCTTGCACAGTTTGTCTGTGGACATCAGATTACAAGTCAAATTGAATATAAGCAAGATCGAGCCAGAAATACCGGAGGTATTGCCCTTTGTTTTTGGAAAATTATATAAAAATGGACATTATTCAGGATAGAGGCTTCATTTTTTCGTCCAATTTTTACCAAGATCTGACGAGAAACACCAGAGTTATTGCCCTTTGTTTGTGAAAAAATGAGCAAAAATTGACATTATTCGGGATAGAGACTTTATTGTTCATCCAGTTGTCATTAATCTTGAACAGTTTGCTATGGCCATAAGATTACAGGTTAAGTTGAATATAAGCAACATAGAGCCAGAAAAACCAGAGTTACTGCCATTTGTTTAATCCTTTCTGTGAATTTAAATCACTGATCGCGACATTGAAACATGAGCCATGTCGTGGGAAAACCGGGCTTAATGCATGTGCGTACAGTGTCATCCCAGAAAACCTGTGCAGCCTGAAAGGGCTAATCCGGGACGGCACTTTCCGCTTTTATGGTATTTTCTGTTTCACATGATTTATTATTACCCTTTTGGAAAAAAAATATAGAAAAATGAGCATTATTCAGAATAGAGACTTCATTTTTCATCCAATCTTCACCAATCTTGCACGGTTTGTCTATTACCATTAGATTACAGTTGAATACGAATATAAGCAAGATGGGGTCATAAACACCGGAGTAAGTGCCTTTTGTGAAAAAAATATGCAAAAATGGTAATTATTCATAATTTTACATCCAATCTTCACCAATCTTGCAGACTTTGTCTATGACCATAATATTAAAGGTGACGTCCAATATAAGCAAAATCGGGCCAGAAACACCAGTTTATTGTCCTTTGTTTGTGAAAAATATACAAAAATTGACATTATTCAGGACAGAGACTCTTTTTTTTTCCAGTCTTCACCAATCATGGACAGTTTGTCTATGAACGCACCGGTGAAGTCGAATATAAGCATGCTTTTCTCATGTTCAATCGCCAATTGAAAGCAAAATTACCAAAACTGCCAGTTCAAAATGATGACTGCGAAATTCGTGATAAGGATAGTCGTGCGAAGACAAGAAACAAACTATATGCAGACAAAAGGCGACGAACACAGCCAAGTAAACTTCATGTTGGAGATCGAGTTTTGCTAAAACGAGAACAGAAAAACAAATTCGAAACTACGTTCTATCCGGTACTTGGAATTGTAATAGCAAGGAAAGGTTCAATGTTGACAGTTTTACACAAGGGAAAACACGTATACCGTGACGTATCGAAGATGAAAATGGTGTTCAACCCGCAGACTCAGGTTCAGAAAAAAGACATACAAGTCATCCAGATAAACAACAACGTCCGACAGATAAACAACAACAACCAAAACAACGTCCGCATAGAATGAGACGTCCGCCTAAGCGTTTATATGATGAGTGACAGATAATTATATTGTATATTTAAGTGAAAAATAATACATCATGTGTGATTTAGTGAAGAGCCATAATAATGCTCTTATACAATCAGTAAACACAGTGGATATACGTTGTGTATGATTATTGACCATTTGTGCTGATATACTAATATTTCTACTTCGAGAAATATTGATATCTATATTTTTCTCATGGGAAGAATTCGTGAAATATAATACTCATGTCAACAGTGTTTCTCACTCTAGAAACAATACAGCGATATTGTGATAACAATTCTCATATTCAGATGGTTGGTTGAAATAATTGTTTTGTTAATCACATAATATCAATTATAGTTGACAATGATCACTAAGCAATGTGAAAAAGTTCTTCTCAAGTGACTATGTGATGTTTACCAGACCCGAGAAGCTAGAACATGGTGATAACAGGACATTATATCTGCGAAAGAGAATAAATTAATGGGAAGATTAACCTAGTGTCCGAATTATAGACTTGTAGCAGAAAATCTTTCTTATGTTGAAATCTTGCTTATGTTGTTCAAACTATGATCAATTAAGTATTAACACAGAATATTTTTCTATTGTTAATTAATGAGTTCTAATCTAAAGGTAAAGGAGGTTGTAGTAAGCAAGTACACCTCTGTAGTACAATATTACCTCTGTATGCGTGGCGTGGTTTATAACTGAACGTATCTTGGTATTAGAGATAGTGTTGTATGTGACGCTGAATGCTACGGACAGTAAATAAAGAGTATAACCATACTTCGGGTCTGTGTTGTTCATACGTCCGTCTGTTAACAATAATAAATACAATCACACAAAACAGTGATTATTACAATTGCCTGTATACATATTCACTAAGACTAAAATGCATGTGGCGTTTACTGATTCGCGGTAGCTATGCTTACAACCTGATTTCCACAAAAATAGCCAGGGGTATTTATCAACAAAAGCACTTAAGGTTTAGTATCTCCGATTCTGATGCGTCTGCCATAGTCTATTTATAGAAAGATATAGCCTCTATTTATAAATTCAATAACATCTTCAGGAGTTAAGCTAGTTGAGGGAAAAATGTAATTCTAAATAATTCCAAATTACACAACCGTAATTCATATTAACATGTACGGTTAGATGATAAAAATAAATTCCCTATTCGGTATTAATGTTCTTGTCTATGACCAAGTTTTCTGGATGCTTGTTGCAAGTATTTTAACACACTTGACATCGGCTGCTAGCCTGCAACACTGCAAGATATTTATTATTGAATGAGTCACTTCTGTTGAACCGGTAATTGGAACATGTCGCTTACTCTATTTGCAGTGTGCTAAACAGGCTTCTCGCTCTGTATCGTTATTGAGCAGAATTGAATGCACGATTTTAGCTTGTATACGCTTTCAAAAATAATAATTTCTAGACGAAAAATAATCTTCAAGCAAATAATGCAAGATTGTATCTCTTAATTTGATTCAGGGACTTCATGCAAGTGTTTATAAAAATACAATGTAATAGATTCTCAGTAGCGCGTCAGTTGAAATCAGTATTACACACTGATTAAAGTTGTCGAATGGAATATTATACAGTTGATTGAAAGTGTTCATCGATATTCAGACATGGAATAACGATGTAAATGTTAACAAAATGGATAGTGATGACGAAAACCAGTTTTCACGAGACTCCAGAATTGTGTGTAGGCTTTGCAACACGCAGGCTTTATTTATGTACGGGTAACGTATTAAACAGTTAATTAAACCATGTTTCGTTGCATTATTAATTAACTTTACAATATTAAATGAGAATCTGGTCACTTTGTTCGCTTGATACAATGTAAACCTCGCCAATAAATTTCAAAACTCGGCCAATGCCGATATGGAAAAACGCGGCTAATACGAGATTAAACATTAAAAAACATTGTTATTACTGCTGGCCTTGTAAAACTGAAAGATGCTGTATTCTATTTCTATCTGTATCGAAATAATAGTTTTAATACTAATTATCAAGTTTAAAGGTGGGCTATTGAACTGTATTCAAACAAATGTTTCCTTTTTAGCAAAAGTGCACTCATAATTAACATGTTTCGCCAACAGTATTTCTATGTCGGCGTTTTGATTATTTACATCATTTCTACTGAAAATATTTGGCACTTCTTGATTAACAGTTGAAAGTTGAAACAAGTGCAGGCGTATGGTTGATTCAAACGACAACGTTGGTGTGAAGTAGTCTCATTTTATTCTGAACAAGTATAAGATCACGCACCGTCTTCTAATATTTAAAATGGCATCTGTTTGCATCCACACAGTTCTCATATTGTCATATTAAGAGAAACAACTATATCTATTGAGTTAAATGTTACTTTTACTAACATTGCTTTTGTAGATAACATTACAGTGCATTCAGGTACATACTACTTAATTTCTTATAATTCATAAAATGCAACAAATAGTAGTAATACACGCGAAAAAGAAAATGAATAAGCAATTCTATAAAATAATATATCTTAAAGGGACCTATTTACAGAATCACAAAATTACAATTGTCCGATCCCCCAACTAAGAATATACGTAATATTTTTAGTTCAGATACGTCCAATTGTCAAGTTAAGACGTTTAATGTTCCAAATAAAAATATACGGAATATGTTTAGTTCAGATACGTCCAATTGTCCAGTTAAGACGTTTAATGGTATATTTAAATAATAGAAAAATCAGTGCCCAAGTCCCATTAAGAATGTAAACACCAAAATTCGTACTTATTAGTAGTATTGTCTGACAATATGTTGACCTGCCACTCATTCATTTTATAAATAGCGCTCGCTTCGAACGCATTTTGGTGATATATAATTTATATTGTATGAAAACAGAGCAAATATACAAATTTAGTGCAGAAGTGTTAACAGTAGCAATCTTATCAGATGGAAGTATCAATCTTATATAACAGTAATGCTTTATTTGCAACAGCATATAAACTGTTGTAATTTTACAAGGATTTTGTGGATTATCTTCACAACATTAAAAAGTTGCCGGGTTACGGTACTCCCATGCTCAAATGACACATTTACCACACTGCTCTTCGGTATGAAATCTATATTAGTAAACGTGCATATACATGTTGATAACCAATACAAACCGAGTTATTTGCTATAAATAAAAAAGACTCTCAATAATGTTAAAAGACACATCTATGCATAACGAAATCCAGCCCAGGCGCAAATCGTGAGGTCACACGAACTGTTTATCTGATGTGACTAACGAGATAAATATTGTTAATAGCGATTATATACATCCAGGCGTGCAAAGTGCACTAATCAGAGGTAGATATTGTACGTAATTGTGTTGAATACATACACATAGAGACATTGCTCCTTATTAAAATACAACTTTAATTAATCCTATACCATATATACACAAACGTTCTCGGTTTCCGTTTTATTAAGACTAAATTTACCATTTTCGGCATACTTTTATGAACGTAATTACACTTATAAAAAGTAAAAGCTTCTGAAGGACCTGTGTAAATAGAGGAGATTGGACGGTGGTAGATGCCCACATAAAGCTAAACAAGTGAGAGATACGGTGTCTACGTAGTGGATGGTTACTTAAGAAAGCTTTCTGCAAAATTTCTTTGCTATTGGTCTAGTTTACTAGTAGTTTGCGAAATTTTCGATTTAAAATGTCTATATAAGGAAAACTGCCACTCTCTCTGACGACAAGGTCTGTTAACGAATATATGTTATATGAATTTGGTAGTCATTGAAAGAAAAAATATTTGAAATATTTTGAAATTTGTCAATTACGTTCAGAGAGAAAGACTTTCAAAGACTTCGAACAAAGAATGCCGAGAAAAAATAAACAATTCACAAATTTTGAAATATAACCATGTAAAAACGACATTTTACAAGCAGAAGTACGATTCTTTGAAAACCTATACAAAACAGCTATATCTGGACAAATAGATGATTTTTTTTTTCAAAGCCGCAATCGTAATTACGATAGCAAAGCTACTATGTGAAGACAACTTAAACGAATACGATTGCGTCATAATGATCGCATTTTCAGACATGAATAATAACATAAGAAGTTTATAATCTGGATTATTTTAAAATCACACTTTATTAATTCAAAAACTTATTCTTATTATTTTGATAAATTGTATTATCAGACTTACACTATCAAAGAATAATTACACTATTGCCAAACCAAGGAAAAAACAATATTAATTCGACGATAAGTTTGTTAAACACAGATTACACAATCGCAACAAAAGCAATGGCAATCCGATTAAGAAAGTTTCACAAATGATATACTTTGATACAAATAGTTTTATGAACAACAGTTCAGTTCCGAGTTTATTGGCTAATCGGCACATTTGCCTTTGGCCATTTACAATACGTTAAATTAAATTATGGCCAAAACACATATAACATAAATATAATTTTGCAATCGCATACAACAAATGTACAAGGTTATAATTGTAATGTGGGGTATTTAAATAAGTACTATTTATATATATAGTGAGAAGAAGCAGCTTAATATGCAATTTATTTTTACTTTAGTTCGCCTAATTGCTTGTGGGCTTAAGACACGTATTATAGATGAAATTGTGCAAACGTACTCATTGCAATATATGTCAGTGATAAATAAAAATGATACAAAGTAGAACATTTGCACTGTTATTAATAAATCTTTATAATGTAAGATATATAATATATGTATATACTACGACATTAATCACTTTATGCTTGTGTAAACACATTATATCATATCTTTTATATCTGACTATCACATTTTCATTATTAGACTATGATTTTAATTACATATGTAGTTACAAAGATTAATCTATTAACACTATAATTATATGAATTATGACGTTATTTACAACAATACTAATTACTTGTTTGATGGGTTATATTATATCATTAAAAAGTGACTTTTAATATTTTTTGTATTTCATACTACCATTCGCGTTACATACAATGTAGTATATATAAGTTTTTGTTCCTCTTAGAATAGCGCCTATTAAAGAAAGCTATCAAGGAAAAACAACAGCAAATAGTACAGCCAATACATCATTAGAACAAAACGTTTGTGCTCCCTTCAAAATAGCGCTATTGGCGAAAACGAAACAATGGGTGCTATCAGAGAACAACAGCAAATGGTAGAAATATACGAGTTAATAATTAAAACCAAACAAAAATGTATAATAAACGTAAAGCAAGATATCGGTAATGCTTTGACAAATCTGTATATAAAGTTTTAAGATACTACATAATAAACAATGATATATTCACGAACATTGTAATAATAATTAGTCTCTTTTTCATAATGCACAGTATAAATACTGATAAATTCAGATAATCATGTAACATATTCGACCATATCTTGGACATATACAAATTATTCCTAGTATATGTATATATTGTAAAGTGATATGTAAAATTGCATTATAAGGAAAAGCAGGTAAATGTCTAACATAACTTTTTTATTAAATTCATTGCATTATATATAAACTTTGATATACAAATTATTCCTAGTATATGTATATATTGTAAAGTGATATTTAAAATTGCATGATAAGGAAAGGCAGGTAAATGTCTAACATAACTTTTTTATTAAATTCATTGCATGATATATAAACTTTGATACATAAAAAGGCCAATTAAATGGGATATTATAATCATTTCTAAGATCTGAATAAGCAGTGTAACATAATAAAAAATGGTATTCAGATTCAGCTACATTTTTGTGTACATAGTTTGCATTTTCTGTAGTTTCAATTTCAAGAGAATGTGATGGCAGGCTTCAACGAGTTAATTCCGTACAAAGTTTTTCATTTTTTACACACAATAAATAATTTTCAAAATCAAAATCTTGTTTAAATTTACAATAATTTTCCATCTTTAGTTGAAATGATAAGGTTTCATTCTCTTAATCTCATATCACAACAGATATATTCGGGAAAATTTACGATCAATATTTGAAGTTATATCCTATTTGAACTCAACAAACAAACCAGGATTGTTGTTTTTTTCGATTTTGAAATGGTAATTGATAGTCTTGGTCACACTTTGATGTTAAATGCCTCGAGCGACTAAACTTTGGATCGAACTTTATTCAGTGGATATAAATATTTTGCATAATCATAAATAGCTTAATTATAAACAACGGACATCAGATAGCTTCAATATAAAAAGAGATGTACGACAAGACTGCCCGTTATCATCTTCCATATTTGTCATAGGTTTGCAATTTCTCTCTAATAATATTGAATGTAATGGTGAAATAAAAGGTATTAAAGTATTAAACAATGATATCAAACACACATTTTTTGCAGACAATGCCATTTTTTCAGTCATTAATAAACACATTGATGAGCTTTAAAAATAAGTATGGCCTATGTCTAAATACCGCGAAATCAACAATATTTAGAATTAGTTTATTAAATACAGCAACTACACACTTTTTTTAAATTAAACTGACAGTGGAAGTGAAAATTAATTAATTAACACATAAGTGAGTTTTAAAATATATCTGACCTTAATGTAAATAACTCAATATCAACTGTATTAAGAATTGGTTCCTGGTTGGATCAAGGTCAAGGTCATTGTTACTTAAAATAGGAAAATGGTTACCGCTCAATAACTTGAAAATGAATTGAGATATTTTAATGAAACATCATACGTATCTATGTATGCATATGTGGTGGGTGGGGTCCGCTCAATAACTTAAGAACATATTAAGATATTTTTATGAACCTTCATACATAGACACCTTATATCGAGACTTCGCATGGGATTGCATATGAGTGGGTGGGGTCAAGGTCACGGTCACCGTGAATTAAAATGTAAAACAGTTTCCGCTCAATGACTATATAACGAAATCAAATATTTTAATGAAGCTTTATATGTATATACCTTATATCTAGACATCGCCGTTTGCAATAGCATTAAGGATGTATGAAGTCAAGGTCACCATTATTTAAATGGAAAAACGGTTTCTACTCAATAACTTGAATTAAAATATTGTAATGAAACTTCATATGTAGATACCTTTTATTGAGACCCCGCTTGAGTGGGCGGGTCAAGGTCAAGGTCACCATTACTAGAAATAACACTCCACAGCTCAAGAACGACTTAAGGTATTGTTACGTTACTTAAAATGTACATACCTTATATTGAAACTTCACTTGGGATTGCATATAGGATAGTAAATACTTCTTAAATATAATTTATGTTTAAAAATATTATACCGTATTAGCCGTCAATACGCCCCTTTAATGGGGGGGGGGTCAATCAATGTGATAAAATCATTTGCAGTACCAAACTTTATTTATCCATTTTCAGTGCTTCTAAACCCATTATTAACAATATTAAATGATATAACACAATCATTGTCAACGCCATCTGTGATTTTAAACCTTACCAAATAAAAATAAAAGTACTGTATGTAGACAACGCAAATGGAGGTTTAAACCTTTAAAATATAGTCAAAGGAAAATGGAAATTATTATAGAAGTTTAAAATGCAAAGTTATGAAAACAATCTCATTCTTCCCAGTGAACTCAATGAAAGATTTAATAAACGAAATAAATATACAGAGGAAATGTATTCCTTCGCGATGGTTTTGTTAAAATCAAGAGTATAATATTAAAACAAAATAACCACAGTTATAAAAAAAGATATAATTTTGATAAAAAAATCTATAACTGCGAAATGTTAAACTTTATTTTTCAAAAGGTTGTACGGTAATTAAACGGAATTAAATTTGTATACCATGTTTATGATCTTAGAAATAAGAAAATGTCCTAATTAATAGGCTTCAATACCAATATGACATCAATAACAGAGATATAATGAAATTTAACACATTAATTTCCTCTATTCTACATGAATACATAATTAAAGAAAACATAGAAAAATTAAAGACACATTTTCCGGTAGAAACACTTTCAAATACACTTACAAAAAAAAACAAATGCATTACTATATTACATTCAGCTGCAAAACGAGAATTACAACAACATTGAAAATAAATCATTTACACATCGTTGCGTAGTTTTTAATTCAGATTTATTCCAACAAATACATATTTAATTAAGTGTAATTTACATAATAACACTATTGGTGACTTCTGTCAGTCTCGTATTGAAACTGTTGACCATTTTTGGGGGGGGAATGTTCATGTGGTCAAGCAACATTGAATATTATAATATTAGAAGCATTTCTTGTAAATAAAACTAGTTTAATATATATACAAACAAACGGCATTTTTGGTTGCACTGGAGAGAAACCTTTTGTTGATGTTTTCAATATAACCATAAATCGTTTATATGCAAAATGAAATACTCAAAGAGCAAACCCACCGTTCGAAGCTGCGTTCAGTATCTAAACAACAGAAATCACTGTAGAAATTGGGACCGCTTCGGATAGAAACTACTATTTTCATATATGCTGATATGTTAAAAAAATGTTTTTCTCATATACAACAATCCAACTTTTTCTAGTTGTCAGTTACAATATCAATATTACATTCAAAATTAGTAAAACCAAACATTTTAATTATATTTAAAAGATATATATTTTTTCTTATTATATAATGTTCATGCCATCTTTATGCACACTTTATTAAAATTCATACAGTAATGCATGTACTTGTGTGTATTTGATATTTTACTACTTGTATTTTGTTCACATTTTGTTGTATATTAATGAAACAAATAAATCAATAAAAAATAAAAAAAATAAACAAAAATAACACTCTTCAAACATATAAATATCTTCAAATAGAAAATGATTAAGAGAATTTACCTTAGAATTTATTTATACTGAAGATGTCATTATTGTGGAGTATTTAACTTGCCGTTAAATCAACCGAATAAGAGGATAGTATTTATCAAACAGTAATCATATTGATGATTGCAACATAAACATCAGTCATACACAAATATCGATGACTGCAATATGTCATTAGTCATACACAAATATGACTGAACATACTATGGAAACCGCAAAAAATATATTTGAATAAACATTAACATCCGAATATTAATTGGTATACATATAAATTCCAAGTTCATTGGCATTGAGCCAAACAACATTTGGCCATTAACAGTATATATGCAAGACCATCGGTTAATTTGGCGAATGGGAGAGTAAGCCCATATATGTATACATATTTCACAAACAACACACAGGTATTCATCATATATACAAATTGCATGCTAGGTATATCAATATTATAAAAGTACAACCATCCATTATAGTATTATGAAGCAGTAAGAGCTACTTTTCTTCACAAGGTCCATAACATCAATTTAGATACATTGTTGATTGCTGAACTTTTTTGACAACATACTATTTTTAAGTTCATAAGGTTTAAACAATTAATTGAAATACAATGTTTCCCTCAAACTCTCTGGATGAGTGACACAAACAAATGAAGTGATATTCTGGTTCAACAGTGCTCATGTTACATAATTTGCATATAATATTATCAGTACTATTAAATCTACCTCTTTCTAGTTTTAAATTATGCGAATGTAGACTAAAATTGGTATCGCCATTTTCTATATTGCACATTTAAAATTGTTCGTTATTCATTATAATAACTTTACAACTTTGCATTCTGCACATTTTCATTATAAATACTATAAGTAGTTAAATAGGATTGTTCATAATTTTAAGTCAGTTGTTCGTGCTCTTTGTTTGCAAATACAACAGATAAAGTAAATATTTTTAGTTCATAATGTACAGTTTAATTATATGTTATACGACGTTCATCGCAAAATGTACACTGTAGTTTGTCTAATTCAGTAGTTATATACATGTATATATAACACTTAAAAAACAATTCAACAACATGGTTACAACATGATAATCAAATATAGACAATTTAAATCATGTAATACATACAATTAAAATACTAAACTCTTTTAAAGCAGAGTTTTGATATATTTTCCAGTATACATGTATTTCAATTTAATGCATTCATAGAAAATAAAGAGCGTTAAAAATAACCTATATATTATACTCTGAAATACTTAGTTTATTTTAGGTGGTGTTCTGGAGTGTAAAGCTTGATGAATAAGCTTACATGTCAGTAATAACACGTGTCAACAAGAGCTGTCAGAGGACAGCACGCTCCACTCTTTGAAGTATTTCAGTTGGTACATATGTTTGAAAGTGGAAGGGGCATACATTTGAGGACATACACAACTGAGTTATGGCAATTATGTCATCAAAATTTACCAAGTTTCAAGTAAAAATCTTGTGTAGTTTATTAATTTGAAGACTTTGGAACAAGTGGGCATACCTCTATCAAAATGCAAAACAGAGTTATAGGGAATGTTGCACCTGATAAGGTGTTGATGACACAGATATAGTCCAGGTTGCAAGTGAATAACTTATGTAGTTCTAAAATTACAAAACTTGTTAATATAAATGTTAACCAAAAGTATATGTGATAAAGGGGTATAACTCTGTCAAAATACAAAAAGCTATAGGGAATGTTGCCCCTGATACTGGAGTTGAGGACACATATATATTCCAAGTTTTAAGTGAATAACTTATGTAGTTACAAAACTTTTGAATCTAAACCAGTAAAACTGTGTTGCCCCGGACACTGGAATTGATGAAAAAGGTATATTCCAAGTTTCAAGCGAATAACTTATGTGGTTCTGCAGTTACAAAACGTTTGAAAATAAACTTTAACCAGAAAATCTATGTGAAAAATGGGCATGACTCTGTCAGAATAAAAAAAAAGGTTATGGGAAATGTTCCTCCTGATACTGGAGTTGAGGTCAAAAGTATATTCCAAGTTTCAAAACAATAACTTATGTAGTTGTAAAGTTACAAAGCTTTTAAATATGAACTTCAAATAGAATATCAATGTGAAAAAGAGACGTAACTCTGTCAAAAGACAAAACCGAGTTATGGAGAATATTACTTCTGATACTGGAGTTGATGACAAAGGTATATTCTAAGTTTCAAGTGAACAACTTGTGTGGTTTTGAAGTTAGACAACTTTTGAATTTAAAATTGAACCAGAAAATCTATGTAACAAAACGGCATTACTTTGTCAAAAGACAAAGCATAATTATGGGAGATGTTGCTCCTGATACTGGAATTAATGACAAAGGTATATTCCAAGTTTCAAGAGAATAACTTATGTCGAACTGCAGTTACACAACTTTTGAATATAAACTTTAACTTGAAAATCTATGTCAAAAAGGGGCATAACTCTGTAAAAATACAAAATAGAGTTATGGGGAATGTTGCCCATGATACTGGAATTGATGAAAGTTACAGGTTTCAAGTGAATAACTTATGTAGTTTTGAAGTTACAAGACTTTTGAATACACACTTTAACCAAATTCTGACGCCGACGCCGGGGGAGTAGGAAAGCTCACCTTTTCTTCGAATAGTCGAGCTTAAAATGCTGACCAGGAAGTGTTTGTTATGTGCCTGCAAGATATGTATGCACTTTATTATATATTTACTTTAATTGGCGAATACAGTTTACACTAATAACATAGAGTTCAACCGAGGGTCCGATTTATAAAAAAATATTAAGACTGTTGAAGCTGGTTTTGCTTTAGCTCAGTATTTTCATATTGCAATAATTTGCATGTCCGATAATCTAAATGAATACTATTTTTGGTTATTAAATAGGAATTTTGATGATATACTTTAAAAGAGTAAAGCCTTCGAGAAACTGGACCCAACAGTTTAAGAATGCAACTAACTTATAAGGTACCATTATATATTCCAACAAGAGTTCATATTGATCTTCTTGTCCACAGATTATGGTCGTCTGTCCTGTTTTAAATCACAGAGGTCTTTCTTGGAACATAACTTTCTAATTTTTAAAAGTTGTTGCCATACATTATAAATATGTGTTGCACCACATTTGTTTCGTTTCATTTGTGTTGAATGCAAAAGAGCTATTCTTCTGGACTTGTTACGTTCATTAAATAGTTTAACGTGTATTACTTTTAATCGTTCAGCGAGAGGCAGATCAGCGTGAATATCAGGATGAAGACGAGTGAATTCCCGAATTCCGGAGTATCCTAAAATGTAAAATTGTGAGTGTAATTACAAAGCTGAAGATGAAATGGTGGTTGTTAATATTATTAGTACCAAGTTTGGTATCGTGACCACAATAATGCTATACAAAATGAAAGTATTTGATCTGTGGTCATAAGATCACATTATTTATTTTGTGCTAAACATTGCCGAATACAAGATGAATTTACTTTCATAACTAGAACCTGCATTGCGACTTTTGTTAATTGAGATCCTTACAACTGGAGATCCACATATTTTATAATTTCACAAACCTGGTAAATTTCCTTTAGTGTCCCATTTAGAAATGTTTTGTACTGTACTGGAAAAGTATATGTTCAGCCGTTGGGTATCTTCTTTCCATACAGTTTACCGTCAAACTATTAATAGAAGAAGAGGGCAACGATGGCATTAGATCGCTTAACTGAGTTTAACCAATGGTTATTTTTAGCAAACGTGTCACTTGTGTTCTGGCATGATTTTCAAAGCTTCAATAGACAACAAAACCATATTATATTTTCTGTAGAGCCGTACAACAAAACTAAACGTCACATTTTCGCAAACATAAAAGTCTCCAAGTACTTTTAGAGGGTTATCCAAGAAACAATATTACTTTAATATGCAGTGATTTTAGACACGAAACGTTCCATGATTTTAACATAGCCATATATGGATTCTAAACCCTCACTGAGGAAGCAATGTTTCTTCGAAAAATCAAACTAGCTTGAGGATTTTGACACAGAACAGAAGCGCATGTCCTTGAAAGTATTAAGAAATGCCCATTGGTTTCTTGCAAGAGCAGGTTTTAATATTTGTGTATGTACCAGCATTGAAGAATATAAGCACTGAACAGTAAAATAAAACAGCCTTCTGTTTTCCATTTCCAGCTAGACAATTCTCAAAATAATTTATATGCAAAATACCTTAATCTTTCTAACTAACACATCTAATATATTAGACCTGTATGTGAGTGTCATACACCTTCTTATGGTGCATTTTCCCGAAAAGATATGCTATTGTTTCCCGTTATATTGCACCGCTATAACAGACCAACAAAATTATATCAGGCTTCTTTTTAAATCATTATGCTAGTCATAATACATATACACACAAATAACAGGTACATATCGAGAATACTAAAACAATATTAGTCAGACTTCAATTCACCAAATGCTACCGTCCATTTCAAGAATCTCATATCTGGCGAGTTCATTACCAACTCAGAATGACATATTGTCATGATATACGTGTTTCTCCACATGAATTGGTCATATAAATAGAGAGACAAGGGAGGAGTGGACGGAAATTCAAACACAAATACAGACATGCCATCCTTTAATCAGACCATTCAATTCATAAACGGAATAGCAACAATTTTAATTATGAATTAGACACTTACTAGAATTTTTAGTTTGATAAAATAGCAGAGTTCTGCTATATTCTCATTAAATACCCCATTTTTATTTAGACATGTTTTTATCAGCAAAAATAACTTACCTTTAATCCTTTTGCCAAAGTTACTGCCAATATGCTGAAACAAAAGAAATATGAGTTATTCTTATACATGTAAACTTTATTAAGTTTAGTCTTTACACATTACAATGTGTCCCTGGGTATCTAAACAACAACGGAATGAAGGAGTGATTCGTTAACTCTGAAAGTATCATGTACATTTCATAAAATAGCCAAGAAGTTAATGGTTCTTGAAAGAAAATCCCATGTCTTTAGTCGTCAGGCCATTCTCATGCAGTCACATTAATTATCTGAATATAACAAATACATTTAATATGACAAATATTCAAGCTATATTTTAGCGTACTAACCTCCAAAATATCGCAATTTAACATTTTATAAACATTCTGCAACTGTACGATGAATTAAATATGAAACCTCTAGGTCATGCGGTTTCAGAGGAGATTTTTAAAATCATTTTGCTATTTATGTGTAAATAAACCATGTGACCCCTGGGGTGTGGTCAGTTTTGACCCATGGAGCATAATTTGAACAAACTTTGTAAAGGACCACTAAAGAATGTTATATACCAAATATGAAACCTCTGGGCCTTGCGGTTTCAGAGGAGAAGATTTTTAAAGTCATTTTGATATATATTCTATATAAACCATTAGACCCCCGGGGCGTGGCCAGTTTTGACCACAGGGGCATAATTTGAACAATTTTTGTAGAGGACCAGTTCAGGATGTTACATACCAAATATGAAATCTCTGGGCCTTGTGGTTCAGAAGAGAAAATTTTTTAAGTCATTTTGCTATATATTCTATATAAACCATGTGACCCCGGGGCTTGGCCCGTTTCGACCCCAGGGGCATAATTTGAACAAACTTTGTAAAGGACCACTAAAGGGTGTTACATACCAAATATGAAACATCTGGGCCTTGCGGGCTCAGAGGATACTATTTTTAAAGTCATTTTGCTATATATTTTATATAAACCATGAGAACCCCGGGGCGCGGCCAGTTTTGACCCCCGGGGCATAATTTGAACGATCTTTGTAGAGGACCACTATAGGATGATACATACCAAATATGAAACCTCTGGGCCTTGTGGTTTCAGAGGAGAAGATAGTTAAATCATTTTGATACATATTCTATATAAACCATGTGACCCCCTGGGCGTGGCTCGTTTTGCCCCAGAGGCATAATTTGAACAATCTTTGTAGAGAACCTCTAGAGGATGTCACATATCAAATATGAAAGCTCTGAGCCTTGCGGTTTCATAGAAGAAGGTTTTTTAAAGTTTTCACTTTTTAAATCCATTTTTTAGCTCTGGTGACCTACATATTTAGCGGACCGGAAAGATTTCAACAACGTTGAAAGAAGTCTCCCCAAGGATCATTCCTGAGAAGTTTGGTGAAAATCTGCCAAGCGGTTAAGGAGGAGATGTTGTTTGAATGAAAAGTAGAAAAGCAAGCACGCACACACGCACGCACGCACGAATGCACGACGGACAACGGGCAATCACAAAAGCTCACCATGAGCACTTTGTGCTCAGGTGAGCTAAAAAACACTGGTGAACCCAATAATTAAAATTATGGGTCTTACCTTCAATATGTGAACCTTGCTGAATTGAGATTTCTTCGCCATCCTAAACAAAAGCAAATTTTATAACTCAGCAATTTGTCAATATAGGAGTATAATTAATTTAGCAAACAAATGATTCGTCTTTAGTTATTTTCGAATCCTTTAAATATTGTTGAATATTTTGTTTAACAAAGTAAGGAAAACTCTGAGAAATATTACTATAATTATGCTAACCTACCATTGAGATGTAAATTTCACCGCCACTGCTTATTTCTGTAGAATCCGAATCGTGCATTTTTTAAGCAAACGATTCCCGCATGGTTGATTCTGTACAGGTGAAGATACTTGTGAATACGTCCAAATTAATTCTGTAAATAATGTTTGTAAACATAGACACATCGTCCTGAAAAAAATTGTTTTCCGTGTAACGGACACTGCCTTTACAAACCGCCAAAGTAGCCCAGTCGTAATTTACCAAACAAAGCCCATGTTTTGTTGGCAAAATAGTTTTATTAACAAGTCGGTACACATCATTAAGCATTGCATAAGAAATAAAAAAAAATGACTGATATGCAACAATGACTACCTTACCAGAGCTGTTAACCAAGATAACCAAAACCACAGTGGCGGCGATATGGCATTAGAACGCTTAAGGGGTTTATGAGGGCCGGAAAGCTCTGTAGGTTGAGCACAAGGTCTATGAACAAGCTCTATGAACGAGATGTCCGGGCTAAGAGTCATTATACTAGTATGACGGAACACTGTTTTCATTATGTGAGGTTTAACTACAGAAAATTACTACGGGCAAACACAAAAGCATAGCTTACCGTTTCTTGCCATTGTGTTTGTGATCTGTTCCATTATTTGGTTTGATTGTTCTTGTGTTTCTGTCAACATAATCAGGTTAACAGTTTTCCATTGAGTAATAATATAAAATTTAAACGTAATATAACGAAATGAATCCCTGGTGAATGAACTTTGCCTTATTACAACACGCGCAATCTAGTTACGCTATTTTATGACGTTATTTTATGTTTTTCTTGTTATTTAGTATGTATTATTTCATATATTTGCAAAATAAAAATAAAAACTGAGAAAAATAAAATATTACGAAAGTGTTGAATAAAGAAAAATTTATTTGTTCGGCATGAAAACGTATGAACCACTCACCAAAGCCGGTGGCTCAAGTTTTCTAAAACTTGCTAACTTTGCTTAACTTTAGTAAACACTAATCTAGTAATCTCCGTGACGTCACCTCGTGTCAGAACCTGTGACATTTTGCGATCATGTAACTGTTTGAGCATTTATTTTGCACAGTTGACCATGGTGACATCGGTTGATTTAAGGGGATTTTGATTTTGTATTTGTTTATGAAATTTTACGACATATCTCCACTGAAAATACGTAAACTCGGACCTGTATCTACTTCCATGTACATTTTATTTTTATATTTCTTTTTGCCCGTAATAACTACATGTACTGCCATATACAATGAATGTATTACCCAAAAGTAAAGCATGCGGATCAAACTTAAACGGAAGCGCGCATTTGTTCTTATTTTAGAATGACCTTTCTAAACATAAAATATTTCTCCTACTAAAAGTGAAAGGTACACAGCATATAGAAGGACCAAAACCCATTAAGTTCCGGATAATCATTTGGTCATCTGGGATCTCATACACTCGCATTCTTAAAATATATTAACAGGTTGTTGTTACCACTATGCAATAACTAGTTTTTAAATCAATATAATTATGCAGTAGAATATCAGAATTGGACATTTATATACACGGTTATAACTACTACTCAACCAATGCATGCCATCAGATATTGGCATTTTTTTTGTCTGTTTACATTAATCAAAATCAACGAAAATAGCCAATCGCATTTGGACCGTCGCTTGTCAATACCGTGTGCACACAATGTTTTACAAAAATAGTATATTTTTAGTTATTCATAAACATGTGCATACCTATGTCAATGTTGTGAAGGAATCTTCCAACTTTTGTGACTTCTAATACGGCCGGAGGACACTGGTACACATTTCTGTTGATTGCATCACTATGTCCCATGTGGCTTTAAAAGGCACCCCTTTCCTGCTCGTCCGTTTTAAGTTGTGCATATTTGGTCGACACTCGATGACGAAACTTCGTTGCTGTTAACGTTTCTACCAAAGCCTTTGCACATATAATCCTGATGCTGTCGGACCCGATCACATGTTTGTCTGACAAATTCGTACATGGAAAAAGAAATTTGTTGTATTTGTTAACGCCACCATCTTTCCTTATTTCTGGATCTGCAAGCATTCGCAAGCCTGGGATTGTATCTTCTGGAAAAAGAACAGGGACCAGACTTTCGTCCCTTTTGCCTGTCTGCTACGCGACTTTCATGGTTTTGAGCATTTTACGCTCCTGTTCTCATAGATCCGAGTCCGTAAACTTACCCAGCCATTCATCATTCTGCGCTTCCTTCCATTGTTCAAGAGTCAATCTACTGGGTTCTCCACCTCTTCTAGCATTAAATAATGTAACTCGACATAAAACTAAATTTCTGAGAAGTGTAAATTCGTCGTTGGAAATAAAATTGTATCTGTCTGTTGTTAGTTCTCTGAATTGATGTAGCACATACTTGGTTAACGTTTGTACGTCTTCCTCAACAGGTAACTCTTTTGGCTTCCTCGTTTCTGTCCGACTGAAAAATGCTTGGCCCTCCATTTCTCCGAATAAAATAGGCCAATTGTGTGCCAAGACATGGTGAAACCTTATGTGTTCATTCGCTTTTTCATCTTTTCCCACGGATAGATATTTAAACTTAGCAAACTTCTTCATTGTATACCCTAGAGATAACTTCAAGTCATTTTTGGAGTCCTTACGGCTCTGCAAAACCTCTTTTAGAAATTCAAAATTGTCTCTAACAAACATTTCTGTGATGGATGTGCAGTCTTTATTCGTTCTATTTCTGTATATATCTTTGAAGTCCAAAAACAATTTTGCTAACTGTCTTAACATTGTCATAAGAGATTTTTTATTTTCAGCCTCTTTGCTCTGGTTACCGCCCTTTGCAATTGCCAAAATCCTTCAAATGTATTTTATTTCTACACATGTTGCCGACACCATTGTCACGAAATCGACTCAAAATATTTGCCTGATAGTCTACGTATTTTTCACCAGTGTTTTCATATTGCAGGAGAGTAACATTTATTGCGCTTGATGACGCTTCTGAAACAGCTGAATGACATTTTTTCTTGTGTTTGTAAAAGGATGTATTTGATAAAAACGCTTTACACACTGAACATGTAACGATCTCATCATTGCCTTGTTTTCTTTCTTGAATTAAATCCTTTGTATTTCCATCTCTTATTTGTTTCATATTTGCTAGATATATACCCTTCGTTCTCAAACTGGCAAATGCATGATGTTGTTCTGGCTTTGGTAATTTCATTGCAGCAATTACTTCCTTTTCAGATGTATGCTGACTTTTCATATGATCAGGTAATTTGGCCGAAAAAAAACCACGAAATGGACAGGGCCGTTTAGGTTTCCCTGGTAAAAGAAGAACAACCATGACACAATGCGGTGACACTAGATATTGGTTATTTTATGACGATAACACGTATCATGTTACAAATAATACTTATTCAAGTTAGCACTAAATAGTAGAGTATCATGAGACAAAAACAACTGGAACTTTGTCGCAGGAGTGACAAAGGGCCCCGAATGAAAGCTTGTTTGAAGATTGGGCCAGTAAGTTTTTTAAGTTATGGTAGGAAATGAAAATATATGTATTTTTGATAAAATTTTAAATCCCCATCTTAACGCACAACTACACGTTACCCTCAATAGAAGGAGGTGCGTTTACAAGGAATATTCTCTATACAGTCAATAAAGGAAAATAATCAAAGCGCCAAGGAATTTGCGAATGGAGGAAGAACAATTGAAATCCTCATCTTAACGCACATGTTAAAGCACAATTACAAATTACCCTCTACAATGAAGACAAATTTCAAGAAAATCCGTTATCGACTGAAAAAACGTAATAAATGTGGACGGACGGTCAGACGGACGGACAGAAGGACGGATAGAAAACAATCTGCGGCGCCCTAATTATACCTGAGGTCAAGCTGCCTGCACAGTAATATGATATATGTCTTATATTAAAATATCACCGCGAAAATACGTGTGTATGTGAAATTCTATTAGAAACAACTCGTTGTTTACATTTTCATATTGCAATGTGTATATTCATTTAGATGAAAGGATACAGTCTAAGATACCCAAATGATATCGACATGATAGTCGGCAAAAGTACATGTATTTAGTACCTTTTCTTTCTTTCTCTGATGCAGCTTCATTTTATGCGCTTCTGTCTGTCATTGCTTTGCTCGAGTTGTTACTCTGCATATATGTTGATGTTGATGCTACTGCATCTTCACTGCACCAAGAGATAGAAATAAATTATAAAAGCATATAGCATGTGTTGTAAAAGCTTACTGCGATCTCAGTCATTGACACTAATGTCAGTATGACACAGTCATGAAAAACGTAACACTAGGTACCTGGTTTTGCTCACGATCAATGTAATACTTCCATCGTCATGTTCGTCGTCAGATATTTGCTTCACAATGTACTGTTCTGTTCCAGTCTTTTCTCTAAATAAAAGAAATATCTTTAAAAACTGTTTTGTTTTAAACACGTACGAAACGTGTGTTTTATATAAGGGAGCAACGGTTAGCATGAACATGCGTACATGTATGTAACATTCTTACTAACAGTAGGCAGTTACAGATTGCAATGGGTAATGTATAAAAAACAATGTTGCCACTATGTACCTTTACCATATGTACTGGTGTTAGATAATTTCAATTATAATACACACATATAAAGATCGTTTTACAAACATGGAACACGAGCGCCTCCATAGAGGTTTAAATCGCAGATAACTCATAGATGTTGAATAAATGACCCCTATATATTCATGCACATTTTAAAAACTATCTTACCGTTTGGGTATATTTAGTTTTGTTTCATTAACGTCAAAGAAAATATCTGTACATAGGTCTGATTGATGGAGACGTCAAGCCGTTAGATTCTCTCTAATCAGAGAAATGTTCGATAAGTGTCCGACGTGCTAACCGATGTGAAAAATACTAATACGTTCAAATGTTGCCAAAGAAACGTTTTGAAGGTTCTCAAATTTAGATGATCGCAAAATGTCATATTTCCCAGACATGTAAAAATGTGTGAGTCACAGCGCGTTAACAAGACAACAATATGTATACAAAGATATCCGCAGACCAATAACAAACAAAAGTGTCAGAAATGTTTTTTAATTCATATTTTTTAACTGGCGGTTATAATTATATTCATACACATACCGTGGGAAAAGTATTTCAATGAATGGTGTATATAGTTTATAGAGACAGAGTACTGAAAGCTGTTAAATGAAAATACAAAAATGCATCCAATTACTGTTCTTTACTGTTACATCTATGCTCACAACTGTGACACTATTCCAATGTGGCTGAGAATGGCAAAATTGTACAAATAACCAATCACCAGCCCAACAGTATTGTACGCTAGCATTGTTCACTGGTTGCGAATTTCTTTGCAGGTCAAAAAACAAACATAAAGCTATATTTTGTCAGAACGTTTTTATCCACCTCCATGCATTATCCTTTCTTCCATGTTATGAGTACCTTTGCCACGTTTCCATTTTCAATTCCTTCTTCTCTTAGTCTCGCTAAGGTCTTCTTGAGTATCTTTTCCATGTTATACAATTATATGTAGGAACAAGTTTAATAAAGCTGCACATGTTTAGGAGCAACATTAATCAGTGCATTAATGCGAATGTATGTAATGTGAGATTCTTGAAACGAACTAATTTTCGTACTGATCTCAGAAAAAATGCACCTGTAAGACCAGCGGGAAAACCATATTCGTTGTCAATGGTTCATCTTGTGGCTCGATGTTTCTTCTTTCAGAGTTTGTTCCGTGCAGAACTGTTTGCCACATCAGAACCTTAGTGGTAAACAATTCTCGGAGGTTTCCTAGGTGATCCAAATACTGACACTGAAAATATATGCGATTACACATACATTATACATTTCGTGACCGATATTTAAGACATTTGATCAATAAATCATACTTTGTAGAAATATCAAAATCAGTTATGGCGTTTATTTTAGGGCCTACAAGATATGTTTACAGGTAATGCTTTTTTAATAAATACAATATCATTTCCAGGTGTTAATATGTATATTACCAATATAATAATTAACTGTCCTGACAGTATACCCGGGTGGATCCTTTGCTTGGAGGATGTAGTCTTTTCAGCCATCGGTGTCAGACGTTTGCGATATCAAAATAGAATAACGTATACTTTGTAAGTAACCTTTCTTGGAAAAATACATTATAGCAGTAACATGTTTGTATTGATTGAAACATAAATCGTAGATGTTGTGGATGGATTTTATTCTATAATAAATCATGTACAAAGCTGCATTTGCTATACCAATGCTGATTTCTAGTGTATGCACTTAATTTAATCCCATTTAAGGGACATTACGAAATAAATGTAATAACATTTAGAAAGTAGATTTTAAATTATTATTTTTGTGTATATAAAAGAAAAAGAAACCATAAAAATGTAAGTTTGGTATAGTGAACAAATATCGTACTTAATTTTGGTTAAAGGGAATATGTCAACGCAAAATTGGTTTCCTATTGCACTATCAATGATATTAGATGATATAAATCGACTATAATAACACATATACATTAAATAAAGAACAAATAGTATAATAAAAATAAATTAGATGTTTCATTTTAAAAAATAAAAATAAACTAGAACACCGCTAGTCGAATGTTATGTGATGAAATGACAGTAGACAGTAAGTTATCCCACTGCGCTAATCTGCTTTGTAAAAAACGTGTACGCTATGGTTATGTAAAATACTCGCAACTCTGATGTAAAAACGTTAACAGTAAAGGGTCAAAATAACAACATCCATACAAGAAAAACACTGATGCAAAGCATCATGGGGCGCCGCACGTAGTTCAGAGCAACAAGTCAATACCTGTCTTATTGGCAAATTGATAAATTATTTTTACCGTTTTACAGGTATATTGCAATGCATAAGTATTCCTTGATTTGTAACAGAATGCAAATTAGTCAAGTCAGAATCGCCAAACAAAAATATCTATAACGAGGTAATATGCTCCTTTTGCACACAGGTGATCACGTATTTAAAGCATTAAATACTTATATAGCAAACAAGTAAAATAAACAAAATGTGTTATATTTTAAAGTTAAAATGCCTTCACTGTTAATTAGCATCAATGTTTTATTCAAACGTGTCAGTGTTGAAAACTACTGACTATTTCTTTACACGCCGGCAAGCTTACATCCCATGCAATAACTACGTTGTAATTGAGGTCTCGTGCTTTCATTGAGCCAACGCGCAACAATTAATGGCAATATATTTCGCTTTAATACATATTCAAAATAACTGATGTATGCATAATAACTTATCATTAAGCAAATATTATAAGGTAACACTTCTCAGTTGTCTCAGCGACTTTGTGCACGTGTTTGTTAAAATAAAATACCAGTTCTCAAAACTAACCACTTTATATTATAAAATTAGTAAACATAAGTGTCCCATTGATCACGACAAACACAAACTTAAGAACATGTAAAAGAAATGAATGACAAAATACTTTATTTCGAATACCGTTATTATTGAAATAATTATTATAAATTTTAAATGTATCTTATTAGTACAAGTAACTCGATATAATAACAACTCATCTATATTTTTAGATCATGCTTATTCGATCGCTATTTGTAGATCGGCTGATAATCACGAATGACAGTAACTCAAGTGCCACATATTTGTGTGTTTTTTTTCAACACTTAAATTGCAAAAAATAATTGTTTTCTTGTTATAAACATTCAAAGAAAAATCGACTATACAAACACATATACATTAAATAAAGAATAATTTAAAAAAGATTGTTAAATAAATACAAACTCGATTACATCATGGACTTTTTTCGTCTCGACGAAGTGCAAGCGGAATGATAAAGTCGGGTTTTTCCAAATAATGCTAGCAACGATGTCAAAATTGGAAAGACCAACCACTCAGTCAAACCATTTTTATGCAGAATTTTGCACTTATTCTTTAAAAAAATGAAATAAAAAATAAATATAATATTATGTGAGTGTTGGATAGCCGAGCGCTACCCTGTCTCGAGCCGAGCATGATAAACTTGAACTTTTTCCAACACTCAGATAGTATCTATATAAACGTTTCAGCGCCAAAACCGATATGCTCACCGCGACCTGTGAAAAATACAAGGATTAGCAATTAATGTAATGCTATTTCGTTTAAATACGTATCGAAAGTGTTGGCGAAAGCGGAAATATTACATTTTCTTTAAACGTGTAGTTCAATACAATGCCCAGTTCCACTCAGCAAGTTGGTGTTTCTAAACATTAAATATAAAACCGCTCCTTTTATATGCTTCCGGTAAGACTCATCATGCGCGGCGCCAAACATAAATTTTAAATCGTCTATTTTCCAATGGTTGCAATGATAAACGTTTAACACGTTATGAGTAAAAGAAGAACTATTTATTCACAAAACGTTACACTTTTATCGGCGTAGCTGCTTAAGATCACATTGACCTCGATTTCTTGCAATAATTATGCAGCGAGAAAATTGAATGCCAATAGCATTGGGCAAATTTTTAATTTTAGGGAATGCAAACTTTCAACAATGCTTTAATGTATACCAATAACGGTTGCATACTTCTGGGGATTAACATTTACATAATTGTTTTAATAAGCGGTTCAAATAAAGTTATAAACATATCTCCGATATATACTCTAAAACTGAACATAATTATGAACAATTTTTATCACTGTAGGTCATGATCAGAATGTTATATTCATTCACATAATCAGCTAATTATTTTGTTTAGCCTACATAAAAGGCGCGCTCTATAAATAGCAATTTCAATGCTACAATTCACGGGGACCACAGTCGGTCACAACGTAAAATGTTGCCTGTTGAGCTCGCGCCACGGCTGCCTGTCAATAGTATTGAGGTTTCTCGTGACAAGCACAAAATACAAAGTGGTAAATTTCTCGTATTTTTCTGATAAATAAGCAAAAAATATTAGAAAATTTGATGGAGCTTATATTTCCTTTTATTGTATCATTGTGTAAAAATAATATTTTACGTTGTAACCAACTTGGGTTCCCAATAATTATTATATCGAGTACAACACACTCCAGCAGGTGAGTGAATTATTATAAAAATAGCGACCAGGTGTGTTAATACAAACGCATCAATTAGCGTCAGGAGAGTCCTAAATCCGAGATTTTTAATAAATGGGGAATTTAAATTTATAAACTTACTATTCATGTTAATTTATATTTGAATTGTGGTTACGTTTTATTAAGAATTATTTATAATTGCATAGTAGATGTTATTCAATCAATAAAAATGTTAAACATCTATGTGGTGAAAGAAATCTCGTAATACGTCGAAATGTTACTCTAACTTGTTTTGCCGGAGTGAGCTTTATCTTTCTTGTTTCCATCGCCTGTGAAATAAATGTACATTGTAAATACTTAATTAACAACTGTGTATACATTTAATACAGTTTGACTTGCCGAATTTTCTTTTAATTTATAATGCCCAACATGATCAATATGTTTTTGTAATGCAGGATGTATCAATTATGTTAAAATACTTGCAACACCTTTGCAATCATCCAGAAAATCATACAATACAAATAATAATGAGTGTAGAATTTCTATTTATAAATACACCATGTATGTTTATTTGAATAGCAGTTTCATTACGAATTATTTGGAATTACATTTTTCTCTTAACTTCTGTACAGATGCAAGATCGTCTGAAGCATCGAAATACATCGTTATTTAATTCCAAACATTGGAACATTTCATTTAATTATGGTTAGTTTTACTTTATGTTCTTATTATAAGTTCATTGTTTACTATTATAATTATACGCACAAACATTTGTTTTGAGTATCATTAGTCAAATCATTATTTTCATGTGATGAATGTGTCCAGTCGATTGTTTTTATTTGGTATACATAGACTAAATAATTGTTTGACAGCTCACTTGTACTCATTCCCGGTATTGCATGTCGGAAAAATCTTAAAATATACATGTTTACGTAAATTGTTTAGATTATACAAGTATCATTGATGAAAAACATGAGGTGGTAAGATAATTTACATAACAATGGAATTTATCTTAAACATAAGTTTTTTCTTCATAGTTTCGTGTTTCTAAAGTAGCCTTACAATAACAGCACAAGGATAAAATGGGTTTACTGTTTTTTCTAACCACATCATGCATATTGACTTTAATTTAATGTTTGCTTCATGCGGTGGTAAGATCATTTAAATTTACGGACATTACATAACAATGGAATTTATATTTAACATAAATCACAGTTTTGTGTTTCCAAAGTAGTTATTTAATAACAGCCCCAGGATAAAAAGTATAATGTATTAATAACTCTAGAATGAAAATGTACTTTAATTTAATACATGGTTCCCAATGCTCGTTACGCTTTAAGTTTGCTTTCGTACGGCGCCCTATGATGCTTTGCATTCTTGTTTTCCTTGAATGCTCATAAAATTGTTACACATATGTAAATAAATACACTTAAAATATTCATGCACATCTAACTGAACAACCTTTAACCAGTAACTTATCACATTAGAAGCTCTTTTGGTAATCGAAGAAGTTCTACCAAGTTTTCCAAGATACGCAATTATTTGGGGTTTGGAAATTTCACACCTAGTTTTTTATGTTCAAACATTTAAATTAGCTCTTCTAGTGTCATAGACTGTATTTAACTACAAACCTCTGGTCCGTAATTTAAAATGGGTACACCAAGTATATCAAATAACTGTTACTTGGTATGTATTGAGACTAAAGGACATTAAATGTGAATTCATTTTAAAAACAGCTTTTGAAGCCTGGCCTGCAAGTGTTTCAAAAGTACTTGCAAATGATCCTCGTGTAATAAATACAATTCTCAAGTTTGTACATGTTTTAATAATTTCCAATGCCTGTCCTTTATAATAAAAGTTCATATTTCTCCTTAACTGGCCACCTTTATTTAAAAGCATTACTTTCATTTTATTTGAATTCACAAATAGTTTCCACCTATCACAATATTCTTATAATAAACACAAAGCCTTTCTTTAAATCTTCCTCAGATTCAGACGTAATTACAATGTCGTCGTCATACAATAGCAAAACAATTACATCAAACCAATATTTATAGCATTAACGCCATTTAAAATATAATATTCCTCTAGTCATTCAAATTAATAGAATATACCGTAAAAGGGTGATAATGATGAAACCTGTCTTACACAAAATAAACACGAGAAATCTTCTTTTAATTGGTAATACAAACATAATATTAATAGTTCCCATATTTTGTCTGAATCCTGCCTGAGACTATATATATAAACATTATACTGTTTCAGCCCAATTTCCTAAATGTTCCTAAAAATGTGATTCCCCGGTAGGTTGGTTTTGCACCATCCATCTTTCTTTCTTTATGTATAGGAACAATAAAACCCTCACATCAAATTGTCCACATTCACGTTGCAATAAAAGTTCACACCCTATTTTAAAATATACTGCTTTAAATACCAAATCATTAAGTAGATAACCAGGTCTAGCAGATTTATCTGTTTAGAGCCTTTCATTATGTCCTAATCAGTAAATGGCA